>OW569333.1:18229704-19523871 GCA_937595015.1 Polyommatus icarus | reverse complement strand
AACCTAACCTAACCTAACCTAACCTAACCTAACCTAACCTAACCTAACCTAACCTAACCTAACCTAACCTAACCTAACCTAACCTAACCTAACCTAACCTAACCTAACCTAACCTAACCTAACCTAACCTAACCTAACCTAACCTAACCTAACCTAACCTAACCTAACCTAACCTAACCTAACCTAACCTAACCTAACCTAACCTAACCTAACCTAACCTAACCTAACCTAACCTAACCTAACCTAACCTAACCTAACCTAACCTAACCTAACCTAACCTAACCTAACCTAACCTAACCTAACCTAACCTAACCTAACCTAACCTAACCTAACCTAACCTAACCTAACCTAACCTAACCTAACCTAACCTAACCTAACCTAACCTAACCTAACCTAACCTAACCTAACCTAACCTAACCTAACCTAACCTAACCTAACCTAACCTAACCTAACCTAACCTAACCTAACCTAACCTAACCTAACCTAACCTAACCTAACCTAACCTAACCTAACCTAACCTAACCTAACCTAACCTAACCTAACCTAACCTAACCTAACCTAACCTAACCTAACCTAACCTAACCTAACCTAACCTAACCTAACCTAACCTAACCTAACCTAACCTAACCTAACCTAACCTAACCTAACCTAACCTAACCTAACCTAACCTAACCTAACCTAACCTAACCTAACCTAACCTAACCTAACCTAACCTAACCTAACCTAACCTAACCTAACCTAACCTAACCTAACCTAACCTAACCTAACCTAACCTAACCTAACCTAACCTAACCTAACCTAACCTAACCTAACCTAACCTAACCTAACCTAACCTAACCTAACCTAACCTAACCTAACCTAACCTAACCTAACCTAACCTAACCTAACCTAACCTAACCTAACCTAACCTAACCTAACCTAACCTAACCTAACCTAACCTAACCTAACCTAACCTAACCTAACCTAACCTAACCTAACCTAACCTAACCTAACCTAACCTAACCTAACCTAACCTAACCTAACCTAACCTAACCTAACCTAACCTAACCTAACCTAACCTAACCTAACCTAACCTAACCTAACCTAACCTAACCTAACCTAACCTAACCTAACCTAACCTAACCTAACCTAACCTAACCTAACCTAACCTAACCTAACCTAACCTAACCTAACCTAACCTAACCTAACCTAACCTAACCTAACCTAACCTAACCTAACCTAACCTAACCTAACCTAACCTAACCTAACCTAACCTAACCTAACCTAACCTAACCTAACCTAACCTAACCTAACCTAACCTAACCTAACCTAACCTAACCTAACCTAACCTAACCTAACCTAACCTAACCTAACCTAACCTAACCTAACCTAACCTAACCTAACCTAACCTAACCTAACCTAACCTAACCTAACCTAACCTAACCTAACCTAACCTAACCTAACCTAACCTAACCTAACCTAACCTAACCTAACCTAACCTAACCTAACCTAACCTAACCTAACCTAACCTAACCTAACCTAACCTAACCTAACCTAACCTAACCTAACCTAACCTAACCTAACCTAACCTAACCTAACCTAACCTAACCTAACCTAACCTAACCTAACCTAACCTAACCTAACCTAACCTAACCTAACCTAACCTAACCTAACCTAACCTAACCTAACCTAACCTAACCTAACCTAACCTAACCTAACCTAACCTAACCTAACCTAACCTAACCTAACCTAACCTAACCTAACCTAACCTAACCTAACCTAACCTAACCTAACCTAACCTAACCTAACCTAACCTAACCTAACCTAACCTAACCTAACCTAACCTAACCTAACCTAACCTAACCTAACCTAACCTAACCTAACCTAACCTAACCTAACCTAACCTAACCTAACCTAACCTAACCTAACCTAACCTAACCTAACCTAACCTAACCTAACCTAACCTAACCTAACCTAACCTAACCTAACCTAACCTAACCTAACCTAACCTAACCTAACCTAACCTAACCTAACCTAACCTAACCTAACCTAACCTAACCTAACCTAACCTAACCTAACCTAACCTAACCTAACCTAACCTAACCTAACCTAACCTAACCTAACCTAACCTAACCTAACCTAACCTAACCTAACCTAACCTAACCTAACCTAACCTAACCTAACCTAACCTAACCTAACCTAACCTAACCTAACCTAACCTAACCTAACCTAACCTAACCTAACCTAACCTAACCTAACCTAGCCTAACCTAACCTAACCTAACCTAACCTAACCTAACCTAACCTAACCTAACCTAACCTAACCTAACCTAACCTAACCTAACCTAACCTAACCTAACCTAACCTAACCTAACCTAACCTAACCTAACCTAACCTAACCTAACCTAACCTAACCTAACCTAACCTAACCTAACCTAACCTAACCTAACCTAACCTAACCTAACCTAACCTAACCTAACCTAACCTAACCTAACCTAACCTAACCTAACCTAACCTAACCTAACCTAACCTAACCTAACCTAACCTAACCTAACCTAACCTAACCTAACCTAACCTAACCTAACCTAACCTAACCTAACCTAACCTAACCTAACCTAACCTAACCTAACCTAACCTAACCTAACCTAACCTAACCTAACCTAACCTAACCTAACCTAACCTAACCTAACCTAACCTAACCTAACCTAACCTAACCTAACCTAACCTAACCTAACCTAACCTAACCTAACCTAACCTAACCTAACCTAACCTAACCTAACCTAACCTAACCTAACCTAACCTAACCTAACCTAACCTAACCTAACCTAACCTAACCTAACCTAACCTAACCTAACCTAACCTAACCTAACCTAACCTAACCTAACCTAACCTAACCTAACCTAACCTAACCTAACCTAACCTAACCTAACCTAACCTAACCTAACCTAACCTAACCTAACCTAACCTAACCTAACCTAACCTAACCTAACCTAACCTAACCTAACCTAACCTAACCTAACCTAACCTAACCTAACCTAACCTAACCTAACCTAACCTAACCTAACCTAACCTAACCTAACCTAACCTAACCTAACCTAACCTAACCTAACCTAACCTAACCTAACCTAACCTAACCTAACCTAACCTAACCGAACCTAACCTAACCTAACCTAACCTAACCTAACCTAACCTAACCTAACCTAACCTAACCTAACCTAACCTAACCTAACCTAACCTAACCTAACCTAACCTAACCTAACCTAACCTAACCTAACCTAACCTAACCTAACCTAACCTAACCTAACCTAACCTAACCTAACCTAACCTAACCTAACCTAACCTAACCTAACCTAACCTAACCTAACCTAACCTAACCTAACCTAACCTAACCTAACCTAACCTAACCTAACCTAACCTAACCTAACCTAACCTAACCTAACCTAACCTAACCTAACCTAACCTAACCTAACCTAACCTAACCTAACCTAACCTAACCTAACCTAACCTAACCTAACCTAACCTAACCTAACCTAACCTAACCTAACCTAACCTAACCTAACCTAACCTAACCTAACCTAACCTAACCTAACCTAACCTAACCTAACCTAACCTAACCTAACCTAACCTAACCTAACCTAACCTAACCTAACCTAACCTAACCTAACCTAACCTAACCTAACCTAACCTAACCTAACCTAACCTAACCTAACCTAACCTAACCTAACCTAACCTAACCTAACCTAACCTAACCTAACCTAACCTAACCTAACCTAACCTAACCTAACCTAACCTAACCTAACCTAACCTAACCTAACCTAACCTAACCTAACCTAACCTAACCTAACCTAACCTAATCTAACCTAACCTAACCTAACCTAACCTAACCTAACCTAACCTAACCTAACCTAACCTAACCTAACCTAACCTAACCTAACCTAACCTAACCTAACCTAACCTAACCTAACCTAACCTAACCTAACCTAACCTAACCTAACCTAACCTAACCTAACCTAACCTAACCTAACCTAACCTAACCTAACCTAACCTAACCTAACCTAACCTAACCTAACCTAACCTAACCTAACCTAACCTAACCTAACCTAACCTAACCTAACCTAACCTAACCTAACCTAACCTAACCTAACCTAACCTAACCTAACCTAACCTAACCTAACCTAACCTAACCTAACCTAACCTAACCTAACCTAACCTAACCTAACCTAACCTAACCTAACCTAACCTAACCTAACCTAACCTAACCTAACCTAACCTAACCTAACCTAACTTAACCTAACCTAACCTAACCTAACCTAACCTAACCTAACCTAACCTAACCTAACCTAACCTAACCTAACCTAACCTAACCTAACCTAACCTAACCTAACCTAACCTAACCTAACCTAACCTAACCTAACCTAACCTAACCTAACCTAACCTACCCTAACCTAACCTAACCTAACCTAACCTAACCTAACCTAACCTAACCTAACCTAACCTAACCTAACCTAACCTAACCTAACCTAACCTAACCTAACCTAACCTAACCTAACCTAACCTAACCTAACCTAACCTAACCTAACCTAACCTAACCTAACCTAACCTAACCTAACCTAACCTAACCTAATCTAACCTAACCTAACCTAACCTAACCTAACCTAACCTAACCTAACCTAACCTAACCTAACCTAACCTAACCTAACCTAACCTAACCTAACCTAACCTAACCTAACCTAACCTAACCTAACCTAACCTAACCTAACCTAACCTAACCTAACCTAACCTAACCTAACCTAACCTAACCTAACCTAACCTAACCTAACCTAACCTAACCTAACCTAACCTAACCTAACCTAACCTAACCTAACCTAACCTAACCTAACCTAACCTAACCTAACCTAACCTAACCTAACCTAACCTAACCTAACCTAACCTAACCTAACCTAACCTAACCTAACCTAACCTAACCTAACCTAACCTAACCTAACCTAACCTAACCTAACCTAACCTAACCTAACCTAACCTAACCTAACCTAACCTAACCTAACCTAACCTAACCTAACCTAACCTAACCTAACCTAACCTAACCTAACCTAACCTAACCTAACCTAACCTAACCTAACCTAACCTAACCTAACCTAACCTAACCTAACCTAATCTAACCTAACCTAACCTAACCTAACCTAACCTAACCTAACCTAACCTAACCTAACCTAACCTAACCTAACCTAACCTAACCTAACCTAACCTAACCTAACCTAACCTAACCTAACCTAACCTAACCTAACCTAACCTAACCTAACCTAACCTAACCTAACCTAACCTAACCTAACCTAACCTAACCTAACCTAACCTAACCTAACCTAACCTAACCTAACCTAACCTAACCTAACCTAACCTAACCTAACCTAACCTAACCTAACCTAACCTAACCTAACCTAACCTAACCTAACCTAACCTAACCTAACCTAACCTAACCTAACCTAACCTAACCTAACCTAACCTAACCTAACCTAACCTAACCTAACCTAACCTAACCTAACCTAACCTAACCTAACCTAACCTAACCTAACCTAACCTAACCTAACCTAACCTAACCTAACCTAACCTAACCTAACCTAACCTAACCTAACCTAACCTAACCTAACCTAACCTAACCTAACCTAACCTAACCTAACCTAACCTAACCTAACCTAACCTAACCTAACCTAACCTAACCTAACCTAACCTAACCTAACCTAACCTAACCTAACCTAACCTAACCTAACCTAACCTAACCTAACCTAACCTAACCTAACCTAACCTAACCTAACCTAACCTAACCTAACCTAACCTAACCTAACCTAACCTAACCTAACCTAACCTAACCTAACCTAACCTAACCTAACCTAACCTAACCTAACCTAACCTAACCTAACCTAACCTAACCTAACCTAACCTAACCTAACCTAACCTAACCTAACCTAACCTAACCTAACCTAACCTAACCTAACCTAACCTAACCTAACCTAACCTAACCTAACCTAACCTAACCTAACCTAACCTAACCTAACCTAACCTAACCTAACCTAACCTAACCTAACCTAACCTAACCTAACCTAACCTAACCTAACCTAACCTAACCTAACCTAACCTAACCTAACCTAACCTAACCTAACCTAACCTAACCTAACCTAACCTAACCTAACCTAACCTAACCTAACCTAACCTAACCTAAGCTAACCTAACCTAACCTAACCTAACCTAACCTAACCTAACCTAACCTAACCTAACCTAACCTAACCTAACCTAACCTAACCTAACCTAACCTAACCTAACCTAACCTAACCTAACCTAACCTAACCTAACCTAACCTAACCTAACCTAACCTAACCTAACCTAACCTAACCTAACCTAACCTAACCTAACCTAACCTAACCTAACCTAACCTAACCTAACCTAACCTAACCTAACCTAACCTAACCTAACCTAACCTAACCTAACCTAACCTAACCTAACCTAACCTAACCTAACCTAACCTAACCTAACCTAACCTAACCTAACCTAACCTAACCTAACCTAACCTAACCTAACCTAACCTAACCTAACCTAACCTAACCTAACCTAACCTAACCTAACCTAACCTAACCTAACCTAACCTAACCTAACCTAACCTAACCTAACCTAACCTAACCTAACCTAACCTAACCTAACCTAACCTAACCTAACCTAACCTAACCTAACCTAACCTAACCTAACCTAACCTAACCTAACCTAACCTAACCTAACCTAACCTAACCTAACCTAACCTAACCTAACCTAACCTAACCTAACCTAACCTAACCTAACCTAACCTAACCTAACCTAACCTAACCTAACCTAACCTAACCTAACCTAACCTAACCTAACCTAACCTAACCTAACCTAACCTAACCTAACCTAACCTAACCTAACCTAACCTAACCTAACCTAACCTAACCTAACCTAACCTAACCTAACCTAACCTAACCTAACCTAACCTAACCTAACCTAACCTAACCTAACCTAACCTAACCTAACCTAACCTAACCTAACCTAACCTAACCTAACCTAACCTAACCTAACCTAACCTAACCTAACCTAACCTAACCTAACCTAACCTAACCTAACCTAACCTAACCTAACCTAACCTAACCTAACCTAACCTAACCTAACCTAACCTAACCTAACCTAACCTAACCTAACCTAACCTAACCTAACCTAACCTAACCTAACCTAACCTAACCTAACCTAACCTAACCTAACCTAACCTAACCTAACCTAACCTAACCTAACCTAACCTAACCTAACCTAACCTAACCTAACCTAACCTAACCTAACCTAACCTAACCTAACCTAACCTAACCTAACCTAACCTAACCTAACCTAACCTAACCTAACCTAACCTAACCTAACCTAACCTAACCTAACCTAACCTAACCTAACCTAACCTAACCTAACCTAACCTAACCTAACCTAACCTAACCTAACCTAACCTAACCTAACCTAACCTAACCTAACCTAACCTAACCTAACCTAACCTAACCTAACCTAACCTAACCTAACCTAACCTAACCTAACCTAACCTAACCTAACCTAACCTAACCTAACCTAACCTAACCTAACCTAACCTAACCTAACCTAACCTAACCTAACCTAACCTAACCTAACCTAACCTAACCTAACCTAACCTAACCTAACCTAACCTAACCTAACCTAACCTAACCTAACCTAACCTAACCTAACCTAACCTAACCTAACCTAACCTAACCTAACCTAACCTAACCTAACCTAACCTAACCTAACCTAACCTAACCTAACCTAACCTAACCTAACCTAACCTAACCTAACCTAACCTAACCTAACCTAACCTAACCTAACCTAACCTAACCTAACCTAACCTAACCTAACCTAACCTAACCTAACCTAACCTAACCTAACCTAACCTAACCTAACCTAACCTAACCTAACCTAACCTAACCTAACCTAACCTAACCTAACCTAACCTAACCTAACCTAACCTAACCTAACCTAACCTAACCTAACCTAACCTAACCTAACCTAACCTAACCTAACCTAACCTAACCTAACCTAACCTAACCTAACCTAACCTAACCTAACCTACCCTAACCTAACCTAACCTAACCTAACCTAACCTAACCTAACCTAACCTAACCTAACCTAACCTAACCTAACCTAACCTAACCTAACCTAACCTAACCTAACCTAACCTAACCTAACCTAACCTAACCTAACCTAACCTAACCTAACCTAACCTAACCTAACCTAACCTAACCTAACCTAACCTAACCTAACCTAACCTAACCTAACCTAACCTAACCTAACCTAACCTAACCTAACCTAACCTAACCTAACCTAACCTAACCTAACCTAACCTAACCTAACCTAACCTAACCTAACCTAACCTAACCTAACCTAACCTAACCTAACCTAACCTAACCTAACCTAACCTAACCTAACCTAACCTAACCTAACCTAACCTAACCTAACCTAACCTAACCTAACCTAACCTAACCTAACCTAACCTAACCTAACCTAACCTAACCTAACCTAACCTAACCTAACCTAACCTAACCTAACCTAACCTAACCTAACCTAACCTAACCTAACCTAACCTAACCTAACCTAACCTAACCTAACCTAACCTAACCTAACCTAACCTAACCTAACCTAACCTAACCTAACCTAACCTAACCTAACCTAACCTAACCTAACCTAACCTAACCTAACCTAACCTAACCTAACCTAACCTAACCTAACCTAACCTAACCTAACCTAACCTAACCTAACCTAACCTAACCTAACCTAACCTAACCTAACCTAACCTAACCTAACCTAACCTAACCTAACCTAACCTAACCTAACCTAACCTAACCTAACCTAACCTAACCTAACCTAACCTAACCTAACCTAACCTAACCTAACCTAACCTAACCTAACCTAACCTAACCTAACCTAACCTAACCTAACCTAACCTAACCTAACCTAACCTAACCTAACCTAACCTAACCTAACCTAACCTAACCTAACCTAACCTAACCTAACCTAACCTAACCTAACCTAACCTAACCTAACCTAACCTAACCTAACCTAACCTAACCTAACCTAACCTAACCTAACCTAACCTAACCTAACCTAACCTAACCTAACCTAACCTAACCTAACCTAACCTAACCTAACCTAACCTAACCTAACCTAACCTAACCTAACCTAACCTAACCTAACCTAACCTAACCTAACCTAACCTAACCTAACCTAACCTAACCTAACCTAACCTAACCTAACCTAACCTAACCTAACCTAACCTAACCTAACCTAACCTAACCTAACCTAACCTAACCTAACCTAACCTAACCTAACCTAACCTAACCTAACCTAACCTAACCTAACCTAACCTAACCTAACCTAACCTAACCTAACCTAACCTAACCTAACCTAACCTAACCTAACCTAACCTAACCTAACCTAACCTAACCTAACCTAACCTAACCTAACCTAACCTAACCTAACCTAACCTAACCTAACCTAACCTAACCTAACCTAACCTAACCTAACCTAACCTAACCTAACCTAACCTAACCTAACCTAACCTAACCTAACCTAACCTAACCTAACCTAACCTAACCTAACCTAACCTAACCTAACCTAACCTAACCTAACCTAACCTAACCTAACCTAACCTAACCTAACCTAACCTAACCTAACCTAACCTAACCTAACCTAACCTAACCTAACCTAACCTAACCTAACCTAACCTAACCTAACCTAACCTAACCTAACCTAACCTAACCTAACCTAACCTAACCTAACCTAACCTAACCTAACCTAACCTAACCTAACCTAACCTAACCTAACCTAACCTAACCTAACCTAACCTAACCTAACCTAACCTAACCTAACCTAACCTAACCTAACCTAACCTAACCTAACCTAACCTAACCTAACCTAACCTAACCTAACCTAACCTAACCTAACCTAACCTAACCTAACCTAACCTAACCTAACCTAACCTAACCTAACCTAACCTAACCTAACCAACCTAACCTAACCTAACCTAACCTAACCTAACCTAACCTAACCTAACCTAACCTAACCTAACCTAACCTAACCTAACCTAACCTAACCTAACCTAACCTAACCTAACCTAACCTAACCTAACCTAACCTAACCTAACCTAACCTAACCTAACCTAACCTAACCTAACCTAACCTAACCTAACCTAACCTAACCTAACCTAACCTAACCTAACCTAACCTAACCTAACCTAACCTAACCTAACCTAACCTAACCTAACCTAACCTAACCTAACCTAACCTAACCTAACCTAACCTAACCTAACCTAACCTAACCTAACCTAACCTAACCTAACCTAACCTAACCTAACCTAACCTAACCTAACCTAACCTAACCTAACCTAACCTAACCTAACCTAACCTAACCTAACCTAACCTAACCTAACCTAACCTAACCTAACCTAACCTAACCTAACCTAACCTAACCTAACCTAACCTAACCTAACCTAACCTAACCTAACCTAACCTAACCTAACCTAACCTAACCTAACCTAACCTAACCTAACCTAACCTAACCTAACCTAACCTAACCTAACCTAACCTAACCTAACCTAACCTAACCTAACCTAACCTAACCTAACCTAACCTAACCTAACCTAACCTAACCTAACCTAACCTAACCTAACCTAACCTAACCTAACCTAACCTAACCTAACCTAACCTAACCTAACCTAACCTAACCTAACCTAACCTAACCTAACCTAACCTAACCTAACCTAACCTAACCTAACCTAACCTAACCTAACCTAACCTAACCTAACCTAACCTAACCTAACCTAACCTAACCTAACCTAACCTAACCTAACCTAACCTAACCTAACCTAACCTAACCTAACCTAACCTAACCTAACCTAACCTAACCTAACCTAACCTAACCTAACCTAACCTAACCTACCTAACCTAACCTAACCTAACCTAACCTAACCTAACCTAACTAACCTAACCTAACCTAACCTAACCTAACCTAACCTAACCTAACCTAACCTAACCTAACCTAACCTAACCTAACCTAACCTAACCTAACCTAACCTAACCTAACCTAACCTAACCTAACCTAACCTAACCTAACCTAACCTAACCTAACCTAACCTAACCTTTTTTTTTTTTTTTTTTTTTTTTTTTTTTTTTTTTTTTTTTTTTTTTTTTTTTTTTTTTTTTTTTTTTTTTTTTTTTTTTTTTTTTTTTTTTAAGGAGGGGAAATGCGTTACGCATCCCCCGCCCCCTCGGGGGAAGGAGGCGGGGGTATGTGGGACTCCCTACACGAGGTTTACCCACTAAAACCCCCCCGGCCCTTCAACATGCGCCTATTTCGGGTGGGGGCGGGTACCGCGGAGCGATTTCATCTCCGCCCCGTTCCCGAGCGCGACCGCAACCGGCCTCTTCTCGCAGCGGTTTAGTCCGCTGACTTCGCCGAGAGCCCCCGGGCCAAATGGGGGCTTCCATCTCGGGACCCTTTATGCAAGACGGCGATCCCCCGATCACCGCCCGCGGGTCTAGGCCCGTACGGCCTTCGACTTCGGCTTCTGCCGAGCCTTCTTGGTCGGGGCCTTCTCGTCTCGGGGGGCCGGCTTTTTGGCAGACGGACATCTGCCCAGCACGTGCCCCCTTTCCGACCTGCCGGCGGCTTCGCACAGGACGCAGTTAGGTTCCGCAGCCCCGCACTCCGCCGCCTTGTGCCCCGATTTCCCACAACGGAAGCAAGTCCCGCTGCGGTCCACCGGGCACTGGCACTTGGCAGCCACGTGGCCGGTGTCTTGGCAACGGAAACAGCGCGTCGGCCTCGCGGCCAACAGCGCCACCCGCGCCAGCACCCAACCAACTCGCAGCCGCCCAGAGCTCAAGAGCTTCTTGGCGGCCGCGACTGGGAGGCGGACCCAACACGATCCGTCCCCCCCGTGGCCCCTCTCTTATCTGCCCGACCCGTACATCACCGGCCAAGCACTCTCCATCCAGTACGACCGCTTCCAGGACTTCGGCGGTCGTCACAGACACGTCGAGGCCGGCGACGCGCAACTCCGCGCAAGCAGACGGCCTCCCGATCTTCACCTCTTGTGGCAGAGCGCTTCTAAGCCTCGCGGCAAAGGCGTCCGCCTTCTTCCCGGCATCCTGACCTTTGATGGTCAGGAGACACCCTCCAGTACGGGCACTGCGGAAGCTCACCTGCGAAATGTCCAATTCCGCAATGCTCACCGTCCGCTTGGCCAACTCTATCGCCTTGGCGTACGTCAAACCCGCCTGCTCGGCCGTCTTCTCAATAGTGAGAGCGACAGCCGCACTGGCGGGGACGCGGAGCTTCGGCTTTCTCTTCTTCTTCGGAGCGGCTGTAGATGGTGTAGCCGCTCCCTTCTTCTTCCTGGCCTCAGGGCCTACAGTGGTCCGTGGGGCCTCAGTACTGGGGGAGCTGGTGTTCTGCCCCCCTTGCGCCGCCTCTTGAGCGGCCATTGATGGCCGCTTCTTCTTTTTCCGGGCTTTCTTGCCCCCTGACGCCGCCGACGTAGCAGGAGCCTCTTGCGGGGCAACTGCAGCGCCAGGCAGCTTGGTCGCCTTCGCCTTGGCCGGTTTCCCTTTCGCCTTAGGCAGAGGGGGTCCCGGCGCATCTTCGTCCATAGGCACATCAACGCTTGCGGGAACGGGAGGGATATCATTCCCGTCCGACGCAAGCGGCGGCCTCCGCCTCGGCTCCGGTAGGAGTCGGTCCTCCAGACCGGCGAGCCTGGCGTTCAGCATGTTGCCGAAGGTCTCTGCGTTCGCACGGGACACTTCGGCCAACAGCTTCTGCACGTCGTCTCCGGTAGACTTCGAGGCCTGTTTGCGCATCTCGTCCAGCTCCTGGCGTAGCTCCGCCATTTGCCTTTCGAGACGCGCGTTCTGGGCCTCGAGTCTTTGTATTTCCTCTGAAGAGGAACGCCTCCTCAACTCGTCGACAGCCTTTGAGATGGTCGACACCGACTCCTTCAGGTACTTCTGAAAGGTTCCCTTCAGGTTGGCGGACTTCTTGCCGACCATCTCAATGGTGTCCAACGCCTGCTCCACGGTTTTGGCCAGATCAGCGCCCGTCTTCTCCAAAGCCTCTTCTCGTGGGAGAGATGAGGTGGGAAGCGCGGCGAGGGCGGAACTAGTGGCTTTCCACAACGTCCTAACCCTTCGCGCCGATTCGGCAACTTCCTCCTCGGCTTCAAGCCTGAGGGCCTCCTCTTTCAGCCGGTTATGTTCGGCCTGCGCCTTGGCGTAGCCAACGTACTGGCCAGTCGTTGGCGGCCGGCCTCGTCCTCTTTTTGTTTTGGGCACCGCCCCTTTACTGATGGGCGGCTCCACGTCTTCGTCCGGGTTGCGCCTTTTCAGGCGAGTCCTATCCGGGGTTGTGGGCAAGCCCTCAGAGTCCAACGACATGCCGGAGGCATTGTCGTCGGAGTCCTCGGGCCAGTCCTCACTGTCACGTCCAGTATCAGCATCCTCTTCAGGTGCTCTCTTGCTCCACGACGGTCTGTACTGTGCAAACTCCGCCTCGTAGCTCTCAATGATGGGATTGCGAGGCCGCACTCCACGAACATCCCGAGTCCGCAACACTGGCGGCAAATCAGGTAAGTCCCGAATCGGGCAGCCCCGCTCCTTCTTCCTCTGCATCAGTCTCTTCAACCGCTCCACGCCGTCAGGCTGGGAGACGGAGAAGTCTGTGTCTTCGTCCGTGATTGCGTCCGCCGCCGGCGCGGTTAGGTGCGCCGGCTTCGGAGCTTCGCGCGTTGTCGCGCCCTCTCCTTCCTTCGCCGCCTTAGCGGCCCCCTTACCCTCGCACGCAATTGGTGCCGCCCCCGTATACGTGCGGCAGACCCCCGATGGACCGGGAGTGCGGGATTCTCCAGTACTGGTACTGGTACCCGCCCGGGGAGAATTATCCTTATTGCGTTTCTCCATAGTTGATCTTTGAAGGGAGATTCTGCCCTAGTGCCCTTGTGACGTAGACCTCCTGCTCGCCATGCATCCCAAGGCCGGGCACCACAAACCGGGGATTAGGGACCCCACGGGTCCATCCGTCACACAAACACTCACGCATTTACTCACACACACACACGATGCCGGCGTTCAGCCACCCCTCCCGTGTCACCGCGAAAAAGCTCGCGATGGTACGGGGGGGGTGCCCAGGGACACGAACGTGGACGGACCGGCATCGCCCCCAACCTAACCTAACCTAACCTAACCTAACCTAACCTAACCTAACCTAACCTAACCTAACCTAACCTAACCTAACCTAACCTAACCTTTTTTTTTTTTTTTTTTTTTTTTTTTTTTTTTTTTTTTTTTTTTTTTTTTTTTTTTTTTTTTTTTTTTTTTTTTTTTTTTTTTTTTTTTTTTTTTTTTTAAGGAGGGGAAATGCGTTACGCATCCCCCGCCCCCTCGGGGGAAGGAGGCGGGGGTATGTGGGACTCCCTACACGAGGTTTACCCACTAAAACCCCCCCGGCCCTTCAACATGCGCCTATTTCGGGTGGGGCGGGTACCGCGGAGCGATTTCATCTCCGCCCCGTTCCCGAGCGCGACCGCAACCGGCCTCTTCTCGCAGCGGTTTAGTCCGCTGACTTCACCGAGAGCCCCCGGGCCAAATGGGGGCTTCCATCTCGGGACCCTTTATGCAAGACGGCGATCCCCCGATCACCGCCCGCGGGTCTAGGCCCGTACGGCCTTCGACTTCGGCTTCTGCCGAGCCTTCTTGGTCGGGGCCTTCTCGTCTCGGGGGGCCGGCTTTTTGGCAGACGGACATCTGCCCAGCACGTGCCCCCTTTCCGACCTGCCGGCGGCTTCGCACAGGACGCAGTTAGGTTCCGCAGCCCCGCACTCCGCCGCCTTGTGCCCCGATTTCCCACAACGGAAGCAAGTCCCGCTGCGGTCCACCGGGCACTGGCACTTGGCAGCCACGTGGCCGGTGTCTTGGCAACGGAAACAGCGCGTCGGCCTCGCGGCCAACAGCGCCACCCGCGCCAGCACCCAACCAACTCGCAGCCGCCCAGAGCTCAAGAGCTTCTTGGCGGCCGCGACTGGGAGGCGGACCCAACACGATCCGTCCCCCCGTGGCCCCTCTCTTATCTGCCCGACCCGTACATCACCGGCCAAGCACTCTCCATCCAGTACGACCGCTTCCAGGACTTCGGCGGTCGTCACAGAGACGTCGAGGCCGGCGACGCGCAACTCCGCGCAAGCAGACGGCCTCCCGATCTTCACCTCTTGTGGCAGAGCGCTTCTAAGCCTCGCGGCAAAGGCGTCCGCCTTCTTCCCGGCATCCTGACCTTTGATGGTCAGGAGACACCCTCCAGTACGGGCACTGCGGAAGCTCACCTGCGAAATGTCCAATTCCGCAATGCTCACCGTCCGCTTGGCCAACTCTATCGCCTTGGCGTACGTCAAACCCGCCTGCTCGGCCGTCTTCTCAATAGTGAGAGCGACAGCCGCACTGGCGGGGACGCGGAGCTTCGGCTTCTTTCCTCTCTTAGGGGCGGCTGTAGATGGTGTAGCCGCTCCCTTCTTCTTCCTGGCCTCAGGGCCTACAGTGGTCCGTGGGGCCTCGGTGCTGGGGGAGCTGGTGTTCTGCCCCCCCTGCGCCGCCTCTTGAGCGGCCATTGATGGCCGCTTCTTCTTTTTACGGGCTTTTTTGCCCCCTGACGCCGCCGACGTAGCAGGAGCCTCTTGCGGGGCAACTGCAGCGCCAGGCAGCTTGGTCGCCTTCGCCTTGGCCGGTTTCCCTTTCGCCTTAGGCAGAGGGGGTCCCGGCGCATCTTCGTCCATAGGCACATCAACGCCTGCGGGAACGGGAGGGATATCATTCCCGTCCGACGCAAGCGGCGGCCTCCGCCTCGGCTCCGGCAGGAGTCGGTCCTCCAGACCGGCGAGCCTGGCGTTGAGCATGTTGCCGAAGGTCTCTGCGTTCGCACGGGACACTTCGGCCAACAGCTTCTGCACGTCATCTCCGGTAGACCTCGAGGCCTGTTTGCGCATCTCGTCCAGCTCCTGGCGTAGCTCCGCCATTTGCCTTTCGAGACGCGCGTTCTGGGCCTCGAGTCTTTGTATCTCCTCCGAAGAGGAACGCCTCCTCAACTCGTCGACAGCCTTTGAGATGGTCGACACCGACTCCTTCAGGTACTTTTGGAATGTTCCCTTCAGGTTGGCGGATTTCTTGCCGACCATCTCAATGGTGTCCAACGCCTGCTCCACGGTTTTTGCCAAATCAGCGCCCGTCCTCTCCAAAGCCTCTTCTCGTGCAAGAGATGAGGTGGGAAGCGCGGCGAGGGCGGAACTAGTGGCTTTCCACAGCGTCCTAGCCCTTCGCGCCGACTCGGCAACCTCCTCCTCGGCATCAAGCCTGAGGGCCTCCTCCTTCAGCCGGTTATGCTCGGCCTGCGCCTTGGCGTAGCCAACGTACTGGCCAGTCGTTGGCGGCCGGCCTCGACCTCTTTTTGTTTTGGGCACCGCCCCTTTACTGATGGGCGGCTCCACGTCTTCGTCCGGGTTGCGCCTTTTCAGGCGAGTCCTATCCGGGGTTGTGGGCAAGCCCTCAGAGTCCAACGACATGCCGGAGGCATTGTCATCGGAGTCCTCGGGCCAGTCCTCACTGTCACGTCCAGTATCAGCATCCTCCTCAGGTGCTCTCTTACTCCACGACGGTCTGTACTGTGCAAACTCCGCCTCGTAACTCTCAATGATGGGATTGCGAGGCCGCACTCCACGAACATCCCGAGTCCGCAACACGGGCGGCAAGTCGGGTAAGTCCCGAATCGGGCAGCCCCGCTCCTTCTTCCTCTGCACCAGTCTCTTCAACCGTTCCACGCCGTCAGGCTGGTAGACGGAGAAGTCTACGTCCTCGTCCGTGATTGCATCCGCCGCCGGCGCGGTTAGGTGCGCCGGCTTCGGAGCTTCGCGCGTCTTCGCGCCCTCTCCTTTCTTCGCCGCCTCCACCGCGGCCTCCTCCACCCTTAACGTATCTTGTGCCGGCCCCGTATACGTCCGACAGACCCCCTCATTTGAGAGGGTGTGGGATTCTCTGGCGTCCACCGGATCACCAGAACCCACCCGGGGAATATTTTTCAATCTACGTTTCTCCATGTTCGATCATTTTAGGGGTGATTCTGCCCCGCGTCCTCGTTGCGTAGTCACCGACTCGCCATGCACCCCATCGCCGGACGCTACCAGCTTAGGGTTCGGGGCCCACGGACCCATCCATCACAGAAACACTCACACATTTATACACACAAACACACGATGCCGGCGTTCAGCCACCCCTCCCGTGTCACCGCGAAAAAGCTCGCGATGGTACGGGGGGGGTGCCCAGGGACACGAACGTGGACGGACCGGCATCGCCCCCAACCTAACCTAACCTAACCTAACCTAACCTAACCTAACCTAACCAGTTCCGCTCCGACCGTGGCCCGAGCAAGACGTGAAAATAAGCGCGAAATATTTTTTGAATTTTTTTAAAATTATTTTTGCGGCCGAAATTGTGGCAGAAAGGCGTGCGATACGTCATTCGACGCGGCTCGAAAAGTGTAAAGTGACAGTGAAAACCGTGTGAAAAACCGACGTTCGTAGCCGAAGAAATTCCGGAAAAACCGAAATTTTCACCGGTTTTTGACCTTTCGGCGCGTGCGTCGGGAGATTAGTCGCGACGACCCCCCAGTTTCTCCACTCCAGACGACGTGCAAGACCTCGGAGCTGCTCCTCCCAAAAAAGCAGATTTTTCTGGCGGTTGGTTGAGGAGCAGCAGACCAGAAACCAAGAAGGGATCCAGAGGTGCGTGCGCGGGGAAGTGCGGGGGGAGAAGGCCACCACCAAAACTCGAAGCGGGACATCAGGGGCATTACAAAACCCTTCTTAGAATTAAAATCGGACAAGTAGTTTTCGAGAAAACTGCATATTAAAAAGTGCCAAATTTTCGGACTCCAAATTCTGTGCTTTTAAAGTGGCAACCCCAAATTTTTAAAATTTTGCCGTAAGTGCAGTGGCAGGAACTTGTAGTTTGCAAATTTTCGCGGCGATCCTGTGTGCGGTTTGGCCGGAAAAGCCGAAAAACTGCAAAGTCTAGACTGTGTCCTAGGCGGTCTAGACTTGCAGAATACCAGCGGACCAGCACCGGGAGTCATCACCAGCAGCCGGGAGCCCGAGAGATACAGCTAAGTGGAAAAAATTTGGCAATTAAAGTTGTAAAAAGGACATAAAAATTTTCGAGCTATTTTTGACAGACTTCTCGTAGACCAAGAAGGCTGAAACTTTGTGTAAATATAGTATATAGTCTGTATATTAGTAGTAAATAAGCCCCATGTAATTTAAGTAAGTAGTTTAAGTTTTATTTAAATTTTAAGACGGGAGTAAAAACTCCATAGTGAAAAAACGCCTGGGCGGGCGCCACGCCCCTCGCTTAGGAATTTCACAGACAGCAGCCAAACCACTAAGCGTAGACATCCGACACTAATTTTGCAGCAAAGTGTATACAGGAATACACCTGTGTACAAAATCCTGTCGAAATCGGATCGGTAGTTTTTGCAGAAACTGCAAAGTTTTAAAGTAAATTGTGACGTCACGATTCGACAAGAAATAGGGCTGCAAATGACGTTTTTCGCCGGTCGAAGAATTTTTCGTGATTTGATTGTAGGGTTCTGACATCTACGTTAAATACTTAAATATATAAAAACATAGATTCTAAAACTTATTAAAATAACTTACACATTGCGAATAAAACATTAAACAATAGTTATATTCCTTTAAACAAATAAAACATTAGAATTCACAGTATAAAAATTAAAAAACTAAACATAAAATTCATAGATTAATCACTATATAAAAAAAAAAAATACAACTTATAAAACTAAAAATATAAAATTACATATTCTTAGAAAATAGAATTATTGTAAATAAAGTAGAATATCAGGTGCTTCCAGCTCATTTGTTAATAGCATAAGTTAATAACATAAAATAAAATAGAAAATAGGTCGGTAAAACAACACGTAAAATAAAATACATCATTATAAACAATACAAATAATACATACACAATCTTAATCTAAATTTATCACTTTAAATAACACATATAAAACAGTCAAATTTTTAAATTACCATCAGGTTTGTACCCGCTCATTTGCCATTCAGCTTTATTTTGCACATCACATTCCTTAAGACGCCAACCCTGCGTTATCAGCTAGGGCGATCTTGCGCCCAAGAAATAGGCTCCTCCCCATAGTCCGGGGCGCTAACGTTGCTTTTTAATAACTTAAATTAAACACAATACTTTTGGATATAATTATAATAATAAATTTGGATTAATACACTATTTAACAATTAAATTTGCAATAATAAATAATAATACATAGAAATTATAGTCAAAAACATTTAAAAATACTAGGTAAAAATTCTATAAAGCTAAAAAATTCGAGTAACAACCTAATTAGACTAAATTATAATTAGAAATAGTATTAGATAGTAAAATTAAACAGTATTAAACAAGTTAAGAATTATCTTAAAATCAAATTGTTACGCTCGGACTATATTCATCAAGACATAGTTGCGAGCACCATAAGTGCAAGCGAGATAGGTAGGGTTGACGCGCGAGATATCTGTCTCTCTCATAGCCCCGCCCACTGGCGCGCTCAGGGCTGCGGATCAAAATCTTGTGCTAACCCTAGCAAATAATTAAAATAACTTAAATTTTACTAAATTGTTAAAATATATATAATAATAAAAATAACAGGCCTAAACAACTTTAAATATAGTAATTTAAAGATAAATAGAAATAAATAGTAAATATATAAAATAAAACAGTTTTGCGGTTTGAAAATTTTGATATAATTAAGGTATAGAATTAAACATAAGAAAGTAACTAAGAGCTTGGAATTAAAATAAATATTAAATAGATAAGACAAAATTAAATAGTAGATTTTCATACAAAATTAAATAAATTAAGTAGTAATATTACACCATAAATAGTTAAAATATATATATCGAATATTAAACGCAAACCAAGTAATTAAACATATATATTATAATATCATATTAAAAGACATAGGAAGACAATATAAATAACATTATTATTAAAATTTTAGCATATCAGGAACTTAATAAAACTCGAAATTCCCATCAGGTTACTCCCGCTCATTGAAATACACTGATAATACATTTTCGCGCGTGGCAGCCCTGACACGCCCCCTTGGCGTCAGGCGCTGTGGGTGGTCTGACAGTTTAAGTGCCGCCGTCGGTAATATAATAGAATTAAAGAGTAGGACGTTGCTATTTAAAATCAATAGGCGAAACATTATTTTGTAAAATTGAAAAATTCAAAATAGACAAGGACCACGAGTAGTGGACGTAGATGGGGGATAGGATCTGATCGGATCGACAAATAGGTTAAGCACAAGTCCATTCTTGACCGGCGAAAATCGCTCTAAAATTGTAAAACGGACAATAATAGACCAGCCGCTTCCCTATTGGAACGCCTGAAAAAATTAATACTGTGACTATTGCTTTTTGCTCTTATTGACCTTATACTTAGACATATATTTGGACATTATTATTTTGCTGACCGATTGTGCCCTATTGGGACAAACGATTAGGATAAGTATAGGTAAATATTGTTTTAACTGTGACGTCCGTTTTACAATTTATTTTAATTTCATTTTATAGTATATTTTAGTTATTTAGGTCAGTTACCCCCTATTGGGGAGGCTGTTAGTTGTAGGAATTAGTTGACCGGTTGATCCCTATTGGGAAACCGCTTAGATTAAGTTAGTATAGTGACTAGGGTATACACCAATACTGCGACGTAAAGCTTTGTTTCATAGTACTGCTTTATCTATATCTATATATTATTTTGAAGTAGACATATTGATCCCTATTGGACAATACAGATTATTATTATTAGTTTGACAATAAATAAGACAAGTAGCCCACTATTAGGCCAAAATTGTATTAAAATACTATTGACTAAATTCCCGTAGGAAATAACTTATAGTAGTATAGTTGACCATAGCAACAGACTAAACGTCGTTGCTATTAAAAACGGACAGGCGAAACATTTTCTCTCTAAAGTTAATAGTAACATTAATGTAATAAACTGAAGTCCCTGTGAGAATTAAAAAGCAATAAATTTTGACTCTAGAGTGTTTTGCCGTAAAAACTCATAGGGCGAAGACTTTCAACTTAGTACAAAAAGTAAAGAAAAAACTTGTTAAAATAAGTAAAAAATAATCAATTAATATCTTAATATACAATAAATATAAAATACAAATTTAACAATTTATAAAAATATACAAATTTGGCTTAATTATATCTAGGATAGGACAATTATTATAAATCCATTAATTATTATTGCAGTACTATTTTATCTATATACAACTTATACAATTTTATATTTACATATTTTAAAACCTGACGCGTTCCCCCCTTAAAATTTTAATAAATAATTTTAGATTCAATATTTTAATTTACATTTTTCATTGACTTTATACTTATACTTTATTCTATACAATTAATACGTTCCCTCCATTTTAATCTAATACTAATTTACATATCCTATTTATTTTATTTTATTTTATTATAACCTAAAATGGCAATGGTACGTACCCCAAAATACCCTACAAAGAAGACTAAAAATAGACCGTCCCTCGACGCTTCCGGCAGTGGCGTGGGCGGCCTTAGCATGGCCGCGGAAAGTAGCCCAAAAGTAGAAAATTGGGACGTGGTACTGGAGGAGACGTCGAGGAAAGTACAAAAAAGTATTTATCTGCTGAACCAAACGAGAAATATGAAGGGTGAGCTGAGAGTTGGTATAGCAGATAATCTTACTGCCGTTTTAAAGCAGTTACAGAAAATAATAATGATGGATGATAGGCAAGATAAAAGGACAGTAGAGATAGAGATAGAAAAGTATGATGTAGAGACACAGTGTGAAATAAAATGCGAAGAAGAATATGAAACACGAGTAAAAAATAACTGTAACTGCTTTGAAAAGGTAAAGACGGTGTTAAGCGAATTTAAGAAAGAGTATAGGCAGGATTTAAAAGATATTAGGGACTATTTAACAGAGGTGGCAGTAAGGAATGTGGATAGTATACATACTAGGATAGAACAGGAAAAGGGAAGGGTAGTAAAAACGGTGACACATGAGGTAGGGAAAGCGGTTAATACACTGAAAGACGTAATAGGAGAGCGGGAAGTTATCATCCATGAGCTTAGGGACTATTTAACGGAGACGGCAGTAAAAAATGTAGAGAGAATTCAGACAAAGATAGAAGAGGAAAAAGGAAAGGTAGTAGAAACGGTAGAACAAGAGGTAGGGAAAGTAGTAAATACGTTGAATGACGCAGTCGGGGGGCGGGAGGTCATGACGCAGGGCGAACCGGAACGGGAGACACCCCCAACTTATGCGAGTGTCGCCCGGGGCAAGCCTAAGTACAGGACCCTCCACTCCCTGATTGTGGCAGACAAAGAAAACTTTATGCCGACTACTGAAATAGTCCAGGAGATGGGAAAGATAATAGAAGCAAGAAAGGAAGGCATACAAGTCGATAGGATTAGAAAAGGGAAAGGGAGAAAAGTCATTGTGGGATTTAGGGACAAAAAAGATAGGGATAAAATTTTAAACAAAATAGAGAAATTGGAAGGGAAGTTGGAGGCACAAATTATAGAGAATAAGGACCCCCAGGTTGTGTTGTACGGGGTGCTCAAAAACAATACTGATGACGAAGTGATAGAGGCCATCAGATCACAGAATGGGCACCTCGTGGAAGACATCCTGGGAGGGGGGGAAGATAGAATGAAGGTAAAGTACAGGAGGAAAGGAAAGGATGATCACACTGAGCATGTGGTGCTTACTGTGTCTCCGAGGCTGTGGGTGCGTTTCACCGAGGCCGGACACCTATATATAGATGTCCAGCGCGTCAGGGTCGCCGACCAGTCCCCCCTAATTCAGTGCTCGCGCTGCTTGGGGTATGGACATGGGCGGCGATTCTGTAGTGGTGCCGAAGAGAAATGCGCACACTGCTCCGGGGCACATCACCAGGCTCAGTGTGATGATCGTAAGGAAGGTGTCAGGCCGTGCTGCGCTAATTGTAATCAAGAACACCTAGATGACACAGGTCACAATGCACTGAGTGCGGAATGCCCGGTGCGAAAAAAGTGGGATGTCATGGCACGTGCGACTGTCGCATACGATCCTGACGATCAATAGTCGGATACTATGTACTAAATGATGTATATGTACTTGGATGTCATTAATTATGTAATTAATACACCAATGCAAGCAATTTAGGACATTTGTAAATGTGTTGTGCGAAAAAAAAAAAAAAAAAAAAAAAAAAAAAAAAAAAAAAAAAAAAAAAAAAAAAAAAAAAAAAAAAAAAAAAAAAAAAAAAAAAAAAAAAAAAAAAAAAAAAAAATTATATATATAACACCTTTGCACTTACATGAAATTATTGTAAACAATAAGACAAGCATGTAAGGCATAAGCAAAAATATAAAAATAAGCACAACACATCCATTTTATACCATCTGCGCTATCTGAAATTGCACGTGCCATGAAAATCGCCACAATTAGCATGATGCCATGTTATGATGACATAACACAATGCTAGCCAATATCGACCGGACATTCCGGGCTGGATGCCAGACTAAAATTAGCACAGTCATATTAAACCTGTACTTTAAGTAGGTAAATAAGTAACAAAGAAAGTAAATAAGTAACAAGTAAAAACTGTATCACAAATGTTGAAATAAATTATAAATGTATTAGAGATGTAATAAATATAAATGTAAAATTAAAATAAGGGAAAAAATATTATCTTGAATCATTAATATTGTAACAAAATGTATAGTAATAAAAAATGTAATATAATAATAAATAGTAAACTGTAATGTGAATAAAAATATAATACTAAAAATATAAATCAAAATAAGTGTATTATAAAAATAAATGTAAAAAATGAAAAAACAGAATGTATCATTAGTAATAGAGAGGTTAACAAATATAATTGTAATATTAAAATAAAGGGATAATTGTAACGTGAAAATAAATATTGTAATAAAATGTATAGAAATAAAAATGTAATATATTAATAAATGGTAATTGTAAAGTGATTAAAAAATATAATAATAAAATCAAAATAAATGTAATATAAATGAATTGATAAAATCTGTAATAGAAAAATTATAAATGTTGTAACAAAAATGTAGTAAAACTAGTAAATAAAAATAAAAATGAATACAAATGTAAAAAATTCACAAATGTAAGCAATTGTCCCTTTTACCGAAAGGGGGAACAAGTATCAAAAAAAAAAAAAAAAAAAAAAAAAAAAAAAAAAAAAAAAAAAAAAAAAAAAAAAAAAAAAAAAAAAAAAAAAAAAAAAAAAAAAAAAAACCTAACCTAACCTAACCTAACCTAACCTAACCTAACCTAACCTAACCTAACCTAACCTAACCTAACCTAACCTAACCTAACCTAACCTAACCTAACCTAACCTAACCTCAGTTCCGCTCCGACCGTGGCCCGAGCAAGACGTGTAAATACGCGCTAAATATTTTTAAAATTTTTTAAAATATTTTTTCCGGTCTAAATTGTGCTACAAAGGTGTCCGATACGTCGTTCGACGCGGAAAATTGTGTGGAATTGTGCAGTGAAAACCGCGTTGCAATCGGACTGATACTTCCGGAGAAAAATCGGAAAAACCCGTTTTTCCGGCAACTTCTGAACTTCGGACGCGTGCGGCGCGCGATTTGTCGCAGAGACCCCCGCGTTTTCTTACCTCAGACGACGTGCAAGATCCTCGAGCTGCTTCTCCCAAAGAACAGGATTTTTCCGGCAGTTGGTTGAGGAGCAGCAGCCCGAAAACCAGGAGAGGATACTGAGGCGTGTGCGCGGGGAAGTGAGGGGGAGGAACGTGACATACACGACTCGAAGCGGAACAGCAGGGGCTACAAGGAGCCGTTTTCCAAATTAAAATCGGACTCATAGTTTCGGAGAAAAACGACCTACAAAAAGTGGCAAAACTTAGGACACCTAGATCTCGCGAATTAGAGCGAGGACCTAGGTCTTTTATAACTTTGTGGTGTAGAGTAACACAAATACCTACAGTGTGCTAAATTGTATGGTGATCCGGTGTGAAGTTTGGCTGGAAAAGCCAGAAAACTAAAAAGTCTAGACCGAGTCCTAGGCGGCCTAGACTTGCAGCAGACCAGCGGACCAGCACCAGGAGCTACCTTCAGCAGCCGGGAGTCCAACAGCCACAGCTAAGTAGGAAATTTTGATAAAAACAAGTGGCAAAATCAGAGACTTATTTTTAAATACATTTTAAATTGACTTCTTAAAATATCAGAAAGTTGACATTTAGTGTACATATAGCTTTATAAACATAGATTAGAATAAAGAAAGCCCCATTAGAATTAAGATAGTAGTTTAAGAGATATTTAGATTTGTAAGAAAGGAGCATAACTCCATATAGAAAAAAGACCTGGGCGGGCGCCACGCCCCCTGCTCAGGAATTCGAGTGATAGCAGCCAAAATATTATTTCTAGAAGCGTGACACTTATTTTATTGGACAGGCCAAACCGCTTTGTTTTGGGCCACAAAGTGTCACTTAATTCGGATCGGTAGTTTTAACTTTATAAACAAAAGTATACATTAAATTGTGACGTCACGATCCAACAAATATAGGGCTGCAAATGACGTTTTTCGCCGGTCAAGTAATATTTGTGTGAATTGATTTATAGGGTCTGACACTAACATTAAATACCAAAATATATACAAAATATACATTCAAAAGCTTATTAAAATAGTTTACACATTAAAAGTCAAATAATTGAAAAGTTACATAAAAAATTAATTAGAAATAGGTCATACAGCATACATAAAATTACCAATTAAATTATAAAAGCAATATAAATAGTTAGTATAAAACACAAAACAATAGTATAATAATATATAATAAAATAGGTTGGTAAAATAAATATTAAAAAACGGTAAAACAACAAGTAAAATAATAGACATCTTTATAAATAACACAAACAATACATAAACAATCTAAACCTAAATATACAACTTTAAATAACACATATAAAATAATCAAATTTTTAAATTACCATCAGGTTCGTATCCGCTCGTTTGCCGTTCGGTTTTATTTTGCACATCGCATTCCATTAGACGCCAACCCTGCGTTATCAGTTAGGGCGATCTTGCGCCTAAGAAATAGGCTCCTCCCCATAGTCCGGGACGCTAACGTCGCTTTTTAATAACTTAATTTAAATACATTACTTTTAGATACAATATTACAATAAATTTGGAATAATATACCATCTAATAATTAAATCAGCTAAAATAAATAATAATACTTAGAGTTTTTAGTTAAAACTAATCAAAAATACCGGGAAAAATTTTTATGAAACTAAAAAATTTGTATAACAACACATTCAGTTCAAATTATAATCAGAATTAATATCAGATAGTTAATTTAAACACTAGTTAGCGAGTTATAAAATATATTAAAAATAAATTTTTACGCTCTGACTATATTCATCAAGACATAGTTGCGAACACCACAAGTGCGAGCGAGACAAGTAGGGCTGACGCGCGCGATACCCGTCTCGCTCGCTGTCCCGCCCACTGACGCGCCCAGGGCTGCGAATCAAAACTTGGTGCTAACCCTATAAAACAAATAGAATAATTTAAAATCTTAACAACTAATAAAATACATAAAATTATAAAAATATCGGACTTAAACAACTTAAAAATAGTAAATTAATAATAAATAACAATAATATAGCAATAATTAGAATATATAAAACTCTTTGCGATTTAAAACTATAAAAATAGGTAAAACAGTAGGTTAGCTAAAGCGGTACTCGATTAAACAATAGCATTAATTAAATCAAAGTTAAATTATAGCATAAAATAGTTAAATATATATTGAACATAAAACACAAAAAACATAATTAAACTCATATATTACAATAATATATTAAAAGATATAGAAATAGAACACTAATAAAAATATTATTTCAATTTTAGTACAACGGGAAGTTATTAAAAGTCCAAATTCCCATCAGGTTACTCCCGCTCATTGGCTGAGATAAAAAACACTTCTAGCGCGCGACAGCCCTGACACGCCCACTTGGAGTCAAAGCGCTGTGGGTGGTCCGGTAGTCCAAGAGCCGTCGCTCGGTAGATCCTGCAAAATAAAACAATAGTATAATTAGTAAAATACGTATAAAATAACTTTAATAATAATAAACTTAGATAAATTATAAAAAATTCAAATTAAAACATATATAAATAAAACTAACTGACAAATAAAAACATTAAAAAAGGACAGTAGTATAAAATAAATAACCTGAGTTACCACTGGATCTTGAACTATAAAGATCGTAGCTGATAAGAAACATCATACGATATTGCTATTTTAAAATTACAGGTACTGTAATATTGTTAACCCTGTTGGATATATATAGAATATTGTTACTGTGACCGGCGAAAGTCTTCGTCTAATTGCCTAACCGTGATATTCGGAATTTAAGACCAGTTCGCTTCCCTATTGGGGCGTCTGTTAGGAGCTTAGTTTATTGTAGTTATAGTTAGGATATATATCGAGTGCATCATTTTTGGTGCATTCGTTAGGCTAAGGTTTTACTTCTACATTATTTTAGTTATATATTCGAACAGTACCATTTATTGACGCTAACGCACTGACAAAATTCCTATAGGTAATTATTTTAATTGTATAGTTGACCATAGCAACAGACAAAAGTCGGTTGCTATTAAAAATCGACAGGCGAATCATTTTCGCTTAAGAATTAAATAGGAATATTAATATCGTAAAAAACTGAAAAATTGGAGGAATTGTTAGTAGCGTTAGTGACCGGTAGCCCCTATTGGAGATACTGACTAGTGTGTAAGAATTGAATAAGGACCAGCTACTCCATTTTTGGTGTAGTTGTTAGGTTAAGTTTTGATTATATTGTGTGCATAGGGAACCCCTTACACAACACGATATTTTATCTAGCTAGAGTAGGTCAGTTAACCCCCTATTGGGGAAACTGTTAGGTTAGCAATTTTGACATTTTATTAATTTGACAATTATTTTAATAATTCAATTTAAAATTTTAATTTTAATTCAATTTTAATTTTAATTTATTTTCTTTTACTTTATTTTACAATTGACATTTAATTTTATTTATTTTGACTAAATCCCCCTGACAAAATGATGCCACGCACCCCCCAGCAACAGCGAGCCAGCGACACTTTTATTATTTCATTTCCGAAGAGAAACGAGGCCGACGAGGGCAGAGCCCAGTCGCAGCCGATAAAGCCCTCTGCTGTGCGAAAGAGCATTGATAATTTTGAGACGATTATAATTAATGAAACACCAACAACTAGTCAGATAAAGCCAAGTCAGGAAAGGGTTCCACCTAAAACAAAAACGAGTAAAAAGCCGGTAATCGTAGAAAAAGTTTATAGCCCTGTTCCACCAACCAAACCCAAGACATCAGAGGCAAGAGCCTGTCTAGAGCGAGCGAAGAAGCACATAAATTGTTCAAAAAATTTTAAGATTGAACTTAAAGAAGGAGCCTTCGCCGCTATAGAGAGGCTCTTCGAATTAGTTAAAGAGCTAGAAAACGAACTCACCAGTGTTAGAGCCGGGAGCAATGGCAGGCCGGGGAAGGGCCCTATACACCCTTCCCGGTCAGCCGGCGCAGGAGCGGATGTAGAGGCCGAAGCACTGGTGAAAAACCTGGAAGAAAATAATAGATTAATAAAAGAGAATATAAAAAAGATGGAAGAGATAGGAGAACACATAAGGGAAAATAGAGATAAGATGGGAAAGTTGAGCTCGTTGCTGGAGAGCACCACGACTGTCGCCAAACCGGCGAGTTATGCGAGCGTTGCTTCGAGAGGTGTCGTAGAGAAACCTCCTGAGGCAAGAGCTCTGCATTCAGTCGTGGTGTCCTCCAGAGACGGGCAAGATAATGGGGATGAAGTACTGGAAAAGGTTAGGACGACGGTAAATCCAAAAGATGGCTGGGTAAAGGTGGAAAGGGTCAGGAAAATAAAAAATAGAAAAGTAATAATAGGATGTATTAACGAGGAGGAGAGAAACAAGGTGAAAGAGAGACTGGGCACGAACAAAGGGCTAATGGTTGAAGAAGTGAGGAATAAAAACCCCCTTCTAGCCTTCAAAGATGTGATGAAGGCCGACGTAGCTGATTTCATCACTGCGTTCTGCAACCAAAATGCAGGCATCTTTGAGGGCTTGAGGGGGGACGAAAGAAAGGTTGAGGTATCATACGTGAAGAATGCAAGGAACCCCCTGCAGAAACACCTCGTGACCAGAGTCAGCCCACAGGTATGGAAGAGATGCGTGGATGTTGGCTATGCCCATATTGGGCTTGGCAGAGTGCGTGTGGAGGACCATAGTCCATTGGTGCAGTGCTCCTGTTGCCTGGGGTATGGGCATACGAGGAGGCACTGTGAGGAGAGCCAGGTGCGATGCAGCCACTGCGCCGGTCCTCATATGAGGACTGATTGCGACAAGTGGCTGCGGGGAGAGAAGCCCAAGTGCATCAATTGCGCAAAGGCTAAGAGAGGCAACGAGGAGCACAGCGCCTTCGATAGAGGATGTGTGGAAAGGAAGAGGTGGGATGCTCTGGCCAGAACGGCGGTAGCGTACTGCTAAGGTTGCCCCCGGTGAGTACTTCCAGTACCGAATTTTGCAGGCCAACCTCCAGCGGAGCCAAATCGCCACAAGAGAGCTAATGCTCGAAGCCACCAAGCGTAAGGCCTGCGTGGCGCTGCTGCAGGAGCCCTACATAGGTGGGGCCCGGAGTGTGAGGACACACAACGGAGTGAGGATCTACCAGAGCGATGGGGAAGGGGGCGGTGTTGTCAAGGCGTGTGTTGCAGTATTCGACGACACGTTGGACGTCGAGCTGCACACACGCCTCAGCAACAACAACATTGTTGTGGCCACCCTCCGAACCAAAGCCTGGGAGATGGTTGTCGTGTCCTTTTACTTCGAGCCCGACAAGCCTGTGGGGCCCTACCTGGACCATCTTATGAGGATAGGAAGGGAGTTGGGATCCGATAAGATGGTCTTGGGAGGCGACGCCAACGCAAAGAGCCCGTGGTGGGGTGGCGATGTGGAAGACCCGCGAGGAAGGGAAGTGTCTGCTGTACTGGAAGCAATGAGCTTACACATACTCAACACCGGAGACGTACCTACGTACGATACCGTCAGAGGGGGTAAAAGGTACACCAGCTTCGTGGATGTGACAGCGTGCTCCGACGATCTGCTGGACCGAGTGGGCGACTGGAGAGTGGAGGAGGGTCTGACGAGCTCGGACCACAACGGCATCTCCTTCGGCATCACACAACATAAATCCACAGGCACGAACATAATACGTACCACACGCATGTTTAACACTCACAAGGCAAACTGGACTCAGTTTCGTGAGAAACTGACCCAGTTGATGTCAGACAGACAATTGACTGTACAAGCGATGGACTCAATACACAGCACACAACAAATAGACGATGCAATAGACAGTTACACACAAGCCATAACACAGACATGCAGAGACACTATGCCGACCAAAAAACACACGCAAAAATTCACCTTGTCGTGGTGGAATGATGAGCTCGCGCAGATGAAGAAGGAGGTCGCCACGAGGAAACGCAGGATCCGGAACGCAGCACCTGATCGCAGAAACCGCGTGGTTGCGCTGTACCTGGAAGCGAAAGAGAAGTACGAGAAGGCAGTGAAAGAGGCTCAAGTAGCGAGCTGGAAGGAGTTTTGCCGAAAACAGGATAGGGAGGGGGTCTGGGAGGGCATCTACAGAGTGCTGAACAGAGTTAGAGGGAGGGAGGAGGATCTGCCCCTAACAAGGGGCAGTGAGACCCTCGACGCCCGAAGCTCCGCAGAACTGTTGGCGGAGACCTTCTACCCCGCGGACCTGGAAAGTGATGAAAGCGAGGAACATCGGCGGACGCGCCGGCGTGCGGAGTCCTTGGACTCCGAAGCGCCGACGGGCCCGGACGACCCTCCTTTCATCATGGAGGAGTTGAAGAGAGCCGTAAGGTCCTTCAACCCCAAGAAGGCCCCCGGGGAGGACGGTCTCACGTCCGACATCTGCCAGCACGCTGTGGATTGTAACCCGGAATGGTTCCTTGCCCTGTTGAATAAGTGCCTCACTGTCGGCTACTTTCCCGAAAAGTGGAAGCAGGCGACAGTGGTGGTGCTGAGAAAGCCGGGCAAGGAATCATACCGGGTACCAAAAGCCTATCGACCGATCGGCCTCCTTCCTGTTCTCGGCAAAATCTTCGAAAAGATGCTGGTCGCCCGACTTAGGTTCTACCTGTTGCCCAAAATAAGCCCCAACCAATATGGCTTCATGCCCCAAAGGAGCACCGAAGACGCCCTCTATAGGTTGGTGAACCACATCAGAAAGCTGAGGGAGGAGAAGAAAATTTCTGTTGTGGTATCACTGGACATAGAGGGGGCCTTCGACAGTGCTTGGTGGCCGGCCATAAAGGTTCGGTTGGCTGAAGTTGGGTGTCCGGGGAACCTGAGGCGGGTGTTCAGCAGCTACTTGAGCGGCAGAAGGGTGAACGTGAGGTATGCTGGAGTGGAAGTTGGCAGGGGGACCGACAAGGGGTGTGTACAGGGGTCGATCGGAGGACCGATCCTGTGGGACCTCTTGTTGGACCCCTTGCTAACTCTTTTGGAAGAGATGGATGTTTTCAATCAGGCATTTGCGGATGACATCGTACTAGTCTTCGAGGGAAAAACGGCCTTAGAAATAGAGCAGAAGGCAAACGTAGTACTAGAGAAAATAAGGAAATGGGGAGAGCTTAACAAATTGAAATTTGCTCCACATAAAACTTGCGCATTAATATCAACGCGGAAATTAAAATTTGATATCCCGCGGCTCGCTATGGGTGGTGTCGATTTAAAATATTACGACGAAGTTAAGATATTGGGCCTAACAATTGACAGCGGACTCACATTCAACACCCACGTGACCAATGTATGCAAGAAGGCAATTGCACGATACAAGCAATTAGCAAAAGCGGCAAGAGTAGGATGGGGGCTTAACCCCCAGATAGTTAGGATTATATATATGGCCGTGATAGAGCCGACGATTTTGTATGCAGCAGCAGCGTGGGCATCCACCGCGGAAAAGATGGGGGTCCAAAAAAGGCTCAACTCCGTTCAACGGGGTTTTGCCCAGAAGATCTGCAGAGCATATCGGACTGTCTCCCTGAACTCTGCAATGCTGTTGGCTGGGATACTCCCTCTTGACCTCAGAATACTCGAAGCATCGAGACTTTATGAGGCCAAGAAGGGAGTACCACACCCGGTGCTAAGAGACAGGGAGGTGGAGCGAATGGCTCCTGCGATTGAGGACCCACATCCGGCAGAGCAGGTAGAGCTGAGGTTCGGGTTGGTAGATGAGGACTCATATGCTGACGTGGTTAACAGCCACGTCCATAGGATCTATACGGACGGCAGCAAGATTGAGGGTCGAGTCGGAGCCGCACTCTCCGTATGGAAGGGTGAGGCCGAGACGAAGGCCGTCAAGCTTGCGTTGCCGCCGTATTGCACCGTCTACCAAGCCGAACTTCTAGCGCTCCAAAGAGCCGTAACTGAAGCCTGCAAGAGTGGAATGGCAAAGGTCGGTATCCTTAGCGATTCCAGATCGGCACTCCAGGCAGTCACTCTTAGTTCCCCTCATCCCCTGGCGGTGCAAACAAGGGCGACCCTCCGAAAAGCTGCACTGCAGAGGCGGGAGGTCTCCTTGTTTTGGATCAAGGCGCACGCAGGGTTGAGAGGGAATGAGAGAGTCGACGAGTTAGCCAAGGAAGCCGCTCTGGGCTCGAAAAGGAAGCCCGACTACGATCTGTGTCCTGTTTCATTCGTCAAGCGTATCTTAAGAGAGGATACGGTTGGGGAATGGGACAGGAGATACGAAGTGGGAGGGACGGCCGGAGTCACGAAGCTCTTTTTCCCAAGCGCTGCTGCTGCACACAAAGTCGTCAAGAAAATAGACATTACACATCACACGACACAGATTCTGACTGGCCACGGCGGATTCGCCTTCTACTTGAACAGATTCAAGTTGAAGGAGGATCCGTCGTGTTCGTGTCAGCCCGGAGTTGAGGAGACGGTTCCTCACCTGTTACTCGAGTGCCCAATTTTTGCTAGCAATAGATATGATATTGAACAGAAATTGGGCACATCGATTACGGGTGAGAACCTGCCTTCCATCCTGGGGGGAAAAAAGAGGGAAGTATTTCTCTCTTACTGTAAGAGAATTGTAGAATACTGCAATAAGAAAAACTGTGATAAACTAGTGTGATGTTTACTGTGATATTAGGGTTAGATTGAATGTTTGTGCCGTAGTTTTATTGTTTTACTTTTGACATTGAATTTTATTGGAATTATTATTGTGTATTTAATTTTATTGGAATTATTATTGTGTATTAATTTTATTGGATTTTATTAATTATTTTATTGTATTTTAATGACTGTGTATAATTACACATTGTATTGTATTTAAATTTGCTCATTATAAATCTTATGTAAAAACTTTGAAATTGTACAAAGTTTATGGAAAAGTATTGATCCCTGTTATATTAAATTTGACATGTACTGGAAGTATAAAATATTGTATACCAATGACGATTACAATTGTAAGAACAAACTTTGTAATAATATAAAATAATGAAAAACAACTGTAAGAAAACAACGAAAAAATACAAGAGATTGTAATTAATAGATATAAGTGTTTTAAAAAAGAAAAGATATAAAAAAATATAAAAAAGAGCAAATGAAAAATACAGCATACAACAAGCCCTGATCATGTTAGGGGGATGGCTTTAAAAAAAAAAAAAAAAAAAAAAAAAAAAAAAAAAAAAAAAAAAAAAAAAAAAAAAAAAACCTAACCTAACCTAACCTAACCTAACCTAACCTAACCTAACCTAACCTAACCTAACCTAACCTAACCTAACCTAACCTAACCTAACCTAACCTAACCTAACCTAACCTAACCTAACCTAACCTAACCTAACCTAACCTAACCTAACCTAACCTAACCTAACCTAACCTAACCTAACCTAACCTAACCTAACCTAACCTAACCTAACCTAACCTAACCTAACCTAACCTAACCTAACCGGCCTCCTACAAATCCAACTAGAGGAGGCCCACGCTACGGTCTATAACAACAACACGGCGACCGTCCTTAGGGGACAGGACATGACTACCCATATGGCGGCATACAGCGCCACCTCAGGAATAGTCCTCCTGGACGAAGACCGGACCAAAAGAAGAGGACAACCAGTCTACAACATCCCATCTCGCGACCCCATCGTCGTCACCACCAGGGGGACAGAAATATGGCTGGAGGACAGGATCCTACAAACATCCCAGATCCTGTCCGAGGTAGAGCCCCCCGACGAATGGACGATCCCAGCAATAACCTGGATAAATGGAGTCCCGGGTTGCGGGAAAACGACGTGGATTGTCCAAAACTTCAACACAGAAGAGGATGTAGTTGTAACGACAACGATCGAGGCCAAGAAAGATCTCGTGGAGAGAATCCGGGAAAAGGCAGGCCACGAAGCCACGAAGAGGGTGCGCACAGCTGCATCTCTCCTGGTAAATGGACCGAAGGGACTCGAAGACCTGGTACTCAAGAGGCTGCTCGTAGATGAAGCACTCATGAGTCACTTCGGATCCATAATACTAATGGCACTTATCACCAAAGCCAAGAGCCTGCTGTTAATAGGGGACGTAAACCAGCTCCCCTTTATAGACCGAGATAATCTCTTCGAGATGTACTACTATCGCCCGCATCACCTCGCAGACGTCACCGAAGATCTTCTCTGTACACATAGATGCCCGCAAGACGTCGCCATGGCGCTCAAGCAAATACACAAGGGCATCTACTCCTCAAGTAACATCGTTAAGTCCCTGGAAATAGCACCCATGACCGGGACGGAGATCCCTAAATCCGACAACAACACCTTGTACCTGACTTACACACAGCTGGAGAAGTCAACGCTGAGAAAGTCAGGTTACGGAACCGGAGAGGCCTCTAAAGTACTAACCATCCATGAGGCCCAGGGATTGTGCTACAAGAGAGTATACGTCATCAAACACCAGAAGAGGAAGTTACAGCTACATCACAGTGCTTCACACGCGGTGGTTGCCCTGACGCGTCACACGGAACATCTTGTCTACTACACTGACGACACAGATGACGCGCTGGGCAAACTTATAAAGGGAGTGATTGAAACATCAGCAAAGGACATTATGGACCACAACGCCAAGATGGCAATCAAGAACCGTGACCATACCACCATCAAAAAATTGGTCTCGTTAAAAGCTCCATAATGGCAATAAAACGACGAAAAATACCGGACATGACAACCGCAGCCCTGGCCCAGACGGTTGAGCGGCGAAGGCGCAGCAACACAGTGCCTTTGCCGGCTCCCGTCCTCTCCAAGGGCTGCACTCACCGACCAGTCCATCGTGGAACTACAAAATGTTATCAAGAACCGGGCCCCTTACACCTGGCCGGCAACATCCCACGATGGACAGAAGCAGAGGACACCACTAGACTAGACAAGATCAAGCCATCGATGACAGCCCCGTCAAGCAGATGGCATCCGATTGATGACCTCAGCCACAACCAGTGGCCAACGGAGAGACGACTGTGTGACCAGACCGGCCGGTGGAATCGGAAAGCCCATTTACAGCCAAGCGATTCCACCGACTGCCTGCCGGCGGACACGACATTGAACGGTACCTTTTACCAACCCAGGAACTCCACCCAGCTTGGGTGACCCCTAAACACCCGAGCCAATGCCACAACATCTAAAGGCAAAGGGTGGAGCATCATAAAACCTGAGGGTAGCGGGAAATGTCGGGTCCGTCAACAATCAGATGGAACACAGTAAAAACCCCTTCAGGGAAATTATAAAAATAGCTATGTAAAATTACAAACACTTACACAAATTCCCCTTCAGGGAATGCGACATAACATGTATAAACTATTATAAAATATAAAAAATTGATTGTAAACCGACGCAAATGCGATAAGATCCAAAAGAAAATAAACCAAATTGAAAAAATAATAATCAGAGCACGGGCCACCTAGGCCTGTGGACAGAAAAAAAAAAAAAAAAAAAAAAAAAAAAAAAAAAAAAAAAAAAAAAAAACCTAACCTAACCTAACCTAACCTAACCTAACCTAACCTAACCTAACCTAACCTAACCTAACCTAACCTAACCTAACCTAACCTAACCTAACCTAACCTAACCTAACCTAACCTAACCTAACCTAACCTAACCTAACCTAACCTAACCTAACCTAACCTAACCTAACCTAACCTAACCTAACCTAACCTAACCTAACCTAACCTAACCTAACCTAACCTAACCTAACCTAACCTAACCTAACCTAACCTAACCTAACCTAACCTAACCTAACCTAACCTAACCTAACCTAACCTAACCTAACCTAACCTAACCTAACCTAAGCTTCCCTATTGGGGCGTCTGTTAGGAGCTTAGTTTATTGTAGTTATAGTTAGGATATATATCGAGTGCATCATTTTTGGTGCATTCGTTAGGCTAAGGTTTTACTTCTACATTATTTTAGTTATATATTCGAACAGTACCATTTATTGACGCTAACGCACTGACAAAATTCCTATAGGTAATTATTTTAATTGTATAGTTGACCATAGCAACAGACAAAAGTCGGTTGCTATTAAAAATCGACAGGCGAATCATTTTCGCTTAAGAATTAAATAGGAATATTAATATCGTAAAAAACTGAAAAATTGAAGGAATTGTCAATAGCGTTAGTGACCAGTAGCCCTATTGGAGCTACTGACTAGTGTGTAAGAACTTGAATAAGGACCAGCTACCCCATTTTTGGTGTAGTTGTTAGGTTAAGTTTTGATTATATTGTGTGCATAGGGAACCCCTTACACAACACGATATTTTATCTAGCTAGAGTAGGTCAGTTAACCCCCTATTGGGGAAACTGTTAGGTTAGTAATTTTGACATTTTATTAATTTGACAATTATTTTAATAATTCAATTTAAAATTTTAATTTTAATTCAATTTTAATTTTAATTTATTTTCTTTTACTTTATTTTACAATTGACATTTAATTTTATTTATTTTGACTAAATCCCCCTGACAAAATGATGCCACGCACCCCCCAGCAACAGCGAGCCAGCGACACTTTTATTATTTCATTTCCGAAGAGAAACGAGGCCGACGAGGGCAGAGCCCAGTCGCAGCCGATAAAGCCCTCTGCTGTGCGAAAGAGCATTGATAATTTTGAGACGATTATAATTAATGAAACACCAACAACTAGTCAGATAAAGCCAAGTCAGGAAAGGGTTCCACCTAAAACAAAAACGAGTAAAAAGCCGGTAATCGTAGAAAAAGTTTATAGCCCTGTTCCACCAACCAAACCCAAGACATCAGAGGCAAGAGCCTGTCTAGAGCGAGCGAAGAAGCACATAAATTGTTCAAAAAATTTTAAGATTGAACTTAAAGAAGGAGCCTTCGCCGCTATAGAGAGGCTCTTCGAATTAGTTAAAGAGCTAGAAAACGAACTCACCAGTGTTAGAGCCGGGAGCAATGGCAGGCCGGGGAAGGGCCCTATACACCCTTCCCGGTCAGCCGGCGCAGGAGCGGATGTAGAGGCCGAAGCACTGGTGAAAAACCTGGAAGAAAATAATAGATTAATAAAAGAGAATATAAAAAAGATGGAAGAGATAGGAGAACACATAAGGGAAAATAGAGATAAGATGGGAAAGTTGAGCTCGTTGCTGGAGAGCACCACGACTGTCGCCAAACCGGCGAGTTATGCGAGCGTTGCTTCGAGAGGTGTCGTAGAGAAACCTCCTGAGGCAAGAGCTCTGCATTCAGTCGTGGTGTCCTCCAGAGACGGGCAAGATAATGGGGATGAAGTACTGGAAAAGGTTAGGACGACGGTAAATCCAAAAGATGGCTGGGTAAAGGTGGAAAGGGTCAGGAAAATAAAAAATAGAAAAGTAATAATAGGATGTATTAACGAGGAGGAGAGAAACAAGGTGAAGGAGAGACTGGGCACGAACGAAGGGCTAATGGTTGAAGAAGTGAGGAATAAAAACCCCCTTCTAGCCTTCAAAGATGTGATGAAGGCCGACGTAGCTGATTTCATCACTGCGTTCTGCAACCAAAATGCAGGCATCTTTGAGGGCTTGAAGGGGGACGAAAGAAAGGTTGAGGTAGCATACGTGAAGAATGCAAGGAACCCCCTGCAGAAACACCTCGTGACCAGAGTCAGCCCACAGGTATGGAAGAGATGCGTGGATGTTGGCTATGCCCATATTGGGCTTGGCAGAGTGCGTGTGGAGGACCATAGTCCATTGGTGCAGTGCTCCTGTTGCCTGGGGTATGGGCATACGAGGAGGCACTGTGAGGAGAGCCAGGTGCGATGCAGCCACTGCGCCGGTCCTCATATGAGGACTGATTGCGACAAGTGGCTGCGGGGAGAGAAGCCCAAGTGCATCAATTGCGCAAAGGCTAAGAGAGGCAACGAGGAGCACAGCGCCTTCGATAGAGGATGTGTGGAAAGGAAGAGGTGGGATGCCCTGGCCAGAACGGCGGTAGCGTACTGCTAAGGTTGCCCCCGGTGAGTACTTCCAGTACCGAATTTTGCAGGCCAACCTCCAGCGGAGCCAAATCGCCACAAGAGAGCTAATGCTCGAAGCCACCAAGCGTAAGGCCTGCGTGGCGCTGCTGCAGGAGCCCTACATAGGTGGGGCCCGGAGTGTGAGGACACACAACGGAGTGAGGATCTACCAGAGCGATGGGGAAGGGGGCGGTGTTGTCAAGGCGTGTGTTGCAGTATTCGACGACACGTTGGACGTCGAGCTGCACACACGCCTCAGCAACAACAACATTGTTGTAGCCACCCTCCGAACCAAAGCCTGGGAGATGGTTGTCGTGTCCTTTTACTTCGAGCCCGATAAGCCTGTGGGGCCCTACCTGGACCATCTTATGAGGATAGGAAGGGAGTTGGGATCCGATAAGATGGTCTTGGGAGGCGACGCCAACGCAAAGAGCCCGTGGTGGGGTGGCGATGTGGAAGACCCGCGAGGAAGGGAAGTGTCTGCTGTACTGGAAGCAATGAGCTTACACATACTCAACACCGGAGACGTACCTACGTACGATACCGTCAGAGGGGGTAAAAGGTACACCAGCTTCGTGGATGTGACAGCGTGCTCCGACGATCTGCTGGACCGAGTGGGCGACTGGAGAGTGGAGGAGGGTCTGACGAGCTCGGACCACAACGGCATCTCCTTCGGCATCACACAACATAAATCCACAGGCACGAACATAATACGTACCACACGCATGTTTAACACTCACAAGGCAAACTGGACTCAGTTTCGTGAGAAACTGACCCAGTTGATGTCAGACAGACAATTGACTGTACAAGCGATGGACTCAATACACAGCACACAACAAATAGACGATGCAATAGACAGTTACACACAAGCCATAACACAGACATGCAGAGACACTATGCCGACCAAAAAACACACGCAAAAATTCACCTTGTCGTGGTGGAATGATGAGCTCGCGCAGATGAAGAAGGAGGTCGCCACGAGGAAACGCAGGATCCGGAACGCAGCACCTGATCGCAGAAACCGCGTGGTTGCGCTGTACCTGGAAGCGAAAGAGAAGTATGAGAAGGCAGTGAAAGAGGCTCAAGTAGCGAGCTGGAAGGAGTTTTGCCGAAAACAGGATAGGGAGGGGGTCTGGGAGGGCATCTACAGAGTGCTGAACAGAGTTAGAGGGAGGGAGGAGGATCTGCCCCTAACAAGGGGCAGTGAGACCCTCGACGCCCGAAGCTCCGCAGAACTGTTGGCGGAGACCTTCTACCCCGCGGACCTGGAAAGTGATGAAAGCGAGGAACATCGGCGGACGCGCCGGCGTGCGGAGTCCTTGGACTCCGAGCCGCCGACGGGCCCGGACGACCCTCCTTTCATCATGGAGGAGTTGAAGAGAGCCGTAAGGTCCTTCAACCCCAAGAAGGCCCCCGGGGCGGACGGTCTCACGTCCGACATCTGCCAGCACGCTGTGGATTGTAACCCGGAATGGTTCCTTGCCCTGTTGAATAAGTGCCTCACTGTCGGCTACTTTCCCGAAAAGTGGAAGCAGGCGACAGTGGTGGTGCTGAGAAAGCCGGGCAAGGAATCATACCGGGTACCAAAAGCCTATCGACCGATCGGCCTCCTTCCTGTTCTCGGCAAAATCTTCGAAAAGATGCTGGTCGCCCGACTTAGGTTCTACCTGTTGCCCAAAATAAGCCCCAACCAGTATGGCTTCATGCCCCAAAGGAGCACCGAAGACGCCCTCTATAGGTTGGTGAACCACATCAGAAAGCTGAGGGAGGAGAAAAAAAATTTCTGTTGTGGTATCACTGGACATAGAGGGGGCCTTCGACAGTGCTTGGTGGCCGGCCATAAAGGTTCGGTTGGCTGAAGTTGGGTGTCCGGGGAACCTGAGGCGGGTGTTCAGCAGCTACTTGAGCGGCAGAAGGGTGAACGTGAGGTATGCTGGAGTGGAAGTTGGCAGGGGGACCGACAAGGGGTGTGTACAGGGGTCGATCGGAGGACCGATCCTGTGGGACCTCTTGTTGGACCCCTTGCTAACTCTGTTGGAAGAGATGGATGTTTTCAATCAGGCATTTGCTGATGATATCGTGCTAGTCTTCGAGGGAAAAACGGCCTTAGAAATAGAGCAGAAGGCAAATGTAGTGTTGGAGAAAATAAGGAAATGGGGAGAGCTTAATAAATTGAAATTCGCTCCACATAAAACTTGCGCATTGTTATCGACGCGGAAATTAAAATTTGATATCCCGCGGCTCGCTATGGGTGGTGTCGATTTAAAATATTACGATGACGTAAAGATATTGGGCCTAACAATTGACAGCGGACTCACATTCAACACCCACGTGACAAATGTCTGCAAGAAGGCAATTGCACGATACAAGCAATTAGCAAAAGCGGCAAGAGTAGGATGGGGGCTTAACCCCCAGATAGTTAGGATTATATATATGGCCGTGATAGAGCCGACGATTTTGTATGCAGCAGCAGCGTGGGCACCCACCGCGGAAAAGATGGGGGTCCAAAAAAGGCTCAACTCCGTTCAACGGGGTTTTGCCCAGAAGATCTGCAGAGCATATCGGACTGTCTCCCTGAACTCTGCAATGCTGTTGGCTGGGATACTCCCTCTTGACCTCAGAATACTCGAAGCATCGAGACTTTATGAGGCCAAGAAGGGAGTACCACACCCGGTGCTAAGAGACAGGGAGGTGGAGCGAATGGCTCCTGCGATTGAGGACCCACATCCGGCAGAGCAGGTAGAGCTGAGGTTCGGGTTGGTAGATGAGGACTCATATGCTGACGTGGTTAACAGCCACGTCCATAGGATCTATACGGACGGCAGCAAGATTGAGGGTCGAGTCGGAGCCGCACTCTCCGTATGGAAGGGTGAGGCCGAGACGAAGGCCGTCAAGCTTGCGTTGCCGCCGTATTGCACCGTCTACCAAGCCGAACTTCTAGCGCTCCAAAGAGCCGTAACTGAAGCCTGCAAGAGTGGAATGGCAAAGGTCGGTATCCTTAGCGATTCCAGATCGGCACTCCAGGCAGTCACTCTTAGTTCCCCTCATCCCCTGGCGGTGCAAACAAGGGCGACCCTCCGAAAAGCTGCACTGCAGAGGCGGGAGGTCTCCTTGTTTTGGATCAAGGCGCACGCAGGGTTGAGAGGGAATGAGAGAGTCGACGAGTTAGCCAAGGAAGCCGCTCTGGGCTCGAAAAGGAAGCCCGACTACGATCTGTGTCCTGTTTCATTCGTCAAGCGTATCTTAAGAGAGGATACGGTTGGGGAATGGGACAGGAGATACGAAGTGGGAGGGACGGCCGGAGTCACGAAGCTCTTTTTCCCAAGCGCTGCTGCTGCACACAAAGTCGTCAAGAAAATAGACATTACACATCACACGACACAGATTCTGACTGGCCACGGCGGATTCGCCTTCTACTTGAACAGATTCAAGTTGAAGGAGGATCCGTCGTGTTCGTGTCAGCCCGGAGTTGAGGAGACGGTTCCTCACCTGTTACTCGAGTGCCCAATTTTTGCTAGCAATAGATATGATATTGAACAGAAATTGGGCACATCGATTACGGGTGAGAACCTGCCTTCCATCCTGGGGGGAAAAAAGAGGGAAGTATTTCTCTCTTACTGTAAGAGAATTGTAGAATACTGCAATAAGAAAAACTGTGATAAACTAGTGTGATGTTTACTGTGATATTAGGGTTAGATTGAATGTTTGTGCCGTAGTTTTATCGTTTTACTTTTGACATATTATTGAATTTTATTGGAATTATTATTGTGTATTTAATTTTATTGGATTTTATTAATTATTTTATTGTATTTTAAATTGGAATTATAAATGATTGGAATTACTATTGATTAATGTATTAATGTATTTTATTGGGTTTTAAAAAATTTGCTGTTTGTATTTTATTGACTGTGTGTAATAATACACCATATTACTAATGCATTAAATTTTTGCTCATTATAAAAACTATGTGATATATTTCAAACTTTTGACATGTACTAGAAGTACAAAATATTGTAAACTACTGACGAAATTACTGTGTAATAAATAAGACCTTGTAATAGATATATAAGCCAATATTGTACGAAGAAAAAGAATTATAGAAAAATTTGTAATAATAGCTATAAGAATATTCAAAAAGAAAAGAAAAGACATAAAAGAGCAAAAAATTAAAAAATACAGCAAATAACAAGCCCTGATCATGTTAGGGGGATGCAATAAAAAAAAAAAAAAAAAAAAAAAAAAAACCTAACCTAACCTAACCTAACCTAACCTAACCTAACCTAACCTAACCTAACCTAACCTAACCTAACCTAACCTAACCTAACCTAACCTAACCTAACCTAACCTAACCTAACCTAACCTAACCTAACCTAACCTAACCTAACCTAACCTAACCTAACCTAACCTAACCTAACCTAACCTAACCTAACCTAACCTAACCTAACCTAACCTAACCTAACCTAACCTAACCTAACCTAACCTAACCTAACCTAACCTAACCTAACCTAACCTAACCTAACCTAACCTAACCTAACCTAACCTAACCTAACCTAACCTAACCTAACCTAACCTAACCTAACCTAACCTAACCTAACCTAACCTAACCTAACCTAACCTAACCTAACCTAACCTAACCTTAAGTAGGTAAATAAGTAACAAAGAAAGTAAATAAGTAACAAGTAAAAACTGTATCACAAATGTTGAAATAAATTATAAATGTATTAGAGATGTAATAAATATAAATGTAAAATTAAAATAAGGGAAAAATTGTATCTTGAATCATTAATATTGTAACAAAATGTATAGTAATAAAAAATGTAATATAATAATAAATAGTAAACTGTAATGTGAATAAAAATATAATACTAAAAATATAAATCAAAATAAGTGTATTATAAAAATAAATGTAAAAAATGAAAAAACAGAATGTATCATTAGTAATAGAGAGGTTAACAAATATAATTGTAATATTAAAATAAAGGGATAATTGTAACGGGAAAATAAATATTGTAATAAAATGTATAGAAATAAAAATGTAATATATCAATAAATGGTAATTGTAAAGTGAATAAAAAATATAATAATAAAATCAAAAATAAATGTAATATAAATGAATTGATAAAATCTGTAATAGAAAAATTATAAATGTTGTAACAAAAATGTAGTAAAACTAGTAAATAAAAATAAAAATGAATACAAATGTAAAAAATTCACAAATGTAAGCAATTGTCCCTTTTACCGAAAGGGGGAACAAGTATTATACAAAAAAAAAAAAAAAAAAAAAAAAAAACCTAACCTAACCTAACCTAACCTAACCTAACCTAACCTAACCTAACCTAACCTAACCTAACCTAACCTAACCTTTTTTTTTTTTTTTTTTTTTTTTTTTTTTTTTTTTTTTTTTTTTTTAAGGAGGGGAAATGCGTTACGCATCCCCCGCCCCCTCGGGGGAAGGAGGCGGGGGTATGTGGGACTCCCTACACGAGGTTTACCCACTAAAACCCCCCCAGCCCTTCAACATGCGCCTATTTCGGGAGGGGCGGGTACCGCGGAGCGATTTCATCTCCGCCCCGTTCCCGAGCGCGACCGCAACCGGCCTCTTCTCACAGCGGTTTAGTCCGCTGACTCCACCGAGGGCCCCCGGGCCAAATGGGGGCTTCCATCTCGGGACCCTTTAATGCAAGACGGCGATCCCCCGATCACCGCCCGCGGGTCTAGGCTCGCGCGGCCTTCGACTTCGGCTTCTGCCGAGCCTTCTTGGTCGGGGCCTTCTCGTCTCGGGGGGCCGGCTTTTTGGCAGACGGACATCTGCCCAGCACGTGCCCCCTTTCCGACCTGCCGGCGGCTTCGCACAGGACGCAGTTAGGCTCCGCAGCCCCGCACTCCGCCGCCTTGTGCCCCGATTTCCCACAACGGAAGCAAGTCCCGCTGCGGTCCACCGGGCACTGGCACTTGGCAGCCACGTGGCCGGTGTCTTGGCAACGGAAACAGCGTGTCGGCCTCGCGGCCAACAGCGTCACCCGCGCCAGCACCCAACCAACTCGCAGCCGCCCAGAGCTCAAGAGCTTCTTGGCGGCCGCGACTGGGAGGCGGACCCAGCACGATCCGTCCCCCCGTGGCCCCTCTCTTATTTGCCCGACCCGGACATCACCGGCCAAGCACTCTCCATCCAGTACGACCGCTTCCAGGACTTCGGCGGTCGTTACAGAGACGTCGAGGCCGGCGACGCGCAACTCCGCGCAAGCAGACGGCCTCCCGATCTTCACCTCTTGTGGCAGAGCGCTTCTAAGCCTCGCGGCAAAGGCGTCCGCCCTCTTCCCGGCATCCTGACCTTTGATGGTCAGGAGACACCCTCCAGTACGGGCACTGCGGAAGCTCACCTGCGAAATGTCCAATTCCGCAATGCTCACCGTCCGCTTGGCCAACTCTATCGCCTTGGCGTACGTCAAACCCGCCTGCTCGGCCGTCTTCTCGATAGTGAGAGCGACAGCCGCACTGGCGGGGACGCGGAGCTTCGGCTTTCTCTTCTTCTTCGGAGCGGCTGTAGATGGTGTAGCCGCTCCCTTCTTCTTCCTGGCCTCAGGGCCTACAGTGGTCCGTGGGGCCTCCGTACTGGGGGAGCTGGTGTTCTGCCCCCCCTGCGCCGCCTCTTGAGCGGCCATTGATGGCCGCTTCTTCTTTTTCCCGGCTTTCTTGCCCCCTGACGCCGCCGACGTAGCAGGAGCCTCTTGCGGGGCAGCTGCAGCGCCAGGCAGCTTGGTCGTCTTCGCCTTGGCCGGTTTCCCTTTCGCCTTAGGCAGAGGGGGTCCCGGCGCATCTTCGTCCATGGGCACATCAACGCTTGCGGGAACGGGAGGGATATCATTCCCGTCCGACGCAAGCGGCAGCCTCCGCCTCGGCTCCGGCAGGAGTCGGTCCTCCAAACCGGCGAGCCTGGCGTTAAGCATGTTGCCGAAGGTCTCTGCGTTCGCACGGGACACTTCGGCCAACAGCTTCTGCACGTCATCTCCGGTAGACTTCGAGGCCTGTTTGCGCATCTCGTCCAGCTCCTGGCGTAGCTCCGCCATTTGCCTTTCGAGACGCGCGTTCTGGGCCTCGAGTCTTTGTATCTCCTCTGAAGAGGAACGCCTCCTCAACTCGTCGACAGCCTTTGAGATGGTCGACACCGACTCCTTCAGGTACTTTTGGAATGTTCCCTTCAGGTTGGCGGATTTCTTGCCGACCATCTCAATGGTGTCCAAAGCCTGCTCCACGGTTTTTGCCAAATCAGCGCCCGTCCTCTCCAAAGCCTCTTCTCGTGCAAGAGATGAGGTGGGAAGCGCGGCGAGGGCGGAACTAGTGGCTTTCCACAACGTCCTAGTCCTCCGCGCTGATTCGGCAACCTCTTCCTCGGCTTCAAGCCTGAGGGCCTCCTCCTTCAGCCGGTTATGCTCGGCCTGCGCCTTGGCGTAGCCAACGTACTGGCCAGTCGTTGGCGGCCGGCCTCGTCCCCTTTTTGGTTTGGGCACCGCCCCTTTACTGATGGGCGGCTCCACGTCTTCGTCCAGGTTGCGCCTTTTCAGGCGAGTCCTATCCGGGGTTGTGGGCAAGCCCTCAGAGTCCAACGACATGCCGGAGGCATTGTCGTCGGAGTCCTCGGGCCAGTCCTCACTGTCACGTCCAGTATCAGCATCCTCTTCAGGTGCTCTCTTGCTCCACGACGGTCTGTACTGTGCAAACTCCGCCTCGTAGCTCTCAATGATGGGATTGCGAGGCCGCACTCCACGAACATCCCGAGTCCGCAACACGGGCGGCAAATCAGGTAAGTCCCGAATCGGGCAGCCCCGCTCCTTCTTCCTCTGCATGAGTCTCTTCAACCGCTCCACGCCGTCAGGCTGGGAGACGGAGAAGTCTGTGTCCTCGTCCGTGATTGCGTCCGCCGCCGGCGCGGTTAGGTGCGCCGGCTTCGGAGCTTTGCGCGTCGTCGCGCCCTCTCCTTCCTTCGCCGCCTTCACCGCGGCCTCCTCCACCCTCAACGTATCTTGTGCCGGCCCCGTATACGTCCGACAGACCCCCTCATTTGAGAGGGTGTGGGATTCTCTGGCGTCCACCGGATCACCAGAACCCACCCGGGGAATATTTTTCAATATACGTTTCTCCATGGTTGATCTTTGAAGGGAGATTCTGCCCTAGTGCCCTTGTGACGTAGACCTCCTGCTCGCCATGCATCCCAAGGCCGGGCACCACAAACCGGGGATTAGGGACCCCACGGGTCCATCCGTCACACAAACACTCACGCATTTACTCACACACACACACGATGCCGGCGTTCAGCCACCCCTCCCGTGTCACCGCGAAAAAGCTCGCGATGGTACGGGGGGGGTGCCCAGGGACACGAACGTGGACGGACCGGCATCGCCCCCAACCTAACCTTTTTTTTTTTTTTTTTTTTTTTTTTTTTTTTTTTTTTTTTTTTTTTTAAGGAGGGGAAATGCGTTACGCATCCCCCGCCCCCTCGGGGGAAGGAGGCGGGGGTATGTGGGACTCCCTACACGAGGTTTACCCACTAAAACCCCCCCGGCCCTTCAACATGCGCCTATTTCGGGTGGGGCGGGTACCGCGGAGCGATTTCATCTCCGCCCCGTTCCCGAGCGCGACCGCAACCGGTCTCTTCTCGCAGCGGTTTAGTCCGCTGACTCCACCGAGGGCCCCCGGGCCAAATGGGGGCTTCCATCTCGGGACCCTTTAATGCAAGACGGCGATCCCCCGATCACCGCCCGCGGGTCTAGGCTCGCGCGGCCTTCGACTTCGGCTTCTGCCGAGCCTTCTTGGTCGGGGCCTTTTCGTCTCGGGGGGCCGGCTTTTTGGCAGACGGACATCTGCCCAGCACGTGCCCCCTTTCCGACCTGCCGGCGGCTTCGCACAGGACGCAGTTAGGCTCCGCAGCCCCGCACTCCGCCGCCTTGTGCCCCGATTTCCCACAACGGAAGCAGGTCCCGCTGCGGTCCACCGGGCACTGGCACTTGGCAGCCACGTGGCCGGTGTCTTGGCAACGGAAACAGCGTGTCGGCCTCGCGGCCAACAGCGTCACCCGCGCCAGCACCCAACCAACTCGCAGCCGCCCAGAGCTCAAGAGCTTCTTGGCGGCCGCGACTGGGAGGCGGACCCAACACGATCCGTCCCCCCGTGGCCCCTCTCTTATTTGCCCGACCCGGACATCACCGGCCAAGCACTCTCCATCCAGTACGACCGCTTCCAGGACTTCGGCGGTCGTTACAGAGACGTCGAGGCCGGCGACGCGCAGCTCCGCGCAAGTAGACGGCCTCCCGATCTTCACTTCTTGTGGCAGAGCGCTTCTAAGCCTCGCGGCAAAGGCGTCCGCCCTCTTCCCGGCATCCTGACCTTTGATGGTCAGGAGACACCCTCCAGTACGGGCACTGCGGAAGCTCACCTGCGAAATGTCCAATTCCGCAATGCTCACCGTCCGCTTGGCCAACTCTATCGCCTTGGCGTACGTCAAACCCGCCTGCTCGGCCGTCTTCTCAATAGTGAGAGCGACAGCCGCACTGGCGGGGACGCGGAGCTTCGGCTTTCTCTTCTTCTTCGGAGCGGCTGTAGATGGTGTAGCCGCTCCCTTCTTCTTCCTGGCCTCAGGGCCTACAGTGGTCCGTGGGGCCTCAGTACTGGGGGAGCTGGTGTTCTGCCCCCCCTGCGCCGCCTCTTGAGCGGCCATTGATGGCCGCTTCTTCTTTTTCCGGGCTTTCTTGCCCCCTGACGCCGCCGACGTAGCAGGAGCCTCTTGCGGGGCAACTGCAGCGCCAGGCAGCTTGGTCGTCTTCGCCTTGGCCGGTTTCCCTTTCGCCTTAGGCAGAGGGGGTCCCGGCGCATCTTCGTCCATGGGCACATCAACGCTTGCGGGAACGGGAGGGATATCATTCCCGTCCGACGCAAGCGGCGGCCTCCGCCTCGGCTCCGGCAGGAGTCGGTCCTCCAAACCGGCGAGCCTGGCGTTAAGCATGTTGCCGAAGGTCTCTGCGTTCGCACGGGACACTTCGGCCAACAGCTTCTGCACGTCATCTCCGGTAGACTTCGAGGCCTGTTTGCGCATCTCTTCCAGCTCCTGGCGTAGCTCCGCCATTTGCCTTTCGAGACGCGCGTTCTGGGCCTCGAGTCTTTGAATCTCCTCTGAAGAGGAACGCCTCCTCAACTCGTCGACAGCCTTTGAGATGGTCGACACCGACTCCTTCAGGTACTTTTGGAATGTTCCCTTCAGGTTGGCGGATTTCTTGCCGACCATCTCAATGGTGTCCAACGCCTGCTCCACGGTTTTGGCCAAATCAGCGCCCGTCCTCTCCAAAGCCTCTTCTCGTGCAAGAGATGAGGTGGGAAGCGCGGCGAGGGCGGAACTAGTGGCTTTCCACAACGTCCTAGTCCTCCGCGCTGATTCGGCAACCTCTTCCTCGGCATCAAGCCTGAGGGCCTCCTCCTTCAGCCGGTTATGCTCGGCCTGCGCCTTGGCGTAGCCAACGTACTGGCCAGTCGTTGGCGGCCGGCCTCGTCCTCTTTTTGGTTTGGGAACCGCCCCTTTACTGATGGGCGGCTCCATGTCTTCATCCGAGTTGCGCCTTTTCAGGCGAGTCCTATCCGGTGTTGTGGGCAAGCCCTCAGAGTCCAACGACATGCCGGAGACATTGTCGTCGGAGTCCTCGGGCCAGTCCTCACTGTCACGTCCAGTATCAGCATCCTCTTCAGGTGCTCTCTTACTCCACGACGGTCTGTACTTGGCGAACTCCGCCTCGTAGCTGTCAATTATAGGATTGCGAGGCCGCACCCCACGAACATCCCGAGTCCGCAACACGGGCGGCAAATCAGGTAAGTCCCGAATCGGGCAGCCCCGCTCCTTCTTCCTCTGCATGAGTCTCTTCAACCGCTCCACGCCGTCAGGCTGGGAGACGGAGAAGTCCACGTCCTCGTCCGTGATTGCATCCGCCGCCGGCGCGGTTAGGTGCGCCGGCTTCGGAGCTTCGCGCGTTGTCGCGCCCTCTCCTTCCTTCACCGCCTTAGCGGCCCCCTCACCCTCGCACGCAATTGGTGCCGCCCCCGTATACGTGCGGCAGACCCCCGATGAATCGGGAGTGCGGGATTCTCCAGTACTGGTACTGGTACCCGCCCGGGGAGAATTATTCCTATTGCGTTTCTCCATGATCGATCTTTGAAGGGAGATTCTGCCCTAGTGCCCTCGTGACGTAGACCTCCTGCTCGCCATGCATCCCAAGGCCGGGCACCACAAACCGGGGATTAGGGACCCCACGGGTCCATCCGTCACACAAACACTCACACATTTATACACACAAACACACGATGCCGGCGTTCAGCCACCCCTCCCGTGTCACCGCGAAAAAGCTCGCGATGGTACGGGGGGGGTGCCCAGGGACACGAACGTGGACGGACCGGCATCGCCCCCAACCTAACCTAACCTAACCTTTTTTTTTTTTTTTTTTTTTTTTTTTTTTTTTTTTTTTTTTTTTTTAAGGAGGGGAAATGCGTTACGCATCCCCCGCCCCCTCGGGGGAAGGAGGCGGGGGTATGTGGGACTCCCTACACGAGGTTTACCCACTAAAACCCCCCCGGCCCTTCAACATGCGCCTATTTCGGGTGGGGCGGGTACCGCGGAGCGATTTCATCTCCGCCCCGTTCCCGAGCGCGGCCGCAACCGGCCTCTTCTCGCAGCGGTTTAGTCCGCTGACTTCACCGAGAGCCCCCGGGCCAAATGGGGGCTTCCATCTCGGGACCCTTTATGCAGGACGGCGATCCCCCGATCACCGCCCGCGGGTCTAGGCCCGCACGGCCTTCGACTTCGGCTTCTGCCGAGCCTTCTTGGTCGGGGCCTTCTCGTCTCGGGGGGCCGGCTTTTTGGCAGACGGACATCTGCCCAGCACGTGCCCCCTTTCCGACCTGCCGGCGGCTTCGCACAGGACGCAGTTAGGTTCCGCAGCCCCGCACTCCGCCGCCTTGTGCCCTGATTTCCCACAACGGAAGCAAGTCCCGCTGCGGTCCACCGGGCACTGGCACTTGGCAGCCACGTGGCCGGTGTCTTGGCAACGGAAGCAACGCGTCGGCCTCGCGGCCAACAGCGTCACCCGCGCCAGCACCCAACCAACTCGCAGCCGCCCAGAGCTCAAGAGCTTCTTGGCGGCCGCGACTGGGAGGCGGACCCAACACGATCCGTCCCCCCGTGGCCCCTCTCTTATTTGCCCGACCCGGACATCACCGGCCAAGCACTCTCCATCCAGTACGACCGCTTCCAGGACTTCGGCGGTCGTCACAGAGACGTCGAGGCCGGCGACGCGCAACTCCGCGCAAGCAGACGGCCTCCCGATCTTCACTTCTTGTGGCAGAGCGCTTCTAAGCCTCGCGGCAAAGGCGTCCGCCTTCTTCCCGGCATCCTGACCTTTGATGGTCAGGAGACACCCTCCAGTACGGGCACTGCGGAAGCTCACCTGCGAAATGTCAAATTCCGCAATGCTCACCGTCCGCTTGGCCAGCTCTATCGCCTTAGCGTACGTCAAACCCGCCTGCTCGGCCGTCTTCTCGATAGTGAGAGCGACAGCCGCACTGGCGGGGACGCGGAGCTTCGGCTTTCTCTTCTTCTTCGGAGCGGCTGTAGATGGTGTAGCCGCTCCCTTCTTCTTCTTGGCCTCAGGGCCTACAGTGGTCCGTGGGGTCTCAGTACTGGGGGAGCTGGTGTTCTGCCCCCCCTGCGCCGCCTCTTGAGCGGCCATCGATGGCCGCTTCTTCTTTTTACGGGCTTTTTTGCCCCCTGACGCCGCCGACGTAGCAGGAGCCTCTTGCGGGGCAACTGCAGCGCCAGGCAGCTTGGTCGTCTTCGCCTTGGCCGGTTTCCCTTTCGCCTTAGGCAGAGGGGGTCCCGGCGCATCTTCGTCCATAGGCACCTCAACGCTTGCGGGAACGGGAGGGATATCATTCCCGTCCGACGCAAGCGGCGGCCTCCGCCTCGGCTCCGGTAGGAGTCGGTCCTCCAGACCGGCGAGCCTGGCGTTGAGCATGTTGCCGAAGGTCTCTGCGTTCGCACGGGACACTTCGGCCAACAGCTTCTGCACGTCGTCTCCGGTAGACTTCGAGGCCTGTTTGCGCATCTCGTCCAGCTCCTGGCGTAGCTCCGCCATTTGCCTTTCGAGACGCGCGTTCTGGGCCTCGAGTCTTTGTATTTCCTCTGAAGAGGAACGCCTCCTCAACTCGTCGACAGCCTTTGAGATGGTCGACACCGACTCCTTCAGGTACTTTTGGAATGTTCCCTTCAGGTTGGCGGATTTCTTGCCGACCATCTCAATGGTGTCCAACGCCTGCTCCACGGTTTTTGCCAAGTCAGCGCCCGTCCTCTCCAAAGCCTCTTCTCGTGCGAGAGATGAGGTGGGAAGCGCGGCGAGGGCGGAACTAGTGGCTTTCCACAACGTCCTAGTCCTCCGCGCTGACTCGGCAACCTCTTCCTCGGCATCAAGCCTGAGGGCCTCCTCCTTCAGCCGGTTATGCTCGGCCTGCGCCTTGGCGTAGCCAACGTACTGACCAGTCGTTGGCGGCCGGCCTCGTCCCCTTTTTGGTTTGGGAACCGCCCCTTTACTGATGGGCGGCTCCATGTCTTCATCCAGGTTGCGCCTTTTCAGGCGAGTCCTATCCGGTGTTGTGGGCAAGCCCTCAGAGTCCAACGACATGCCGGAGACATTGTCGTCGGAGTCCTCGGGCCAGTCCTCACTGTCACGTCCAGTATCAGCATCCTCCTCAGGTGCTCTCTTACTCCACGATGGTCTGTACTTGGCGAACTCCGCCTCGTAACTCTCGATGATAGGATTGCGAGGGCGCACATCACGAACATCCCGAGTCCGCAACACGGGCGGCAAGTCAGGTAAGTCCCGAATCGGGCAGCCCCGCTCCTTCTTCCTCTGCACCAGTCTCTTCAACCGTTCCACGCCGTCAGGCTGGTAGACGGAGAAGTCTACGTCCTCGTCCGTGATTGCGTCCGCCGCCGGCGCGGTTAGGTGCGCCGGCTTCGGAGCTTCGCGCGTCGTCGCGCCCTCTCCTTTCTTCGCCGCCTCCACCGCGGCCTCCTCCACCCTCAACGTATCTTGTGCCGGCCCCGTATACGTCCGACAGACCCCCTCATTTGAGAGGGTGTGGGATTCTCTGGCGTCCACCGGATCACCAGAACCCACCCGGGGAATATTTTTCAATTTACGTTTCTCCATGACTGATCAGTTTAGGGGTGATTCTGCCCCGCGTCCTAGTTGCGTAGTCACCGACTCGCCATGCACCCCATCGCCGGACGCTACCAGCTTAGGGTTCGGGGCCCACGGACCCATCCATCACAGAAACACTCACACATTTATACACACAAACACACGATGCCGGCGTTCAGCCACCCCTCCCGTGTCACCGCGAAAAAGCTCGCGATGGTACGGGGGGGGTGCCCAGGGACACGAACGTGGACGGACCGGCATCGCCCCCAACCTAACCTAACCTTTTTTTTTTTTTTTTTTTTTTTTTTTTTTAGGAGGGGAAATGCGTTACGCATCCCCCGCCCCCTCGGGGGAAGGAGGCGGGGGTATGTGGGACTCCCTACACGAGGTTTACCCACTAAAACCCCCCCGGCCCTTCAACATGCGCCTATTTCGGGTGGGGCGGGTACCGCGGAGCGATTTCATCTCCGCCCCGTTCCCGAGCGCGACCGCAACCGGTCTCTTCTCGCAGCGGTTTAGTCCGCTGACTCCACCGAGGGCCCCCGGGCCAAATGGGGGCTTCCATCTCGGGACCCTTTAATGCAAGACGGCGATCCCCCGATCACCGCCCGCGGGTCTAGGCTCGCGCGGCCTTCGACTTCGGCTTCTGCCGAGCCTTCTTGGTCGGGGCCTTCTCGTCTCGGGGGGCCGGCTTTTTGGCAGACGGACATCTGCCCAGCACGTGCCCCCTTTCCGACCTGCCGGCGGCTTCGCACAGGACGCAGTTAGGCTCCGCAGCCCCGCACTCCGCCGCCTTGTGCCCCGATTTCCCACAACGGAAGCAAGTCCCGCTGCGGTCCACCGGGCACTGGCACTTGGCAGCCACGTGGCCGGTGTCTTGGCAACGGAAACAGCGTGTCGGCCTCGCGGCCAACAGCGTCACCCGCGCCAGCACCCAACCAACTCGCAGCCGCCCAGAGCTCAAGAGCTTCTTGGCGGCCGCGACTGGGAGGCGGACCCAGCACGATCCGTCCCCCCGTGGCCCCTCTCTTATTTGCCCGACCCGGACATCACCGGCCAAGCACTCTCCATCCAGTACGACCGCTTCCAGGACTTCGGCGGTCGTTACAGAGACGTCGAGGCCGGCGACGCGCAACTCCGCGCAAGCAGACGGCCTCCCGATCTTCACCTCTTGTGGCAGAGCGCTTCTAAGCCTCGCGGCAAAGGCGTCCGCCCTCTTCCCGGCATCCTGACCTTTGATGGTCAGGAGACACCCTCCAGTACGGGCACTGCGGAAGCTCACCTGCGAAATGTCCAGTTCCGCAATGCTCACCGTCCGCTTGGCCAACTCTATCGCCTTGGCGTACGTCAAACCCGCCTGCTCGGCCGTCTTCTCGATAGTGAGAGCGACAGCCGCACTGGCGGGGACGCGGAGCTTCGGCTTTCTCTTCTTCTTCGGAGCGGCTGTAGATGGTGTAGCCGCTCCCTTCTTCTTCCTGGCCTCAGGGCCTACAGTGGTCCGTGGGGCCTCCGTACTGGGGGAGCTGGTGTTCTGCCCCCCCTGCGCCGCCTCTTGAGCGGCCATTGATGGCCGCTTCTTCTTTTTCCGGGCTTTCTTGCCCCCTGACGCCGCCGACGTAGCAGGAGCCTCTTGCGGGGCAACTGCAGCGCCAGGCAGCTTGGTCGTCTTCGCCTTGGCCGGTTTCCCTTTCGCCTTAGGCAGAGGGGGTCCCGGCGCATCTTCGTCCATAGGCACATCAACGCTTGCGGGAACGGGAGGGATATCATTCCCGTCCGACACAAGCGGCGGCCTCCGCCTCGGCTCCGGCAAGAGTCGGTCCTCCAGACCGGCGAGCCTGGCGTTGAGCATGTTGCCGAAGGTCTCTGCGTTCGCACGGGACACTTCGGCCAACAGCTTCTGCACGTCTTCTCCGGTAGACTTCGAGGCCTGTTTGCGCATCTCGTCCAGCTCCTGGCGTAGCTCCGCCATTTGCCTTTCGAGACGCGCGTTCTGGGCCTCGAGTCTTTGAATCTCCTCTGAGGAGGAACGCCTCCTCAACTCGTCGACAGCCTTTGAGATGGTCGACACCGACTCCTTCAGGTACTTTTGGAATGTTCCCTTCAGGTTGGCGGATTTCTTGCCGACCATCTCAATGGTGTCCAGCGCCTGCTCCACGGTTTTTGCCAAATCAGCGCCCGTCCTCTCCAAAGCCTCTTCTCGTGCGAGAGATGAGGTGGGAAGCGCGGCGAGGGCGGAACTAGTGGCTTTCCACAACGTCCTAGCCCTTCGCGCCGACTCGGCAACCTCCTCCTCGGCATCAAGCCTGAGGGCCTCCTCCTTCAGCCGGTTATGCTCGGCCTGCGCCTTGGCATAGCCAACGTACTGGCCAGTCGTTGGCGGCCGGCCTCGTCCTCTTTTTGGTTTGGGCACCGCCCCTTTGCTGATGGGCGGCTCCACGTCTTCGTCCAGGTTGCGCCTTTTCAGGCGAGTCCGATCCGGGGTTGTGGGCAAGCCCTCAGAATCCAACGACATGCCGGAGGCATTGTCGTCGGAGTCCTCGGGCCAGTCCTCACTGTCTCGTCCAGTATCAGCATCCTCCTCGGGTGCTCTCTTGCTCCACGACGGTCTGTACTGTGCAAACTCCGCCTCGTAGCTCTCAATGATGGGATTGCGAGGCCGCACTCCACGAACATCCCGAGTCCGCAACACGGGCGGCAAGTCGGGTAAGTCCCGAATCGGGCAGCCCCGCTCCTTCTTCCTCTGCATGAGTCTCTTCAACCGCTCCACGCCGTCAGGCTGGGAGACGGAGAAGTCTGTGTCCTCGTCCGTGATTGCGTCCGCCGCCGGCGCGGTTAGGTGCGCCGGCTTCGGAGCTTCGCGCGTTGTCGCGCCCTCTCCTTCCTTCGCCGCCTTAGCGGCCCCCTTACCCTCGCACGCAATTGGTGCCGCCCCCGTATACGTGCGGCAGACCCCCGATGGACCGGGAGTGCGGGATTCTCCAGTACTAGTACTGGTACCCGCCCGGGGAGAATTATCCTTATTGCGTTTCTCCATAGTTGATCTTTGAAGGGAGATTCTGCCCTAGTGCCCTTGTGACGTAGACCACCTGCTCGCCATGCATCCCAAGGCCGGGCACCACAAACCGGGGATTAGGGACCCCACGGGTCCATCCGTCACACAAACACTCACGCATTTACTCACACACACACACGATGCCGGCGTTCAGCCACCCCTCCCGTGTCACCGCGAAAAAGCTCGCGATGGTACGGGGGGGGTGCCCAGGGACACGAACGTGGACGGACCGGCATCGCCCCCAACCTAACCTTTTTTTTTTTTTTTTTTTTTTTTTTTTTTTTTTTTTTTTTTTTTTTTTTTTTTTTTTTTTTTTTTAAGGAGGGGAAATGCGTTACGCATCCCCCGCCCCCTCGGGGGAAGGAGGCGGGGGTATGTGGGACTCCCTACACGAGGTTTACCCACTAAAACCCCCCCAGCCCTTCAACATGCGCCTATTTCGGGAGGGGCGGGTACCGCGGAGCGATTTCATCTCCGCCCCGTTCCCGAGCGCGACCGCAACCGGCCTCTTCTCACAGCGGTTTAGTCCGCTGACTTCTCCGAGAGCCCCCGGGCCAAATGGGGGCTTCCATCTCGGGACCCTTTAATGCAAGACGGCGATCCCCCGATCACCGCCCGCGGGTCTAGGCTCGCGCGGCCTTCGACTTCGGCTTCTGCCGAGCCTTCTTGGTCGGGGCCTTCTCGTCTCGGGGGGCCGGCTTTTTGGCAGACGGACATCTGCCCAGCACGTGCCCCCTTTCCGACCTGCCGGCGGCTTCGCACAGGACGCAGTTAGGCTCCGCAGCCCCGCACTCCGCCGCCTTGTGCCCCGATTTCCCACAACGGAAGCAGGTCCCGCTGCGGTCCACCGGGCACTGGCACTTGGCAGCCACGTGGCCGGTGTCCTGGCAACGGAAACAGCGTGTCGGCCTCGCGGCCAACAGCGTCACCCGCGCCAGCACCCAACCAACTCGCAGCCGCCCAGAGCTCAAGAGCTTCTTGGCGGCCGCGACTGGGAGGCGGACCCAACACGATCCGTCCCCCCGTGGCCCCTCTCTTATTTGCCCGACCCGGACATCACCGGCCAAGCACTCTCCATCCAGTACGACCGCTTCCAGGACTTCGGCGGTCGTTACAGAGACGTCGAGGCCGGCGACGCGCAACTCCGCGCAAGCAGACGGCCTCCCGATCTTCACTTCTTGTGGCAGAGCGCTTCTAAGCCTCGCGGCAAAGGCGTCCGCCCTCTTCCCGGCATCCTGACCTTTGATGGTCAGGAGACACCCTCCAGTACGGGCACTGCGGAAGCTCACCTGCGAAATGTCCAATTCCGCAATGCTCACCGTCCGCTTGGCCAACTCTATCGCCTTGGCGTACGTCAAACCCGCCTGCTCGGCCGTCTTCTCGATAGTGAGAGCGACAGCCGCACTGGCGGGGACGCGGAGCTTCGGCTTTCTCTTCTTCTTCGGAGCGGCTGTAGATGGTGTAGCCGCTCCCTTCTTCTTCCTGGCCTCAGGGCCTACAGTGGTCCGTGGGGCCTCAGTACTGGGGGAGCTGGTGTTCTGCCCCCCCTGCGCCGCCTCTTGAGCGGCCATTGATGGCCGCTTCTTCTTTTTCCGGGCTTTCTTGCCCCCTGACGCCGCCGACGTAGCAGGAGCCTCTTGCGGGGCAACTGCAGCGCCAGGCAGCTTGGTCGTCTTCGCCTTGGCCGGTTTCCCTTTCGCCTTAGGCAGAGGGGGTCCCGGCGCATCTTCGTCCATGGGCACATCAACGCTTGCGGGAACGGGAGGGATATCATTCCCGTCCGACGCAAGCGGCGGCCTCCGCCTCGGCTCCGGCAGGAGTCGGTCCTCCAAACCGGCGAGCCTGGCGTTAAGCATGTTGCCGAAGGTCTCTGCGTTCGCACGGGACACTTCGGCCAACAGCTTCTGCACGTCATCTCCGGTAGACTTCGAGGCCTGTTTGCGCATCTCTTCCAGCTCCTGGCGTAGCTCCGCCATTTGCCTTTCGAGACGCGCGTTCTGGGCCTCGAGTCTTTGAATCTCCTCTGAAGAGGAACGCCTCCTCAACTCGTCGACAGCCTTTGAGATGGTCGACACCGACTCCTTCAGGTACTTTTGGAATGTTCCCTTCAGGTTGGCGGATTTCTTGCCGACCATCTCAATGGTGTCCAACGCCTGCTCCACGGTTTTGGCCAAATCAGCGCCCGTCCTCTCCAAAGCCTCTTCTCGTGCAAGAGATGAGGTGGGAAGCGCGGCGAGGGCGGAACTAGTGGCTTTCCACAACGTCCTAGTCCTCCGCGCTGATTCGGCAACCTCTTCCTCGGCATCAAGCCTGAGGGCCTCCTCCTTCAGCCGGTTATGCTCGGCCTGCGCCTTGGCGTAGCCAACGTACTGGCCAGTCGTTGGCGGCCGGCCTCGTCCTCTTTTTGGTTTGGGAACCGCCCCTTTACTGATGGGCGGCTCCATGTCTTCATCCGAGTTGCGCCTTTTCAGGCGAGTCCTATCCGGTGTTGTGGGCAAGCCCTCAGAGTCCAACGACATGCCGGAGACATTGTCGTCGGAGTCCTCGGGCCAGTCCTCACTGTCACGTCCAGTATCAGCATCCTCTTCAGGTGCTCTCTTACTCCACGACGGTCTGTACTTGGCGAACTCCGCCTCGTAGCTGTCAATTATAGGATTGCGAGGCCGCACCCCACGAACATCCCGAGTCCGCAACACGGGCGGCAAATCAGGTAAGTCCCGAATCGGGCAGCCCCGCTCCTTCTTCCTCTGCATGAGTCTCTTCAACCGCTCCACGCCGTCAGGCTGGGAGACGGAGAAGTCTACGTCCTCGTCCGTGATTGCGTCCGCCGCCGGCGCGGTTAGGTGCGCCGGCTTCGGAGCTTCGCGCGTCGTCACGCCCTCTCCTTCCTTCGCCGCCTCCACCGCGGCCTCCTCCACCCTCAACGCATCTTGTGCCGGCCCCGTATACGTCCGACAGACCCCCTCCTTCGAGAGGGTGTGGGATTCTCTGGCGTCCACCGGATCACCAGAACCCACCCGGGGAATATTTTTCAATTTGCGTTTCTCCATGATTGATCAGTTTAGGGGTGATTCTGCCCCGCGTCCTCGTTGCGTAGTCACCGACTCGCCATGCACCCCATCGCCGGACGCTACCAGCTTAGGGTTCGGGGCCCACGGACCCATCCATCACAGAAACACTCACACATTTATACACACAAACACACGATGCCGGCGTTCAGCCACCCCTCCCGTGTCACCGCGAAAAAGCTCGCGATGGTACGGGGGGGGTGCCCAGGGACACGAACGTGGACGGACCGGCATCGCCCCCAACCTAACCTAACCTCTCCATCCAGTACGACCGCTTCCAGGACTTCGGCGGTCGTCACAGAGACGTCGAGGCCGGCGACGCGCAACTCCGCGCAAGCAGACGGCCTCCCGATCTTCACCTCTTGTGGCAGAGCGCTTCTAAGCCTCGCGGCAAAGGCGTCCGCCTTCTTCCCGGCATCCTGACCTTTGATGGTCAGGAGACACCCTCCAGTACGGGCACTGCGGAAGCTCACCTGCGAAATGTCCAATTCCGCAATGCTCACCGTCCGCTTGGCCAACTCTATCGCCTTGGCGTACGTCAAACCCGCCTGCTCGGCCGTCTTCTCAATAGTGAGAGCGACAGCCGCACTGGCGGGGACGCGGAGCTTCGGCTTCTTTCCTCTCTTAGGGGCGGCTGTAGATGGTGTAGCCGCTCCCTTCTTCTTCCTGGTCTCAGGGCCTACAGTGGTCCGTGGGGCCTCGGTACTGGGGGAGCTGGTGTTCTGCCCCCCCTGCGCCGCCTCTTGAGCGGCCATTGATGGCCGCTTCTTCTTTTTACGGGCTTTTTTGCCCCCTGACGCCGCCGACGTAGCAGGAGCCTCTTGCGGGGCAACTGCAGCGCCAGGCAGCTTGGTCGCCTTCGCCTTGGCCGGTTTCCCTTTCGCCTTAGGCAGAGGGGGTCCCGGCGCATCTTCGTCCATAGGCACATCAACGCCTGCGGGAACGGGAGGGATATCATTCCCGTCCGACGCAAGCGGCGGCCTCCGCCTCGGCTCCGGCAGGAGTCGGTCCTCCAGACCGGCGAGCCTGGCGTTGAGCATGTTGCCGAAGGTCTCTGCGTTCGCACGGGACACTTCGGCCAACAGCTTCTGCACGTCATCTCCGGTAGACTTCGAGGCCTGTTTGCGCATCTCGTCCAGCTCCTGGCGTAGCTCCGCCATTTGCCTTTCGAGACGCGCGTTCTGGGCCTCGAGTCTTTGAATCTCCTCTGAAGAGGAACGCCTCCTCAACTCGTCGACAGCCTTTGAGATGGTCGACACCGACTCCTTCAGGTACTTTTGGAATGTTCCCTTCAGGTTGGCGGATTTCTTGCCGACCATCTCAATGGTGTCCAAAGCCTGCTCCACGGTTTTTGCCAAATCAGCGCCCGTCCTCTCCAAAGCCTCTTCTCGTGCAAGAGATGAGGTGGGAAGCGCGGCGAGGGCGGAACTAGTGGCTTTCCACAACGTCCTAGTCCTCCGCGCTGACTCGGCAACCTCTTCCTCGGCATCAAGCCTGAGGGCCTCCTCCTTCAGCCGGTTATGCTCGGCCTGCGCCTTGGCGTAGCCAACGTACTGGCCAGTCGTTGGCGGCCGGCCTCGTCCTCTTTTTGTTTTGGGCACCGCCCCTTTACTGATGGGCGGCTCCACGTCTTCGTCCGGGTTGCGCCTTTTCAGGCGAGTCCTATCCGGGGTTGTGGGCAAGCCCTCAGAGTCCAACGACATGCCGGAGGCATTGTCGTCGGAGTCCTCGGGCCAGTCCTCACTGTCACGTCCAGTATCAGCATCCTCTTCAGGTGCTCTCTTGCTCCACGACGGTCTGTACTGTGCAAACTCCGCCTCGTAGCTCTCAATGATGGGATTGCGAGGCCGCACTCCACGAACATCCCGAGTCCGCAACACTGGCGGCAAATCAGGTAAGTCCCGAATCGGGCAGCCCCGCTCCTTCTTCCTCTGCATCAGTCTCTTCAACCGCTCCACGCCGTCAGGCTGGGAGACGGAGAAGTCTACGTCCTCGTCCGTGATTGCGTCCGCCGCCGGCGCGGTTAGGTGCGCCGGCTTCGGAGCTTCGCGCGTTGTCGCGCCCTCTCCTTCCTTCACCGCCTTAGCGGCCCCCTTACCCTCGCACGCAATTGGTGCCGCCCCCGTATACGTGCGGCAGACCCCCGATGAATCGGGAGTGCGGGATTCTCCAGTACTGGTACTGGTACCCGCCCGGGGAGTATTATTCCTATTGCGTTTCTCCATGATCGATCTTTGAAGGGAGATTCTGCCCTAGTGCCCTCGTGACGTAGACCACCTGCTCGCCATGCATCCCAAGGCCGGGCACCACAAACCGGGGATTAGGGACCCCACGGGTCCATCCGTCACACAAACACTCACGCATTTACTCACACACACACACGATGCCGGCGTTCAGCCACCCCTCCCGTGTCACCGCGAAAAAGCTCGCGATGGTACGGGGGGGGTGCCCAGGGACACGAACGTGGACGGACCGGCATCGCCCCCTACCTAACCTAACCTTTTTTTTTTTTTTTTTTTTTTTTTTTTTTTTTTTTTTTTTTTAAGGAGGGGAAATGCGTTACGCATCCCCCGCCCCCTCGGGGGAAGGAGGCGGGGGTATGTGGGACTCCCTACACGAGGTTTACCCACTAAAACCCCCCCAGCCCTTCGTCGTGCGCCTAGTGCGGGAGGGACGGGCACCGCGGAGCGATTTCAATTCCGCCCCATCCCGCGCGCAGCCGCAACCGGCCTCTTCTCACAGCGGTTTAGTCCGCTGACTTCACCGAGAGCCCCCGGGCCAAATGGGGGCTTCCATCTCGGGACCCTTTAATGCAAGACGGCGATCCCCCGATCACCGCCCGCGGGTCTAGGCTCGCGCGGCCTTTGACTTCGGCTTCTGCCGAGCCTTCTTGGTCGGGGCCTTCTCGTCACGGGGGGCCGGCTTTTTGGCAGACGGACATCTGCCCAGCACGTGCCCCCTTTCTGACCTGCCAGCGGCCTCGCACAGGGCGCAGTTTGGCTCCGCAGCCCCGCACTCCGCCGCCTTGTGCCCCGGCTTCCCACAACGGAAACAAGTCCCGCTGCGGTCCACCGGGCACTGGCACTTGGCAGCCACGTGGCCGGTGTCTTGGCAGCGGAAACAGCGCGTCGGCCTCGCGGCCAACAACGCCACCCGCGCCAGCACCCAACCAACCCGCAGCCGCCCAGAGCTCAAGAGCTTCTTGGCGGCCGCGACTGGGAGGCGGACCCAACACGATCCGTCCCCCCGTGGCCCCTCTCTTAGTTGCCCGACCCGTACATCACCGGCCTGACACTCTCCATCCAGTACGACCGCCTCTTTGACTTCGGCGGCCGTCACGGAAACGTCGAGGCCGGCGACGCGCAGCTCCGCGCAAGCAGTCGGCCTCCCGATCTTTACTTCTTGAGGCAGGACGCTCCTGAGCCTCGCGGCAAAGGCGTCCGCCTTCTTCCCGGCGTCCTGACACTTAATGGTCAGGAGGCATCCTCCTGTTCGAGCATTGCGGAAGCTCACCTGCGGGATGTCTAGTTCCGCAATGTTCACCGTCCGCTTGGCCATCTCCATCGCCTTGGCGTACGTCAGACCCGCCTGCTCGGCCGTCTTCTCAATAGTGAGAGCGACAGCCGCACTGGCGGGGACGCGGAGCTTCGGCTTCTTCCTTCTCTTAGGGGCGGCTGTAGATGGTGTAGCCGCTCCCTTCTTCTTCCTGGCCTCAGGGCCTACAGTGGTCCGTGGGGCCTCAGTACTGGGGGAGCTGGTGTTCTGCCCCCCCTGCGCCGCCTCCTGAGCGGCCATTGATGGCCGCTTCTTCTTCTTCCTGGTCTTCTTGTCCTTCGACGCCACCGACGTAGCAGGGGCCTCTTGCGGGGCAGCTGCAGCGACAGGCGGCTCGGTTGTCTTCGCCTTGGCCGGTTTCCCTTTCGCCTTTGGCAGAGGGGGTCCCGGCACTTCCATCTCCATGGGTACATCGACGCCTGCGGGGGCGGGCAGAGTGTTTTCACCCACAGTCCCATCCGACGCAAGCGGCGGCCTCCGCCTCGGCTCCGGCAGGAGTCGGTCCTCCAAGCCGGCGAGCCTGGCGTTGAGCATGTTGCCGAAGGTCTCCACGTTCGCACGGGAGACCTCGGCCAACAGCTCGCGCAGGTTGTCTTCTCCGGTAGGCTTCGGGGCCTGTTTGCGCATCTCGTCCAGCTCCTGGCGCAGAACCGCCATTTGCCTTTCGAGACGCGCGTTTTGGGCCTCGAGCCTTTTAATCTCCTCAGACGAGGAGCGACTCCTCATCTCATCGAAGGCCATTGCGATGGTCGACACCGACTCCCTCAGGTACTTTTGGAATGTTCCCTTGAGGTTGGCGGATTTTTTGCCGACCATCTCAATGGTCTCCAACGCCTGTTCCACAACCTTGGCCAAATCAGCGCCCGTCTTCTCCAAAGCCTCTTCTCGCGCGGGAGATGAGGTGGGAAGCGCGGCGAGGGCGGAGCTTGTGGTTTTCCACGCCTTCCGAGCCCTTCGCGCTGATTCGGCGACCTCCTCTTCGGCCTCCAGCCTGAGAGCCTCCTCCTTCAGCCGGTTATGCTCGGCCTGCGCCTTCGCATATCCGACGTACTGGCCGGTTGTTGGTGGCCGACCACGTCCCCTTTTTGGTCGAGGTGCCGTCTCCTTAGTAGACGGCCCCGCCTCGTCTTCGTCCGTTATTCGCCTCTTAGTGGGCGTTGACCTTCCGGTAGATGCGGGCAGTCCCACGGCATCCAGCGACAGATTGCTGCCGGACGCCGAGTTACAGTCCTCGCTTATCTCAGACTCCGTTATCCAAGACCCTTCTTGTATGGACTCCTCTCGTATCTGGGCGTAACTATGGTACTCCTTTTCCATATCAAAGGTACCGTCGCCTCTCGCCCTGAGCCCTGTCAAATCCAGGTACGTATCGAAGGCTCTTCTCTGGCGCCTCGATAGGTTTGCGACTACTTCCGGGACTATCTCCCCGGCCGGCGCGGTTAGGTGCGCCGGCTTGGGATCTTCGCGCTTCTTGGCGCCTCTCTTTTCTCCCTCCTTCTTCTTCGCCGCCTCCACCGCGGCCTCCTCCACCCTCAACGCATCTTGTGCCGGCCCCGTATACGTCCGACAGACCCCCTCCTTCGAGAGGGTGTGGGATTCTCTGGCGTCCACCGGATCACCAGAACCCACCCGGGGAGTATTTTTCAATTTGCGTTTCTCCATATTTGATCAGTTAGGGGTGATTCTGCCCCGCGTCCTCGTTGCGCAGTCACCGACTCGCCATGCACCCCATCGCCGGACGCTACCAGCTTAGGGTTCGGGGCCCACAGACCCATCCATCACAGAAACACTCACACATTTATACACACAAACACACGATGCCGGCGTTCAGCCACCCCTCCCGTGTCACCGCGAAAAAGCTCGCGATGGTACGGGGGGGGTGCCCAGGGACACGAACGTGGACGGACCGGCATCGCCCCCACCTAACCTAACCTTTTTTTTTTTTTTTTTTTTTTTTTTTTTTTTTTTTTTTTTTTTTTTTTTTTTTTTTTTTTTTTTTTTTTTTTTTTAAGGAGGGGAAATGCGTTACGCATCCCCCGCCCCCTCGGGGGAAGGAGGCGGGGGTATGTGGGACTCCCTACACGAGGTTTACCCACTAAAACCCCCCCGGCCCTTCAACATGCGCCTATTTCGGGTGGGGCGGGTACCGCGGAGCGATTTCATCTCCGCCCCGTTCCCGAGCGCGACCGCAACCGGCCTCTTCTCGCAGCGGTTTAGTCCGCTGACTTCACCGAGAGCCCCCGGGCCAAATGGGGGCTTCCATCTCGGGACCCTTTATGCAAGACGGCGATCCCCCGATCACCGCCCGCGGGTCTAGGCCCGTACGGCCTTCGACTTCGGCTTCTGCCGAGCCTTCTTGGTCGGGGCCTTCTCGTCTCGGGGGGCCGGCTTTTTGGCGGACGGACATCTGCCCAGCACGTGCCCCCTTTCCGACCTGCCGGCGGCTTCGCACAGGACGCAGTTAGGCTCCGCAGCCCCGCACTCCGCCGCCTTGTGCCCCGATTTCCCGCAACGGAAGCAAGTCCCGCTGCGGTCCACCGGGCACTGGCACTTGGCAGCCACGTGGCCGGTGTCTTGGCAACGGAAGCAGCGCGTCGGCCTCGCGGCCAACAGCGTCACTCGCGCCAGCACCCAGCCAACTCGCAACCGCCCAGAGCTCAAGAGCTTCTTGGCGGCCGCGACTGGGAGGCGGACCCAACACGATCCGTCCCCCCGTGGCCCCTCTCTTATTTGCCCGACCCGGACATCACCGGCCAAGCACTCTCCATCCAGTACGACCGCTTCCAGGACTTCGGCGGTCGTCACAGAGACGTCGAGGCCGGCGACGCGCAACTCCGCGCAAGCAGACGGCCTCCCGATCTTCACCTCTTGTGGCAGAGCGCTTCTAAGCCTCGCGGCAAAGGCGTCCGCCTTCTTCCCGGCATCCTGACCTTTGATGGTCAGGAGACACCCTCCAGTACGGGCACTGCGGAAGCTCACCTGCGAAATGTCAAATTCCGCAATGCTCACCGTCCGCTTGGCCAACTCTATCGCCTTGGCGTACGTCAAACCCGCCTGCTCGGCCGTCTTCTCAATAGTGAGAGCGACAGCCGCACTGGCGGGGACGCGGAGCTTCGGCTTTCTCTTCTTCTTCGGAGCGGCTGTAGATGGTGTAGCCGCTCCCTGCTTCTTCCTGGCCTCAGGGCCTACAGTGGTCCGTGGGGCCTCGGTACTGGGGGAGCTGGTGTTCTGCCCCCCCTGCGCCGCCTCTTGAGCGGCCATTGATGGCCGCTTCTTCTTTTTACGGGCTTTTTTGCCCCCTGACGCCGCCGACGTAGCAGGAGCCTCTTGCGGGGCAACTGCAGCGCCAGGCAGCTTGGTCGTCTTCGCCTTGGCCGGTTTCCCTTTCGCCTTAGGCAGAGGGGGTCCCGGCGCATCTTCGTCCATAGGCACATCAACGCTTGCGGGAACGGGAGGGATATCATTCCCGTCCGACGCAAGCGGCGGCCTCCGCCTCGGCTCCGGCAGGAGTCGGTCCTCCAGACCGGCGAGCCTGGCGTTGAGCATGTTGCCGAAGGTCTCTGCGTTCGCACGGGACACTTCGGCCAACAGCTTCTGCACGTCATCTCCGGTAGACTTCGAGGCCTGTTTGCGCATCTCGTCCAGCTCCCGACGTAGATCCGTCATTTGCTTTTCGAGACGCGCGTTCTGGGCCTCGAGTCTTTGTATCTCCTCTGAGGAGGAACGCCTCCTCAACTCGTCGACAGCCTTTGAGATGGTCGACACCGACTCCTTCAGGTACTTTTGGAATGTTCCCTTCAGGTTGGCGGACCTCTTGCCGACCATCTCAATGGTGTCCAACGCCTGCTCCACGGTTTTGGCCAGATCAGCGCCCGTCTTCTCCAAAGCCTCTTCTCGTGGAAGAGATGAGGTGGGAAGCGCGGCGAGGGCGGAACTAGTGGCTTTCCACAACGTCCTAGCCCTTCGCGCTGATTCGGCAACTTCTTCCTCGGCTTCAAGCCTGAGGGCCTCCTCTTTCAGCCGGTTATGCTCGGCCTGCGCCTTTGCATAGCCAACGTACTGGCCAGTCGTTGGCGGCCGGCCTCGTCCTCTTTTTGGTTTGGGAACCGCCCCTTTACTGATGGGCGGCTCCATGTCTTCATCCGAGTTGCGCCTTTTCAGGCGAGTCCTATCCGGGGTTGTGGGCAAGCCCTCAGAGTCCAACGACATGCCGGAGGCATTGTCATCGGAGTCCTCGGGCCAGTCCTCACTGTCACGTCCAGTATCAGCATCCTCCTCAGGTGCTCTCTTACTCCACGACGGTCTGTATTTGGCGAACTCCGCCTCGTAACTCTCGATGATGGGATTGCGAGGCCGCACCCCACGGACATCCCGAGTCCGCAACACAGGCGGCAAGTCAGGTAAGTCCCGAATCGGGCAGCCCCGCTCCTTCTTCCTCTGCATGAGTCTCTTCAACCGCTCCACGCCGTCAGGCTGGGAGACGGAGAAGTCTGTGTCCTCGTCCGTGATTGCGTCCGCCGCCGGCGCGGTTAGGTGCGCCGGCTTCGGAGCTTTGCGCGTCGTCGCGCCCTCTCCTTCCTTCGCCGCCTTCACCGCGGCCTCCTCCACCCTCAACGTATCTTGTGCCGGCCCCGTATACGTCCGACAGACCCCCTCATTTGAGAGGGTGTGGGATTCTCTGGCGTCCACCGGATCACCAGAACCCACCCGGGGAATATTTTTCAATATACGTTTCTCCATGGTTGATCTTTGAAGGGAGATTCTGCCCTAGTGCCCTTGTGACGTAGACCTCCTGCTCGCCATGCATCCCAAGGCCGGGCACCACAAACCAGGGATTAGGGACCCCACGGGTCCATCCGTCACACAAACACTCACGCATTTACTCACACACACACACGATGCCGGCGTTCAGCCACCCCTCCCGTGTCACCGCGAAAAAGCTCGCGATGGTACGGGGGGGGTGCCCAGGGACACGAACGTGGACGGACCGGCATCGCCCCCACCTAACCTAACCTAACCTAACCTAACCTAACCTAACCTAACCCTGTTCCGCTCCGACCGTGGCCCGAGCAAGACGTAAAAATACGCGCTAAATATTTTTTGAATTTTTAAAAATATTTTTTCCGGTTCAAATTGTGCTATAAAAGTGTCCGATACGTCATTCGACGCGGAAAATTGTGTGCAGTGCTACAGTGAAAACCGTGTTGCGATCGGACCGATACTTCCGGAGAAAAGTCGGAAAAAACCCGTTTTTCCGGCCACTTCCGACTTTCGGACGCGTGCGGCGCGCGATTTGACGCGACGATCCCCCGCTTTTTGGACACCAACCGAAGCGCAAGACCTCTCCCCTACTGCTCCCAAAAAACCGGATTTTTCTGGGTTCTGGGTGAGGAGCAGCAGGCCGAAAACCAGGAGACAACTAAGAGGGGGGGTGCGCGAGGAAGTGCGGGAGGGGAGAACGACAGGCATCACTCGAAGCGGAACCTTGGGGGCTACGTGGAACCGTTTTCCAAATCTAAATTGGACTATTAGTTCCTGAGAAAAACGGTCTTAAAAAAGTGCCAAAATTTAGGACACCTAAATCTCGCATTTTAAAGCGACGACCTAGGTTTTTTACAATCTTGTGGTGTAGAGTGACACAAATACCTACTGTGTGCAAAATTGTGTGGTGTTCCGGTGCGTAGTTTGGCTGGAAAAGCCAAAAAACCAAAAAGTCTAGACCGAGTCCTAGACTAGTCTAGACTTACAGCAGACCAGCGGACCAGCACCAGGAACCACCTTCAGCAGCCGGGAGTCCAACAACCAAAGTTAAGTGGGAAATTTTGATAAAAACAAGTGGCAAAATCAGAGACATATTTTTAAAGACATTTTAAATTAACTTCTCAAAATATCAAAAAGTTGACATTTAGTGTATATATAGCTTTATAAATATAGATTAGAATAAAGAAAGCCCCATTAGAATTAAGATAGTAGTTTAAGAGATATTTAGATTTGTAAGAAAGGAGCACAACTCCATATAGAAAAAATACCTGGGCGGGCGCCACGCCCCCTGCTCAGGAATTCGAGTGATAGCAGCCAAAATATAAAGTCTAGAAGTGTGACACTTATTTTACTAGACAGCCCAAACCGCTTTGCTTTGGGCTATAAAGTGTCACCAAAATCGGATCGGTAGTTTTAGCTTTATAAACAAAATTAGACAGTAAATTGTGACGTCACGAACCAACTAAATATAGGGCTGCGAATGACGTTTTTCGCCGGTCAAGGAATATTTGTATGATTTAATTTACAGGGCCTAACATTAACATTAAATACCAAAATATATACAAAATACATATTCAAAACTTACTAAAATAGTTTACACAATACAAGTCATATAATTGGAAAAGTTACATAAAAAATTAATTAGAAATAGGTCAGACAACATACACAAATTACCAATTAAAATAATAGCCATCTTCATAAATAATACAAATAACACATAAACAATATAAACCTAAATATACAACTCTAAATAACACATAGAAAATAATTAAATTTCTAAATTACCATCAGGTTCGTATCCGCTCGTTTGCCGTTCACTTTTATTTTGCACATCACGTTCCTCAAGACGCCAACCCTGCGTTATCAGTTAGGGCGATCTAGCGCCCAAGAAAATAGGCTCCTCCCCATAGTCCGGGGTGTGAACGTCGTTTTTAATAAATAATATAGGCTCAAATTAAATACATTAAGCTAAAATACAAATACTATAATAAATTTGCATAAATAATATAATAAAACAATTAAACAAGAAATAACAAATAATAATAATTAGTAATTATAGTTAAAATCAATAAAAAATACCGAGTAAAAATTTATAACAAAAGCAAAAATTTGGGTAACAACCTATATAGCCTTAATTCAATTAGTAGTAATATTAGATAATTAATTTAACAGCCCAAAACAAAAATAAGAAGAATCCAAAAAGTAAACTTCAACGCCCCGGACTATATTCAACAGGACATAGTTACGAACACCATAAGTGCAAGCGAGACAAGTAGGGTTGACGCGCGCGATACCCGTCTCGCTCACCGCCCCGCCCACTGGCGCGCTCAGGGCTGCGGATCAAAACCTTGTGCTAACCCTAGCAAATAATTAAAATAATTTAAATTTTACTAAATTGTTAAAATATATATAATAATAAAAATAACAGGCCTAAATAATCTTAAATATAGTAAATTGATGATAAATAGAAATAAACGGTAATTAGATAAAACAAAACAGTTTGCGGCTTTAAATATCCAACTAAATTAAGGCACAGAAGTACATACAACAAAATAGCTAAGAGTTAGGAATAAGAACAAATATTAAATAGATAAAACAAATTAAATTGTAAATTTTTCAATAAATATTGCACCATAAATAATTAAATATATATATTGAACATAAAACGCAAACCGAGTAATTAAACATATATATTATAAAATCATATTAAAAGAAATATAAAAACAATATAAATAACATTATTATTAAAATTTTAACACATCAGGAACTTAATAAAATTCGAAATTCCCATCAGGATACTCCCGCTCATTGAAATATACTGATAATTCATTCTCGCGCGTGGCAGCCCTGACACGCCCCCTTGGCGTCAAGCGCTGTGTGTGGTCTTGTAGTACAAGAGCCGCCGCCGGGTGGATTCGGTAAAAGTAAAAGTATAGGATATTAGTTAAATAAATACAAATCTAAATAAAAATAAGTAAAAATAAATAATATTAAAAACAAGTAATTAAATAAATTGGGTTAAAATAGTATAATACAAAAGAAATAACATCAATTAATAAATAAATTGCGGAATATTACTATATAAAAATTCAAAATTAAGAATAGAAATAAATTAAACAATTAGGTATATTAAAAACAAATCAGAAATATTAAAAGACACTAATACCAGATTAAAATAATTCGGGAGACAACCGGCTCTCGAACTATAATAGATCGAAGCCGATAAGAAGCGGTTGCGTTTTTGCTAGTTTAATACCATAGGCGTTGGAATATTTTTCAAGTTATAATATTCTACTAACTTGACCGGCGAAAAACCGTCCTTTGAACCGTGAAAGCGGTACTAGACCAGTTCGCTTCCTTATTGGGGCGTCTGTTAGGCTAGTGATTGTATATATACTTTAATAGTGATGACGATATTTATATTTTAATATTTTAGAGTTAGTATATATACAGTTATTAGTAATAAGTTGACCGGTTGATCCCTATTGGGAAACCGCTTAGATTAAGTTAGTATAGTGACTAGGTTATACACCTATACTGTGACGTAAAGCTTTGTTTTATAGTACTGTTTTATCTTTACATACATATTATATTGAAGTAGACATATTGATCCCTATTGGACAATACATTTTATTATTAGCTCAACAATAAATAGACAAGTAGCTCACTATTAGGCCAAAATTGTATTAAAATACTATTGACTAAATTCCCGTAGGAAATAACTTATAGTAGTATAGTTGACCATAGCAACAGACTAAAAGTAGTTGCTATTAAAAACGGACAGGCGAAACATTTTCTCTCTAAAGTTAATAGTAACATTAATGTAATAAACTGAAGTCCCTGTGAAAATTAAAAAGCAATAAATTTTAACTCTAGAGTGTTTTGCCGTAAAAACTCATAGGGCGATAGACCTTCTACCTTAGTACAAAAAGTAAAGTAAAAACTTATTAAAATAAGTATAAAATAACTAATTAATATCTTAATATACAATAAATATAAAATACTAATTTAACAATTTATAAAACTATACAAATTTGGCTTAATTATATCTAGGATAGGACAATTATTATAAATCCATTTTAATTATTATTGCAGTACTATTTTAATTATATACAACTTATACAATTTTATATTTACACTTTTAAAAATACGACGCGTAATCGAACATATACATAGGATAATTGACCGGCTGTCCCCTATTGGGGCAACCGATTAGGATAGTAGTGTAGTGTTGCAGTGCGATATATTTTAATTTAAACTTAATAATTTTAGATATACATTACATTATATTATATTAACTGACTTTTTAATTGACTGGTTGATTCCTATTGGGACAACAGATTAGTATTAGGACTTTAAATATCTCGGCAAAGAAAAATTGCACTGTTTATTTAGTTTCACTACACTATTTATTTTTCATTCTTATATTTATATTTACTTTTTAAAAAATTGACGCGTTCCCCCTGTATCGGTAAAAATGGCAATGGTTCATACCCCGAAAAATGCCAAACCCCCCAAAATAAAGAACAAACGGTCCTCCCTCGAGTTACAGATACATCTCCCAAAAAATCCCCATATTGTACAAACCCCAATCGAACCTGCCGAGGCTCTTCTGACAGAAACAAGTGGCACAATAAAGCACAGTATCTGGCTGCTAAACCAGACTAGAAACATGAGAGGTGAGTTGAAGTCTGGTTTAGCAGACAATCTGGAAAAGCTGGAAAGACAAGTGGAGGAGATGAAGGAACTGTTCAGGAGAGGCTCGGGAGAAAAAGGAAACGGAAATATGACGATAGATAAGAAAGATATGGAAGTACAATGCGAACACAAATTAAATTGTGACGAATGCAACTGCCATGAGCTGTTGGTCACAATGTATGAAAAATTACATGGAAAACTTCATTTAGATATGGAACAGTTAAGGGATATATTAGTAGGTAGGATCGATGAGTATGTGGAAAAACTAAATGAGAGGAAAACAAATGAAACTAGGAAGGAAACTGCTGAGGCAGTGGAGAGTTATGCGACCGTGACGGCGAGGCAGGTGGCAAAAATCAAACCTGCGGGATCGGAGCCCATAACTGTCCACTCCCTAGCGGTTACTGATAAGGAAAATTTTATGACAGGAGATGACATAGTGAATAGCGTAGGGAAATTAATAGAAGCTAAAAAGGAAGGATTTCAGGTAGAAAGGATCAGAAAAGGGAAGGGGAGAAAAGTAATAATAGGATTTAGAGGCAAAAATGAAAGAGATAGGGCAAAGAGGAAGTTAGAGAAGTGTGGAGGAGATAAGTTTGCGGTAGAAACAGTAAGAAATAAGGATCCTCAGATCATACTATATGGGGTGCTGAAGTCGAATACGGATGACGACATCTGTGACGCAATCCGCAATCAGAACAAGCACCTCATACAGTACGTTCTGGACGGAGACGAGGATAGGGTGCGCGTAAAATATAGAAGGAAAGGAAGAGATCCCCAAACTGAGCATGTGATACTTGAGGTGTCTCCGGATATATGGCAGTGCTTCACCAAAGCGGGCCGCGCATATATAGATATGCAGAGGGTGAGAGTCGCCGACCAGTCCCCCCTAATACAGTGCTCGCACTGCTTAGGGTACGGGCATGGAAGGCGATTCTGCACCGAAAGCGAGACTGCGGCGAAGTGCGGCCATTGTTCGGGACCACACCACAAGTCACAATGCGAGGACTTAAAGGCAGGAATAAAAGCCTGCTGTACAAACTGTAAAAAGGAGGGGCTAAGTTCGGAACACAGTGCGTTCAGCAAGGAGTGTCCGATTCGATGTAAGTGGGAAGCCATAGCGCGAGCGGCGGTGGCATACGAACCGGAGGACGAAGAGTACGTGGAGCCCACGTGGTTACACAGTACTCAGAACACTTTTAACGTCACAAAATAACACCGCCGCTACGCGATAGTGCCTAACGCCCCAAAAAATTGTTGGTGATAAATGTTGAGAATTTATGACAGCAATAACTTTAAATATATAACCAGTTATAAAATAATATATATAATTAAGTATTTACATTGAGTATAATTGAAAAAAAAAAAAAAAAAAAAAAAAAAAAAAAAAAAAAAAAAAAAAAAAAAAAAAATTATATATATATGTGTAAAAACTTTGGACGTATTTGCTGATATCAAATACAACAAATGTATACAACAGTAAATGTATAAGAATGTATAAGTGTTGTAAGTGTGTATGTGTTTTGTAACTTTATAGTATATTGTATAAAAAGCGTGTATTATATTTTATTTTGAACTGTTATTCTTTTAAATATTATTTATAAAAATTGTATTTACAACTTTGAACGTATTTGTTGATACAAATACAACAATTGTAAATCGCAGGTTGTTAGTATTGGTATTGTATTATATCGTATTGTTTTGTTTTTGTTTTTGTTTTGTATCGTAACTATTATTGTATATCGTAACATAAGCCTATATTTATCGTCAGTAATATTGTATCGAAACTGTAGTGTTATTGTGTATATTTATATTTGAACTGTTATTTCCAATATTATATATAAAAATTGTATTTACAAACTTGTACGTATTTGTTGATACAAATACAACAAATGTAAATCTTGTTGCTTGTCAGTATTTTATTGTATTGTTTGTATCGTAATTAGTATCGTATATGGTAACATAAGTCTATTGTATGTATCATTATAATATAGAACATTTATAGAAGTATAGTTTACATTAACTAGAAATCGGCACTATTATATTAAAGTGGAAACCACTTCATATAGTAAATGTATTGAGTAACATCGAATCGGACACACTTGAATGGCACAACGCACACAAACGAAATCCTAGGAATAAGACGAATTGTAACAATAAATAAGGGGAATGACTATTGTTTTTGAAAAATAAATTAATGTAATGATATCAGGAAGAAAAATATACAAGATAGAAGTGAATCGATATAAGAAAGGGATTAATGAATTGTTAATAATAAAGAATTTAATAATAGATGTAATAGATATAATAATGTAATAGATATAATAATGTAACAAGATGAGTGTAAAAAATCAAAAATCATACATGTTGTAATCAGGCAAAATCATGTAGCAATTGTCCTGTATAATGTACGGGGGGAATTTAATTAAAAAAAAAAAAAAAAAAAAAAAAAAAAAAAAAAAAAAAAAAAAAAAAAAAAAAAAAAAAACCTAACCTAACCTAACCTAACCTAACCTAACCTAACCTAACCTAACCTAACCTAACCTAACCTAACCTAACCTAACCTAACCTAACCTAACCTAACCTAACCTAACCTAACCTAACCTAACCTAACCTAACCTAACCTAACCTAACCTAACCTAACCTAACCTAACCTAACCTAACCTAACCTAACCTAACCTAACCTAACCTAACCTAACCTAACCTAACCTAACCTAACCTAACCTAACCTAACCTAACCTAACCTAACCTAACCTAACCTAACCTAACCTAACCTAACCTAACCTAACCTAACCTAACTGCATAACTCAAGCGTATCTTAAGAGAGGATACGATTGGGGAATGGGACAGGAGATATGAAGTGGGAGGGACGGCCGGAGTCACGAAACTCTTTTTCCCAAGCGCTGCTGCTGCATATAAGATAGTTAAGAAGATAGACATAACACACCACACCACACAGATCCTGACTGGACACGGCGGGTTCGCCTTCTACTTGCATAGATTCAAGTTGAAGGAGGACCCGTCGTGCCTGTGTCAGCCAGGAGTTGAGGAGGCGGTTCCTCACCTGTTATTCGAGTGCCCCATTTTTGCTAACAATAGGTACGATATTGAGCAAAAATTGGGCACATCGGTGACGGGTGAGAACCTGCCAGCCATCCTGGGGGGCAAGAAGAGGGATATCTTCCTCTCGTTCTGTAAGAGGATAGTGGATGTAAAAGACATTGTGATAAATTAAACTGTGATAATTAGTATTAGGTTCTTTAGCGGTAGATTTCTTATTGTGATACTAGGTTAGTTGAATGTTGGGGCTGTAGTTATATTATTGTATTATTGTTTTATTATTTATACTTGACATTTTAATTTAAAAAATTATTAAAATTGGAATTTTGTAATTAATATTGGAATTTTATTGGAATTTTATTGGAATTTTATTGGAAGATCTATTTTATTGTATTAGAATTAAGTAAATGAAGAATTGTACTGATTGAATGTAAAAACAGAATGTAAATAGATGAAGTATTGTAAAAAAGTGACAAATATGAAACTGTTGACAAATATTGTAGAAAAGAAAACCTGAAATGTATTTAGCAATAAGAAAAATATATAAAAAAGAGAAAAAAAAAAAAAATAAAAGGGAACAATAAAAAAGAGAAAGAAATAAAATAAAAAAGATGAAAAGAAACAAAAAGAAAACAAACATACCTAATAATGTTAGGGGGGCGAAAAAAAAAAAAAAAAAAAAAAAAAAAAAACCTAACCTAACCTAACCTAACCCACTTCAGACGCGTGCGGCGCGCGATTTGTCGCGACGACCCCCCACTTTCCGGACACCAAAAGACGCCCAAGACCTCTCTCCTGCTGCTGCCAAAAAAAAAAAAAAAACAGATTTTTCTGGCTTCTGGGTGTGGAGCAGCAGCCGAAAAAAAAAAAAAAAACCGGAGGAGAAATTTGGAAGTGTGCGCGGGGAAGTGCGGGGGGAGAAAGTGACTGCCACCACACGAAACGGAGCACCAGGGGCTACACATACCACTTCGCAGAACAAAAATCTGATCAGTGGTCTCAGAGAAAATCGACTTCAAAAAAGTGCTAAAACTTTGTTTTGTGATTTAAAGCGGCGACCCCCAATTTTAATAACTTTCTAGTGTGTGCCGTAAGGAGGAGCCGCAGTGTACAAAATTTGGTGATTTTCCTGTGTGCGGTTTGGCCGAAAAAAAAAAAAAAAAAAAAAAAAAAAAAAAAAAAGAAAATTTGGTTTTTTTTTCTATCGAGTAAAGTTCATGATATTGTGTAATGGAATATGAATTCCAATATGTTAGATCCATAACTAACACATATATTTTTTCATAATTTAAATTACTATATATTTTGTCTCCTGTCCCCCGTTTAAATCTTGAAAATCGTGCGTTTTTTGACCTAGAACCCCTCAATTACTTTGTGTTTCTTATAAAACTGATTTGAGAGTTCAATAATTTGTTTTAATAAACCTTACACAATATTCTGCGTGTTTCCTTCAACACAACAATATTTTATTCTTTAGATTTTTTTCTATACAAGCATGCATAGAATCCCCCTCGTTTTGACAATGGCCTGTTTCAAAAAATCTATGAGTTATAGAAATCGCAAGAAGTTTACCAGCATAAATATAATATAGCGCAAAACTATAACTTTTTTTTTGTTTTGTCCATACCATCCATCTGAATATAGTGAAAATTTATAAAAAACTCTCTTTTCACTTTTGAAAAAAAAAATAAGGCACTACCTATTTCTGTGCTACCTCTTTTGGCTATTTGATAATACCACACATAACAATATCCTATTTTCCGAATAGCATCGTAAACAGTAAAATTGTAGCAAGGATATTTCCGTTTATAATGGAACGCTGACACTTCAGATTGAGGTAAGTATACTCAATACCTTTTGCATAGCAATTAGCATTTACCAAAACCATAATGAATTTATTTTAAGACAATAATCGGGTAAACAGGTGTTACCAAAATAAGATGAGAAATATTTATTTGTAAAATTGGGTTACAGTACTTTTGCTCGTAAAGTTTTATAATTTATTTCCGTGCAATAAACATATATTTCATTATATCTTTATAAATATCACTAAGAAAAATTCAGAAAAAATTCACAAGTTGTATTTCAGAAAAAATTCACAAGTTGTATTTCAGTCTTCTGATTACGAATTTCACATAACAGGAAAAAGTCCATAATAACACACTACTTACTTTGGGACTTTTTGCTTGGGGGCGTCGAAGTGTCAAATGAGTGGTTGCGATTTTCTATGTTTTCTTTGTGTTAAAGATCTTAAAATGTATTCTTTGTTTACTGTGAGTGAGTTGAAAAGTGAGCTTCGTAAGAGAAATGCGTCAGTGGTGAGCAAAAAGCCGATCTGAGCGAAAGGTGAACATAGTAATATTTTTAGGTTATAATTCTTATTTCACAATTTGTTTAAATATGTTATTCTCATAAGGAGTTTTTATTTCAAGATTGGAGGCGTATGATCGGAACCATAACTTTGACGGTGATTTGGGCGATCAAAAGGACAATTCTCTTATCTATCCACACCCTAATACATTCAGAGACATGAACGCCAATTAACCTGATCCAAGCATCAGCAAGCAGGAAATAATAGAATATCTGTAAAGGTATGTGTATATACATTATTAACATTTGTTTACTATCACAGATAAACGTGAAATATTTAGATATTATTCCATCTTTTTACAGATTGAACACGGAACCAAAGGCCAACTTTTATACAAATCTAGACATCTTCTGACCGCCCCTTACTCATGGGATGCTATACATTCTTGCAGGAATGTGCAAAACTTGCAAAAGTGATGTATTTAGTAGACACTAAAGTCTCTCAAGAAGGAGGTGTAGACGTATAGAGGAATGCTATTGTGAATGCGCTGCAGGAAGTGGTGCATCTGCTAAGTGCAAACATGTATGTGTCATGGTCATTCATGGTTTACATCCACCATCTTCAACCAGCAGTTTTTGATAAATAATTGTATAAAAATTATTGAAATGTAATAAAACCAAACAATCATTTATATGATCATAAATCTGCTTTTATTTATTTTTCATAATACATTCTCTAAAGTTACAACACATGAAACATAAAAAATATTTTACTTGCTATTGGTTAATCCTATAATCCTCTCAGTATGAACACATTTTAGTACTTGCTGCAACTGTGGTGCAACAAGTTGTGGAATCCTTACAGTAACTTTTTTATTAGCAAACATGTCTTGAATTTGCTTTGACACTTGGTCATAAGATAGCCTATTCCCATTGTTTGTCAATTACTTATAGATCTTGCATAATTATGCTAATAAACAGTAAGACAATAGAAGCTCTGTATGTATTTCTTAAAAATGTTTCTTATACCTCAGCATCTGAAAATATATGTTAGAATTTGTAATTGGTTTGTTTTTAAGAGGCATGTCTAGGAAATAATAAGTTTGGCTTAGGCTAGACAGCATAATTTCACAACTTACCTGTGTATTTACATCTTTCAAAATAATTATCTTCTGTGAAATGAAGTAAACATAAGCGTGCCATATTCTTTCTTTGAAATTTTTTATTCACAAGGCATTTTCCCCACTTTTTTTTCACTTTGGGTCTTTGGGAAATATACGAACTCTCCGGTTTTTAAAACTCAAAGCACAACATTGAGGAGTTTTTACGATAATTGATAATTATTACTCTTGTTTACAAAAAATGTATGGGATTCGACAGCTCTAATGTCAAATTACGGTCAGTCGACGATGCGACGCCTATCGGGATAAAAAGTCAGTTTTGCTCATAAAGGTAATATACCTATCGGATTCCGATAGGTATATTAACTTTATGGTTTTGCTCCTCATGAGGAATTTTCTTAGCTTTTTAATTTGATTGTCAAACAGCTTCCATTTTAGTAACTAGATGGCGTTTGGGTAGACAACTATCGGTAATACCAGGGAATACCATCAATAATTGCTACATAACTGGGCAAAAGCATGTAAAACTTGATACATTTCAATTTGAAAAAGACACAATAATATTCCAATGAATAGAATAATAAAGTTATAATAACGATGTTTTAGTTAAAACTCGCGGAAGAAATAGCCCTATTTACCGTTGTTCACACCAAATGTCACTTTGGTTTTGACAACATCTTACCTGCACTTGTGCAAGATAACAGATATTTAGTGGCTAATATTTTACCAATAATGAATATCAAAAATCCAAATAACACAATTTGGGGAAAAATAATAAAAACCACACCGACAATAAAAAGTAGAAGTAGAAAACTCTTTCAGTTATCATGTTTTCAGTTTGACAAGTGCAAGCGTGTTCCTAAGCTGTTACCAGTATACTGGCCCAATGGGCATTGTCCAAAAAAAATTACATGTACTTTTTATATTTTTTTTCGTTGAAATAGGGTATTTTAAGAATATAAATTCAATAATTATTTTGAAATTCATTGGCTAGTTTTTTCTCAATAAATTTTTAAAGTTTCGCTCTGACGTCATCATCGGCGGCCAATTGACCTCTGCAGAATGTTTTTTTTCCTTTGAATCTTATTTATAATGGCTGGTTCGTCAAATACAAGTTCTCATTATGTGAAAGCTGATACGAAAAGCTTACCAAAAGTTCGAAACGTAATGTTGGTCGAATTTATTGCTAATTTAACGCCATTGAAGGTCAAACTAAGGTTAAACATATTTGTTCAAAAATATAAGTAACTAATGGGTATTTTTTTCGTTTATATACAGAAAAACGATCACTGACCTTATTCCTCGAAATGTTTTTGTAATGAGCAAAATTTAAAAAAAATGGACAATCCCCATTGCTTAAGACAATGATCGCTTAGGAGTATGATATTTTGATTGATATTACACTTGACAGTACACTGATATTTTTTAGAAACACGACCAACATGTAGTCAGTAATGCCAACCTGCAGATAATTTCAAATCGGTGGGGAACCAATAGAAAATTAGTGAGTGTCTACCGTCGCGCCGTCTGGTGGAGATGATAAAAAGAAAACATCCCATTGGACAGAGTACAAAAACACAATATTTATGGCCTGTTTCACCGCTTCCTGATAAGGTGCCCAATAGGGTTATTTGACAGATTTTCCATACTCCATCTGTCAAATTAAGTGGTGGATAGCCTTATCAGGAAGCGGTGAAACAGGCCCTTATTATGTTGCTTTAAAAACTACCTGTTTTTCTTTAAAATCAGACGTTCTATTACTTTAGAAATAGGCAGTTTTTGAAGCAACCATAAATATTATTGTTTTTCTGCTTTGTCCAATGACTAGTACTGTCCAATTTACTAATCATTTACCCTATAATGTCGGCACTACAAATAGGCGAACGCGTTAGCCAACGCATTGGCCAACGCGTTGGCCAACGCGTCGGCCAATGCGTTCGCCTATATGTAGTGCCGACCAAACGCGTCGGCCAACGTCTAAATACCTACCGCCAACGCGCGAGTCGCCTGTTCTACACATTGGGCCAACGCGTTGGCCAACGCGTCGGCCAATGCGTTCGCCCATATGTAGTGCCGACATTAGGAAAGGTCCGCTGTCTTTGTTCGTCTTGGGACTTTCTCTTATGGCAAGCCTTATTAGCCTTCTTTACTTATTAATTGATTATAACTATAATAGTTTTAAGTTTTACTTGAAAGATTGATACTAATTATAAAAACTGCAAGCACAATAATAATATACGACGCTTTTTGAAGTTGATTGCATTAAATAAGCTAAGCTTGAACGGGTAAAGTTGAATAGAAATTATTAGGTCGAATGAGGATAGGTGCAGGAATGGCGTTAGATTGAATGGAGATAGGTTGAAAGAATTTAGGTTGAATGGAGTTATATTGAAAAAGGTCGGTTAAAAGAGGTTAGGTTAAAAGAAGTTAGGTTAAAACAGGTGAGGTTAAAACAGGTGAGGTTAACCGAGGTAAGGTTAAAAAAAATGTGAGGTTAAAAGAGGTTAGGTTAAAACAGGTGAGGTTAAAAGAGGTGAGGTTAAAAGAGGTGAGGTTAAAAGAGGTGAGGTTAAAAGAGGTGAGGTTAAAAGAGGTGAGGTTAAAAGAGGTGAGGTTAAAAGAGGTGAGGTTAAAAGAGGTGAGGTTAAAAGAGGTGAGGTTAAAAGAGGCGAGGTTAAAAGAGGTTAGGTTAAAACAGGTGAGGTTAAAAGAGGCGAGGTTAAAAGAGGTAAGGTTATAAGAGGTGAGGTTAAAAGCGGTGAGGTTAAAAGAGGTGAGGTTAAAAGAAGATAGGTTAAAAGCTGTCAGTTAAAAAGAGAAAAAAAAAAAAATAAAAGGGAACAATAAAAAAGAGAAAGAAATAAAATAAAAAAGATGAAAAGAAACAAAAAGAAAACAAACATACCTAATAATGTTAGGGGGGCGAAAAAAAAAAAAAAAAAAAAAAAAAAAAAAACCTAACCTAACCTAACCTAACCCACTTCAGACGCGTGCGGCGCGCGATTTGTCGCGACGACCCCCCACTTTCCGGACACCAAAAGACGCCCAAGACCTCTCTCCTGCTGCTGCCAAAAAAAAAAAAAAAACAGATTTTTCTGGCTTCTGGGTGTGGAGCAGCAGCCGAAAAAAAAAAAAAAACCGGAGGAGAAATTTGGAAGTGTGCGCGGGGAAGTGCGGGGGGAGAAAGTGACTGCCACCACACGAAACGGAGCACCAGGGGCTACACATACCACTTCGCAGAACAAAAATCTGATCAGTGGTCTCAGAGAAAATCGACTTCAAAAAAGTGCTAAAACTTTGTTTTGTGATTTAAAGCGGCGACCCCCAATTTTAATAACTTTCTAGTGTGTGCCGTAAGGAGGAGCCGCAGTGTACAAAATTTGGTGATTTTCCTGTGTGCGGTTTGGCCGAAAAAAAAAAAAAAAAAAAAAAAAAAAAGGAAAATTGGGATTTTTTTTCTATCGAGTAAAGTTCATGATATTGTGTAATGGAATATGAATTCCAATATGTTAGATCCATAACTAACACATATATTTTTTCATAATTTAAATTACTATATATTTTGTCTCCTGTCCCCCGTTTAAATCTTGAAAATCGTGCGTTTTTTGACCTAGAACCCCTCAATTACTTTGTGTTTCTTATAAAACTGATTTGAGAGTTCAATAATTTGTTTTAATAAACCTTACACAATATTCTGCGTGTTTCCTTCAACACAACAATATTTTATTCTTTAGATTTTTTTCTATACAAGCATGCATAGAATCCCCCTCGTTTTGACAATGGCCTGTTTCAAAAAATCTATGAGTTATAGAAATCGCAAGAAGTTTACCAGCATAAATATAATATAGCGCAAAACTATAACTTTTTTTTTGTTTTGTCCATACCATCCATCTGAATATAGTGAAAATTTATAAAAAACTCTCTTTTCACTTTTGAAAAAAAAAATAAGGCACTACCTATTTCTGTGCTACCTCTTTTGGCTATTTGATAATACCACACATAACAATATCCTATTTTCCGAATAGCATCGTAAACAGTAAAATTGTAGCAAGGATATTTCCGTTTATAATGGAACGCTGACACTTCAGATTGAGGTAAGTATACTCAATACCTTTTGCATAGCAATTAGCATTTACCAAAACCATAATGAATTTATTTTAAGACAATAATCGGGTAAACAGGTGTTACCAAAATAAGATGAGAAATATTTATTTGTAAAATTGGGTTACAGTACTTTTGCTCGTAAAGTTTTATAATTTATTTCCGTGCAATAAACATATATTTCATTATATCTTTATAAATATCACTAAGAAAAATTCAGAAAAAATTCACAAGTTGTATTTCAGAAAAAATTCACAAGTTGTATTTCAGTCTTCTGATTACGAATTTCACATAACAGGAAAAAGTCCATAATAACACACTACTTACTTTGGGACTTTTTGCTTGGGGGCGTCGAAGTGTCAAATGAGTGGTTGCGATTTTCTATGTTTTCTTTGTGTTAAAGATCTTAAAATGTATTCTTTGTTTACTGTGAGTGAGTTGAAAAGTGAGCTTCGTAAGAGAAATGCGTCAGTGGTGAGCAAAAAGCCGATCTGAGCGAAAGGTGAACATAGTAATATTTTTAGGTTATAATTCTTATTTCACAATTTGTTTAAATATGTTATTCTCATAAGGAGTTTTTATTTCAAGATTGGAGGCGTATGATCGGAACCATAACTTTGACGGTGATTTGGGCGATCAAAAGGACAATTCTCTTATCTATCCACACCCTAATACATTCAGAGACATGAACGCCAATTAACCTGATCCAAGCATCAGCAAGCAGGAAATAATAGAATATCTGTAAAGGTATGTGTATATACATTATTAACATTTGTTTACTATCACAGATAAACGTGAAATATTTAGATATTATTCCATCTTTTTACAGATTGAACACGGAACCAAAGGCCAACTTTTATACAAATCTAGACATCTTCTGACCGCCCCTTACTCATGGGATGCTATACATTCTTGCAGGAATGTGCAAAACTTGCAAAAGTGATGTATTTAGTAGACACTAAAGTCTCTCAAGAAGGAGGTGTAGACGTATAGAGGAATGCTATTGTGAATGCGCTGCAGGAAGTGGTGCATCTGCTAAGTGCAAACATGTATGTGTCATGGTCATTCATGGTTTACATCCACCATCTTCAACCAGCAGTTTTTGATAAATAATTGTATAAAAATTATTGAAATGTAATAAAACCAAACAATCATTTATATGATCATAAATCTGCTTTTATTTATTTTTCATAATACATTCTCTAAAGTTACAACACATGAAACATAAAAAATATTTTACTTGCTATTGGTTAATCCTATAATCCTCTCAGTATGAACACATTTTAGTACTTGCTGCAACTGTGGTGCAACAAGTTGTGGAATCCTTACAGTAACTTTTTTATTAGCAAACATGTCTTGAATTTGCTTTGACACTTGGTCATAAGATAGCCTATTCCCATTGTTTGTCAATTACTTATAGATCTTGCATAATTATGCTAATAAACAGTAAGACAATAGAAGCTCTGTATGTATTTCTTAAAAATGTTTCTTATACCTCAGCATCTGAAAATATATGTTAGAATTTGTAATTGGTTTGTTTTTAAGAGGCATGTCTAGGAAATAATAAGTTTGGCTTAGGCTAGACAGCATAATTTCACAACTTACCTGTGTATTTACATCTTTCAAAATAATTATCTTCTGTGAAATGAAGTAAACATAAGCGTGCCATATTCTTTCTTTGAAATTTTTTATTCACAAGGCATTTTCCCCACTTTTTTTTCACTTTGGGTCTTTGGGAAATATACGAACTCTCCGGTTTTTAAAACTCAAAGCACAACATTGAGGAGTTTTTACGATAATTGATAATTATTACTCTTGTTTACAAAAAATGTATGGGATTCGACAGCTCTAATGTCAAATTACGGTCAGTCGACGATGCGACGCCTATCGGGATAAAAAGTCAGTTTTGCTCATAAAGGTAATATACCTATCGGATTCCGATAGGTATATTAACTTTATGGTTTTGCTCCTCATGAGGAATTTTCTTAGCTTTTTAATTTGATTGTCAAACAGCTTCCATTTTAGTAACTAGATGGCGTTTGGGTAGACAACTATCGGTAATACCAGGGAATACCATCAATAATTGCTACATAACTGGGCAAAAGCATGTAAAACTTGATACATTTCAATTTGAAAAAGACACAATAATATTCCAATGAATAGAATAATAAAGTTATAATAACGATGTTTTAGTTAAAACTCGCGGAAGAAATAGCCCTATTTACCGTTGTTCACACCAAATGTCACTTTGGTTTTGACAACATCTTACCTGCACTTGTGCAAGATAACAGATATTTAGTGGCTAATATTTTACCAATAATGAATATCAAAAATCCAAATAACACAATTTGGGGAAAAATAATAAAAACCACACCGACAATAAAAAGTAGAAGTAGAAAACTCTTTCAGTTATCATGTTTTCAGTTTGACAAGTGCAAGCGTGTTCCTAAGCTGTTACCAGTATACTGGCCCAATGGGCATTGTCCAAAAAAAATTACATGTACTTTTTATATTTTTTTTCGTTGAAATAGGGTATTTTAAGAATATAAATTCAATAATTATTTTGAAATTCATTGGCTAGTTTTTTCTCAATAAATTTTTAAAGTTTCGCTCTGACGTCATCATCGGCGGCCAATTGACCTCTGCAGAATGTTTTTTTTCCTTTGAATCTTATTTATAATGGCTGGTTCGTCAAATACAAGTTCTCATTATGTGAAAGCTGATACGAAAAGCTTACCAAAAGTTCGAAACGTAATGTTGGTCGAATTTATTGCTAATTTAACGCCATTGAAGGTCAAACTAAGGTTAAACATATTTGTTCAAAAATATAAGTAACTAATGGGTATTTTTTTCGTTTATATACAGAAAAACGATCACTGACCTTATTCCTCGAAATGTTTTTGTAATGAGCAAAATTTAAAAAAAATGGACAATCCCCATTGCTTAAGACAATGATCGCTTAGGAGTATGATATTTTGATTGATATTACACTTGACAGTACACTGATATTTTTTAGAAACACGACCAACATGTAGTCAGTAATGCCAACCTGCAGATAATTTCAAATCGGTGGGGAACCAATAGAAAATTAGTGAGTGTCTACCGTCGCGCCGTCTGGTGGAGATGATAAAAAGAAAACATCCCATTGGACAGAGTACAAAAACACAATATTTATGGCCTGTTTCACCGCTTCCTGATAAGGTGCCCAATAGGGTTATTTGACAGATTTTCCATACTCCATCTGTCAAATTAAGTGGTGGATAGCCTTATCAGGAAGCGGTGAAACAGGCCCTTATTATGTTGCTTTAAAAACTACCTGTTTTTCTTTAAAATCAGACGTTCTATTACTTTAGAAATAGGCAGTTTTTGAAGCAACCATAAATATTATTGTTTTTCTGCTTTGTCCAATGACTAGTACTGTCCAATTTACTAATCATTTACCCTATAATGTCGGCACTACAAATAGGCGAACGCGTTAGCCAACGCATTGGCCAACGCGTTGGCCAACGCGTCGGCCAATGCGTTCGCCTATATGTAGTGCCGACCAAACGCGTCGGCCAACGTCTAAATACCTACCGCCAACGCGCGAGTCGCCTGTTCTACACATTGGGCCAACGCGTTGGCCAACGCGTCGGCCAATGCGTTCGCCCATATGTAGTGCCGACATTAGGAAAGGTCCGCTGTCTTTGTTCGTCTTGGGACTTTCTCTTATGGCAAGCCTTATTAGCCTTCTTTACTTATTAATTGATTATAACTATAATAGTTTTAAGTTTTACTTGAAAGATTGATACTAATTATAAAAACTGCAAGCACAATAATAATATACGACGCTTTTTGAAGTTGATTGCATTAAATAAGCTAAGCTTGAACGGGTAAAGTTGAATAGAAATTATTAGGTCGAATGAGGATAGGTGCAGGAATGGCGTTAGATTGAATGGAGATAGGTTGAAAGAATTTAGGTTGAATGGAGTTATATTGAAAAAGGTCGGTTAAAAGAGGTTAGGTTAAAAGAAGTTAGGTTAAAACAGGTGAGGTTAAAACAGGTGAGGTTAACCGAGGTAAGGTTAAAAAAAATGTGAGGTTAAAAGAGGTTAGGTTAAAACAGGTGAGGTTAAAAGAGGTGAGGTTAAAAGAGGTGAGGTTAAAAGAGGTGAGGTTAAAAGAGGTGAGGTTAAAAGAGGTGAGGTTAAAAGAGGTGAGGTTAAAAGAGGTGAGGTTAAAAGAGGTGAGGTTAAAAGAGGTGAGGTTAAAAGAGGCGAGGTTAAAAGAGGTTAGGTTAAAACAGGTGAGGTTAAAAGAGGCGAGGTTAAAAGAGGTAAGGTTATAAGAGGTGAGGTTAAAAGCGGTGAGGTTAAAAGAGGTGAGGTTAAAAGAAGATAGGTTAAAAGCTGTCAGTTTAAAAGAGTTGAGGTTAAAAGAGGTTAGGTTAAAAGAGGTAAGGTTAAAAGAGGTTAAGTTAAAAGAGGTTAGGTTAAAAGAGGTTAGGTTAAAAGAGGTTAGGTTTAAATAGGTTAGGTTAAAAGAGGTTAGGTTAAAAGAGGTTAGGTTAAAAAAGGTTAGGTTAAAAGAGGTTAGGTTATAAGAAGTTAGGTTAAAAGAGGTTAGGTTAAAAGAGGTTAGGTTAAAAGAGGTTAGGTTAAAAGAAGTCAAGTTAAAAGAAGTTAGGTCAAAAGAAGTTAGGTTAAAAGAAGTTGGGTTAAAAGAAGTTAGGTTAAAAGAAGTTAGGTTAAAAGAAGTTAGGTTAAAAGAAGTTAGGTTAAAAGAAGTTAGGTTAAAAGAAGTTAGGTTAAAAGAAGTTAGGTTAAAAGAAGTTAGGTTAAAAGAGGTTAGGTTAAAAGAGGTTAGGTTAAAAGAGGTTAGGTTAAAAGAAGTCAAGTTAAAAGAAGTTAGGTCAAAAGAAGTTAGGTTAAAAGAAGTTGGGTTAAAAGAAGTTAGGTTAAAAGAAGTTAGGTTAAAAGAAGTTAGGTTAAAAGAAGTTAGGTTAAAAGAAGTTAGGTTAAAAGAAGTTAGGTTAAAAGAAGTTAGGTTAAAAGAAGTTAGGTTAAAAGAAGTTAGGTTAAAAGAAGTTAGGTTAAAAGAAGTTAGGTTAAAAGAAGTTAGGTTAAAAGAAGTTAGGTTAAAAGAAGTTAGGTTAAAAGAAGTTAGGTTAAAAGAAGTTAGGTTAAAAGAAGTTAGGTTAAAAGAAGTTAGGTTAAAAGAAGTTAGGTTAAAAGAAGTTAGGTTAAAAGAAGTTAGGTTAAAAGAAGTTAGGTTAAAAGAAGTTAGGTTAAAAGAAGTTAGGTTAAAAGAGATTAGTTTTAATGAGGTTAGCCGTTAGTTTATAAGAAGTTAGGTTGGTAACACGGTGTTAGGGTAACACGGTGTTAGGGTAACACGGTGTTAGGGTAACACGGTGTTAGGGTAACACGGTGTTAGGGTAACACGGTGTTAGGGTAACACGGTGTTAGGGTAACACGGTGTTAGGGTAACACGGTGTTTAAACACGGCAAGTATTGCAGTGTTAGACCAAACGCTGTTAGACATTTAAAATTATATTTGACAATACTATAGTTAGGTTAGGTCTAATTTTTTTTTTGCGTAGGTTCGTCTTAATTTTAATTGTTAGGTTAGGTTAGGTTAGGTTAGGTTAGGTTAGGTTAGGTTAGGTTAGGTTAGGTTAGGTTAGGCATCAAAGTCACTTTGACAGCTGTCAAATTGACTTTGACCTATGTCACCTGCCTAAGTATTACAAAACAAAAGGGTAAATAACGAGACTCTCTTGGGTATCATTTATTGTAATCAAAATCGAGACGTATTCAGGGCAGCCGCAGCTCATCCGCACAGACAGCTCGTCTGGCCGCAGTTCGCAGGCCCGCACATTGGCGTCGGGACTCGGGAATCTGCCGCGCGCCCGCTCCCGATAGCGTTGCGTACATGTAAAAAATTACAATGAAGTTTACTTTATTGTTATCTCCAGTTTATGTTCGAATATTATAACGATATCACCTTATTTCATAAGTCAATAACTGGATCCGTATATCTATATAGGGTCTTACATCTGTTATTCACAGAATACAAGAATAAAAAGATTTAAACATCTGATACACGGTCGTCAACGGCGGTCGACGACCACGCAAAATCTATTCAACACTGTGGTTGACAACAGTGTGGCTGGCAACGCACATACGGTACACGTTTTTATTGTTGACAACCGCCATTGACGACCGTGTATCTGATGTTTAATTAACTTACGTGTCTTACCTTTCGACTTTTTTCTATAAGGCCCCTAAGGCCCACTCGTGCCAAAACTTTGAGTTAAATAAATAAGCCGGGGCTTACTAACTCAGTGTTAACGTTTTTAATTTTTAACTCATACTGTATGTTGCACCAGAAGAATTTATCCCAGAGTCAACTAACCCGGGCTTTAAGTGTATTGCTTTCTCTTGCTACACAGTACTTTAAATAAGGCTATCTTTTTCTGTCAAATTTGAAATAACACGCGGTTGTTTGTCACATTTTTTTGCCCATCCGGCCTAATATAATAGAACAATGCTGAATGATTAGTTCATAGGCGCTGCAGCCTCACTGGAAATATAAAATTAAACAATATAATTATAGGTATTTAAATCATTGCACTTGTGTCCAATGTATAGGTATCTAGTCTACCTATTTATAAAGGAGTTCACTAAACACGCACTAATCCCTAATAATTCAAACTTTGGTAGGTAGGTACCTACTTACTTTTTATTCTCATTTGTATATTGCAATTTATTTTCACTTTTATTTACTAAGCCAGAGAGAACAGTTTCTTTTTCTAGGCAAAATCCTCAATGAAAATCTTTGTCTCTGTCAGTAAAAAAGATCGGTCTGTTCTGCAATCTTTCTGTTATAAGAATAAGAATATCTTTATTTAGATACCACACAACATATTATGTAAAGCAAACAATAATAATTCGACGTACTTAGCATTAACTACAATACATATTATATTGTGTGTCGTCAAAATTGGCCCAGGCTCAGTTAAACGCAGCAAGCTAGCTCGCTGCACTGGTATTCTGCCAGGGCCAATGAGTGACTTCACCCCAAAATAAGGCGTAAAATCTATACTATACTTACTCTAATAAAATTAAACTAAACAAAAATAAATAAAAAATAAACAATAACTAGCATACAAGAAATTTATCACATTAAATAACCACTACATAACAATAATATTAATTAATAACAAAATAAAAACTAATGCCTCAGTCCTACAGTTGGCTCTTTGCTGTATGCAGCTGTAGCCATCCTGCTTTGGCAATTTGTTAAGGCCGCCATGATGAAAGGAAGAAGAAGAGTGAATATTATAGAGAGAAGTTATATAATATAGAGAGAGAGTGTTACAGAGAGAATGAATACATTAGTCGAGAAATTATTAAATTAGAAATTTAAATTAAATTACATATATTATTAGTTAAGAAATTATCGACTACATAACCTAAAAATCGCAGTTTTGGCATTACCAACCCAGAGTTAGTCGACACCCTCCCACATCGGTGAGTTAAAAATTTAAAAAATTAACACGAGGTTAACTCTAACTCTCGGTGGTGCAAGACAATATGATGACAATTTAACTCCGAAGTATAATTTAACTCAGAGTTTATCGTGTTAACCCAGTCTGGCACAAGTGAGCCTAAGGATACCTATATACACCTTTAGGGCCTCCTCATCAAAGCCACAACAGAGCGTTAAAACTACACTTATGTACTGAGACTTCATTTGCAAATTCTTCTGTAAACTGTTACCTGAAACATAATTACCTACTACAATTAACGTCGTCGCCGACATGGCGACTTTGTACTTAATATAATACATTTAAAATCTCTTTTTCACTTCACTTGTTTTTGAATTATTGCAATATAAATTAGCTGAAAAAACTGTTAAAAATTCGTGAACTAGGTACGTGAAAATCTTTGAGAAATTTTCAATAATGACATTGACGTTAGTCGTTACCATAGACTAAAGTCACAACTCACAAGAGTCGTGTTCGTTTGCTTTTTTAACTGCACATGCGCGGCTTTTTGTGTGTCACTCAGTGTGAGTGTCATATTCTAAAATACCTTGTCATGTTCTAAAATACCTGTCAGATTTTCTAAAATCTGACAGAAATTGATCGGTATTTTAGAATATGATACTCTCTTGACACACAAAAAAGCCACGCATGCGCAGTTGAAAAAGCAAACGAACACGACTATTAATCTGTGACTGTGGCTCATGGCTGTGACGTGACTTGTCACTTGTCAGTTTTCTGTTTTGCCCATAAAGGTAATATACCTATCGGAATAGAGAAACAATCCCGAGCTGTCAAGCTTAACCAAAATTTGATTTACATCTGTGTATACAATTATGTTTACGTGTGCGTGTCAGTGATGTACAAACATCTTGTAATTCGACAAAATATCGATCATGGAATAATAATTGTAAGATTGTAAACATAATGCCGGCTGTACATTCTCGCCGAGACACAGCGAGGCGGCCCGGGTGCGAGAGTGTAAATGGGTGCGCTCGCCTCGTCTCGCCTGTCTCGGACCCTCTCGGTCCGTTGTCGGTATTTTGCGCCCGAGACAAAGGGTCTCGCGAGGAAAACGAGCGCACTACTGTACACTCTCGCGTCTTTCACTACTAGTCCCGCCGTTGTTGGACAGTGTAGAACAGAAAAATAACAATAATAAACGTCATTATCAGTCATCATATATGAGAAATAAAATTAAATATGATTATAAATCTTTGGATTAAAATGATATCTTTCGATGCATGGTGAATGGTGAATGGTCGTTTTCCACCATCTTCTCTGAGTTCTTATCTGCGATTGAACTAAGCAATAATGAACATGATCGCACTCGGGCAAGGGGCTCTCGCACGAGACTCGCCCGAGAGCTCTCGGCGAGAGTGTACAGCGGGCATTATAAAATGGGATAAAATAAAACTGCATATATATAATATAATAAAATTGTAATTTTGAAGTAAAATGTGACTTTTCTTCAAAATGCTTGCTGCATAATTAAGTACTCGTATGCATGATTTTTTCTTCGGAGTCCAGTTTGGATGGTTAATTATTTTAAGTCATGAATTTCTGGTATCCAGGTCAGCAGGAAATCTGAAAAATTGGCCAAGTGTAAGTCGGACTCGCGCATGAAGGGTGACCGGTTTCAACCGGGCATTTTCTAAAATCCGGTACGATACGACACGACATGTCATGACACGATTCGACACGACAGGTTACGTCACGTGACATCAGTACCTACACGACACGACACGACTTCACTAGACCCTATTAATTTTCAATTCACTCTCAATGAGCCTACTGAGCCCTTTTATTTGATGCCCATCTTGCAGAAGTGCTTTCAACTATTTCCCTATCTTGGATGAGCAGCCGTATTGGATGTAGAATGACATTACATCTGTGGAAATTTCAGAAGTCTATTACTATAGTGGTTCTTGTTATACAGCCTGAAGACAGACAGACGGACGGACGGATGGACAGACGGACAGGCAACGAAGTCTTAGTAGTAAAGCGGGCTGCGGGACCCCACTACTAGGACTTAATTTTTACCTTTTGGGTGCGGAACCTTAAAAATGATAAATTATGCATGATAGTATATAAACTAATTATAAACTACGGATGAGTATGTTATCATTTCAACATTCCTAGATAATTAGTATACTTAACTAAAAATATTTTCATATCGACACAACTTATCGATAACTTGATGCAGCCCTAGTGTAAAATAGATGAAAATTGTTTACACAAAATATCTTTAAATTGTGCACCATGGCTAGTCAAGTTATGTTTTCCATATAATTAAACATATACAGAAGTGAACACGGACGTAAAAATACCAATAACTCGTAGGAAATTGGCAAAAATAAACTTAAAACTAGGTCCTGTCGATGTAGAATAATTCACCTGTGAAATGAATATTTGTCCGGGTTTTTTCGATGTGTGGATCCAGTATCATTCCACAAACACTTAACCATGTTTCTAGAGCAGTATTTCTTAAAATTATTCATTATTTAACTTAAAATCACAATTTTTCTGAGAGCCCAAATTGACAACTATCGGCCCAGGGGCAGACAGACTGTCAAACAGATGAAAAAAAAGCTATGCAACCTCAAATCACGCTTCTCTTTCTACCACGCAGTGTTACTGATAGTGACATCTCGCTTGCTCAGGCCTTTGTTTCTCTATTCCGATAGGTATATTAACTTTATGGTTTTGCCCAGTTTTGCACATGTTTTGCATGTTTTTTGTTTACGGCAAGTTTACGGTATTTTATTTCTTGTAAAAGTTACAATAAACTTAATATTCATAGTATTCCTTTAGTACATAACATTACAAAAATAGTGCCATGTAAAAATGTATGAAAAAAAATGTAAATAAGTAAGTTTATGTTTTATTTTGGCTTTCTATACTAACACATACCTAGCTCATTATCCCTTCAAACTTGAAAAGGTTTGTTTTCACTTATTATTTTCTTGTAAAACTTGTCTAATTACATCTATTTCACGCATATTTTGCTCTCAATATTGTGATTATTAACTTTCAGGCTATTGTTAAAAGGCAAACTGAATAGGAGCAAAAGTTGGAACAGTAAAATATCGTGCACAAGTCACAACCAGAACGCATTGTAAGTGCAACCAACAGAACGCATTCGAACTACCAGAATCGACATAATACGTAATAGCTAAATGGCTCTCAACAAAACATGTGTGTTGATCAGTCAGCAACCTATGGAGAAAGCAGAATCAGATGGTAAATATTGTTTACTCAGGTCTTCACTTAAAAGCTTAGGCCTATCTTTTTGAGAGCTCTAAAATATACTAGAAAGGCTTAATTATGAGTTTATCACTATGAATACCGTTCCGTGCAACAACATAGCTTGTTGCACGGAACGGCAACGTCGCGCGGTCGTCAAAATCGACAAATTTTGGCGGCTGAAGTGTTTTTCGCTGATAGCGCGAAAACCGTAGAACCTAGGATTTTGATCTATTTGGAGCATAGTTCTCTCATTCTAAGCTACGATTTGAGATATTTTTGACGACTCTCCATTCAGTAGTTTCCACGCTCCAAATGGGCTTGCTGACGGGACGCGACGTCAGCAAGCCCGTTTTCAAAGGCCTGTAACTCGAGAACTATTGAAGCTACATTAATATTTTTTTTGGAGCAGAGTGCTCTAAATAGGGCTCTATTGTAGAGTTTTTAATCATAATCCAAATCATTACCGTTTCAGAGATCTGCGTGGGCTTGCTGACGGGACAGGACGCCAGCAAGCCCACCGGTTAATCACGTCTAACTCCTTTCACATTCTAGTTTCGAAGTTGATTTCACGGGAGCAGAGTGCTCCAATTTTGCTCTAAAATTTGAACCATAATACACGATAGGACTGTCAACGGTTCCCGAGATCTAGCTTGGGCGTGCTGACGGGACAGGACGCCAGCAAGCCCACGGTTTTTAGCTCGCAGCGTCGTTCGTATTAATGCTCCAATTTATTTACTTGACTGTAGAGGTGCTCCATTTTTGCTCTAAATTCTGATATATTGAAAATACACCTAGCTCGATTGGGCTTTCTGGGGGGACGCACACAACGTTTTCTGAGTTCCCGCAACTTATCCGCACGTCTCGCCGCGGTAGCAGGACCGGCGTACTTCGACGGCAACATTCTTGTGCGAGCCCGCTCATGCTGGCAGCAATTCTTCTCCCGATTGCGGTGCGTTCATGCAAATAATTAAAATTAAATGTTATACAACTATGTCACAATTTACAAATAGGTTATAAATTGTTACCGTTTTAGATGACGATGACGTGTTTAGATCCGTGTCGTTCCGATCGATAGGTAAATTGGTGAATCTTGTGAATAACAACTTACGTGAATTAGCTTTCTTGATCCTATTTTAGTAGATCATTCAAAATTGTTTTTAAATAGCACATGAAAATAATAATATCATGAATATGACATGTATTCCTATTTCCTACTTTTGTTACCTGAAACCAATTACATAGTAACATACAATATCATTGCCTGAAACATAGATACCACATAGATACCAACTTCTCGGGTAACTTGGATAGTATAACGACTGCGTCTTTGTTATACATTCAAATTTCCTTTGTCCACTTCACAGTCCTTATGTTAGATTAAATTAAGTCAATCAAGAAACAAATACAATTAGCTGAAATATTAAGCAAACTTGTTTATCAACTTTCGTGTGAAAATTTTTGACAATTGACATTGACGCTAGTCGATACCATAGATGGTAGATGAAGTTTGATTCTATGTCTTTGTCTATGACTGAGTATTGCCATTTTTTTATAGAGCAAATGACGAGTATAGTTTTTAGTGTCGGTCCGTCTGTCTGTCCGCGGTTTTGCTCAGATACTATAGGACCTACAGAGCTGTAATTCGGGATGAATGCACATATTAATGATGCCGACAAAATATCTCCATACTAATATGTATTATTAATGCGAAAGTGTGTCTGTCTGTCTGTCTGTTACCTCTTCACGCTCGAACCGCTGAACCAATTTGGCTGAAATTTGGTATGAAGATATTTTGAGTCCCGGGAAAGGACATAGGATACTTTTTATCCCGGAAAAATGTACGGTTTCCGCGCGATAAACTAATTTTTGCGCAACGAAGTTGCGGGCATCATCTAGTAATAATATATATACTTACCAATAAAATTTTTTTTTTTTTTTTTTTCACTTTTGTACTCTGTAACTTGGCGATCTGTGTCACACAATAAGCCATTTTTATGAAGGGGGTTGAAACTATTTGGCTTTTGAGAGCAGAGGAAGCTTGGTTATATTGCTTTTACTCCTATGATGGGTCTATTTAGTTGTTATTAGCCAAATCTAAGGTTCAGTGTCGGTACACTATGTCTGCTCAATCTCGAGTGAGTGACACTGCCTGTGCCAGCAAGTCTAGATGCCAGTATGTTAGTGTGTTTTGCCATTCGTTCTTGATAGGCCTTGCTGTATTTTGTTATCTCTTCCTTAACTGTGCTCATTTCAAGGTCTTTGTAAATGTACTTGTTAGAAAGATAATATGGTATGCTCAGCATCGTTCTTAATACTTTAGTCTGGAAACGTTCCAGAATCTCGATGTTGCTGATGCTGGCAGTACCCCATAACTGAATGCCGTATGTCCAGATAGGTTTTAGGATGGCTTTATAAACTGATACTTTGCACTCTGTTGAAAGACCAGCTTTTGGACCTATGAGCCAGTACATGGATCTGAGTTTTGTGTCAAGTTGTTTCCTTTTCGTCCAAATGTGTTTTTTCCATGTAAGCCTGCGATCCAAATGCATGCCCAGGTATTTTGCATCTTCGGCCTGTAGTATATCCCTATTGTGCAATTTAATTGGAGGACATGTTTGCTTTCTTAGAGTAAAGGTTACATGGACCGACTTGTCCTGGTTTGCCTGGATACGCCAGTCATCGAGCCAGGTTTCTACTTGACTGACGTGTTCTTGTAGTTTGGCTGATGCTATAGTGGGGTTTTCATGCACGGAGAGGAAGGCTGTGTCATCGGCATATGTGGCCGTTGTTGTATCGTCACTAGTTGGCAGGTCTGCGGTGAAGATAAGATAAAGCACTGGACCGAGTATGCTTCCTTGCGGGACTCCTGACAGTATTTCGCATAATGCCGAAGTTTCATCGCCGATTTTTACCTCGAAACATCTGCCTCTTAGGTATGACTTGAGGATTAGGAAGAAGCAGTGCGGTAATAACTTTTTTAGTTTAAAGAGTAGCCCCGCGTGCCATACTTTATCGAATGCCTGACTGATGTCAAGAAAGACAGCAGAGCAATACTTTTTGTTTTCTAGCGAACGGCTTATGGCGTCTGTGAGTCGGTGGATTTGTTCTATCGTTCCATGTCGTTGCCTAAATCCGAACTGGTGGTGGGGGATAACTTGTGGTAAATGTTGAAGCATCCGGTTAAGCAGGATTTTTTCCATGAGTTTGCCTAGTATAGGTAGCAGACTTATCGGTCTATAGGACTTGACGTCATTTAATGGTTTGCCAGGTTTTGGGACCATAATGATCTGGGCAATTTTCCATTGAGCAGGAAAGAACTCGAGTCGAAAGCAGGCGTTAATTATAGCGGTAATAAAAATTACAGCTTTTTTAGGCAGTTGTTTCAGCAATTTTGCATCAACCTGATCAAACCCTGGCGCTTTACCGATTTTTAACCTTAGGATTTCTTTCCAAATTTCTTTCGGGCTTGCACTTTTGATTGGTGGGCACATTTGGAGTGGCGCATCAAGATATTCTTGGATTACTTGGTCATGAGCTGGGTTTCTACTTGGTAATGGCTTGAAAACTGATGCAAGATGTTCCATGTAGACTTGAGCCTTAGCAGAGTTTGTCCGTGCCCAGTTACCAGATGAGTCTTTAATAGGTGGAATGTGAGCTGTAGGCCTTTTCAGTCTTTTAGTGATCTTCCAAAGTGAGTGGTTTGTGTTCTTGTAAGGTGTTAGGTTAGCTAGCTGGTTTTGCAATTGTTCATCTTCCGCGTGTGAGAGCAGACGTTTCAATTCCTCAGAGGCTTTGTTAAAGGCTTTTTTATCACAGGGATACTTGGTGCGATGCCATAGTTTACGAAGATGCCTTCTTTCATTTACTTTTTGTTTGATAGCTTTAGAAAACCGGATATCTTTGGAAAAGTTTACCTTTGGCTTTAATATGGGCGTTGACTCATTAGCTGCTTTATGAATTAATTTTACAAAGTCTTCTATAGCTTCTTCAATAAGATCTTCACTGCTAAGCGGCGTTTTCAAGTTTATGCCTTCTGTGATTTTTTCTTTATACTTAACCCAGTCGGTTTTAGGATTATACAGTCTACTTGGAGTTTCTTTTAGTAAAAATTTGTGATAAAGGTTAAGTATAACCGGTGTGTGGTCAGAGGACAAGTCTGTACATTCCTCTAGTTTTATTTGACTCGGTTGGATATTCTTCATTATAAAAAAGTCCAATAAGTCTGGTACCTTTTGTGGATCTGTAGGCCAATATGTTGGGATGCCATGTGAGGCACAACGAAGATTTAAATCGTTTACAGCAGAGAACAGTTGGCGACCTCGTGGCAAAGTTATCCTGGATCCCCAGAACACATGTTTAGCATTCCAGTCTCCTCCACATATGTATCTGGTTCCTAATGTTTTAAAATATGTTTTAAAGTCGTCACTGCATATAGTGTGCCTAGGTGGGCAATATATTGCAGACACTGTAGTATCAAAGTTTTTGCCTTGTATGCAAACAGATGTGGCTTGTATCTTTTCTGTTTTATATTGTTCAAGTGGATAGTGTTTTATGTTGCTTTTTATGATTATTGCAGTTCCACCGTGTGAATTTCCAGATGGGTGATCTGTTGTGTACACTTCGTAGTTTTTAATACTAAAATGTGTTTTGTGCGTAAATCGTGTTTCAGAAATAAGGGCGACATCAACTTTTTCTGTTTTGAGAAAATGATTCAGTTCTTGGCGTCGTTCATTCAACCCGTTGGCGTTCCAGGTAATAATCCTCAGGTTTATGGATTTTTCATAAGACTTGTGAGTAAGTGAATCATACGATCCATCATGTTGTCTAACATAATACTCATTATGTTTTGGAATTTCTCAAACATCACATTTAAGAGTTCCGTCATGTTGTTTGGGTCCTTGATTTCCGTATTAGTGTGTATATTTTGATGTCTATTTTTGGTGATGCTTGCATAAGTATCTTTCGAATCGTGTTTGGAGTAATAGTTTTGTTTATTGTATATATTATGTCTTATTGCTGATTTGTTATTATTAATTTTATCTTTAGTGTCATTATCTGTATTTTGATCATTCTTTATTTTCAATTGGCTTGTCTTGTTAATCTTGTTTTTATTAAGCAGAAGTTCTTTGTATTGTTTGTATTTCGTGCATCCTTTATAGCTTGCAGGATGTTTTTCTTCACAATTTGCACATGTCGCATCTGTATCTGGTCTTTTCAGGCAACTAGCAGTAGGGTGTTCTTCGCCGCATTTTACACATCTGAAGGGTCTGTTGCATTGGTTTTTCGCATGACCGAATCTTTGACATCTCTTGCACTGAAGGACCTCAAACTTTTTGTATGGTGCCTCAAATGAAACCTTTGTATAATTTAATTTATAAATTTTAAATATTTCTTTGTTATTATGTTTTGGTTCTAAGTCTATGTAGAATAGAGATAGTGGTTGTTTTGTGGTTTTGTGCCTTATGTTTGTTATATTCCTAACTTCATGTCCAAGCTCTAACAGTTCTTGTTTAATTACATCTGTATCTTCTGATGCATGGAGACCACGTAGAACTACGCGGTAGGCTCTCTCACTCTTTAATCTGTAAGTATAGTGGCTTACATCTTTATCAATAAACGCTGTTCTTATGTTTTTATATGTGTCTATGTCTGCTGGCATAATCTTAACAATATGTCCAGATCGTAGCGTGTGCAATGTGTATTTATTTTGTTTTAAAACGATTGAACATAGTAGTTCTTTAAGTTTTTTAATATCTAAAACTCCTGTCACAAATATAGGTTCCGGTTTAGGTGGTTTTAATTGTTTCTGTTCAGCTACTGGTTCCACATTTGTGGCTGTTTCGAGAATTTGGAAGCTGTTTTGTGTTGGTACCGTGTACATAGTTTTGGTCACCTTATTGATTTTATTAATTTGTTCTGGACTTGCCTCTGCTTTTCTTTTATGAGGTGCCTGATCATTTTGCCATGCTTTGGTGCCTGTTTTTTCTCTGTAACTAGTAGTTGGTGTAAGTGTTGTTGCATCTTTTGCAGTCATTTCATCTATTATAATTATGTCATTAGCTGAGCCTTCTGCCGTTTGGGGCAGATTTATTGTGGTGCTTGTGTCTTTGCTGCCAAGAGAGTGGCTTCTGGGTCTAATGTTTTTGAAGAGACTGGGATGAAAAATTTGCTGTGTCATCTTCTTACTCTGGTGTTGCGTCGTTGTTTTATCCTCTTGGGATGTCGGCTCCTCTCTACTTTCTTCCTGCTGCAGTTGTAATCTCCTATCCTCATGCGGTAGCAAAATTTTGCCCCCCCCAGATACGATGGGGCTGCCTGAGTTTCCCTGTGGGCTTCTCTCAGGGAAGGATTCTCCAGCTTGGCTGGTACCTTCCTGGGGTAATTTGTTTTTAAACCCTGCTAACATTTTTGATTCGGTATACGTATCGGGTATACAGCCTAGCCTTTGGTGATCCAACACCTGTGCACAAGGCAGCACATTGGTTTATTATTCGGAGTACCTTCTCCTAGACCAACCGCCATCCAAGGCTTACGAGGTTGGTCTCCCCGGGTTACCAATAAAATCTTACAATTTTTTTTATGGTACCTCCCCTACACATCAAGTGGAGGTGTATTTTTTCTCCGCGTCCACCCTACCATGTGTGTGTTTAAACCACAGATTAACTAGTCTATCTCAATGGTTTATTCTTAGGTCAATCGAATCAAAGATATATTTGGGATTTATGGCGTTTAAAAAAACTACTACGGATCTTTATACGCATGTATACATAATACAGTATAATATCATATTATTATAAAATTATTCTTTTCAGTTTTTTTTATCCTCGCTGTAGAATTTAGAGGACATACATTTTGCCACTTTGCAAGTATTTCTCGAGCAAACTATCAGGTTTAGAGAATAATAACGTTTGAGGCTATAGCATTCACAAATATAATATTATACTTTGAGACGTCGGTGGTCACGAGGCCCACTCCGGAGACTGATGACTCTGAGCGGAAGCGGAAGTAGCTAGTGACTCGTATCTATATTATAATGTAGTTTGGTGTCTTACGAACTCAGACGTCCATTATTCTCAAATTATTCTACTTGATATTTTGTTCTTGTTCAAAATTTTCTTGCATTCAAGGAGCGAATAGAGCTACAGAGTACAGAACACGCATTTTACAGTTATTAAATGTTCTGTAGCTCTAAAATTAAAATAATAATTAACATCAAACCATTTATTCGTATTAGAGTATACATTACAATTTATAAGTTTATAATCATAATAATAATATGTTTAACATAATATTATTTCGTGATAATAAAATCGGTTGGCTGCGATGAGTCGGAGCAGGCAGTAGGCGGGACAGACGGCGCCTCCCTTCATGTCACAAATCTTATATATGTTTAGCACGTCTTTACTTAAAGTATTTCAAGGTATTTACAATAATTATATACAAAAATTAAGTATTCACACATATTCGATATTAAGTATTCGAGACTTATTTTAAAATTATCTTTTTAATAATTTATTCTCATGTATGATATAATTTTTGAACTGTTAAGAATAAGAATAAGATTTTGTTACCAACATACGAATATTAAGAGTATTAAGCATTTAGAACATAGTATTACCATTGATCTGATCATTTTCCTTTAATAATTGAGTGTAACTTAAATTTCTTAAATACTTCATTGAACCTAGAAAATAATAGTAATGAACAATCAAACAGTAATGTTATTTGGGGAATCAGAAAACCCGAACAAATTAAATTGTATAATAAGGAGTGTCATCGTAGATTAAAATTAGTAGATTTTCCTATCGAACTTAAGTCTTGTAGTGATTATATGTGCAGTGTTTTGGAACATCGATGTGTTATAGATAGCTTGTATAATAGTATTATTGAATCACTTAGACGGGCTGCGTCAGTATCTTGTAATTTTAACAAAAAACGTCGTGCTAGAAGGAAATCAGTTCCTGGATGGAACCAACATGTAAAGGATGCTTATAGGGAGGCCCGGCTTTATTTTAAATCCTGGCTTTCTCATGGCAAACCGATGGAAGGTGATATTTTTAACCTAATGAGAGAAAGTAGGAAAATGTTTAAATCTCGCTTGAAATATTGTCAGAAACATAAAGAACAAATTATTATGGATAATATAAGTACACATCATAAAAAACTCAATTTTAAGGACTTTTGGAAATCGACTAATAAATTAAATTGTAAGCCTGGCCTCCCTGTCAGCATTGATGGTGTCTGTGAGCACTCTAAGATTGCTAATTTATTTCAAAAACACTTTGCCGTGAAATCACCTAAGGGACCATTACTGCCGGTGGTCGGTGGGGGCCCTCTTGACCGGGAGACTTACTCGTATACAAAATTCTACGCTAAGGATATTCGGGAGACAATAAGAGCAATGTCAAGAGGTAAGTCTCCTGGTCATGACGGCCTCAGTATCGAGCACCTGCAGCATGCCGGTCCTCATTTGTCGAGGATACTTGCTGTCTTTTTTAATCTTTGTATGGGACACTCCTACCTGCCAATTGAAATGATGAAAACGGTAGTTGTACCAATTGTCAAGAATAAAACAGGAGATATAAGTGATAAGTGTAATTATAGACCCATCTCACTGGCCACGATATTGGCAAAGGTTCTTGATAGTTTGTTGAATAAACGCCTGGATAGGTATATAAAATTACACGACAACCAATTTGGTTTTCGTCCGGGTTTGTCCACGGAAGCTGCTGTTCTATCAGTTAAACAAACTATCAAGTACTACACAAACCGCAAAACCCCGGTTTTTGGGTGTTTTCTGGATCTTTCCAGGGCTTTTGATCTTGTTTGCTATGAAAAGCTCTGGAAAAAGCTAGAAAACAGTAAAGTACCTACTGAAATTCGTAGGTTATTTAAATACTGGTATGCACATCAAGTTAATGTAGTCAAATGGTCAAACTCTTTTTCTGAACCCTATAAAATGGAATGCGGCTTGAGGCAGGGGGGGTTAACTTCGCCTAGGATGTTTAACCTGTATGTGGACTCCCTGATCGAGGAGCTGAGTAGAACTCATGTCGGCTGCCATATTGATGGAGTTAATGTTAATAATTTAAGTTACGCAGACGATATGGTGCTGCTCAGCGCCTCGATCTGTGGACTGAATAAACTGTTAAAAATATGCGAAAAATTCGCCAGTGAGCATGGACTTTTGTATAACATAGATAAAAGTGTATATATGGTATTTCAGGCCAAAGGGAGACGTCAGGATAAAGTTCCGAACATTTATTTGAACAATAAATGTCTTAAAAGAGTGGAACAATTTAAATATCTTGGACACTGGCTAACCTTTGACCTGAAGGACAATGTGGACATAGAACGAGAGCGAAGGGCGTTGTCTGTGAGAGCAAATATGATTGCCCGCAGGTTCGCGTGCTGCACAACAGACGTTAAATTAACCCTTTTCAGGGCGTTCTGCACCAGCTTCTACACATGTAGCCTGTGGGTTGATTATACGCAACGACAGTACAACGCTCTTCGCATACAATACAATAACGCTTTTAGAGTGCTGCTGGCCCTGCCGCGGTACTGCAGCGCGTCGGGGATGTTTGCCGACGCCCGCGTGGACTGTTTTTATACGACCATGCGGAAGCGGTGCACATCTCTGGCGCGCAGGGTGAGGGGCAGCGACAACACCATTCTAAAAGTGATAGCAAACAGGTTTGACTTTGAGTATATGAATCATTGTTCGATGATTCATATGCGGAAAGTCACTACCTTGCGCATGTGAGCCGTTGAGCAGTGGTTGTATTGCACAAGGTCTACTTTTGATAATAATTAATAATTTTAAATTTAATTTAATGATTGGTAATAGCAGCGTTTTACCTACCAATAAAACGCATATTAAAACACTTTCCAAACTCGAAGCCTATTTATATATATATTATGAGATAGCGTGTTTGTTTTTGTAATCCGAGGCGGTTTCTCTATTTCTATCTCTTTTTCCCTTAAACGTCATTCGACTTTTCACACCTGTCAGTTGCTCTTGACATCTAGATGTCAAACTTAAAAAGTATAAATGTCGGATGTCGAGAGCAGCGCGCTCATTGGTTTTACATAATATATATATATACCAGGCAGATATACAAACTATAGGCTTCGAGTTTGGAAAGTGTTTTAATATGCGTTTTATTGGTAGGTAAAACGCTGCTATTAAAAAACTGTTCCAAACTCGAAGCCTATTTATATATATATTATGAGACGTGTTTGATATCGCCTGGTGTGAAAAGTTATAAATATTAATTTAAATAAAATAGGAAAAGATAATACAAGTAAAAATAGTTTATTTATAATTATATTTTATAGTTCAATAGATACAAAAATAAAGAATACAAGTAATAATTAAATATAATTTATAAAGACAAAAGTAAAATTCAATTATTAAAAAAAAAAAAACTCAAAAACAAAATCTAAATAGATGTAAATAATTTTGTAACTGACTTAACCTCTTGATTAGGTTTTATTATTCTTTTATAATATTTTAGAAACACATTTTGCGAACGCCAGTTTCCTCTTTGTAAAATTTCGTCAATAGGAAAATTTTGCACCCAATTTTTAGATGCAACAGCTGGGCGAAAACTACCTGGTGTGGCTTTTATACCCGCTTCGGATAGTAGTGATTTTAGCCAGTTTGAAATAGTTGTTTTAGACGCCACTTTGGGTGGACCACAAACTGTCAGAAATAAGTTATCTAATTTACATTCATCTCGCCTTGCTCTAGATAGTCTAATTAGAGATTTTATCCAAAAGGTGGGATCTAGAGCCTGAGATTCATTATTCTGAACCAGTTTCCATCCAGATTGCCTATAATCGGCATTATCAGTCTTTGAACCGTATTTAGGCCAGAAAATGACACTATCGTTTGATATTAAACAATTATCAGGATCGATTGACAATAAGGTGAGATCATGTATACGCCTTCCAGAACACAGTAATAATATACATGCTGTACGTCTAGAACACTCATATAAATTTAAATCTGTACTAAAAGTATTACAAAGCCAGGTAGATAGAAAATCAATGTCCCATATAGGAGGTTTCTCGTTTTTCGGGCATTTGTTAGAAATTGATTTTAAAATGTGCTGTACAAGTGGATGAGAACTAAGTTGTCTACATTCGTTAGGGTCACATAAAGTTGACACTACAGATTTATGAAGCATAATAGTATTTCTAGAAAGCTTATGTATTTGAAAAAGGTCTGATAAATATCTAGCAAGATCTGACCCTGTAGGAGTAACTATAGGTATATTATTCTGATGGGCCCAAATACACCACCTTCGCCATGCACACTCATAAGACCTCCTAGTAGACTCACGCCAACTTGATTTTAAAAGGTTAATTTGATCGGGTGTCCAGCCTTTTAGTGCCTGGGTCCACCCCCACATTTTCAAACTTCCATTACTCTGTTCTGTACTCGTGGACACAGTTGATTGATCGTTAGATCGACAAGTACTTTGTCTAGATTTAGGATCGTGAACGGAGCTTCTAGAGCTCGGCTGGATAGAAGGCGGCTGGCATTCATCCATCTTGGTGCTATAGTTAGATAGCTCCCCTGTGCGTTGTTCAAATGCGAAAGTACCCGAGGCATGAGAAAAGGGGGTGATAATACCCAGTCCAGGGGATAGTTCCAAAGACGACTTAATGGGTCGTGAATTTCCGCCTGATAGCCCATTAAATCTAGGTTCGGATACCGAGGGACTACATGGGCTGACTGAGGGGCAAATAGGTCTACCACCGGCAGTACAGTTTTTCTGAAAAACTTCACAGTGATCGGAGGCAGAGGATGCCATATTTATGGGGTCAATTTTTGTCTCGACAACCGATCTGCTTCCACATTGTACCGGCTGGACAGATGGTGAAGTGATAGATTGACATTGTGTCGATCCAGGATAGCAAATATTTGACGTGACAGACTTAACAGAGATTGGGATTGAGAGTCTTCGTTTTTTAGAAACGCAAGAGTTGTTATGTTGTCCGACTGCACTGACATAGTGGTTTTTACTCGATGTAAAATTAAAATTTGAAAAATTTTGAGAATCACCATCACCTCTTTGTGGTTTGAAAGCTCGTGAGTCCACCAAGTTACTGTCATACGCAATGTACCGGTGGCTAAGTAATGAGACACCGGATTGAGATGAATCGGAGATTAAATATGTAGGTTTCGAACCCACTATTGAATTTCCAGAAACGCCAGCATCGGCATAGGGAATAATTTCTTTAGAGGAATGTCCCGTATCTTTTGACAAAAGTCCAAAAGATTTCAATAGTCTAGGCGACCTCTCGTGACACAAGGACTTACGAAATTGAGATGACTTAAAAACTGTATTGTTTTTAAATTGGCCATCTTTAACTGGCATATTTCTAAACATAATATTATCTAAATTTTTATGCGCAGAGTTTTGTTTCTTGGTAACCGTTCTAGATTGCGGATCGGGTCCCACATTACGCCCAAAACCAGTAAGGTTTGCTGAGGATTTAGGGCAGATTTTAACCAGGTTACTGTCTAACCGAGGTAAATTAATAAAGTCGAAGTTAGATTTATATGTTTGCGCAACATCTTTACATATAACTGGTGAACAATTAAAAATTTGTCCAAGTACACAATTAGGTGTATTCCCTGCTCTCGTAATATCTGAGCTAGCCAATTTGTTAAAGACGCGAATACCGTGGAGGCTGTCGCTAGACCTAATGGCAGGTATATTATTATTTGTCACAGGTTGCCTTTGTAAATTATGGTCAACCCCGTGTCTTTGGAAGACATAGTTTGGAGCAAATGGTCTAAAAAATTTTATATTATGTTGGTAAAATGAAGGAGAGGTTTTATTTTCAACGGAATTCTGTAGCCCATGATTAATAAGTATGGATCCGCTCCTAACTTTACCCATCTGTTTGGGAATAGTTGTAGTTGACGGGCTCTGAATTAGTCAGTATTTCTTTTTAAAGTTTCCGTCTCGACGAGAGGCGGTATGATATGTTTTATTGGCTTGTAGCCCGCTCCCTGAGGGATGAGGACCTCTGGGACGAAAATTCCTTCCTTGCGTAGGAAGACGTGGAAAGTTATTAAAAATCGGTTGGTTTGGCACACCTTGCGCAGGTTGCATAATGGGATTAAAGGGTGCAATATTTTGTGACGGTATATAATTATTATTGAATCCAAAATTTGTTCCACTGTGCGGCAGTGGGAGTAGGTTCTGACCTTGCGCAGGTAAAGTGTTGTAAAATTTATCGGAAAAAGATTTTCTAGCTTGGATTTTATCAGATTTTTGAGGCCAAAAAACTTTACTACTACCTCCATTTTTATCAATAACAGCCGAAAAATCGGTTTTATTAAATAAACTTTCACAAGTTGGGGGTATTTTTCGGAGGGTAGATTTAACATATTTATTTTTAACCGATTTCAATAAAGCGTCTCTGCGCTGCTGTATAATATCGGCTCGATGGCCACATGCCATCTGCAAAAGATCGTTTGAGATTTTACTAAACTCCCCTTGCGTAAAAAGTTCACAAATTTTAGATTCTACTGACTTCGCGTCAGTAACTTGCACGGAACTTAACCACGAAATAAAATCTTTAATTACTTGTTCCAATGCCTCATTTTGTTTGAGGATGGCTAATGAAATGGCTGCGAAACCACGTTCTGTATATGATAAATTTAAAGACGATTCATATGGTTTTAATTCGTCATTACAATCCAATTCTACGAAACCAGGATTGGCACAATACAATTTTTGTACGTCTGAATATCGTACTTCCGACCAATTATCGGTTTCAAAATGCTGCAATGATTTCAGCTTTTCAATATGACTTAGCGAAGCTCTTTGTATATTTGGTTCCTTAACTATAGTAGAAACCGGCATAGAAAACGAAGGCTCAGATACAGGTATCGACTGAGACTGATTTAATTCGGCAGAGCCAGGCGTTTCATGCACATTTTCATTTTCCAAATTAAAATTTTCGAATAACTCACCGCTGATGTTAGCGTCCAGTATGTCTGCATCTGGACTATTGTCCTGCACGGCATTTTCACTAGGCAAAAAGTTACTTAAATAATTTTGAATGTTATTAACCTGTAAAATCAACTCGTCTATAACTTCACTGCTATGACGTGCACGTTTTGCCGAAACCGAAAATAATTCTTCTGAATTATTGCGTTTATCCATAATTTATTTTTAAACAATAATTATATTAAAATTTTAATAAAAATAATTAAAAAGCGAACGGTAACACCGTTTAAAATATTAAATACTAGAGAACCGCACGGATCAAAAAACAAACCGCCAATGAGCGCGCTGCTCTCGACATCCGACATTTATACTTTTTAAGTTTGACATCTAGATGTCAAGAGCAACTGACAGGTGTGAAAAGTCGAATGACGTTTAAGGGAAAAAGAGATAGAAATAGAGAAACCGCCTCGGATTACAAAAACAAACACGCTATCTCATAATATATATATAAATAGGCTTCGAGTTTGGAACAGTTTTTTAATAGATAATTTTATTTGTAATGTAAAATATCTAAATTATTCTAATTTTAATTTGTTAAGTAATAGTTAATTTTATTTGTAATTTAAAGTTATGACCTGTTGTGGGGTTGAAATAAAAATTTATTATTTATTTATTTATTATTGAGTTAACTAGCTAAAAGCCGAGCTTTGTGAGGGCTAACGTCGTCACACCTTGACTGACTGATGATTTAAACACATCTACATATTATAAGCAAATAAAAGTTTCTAAGTATAATATTCTATTAGCACACATCAATAGGCGTGATAGTTTTTCCGTAAAGTGTAAAGGTTGTGGGATGTACTATAGAGCTCGCTCCGCTCGCCCTGATAATAATTGATGTTATATAATATATAACATACTCTGACAAGTGACAAGTAACGAATATAACATTGCTTGTGGTTTGCAGGTTCTTGCATGCGAGTGTACGCATAGGCAGTGTGTCAAAGGAGGGAAGTGCTGTACGCATACTCACTCATTTACTTAAAAGTTGAGGTTTATTTCGCGGAATAATAATAAAAATAATAACAAACTAAATTTTAAGCAATGGATTTCGGCAAAGCAACGCCTGATTCTATTAACTATATTTTAGGAAACATGTCTTTGACAAATTTAACAAATACAATATATTTTAAGAAAGGTAAGATACGAAACATTTAAATAACATTGCTTACATCTTAGCTTTAAGGGGCCGGGTACCCTTGGAATTTCTCATACAAACGTAATACCAAAATCATTTTCTCATACGAAAATATTTAACATGTTTGAGTTATTTTTCAGTTTAAGATAGTAATAACCTAGGTTCCTACACAAAAATTTACTTCAAAATATTTAAACAAAAAAAATTTTTTTTTTGTTTAAAATTTTTTTTTAGTAAATTTACTACTAAATATTGAAACACTAAAAAATAGAGTAAAACACTAAAAAATATATAAATAAATAGTAAATTTACTACAAAATATTTAATTTCTAAAAAATATTTTTTAGTATTTAAATATTTAGTAGTAAATTTACTATTTATTTATATATTTTTTAGTGTTTTACTCTATTTTTTAGTGTTTCAATATTGAGTAGTAAATTTACTAAAAAAAAATTTAAACAAAAAATTTTTTTTGTGTTTAAATATTTTGAAGTAAATTTTTGTGCAGGAACCTAGGTAATTACTATTCTAAACTGAAAAATAACTCAAACATGTTAAATATTTTCGTATGAGAAAATGATTTTGGTATTACGTTTGTATGAAAAATTCCAAGTGTACCCTGGCCTCTTACCTATTAAGTAAATTATAACTACTAATTATATAACAAATAACATATTTATCAACTACTAATTATAATATAATTAGTTATCTCGCTACTATTATGTAACTTACTAAAACTATTATGATTATGTTGTATATTTTACAAGCTACTAATATGGTTTTGACGATATGACAAGTAACGAGATCACAATGCTTGGTATATAATATAGTATAAGCATAATATTATTTTGATATCGTAGTGCATGGTGAGCGCGGTCGCCCCGCCCCGGCTCGGCCGCCCGCCCCGACTCCGCGCGCGCGATAACCTCGCACTTATGTACACAATCACTATATGTCTTTACAGCTCCTACATATTTACATGGTATCAGTATGTACACCGCGGACTCCGACTTCAGCGTCGAGTCGAGTTAAGGTCATCGTTATCAACATCATATACAATTACATCCCACGCTCCACCCTCAACCCGATACGAGAATACTAAACATAGAAAAGTTACTTTGTAATATTAATATCATTATTTTAAACAATTATTATCCTTACAACGGCTAGAAGATGTCTTATAGGAATGTAAACAATATTTGAGATATTATTTGAGCGATATAACATTTACTGATATGACTAGAGAATGTGGTAATATCACTACGCGCCCACGGCGCTTGCACGACGACCGGGCGGCGCTTACAAGTCGACCGGGCGTCGCTCGCACCGTCGCACGACGATCAGACGGCGCTCATACGACGATCAGGCGGCGCTCACACGACGACCGGGCGTCGCTCGCGCAGGCGGCAGGAGCAGCTCTTGTGACGTGCGGGGCCGACGTTGTTGCTCTGCGCAATGACGTCGTTGAGCGACTTGGAAGACGCCCGCTGCTATAACGCCTCCACCTAAACAAAATATAAAACCATTTTATTTTCATTTCTTATACATCTTCCGTACCTATTCCCTTATTAGTATGCACTACAGTAATTTTAACGAAAAAAACTTCATAAGTACAATGAACATGCATCTCTAACCTCCGCACACAGAGACATTTAATGATGATTAAACTTCAATTTAATAAAGAGTTTGACAGATAATGTGTGGGGCTTATGTGAAAACCTTTTTTTAAATTACAATTAAGTAATTAATGACCGTATCTGAGTGCGGCATTGTCATTATAAACTTATACAGTATTAGACCAGGAGATGGTGACACAAAATTCTTGGTCATTAATTGTACCAGTATGGCGGTTCTTCAGGGGTCTAATTACGTAAAGGCAAAAAGGAAAATGATGGTCAGGATGAATAAATAACCAGTATCGAACGATTTTTTCCTCAAAAATGCTTGTACTTACAGATAGTCGAAAAAAAAAGAAGTAGGCGGTAGCGTAACGCCATACTTCTCGGGTGTGGCTTACAGCCCCATATTGGCGTTTAAATATCGAAAACAAACATACACGAGCAAGCATACACACGCACACCCACACACACTCACCTTGTGTTTGGCGCGGACGGCGGCGTTGTCCTCGCTGCCGTTCCTGGTGATGAGGTTGGCGCGGCGGACTCTCTCCCCGGGCCGGGTGTCCCGCCGCCGGTCCGGCTCGTCGCCTGCCGGCGTCCGGACGGTCTGACCGTTCGCCAGTTTGCTGAACTCGGCCGGATCCGTCTGCGTCTCCTTATCGGCACTCGGCAGCTCTGTAAATTTAATTGGTACAGTTAAAATTGTTGTAATATTGTGTAGAATATATTTACTCTAGATGTATATTTAAGCACAGATTATATTATTATAATGTTCCATAAAACTTTCTCATTTATAAGTTATTACTTATCTGTCTGTTAACGTAACGCTTCAACCGCACAACTGACATAGATTTTGATATGGAGAATGGAGATACATTGAGGACTGGGTAAGGACAGTTTTTGTCGTGGTAAAATGTACGGTTCCCATGCAATAATATAATGTTTGTAGGAAGAAGTTGCGGGCATTATCTAGTTTGAAATAAATATTCGAGGATTATGTTGTATGAGTAGGTTCGAAGCTAGAAGTAGTTATAGCTAGATGTCGCTTATAGAGTATACAGTGAAGGGTGTACTGACTGTCGCGGTGTGGCAGCGGCGCGGGCGGCGGCCGGCAGCTGTACCGCACTGGCATCATGCTCTGCCGCACGTTGCGCTCCGGCCGGATCAGGATTATGTACAACTGAAACATACGTCATTCATATTCAATAAATAGTTGCAACTTGCAAGTATCAGGTTTCTTATTATGTATTCATAGATGGAGCTAGTGACACTTTATTTCTTTGCTACCTTGGGCGCGAACAGGCAGGCGAGCGTGACGCTAGCGTTGAGTGAGATGGTGACGGCCATGCTGGTGACGCGCAGCGGCACGTGGCTGGCGGTGTGTGTGTGTGTGTGGTGTACCTTGGGCGCAAACAGGCAGGCGAGCGTGACACTGGCGCTGAGCGATATGGTGACGGCCATGCTGGTGACGCGCAGAGGCACGTGGCTGGCGGTGTGTGTGTGTGTGTGTGTGTGTGTGTGTACCTTGGGCGCGAACAGGCAGGCGAGCTTGACGCTGGCGCTGAGCGAGATGGTGACGGCCATGCTGGTGACGCGCAGCGTCACGTGGCTGGCGGTGTGTGTGTGTGTGTGTGTGTGTGTGTGTGTGTGTACCTTGGGCGCGAACAGGCAGGCGAGCTTGACGCTGGCGCTGAGCGAGATGGTGACGGCCATGCTGGTGACGCGCAGCGTCACGTGGCTGGCGGTGTGTACCTTGGGCGCGAACAGGCAGGCGAGCGCACAGTGTGATAAAAACCTCGATTTTGTTTCACCGCGATTTTCTTTCAGAATATTATAGTTGATAGCTATATAAACATTAGAGTAAAACTCCGAGATCGATATTCTTTGTAGTTATTTTTTTAAAGAGTGTCAAAGTTGGCTTTTTTCCGGGTCAAAAATTTGCATAAAAATTAATTAAAAAAAAAACTAATCAAGTAACATTAATTTTGAACAAGCACTTAATACTTTACTTTTTCTCCAAATTTGGTTAACCTACTATGATAAGTAGGGAGATATTTATTTATTTAATAATTTCAGTTTTTCATTTTTAATTTCGCGATTAGATCGAGTTAGAAAAAGTTTTAAGCATGAAACGATAGTGTGAGTAATTCTTTATCAATGTTATTAAAAATCACACTAATAACTTCTGTGTCAGAAGTTATATACAATTTAATTTTTTTTAATAAAAATTCGGATTTTTTGTACCTAGGGTTGTCACTAAAGGTCTCTTGTTTGATTTATCCGGTTGATACGTAAATTCGCAATCGATATCTTATACGAAAAATATCAAGATCACGTTTAGGTGGGTCTAATAATAAAAAATCTAAAAAGTGAAAAAATATAACGTAAACTAATGATTTTTTATGCCCAAACAGTATCTAATCAGTAATCACCTTCTGATGTAGTTGGGGAAAATAAAATATCAACTTTAGTGACAACCCTAGGTATAAAAAAATCCGAATTTTTATAAAAAAAATTTGAATTGGATATAACTTCTGACACAGAGGTTATTAGAGTGTGATTTTTAATGACATTGATACACTACACACACTATCGTTTCATGCTTAAAACTTTTTCTAACTCGATCTAATCGCGAAATTAAAAATGAAAAACTACAATTATTAAATAGATAAATATCTGCCTGCTTGATCACAGTAGGTTAACCAAATTTAGAGAAAAAGTAAAGTATTAAGTGCTTGTTCAATTGGTATAAACAAAATTAATGTTACTTGATTAGTTTTTTTTTAATTAATTTTATGCAAATTTTTGACCCGGAAAAACGCCAACTTTGACACTCTTTATAAAAATAACTAAAAAGAATATCGATCTCGGAGTTTTACTCTAATGTTTATATAGCTATCAACTATAGTATTTTGAAAGAAAAACGCGGTGAAACAAAATCGAGGTTTTTATCACACTGTGGAGCGTGACGCTGGCGCTGAGCGAGATGGTGAAGGCCATGCTGGTGACGCGCAGCGGCACGTGGCTGGCGGTGTGTGTGTGTGTGTACCTTGGGCGCGAACAGGCAGGCGAGCGTGACACTGGCGCTGAGCGAGATGGTGACGGCCATGCTGGTGACGCGCAGAGGCACGTGGCTGGCGGTGCCGAAGTACAGCGGCACAAACGCCAGCCAGATAACGCACGTCGTGTACATCGTGAACCCTGGAACGAGGGTCGGCTATAATTGTAGTCAACGTTACGTATTTATTAACATAGACATAATTAGGTCTATGTTAATTAATAACAGGGTCTCCGAGTATAACCGTTCAGCTCACCGATGTGCTTGCTCTCGTTGAACGCCTCGGGTATCTTCCTGGTGAGCACGGCGTAGACGGTGCACACCACGATAAGCAGGATCGGGTAGAAGAAGGCGATCATGTAGGAGGCGTCGACGTAGGAGTCGCAGACGAGCATGTTGTCCTCGCGCGTGGGGTGGTGGTGCAGCGCGCGCGCCGGAGACACCACCAGCCACACCACCACGATCAGCACCTGTAACACGGCCCCGCGCCCCGCTTGCCGTTATAAACATCTACAACATGGCGGTAGTGGTTCTTAAGTCCCTTAGTGACAATTTAAATTGTATAAGAAAAATAGTTTCATGTTGTTTTCACTAGATGTAGCTGAGTTGTTTGTAAGTCGCGCTATTGCTTGCACGAATGATGATTGATAACATCTGACACTTCACTGTCAATCGCGGTTTATACAGAAAATGACGAATTTTGACAGGAAATCAATAGGCTTAATGACTAATTTTTTTTCTTATTGGTAATTGAAAGACCCTTAAAAAATAGAAATATCGCTGAAAGAATGACTCTGATAGCTTAACAATTCACACCAAGATATGACAATTCAAACATCTCATAAAATAGACCTGCCCGAAACGCTCCATACAAAGTGCTACGAAAGAGAACTTTGTTCGATAGGTAAGTATATTAAATATTGCGTTTATGAAAGTGGTTTCATAACAAAAGTTGCTTTTAATTGCATAAGTTATCGAATGGTATACAAATATTAAGAAATTTAATTGAAAAAAAAATTCGACTTGATTATCTAACTTTGAAGGCGCACAACAAAAAAATACAAATGCTATCGAGCTGAAATTTTGGGAACAGTTATTTTTTACCGTGATTTATTTATTTTATTAACAAAATTCGCTAATCTTTGACCTTGTCATCATCCCTATTGTTGCTGTAACTCAAGTGATTTTCAAGCTTTTTTATGATGCCTATGAAAAATATTTCCAAATTCCACCCTTTGTTTTTCATCAAGTATGTATGTTTATGAATAATACATACTTGATGAAATGAATGATACATCCTTTTGTTATTCTTCTACTTAATAATATAATATCAATATTTTTAATCTTTATTGGTTTTTTACTGAGATAGTTGTATCGACCTCTGGTGATCAAAGAAGCTCCGCCACCCCGTAGAGGACATGTTGGAAAACACTGCTATAATTTTTCGACCATCAACGGGAGGCTACAAACATCGAGGCTTTACTACGCATGTCTACCTTAACTGGAAGCGTCACGAGTGATTTAGTAAAATTATAATATAGGTGATATTGTGTTCTTTGTTTTGTTTAATATCATACAAACATGAGCTGCAAACATTGAGGCTAATGTATTTAAATCCACTTAAACTGGGAGCGTCACGATATAATCGGATTTGTTAAATTGATGTATCCGCTATTTACGGGCGGCGGGCAGCGAGCGAACATAATATCTCGGCCACGATCACATTACCCGGCATTACCGGCGGCGCGGCGGGTCGCGGCCGATACATTATTATTGGACGAACAGCTCATCTCATTAACGTCCACTTCACGCGGTTTATAATCAGCTTTTTACAATGTTTACTATACGATCGCAATTCGTTCGCTACCATTATCTACCAAACTAGATGAACCGAACGTATGCTCATTCGAGCGCGCGTGTGTGTGTGTTTTTGTGTGTGTGTATGTGTGGGTGTGTACCTGTATGGAGACGAGCGCGGCGCAGATGGCGAGCTGGGAGGTGGGCGAGATAGCACGAGCTTATTGGCGGAGCGCTTGCCGGCGTTGAAGATGCGCGCCATGCGTGTGTGTGTGTGTGTGTGTGAGTGTATGGGTGTGCACCTGTATGGAGACGAGCGCGGCGCAGATGGCGAGCTGGGAGGTGGGCGAGATGAGCGCAGGCTTCTTGGCGGAGCGCTTGCCGGCGTTGAAGATGCGCGCGATGCGGTTGGTCTTCGTCAGCAGCGCCGCGTACACCACTGTGAAGCAGAACCCCGTGCCAAACCTGCAACGTGCGAGTACAAGAGTACAAGTTTAGTATCCGTCAGTGACAGGAATCCCTCTATGTGTCAATATCGGTAACGAAACGTGTCAATAAGATATGTTAGTTACGCATCGCATATAATACGAGTATCTTGTTTCGATGAGCCGACCCTTCTTGCTGACTCTCAATATTGGAATGCGAAATTTGTGTATGTAATATCGCAACTATCAGGTTAATAAAACTAATTCGATACGCCCTCCCGATAATACGCTCCCGAAAATATTTCAGTCAGTAAGCCGCCGTCGCCAAACGAGGCGCAGGGCGCGAGGGTGCGGGGGGCGCGGGGCGGGGACTGAGCGGGGACTAAATGTGAGCATTAAGAAATAAATCCCGGGATTAAGTCGAGATGGAAGGAATTTGCCGGCGGCCGCCTCCGGCTATAAAAACAATGGAATTGTTCCCTTTGACACACATTTCGTTCGCTTATCGCGATTTTTGGGAATCCCCCGATACTTTTTTCGTGAATAACCACGCTACATTAAAGGTGAACGCACACTTATTTGAGCCGAAAGAATGGAATGAGCCTGTAGTGATGATGTGTACTACTTATCATAGACTTATTATAGTGGTGTATATTTAGAGGTAGACACGTATTGAAACACCAACGATCGGAATAGGAATGTTATATTTATTTACACTTTACAGGTCGGAGCTATATTTAGATTACAAGAAAGGGACATGGTTTAAGTGCGTGTGAGCGGGACGGACGACACGGTAACGTTGCGTCTCTGTCTGGCTGTAGGTCAAAGTCGTCGTAGTGCAGCTAAGTAGTGCAGCTACAGGACTCCCCCTCAAGTGAAACGTACCGGTGTTCTGATGATTCGCCCGGATCGCGATTGTTTCACGTCGTCTCGCGATTGTCCATCCTCTTCTTCGTTGATGATGTACGCAGGTTTCAAGCGGTCGATTGATACGACGGCTTCTTGTCCGAATCGGAGTATCGTATAAAACTTGCTATTTCGCTTAAGTACACGATACGGTCCTTGATACGGCGGCTGCAGCGGTTTTCTCACAGCGTCGATTCGTACAAAGACATGTTCACATTTTTGCAGGTCTGGGTGTACAAATGTGACACGGCTGTTGCTGTGATGCTGTTCTGACTGTGGCTTCAGATTGTTGATGGTGCGGCGAAGATTGGAAACAAAGTTGTAGTCCATAGTTGTCTGGACTCTTGGCTCGGTGAAAAAGTCGCTAGGTAGTCGTAGACTTTGACCGTAAGTGAGTTCAGCGGCGCTAACTCGCGTGTCAGCGCGGAGTGCGGCACGCAGACCTAACATAATAGTAGGTAGTTCGTCGACCCAGTTCTTGTTTGGTGTGAGTCGAGCTTTCAGTGCTGCCTTCATACTGCGATGCCATCGTTCCACTAGGCCGTTGCTCTGAGGATGGTAGGCTGTAGTTCGTGATTTTTCAGCGCCTAGCATTTGTGTGAGAGCAACGAATAGTTGACTCTCGAATTGTCTTCCTTGATCCGATGTTATCTTGGTTGGACATCCAAAGCGGGAAATCCAGGTTTCGTAGAGTGTCTTCGCTGTAGTTTCTGCTGATATTTCTTCTACTGGCGTTGCTTCAGGCCATCTGGTTGCGCGGTCTACCATAGTGGTAAGGTAGCGCTTTCCGTCGGGTGAAGTGGAAAGAGGTCCGACAATGTCGATGTGCAAGTGAGAAAAACGATCCGTGGAAGGCGGGAAAGTAGATACAGTACTTGATGTGTGTCGCTGTATCTTTGCCTTTTGACATGCGATGCAGGTTTTCGCCCATTAGTAAGTAAGTAAGTAAGTAAGTCTTTATTTCCAAGAAATTGGTTACAATGATCTTATTATAATTATTTATAGTTCACAATTTCTGCCTCCAAGGCGTGGAAATTTATTTTTTTTAAGTCTAAGAAAAATCATGCTTAATTACTATAATAACAATAACAAACTAATGATATTAACAGAATCTGAAATTAATCATAATACAATCCTCAAAAAAAACTATCATAGACCTCTAATAAATACGAATCTTCCATGAATCCTCAGAACATTAAAAATATAATATATTAAAACAATCAATTAATTATTATTAATAGTCAAAGTAAATAAAAAATTAAAAACAAAAAAAAAGTAATCTAAATATTAAAGTATTAAAGTAAGATATAAGCATGACAATTAAATTAAAGTACAAAAAAAATTATAGAATGTGATTATAATACAATTAATTAAATTACATGTCTATCAAATTAATATTAAAATTGGTAAAGTTCATTCCAATTCCTTAAAGAAAAATACAATTAATTAAATATTAATAATTATAATTTTAAGATATAATCATGACAATAAAAATAAGAATGAGGCACAAAAAACATCAAACAAAGTGGTTAAATACAATAAAAGTGGTTAGAATACTATAAAAAAAATTAAATGTCAAATCAATTCATGTCATAAATAGTATAATTCATTTCAATTCAATAAATTAAAATACAATTAATTAAATTACATGTCAATCAAATTAATATTAAAATTGGTAAAGTTCATTTCAATTATTCCTAAAAAAAAAATACAATCAATTAAATATTAATAATTATAATTTTAAGATATAATAATGACGATAAAAATAAGAATAAGGCACAAAAGAAATCAAACAAAGTGGTTAAATACAATAAAAGTGGTTACTGGTTAGAATACAATATTAAATGTCAAATCAATTCATGTCATAAATAGTATAATAATTCATTTCAATTCTTTAAAAATACTTCTTAATTTAATTAAAATTAAATTTCCTTGCAACAATGATATCATTGAAGAAATCTTGGGTCGTATAATAGCATTTATCTAAGAGCCAGTTAAACAATTCTTTTTTAAATTTATTTAATGTAAGATCGTCTTTTTTAAATTTATTTGGTATATTATTGTATATTTTAATGCTCATGCAGTACGCATTCTTACTATAGATTGCTAACCGTTGCCTTGGAATATTAATTTTTTTAACACTTCTTTTGTGTCTATTATTTTCTGTGTCTTTTTCTTGTTCAAAATGTGTATAATATTTTTTTATAAATAAACAAGATTCGAGAATATATAAACTCGCCAGAGGAAGTATTTTCAGGTTCTTGAATAGCGGTCTGCAATGAGCACGTCTATCTGCTCCGGCCATAGCTCTAATGCATTTTTTTTGTATCATGAATGCTCTGTTTAGTTCGACTGAATTACCCCACAATACCAGCCCATATCTTAGGGGCGATTTCATCAAAGAAATGGAACGCGTTCAATGTACACTGAACCGGTTCAAAACGTATAAACGCGATTATAACATCGAATTGCATTTCGCCAACATAAACTGAACGCGTTCACAGCAAATCCGAGTTTTATCTTCTGAACGCCCAAAGTCCGAAGTTTAACGTCATAAAACCCGTTCAAGCCCTGTCATGGCGGAACGAAAAACATAGACAAAAGAAATGTCAAAATAACAGTTTTGACACATGTGTTTGGTTAGTTTATGTATTGTTTCTTACTAATTTGTAGTTAAATTAACGTGAAAAGGCTTTAAAATGATGAAAACATGTAAAATAATCGCGTGACGTCACGTAAACTTCGATTTAATAATCGCGTTCAATAGAATTTTGTGAAATCCATTTGAAAGAGAACGAGATTTACGTCACTGCATGAACGCGTTCAATGGGAACTAAGTTTTATAAATCGAAGTTTTATGTGTGTTTGGTGAAATCCCACCTTAATGTCGATGAGACGTATCCGTGATAGGCTGTTAGAGCTGCATCTTTTGAGACAATATTTTTAATTCTTCTAAGGGCAAATACAAACCTATTTAGCTTATGCATACTTGATCTATGTGCTCTTTCCAATTTAAATTTTTGTCTACTACAAAACCTAAGAATTTAGTTGAAGATACGCATTTGATCGGATTGAGTTCTATTTCTAGTTTTTGGTCATTATTATCATTTGATTTATGAAATTTGATTATTTTAGTTTTTTCTAGATTAACCTCTAAATTATTGCTGTTTAAAAATTTGGTTACTTTTTTAACTTCTTCTATAATCTCGTCATTTAAAAATTGTTTTAAACATTTTCCGACATCAATGTTCATTGCGGGCCAAAAGAAGCGGTCTTGAATAAGTTTGCGTGTCGTTCGTATACCAGGATGACTGAGTTCGTGGACGGCGTTGAATGCTTTTCTACGAAGTTCTTCTGGTATGTATGGACGAATGCGAGAAGTTGAACATTCGCAGTATATTTGTTTCTGAGATGTCGGCAGGCTGATTTTCTTTATTTGAAGATGTTGTTGACTCATTAAATCTTGTAAAGCGCTGTCCTTTTCTTGAGCTGCGGCAAGTTTGTCGTAGTCGAACGAAGTTGGAAAAGTAATCGCATCGACTCGTGATAGTGCGTCGGCTACGATATTATCGGCTCCACTTATGTGTCGTATGTCCGTCGTAAATTCGGAGATGAATAATATTTGTCGCGTGCGTCGGGCCACTTCATTATTGCTATTTATCTTCGTGAAGGCGTATGTGAGAGGTTTGTGGTCCGTATATATTATGAGATGTCTTCCTTCGAAAATTTTTCGGAAATGTTTGACGGCCATGTAGATTGCAGTGAGCTCTCGGTCGAATGCGCTGTACTTCGTTTGTGCGTCGGAAAATTTCTTCGAAAAATATCCAAGTGGCTGCCATCGGTCGTTTAAGTGTTGTTGTAGCACGGCTCCCGCGCACTTATCAGAAGCGTCGCACATGAGTGCGAGTGAGGCAGAATGATGTGGGTGAGCGAGAATGGCGGCTTCTTGAATGCTTTGTTTGCATTTCATGAAAGCTTTATTTGCCTCTTCGGTCCACTGAATTTTCGTCTTGTCTTTTTTCTTGCAGTTGTGTAGATATGAGTGGAGCGGGGCTTGTATGTCGGCGGCTTTAGGTATGTTTTCCCGGTAATAATTTAGCATACCGAGAAAACGTCGGAGTTCTTCAATATTAGATGGTTTTGGGTATTCGATAATAGCTTGAATCTTGTCTTCCGGCGGTTTGATACCTTCTTGAGAGACTGTGTAGCCCAAAAACTTGACTTGCGGCTGACCAAAAACACATTTAGACGGGTTTATGGTAATGCCGTATTCTTCGAATCGCTGTAGTACTTCACGTAGGTGTTGACGATGTTGATGCTCGTTATCGGAGGCTAAAATGACGTCATCGACAAATGGGAACGCGTAGTCGAGTCCTCGGAGTACTTCATGAATAAATCTTTGGAATGTTTGGCCGGCGTTTCGTAGTCCGGGACACATTCGGGGAAATTCGAAGAATCCGAACGGCGTTGTGATTGCAGTTTTCTCTATGTCCTTTTCCGTGATAGGTAATTGTTGGTAAGCTCGGTTTAGGTCGATCGTTGAGAAAATGACCTTCGAAGACAGTTGATTGGTGAAGTCACGTAGTCTTGGGATCGGATAGCGGTCGGGTGTAGTGACTGAATTTAATCGACGATAGTCACCACAGATGCGAATATCACCATTTTTCTTCGATACTACGTGCAGTGGGCTCGCCCAAGGACTTTTGCTTGGCCGGCATAATCCTTGCTGCATCATGTTGATGAATTCATTCTTCACGTCGTTGTATCTGTGCGGCGGTAGTGGTCTCGTTCGGCAAAATATTGGCGTTCCAGTCGTTTCTATGACATGTTCTACGTTGTGCTTGTTGTTTAGCTTCATGGCGGACAGACGAGTAGTACCAGGATAGTCGGCCAGGATGTCGTGGTAAGACTGATGCTGGTCGATGCTTCTTATGGTAGGTATCTTCGTGCTGGTCGCTGGAGCTGCCACAGTGAGGTTGGTGATATTATCTATTAGTCGACGGTTTTTTAAATCGACTATTAGATTGTGGAAATTGAGAAAATCTGCGCCAAGGATTGGTTTTGTAACATCTGCTACGACGAATTTCCACTTGTATGGTCTTCTCAAGTTTAGGTCGAGTTCGAGCGTCTTTTCTCCGTATGTTGCTATTGTTGTATTGTCGGCGGCGTATAACTTGAATGGGAGAGATTGAACTTTTGATCCTTTTTTTCTCGGTATGACGCTAATATTTGCGCCGGTATCAACCAAAAATTTAAGCCTTGTTCTCTTGTCAGTGATAAATAGGCGGTAGGATTTGCTTGATACGTTAGGTTCCGCCGCTGCTAACGTTCTCCTTAGTTTTCCGACGACTTGTTATCTTCTTTAAATGTACACGGAGTTGTACATCTTCTTGCATTAATTCCGAAGCGGCGATGATAGTAACAGTACGGCGATGGAGTACCGCACCGTTCGCGCGAGCGAGATGGCAGGCGCTGTTGTTTATTGTTTCTATCGCGTGAGTGGAAGCGATAAGAACGGCTCGATCTGTACGGCGAGCGGCCTCTGTAGTAATGTTGCGACGACTTGAGTTCGGCGATTTCGTTTGTTAATTGTTTTATGATTTCTAGGAGTTCCGGATCTCGGCTTGCAGGTGAACACGACGATGACGTTGAGGCGACGGCGGAGATTTCTTGATTTTGTTCCAGCATTTTGTCGGCGAGAAGTGCTAATTCGTCGAGAGCAGCGGTCTTGCTGATAGTATCACTTACTACAAGTACGGAGCGGACGTGTGCGGGAAGATGATTCATCCACATTAGACGTAATGTTGAGTCAGGTACTTTGTCGCGAGCGAGATTGCGCATGCGACGAAGTAATTGAGTAGGCCTCTGGTCTCCAAGTTCCATTTCTTGTAGTAATTTTTGGAATTGACGTCCTTCGCTTTCTTCGTAGACTGATATGAGGCGTTCTTTCAGGATTTTGTACTGGTTCTGGGCTGGCAGACTGTAGAGAAGATCGGAGATTTGTTCGACATCTTGTTTGTCTAGCTGGGCGATTACCATCTGGGAAAGTTGGGCTTGACTCTTCTTCAGGTCGTGGGTTGCGGCTTCGAAGCTGATGAACCATAACCTGGGACGGTCGCGCCAGAATGGTGGTACTCTAAGGCTTAGGGCGATGGAACCGAGCTCGTGGGTCTCTTGTGACTGCGGAGGCTGCGTCGGTGGGTTGACCTTCTCGTGGGCTTTGGCGGCTTCATTTCCTTCGGACATTGTTCTTTTTTCTTGATTCCTATTTTTTGCTCGGGGTCACCAATGTAGTGATGATGTGTACTACTTATCATAGACTTATTATAGTGGTGTATATTTAGAGGTAGACACGTATTGAAACACCAACGATCGGAATAGGAATGTTATATTTATTTACACTTTACAGGTCGGAGCTATATTTAGATTACAAGAAAGGGACATGGTTTAAGTGCGTGTGAGCGGGACGGACGACACGGTAACGTTGCGTCTCTGTCTGGCTGTAGGTCAAGTCGTCGTAGTGCAGCTAAGTAGTGCAGCTACAAGCCACAGAAACGAATCTAGCTTGCTCGCGTCGAATCGGTTGAATCTGGCAGGACCCCAGTAAGGCCTTCTGGGCCTTATAAATAAACTAGCGACCCGCCCCGGCGTCGCACGGGTATAAAATATATAGCCACTATCTAACACTGAAAGAATTTTTCAAATCGGAACAGTAGTGCTTGAGATTAGCGTATTCAAGTTAGCCCTTTTAAATAATTTTCCCCGTTTTTTCCACATTTTCCTCTATTTCTTCGCTCCTATTAGTCTTAGCGTGATAAAATATAGCCTATAACCTTCCTCGATAAATGGGCTATCTAACACTGAAATAATCATCAAAATCTGTTGCGTAGTTTTAAAGATTAAAGGGAACAAAGGGACATGAGAGAAAAAAAGCGACTTTGTTTTATAATAAGTATAGATAAGTATAATAATATAATAAAATAAATAAATAATTAAACAGTAGAAAACAGAGAATGACATGAAAATAAGACATTTTATAACAAATGTCGTCGTCGTACTCTCTTGTCTATAAAATTGAAACCGTTAAAAAATTACGTCTTCGGAACAGAATTAGTTCCGAAGACGTAAACTTTTGACAATTCTAACTTCATAGAATTTTAAGAACTTTTGAGACGGAGGTCAAAAATTCTTAAAATTTCTGATTTTTCTGGCAAATTATTTTTCCCCGTAACAAATTTCATACGATACATACAAACATAATCTTCTTCTTATCTTCTTCCCACTTTACGTAGGGTCGGCTCTCCTAGTACATTTGCGCCAAGAAATTCTATCTTGGGTTGTCGATTTTATTTACAGCTAGTGCTTTGGCCACCATGTGGCTGGGGGTCTGCCTCTAGCTCTCTTAGCTTCTGGGAGACTCAACGCCTTTTTAACAATGTAGTTGTCGTCTCTGCGCATAATGTGGCCATACCATCTTAAGCGTCTCTCGGTCAGTTTTTCGGACACTGGAGTTGTCTTGAAGCTTCCCCGGGGAAGCTAGCGGATATGTTCATTTCTAATTTTGTCAAGCTTAGTTACCCCTCCGGACCATCGTAACATTTTCATTTGTGTAGTGTGGAGCTTTTATATAATATATTGTGTTTCCTTGACTGTCCAACATTCTGAAGCATATAGCATTGCAGGTCTTACCGCCATTTTATATACTTTTCTTTTTATACGAATTGGAATATTTGAGTCACATAGTACACCGGTTAACGATTTCCATTTCTGCCATGCAGTACTAACTCTATGTGATACATCAGCCTCTATCTCTGCGTTGTTCGAGATAATTGACCCAAAGTATTTAAATTGTGTTACTTTAGGGACTGGTGTTCGATTTGGATAGAAAATAGTCGATGTGCTGGTGGGACTCTGCTTAAAAATGCATTCCAGATGTTCCGTTTTAGATCGGCTAACCCTAAGCCCTGCATTTTTCAAAGCATTAATCCACAGAGTCAGTAAATTTTGCAGTTCATCTGAGGTCTTAGCTATTAGAACTATGTCATCAGCATAATATAGAATATTCCAAGGTAATGGCCTCTGAATGTCCATACGATACATACAAACATAATAAATATATAAAAATTGCGAAATCGGTTATACTTTATAGGACAGACAGTATTATTATTTATGTGTAAGCGGGGGTGTGGTTACCTCTGCACGGCGCACAGCAGATCTGTCGGGCGCAGCACGAGCGCGAACGTGACCAGATGGCACATGAGGATGCCGGCGAGCAGCACGCCCGACAGCTCGCGCCCCGACGCGCGCACCACCGGCGTGCCGGCGTGCCGCACCCACACGCCGCACACGAACGCGGTGAGCAGGATGCCGACGGCAGAGAACGACATGGCGCCGATGGCCCAGGCGGAGTCGGGCCGTAGGTACAGCTCGGGGATGGGCCGGCAGTGCGTGCGCGTCGCGTCCGGCAGCGTGCCGCGCGCGCACACCGTGCACGCCGTCTCCACCTCCGGCGAACGGATCTGCGACACACACGTTACATGTCTATTATATCGGCAATCACCGGCGGCCGCCACGACCCCCACTCGACCTGGATCTATGTCGTCGTGGAGATGTATACCTCATACTGCGTGCAGTTGAAGCAGTGCCAGCAGCAGCTCTCGCCCTCCACGTACTGCTTGGCCTGGCCGAGCTCGCACTCCGCGCTGCACACCGACTCAGGCGGCCGCTGTGAGCCCCACTTGAACTGGATCTCTGAAACGATACAATACAAGAGTGAATTTATCGAAGAAGCTTTTTTGGCATTATATCGCACAAACACAAACCGTACCTAAACAAAAAACTATTGACGCCTTTTAGTGACTCTGTTGAATCTTCATTATTTTGAAGTCGAAACCAGATAGCTGAATCTGCAGTCCTCTGACAGAATATTTGATACTTTTGGAACTGGCACCGACTTCAAAATTATGAAGATTGAGTACAGAAATAGTTGAGGTTTAACTGAATTCGGAAAAAGGCACTATTAGATAGTAAAATTATTTAATACTTTTTAGTTCATATTAATGTTATTATTGTTTTTACCTTGGAAGTCGGTTTTAATTTTTTGTTAAAAATAATAATAATTTCACTCTTTTTAGTTACACTACGAGTAGTAGGTAAACCTTCGCGTATATATTTTTACGTATCTTATTACAATTTGTTAAGAGTCACAACTCACACTCACAAAAAATAATATATTATTATCAGTGAAGTGAACATAATATTGTGTAAGTAATTTAACAATTTTAATGCTTCAAGCCCCAAGCGGTCACCGGCGATTGCGATAACAATAGAAAGGCTATTGTGTCTCGTTTTTCCACGATTGAAGGATCTATCAGATAAAAAATTGTATAAACTTGCATAGGATGTAGCGTAGCTACTCATAATATTTAATATTATCATAATTGAAGACGTGAGTGGAAGAATCGAACAAGTAACATTTCGTAACATACGGACAATAACTCATTTTTTCCCTAATTATATTTTAATAAAACTTGTTACTTATCTACTTCATAATCTAGCTAATTTATCTGGCTACACATATAATCCATAGTTTTTCTATTTCAAATAATTTTTCCGGCCCTGAAGCCTCCATTTAAACGAAAAAACGGGAAGCTTTTTCATGTTACTTACCTTATTCATCCACTCACGTCTTGAATTATTGACACCTGTTTTTGTAATCAACAATTCAAATCGATACTTAGTGCGCCATCTATCGATTAATAAGTATAACAAATTAAAAAGACACTTAATGACTTTGTTTTGTTTAAATGCTCTTTTTAAAATAACTTTATTTTAATAATATTTGTCTATTTAAATTTTATAAAGTAGTTAGTAAAGTATTCGATTTGTATATAAAGTAGTTAGTAAAGTATTCTGTCGTCTGCCGCCACGCGCCGCGCGGCGGCGCGGCGACGCCGTCGCCTATGCGGCGCCGACCGCCGTAAAATTAAACAAACAGGTGTTGTTATACAGTAAGTACATTATTATTATTAGTATATCCAAACCTATGCCTTGTACTATTATCTATTCTGTGCCATGAGACATTGGTGACCTTAACACGACGTGGTAATGATGATGATGATGACGATAATGATGATGATGATGACGATAATGATGATGATGATGATTATGATGATGAATATGAATTGCATAGTAGCATATGCTTTCTGTTCTTAAAACAACGCCGAAACTCCCAAACGTGTATCTATAAGGAGTCAGGAGTTCTCTCAGCATCTTCGAAACCTTGATATATGACCTTGTATACCTTGACCCAATATTTGACTTTTTGGTAGCGTATTCTTAGTACACTTCACATAAAACCAAAATTACCATATGTTTCCTTATAAATTTCGAGGAGTCCCCTCGATTACTCATGGATCCCATCATCAGGTCACCACTTTTGTGAATAGGGTACCAAATTGGAGTGAAACCTAATACAACAAAACAAAAAATTTGAAAATCGGTTCACAAACGGCGGAGTAATCGTTGAACATACAAAAAAAAATATCCACAGCCGAACATATAACCTCCTCGTTTTTTGGAAGTCGGTTAATTATAGTTAGTGTCGCTTTGTGCTTTTGTATAGAATTATAGATATATAGTCATTTTGTAGTCATTTTTAAAGCCCCCATAAAATATATTATATTGTTTCATTCGTTATTTAAATCGTATTTTTTGTTGTGTTTTATGACAGTTTGGTTCTTAACGTGTAATATTTCGACTAGACGTATAATACGTAAATCTTCAATGGGATCTAGCTTTTCAAACTTGTCATCCAGATTTCTAAACTAAAATTGAATTTACGAAGATATCGGTCTCGAATTTGTCGACACATTAAACGGGCACAAATCTCGGCACGACGCGGCCGTCGGCCTACAACGCTGGACGACATGATACGACGCAACGAGATATCCGGTGATTACTTTTGATCTAAAAGCAGATTTGGAAATGAACCTGAAATAAAACTAGTCGCGGGTGAGAAGCTCGCTCGCCGGAAATCTTGTAACGCTCGTATTGTAGATTCCCAGCGGCCGTTAAAGGCAGCCGTAAAAGTTTCAATATATCGGGACCGAGTATTTTCATCCGTCGTCGAGTCCGAACCGGCAATAAAGCAGGCCACTCTCATAAAAATCTGCGAGGACGGCGGACGCGCCGTTAATGGTTAAATATGGCCCAATCGGCCCCGAGCGCCGGCAGAGGGACCGTTTGTCCGCGATTGATTTTTAAATGAGGCTCTGTTCGGGGACACTCGTACCGGTTAAGTTACGAGCTCCGGCCTCAAAACGATTAAATAAACATGAGCTTTCGAGTCGCCGGCCATTTGCCCTAATGGCCTCCGAGCTGCAGTCGAGTGGCCCCGGATGCACCGCCGCGCGCCGGCTGCGTCGGTCGAGAGACGACGGAATCGGACCCGGCGGCCGGCTCGAGTGGCCCGCATTATGCGGGGGCCAAACGCGAGGGAGAAGTCGCGGACGAGTATCGCTAAGTTTCAATTTTCAAAATTTAATAAACATTTCTATAACATAAGTATAATCATTCGACCGATGCAATATTTCATGGCACGACATAAGCGAGGTTCACGGAGGCGCGGTATCCGACTCTAGAGGGTGACTGACCGTCCATGTCTAGCTGCAGCTCGCCGTCGCGGTACTGGCCGACCTGCACCCAGCGGTATACGCCCCGCGACACCTGCTTGAAGTGCAGGATGTTGTAGCGCGCCGGCCCGTCTCCGTTCGCGTCGAACTGGAACTCGTCGCCGCTTAGACCTGTAACACGACATAATATTATATTAGGGCCGTATTGAATCAAAATCAACGTTTTTATTCCAGTAGACGGTTCCAGCCCCGACATAAAGAAAAATATATATATTTTGTATTAAAGTTCCTAAATTCTAAGAGCGAAGCATCAGAAAACCCATCATGTGGAACCTGTGTTGCTCCTTTCTTCGTGAGGTAGCTATCCGAACGGAAGCTCCTTCTCGTCTTCGCTAGACGCTAATGGAATGCGCGGATGATGTTACGATTTACGACGTCGTCTAGGTTCTAGGCGCTACTACAAGGGACAGTAAAGAACTCGACGTCCAGTTAAGGAACACTCGAGTCACACTCAAGTCACGACGATTTAATCCTGGCCGATGTTTACTGCTATTGGCACTTTACCGCATCGATTAGTCCACATTTGGAGAACACATTAATACAAGGCCTGAGACGGATCGCGCAGTTAACAGACCTGTGAAGTTGACCTTGCGCAGGTACCGCAGCAGCTCGGCGCCGCTGGCGGGCCGCATGGCGTCGCACAGCCCCGCCCGCCCGCCGCACACCGCCAAGTGCATGTCCCTGACACAACACAATATAGGAATTAAAACAACATTAATGCAGCTTCGTTCCTTCCCAGATACACTCTGATTTCTATACAGTTACAACACGTTAATTTGGTAATTAATCCTTCGATTACGGAATCTTGGAAATCTATTGTTATTCTATTGTTGTTGTGGTCACCGGTGTCCTTATGGGGCTTGATAGGTTAATGTAATATTTTTTTCTTCATGTCTGGACATGTTCCTGGGAATCAGATAAGCAGACCTTTCTGCCAACGTGACGCGTGTCAGTTGGAGATAACATCGGGTGGCGGAAATTAGACACGCTGTCGACAGTGAAGCAGCTGAAATTGAATAGGCAGCTTACGCGGAAAAACTCAACGATAGCCTTGTGTATAATAGAGATCCACGTTAACGTATCCATGGCAGTAAATGAAGCTTGATTACGCCCGGACTCCGGAGCAACAATAGAACAAATTACGACTCTTAAAATATGTCGTCACTCCGCGGAGGTGAAGTCGGAGTGCGTCGCGCTGGCGGCTGAATACCGACACAATGTATATGTCGCAGTCGGATTTTATAATCCGGCATATTACATTACGGCTAGCTGTTTTCAAAAACTGGGCCGTTTTGTAATGTAGCGGTTTAACGACTAGCCGGATTTTAATGCGGCTCGGATCGGAATGTAATAATATATTATGGCTAGCCGTGTTGAGTGACGTATGGCACCCCGCACAGCGGCGTAGCTACTAAGGGGCTAGGCGGGGCAGTGCCCCGGGGCCCTCAAGCTCAGGGGGGCCTCAAATCCTTACTAGCCCCCCGATTCACGATCGTCGGAAAGAAAGATGAAAACTTCTCATTATTCTGTCAGTATTGAAGCGATTCACTAACTTTCCGTCGTGAGAATGAATCCGAAACCAAAGAGAACAATTTTTTTTGGTAATAAGTGCTACGGCATAATACATAATATTATAATAGCCTTGGTTTAATGGTTAGTCATCACTTATCGATGTCAGTATTAAGATAAAAGACGGGAAAATATTAATTGTCTCCAAATTTCTGCACCTCATAATTTAATGAACAAAATTTTTGAGACTAAGATTAGTCTTACCTTACCTTACAAAAAATATATATTTTCAGCTGCGTTTTAATCAACGCAAGATTTTGAGTACTTATGTCGTTGAATATTAAAAAAAATGCTACTCATTAAAAAAATACAAAACACTTCGAAAAACTTCGAAATGAGTACAAGTTATAGCAACACACACTAAATAACGCACAATAATGAATAAGTAGCCGAAAAGATACTAACCCGTCAACGGTTAAGCCTCAGACACCTATAATAGCTGCATTTCCAAGAATCCCCGATCGAAGGATTATACAAAAGTAGTCTAAGTCAGCGAAATACGTTACTTATTTGAATAAAAGAGCGCGGTAACTGGCTGCCGCTTGGGGCTTGAGTGCAAGTACAAAGTAGGTATACATAAAGTAAAAATAGCGCGGTTGCCCTTTGGGTACGGAACCCTAAAAATCACGTATATAAACTAGCCGGGGTCAAAGAGATTAGAGAATGCGAAGCCAAAGTAACTTACAAGTTACATCTTTTACTCGCGCCGTGTCGCTGCTGTCGAATTACAACGCCCTAATAATAATAGTTTCTGCACGGTCCCTATAATTTAAATTTTATTTAGGTTTTTTTTTGTTTTAGATTTGTTTTTCATTTAATACATATTAGTTTTTATTAGATACTATGGAAGTTCCGGGTGGTGAGCCGTGAGTATGACCTTGGAATTATTTAAATGATATTTATATTTAAAATTAATGTAAAAGCACAATAATGTTTTAACATAATACATAAATATTAATACAAAATTAAAAAAAAACCGGCCAAGTGCGAGTCGGACTCGCGCACCGAGGGTTCCGTACAAACCTGCAAGGTTTACAAAGTTCGTTTGATATGAATTTCAACTTGATAGCTCTACGCGTTCATGAGGAAAAAAGTAATAAGTTTATATTTATTAAAAAATATATATTTTGTAATTTAACTAAAAGTTTAAGGTTTTCGGAATTTTTCCTTTATGTGTGCTATAAAACGTTGCTTCATGCCAAATTTCAAGATTCTAGGTCGACTGGAAGTACCCTTTAGGTTTTGATTCCCTTGCGAGTACTTGCGAGTTTCAAAATATGCAGCTTAAATTGCTGTTTCTTTTGATTGCGTTGACATAGAAGTTTGATTTTGTTACAGCTTAAAGGTATTATAGACCTGAGTATTTGGTATGAATTTCAATTTAATACCTCTACGCGTTTATGAAGAAATGGGTAGTAAGTTTAAAATTATAAAAAAAATATATATTATGTGATGTAACAAAAAATTTATGGTTTTCGTAATTTTTCCTTTATCTATGCTATAAGACGTTGCTTCGTACCAAATTTCAAGATTCTGAGTTCACGGGAAGCACCCTGTAGGTTTTGATTCCCTTGCAAGTGTCGAAAATTTTGCGGCATAAACGGCTGTATCTTTTGATTGCGTTGGCTTAGAAGTTTGATTTTTTCACAGCTTCAAGGGACAGTAGACCTGAGTAATTGATATAAATTTCAGCTTCATACCTCCACGCGTTCCTGAGAAAAAGGGTCTTGACAGACGGACGGACAGACGGACAACAAAGTGATCCTATAAGGGTTCCGTTTTTTCCATTTGAGGTACGGAACCCTAAAAATATTATAAGTACTTATTTCTAAATCTTTAAGTAAGTACCAAATATTAATATAAGTTTTTGAATGCATTTATAAATAAAAAAATATTTATTGTTCAATGAATACTTCCTAAAGATTTAACACATTCATTATTACAGTACATTTATTTAATTTTAAACAAGACATGACTAACCCTTATCTTATTGATTTGTTTTATTATTATTATTTGATAATTTCATCTAAAAATATCCGCCATGACACGGTTCTCGAAGTGAAAAGATTTCACTAGTCTCGGAGGTGGCGGGAACATTCCGCAAAATCGACTCTAATCCTCGGATAATTTCCCGCCGACGAATGTCAAACTCCCATCCGCGGTGAGATGTTCTCGAATCCGTGGCGGAAACTTTTTTACTCATACAAAAGAAATGTCACTACTGTCAATATGACTGCAAAATCGAAAAGTTTTCACTTGTCATTTGCTTGAAAGTGAAATAGTTTCCGCAAATGGGAAGATTCCGCGCGGAATCGCTTAGTGGATTTTTAAGCTGGCATGGCTTAGCGAGTTTTGGATTTTAAACTAAATTTTAACTAAGTTTCCTTGCTGTTATTGATTATTGACATAGGGTCAAAACGATATCTGCAAAAAACTTCATTTAATTTTGATAATATGTATTATCAAATCATTATCAGAAATAGCTCCAAAGAGTCCTAATAAAGATGAGTGTAGTGAAGCAAAGAGTAAACTAAATTTCGTGTTTCTTTGCGAATTCATGCACAGCGTATTGAAATGCATCCAAAACTTTACAAAAATTAGACATCAATTTGCAGGGCGTGGCAAGTAAAGTTTTAGCAGAGACCAAAGCAAAGTTGCAAAATAAAAAATATGATTTCGAATAATTATTCAAATGCAAAGCCAGTGAAACTATAAGAAAATATGGTATTGATACCCATTTTCAAGAAAAAATGCAAAGAAAAGTTAAAAAAAAAGTGTGTCAGCTCCGACGCACGACTGGAGTTTACTCCTTAAGGGCGTTCCTCCGGAGATTCCGTAATAATTGACCGTATTTAAAACCTTATAAACTCATAATCTGAAAGCTACAAAGTTATAATAAAAATACAGCAATAATCTTCAGTATATCAACATTCCTTTCCCCGTTATAAATTTTCTATTTTTTGTTTACTATACTTATGATATCAGCTTCCAAAGTAATACCTATTTATTAAAATTCAAGTTTACATTCAGCATCTCCTTAGCATTTACAAATTACTTTTATTTGAAACACACGCCAATAGATCGACAATATCATAAACTACATATTCCCCGTTTTCATTTTTTTAGGACAATTTTGAACTAAGATAAGTAAAAATAATAGCGTTTTGGCGCGATCACAGCAACGCGGCAAATGTATGGCCAAGGTCGTTTGCTCGGGGGACGGCATTAAGTACGAGTATCTAACCATACGCAAAAAGAGTTTATTCAACTGAAAAAAGATTAATATATGGGGTTCTTCAGCTTGTTCTTCTTGGGAAAAATCCAGGAAGAACAAGCCGAAGAATAATAATAATAATAATAATATATACTTTATTGCATTCCACAAAATACACAAGAAAATAGTAAAAGCGGAGAAAGACAATACAATTCTGGCGGCCTTATCGCTAAATAGCGATATCTTCCAGGCAATCATCTTAAGACTACTACATTGATATTAAGATAAATTAAAACGAGTGGATGCATAATGTGCATAACAAACTAAAGCAATTAAACACATACACAAAACAATTAAAAAGCAAAAGTACATAGAGAAAAGCTATTAACTACTAGGTACTATAACTGGTTCATGGTTAATGATTGACATGGCTGAACAATGCTCCATCCGTGCCATTAAAGTTCAATGATTTAGACAGATAATAATTATAAAGTTGACGTTTAAATGAATTTAGATTTTCTGACAGTCTTACAGGATTAGGTAAAGAGTTCGATAACCTTACTGCGTGGGCCGAAAAGGAGTTGCCAAAAAAATGTTGTTTTCTGAACAGGGACATTTAATTTCAAAGCAAGACGCGCACTGTCACTATCAGAGAAAGTGAACATTTGCTTTAAATAAGGGGGAGCCATGGGGTCAAAAAGTATATTATATAAGAGGTGTAGCACATGAGCATTCCTGCGCAGACGTATAGGTAGCCACTTCAGAGTTGATCTATATTCCGAGACATGATCAAACTTACGCAGCCCAAAAATAAATCGAATGCAAAGGTTTTGGATGCGAAGAACCCCATATCCAGGACAAACATTTGCCAAGTTATAAGCACTCAAACTTTGACATTGACAGCTTGGCAACTGTCAAACATCGAACAAAAGCGGCCATAACTCCGCTTCCAATAGGCCTAGAGGAACGGGGTTTCTTCTAACATCAAAGGCAACACCTCGGCTACCCCCTCCCTGAATTTGAACTAAATCAGAGACATCAATTTTTTTCTCAATTCTAAGGCCAGAATCAAATAGAGGAGAAAAATCCAGGAAGATCAAGCCGAAGGAACCCATATCCAGGACAAATAGTTGCCGAGTTACAAGCATTCAAACTTTGACATTGACAGCTCGGCAACTGTCAAACGTCTTACCAAAGTTGCCATAACTCCGCTCCCAATAGGCCTAGAGGAACGGGGTTTCTTCTAACATCAAAGGCAACACCTTGGCTACCCCCTCCCAGAATTTGAACTAATCTAAAAAAGTAGTAGAGTAGTACTCTACTACTTTTTTATCTGAATAATGTGTTCATTCTATTTGTATACCTAATATTTACCCGGGAATAGCCACTCTTTAAACTTTAAAGGATTGTGCATTCAAATCTTGTTAAAACAAATTAGAAAGTTGCGCACTAAAGGTGCGCACCAAAAACGTGACACGATTTGCGTTACTTGTTAGTAGGTTTTACCCCTCGAATTTTTCTCATACCGGGCGCCTTATATATGAAAATCGATTCTTAAAGAGTAAACTCCAAAAACATTTTGATGAATTAGCTGCTTGCTGCTTTTGATAATCGATTTCCAAACCGAGAAAAACATTTAAATCGAGATTTTCAATTTAATGTACTAGACAGTAATATCTCAATTTTTAAAGTATATTTTTTATATTTCATATTTTTATTAAATAAAACAATCAGTTTACATAGCAGTGGGGCCCCATTTTTTAATTTGCCCCAGGGCCTTTGGTTACTACGCCACTGACCCCACACCGCATTCATTCTAGCGGTTTTTTTATTCAGCACTAAACAGGGCTAGCCATAATGTAATATTAAAGCGATATAATGTAAATTGCCTCTTTGATAGTTTTTAGATCCGATTCTTAACACTCGTGCGATATCTGTTAACAACAACAATAAGTTATAACGTTCGATACATAAAGTTTTTGCTAAATTGCGAAGTTTTTGTGAATTAATCACTAAATTAACACAAAGAAATCATTGAATTTCGTACGAAGAACGTATCGCAATGACAATCCGGCTTATCGTTGAACCGCTGCAATACAAAACGGCCCTGCTTTTGAAAGCAGCTAGTCGTAATGTAATACGGCGGACTATACGACCCGACTGCGACATTTATAATGCGGCACTTCGCTCTACTCAATAAAAACTTTCGACATTCCGCGAGAGCACGTCGCGAGTCGCGGTCGGTGACTTCCTTGCTAATGCCACTTGTTTTTACAATAATTGTTTAACTAGAAGTGGTTAGGCTAGCGATAATTAGCTACCTAATTATCACCGCCAAATGTGTATTTTTATAATGAAAGCCAATAGTTGCCAGTGAAGAATGTTTGATATCCCTTCGGAAAAATTTGTCGCCACATTAGGTTTTATAATACCTTAACCAGTTTTACACTGATCCCGCTTGATTTATTTGATACCTTACACTAGCAGCCGTTCTTTAGTTTTTTTGATGCTAGCATTTTGTTGCTTTTATAGTTTAATAGTTGCTAAGATATTTAATCACTGCAAAGTTAGTTTTTTTGTGACTTAATAGAAAGTCGCCTAAAAAAGATATCAGTTGCCGTGTTATTTATTTGCCCTATAAAAAGCGTAGGGACTAGGGTGTCAAAGTAAAAATGTGAGAGTACCAATAAGGAAACGTGGTGTTTCAAAGGCTCGTAATTCGTGTGAGATAGTGGAGACGAGGGCCGGAGTTTATCGAGTTGGAAACTTGTAAACCCCCCTCCCCCCCTCACCATACATCACGCGCTGCTAAAAGCCTAATGCGCTCACTTCGCTGCACGGAATTAGGTTTCAGAACTTAACCGGTACTTTTAGATAAGAATTTTCAGTACCTATTTGAGATACTCAGTGAATCGTTTAGCTGTCCTTAAGAGCGGGCTGCCAAATTTTGCCGTGTTTTCTAATAAGTATTACGATCCCGGAAGACGATTGAATATTTTATATTTCATTTCATTTATTAAATCATTTTATATTATCTGATATTTGCTAAACGGAAAACACGATTCACTTGTTTTGTCTCTATAGTAATTGTTTTACGAAATTATGAATCTTTCTGGTCGTTTCAACAAATATCTGTTACACTTATTGAGTTACTACTTACTATCATTAAATAACTTGTAGTGTAAGTACAATCACACCCTTTATAAAATAATGGCAAAAGGAAATATTAGTATTGTATTTAATTTTTAAGTAACCATCACAAACAGTTTTGGGACTCATGAGTCACGACCTTTACTTTCGTGCTATAATGCGGGAACCACTATTAGCTGCAGCGTAAAGCACATTATTTGGGAGCACGATGGAAACATTATTATCACGATTGGAGTAGGCGGGGCTAGCGTGCTTTGAAATTTTTGGCAGCAGGCTCTTAAATAGCTCGTACGCTAAGGAAACATAACTCCCATTTAACCCTTTTAAATTTGGCACCTTTTCGCAAACCAAAATATGACAATTCAGATTTTCACCAAGGTCGTATCCCAGGTAACGTATTGTTACGAAAAAGGACACGTAGTGCCATCTAGCGTCAAGCTAGCGCAACATAAAACGCAAACGAATCCCCTAATCGACACAAGATGGCGCAAGGTGTACGATTGCATGCTCGAACATTCCGCACATGTTTACGTAAACAAGTGTTGTTTACGTGTTTATGCGAATGTTCTCGTTCAGTCTAGGGTTCGATCCGGCCCGTATAAATAGTCGCAGACAGTCGAGCCGGCAATTCAGTTTTATCTGAGCTATCTTCGAGGCGACTTCGGAGCGAAAACAAGTGATCAATAGTGAGTGATTGTGATTGTGATAGTGACTCGGCTACGACCTAGGACAGTGATAGTGCTCAGTGATTTGGAACTAGTGCTTAGTGTTTGGACTCAGTGATTAGTGTGAGCTAGTGTTTGTGAATAAAGTCTTCAAGAGAGTCACCAGGTCTTTCTCTCCGAATCTTCGAACCCCTAGCACGTAACAGTATCATAATATTGCGCGCCGGACGACAGCCTGCGCGGTTATTGTCATTGTCAAAGTTATGAAACAAAGCCGTTGACAATAATAATTATCATGTCAACCTGGTTGAATGTCACTTGAGTATATATACATGAAAAATGTGTACCGAACACATGCATAAATGTGCATGTATTCGGGTCACATTTTGTAGCCTTTTGGTGCACTTTTTTTGACGGAGTTACTCTTCCTTAGTTTTTATTATTCGTAACTCGTACGTATCTCTTACGAGTGTTGTCTTTGTCACATTAAATGAAATTGGAAAATGTATGTATTTACTATTTACATTCCTTTTTATAGAAAAAGCCTTTGCCATCTCATGAGCAGAAGCACACAACAGCCTTTTGTTAGCTGGCTCATCACGCCAGAGAAAGGCAAAAAGTGAGTGTACACTGTACATCATTCTTTCAGCGTGTCAGCTGGCGAGCTGTAATACAGGCTGCGTGACGCGGGCGACACGCGACGGCGACGTGACGAAAGCGGGCCGTGACACGATGTAATACGTTATCTGACGCTGACACGTCTCAATATGCCGCCCCTATCAGCATGGCCTGGCGCGTCACACTGTGATTTACATGTTACTGCAGTGACATAGCATATCGTGCTATAATTTTAATAAGCGAAATGTATTCATATTTAAGTCATTAAGGCCCAGTAGTCTCGAAAATTAGCAGGTCGATGTCTGTCAGTACGAATATCGACCTAAAGGACATTATAATAACATTCATATCAGCGCGCCCTGTACAATAGCGGTTACGCGCTCGCCGCGTGCCTTGATAATAGAAAATAGGAGAAAAAACCTTTTGTTTTTAGTATTACACAAATCAAATATATCAAATCGTTTAGGTAAGGTCATGACAAATGTACTACTATTTTTGTTTTTTCTAGAAAGTGTGTAATTTAGCCATAAAATGATTTAATTATGAAAAACAGCGTTATAAGAGTCATCTTTGAGATTTTTTTCTATCGAGCAGAATTTTTCAAATTGTGTACTGATATACCTTTGCGTATAGGAAATTTTCTCAATTTTAAAAGGGTACTTTTTTATACTTAAATAATGACATTTACTTTACAAAAAACGTTATTTAAAAAACCCATTTTACGTAGTTGCAACAACCACTGCACCTTAATCAGTGCTATAATTAAGTAAATAAACATTAATCAACTGCCAGCTATAAAGTAAAAACTAGGTACTAGGTGTAGCATGGAATAAAGTTAACTGTAGCATTTGCGTCGATAGAGTTCCTTTTGACTTCTACGTTTCCTGAAATGCCGCAAAGCCTAAACAATAAAAAAGGAACTCTTTTAACGCTGCTACTTTTACAGTTTACTCTATTATAAAATAGCACCCTAAACTCTAAAGCATTATCAATTATTTTTGTCATACTAATTAGGATTAATCTTTTTCGATACGCAAATATGTCCTGTCTCGCTTAGCTCCTATTCATAGTAAAATATGACAGTGTATTATAGTAGTAAGAAGTCGGCGGGGCGCATCACGATCGTCAGAGAGACAGGCGTGAGGCGGTGGCAGTTGGCGGCGCTCCAGCCGGCTGCCGGCAGTAAACACCCGGCAATCGGCATATTGCCGCTGCCGGCTGCTCGCGGGTATACACGCCGAGATTAGACTCAGTACCGTACCACCTTAGACGCTCCAGATACGAGCTTCGAGATCTCGCTATTCTGTTGTAGGTTGTAGCAAGACTCCCAAGGTCGCGGAGGGTCGCCCTGCGCTCGAGTAAACGATGACCCGAAAACTCGAGCGTCGCAGCTCACAGGTCGCAATCCCTAAATGAAACGTGGACAATTACCGCACCCTCGTTACCCGGCCCGGCTTAATTAAAATATCACGTAAAACTGCGGGGGGCGGGGTGCGGGGGGCGGCCTGGAGGAACCGACGGGAACGACCGGCTTTAATCATCATAATATACGCCGTTACGACCCGACCGTACGCCGGAGAAAGTGACAACCGCCTCGGAAATTCCGGCGTTATTAATGATTTGTTAGAATATTGTCACCTTTTACAAGGACACCGCTCCCCCATTAACGCCTTTCTTGCAGGTCAAAGGAGCAATCATAATATTATAGTAGGTACTAGCACAGTATAGCAATATTATACTGTGGTACTAGCCACTAGGTGGCGCCCACAACTCCGTTGCGCTAAAATTAGTTTATCGCGCGGGAACCGTTCCGTATTTCCGAGATAAAAAAGTATCCTTTGTCCTTTCCCGGAACTCAAAGTATTCCAAATTTCAACAAAATCAGTTCTGCGGTTTGGGCCTGAACAGGTAACAGTGAGACAGATAGCTTATAGACACATTTTCACATTTTTAATATTTGCATGGATCTTCTTCCTCCTAGGAAGAACTGTGCAACACTTAGAACATGTTAAACGGCAATTTTATGATGCTTGCATTATTATTGCGCCTACAGCTTGGCAGCGAGCCGCGCTTGGAGCGTAGATATCGCCTGATATAACGTGCATTATCCTAAACCCTAGACGTACAGACATCTGTGATCTCTGCCAATACTGTACTCGGTTCGCGCGTATTGTACACTTACGTGATCACAATAATAAGTTATAATATAGACTGTAACTGAATAATAATATACTGTATGCTATATTGCTAGTTAATTACATAGGTAACCTAAAATATATTTCGGTTTACATTCAGTTAAAAGAACATAGATTAATTTTAAAGAGCCAATATAGCATGTTATATCTATGGACGCTTCACACCACGTCAGTCTGGCCCCGTGCTAATTACCTGAAAGGCTTGTGTTACAGGTACCAGACAACGGAAATATTATATTTCCAATTAACAATACATATCCAGACCCGGGAACATTGAAAACTTTTTATTCCGTCGGCGGGATTCGAACCCGCGACCCCCGGCTTGAGCTGCCACACACTCAACCAATTGAGCCACAGAGGCCGTCAAAAATGTTATGAAACATTTTCATACTGCGCTCGTAAGGTAGATACTAGATAGTAGATACAGTCGGAGAGTTAGTGAAAGCGCCTTGTTGAAGTAATTAGGGAATTCTCTCTCGCAAATGTTCCCCGGCATTTGGCTACAACTACAATGAAGATCGTTAGATCTTATACGTAATCCTATACCCTGTTCCAAATAATTACGTATTTTATGGAATTGCAAGGGATATATGATATTCCTAGTATCTTTAGAAACATTTCAGTTTTTGTACTATAAAATATAAGTACATGTTGGATGTCTTATGTTTGTATTCGTCAAAAACTTTCAAGTATAGCTTTAGCTCATAGACAAGGAGATAAGAGCGAGCGCTCACGTCTTGAGAGTTGAGACACGTTTTCAGACAGCCTTTAATCTTTCAACCGGGGATTCTTGGAAATGCTATTGTATTCTATTGTTGTCGCGATCATCGGTGCTCGTACGGGTTGATGGGAAAACATTAATTTATGTATGTGCATTGTGCGTGTATGTATTTGTTTGCTTTATAAATTACGTGTGGCACTCGGAGACTGCCTTGGTAAAGCTGTAGCATAGCATCTAGTCTACACGCATACGAGTACGTCTAGTCGCACGCACACAAACATCGTGCCGAAGTCTGTCGAACTGAAACGACGTTAGATGATGCCACACCGCTGTGTCGGTCGAAGGTGTTAGGTTAATTTTCGTTACGTAATTTCTTGATTCGGTCGCCGAAAGCTATGAAATGATCTTCAGAGTGTCGTGTCTGGTGTGAGCGGGACCCTAGCGTACCTGATGGCGTAGGCGAAGGCCATGACGGCGTCGGCGACGAACTGCAGCTGGCGCTCGAACTGTGTGTTGTCGGCGGTGAGCCGCTCGGCGCCGGAGCACGCCGGCAGCGCGCCGTTGTACGGCGTGCGCGCGCTGCTCGGGTATCGGCACCCGAACTGCGCCTCCCAGAACTCTGCGAGGGTGGAGCGCGTCACTACTATCAGAGAAGTTCACTCCTAGGCTGACCTACATTATTTGCAAACCCGTCCGACCGATCACAGCTAACATTGAATTGACATGAGCCGACCAGATGACGTAGGTCCGTCAACTGCCTAGGAATCAATTTCCTCAATGGTACATTCAAATATGACCTTCAAATTGAAACAATATTAGGAATCTTTTGACACCGTAATCATCGATAGTGGAGGAGGAATTGTCGTTTTAGTAAAAACGATTGCGGCAGATTGTAACTAGGCAGGCCATCAGAGGCCAAAGACGTTGTAGCGAAAAGTTGATAATTTAGTTTATCGTAGTGGTAATTAGTTTTGGGACTGCATTTTGTTAGACATAAAACCAAGTACCCATTATCCCCATCCGATTTCAGAGAAATAAAGTCAAAAGATCCCTCGTAATAATAGAGAGGAGCGCGCTCCCCTACAAACAAGCGCCACATATAATCTGTATCCATTAGCGAAGATAGAGCTTCGTATTATAATGAAGTGGGAAGTCGTTGGCCGAATCTTCATGTAATTAGCGGCGGCCGGCGAGACAACGGCCGCGCTGGACGGTAATGGCCTTTATTATGATAATGCGAGGGACGTGCGGCTCCTACATCACGCGCATACCGTTAGAGCTTGGAAAGTATGAAGAACGGGCAGCAAAAATTTGGCTCCTTTGCCGCTCGCCTGGGCCCTAGCATAACACTGCCACAAATATGACAACGGACTTTTTTGTGCAACCTAGGGTCGGCAGTCTGTCTGCATCGGAATACAATAGTATTAACTCATATCGTGAGTTGAGCCGGCGTCCGGCGATATAGGTGAATACTCGTAGTCGGCATTAGAGCGAAGTAACTCGAGGTCCTGTGGGCTGTGACGTGCGGACGGCATCCGGCCGCCGACCGCCGTCTCGCAACGACGGATGTTGCTAATTTGAAATTCTTGAAAGTCAGCTCAGCGTACAAGTTTGAAGCGAATCAAATTAATTACAGTACAGCCAACGTTTAAGTTTGTTTAGTATTGTCATGACAGTGACAGATTTATTTGACCGGTTGAATTTTTCGCTTCTTACATGATACGTACCTACAAACCACGGGTTCCGCTTGTTGTTCTTGACGTTGAGGCCGAGGAAGTACTCCTTGAACCCGACGACGTCGTGCGCTTGCGGCTGGACGCTGATGGTGCCCTCGACGGCGCGCTCGTTGCCGTCGGAGACCAGCGCTCGCGCCGACCAGCCGTCCGACCCCACCCAGCTGAACGCCGCCGTCGCGTTGCTGCGCTCCACCGCCCGCATCACGCCCGCCACCTCCTGGTCCGACCCGAATATTATCGCCCCTGGAGAACAAAAAGAGGCGTCATATGAGTACCAGATTACGTTGGACATATTTATATCGATATGCAGCACCGGAATCCAGTAATCGGGCGCCAGCTAAAGTGATGTTTAAACGGTCACTGATTTCATCACAGAGAAGTGGAATTTAGGATGCATTTATTTCAAAAGTGCACGCGTTTCATAAGAATTAATAAAGCGATTACTTCCACAGAAGACCTTTTTTTACGGCAGCCGTCCAAAATTTACTGAGACCTAAATTCCTCAGCCAGGTGCAATAAATGGTTAATTTTACATTCAGAGATCAAATTTCTTAGGCACCTGATCGTCCAGGCTAAGTAGTCGGTCGTTAAGGTCGACCCCCGAGCAAACGACCTTGGCCATACATTTGCCGCGTTGCCGAGATCGCGCCAAAACCCTATTATTTTTACTTATCTTGGTTCAAAATTGTCCTAAAAAAAATTTAAAGCGAATATGTAGTTTATGATATTGTCGATCAATTGGCGTAAGTTTCAAATAAAAGTAATTTGTAAATCCTAAGGAGATGCTGAATGTATGCTTGAATTTTAACAAATTGGTATTACTTTGGAAGCTGATATCATGAGTATAAGAAACAAAAATAGAAAATTTAAAACGACAAAAGGAATGTTGATATACTGAAGATTATTGCTGTATTTTTATTATAACTTTGTAGCTTTCAGATTATGAGTTTATAAGGTTTTAAATACGGTCAATTACGGAATCTTCGGACGGAACGCCCTTAACCTAGTTCCGAAGTTTGCCGTAGAGTGGAGAGTCTTATATAGCTTAACGGGCGGAAGTGTCCCTCGAAGCGGCGCGATCGAGGCGGAGCGCTCGAGTGGGCTCTCACAGCGACGGCGCTAAACTCACTGGAAAATTACCTTCCCAGCGTGAACATTCATAGCGCTTTAACACCTATCCCTGTCCAGAATCTTACCCACGAATGCCCAATCAATTGTTACAGGTATAATGTACTGTCCATTTAAGATGATTTTATTGTCCGTGAGTATTGAGTAATCAACGAGCCCCGCTGATCCAGCTGGCGATCCGCAGGCGATGCGAGGCGCGGCGCGGCAATAATTTGTATGGATTTGACAGATTTCAATTGCGTGAAAAAATTTAAAAATGCATCTACGCGTCGCGTTGCGGTCTGAATCAACCCTAACTGGCCGGCCGTCTGGAGGGCGCCGAGTGGAGCGGCGGAGGGCGGCGGTACTCCAAAACCCATTTGTTGTGAATACTCAATATCTCAGCTCATTTCACACGAAAATGCTTCGGACCGGTCCTTTTATTTGAAAATGTCCGTTTCGCTGCTGTTTGCCGAGTGAATAGAGAAATCCGAGGAAAGCAACCGAAACGTTAAACCCAGAGAACATTTTGGTATTATTTAGAAGAAAAATATAAGAGCTCACGTAAGGAAATTTTGTGCATTTCTGTAATGAGTTTCCGCCGCGTCGCATTAAGCCAGCGGGCCGGGCCGGACCGAGGTGCTAACAATTTTATACATAATACGCTCGTCGCCCAGAGTTAGCCTCGACATTTCTTTCACTCCACACGACACAAGCACCGGGAAATTGCTACTGACACACACCAGCTCCTCCATTATACGTCCCATAAAAGCGAAGTTACTCGGTATTACGACCATAATATCTGTTAATACCCTTCTATAGGTATTAATGAGGATTACGTAATTACTCGGGCATTATAAATGAAAATGAAAATGTATAAAAAACTTAAATCTTTAATCTGTAAATAACAGAAACTAAATAACCTACCTACTATAATACGAATTTGCCCCCTACTTAAGTAAAGTATCGACGTGCAGGTCCGGAAATGTCCTACTGCGTAGTAAGTCCCCTCCTCCCCCCATCACGCGATACGCGGCAATTTGTTTCAATCGAAGAGTAAAAATGATCCAGTGAGCGGGCGAGGGGACGCGACGGAGCGCAATGTCCGGCTCCGAAACGACGCCACTATAATACCGAGCTCGCTCACAAAAGGATTACAAGTTTTAATGGGCCCAAAAATTAGTTCGACGAAACTCCGAGAGGCTCACGAGTGAGTTGAGAAATTTCGTTACCCGGGAAAAGAATCGGCCTCGTGCATGGAGCGCCGAGCGATGTAATTAAAGTAAAAGGATCCCGCTGTTTGTTTCCTTCGACCTTCGTGAAATGCGGAGAAAACAATGGGGTAAATACTAAGTAATCGATCTCCTGAAATCTATTGCAGGAGAATAGTATTTATTGATGCAAGGTGATGTAACGGACATGACTCGCAGACGGCGCTAATGTGAATGCAGTGCCGCGCCGCGCCGCCAGCTGCACGGGGCTCAACAAGTGGCAAATTACCGTTAATGCTCTCCGCTTATACTTTCTTAACCTCCGCTCCTTGGCACCGCGTCCATTCTCTAAGCAGTTTACGTTCTTTTATGGACGCGAAAACAATAAGTAACGCGGCTAATGCGAAACTTGCAAGAACCGTCCCCTAGGACGAGCGACGAGATTTTTTGCTTTTAGAACAACTTTAAAAGGATCACTGTATAGCAAGTATGATTCTAATGTTCCTAAACGATTGGAAAGGTCGATAGCGGGACGCGTAAAAATTATCAGGTTTAACTTTATAAGATACTTTATCACGCGGCCTCCTCAGGGCTAATAAATCACATAAAAACGGATGACGCGCTCGCTCTGGGCGCTGGCGGGCGGCGCGGCGTGGTGAAGGCAGCTCGCAAGTCGCAGGGCGCGCGATAAGAGGCGGCAATCATCGGTTATTGAGCGAGATTCAATTTGTATAACCACTTTAGCGAAAAATTGTCTCGCGCCGCAGCTGGCTATCGCGGGTGAATGCGGGGGTGGGGCGGAGCGGCACGGGGGGCCGGGGGGAGCGGCCATGCGAGACGATTTACGCCGGCAATATGTCCCGCGCCGCACCACGGCCTTTATTTACCGAACACCACGCTGCCTCTGGTTTTTTATTTGTCGCTAAACTCGAATTCACTGAAACGTGGACCGTAAAGGCGATCTAGACATAAAGCTATAGTTGCGGAGCAAACAGAATGTACGTTATATATAAATTTACAAAACTACATATTGAGGCCGGCTTTTCGACTAAGCCGAGCTTTAGTCGATCTAAATCAATCCAATAGCAGGACGACGGAGTAGCCTTTAAAAATTGGAGCCGTGTATCTTTGTTCTCAGAGTTAAAAAAATAAAGAATACACGATATTATGTGCTCTATATGACTATCCATCTCTCAGAACCATCATTCTGAATATTCATGAGGGAAAAAGCGGCTGTAAAAACTTCGCTCGAAACGTTGATATCGCAGAAGAAAACAAAAGAATCATTGATTGAGAAGACCGAGTACAATTATGGGCGTTAAACTGCCGACCTCAGCCGCTCGGCGCGGACTCACAAAGGTGCTGATGAGAACGCAATCCAGTTAAAAACCACTCGGACCGGGATTGCACTACACTCCTACGTTTCAAAAGTAAGGGTACGCCTTTGCGACCAATTTTTCAATGCTATGATAACTAAAAGGATGAGTTGGTAAAACGGCTGGACCAAAATGGATGGAAATAGCCAAAGATAGAGAAAAGTGGCATTCTTTGGAGGAGGCCTTCACCTGCGGAGGGGTCCTTGCAAGTCAAACAAGAGAGAACTAAACTCAAAGCTCACTTTACTTTATAATAGGTAATAATAATAATTAAAAAAGTTAGATGTTAGAATAATTTTAATACTTACTTACATGTTAGAATTGTTATTTTGTTTTGTTAAGTTTATTAGTTTTCTTCTACATTAGATATTAATATGTATAAGTAATGTTAAACTAAAAAAAAATTGTAAATTTGCAAGGAATAAAAGGCTTTTTTATTTTTATTTTATTTATTTATGATAACTAAAAAATTGTTTTGGCAGACATGACATAATATGCAATCTCGCTCGGTCGGAAGGTGTTCCTTTGCGGCCGCCAAGCATATCGCTTAACTTGTGATTATTAATTTCGGTTATTTTAATTATTCAACGCCTCAATGGGTCACTAAAAGCGAAAACGTTTTATCATCGACAAGCCCGACCCTCGTCCGACTGCACTTCACATTCGCCAGTGATTTCGTACTCCGCTACTGTTCACCGCTCGGCGGTCATCGTTTATTTTTGCGATTCCCGCACTTTTATGTCGCACAGAATTATAATGCGAGGAACGATTCCTCGGTAAAGCGAAACGCCATTTTTACCAGTGAATTTAGCTTGCCAAATTGACACTAAAAGAGACCTACATTCCGAGAGAAGAAATTACACAGTAAAATGTGTGTGTGTTTAGTACCAGGGCTCTATTCTTTTAATACGCCTCGCACACGTCCCTACCGCCACGCGTATCTCACGATATAATGTAACTCGTATTACGCTATTTTATCTGGGAATTACAGCTGTATTTCGGGGGAAATTAATGGATTTATTAAGTTCGTAGTTGGTGTTTTCGTTCGCAATATTTCGTACATCTCACATACATCTCGATCATTACTGATCGTGACGAGGCGTACGCTACTTATTACACGGATTACAATATTACTAGCTCCGAGTACGTAATAATATGTACCACTTAAGTCTCAGCAGGCTCGAGCGTACTAATGGATTAGTAATTCTCACGCAACTTTAACTTTACATGACATTACATTACGCTGTGATTTATTATAACGTTATTCCCAGAACAATATTCATCAAATTCTCTACGAAGCGTATTTTCGAAGGAAGCATTTGAATTATGGAGTTAGAGGGCATTACAAATTCGTTTAAATTTTTTACACGATTGTAAAAAATTTAAACGAATTTGTAATGCCCTCGGTCACGAAGTCACAAGAAATGGTGGTACGGTATTGACAACGGAGCGGTCCGTGAAAAATTCTTACCGATGAAAGCTACTCGTATTCCATCGTAGACTGCATCATGCAACCAATTCGCCCTGAAAAATCGGTTTCGAAGTTGGATTTGACTTTCGTCGTGTTGTCTTTGTGTACCAGCTCTTTTTATTATAAATAGAAACATTTTTTACGTCTTCCTCCGCGAAAATAGTATTCGATCTCCTTGGGATGGAATTTTGAGAAATCCTTTCTTAGTCGCTACCCACGTTCTAAGAGTGCTACTCACGTGTGCATAATTTCGAAAATGTAGCTAGAAGGGTATAGGTGAGTTAATCTATTAGTCGATCGGCTCTCTCTCTCTATATTAGTCGTAGTCGGCCGTTACTCGTATACCGACAGGCGACTGGCGAGTCAGCGGCCTGCGATACGAAGTCGGCGAAATTAATTGAGTTCGGCGCCGGAGCTCACACAGTAGCGGCCCTCGAACATTCCACACCTTTTTACTCCTCCCTGCAAACGGATCGGCCCCATATTGTAAAACTTACACAGTCAACGTTCTACTGATTTATTGCTGTCTAACTCACTGGTAGAGTTTTCAGTCTGCCCTCTGTTTGGGTCCTGGGTTAGTGGTTTATATTTTGTACTACATTACGCTTGCTAAATCATATAATACGCTACTCATACTATCATGTATATAGGTATTCTTGTTTACGTTTATAATATTATAGTACTAAAATAAGCCAGCTAAATAAACTGGCTTTGCTTATCCTTTCCTGTATTGTTCCGTATGAGATGTATTTTATGCGAGGGCTGCGGGCGACGGTATCGGCGCGGCGAGCAATGTGTGCGGAAAGTTAATTTTACGTGTGAGCGCGCGGAGGGCGGTCGTACATTACCATAGTGCGATTACAGTTTACAACCATACATCTGCCACATACTGACAAACAACCATGTCTCAATACAGATTACTTACTGTCCCGTCGATCTCGAAACCTACTGGGTTACCAGAACAAGTAGAGAGTGAAGGTATACGGTAAAAACTTAGCCTTAGGTCAGTTTTTTGTGACTTATCAGTTATCACTATGATTTTTATAGCGTCACATTTGAAATTAGTTACTATCTTTTGTTAGTTGTGGCGCTGCCGGTAGTGGTGATCGCAAATATAATAGCAGCGCCAGAAACTAACACTCGGACTGTTGATTTTAAACTAACCAAAGAAATCGTCGAGTAATGGCTAAAACTATCCCACACTCAGAAACTTTAATTTTCTAAACATTTTTAAATTTTTCTCCTCCATAAAACAAACTCCTCATTAAATTAAAGTTAAGTAGTGATTAACTGTGAGTGAACGTACCTCTAGCGCGCGGCTTGGTGAGCAGGCGGTGCACGAGGTCGACGTAGGCGCGCTCGTCCGCGACGCCGGAGTTCTTCATCAGCTTCTCCTTCACCGCGATGCAGATCCCTGACCGCGCCAGCTGCGCCTCCAGCTCCTCGACCGCCTGCACACACACACACACACACACGTCTCCGCAGCGGTAGTTACCTCTAGCGTGCGGCTTGGTAAGCAGGCGGTGCACGAGGTCGACGTAGGCGCGCTCGTCCGCGACGCCGGAGTTCTTCATCAGCTTCTCCTTCACCGCGATGCAGATCCCTGACCGCGCCAGCTGCGCCTCCAGCTCCTCGACCGCCTGCACACACACACACACACACGTCTCCGCAGCGGTAGTTACCTCTAGCGCGCGGCTTGGTGAGCAAGCGGTGCACGAGGTCGTCGTAGGCGCGCTCGTCCGCGACGCCGGAGTCCTTCACCAGCTTCTCCTTCACCGCGATGCAGATCCCCGACCGCGCCAGCTGCGCCTCTAGCTCTTCGAACGCCTGCGCACACACACATACACACGTCGTTAATTAGCCAGTAGCCTTGCGTGTATACGGACGATTATCGAGCCAAGTAATCGTAATTGGCCAAAGAGTTCAGCGTGCTGGGTCTAACGACGCAAATTGGCAGAAGAATTTGTAAGTTGTTCTCTTTTAACGTGAGTCATTAATATAATATGTCGATTTTTAATGAAACCTGATGCATATTATAAAATAGTACCGAGGAATAGGTACTGCATACCTACTCCAAGATGAATGACGTAGCGTCAGGGTACATAGGGAGCTCAATGAAGCAATCGGAGATTTTCAGTCCGGCGATGAAGTGGAGCTATAATTATATTTAGGCAAGTTTCAGTAATTACTTTGTTTGTTGCTTCGATTCGAGCCGAGCGGCGAATCCCTCCCCCGGATTGAAGGCGGTCCTCGATATATTTCTCGATAACTCGCGCGTCGGACGCAGCCAATAACATCGCTAATTAAACTCCGCGGATAAAATAGAGTAGAGAATATGAAATATTATTAAATGGTACCCGGTGAAGTTTAGTTTAATCCACCGAGCTGCGGCGCTCGCTAAAGAAACACGAGGAGGAAAAGCTTCGTTGGGAACGCGCAGCGAGCTCGACGATCAACTAATTTAAATGGAACGATTCACTCTGACGCTCGTCGACTCCACATTTTAGGTTCGTCTCGATCCAGTTAACTCCTGATATCGAGTCGTCTGGTGCTCGTCTGCCGCTAGAGGCGCATTTTGGAGCTAAAAACTCCCAAAGGATTTCCACGAAAAAAATTTCAGGCGAGATCGAGACTAGCCGCTAATTAAGAAGTTACGTCGAAGTTCCCCGGGTAGTCGGCGACGGGATGGTAATTCATCTGATGAAGCTCATGAAAAATCTTATAAGACTTCGGGCGGCGAGTCATTTAACTTCGGGAGTCGGGATATAATTCGATTGTTATACTTATAGGAGTTCATTCGGGTCTGAACGGGGGTTTCTGCTTTGATGTCGACGCGTGGGCGGCGGGCCGGGGTAATGAGCCCTCTGTAACAGCCCCGCGCCCGGTAAACTGACACAATTAATGTCAAGGTGCTCGGGTATCGGAGCCGAATATGACTCGTTCCCGGCCCGACACGTGAACGTATTGACAAGCTGGGTCGGGATAAATCTAATTCGTAAAAAATGTATTACATTCGCACGCGCGTGAAATTGACAATAATATAATCGGCGGGAAATGTTCTATTCTGTGGAATATTGCTATCATGTATTTTGAGATAGTAATATTCTTAATTCTTACACATATTATTAGCTCAAAATACTTATACGGCATGAACGAGACGCATCTAAAAATAATATAAAAGTTATCCGATCTCGACTTCTAAGTTCTAAGGCTAAGGGAGTTTAACGTTACGCGAACACTTCGCGCTACTGCCTCGTCTCTGCTATTATTATAATTAATTAATTTTTATTGTCCATATATCCGTAGATCACCAATTCCTGGAAATCTTTTATTATCGCGGCCCATATGGGCCTTACGGGGCTTGATGGGTTAACATTATTTCATGTTTTCGTCCTTCCCGAACCTACGCTATTTATCGGTACAACATCTCGTATCGCACGGCGTAATGCGGGTAGCCGAGTGAATCTCAGCGCTCCAGTTGCGTCGCCTCGTGAATAATAATATAGTAATCGTAATGACAATAATCACACACCCCAGTAGCTGTCTCATTAGATAACTGATTAGAGATAATGTCGCCGCTCAGTACAATATTAATGGGCATTGTCCAAAAAAAATCACATGTACTTTTTATATTTTTTTTCGTTAAAATAGGGTATTTTAAGAATATAAATTAAATAATTTTGAAATTCATTGGCTAGTTTTTTCTTAATAAATTTTTAAAGTTTCGCTCTGACGTCATCATCGGCGGCCAATTGACCTCTGCAGTATGTTTTTTTTCGTTTCAATCTTATTTATAATGGCTGGTTTGTCAAATATAAGTTATCATTATGTGAAAGCTGATACGAGAAGCTTACCAAAAGTTCGAAACGTAATGTTGGTCGAATTTATTGCTAATTTAACGCCATTGAAGGTCAAACTAAGGTTAAACATATTTGTTCAAAAATATAAGTAACTAATGGGTATTTTTTTCGTTTATATACAGAAAAGCGATCACTGACCTTATTCCTCGAAATGTTTTTGTAATGAGCAAAATTTAAAAAAAATGGACAATCCCCATTGCTCTCTTGCGAGCTGCTTGTCGTTAATTGCCGATTACATTGTGATTACGTCTCGAGATAATGTACTAAACCGGTTAACTCATTACAAAGTAATTATATAGACCGATTATATACTATACATAGTTATGTAAAAATTTAATTACATAGGACTTAATGGAGCCAACGTTATGATCCTACGTTCCGAATCTAAAATATTTTGAGGGCTAAGATGGACTTGGGACTTCAGATCTAGAGGTGAACCACAGGTACAGCTTTACTAGGGGCTAGTGCTCTGCGCAACGTAACAAAGAGCTGCGTGGAGGAAATTCGTTGCAACAAAAAGTTTGCGTACGAGGGTGGGATGATAAGTAACTAGCCTAATAGTAGAAAACTTAACTTTTCGTTATAACATTAATTTCATTTTTCGATACAGTCTCCGTGAACCTCTATGCACTTACTACATCTTTGTTCTAAAGCAGTAATGCCTTCCATAAAATGTTTTCTTTCAAGGTCTGAAAAATACTCCTCTACAGCGGCTATGAGTGCTATGACTTCATCATTTGTGGCAAATTTCTGTCCACTCAAAAAGTTTAATTCATTGATTTTCTTTAATTCTTTTTTGGTCGTGCGTAAGCCATCGCGGCAGCCAACGGGCCGATAACTTTTTCATATTTGGTTCCTCGCTTAGGCTATGATCTATCCATTCTTTTGAGATACCTATAGTGTCTGCTATTTCAGAAAACTTCAATCGTCGGTCTACTAAAACCATATCATATACTTTCACGACCATTTCCAGAGTTGTCACGCTTTTTGGACGTTCGCGGCGGGCTTCATCTTTGACCCATGAACGACCGCGTTTAAACTCAGCCACCCAGTTTTTTACTGTGGCATGAGAAGAAGCAGATTCACCCTAAACATTTTTTAATTCGTCACAGATTTATAATATCCCCTTTATTCCCTTCATATTATGAGGAAACTTTATCGGCGCTCTTTGTTTAATTTTATCCATTTTGAAAACAGTTGACGAATTTTTTTTCAAATGATAAAAAAAAAAAAATTTCACGCCATCAAATTCAAATTTGGAACACAGGTTTCCAGATACATGAATTTAAAACTGACATAAGTACATATTTTTTTTATTTTAATTTGTTAAATAGCAGAGGCTAGTTACTTCTCATCCCTCCTCTACACAGTAACAATAAATTTTTAAAATGCAGTCTCCTAATGTCCTGAAGATATTCCCACACAAAATAACTTGGCACGTCGTTGTCTGAAACCACAAACGTAATATTGTCACACCCGACAATAGTTGTCTATATTTAAGCGACTGTACCCCTCCTTCAATTGAAATGTACAATCGCGTTACAAAGTGTACACACGAGACGATACTAAGAAATTTATGGAAGTGTCACATAATTGCGTACCCTCACTTTGTTATTTCAGTCGAGTATTGACTTAAATTATATGGGGGGAGAACGCGTTATATTATTACATACGAGTGGAGTGGCGGAAGCGTATGTCGGCCTCGTGTCAACAGTAACAGTTGTAATGTGAACACAGCATTACTTTGTATACTTTATATAAGGGTAAGTGGGCGTATTCACAACTACCGTTTGACTCGATAGAAAAAACTCCGCGCGATAAGTTTCCGAATCCGAATTGCACGGGAATCGAGAATACCCTCGCTTGTCTGCTATTGCATGGATACCTGTATTATCTTGTACGTAGTAACTGTGGTTCGAAACCAGCATTGCATCCTTTTTATGTATAATTGGGAGAGTATTGCGTCCTGTTTATGTATAAGCGGTAGAGCTTTGCACGAATTATTTTAAGATGCGGTAGATGTTAAAAAGCTATTTTGTTGTAATATAGGCCAATTTACTAACGAAAACAAGAAAGAATTAACGACTCGGCTAATGAATTTAATTAGCAACACGCCGGGGGCGACGAGAGCCGAAATACTCGCAGTTTTTGTGTTACAATTGGAACGAACTTTGCCACTAATTGAGCCGAACTGCGAGATATCGAGTACAATACAGTATACAGCTAGTACGGTGGCTTTGCGGCGGTATATTACGGAAAGTCAAACAGAGCTGAAAATAGATAATCAACGGTACAATTTCACTAGCTAAAGTGAAAAACCCACGACATAAAGACGATAACAAGGGTTAATACTTGAGATGTATGTTACATACTAATTGTATGTTTAACTTCCGTTCAACTAAAAACAACACAAACGAGTTTATATGTATTCACGCCACGACTAACGAGAGTCCTCTTCTATCCTTATTTCTTTTGTAAGACTAGACTACACTTCATTGTGCAGACCTACTGTTACTTACACACGCGCACGCTAATGGTCGACAGGATAAAATTACATTAGTACTTAGTAGACACGCCTCTGTAAGCTGAGGTAATTTTATATGCTTTTATTTTAATGCTTAAATTTTACGCACAAAAATCTGTTACAAAATGGACCAAAACAAAACAATTTCCTCGTCGCTTTAAAAATTACGAAGCGGGTCAATCTGTCAATAGAACGATTAGATCGTGTTTATTCCGAGACAAAATCGATACTCATTTAAATCCAAAAAACCTCGCTCCCTGCAACCCCGGTTATGTGATCAAAATAAATATAAGTTTTAAAATAAATAAAACACGGCTGAGCCATTAATCGGAAATTCCCAAATGTGTTCGAACGAATAAATAACATGTTGACAGTGGGATTGACGTGTGTATCAATATTTTATAGCTGTGATAGCTGCAACCTGTAAGCACAGGCGGTCCGGCAGCGGCCCTGCAGGCGACAGGTCGCTGGCGGCAGGCGGCGGGCGCCGGGTCGCTGGCGGGCAGGTCGTTAGCGACGGGCCGGTGACGCATGATTTGTCACCGGGCATATTTACCGCGAGTTGACACAGGTCACAGGGTGAAGTGCCGGCGTGTCCACATCGAAATACCACATTATGGAAGTGTCACTTAGTAAAATGTGGTTTCACTTTACGTTCACCGAGGCATACCTTTAGTTGGTCGTCGTACTCGGGACGGTCGTACAATTTTCGTTGCCCTAGTATGAGAAGGAAGTGAGCCATATCGAGCGGCCCGAATATGTATGCGAGTTATCGTTCTATACCAAACTATTTCGATGGGAGCTTGACCCCCTGCCGGTCAACAGCATGTGGTTCCGGCACATTAATTCACGCTTGTAATATTATTACTATGTGCATAGAAATACGGCTCAGCTAATGAACACGGTCAATGACTCATCGGTGAGTGGTGACAGGCCGAGTTGTGTCCATTAATTGATTATTATTATAAGTACATAAGTGCTTATAGGACGTTTCTATACACGGCTTGGATTAGGATATAAAGATGTCTCTTGCATATTAATCACTATTATATTATGTTTCGGAGTACTTTTACATGACGATCTCAAAAATTGCAAGGGTATTGCTAATTTAAGGCTTATAATCATTACGATTATCATCACTCATTACGAGTATAATTTGTTGAAATCATTTTTAATGTTCGCATTTTCTTTATTCCTTGTAACTATCCGCCTGCTACCTTAGGTCTCACGGTAGCAGGTTTTCTGGACGGTCAGGGCTAGGACTGTAGGGCATTAGGGTGGCAGGTGTTAGGCATCCTAGTGCTAGGGTACGGCTCTCCCCCGTAGTAACGTAACACCTTATCCTGGGTTTTCCAACGCGACTTAAACTTTCAATGCAATTTGTTTACTAAATAATAGTTTTAAAATATTTGTGCTTCAAAATGTTATTTATATTTCAACTAATTTCGATTAGAAAATCCACAAATACGAAATTAACGTATCCGTTCAACTTATTTCCAATGAAATGATCCGAATGTGATTATCTCGCGCAAAGCCGATCGAACAGAGCGGCCGCGGCATAATCGCATTATTTTGTTATTCCCAAACATATTACCTACTCATTTTGTGCGATGAAAACAATAATTTAATCTATCTTATATATGTACTTTTGAATTGAAGCAAAATATGTCATTAAATACCTAACAAAGTTTTATAACTTCTTCACGATTTATAGTAGTCGAAGGCTTCAAAACTCGTTTTATCATTTCGGAAAGACTTCAGACCACGTATCTCAAGACAGCAGTCGTCAAAAGCTTTCTCGAGATAATAATATATTTAAGGAAAAAAAACCTCGTAGGACTGACCTTGATGCCGTAGCTGGACTCCTCGTAGACGATGGAGACGTAGCTCCAGCCGAACTGCTTGACGATCTCGACCATCGCGCGCACCTGGTGCAGGTCGGAGGGGATCGTGCGCGTGAAGTACTCGAACCGCGCCTTGTTCGACAGCTCTGGCGACGTCGAGAAGAACGACACCTGCCGATAACGAGTAGTATGTAGCGGACAGAAGTAGAAAAATCCATAAAGTATTCTCACAGAATCAGAGCCGGTTACATAATTCACAAGTTTGAAAAATCTTGTGACATTTACGCCGGCCGTAAATAAGAAAAATACCGAGAATGGACGTTAATCTCCGAAATTTAGCGATTCGTGTGATGGAGTGGAACCGGCCCGGCTCGTTAGGCCCGCAGCTAATTTTTATCGCTCGCAACTTCTATAATCGCTCGAAACTTCGGCGTGAAGTTCATCATTAATTACCGAGAAAATCCTTTTTCTGCTCGACCGGAGGGTCCAAAACAATTTTTTTAAGAAAACTGATTAATCTAACGAGATTCGGGCGAGGGTCGCGACTCGCGCCGGATCGACGAGAGCGGAGCCGGGACGAGCCCCGGGGGCGAACTGTTGATACTTCGCGCCGCTTCGTCGATTGTTTCTGGCCATTTTCGTCGCTAGGGGCTAATATTTTTAATTGAGCGTTCAGCCCGCACAGAAAACAGAGACAATGAAAACTTAACAAGATTTAGGTTGTAGTCGTGTTACAATAGGCGTTATGTTAACGAGGACGAGGACGAGGACTTCTATTCATCGAGGAGTCGCAGGCAAAATATGTGAGGTGAAGATAACGTGTCGCTCACAGTCGGCCGCGCACATTGTTGCCGCCGCCGGAGGCCGCCTTTGTCTCTTGTGTGATTCCACGTCTTATCTGAATGAAATGTTAATTATGTGTTGTATTTACACGCCAGAACTCGATGTACAGACCTGCGGTATCTTGAACAAGCGCAGCAGGTTGGCGACCTGCACCTAGGTGACGCTGGAGGCGGCGCCCACCACGCCCGAGATCACCTTCCGCATGGCCGTCGCGTCGTACTGTACATAACGCCGGCGGTACAGACCTGCGGTATCTTGAACAGGCGCAGCAGGTTGGCGACCTGCACGGAGGTGACGCTGGAGGCGGCGCCCACCACGCCCGAGATCACCTTCCGCATGGCCGTCGCGTCGTACTGTACATAACGCCGGCGGTACAGACCTGCGGTATCTTGAACAGGCGCAGCAGGTTGGCGACCTGCACGGAGGTGACGCTGGAGGCGGCGCCCACCACGCCCGAGATCACCTTCCGCATGGCCGTCGCGTCGTACTGTACATAACGCCGGCGGTACAGACCTGCGGTATCTTGAACAGGCGCAGCAGGTTGGCGACCTGCACGGAGGTGACGCTGGAGGCGGCGCCCACCACGCCCGAGATCACCTTCCGCATGACCGTCGCGTTGCACGCGTACTCCGCGTCGTCGATGTTGCTGATGGAACCTGGAAGTCGGTCGGGTCAGGGACTGGGACGAACGTCTTTACCGTTTAAATGGGACTTCGAGTTCCTCAGTTAAGATGAAATATTCTAAATTATAAACAAAGCAAAGGAATTCGGTCGGTATTTGCAGATACCGAATTCCCGGAATATCTGAAGTTCCCAATTCTCTGTACACGTTTATTGAGAAACATCTAAGCGATAATGTTTCAGTGAGTTACGGCGATTGTGATCTTGTTTAGCGAACCAGCTTGCGGCACTTTACCTGTCCAGATTACAGGAGTAATGGGAGAAGTGAGTTCTCGGAACCCCATCTCCGGGTAAGCGTGGCCGTCGAGGAAGAAATCCCGGGACGGTACAACAAGATTTAATTATTTTCTATGCCAGATATCAGAAATACTGGTATATTTCAAGTATTTGATGAAAGTAACCATTTTACACACATGCTCTTTTACATAAGGGACCATAAGATGTGTAATATTATTTCAATGTTCCAACTACACTACCTTTAATGAAGTCGACGGCCATCTCCAGGCCGTAGGTGTCACGGTCGCAGTCGTCGAGGACGTGGGCGCCGAGCCGCACGCCGGGGATGAGGCCGCGGCGGTTGACGATGTCCAGCGTGAACAGCATGGTCTCCAGCGCCTGCACGCCGCCCTGCGGCATCACCGGCCCGCACGTGCGCTCCTCCGACCGCTCGTGCACCATCATCAGCCCGCCCAGCACCAGGTCGCCCTCGATCACCGCCTCGCGCTTGATCGGCCAGTGCGGGTGCTTCTGCTGGTCGCCGGCCATGCGCCAGCTCTTGTCGACGTCGTAGCCGTTGTAGCCGTCGCCGTAGCCGGCCGGGTCGAAGACGGTCTCGAAGGTCCCGTCGAAGTCGAGCGGCGCCTCCGTCGGCCGGTGTCTGTGCCTGTGGTGGTGTTTGATGTTAGCGTGTTGGGAGTACTGATGATCGAGCCGCTCGGGGTGGGGCTGATCGTGTTGCGCGTGTTGTCGGTCGGGCTGCGAGTGTTGCTGGTGTTGGTGGCCGCGTCTCATTTCGGTGTGGGTGAGCGTGAGGAGCAGCGTCGTCGTCGCCAACCAGGTGCGGCCGGGACGCATGATAGCGTCGTCTCTCTCATGCCAGCACCCTCGAACGCTTCGGCCATACTTCCCGGGGAAACATGTTCATGTCATCTGAAACAACAAAAACATTCCATTAAAATTTAAGATATAAACAACGTTCGTGTTACTACTAGATAGTATTAGACACCTTAAGTAAAAAAAAGTCGAAAAACAATTCGCAAAATTATTTTATTCGAGTGGGTTCGGCGGGAACGGCATCTAACGCTCGCCGAGTCGCTAGCACGAAACTAAAATTGACGAGTGACGCACAAAAAGGCGCACAAACCGAAGCCGGGGAAATAAAAAGTTCATTCAGCCGGTCGTCCGCCCCAGTGTGCGGTCCACTTTTACGGTGGGAATATAAATGAGGGATTTAATACGGTGAGTGCAAATCATTGCCGATGGATGTTTACCACCACCGCCCGTTTCGGGGCTCCGTTTGTTTTGGCGGCGAGGTGAGGCGAGGTTTAGCGAGGGGAGGGGACCGTCATTAGCCGCCAGATGTGACGTCAGACCTGTTGTTAGTTGTTACACGTCGACGGGTCAAAATAACATTCATGCTGGTCACTGAGTTAGATTAATTGAGTAGACCTCCGACAGAATTCAAAGATAGGTAGAAATCTTATGAGGTACTCGGTAAAAGTATATAATAAAACTCTATTCATCACAGCACTACCAGAAATTGTTTTTCTAATCCGGTTATGTACCGAACGATATTATGTTGACCGATCACTAAAATAAATTAATGTAACGCGCCTCCCTCATATTTGCGAAAAGAAAATGTATTGTGACGCGATAATAGAATCGAAGACGAACTACACTCGATACAATACGCGGCCATTAGCAAATGAGCGGGAGCCGGCACCTGATGTCTCGAGTCGGAGGGGAATATTTTTTACGAGAGTCAATACTGTCGATGTCGGGGAAGGTTTTTGTCGAGTCCCGGGAAACAATAATACATCGCCGGGCCGATTCAATCTACTTCTATTATGAGTCACTCGGCGGGCATTGAATCTCCGGCAATAAAGGGCCGGAAAAATCCGGTGAGGTCCGGATTGAACTCGTAACTCGATGACGACGGTCCGGACCGAGCCGATCGAGGCTTTAAAGCGCTCGTAAAGTTTTATATTATTATTATCTTCCCAGTTACTGTGAGTATTTATAAAGCTAATAATATATTTCTGAAAGGCCATCATGGTAAACAAAAGTTGTACTATAAAAATGCAATTCCAATAATATCATAATACTAGAGGTGCTCCGGAAGAAGCCGCTAAATAAAAAGTAACGTCAGATGTTTTTGTTCCGAAAACTTTCTCGCTCGGTAATGAAAGTTTATGTAGATTACGGATTGCTTTTAAAAATGTGTTCCGCAATTTTGTGGGATAAAAAACATTCGAATTTATTTCACTGCAATAGCGCTCCGGGCGAGGACGGCAATGGCGGAGCGGCAGGCGACAAAAATACGCCAACGAGCAAAACAGTTACACCCCAGAATAAAACGGCAGCGGCTCCGGAACGTACGCGTCGGGCAGAGCATTGATATTTAAATTAGGAATTCGCTGGTGCCGCTCAGCGTGCGTGTGCTAAGCGTTTTCGCCATCCGCTGCTGTTTCAGCTGGAACGTTATCGCGGTAAACGTTTGAGTATTTTCGTTTATTTTCGCCATCAAACGTGTTAATGTGATGGTCTGTTTACGCATTTACATATTATTCACATGCGCACGAGGGCGTTTTAAACCCGATTAAGTCTGTTTAAAAATTAAAATTGAATAGACATTTTATAAGGCGTATCATAAGCGTCAGGGTATCGTTCAAATCTGGGGTGATGATAACACGGGACACGATATAAATTGGCCTATATATTACAATATGATAGTGAGTGGCAGAGCGGCGGGCGCGGGGTCTGGCGCGCAGCCATCTCCGCGATTTATGTTCACTAAACCGACACTCCGCTTCGTTGCGTCCGCGTCGGTCCGTCGCTTTTGATCCGCCGCAGATTTTCACTCCACGCAGGGAGCAGTTCGGACTGCTTCTCGCAGTTGATTACATTTACCCAAAGTGAAAAAGATTATGAATAGAAAAAATTGTAGATTGATCTCTTGACTCTTTTGTAAAAGTAATTCCAAAATGAGTTACAATTTTCATTATACCTACGTGTTACAGTAATATTATAAAATATCCACGTGCTCCATATGTATAAAAATGATAATATTATAAAATATATTAAGGGATAATATAAATATAAAAGGAATGAGGAAAATATGACGTCAATGCCATATTAAAATACGTTTACAAATCACATTTCCTCGTCTTCTTATCGGATTCAAAGATATGTGGAAGTTCGATGTTTTCATTGTGATAATGGCCCGGGATCCCGGGATCTCGCGACTTGACGCACGTGCGAACGCTTATGGATAGAGTTGTGAAGTTTGAGCCTTGATGCATGTTGTATTTACTACTTTCGTCTAAGTACGTTAAGAATCGGCGCTAGAATAATTGTTCTTTTTTTATAAGAAAATAATATAAACACTATTTTACAAACTTCGAAACGTTGATTAATTTAAAATATTACGTTGCGTTAAAACGTTTTAAAAAGTGACGTTACCAAAGTCAGCAAAATCCTGCGGTGAAATTCACTAGAGTTACAATTTACGTTCGAATTAAAACAGCACGTTCAACAGTAAATTACAAAATGATAAAATTAGAAACAATAACTATAACTCGGGTGATGTTAACGCGGCTCTCGGGCGTGTTTGCTCACCGCGCGCCGACACCAACATTCTTTAACGGCATACGAGTACGTGTACAATCACTTAAAAAGCGTACATCGACACAATGTAATATGACTAAAACGAACAAGCATTTTTATAGTAAGCTAGAAAAATATATGTTATAGTACCAGAATATGATGTTCTGTTGGTGAATCGTAATAAATAAATGAAATAAATAGATTTACTATATTATTTATTTTCTAGAGTTATGATTTCATAATATCATATTAGATAACAATATTATTGTAATGATATTGTGGCGGTAACCACAATTCGCCTAACAATCCTACATCGCGCTATCGAAGTTTCGGAGAACGGCAAGATATATACAACGTCGGAAATGACGTCAGAGGGTTTCGGCCTGACCGAGCATGCTATCTCTCTCGGTCGGAAGATCTTCCTTTTCGGCCGCCACTAACAACATTAAATTGGTGACCACCGACAAGAACACGCATCCTTCATCATGGACATCAATCATCATCAACACTCCCCGCCCCTCCGCACCACGTCAGCAGACATCAAGCATAACCGGGTCGCCTCGACCATAAGCCGCGTTGGGCGTCTGCGCCAGTCGACCCCGTGTCCGGCTTGAACGTGGCAGCCATAGGCTACAACGACCGGTCAGCAAGCAGAGCACGGGGTCCCTCTCCTGGTCATTGCACGCGTAGCTTCAGCCCACACCTGACAACACAAGGGCATTGAAGAATACCACCGGTCTTCGGGGGAGAGTGATGTGGCGGTACCCACAATTCGCCTAACAATCCTACATCGCGCTATCGAAGTTTCGGAGAACGGCAAGATATATACAACGTCTGAAATGACGTCAGTGGGCTTCGGCCTGACCGAGCATGCTATCTCTCTCGGTCGGAAGATCTTCCTTTTCGGCCGCCACTAACAACGTTAAAATATTATGAATCATAACAATATTATTATATGAAATAATAATTATTTTAATTAGACCTATGATAATACTTGAGGACTATACGATAACAATAATTGTGTATTTAATGTTATTATTTCAGTTTAATGGTAGCTTAGGCTACTACTCAATATTATGTTGACGTAACCGATTTTTACACTCAAAACATTGTAATATTAATATTATGTTAACAAAAAAATATTTAATTTCATGTAAAGTATTTATTTATTTATTTCCATACTTATTTGAACTACCATTACAGGTTTACCCCAATGCGATAGAAACATAATAATATAAATAAAAGCTTACCACTAAATAATATTCAAAAAGTCATTTTACCTTAATTAAACTGAACAACAACTAATTATTAAAATTCAAAAATTTAAACGAACGCCTTTTTTTTCAAAAATAGAGAACTTACATAAACTTACAAACACAAGCAAGCATAGGCATTTACGCAATATATCACGACGCTGACGATAAAATATTATAGCGTAGGAACTCCTAAGTCCTAGCGCCTTTTAGCACGGACGTATCAACCCGTAGCACGTTTCGTAGAGTTGTGTAACGTCATCGTAGCACTTTCGTAGTATCTAGTGGAGCTGTGTAGCACTATCGTAGCACTTGCGTAGCATCTCGTACAGCTGTGTAGCACCATCGTAGCACTTTCGTAGAGCTGTGTAGCACTTGCGTAGCATCTCGTAGAGCTGTGTAGCACCATCGTAGCACTTTCGTAGAGCTGTGTAGCACTTGCGTAGCATCTCGTAGAGCTGTGTAGCACCATCGTAGCACTTGCGTAGAGCTGTGTAGCACCATCATAGCACTTTCGTACAGCTGTGTAGCACTTGCGTAGCATCTCGTAGAGCTGTGTAGCACCATCGTAGTACTTGCGTAGAAATGTGTACTGTGTAGCTTACTTAAAATTAATAATAAATTTATTTATTTTTGAACCTTATTGCCACGGAACAAGATTGAACATTGTTAGACAGCGGCATAGCAGGTCAGTGACCTGTCCATACTCCGATTACTTTGTGTTTATTTTCGCATAATTTAGATCAAAGTGACCGCACCGCCATACATAAAATCCCACGTATAAAATTTATGTTGAGCTTATAAAGGTGATATTAACACACAGCAGGTGTTTGACACAACACGCCAAAACTGGGTTTGTCGAAATACATATTAGTACTTAGTAATACAATACGACTTGATGGTTGCCTGCTGTCTGTCCCTTTAATAACATAAATAATATTATATACTTAGATCTTTACGACTAAGCAACGGATTTTGATGTTTTCGATAGATAACATTGATTCAAGAGAAAGATTTCATTATAATAATTATTTTAAGAGAATTCAATTTTAAGAATACGATAGCAATACGCTTACTCATAGCGTATGTAACAGTTAAACAATGCGATTGATTAAAAAATATAATAATTGAATAATTATACACACATAAGTGTGTATAATTATTCAATAAAACGTTTCGTAACGTAAAATTATTATATAATATATTATTTTTAGTATCATAATAATTTTACGTTTTATGTAATATTTATAAAACGTAAAATTAAACAATTAAAATTAAACAACGTAAAATAGTCGTTGTACATTTTCAGTCGATTTAGCAGCTCAGTAATCAAAATAAGATCAGATTCAAAATGTACTTATAAAGGTCGGATAATAAACATTGAAATACGTCGCGGTTTACCCCGGGTAGGGAGCTGACGGTAATGCTAATCGCTTGCATATTTAACGGCGAACAATTACATCGGGCCGATCATCACCCGACATCTGATATTCCATTACACGGAGTATTACACTACTCGTAAATAATAATCAGTTCACGGTGTACCCCAGTGACTTCATACGCACAGTTCTTAGCTATTAATGGTCGTAACTCATAACTAATGATAGTAATTTTATCAATGTCGGCAAATATTAGATGAGACTACGGGAAAGAATATTTATAAATCACAATAAATATTATGATAATGGGACGCGGATCGATGTCATTATCTCCAAATATACATAATATTATGATTATTATTGAGCAATCGTCTTATAATAAATATTTATTTATATCTGTTATTGAGAATTATTAGGACGGATAATAATACAAGGGTTTTGATTTTCGAGAGAAATTGCTTTTTATAATGCTAACTTATAGTCAAAACCAACTTGATATCTAATTACTGTAATAAACCCCACTCTTGTATCCCCCCCGGACTATAAGCAGCGGCCTCCGCTTCGGTGCTCCTATTCATACCTTATCTGGGCTGTACGTTTCGGTGGCGCCATTGTATGTTCATTACGCTTTTTATACTCGTTTCTTTACTATGTTTGAAGAGCAATAATATGGAGATTAAAATAATGATTTGTTTGTGTCTTGGGTTACTTTTTCATCACTCCGAGATCCTAAACACGACGAAAATGTTATGTCAGACATAAAGACATTTGCCAATTCCGTTTTTTGCGCTTCTTTCTTGCACGGTGTGTAAAAACAAAACGTATTCGAATATTTTCTTCGCTTGCCTTTAAATGCCATTACACGCATTCATTTCCAGATAAACCCATTTTGTCTTCTACCCCATTACATAACTGGCCACTTGTGTAAATTCGGTTTATGATTGAAATTGCACTGGAGTGCTGCCAATACTAGTATTAGCCCGCCGGCCGCGCTATATTAAGTGCCACATCTCGCCGGCCAAGAAATAGACATTTCCGCCGCCGCCCAATATTGCGGTCGCTGGAGCTGTCCTTTTGTACGCCACTTAGCCCGAACAGCCCCGAGCGACGCTACGAGTATTGCTCAGCACGTAGTTTAATTCAATTTGAAACACCGTGACACTACGTTTTTTTATGAAACATGGGGAAGTTCCATCGGAACAGCAGTAAATATAGCGCTTTTTAAAAGAATTTATGCGTCATAATTTGAAACAGATCGGTGTGAATTTAGCATAATTGTTCAAGTTACTTCGTCGATATGAGTGGCTTTAGTATTTAAGACGCGCTCTCGAGTCTCGTGTCGACAGCTCCGCCGGTCCTCCGCCGGCGCCCTCCATTGTGCCGAGGGTCGAGAGGAGGGCAATCAGCGCCACGCTACCACGAGAGGGCCTAATTCCACTTTCAGTTACCGATCACGTTTAGGATTCTGTAATTTAATAAAACTTTAGATACTGTCGAATTCTCTCACACCTTTTTGTATTAGCATAATTCAGTAAATTTTAGTTTAAGTGTATTAGGAGAATATTATACGAGTATTCATTAAACATAATGTTATAATTGATCTAGATTATACTGTCTCACATCACATCGTGTTACCTCACATTATTATGAAATGTAAGGCATTCCCGGCGTGCAAGTTGAGCGCTATATCGAATACGACACGAAAGTAATTTACAGAATTCCCTAATTTCGCGCGCTCATGTAAAATAGAATTAATTAAAACTTCATGTTGGCTCATTAAATATTTCAATTAATTACTGAAAACATAATTCACCATCGAATTTATAGGCCTAAAATTATGACCTGATTACTATAATCGTCGAAAAGTAATGTGATAAAATCAAACACTTCAGTAATAATAAATCACCTTTTAATTTCTCACTTCCAATTTATTCACAACACTCTATTTATAGTTATTTAAAACTACACTTATAGTTCACAGTGACAGTTCTACAGTGATGTTCACTCTATTGCTGCTCTAAGAAGAATGCCCCTTCCAAATCAAGAATCGACTATTTATTGATCTTTCACCGGAAATAATATTTTAAAAATATATTTTATTAAACACAGTTCCGGCTACATCAGACCGGAAATACACCCACAAATTTTAATTGAATAATGAATTGGCATTCTCCTTAGTTAAATAATTCATTACAAATAAAAATATAATTATAGAAGCCTTAACATTAATTTTAAAGCATAACAATAATAATTTACTAACAATATAAAAAATGTAAACTTAAAATTAATTTGACTTCCTATAAACTCATGCAATAAATAATATTGATTAATCATAAAATGTAAATATAAAATAATTTGATTTATCATTTTTAATTTAATAAATAATCTTGAATAACAATAAAATCACACTTCTCCAAATTAACATTAAATAATTATTTTAAATATTCGAAATTCATTACAGTAATTTAATACGCTTAAATTTCTAAATTAACACTATGTTAATTGATATAATATTATTATTATTATTACTTCGTCAAAACTAGTCAATTAGCGCTTACCCATAGTGATGTCACAAAAAGGTGTTATAATTCTCCTTATTGTTCTTAAAATTACTTAAATAACTTAAAAATTACTTAATTACTTAAATTACTTAAAAAATACTTCGAATAGACCATCATGAAGAATTGGTGACCTACTAAATTTTGTCAATCACTTCCTACATAGGACTCCCGACTATAAAAGATGATTGGACCACTACAGCAAGTTCTGGTTGAGAGGCCTTATATATACTAAGCGCACAGTCTTACATCCCCCGGCTAAACTGGGCGGGCCGCAATTTCTCTACATATTAAGACTTATCGCAAACGCGGCCGGACATGCTGCGGCCCGGCAACGTGTGCACGAATCTATTATAGTTAGTATTCGCGGCCGCTTCGGTAGTTATTATGTTAGCGTGTGACGCGCGCGTGACGCCGAATACTAACACCGTGTCACACGAGTCACGAGTCACGACAGATGTTACGTCACTTATTGATATCGGTCGGCCAGACGAGGGATACGCTTATCATATAAATATCTTGACTGTTATGTTACCCGGGAATATTGGTTATAGTTCATTCAGATTCTGAAATCTGCCTTTAACAAGGTAGTTAGAATCGCATAGACGATGAAGATACGCTTATGTTTTTAACATAAGCATCTATTTTCCGCGCTATTTATTTATGCGTATCATTCCCTATTCTGGATAACTATCTAAGTCACTGTATCTTGAATCTGAATTTGAATCCAACTCCTGTGGTTAGAATGTAAACTACTGAGATAAGCACAGTAGGCGGTAGCGCTAATCTGTAGACCGATGTAACGACAGCAGTGATACCGGGTAATATCGCTCGAGCTACCTTACCTACTGCTGCTGTTCCGCCAAGTCAGAGATCCGCTTATCCGCCGCGCTCAGCGTTCGCCTACTCGGTTACATCCGCTTTAGCTAAGTGTATTTCACGTAGCTTTCATTAGATATCAACTACGATAACATGGCGCGCCCCTCTTCCACTCCTTCCACTCCCACTTCGAAACGTTTGAAGTGCGTTGTCTTGCGCGGTCGGCTAGTTATGATTAGTTGACCAACAAATCTTGGTAATAAGTGACATTAAGTGAAATATTACGTGTACTGTGATTGGTTTAATACTTACTACGTACAAACTCTTTCATTAGAATGTGACTACACACATTGAAACAGTCATTTGGAGGGGCGCGCCATGTTATCGTAGTTGATCTCTACAACATCTTATCTAAAAGCAGAAAGAGACGTAATATTTTGTTTGTAATAATATTAATAATTATGTTAATTGTACCGGTTACACAACAATTTGTGGTCTCGCTTGAGACGCATCTAAATATTTATCTTGATTAGGTATGTGATAAATGGATTACAGTGGGTTCCCAAACTGTGCGCCGCGGCGCCCTGGTGCGCCGTGGAAAGGCAAGAGGGGCGCCGTGAGTCGATCCTCCATCATTATCCATAACCACAAATATTATAAAATAAAATTATTATACAAAGCAAGCAGATTCAGCTTAAATATTTGTTTATTATTATTTACTTGCTTAACATAAAATTAATTAATAAATTTTAAAGGTGTTTATTGGAGTTTACTCCTTAAGAATTGATTTTCATATATAAGGCGCCCGGTATGAGAAAAATCCGAGGGGTAAAACCTACTAACAAGTAACGAAAAATCGTGTCAAGTTTTTGGTGCGCACCTTTAGTGCGCAACTTTTTAATTTGTTTTAACAAGATTTGAATGCACAATCCTTTAAAGTTTAAAGAATGGGTATTCCCGGGTAAATATTAGGTATATATATAGAATGTACACATTATTCAGATAAAAAAGTAGTAGAGTAGTAGATTAGTTCAAATTCGGGGAGAGGGTAGCCGAGGTGTTGCTTTTGATGTTAGAAGAAACCCCGTTCCTCTAGGCCTATTGGGAGCGGAGTTATGGCTACTTTAGTAAGACGTTTGACAGTTGCCGAGCTGTCAATGTCAAAGTTTGAATGCTTGTAACTCGGCAACTATTTGTCCTGGATATGAGTTTCTTCAGCTTGATCTACCTGGATTTTTCTCCTCTATTCGATTCTGGCCTCAGAATTGAGAAAAAAATGATGTCTCTGATTTTGATTTAGTTCAAATTCCGGGAGGGGGTAGCCAAGGTGTTTCCTTTGATGTTAGAAGAAACCCCGTTCCTCTAGGCCTATTGGAAGCGGGGTTATGTCCGCTTTTGTTCGATGTTTGACAGTTGCCGAGCTGTCAATGTCAAAGTTTGAGTGCTTATAACTTGGCAACTGTTTGTCCTGGATATGGGGTTCTTCGGCTTGTTCTTCCTGGATTTTTCCTCTCTATACGATCCTGGCCTTTCGGATTTTCTATCATTATACTGGCTAAAGTGAACTAAAAGTATTTTGAAATAACTATGGCAGAAAGGGGTGTAGATAAAATTGATAAACATCTGATTTCATATGATATTAATCTTTTTTCAGTTGAATAAACTCTTTTTGCGTATGGTTAGATACTCGTACTTAAGGAGTAAACTCCAGTCGTGCGTCGGAGCTGACACACTTTTTTTATGTATATTTTTGTAATAGCTACGTAGAGTAGGGCCCCGAGAGGGTCGCGATGCGCTGCGTGCTCTTCGCGCGTCGCGAAACCAAAGTGTCAGGCCTATACAAGTCCTGGAAGAGCCTCTGTTCGACCACGGAGCCTGTATGGGCCCGAGGAGGGCCTGCTGGTGACAAGCAGACACGCGCACGCAAGATCTAGGATATCCCTTCGTATACGGCTGAAGGCAAACCGCAGGTAGTTTTAGTGGTTAAACCCGGAGTCGGGAGTCCCACATACCCCCGGGGTGCTTCAGCTTAACTGAGGCCAACCCGGGGCACCAATAAAGGGTTTCCCCTGTGCATCAAAAAAAAAAAAGGCACGCGCACGCGGAGCCGCGGAAAGAAAGCTCGCTCGTTCTTGCAATACTGCGTGCGAAGAGTGGAAGGTATAGACCGGTTTTAGTGGGTAGGGCTGCGGTCAATTCACCATCTTTACGGCCGCAGTGAGTCCTACATACCTGGAGGAGTTGCCCCCAAACCCTCTGGCATGCGCAACAGCATACCCCGTCTCAAAAAAAAGGTAGAGTAGGGCGCCGTGACAAAATATTGACTTGTAAGTGCGCCGCAGGCTGAAAAAGATTGGGAACCCCTGGACATTACACAATATTTGGTTACCCAAAAATTTGGTTTCACAGTTTTTTCTGAAACCAAATATTTGGGTTGTAGCAGCCTTTCGTCGATTCACGTATCTCCTCACTATTGGGAAGATCGACATTGACAAAATTATTTTGCAATTTGACAATTCAGCAACGATTTTTATCCACTCGTGTAAATCCGCCGTCACTCATCAAAACGCAATTTAATTTCTCAATTAGCTTACGATTAAAGTGAATATGAAATGACTAGAGTACAGACTGTGCTAAGACGTAATGTAATAGTTTGTAAATCAGACCGAGATGAGCTCCAAATATATTCAAACAACATTAAGTTCCCAGATTCGATAGTGTTTGTGTTAGTTCATCACGTTTATACAAACATAATATATACTGAATAGTTTGTACATATATTATGTCTTGGTGTATTGACTCTGCACCACAATTATATACTCTGTTAATCCCTATGGATATTAGTATAAAAATATAATATAAGATATAAAATATAAGAGTATAAGTATAATATCTCTAGTCTGTCTGTCTGTTACCTCTTCACGCTCAAACGTCTGAACCGATTTTACTGAAGTTTGGTATGGTGATACTTTGAGTCCCGGGAAAGGACATAGGATACTTTTTATCCCGGCAAAATATACGGTTCCCGCGCGATAAACGAGTTTTGGCGCAACGGAGTTGCGGGCGTCATTTATCACTACATATTTACCTAAATCTTTCGCTTGATCATAAAAATTGTAAAGTACTTAACTTTTATATTATATATTATTAGCAAAAAGCGTTATTTATTATTTGTGTAAATATCGCTTTTCACATTTTCGCTGTTTGTACATACATAATATCATCTTAAAATACAATTAGATGTATAAAGTTTTGTCCGTGTAAATAGAGTATATCATGAGAACCACATATTATTTATTAAAAATGGCCTAATTAGTATAATTTCCCAAATTCGAAACAAAGTAATTTTTTTTAGAATAACCTTAAATCATTATAATATTATTAAAACATACATTTCGCTCTCATAATAATTAATTACAATAACGAGCACCGGCAGTGAACTGTGAACACGAACAGTGCAGACTGCAGAGTAACAAGTGCGGCGCTACAATTGACTTGTCAGCAACCTTGAAACAAATTACTCCGCACTGTTACTCCATACGAGTACGTGCTGGTATAACACACAAACTGCATAATGATCACTCTACAACCTCATCATTTTTAAAATAACATGCAATCCCAAATAACACTGTTAGCTTTGAAGCCTTGACTTTGTTTTATTTTATATTGGAAAACCAAAAAATAAAATATATTATTTTAACCAGCAATAAAAGAGCGCTAAATCGGATAATTAGAAACAAGAAACTAAACAAGCTTTAATGCCACTCTTTAGGATGCACGATCCTCACGCAATATTAAAACTATTCGTTATTCGTTTTATTAGTTACACACCGAAGCGAATCCCTGCATACGCCAACTGAAACGCTAATTTATTATCATTTATAGCTCAGCACCGCGGCGAGCATGCCGCGCATAACTACCATCGCGCTGCCTAAACGGAAATGGGGGTTATTACCGGCGTATAAGCCAAATTGGTAGCCGCATTACGCCTAATTCCACTTACTAGCTAGATTATTAATTTATATTTCATGCTATGACTTAATGCAAGTGCTACATCACTATAATATTATGTAAGTATTTATTTATCACACATATTTTTGTTGTTATGGCCCAGAGATTGGACATCTAGTAATTACTGTTTTTATGATATATAACTATTATCCATATCGTTTATTTAATTATTACACTTTTACTTCTTTATTTAGAAACTATTAATAATTATAAGCAGGTAATACATATATGTAAGTATGTACATTTTTTAACTAGTTTATTACTTATAATATAATATTTATTTATCTTGCGAAACTCTTATAAGATTTATTATATATTATTATTATGCTGTGTGTTGTATTTCTGTCTAACGCCTGACAATCACGAGGATCCACATAATACCAGGGATCATGGTACAGTATCCTGTACCGTGATCATTTACCTGATGTCCTATTCTTTTTTTTTTTTAATTTTATTTTGATAATCACACAACACAATATTAAATTATTACAAAAATACACAATAAAAAGAACACAAAATTACAATAATAATTGTGTGACATCAAAACTGGACCCAGCTCAGCATTAACAGCGACTTCCAGTCTGCTGCACTGGTTTTCTGCTGGGACCAAAGGTGTGACATCACAATATTTAAAGCTAGCAATAAATCAAAATCAACAAAAAGAATAAAATATAAAACTACAAAAAATTTTGAATAATATACTTTGCCTAAATGTGAAATAAACAGAAAAAAATATATTAGAAAAACTAAAAAAAACAAAAACAACAGATTTTAGTCTATGACACTGGACACTTTTGACACTTTAAAATTCTAGGATAATTGACACGTGGTTTGACGTGGCACCAGGCCCGTAGGCTATTATGTCTGCCATGTGTTCGAAGTTAAAAAGTAAAATGTAATGGACAAAACAATGCTAAGTGGCAGGGTGTGGAATAATGAAGTCGCAGAACAAGTGCAGGCGGACGGAGCTTAAATCGACGGGAAGGAATTGCGCCTAATAGTCCCGGCACCGAACAACCCTACACCACTGCCAGAGGTGCATACACTCATGAGGTATTACGCTGAGAGATGTTGGATGTGGAGTAAATGAGTTCTGTAATGACTACAAAATGTTTTTTTTTTTGTTTTCAGCACCCTAAGGGGCGGCGGAAGGTTGTTCCAGCATCGGGAAGCAGCGTACCTAAATGATCCACGAAACGCTGCTTTCCTGTGACGTGGTGTCAGGATCCGGTATTGGTAGGCTCGAGTACGGGTGTTGATATCACTTAGCCAAGTCAATTTCTCATATAAGTAGGATGGACATTGTGTAAGGATTATGTCAAACAAAAGTGATGCGAAGTGGAGCTTACTGCGTTCCTTTATTTTAAGTAAATTGGCCTTGTTGATAAACGGTGTAACGTGAGCTCGAGGGGGGATAGTGAAACAGAAACGCATACAGGCATTCTGGACCCTCTGTACAAGCTTCTCCGTGAGTAAAGCATGACCTATAACTGTATCGGCATAGTTCAATTTAGATAGAATAAGAGTCTCACATAGTCTTATTCTTATATTCTCACTAAGGTAGGTACGGTAATTGTATAGGGCTTTTAGTCTATAAAAACAGCCCCTAACTACCTCTAGCAAGTGCTGTTCAAACTTCAAGCTTGAATCAAATAAAACCTAGGGGTTTTATGCACTATATTGACATGTTCAATTGCTTGTCCCGAAATCAAGATTCTAGGTTTTTTATCCAAAATATCAGCGACCTGCTTTCTTGAGCCCAATACAATAAATTTAGTTTTGCTAGCATTTAAAAATAGACCGCATGAGGAAGACCACTCAGCTTTGTGATGCAGGTCTTCATTTATTTTCTTAACAGCCTCGGTGGTGTCATTAGGACTAAAACTCAGGTAGATCTGTGTATCATCAGCATACATGTGGTACTTGCTGTAGACTATTTTTTGATAGATGTTCGCACTAAAAAGTATATACAGTAGAGGGCCAAGAATCGATCCCTGAGGCACCCCTTGATCTAATCTAGCACTTGACGAATATGATTTTTTGCCATTGCGAGTTGTGGTTTCAACCTTCTGATATCTATGCTTTAGATAGCTAGAAAACCACTGGATGGCGGCAGGCTCAAAACCATAATATTTGAGTTTACTAATTAGAAGTGGAATAATAATTGTCTCGAATGCCCTCGAGTAGTCGAGTAAAACGAGAATACCCTCATCCTGAGCTGATAAAATGTTATCCAAGACGTCAAGCAATGCAGTTACTGTACTATGCTTTTTTCGAAAACCTGACTGGTATTTAGGTAAGATTTTATTTGCTTCAAGGAAATTCATAACTTGCTTGTATACAGCTTTTTCAACTATTTTGGACAGGCAGGGCAGGATACTAATGGGACGTAGGTCTTTAAGGGAGGCAGGGTTAGGGATTTTAAGGATAGGCTTGATAAGTGCGGTTTTCCAAACTGAGGGGAAGGTAGAGGTTAGTAGGGATTTATTCACAATGTTAGTTATGATTTTAAGGGTATTGGGCAGTGTCAGGTTCAACATTTGTAGAGATATATTATCAATACCAACAGCGTTAGACTTAAGGACTTTTATTATTGTCATTACCTCATGCTCTGACACAGGGGAAAAACTAAATCTTGCTGGGCCAATTGTGTGAGATTCATAATAAGTAGATAATATTGTAGACTGTGATAAACTATCTGATTGACTAGGTAAATTAACAAATTGATTATTTAGAGTGTCGGGATCATTACAAAAATCTGGAAGATCTTTATTATTACAAAAATTTATTTGCTTTTTAATATTGTTCCAGAGAGTTTTCGGCTTGTTAATATTTTGATTTATATTTTTATTATAATATGTACGTTTTTCCGAATGAATGGCCGAGATCACAATAGACTTTAAATCTTTATATAATTTTTTATGAGTTGGGTTTTTAGTGGTTTTCCATTTGGAAAAATATTGATCACGAAGTTCCATCATCTGTTTTACTGTGTCTGTGAGCTAAGGAGGAGACTTTTTTTTAACCTTAATATCTTTCATGGGAGCATGCAAGTCAAAGAGTAGCAGAATGAGTCTGTTGAACTCTAAAACCATTTCGTTTAGGTCGGTAATGCTATCAAGGTGTTCCCAGTTAATTTGGTCTAAGTCATGATTGAATAATTCAAGAACTATGTCCTTAAGAGGTCTGAATGAACATACAAATGGAGAGAATTTAGGCTTCTTGAAATTAAATTGTGCCGTTACTACAGCATGATTGCCCAGATCAGGAATGTGGCTCACCAGGACAGAGCGGGCAACAGCATTGGTGCACACAATATCTATCAGGGTTTCAGAGTGCTCTGTAAAGTGAGTGGGAGAAGTCACTAATTGGTTTATGTGTAAAGACTCGAGAAACTGTGTAAGCAATTTAGTCTTATTATCAGACTGTTGAAGCAAGTTAATATTAAAATCTCCTAGTAAAATAGTATAATCATATGTTGCTAGTGTGCACCAAGACTGAGTAAGAGCATCAATAAAAAGATTCACAAGGAGGCCTATATGCTGTTCCTACAGCAATTTTGTAACCATTGAGTTTAACACTAACCCAAAATTGCTCAACAGATTGCGTCTCAGGAGTTGAGATCAGACGAGCGCTGACACCTTGCCTGACATAGAAACCAACTCCACCTCCACGACCTCTCCGAATGTTACTGGGACGTGGACGGTGACGCAGTCTGTATCCAGGCACTTTTGGGGCTTTGCCGTCTTCACCCTGTCTAAGCCAGGTTTCATTTATAGCCATTAAATCCACAGGCGAGCGCTCCATCATGGCAATAAACTCATCATGCCTGGTTCCAAGTGAGCCAGCGATGAAGAGCCCTACTGTGAACAATTTTCGACAGCTTTTCGCGCTGCCCTGCCTGTAATGCCGAAGCATGTAAGTCACACCGTGCGCGCCACAAAAATTTTAATTTAATTAGTTACTGTGGAATATGCACCGCAGAAATTAAATTCAACTATTTGTTTACTTTTCAACTACTTATGCTTTTTTTCTGTTATATTATATGGTAGGCCTAGTATGGTTCTTTTTCTTTGTTTTCGTCTTTATTGCTGTATGTGTGCTTTGTGTATAACTGTAGTGTATTGTGAATTTGATGTCGAATAAATGTGTATTATTATTATTACAAAACATTTAGAAATTTCACACTACACCGAAAACTTAACTATTCAATTCTTAGATCGACACTAGTTATTATTATTTATTAGTGATTTATTCTGACATTGGAACGGAAGACTAAGGGCAAAGTTTCATCGTCAGTGGGAAGCCTTTAAGCTCGTATAAAAAAAGAGATTTGGACGTAGATCTTCAAGATATTATAAGTGGGAATGGATGCTGATAGGAGAAGTAGGAAACCCACGTCTCTGAAAGGTAGGAAGTATAAAAAAGCTAAAAGGTAAGTGCTTAATGGTAAGCACCTACCTGGACTATTTTTAATTTCGTCAGAACTGATGTTGATCATTCAAAATATTATGATTGATGATGTATTTTTCAGTAGCAAAAATAGATAAAAGTATTTTTATATTCCTTTGACATGACAGTAATATTCACGTATCGGATAACTTATATTTAAACGACACTGTTAGTTGTTACAGATGCTAAATCACGTTCGGATCGGGATTGGAATCATTTTGTTTCACGAATTTTATTGTAAAACAAATAAAATATTGAAATATGCCACAACAACGACGGCTTTATCTGTAAATTAAAAGCTGTTATGGATGACGTTAGCGTCCATTGCGCTACTTTATGGCCAGCAATAACAAAAGTATACTCTGCTAGGTTTTTCGTTTAGAATTTTAGCGTGCTATCACATTTAATTTCAATCTTACGATAACATTTTTGTTGTAAAATATAATTATATTAATATTAATTCTTTCAGAACGGCTTAGAACTGACCTTGCACCGGTTTTTCCACTAACCCGGGGGTATGAACCGAATAACATACTTGCAACTTAAAACGCGCCAGTTAAAAAACAATAAATTCAAAAACAAAAATCATCCAGAGCGCTGCAAATATGAAACAGGTATCACTGGGAAGTGGTGTGTTATGGACGAAACAAATTCCGGCTCATACGGAGTTTAGTTCATTAAATCTGGCTGAAACAGAATTATACCGGCTCGCAGGGAACTCGTCCTGTACGGTGATATCGCGTGTCAACATTCATTTACATCTCGCGTCGGGGATGAACGCGGAAAGTAATCACCGTTGCGAGCATCGTTTTCGGCTGATATTTCGTCGAAATTTTAGATGGCTCGCCCGGTTTTTTGATAAATGTGGGCCATCACTTTTCGAGTTGACCACGAATCAGATCGCTGACACCTCTTTACCATGTTGTATAATAAACCAATACAAGCGAAGTGTATAAAGTGCTAAAATAATAATTATTGTCTATGATTGCCAAAGAATTACGACGATTGTGCTTACCAACGCGCAGCTCCATAACAAAATATTATAATAATTAATTTTCTCGCAAGCCCCTTTCGTTTTCCGGTCCTATTTCATAAAAAGGTAGGAGAGAGGAGGTCGCTCGGCAGAGTGCTATTATTTCTGGTCCTGCGTCGGAGTTACGAGGGTCGGTAATATACCGTTTAACTTCAGTAATATTACTTCTCTCGCTCGATATTTTTTCTCGACTTATTTCCTTAACGTTATGGGCGGACATTTTTTACTCTCGCCCTCCCATATTTCTTCGCAGCCGACTGATAAGGAGCGAGCCGAAAACGCCCGATCATCAGGATGTTGTACTGTCAGTAAATGAAAACACATCGAAAATGTACCTTATCATCGCTAAGTCTTATCTCGAAGATACTTTTGATAGCGAGAACTAATGTTCACATACGAGTATACATATTATTATATCTAACTTTCCAAATAAAATTGTGTGTGTAAAGGTGAGCACTCAGACCGGGCTTAGTAGTTTAAAGCCTAGATTTTAGGCATCGTTTGTATATTTGAGTGTCGTTTGGAACGCGGCGTTATCCGCGCGCACGTGCCGCGACTCGCGAGATAATCCGACACTTAATATTCACGGCCAGCTTCTTAACTGGATCAGTGGGGGGTACTCACGATCCCCGCTACAGTTGGATTGGAAAATATACAGCGCGGTTATTGGTCAGTTTAGTAGATACTACGCATTGACCAATAACCGCGCAAGTTCCCGAATCCGAGTCCTACGGGCGTTCTGAATATCCCCATGTTAAAAAAAATATGAATATTTCAGACAATTTACCGTAACGAAACCGTACTGCGGAACAGATAAGAAACGTGTTATAAGTATAACTAGCTGTTTCCCGCGACTTCGTCCACGTTAACATAGTATACCTATATAATAAAGACTAATTTCATTTAAACTTTCAACCCCTATTTCACCCCCTCGGGGGTAGAATTTTCAAAACGCTTAAACACGTATCCAATCATTTTTAATCAGTAACCCAAACATAAAATTTCATGCCACTAACTCAAGTCGAAATAACGGACTTCCATTGAAACTTTCAACCCCTATTTCACCCCCTTGGGGGAAGAATTTCCAAAAACGCTTAAATACATATCCATTCATTTTTAATTAGTAACCCAAAGATAAAGTTTCATGTTCCTAACTTAAGAAATGACGGACTTTCATTCAGACTTTCAACCCCTATTTCACAACCTTCGGCGTAAAATTTTCAAAATTGCTTCCTTAGTGGATGTCTACTTAATAAAACAAACCTACTCACCAAATTTCTTGGCTGTAACTTTAACGGTTTTTGCTCAGCGATGATGAATCAGTCAGTCAGTCAGGACATGTAATTTTATAAGTATAGATTATATTAAATACCAATTTATCAAACTTGTTAACTACACGAAGTTGGTTTTTTTTCTGTAGATCGAAAAAAAGAATTCACGGAAAAACGCGAACGTCGAATCCATCATTACATTTACCGGCTGTCAGTTCAATCGCATAACAATACCTCATACAACACGTTACACGACTGACACACTCACACACACAGTCATACATCATGTGATAGTCACATGTCACGTCAGATTTGACAGAAGCGGGTCAGACGCGGGGAAGCGGGAAGTCAGGAGGGTAAAAAGATAGTAAGACGCGCTAGAAGTTTGGAGTTATTGTTGTGTAATACGAACAGTTTCGGTTTCATGGTAGTAAAGTTCATTTTACATAGTTTGCGAGATACAAGTTTGGATGGGTAAAAATTATGTATGTTTTGTTGGTATTTCAATAAATTACAAGCTCCTATCTTGAAACAGGGAAAATGAAAAAGAAAGTTTAAAAGATGTTACCGGAACTCCTTTTGTGGAATACCAACGTAACTAATACGGATATCGCGACGTACTTCACGGGGGATCTCTAGTTATCCGGCCATTGTACACCGGATTGGAAAAGTGTTTGCGAGAAACACAATTTTCTCTGTTTGTTGTCACGACACGGAAGCTCGACGTGTGTCGCGGTGTGGACGAATCCGGACTATTTAAGGAGCGGAAATTGTTGCGCCCACGCGGCAGCTTCAGTTCATACTTTCATGTTATTTCTTACAAGTTAATTTAATTCTCGGAACACATCTCCATGTATGTGAAAACAATTCCAAAGTTATTTACGTGCCTTTGATTAACATAAACGAATGTTACTCAGAAAACGTTCGAAACTTGAATACAAATTATTATCGTTTTAATTCTGTAACACAAAAGTCGTAACATTTATTAAAATGAAATACTACTGGGAGTCGCATTTGTCGTCTCGAGGAGCTACATAAAATGGTAGTAATATTTTAAGTACAGCGAAATTTCAACTTATAAAATGCCATTAAAGTTAAAACTTTATTGTATTATAGTGCGGGAGCACGTGTCCCGCGGCGCGGCGGCGTGCCCCGGCCGCGAGTCACGCCCGGGTGTGCCCCGCCGTGTGCCCCGGTGCCCCGCTCGCGGGTCACGCGCGACCTGCATGCGTCGCTGATAACTTTGGCAACGGGCACGTGCCATTCGGCTTTGCGGGTCTTATCACAGTCACCATCATCAGCAACACACAAGCGTAGCCGCCGCTTCGAGTAGCCGGATACTGCGGTCGGGATCAAAATGGGATGACAATATTAAAACAGAAGTCGTAGCTGTTGAGTAGTTTTAGTCGACTATTTTAGAAGTTACAGTCTTTTATATCTAGATTGTAAAAAAATAACGCTCGTAGCGCCCGCTGCCAGAAACTAACTAACGAATTACTGAAAATGTTATAAAAATTTATTTCGTTCGCAGCAAATACTCGGGCTTCGCTAGGAATGTCGCTACGAACTCGACTGATATAAATTCTGTCGTAATTTTAAGGATCTATCAAATTTTCCTCTTCATTAGCGAGGCTTTTCTAATTAAGAAACTGCCGTCAAAATTAAAAAAATAATTTTAGGGTATTCCGACGGTGCTTATACTACGATGACGGCGTAGTAATAATTTGATATCGTTGGAAAGTTGTAATGAAAAAATTCAATTATAGACGGGGAGCTTCGCTCGCACCGCGCCGGGGCAAGCGCGGCAACAGATAAACAGTAAAGTGGGCAAATTAAAATTAATTAGCCCTAATGGAGTCGAGCGCGGGGGCGGGCGGAGCACTCAGGCAGTTACTTCAGGAAACTTTCAAATTAATCATAATATAATATCGAGAACAGATTAAGTGCTGGGATTACGCGCCGAGTTGTATTTACGTCTTTGTTCCTGCGAATAGACGTTCCACGCGAATTTGTTCACCTCCCCAGAGGCGCTCGACAGTTTCTACTGATAAATTATTGCAGGAAAATTGACACTTTTTTATTTAATCGATGACAACTTTATCACGATAACTTCTTATGTTTCAATTAACTAACATAGGCGAGTCTAGTAGGATTCTCTAGGATTTTCCAATCCACGTTATAAAACCGCGTACACTATCTCCTGGCGGCGCGGGGCGGCGCGGGGCGGCGCGGCGGCGAGCTGTAACGTCGTAACTCGTATTATTGCAATTTTCATTAAGACGTCGGCGCCGGGGCTTTGACGTCCGACGCGGACGGGAAATACCTCGCCAATTTATATTGATACGTGCCCCCGCTCGGTGGCTCCCCGACTACACAATTATTATATTCTATCAGTACTGTGGTTCCGTGAGAAGAAATTGAATGTTCATCATGAATTTTTCTCGTGTATTTGTCAAACACAGTACAATCTGCAGAGCAGAATAATTGTAATTTTTCTGTTTAATATGTTTTTTGGTGATATTTTATAAAACGAGCGCAAAATAACTACACTACAAAACAGAGTGAGAAATAATTCGCTGACAGTTTTCGGCAATAACAAATTATTTTTAAAACGAAAGTACGAAAATTTACAATACTTTGACGTCACGATCATATTACTTCGAAACCATTGAAAAGGCGTTATTTGTCACGTAACATCGTAAAGGAGGAAGCAGCCAGCTGTAAGCGCAGTCGGCCACATGCGGGCTTCGGTATTGTATGACGTTAGCGCGGCTTGTTAACTCTTTGAAGTTAAGACTTGAACACCAGTTCCACTCGTGTGTGAACAACACACTTGCTGTCTGGTAGTTTATTGGCTTTGATAGCTAGGCGTTGCAGGGTGTAAATGAAGATGAAATTATCGAGCTAAAATAAGATCTTACAAAATAATTGTATACTCAAAAATATATCGTTTTCAATCATTGTTTGCAATACAATAAATAATAATGACGTTAACGTCGCACTCGCGTCGTTGGAATATTAGCAAGACGTATAGGTAAAGCAGCGCGTAATGTAATTTCTATCAAACCAATTGAATTTAAAACATGTTGGAAGATGTAAGCGACGCCGATCACACGATAATCAAATCTCAATGCGCTCACAGCTAAGTGCAGTCGGAGACTCCCCAGAAAAACCAATTTTGAACTTTATTGCCCTAATAGCAAATGCCAATTTGGTTACCAGTCGGTCGGCCAATGCACTGCGGTACAGACAAGTACAGGAACATTCGTTCTCTATTTATCGCGATGTTCGCCCGAGCGCGAGTGTCTAACTTCAGAAATCATAATAACATCAATCAATTTCAATCAGTTAACTTGAGACTCGAGTTTGAGCTCTACCCCATTGTAATTGTGTTGATTATCGATTGGCGCATGTGAACCTTTGTCTACCTCGTAGTTTGATCGAGTATGATTTGTTTTCCCCCAAGTATACTACACTCGGCGAAACGTGGCGGTAGCGGTCATTGACTCCCTGTCAAAAAACTTGTAATTTTCCAATTTCCATAATATAAACCGCGATTGACAATGAAGTGTCAGATGTTGTCAATCGCGGCTTTGTATAGAAAATGTAAATTTTTTGACAGGGAGTCAATGACCGCTACCGCCATGTTTCGTCGAGTACGTATAGTATAGAGGACCGACGACGGAGCAGTAGGAACTGTCGAAGACTCAATAAAGTCAGTTTTCTGATAGACCACTACACTAATGGCCTGTTTCACCGCTTCCTGATAAGGTGCCCGATAGGGTTATTTGGCAGATTTTCCATACTCCATCTGTCAAATTAAGTGGTGGATAGCTTTATCAGGAAGCGGTGAAACAGGCCCTTAGTCTAGAAATTATTTATTAAAAAAATATTTACAGTATTATCCATACTAATATTATAAATGCGAAAGTGTGTCTGTCTGTCTATTACCTCTTCATGCTCAAACCGCTGAACCGATTTTGCTGAAATTTGGCATGGAGATACTTTGAGTTCCGGGAAAGGACATAGGATAGTTTTTATCCCGGAAAAATGTACGGTTCCCGCGCGATAAACGAATTTTGGCGCAACGGAGTTGCGGGCGTCATCTAGTACATTTATAAAACACTAGATGACTCGTTTATCGCGCGGGAACCGTACATTTTTCCGGGACAAAAAGTATTCTATGTCCTTTCCCGGGACTCAAAGTATCTCTATGCCAAATTTTAGCAAAATCGGTTAAGCGGTTTGAGCGTGAAGAGGTAACAGACAGACAGATAGACAGACAGACAGACAGACAGACACACTTTCGCATTTATAATATTAGTATGGATTTCCAAATATTTAAGAATATGGTCAAATAAAAGAAAGTATGTAAATCACTTATTTGGACTAAATAGAAACAAAAAAATATATATCAAAGACTCGAGTAATATTAGTCGCCACATTTAAATTAGTATTAAACGGAGCTTTCCTGACAATAATTAGATTGAAATGAATTGAAACTAAGTTAACATTTGGGTTAAATATAATAATTATCGTACTGGCATTATTTGCAGGATTTTCAATGCACATTCCCCTGATACATGCAATGTTTCCCTCGTTTTTGCAAATTATACAAATATTTGAAAATGACAGTCATCAATCATCATAAAGTCAATTATCCTGACATAGAGTCGGGGCGGAGAGGGTCATTCCGGAAAACAAATACACTTAAAACACCCCGCGATGGTACAGAAGAGCTGAGCTGGTACACCAGCAAATGCTGGGGTCTTTGCAGACGGGACACTAAGTAAGACAACAACTCTTTTTGGCACTTTTTTCTGCATCACATAAAAATATCCGGGCAATAATACACGGAACAGAACATACGCGCGCAACTTTTTTTTTTCTGTGAGGCCCCTCGCCTGGGGCACTAATATATAGTTTGGGCTCCAAGTCTCCCACAAATTACTACATTGTAATTTTGGGAGAAACAAATAAATATTATTGGAGTTTACTCCTTAAGAATCGATTTTCATATATAAGGCGCCCGGTATGAGAAAAATCCGAGGGGTAAAACCTACTATAGTTCTTGCAATCTACGATTGCGCGTCGCCCTTAGTTGTGTGAGTGACCATATCTATACACGCGTACATGGCTCGCTGGATACTGACTACTCCGTCGGGTACGTACACTAACGAAAATGTCTATTCACATTTCCAACTACAAATAAAGGCGACGCGCACTCTTAGATTGCAAGAACAATAACAAGTAACGAAAAATCGTGTCACGTTTTTATTATAGATATTATTACTTTATTTGGTGCAAAGATCATTATGCTATATGACCGTTCCTATATTATATGGGCGATCATTCGTGGTATTCGATGGCTCGTCTGCCCCGCACCTAATGTACCGTGATGGATGTTCCGAGAGTCGCGGGCCGGGGATAAGGAATTAAATCACTTTTTCCATGAATATAAATCGTTTATGAGGTGCGGCCGGGCACAGATATAATTTTACGCACACATAAATATTATTTATAGCAAATAAAATATTATTACGGCTTTTCCCGAGAACAAACAATACTTTATAAGTGTAAAAAATACCTCGAGTACGAATTTAAAATCCATTGTGAAACTTACTAATTAATTATATATTATTCTTAATTAATTATTACCGTTGCAATACCGACCTACAAGTAAAACTCTGGCGACGCAAAGTACCTAACTCGAAGCAACAACTAGAATATTTTAATTAGGTGCTCGTTCAAACTCCCCCTTCATAAAGCGATACTTATATTCGATAATATTTAACATTCGACCACAATAGCTTTCTCGTTACCTGTCCGGCGGCGGCCGACGTAACACCGCGCGCCGCTTCAGTTTGACGTCCATCATGGATGAAGCCTTTTTGTTGTTGTGTATTTTCTGGCTATAAATTTCTCTTTTTCTCGTCGTTTTCATTTTTACCCGGAGCAAGCCATGCTTCGGCGCGAATCGACCGGCTTAATCGAACAGAACCCGAGGCCCCACAGAAAATTCACACGTGAAGTTTATTTGCGTTGTCTTTTGGGTATCGGGCCTTATAACAAGTTTCGGAGACGTCAACCTAATCCACCTAATCTATTAGTCCATCTATATTATAATGTAAGTTTCCCGGCCTAATCCAAGTAGACGGCGATACATTTCAAGCGACAGTCGGAGGCTGATATGTGAAGTAGTTGTATAAGTTTGTTATCGTATTCGGCTCACGGGCCGCGAACTCGCGAGTTACTCCGATATTGCGTTACTTGCCCTCATATCGCGCACGAGGCGGTTTTTCTGAGTTTTTTTTACGAAATATATTACTTTGTACTTTAGTATACGTCTCACTGGAAAGGTTCGACTCGCAAAAAGTGTGCAAAATCCGAGCTTCGTTTCGTTATAAATGTTTAGTGAGCAAAAACCTACCTACACGTAGTAACGTACGTAAGTATAACTTTTAATATTACCGCTCGACGTTCATAATATTTTGTTACTGAGTCGGTAAAGCTAAGCAACGGCCAATACGTCTTATATACTGTTACGTATAACATGCACGTAATACGTGTACTTCGTCTCCGCTGCTCAAATATTCGTTCTAGTAGCTAGCAATTGTTGGAGCTACAATATAATATTGATAGTTGTAGATGCCATCAGGGAAATTCACTCACAGGTAGATAGCGGACCTACGTTATTTATTCGGGTTACGTCAAACTAAGAGATCACTGCCTTTGACTCGACTAGACGACGGAGGTCCACCTTCCGCCTATAAATAAACTTCGATGGTACAATAGTTTGATATTGTACCGTACTTGAGGCAACGTAAACAAACACCCCGCATAACTTCCGGTGACCTTGTAAGTTGTGGCACGAGGCGCATCGCGAACTTCGCTCGTTAGAGCACTAATAGTCCCGGAGATGCTGACACGCGTCACGCCGCGAATACCGAACAGATTGTGACGGGTCACGGGACTCAGGTGTCAAGAGATTCCTATCAGATGTTATAGGGCAGGGATGGCGAACCTTTTCGTATCAACGTGCCTTTTTCTGAACAAATGTTTTCAAAGAAGTCATATTAAACGTGCCATTAAATTACTTATTATTTTTTTGTGATTCGGTGCGTATTTCCAAATTTGCCTAATTTGGTGCTCACTATGCACTATGGATCTATATCTATAACCTTCATTGTTGGTAAAATAATTTCGATCTTGTATGTCTCCAAAGTATAACACATAGTATAATTAGCTTACAAAATGTGAATCGGGTATTAATTTGGTTATATTGCAGAACGGTAGTTACAATAAAATAATACAGAAAGGTCGTCAACAAGCCGACACACACACGTCAGCTCCGCGGCCCACTTAGCGCCACATCCGCTAGTTAATGTGACGCTGACTCGGCAATTAGTGTGACGCGCCCCGCCTGCCCTAGCCGCCCTAGCCGCCCTCGCCGGCTGACCCACTAGCGAGCCCTAAGTGAAAGCGATACCATCGAAATTAGTGGCAGCTCATTTTGAGCTCATTTTTAAAGCTTTTTCATTTTATTTCCAGCTTAAATTCTAATAAAACTCAGTATTAATTTGTGGTTTTCTATATTATGTTATAGTCAATTATGTATGTGACTTAGAAGACTGTTTACTTTAATATGTCGTTCAATCATAATTTTTTAAGCTCTGATCTAGTTATTTCATGTATTATAAAGTTACATAGATGATCAAAACAATTAATAAAAACTTAACATTCGCAAATGTTTTGCAAAATTTCAGAAATTGAACATATAACCTCCTCATTTTTGGAAGTCGGTTAAAAACATATCAATGATGTGGAGTTGGTAAACAAACTTTTCATACAACTTGACATATACTTTTTGACAGAATGCTCCTAATTGATGCTTACTTTAGTTGAATACGACCCTTACCTTTCGACAGAACTGAGTAAAGAAATATGGCATTGCGAGATTTCTGCACGAAATATGTAACTCTGTTCCTTGTTTAATTGTTCAAATGTAAGCGGCCTCATCCCTTTCCCTTTGAAAAGAATTTTGTAAAAGTAATTAATAAACTTTCATTTTTCCCTGATCGGACGAGAAGGGTTTATTAACCCGATTTCCCTAGCCATTTTTCGGGGAATGTGATACCTTTCGGAATTTTTTCCGTAAAATTTTACTTAAAAATGTAATTTCGCAATAGAAATATCGGTAAAATATCTCAATTATATTTTAATGATTCGTCCAACATCATCAGCCACAGCAAACAATTATTATTTTATAGCTAACTGAGATCAGATTTATTAATATTCTTCTCTGTTCCTCGTATGTATGAAAATGAATTAAATGGAAACAGTAGGATAGAAATACTTTTCAAATTAAATTGGGGACTTTCTCAAGACAAGCAATAATCCAAATTGGCGCAAAAAGGCATAAGACATGCCGTGCCATCCATGAGTCAATCGGAAATTCAATACAGTTCCACAGCAAACACGATCTTGCATCTACAACTACATTTTGTCTCCCTTACATAATATTGTCGTGTCGGAAAACACTTTTCCGAGTAAAACACGATGAAGATTTTGTTGTGAAACTTGGAAAACTTGTGTTATTAAATTCATGTTTCTAGTTATCGGATAGTAATTTGCGAACTACTCACAAACTACCGCAAGTGAGTTATCTATTTTTGAAACGATTTTAGTGAATATGTCACTACAGGCCAAAAAGTATATAAAATTCCTTTCAATGTGGATCTCTCGCTATTTTGTAATGTGGCGAGACTTTCGAAAATGCTATTTCACTTTGTAACACAAGAAATACAATTCAGATTCCTCACCTACTTTTGTGTACAAAAAATTTCGTCTTCTTGTTCATTTAAATTTCAAAAGGATGATAAAAAGTTCACTTCATAACTGCGTGAAATTCCCGTGTTGTTCGTGTATAAGAGGAACAATTTTTAAGAATTTTAAATGCGTTTGTACTTCGTCAACATAAACAGAAGATTGTAGCGGTATTTTATAAATTAAATTATGGCTTGATTTGACGTGACTTCTGATAATAATTATCAGAAGATAATAATTATGCTTATAGCTGGCTTATAGCCACTATGTCTTTGTGAATTTTTGAATTCCAACTTCGATGGTAAAATTAAACGATCTTTAATAATCTATACATAATTATTATAAAACAAAGTCGATTTTTTCCCTCATGTCCCTTTGATTAATATTTAAAAGTACGCAACGGATTTTGATGACTTTTTTCAGTGTTAGATAGCCCATTTATCGAGGAAGGCTTTGAACGCGCTAATCTCAGGAACTACTGGTCCGATTTGAAAAATTATTTCAGTGTTATTAGCCTATTTATTGAGAAAGGCTATAGGTTATATTTTATCACGCTAAGACTAATAGGATAATGTGGAAAAAACGGGGGAAATTATTTGAAAGGGCTTATATCGCGGACTACTGGAGCATTTTTTATGTCATGGCACAGATAAGAAGTAGACCACGCGAAGGATCATAGGCTATCGATTTTAATCATTTTTCAGTGGCTATATTATATTTTATACCCGTGCGACGCCGGGGCGGGTCGCTAGTATTATATAATACGTAAAAGTAACAGTGGTCTTATCAGCGTTGCGAGTATGGTCGCAACACATGCTAAGTAAGCACCGATTTGGTAGATACGGTTTTCAAATGGATTTTTTTAAATATTTCAATGTGTACAATTATTTTTGCCAAAGTTTCTTTCTTTCTGGTATATAATGAATGAGTTCGAAAACTTCAATTTTGACAAGATGCAAGTGACATGATACTTACAGATTTCTTATAAGATGGGCCCGCAACTCCGTTGCGTCAAAATTAGTTTATCGCGCGGGAATCGAAAATTTTTCGCGGATAGATCCTGTTATTTCCCAGGAGTCGGGATTCAAAATATCTCCATACCAAATTTCAGCAAAGTTGGTTTGGCGGTATGGCCGTGAAGAGGTAACAGACAGATAGACTGACACACTTTCGCATTTATAAAATTAGTGTGGATCTTACATTTACGTTTTAATATTCATAATTTTTGTGAACTTAGCAAAAGGCACAAGGACCTAGATAGCATAACTATTCACCCCCCTCCTACCCCTCCTACCCCTCTCCAGCCCTCAACTCAATTAGCTGTTTTAATTCAAATGCAAATATCCCGTCGCCCCGAGCTAAAGAGACGGATTAGCTATCGGTCGCGGAGTACTTCACAACTGGAATTGCTGTTTAATGTACTTTGAGACAGTTACGACGCAATCCCCTCTCTGTCCGTCTGTTCGCTGCTCAGGTATCTGCGGGGAATTGATTTATTGCTAGTTATGAAATTCCCCAGACCAATAAACACTGGATCTAAGTGTGTAAATTAACCATAATTAATATTTAGAAGGGTTCTAAATAATGCCAGTTCTTGCTACTGATTTATACGAAAATTGCCATAAGGCCTTGAAATGGACATTGGATAGTTTTTATCCGGCATGTAATTTTAAATGTTTAAGGGCCTGTTTCACCGCTTGCTGATAAGGCTATCCACCACTTAATTTGACAGATGGAGTATGAAAAATCTGTCAAACAACCCTATCGGGCACCTTATCAGGAAGCGGTGAAACAGGCCATAAATGTACAGTTACCGCGTGATATGGCAATTTCTGTGCAATAGTGTTTAAGGGCAACATCTAATACATTTCACATTGTGTTCGGCACTCAACGTGACATTAATAAATTTCAACTGCAAAATTGAAACATTTTTCGTCAACATCAAGTATTCAAGATTACACTGCGTTTAATTATTTCTTCGTTGTGTCGTACAACATCATACATGCGCACTACGAGCTGTATTCACAGTGAAGAGCCGCGACACAATATATACAAGGTAAAAATCTTTTTCGAGCATACATTCATTATGCGCCACGATTGAGGCGTTCCATACAATCAGCGCAAATGACACAGCGGATTCCGTACAGTGTATGAGCTGCGTATAAAGTTTGTGTGAGCCGGGAATAAAGTTTGTATGAACGTGTACGATGCGGAGTTTACGATGTTCGATATTACGCGTTGTCAGCGAATATTTCACATTCATCGCCCGCACCTGGGATGAAACGAAAAAAGATATTGTTATCGTTATTGCCGGCGACGATGCTCTCGTCACTTTCACTGGTACGTAGGTACAGTTCTTCACTCTCGATAATGTTCTTTTCCCGGACCGAAAGAACGATAAGTTATTATCATATTTTAAAGGTCACATTCCTAAACATTTAAAGATAGACTAAACACATATTTTATACAAATGTAGACGAGCACATTTTAGTTATATAATGTTTAGCATCTCGACTCTCGACTGTTGTGAGATGCATTTTCAAGTAATTGCGAAATTTCATAATACAGCTAATAATCATCGCATGAAGTAACTGTATCTCGGCAGGCGGATAGACGGAGCTAAAATTGAATATTAAGCCGCGCCGAGCCTTCCTGGAACGTGGACGAAACAAAATTCCATCAATGAAAGAAATCTTTCCCTTTGAGGCGCCCCCCTCCCCCGCCCTCGCGCCGCCCACGCACCAGTACATTTTTTATTTTATTTTTTTTTATTAAATAAGGGGGCAAACGAGCAAACGGGTCACCTGATGATAAGCAACTACCGTCGCCCATGGACACTCGCAACATCAGAAGAGCTGCAGGTGCGTTGCCGGCCTTTTAAGAGGGAATAAGCTCTTTTCTTGAAGGTTTGCAGGTCGTATAGGTCCGGAAATACTGCTGGTGACAGTTCGTTCCAGAGTTTTACAGTGCGCGGCAGAAAGTTACGCGAAAAACGCACTGTGGAAGACTGCCACTCATCGAGGTGTAGAAGATGGTATGTTTTTCGCGTGGGACGATGGCGAAAAGTTGCAGGTTGTATGATTCCGAACAATTCCTCAGAGCACTCCCCGTGATACAACCGATAGAGGATGCAGAGTGAAGCTACATCTCGGCGTAATTCCAAGGGGTCCAAGCTGTTTGAAACACTATGACAGTCAACAATTCGAGCGGCCCTTCGTTGGATACGATCCAAAGGGAGCAGTTGGTATTTTGGCGCCCCTGCCCAGAGATGAGAACAATATTCCATATGAGGCCGAACCTGCGCCTTGTAGAGTTGTAGGCGTTGGTCCGGACTGAAGTACTGTCTCGCTCTGTTAAGAACACCAAGCTTCTTCGAGGCTAATTTGGCCTTACCCTCTAGATGATATCGGAACTGGACTTCGCTCGATATGTTGACGCCAAGTATCTCAATGCTAGGGGAGATGGTTAAAGATGTGCCCTCGAAACGAGGATATACGACCATTGGTGACTTTTTAGTGGTGAACGCGCAGACTTGTGTCTTGGCAGGGTTTAATTGGACCAAGTTACGTCTACCCCATTCAGAAACCTTCTCCAATGAATTCTCCACCTTAGACACAAGTTCGTTTCGACTCTCAGTGACATTTTGCCGAGAAATATTGGGCGAGCCGGTATATACAGCATCGCCTGTACTATCATCTGCATAGCAATGAACGCCGCTGGTCTGCAGCATGTCATTGATATGCAGTAAGAATAGAGTAGGCGATAGCACACAGCCTTTCTCGGGCAGCCCGTATGATGGAAGCTTTGACAGCGGCGTTTTATGCCAAACCCGATCAAAGGCCTTCGCAATGTCCAAACTAACAAGCCAATGCTTCTCCCTTCGACATGCTACACTTAAAGCCAACTTCATCTTCTCTAGTATACTTCAATCTAGATGACCAACTCGGTTAGTATTTTCATGTGTTCACGATCTAAGGATGATTCGGCACGTGGCCGAATTTAGAAAATACTTTTATTTTACTTTTTATGAGCCTATGCTGTCCCACTGCTGGGCAAAGGCCTCCCCCAATGTCTTCCAGTTCTCTCGATCCAACGCAGCCGTGAACCTGGCTCGTATTTGTCTAGCTCATCGCGCCATCTTTTTCGAGGCCGGCTACGGCGGCGTCGTCCATCCTCTGGTACCCATTCTGTGGTGATTTTTGCCCAGCGGTCAGGATGCATGCGACTTGTATGGCCCGCCCAGTCCCATTTTAGCTTGGCAGCTTTTATGCCGACGTCCACAATACTAGTTTTGGAGCGCAGTGTACTATTTGTTATTCGGTCCGCTAGTCTGACCCCTAACATGCTGCGCTCCATCGCTCTTTGACAGACCCCGAGCTGGGACCGTTGCGAGTTGCGACTCGGTCAATGACCAGGTCTGAGCACCGTAAGTTAGGACAGGCAAAATACTTATAATGCCATATTGTAACAGCGAAAGTATCATATTGCATGTGGCCAAACGTTGGTGTCAATTTAAGTGATAACTCTTTTGTATGTACACCACTATAATATAAGAGTCATAGGCAATGTCCCGAATGCTACTACAGATGTAGTAAAGTACAGTAATTAATGATTGTAAAATGAGTGCTTCTCGCCTTCAATCGTCAAAGTTTGGCGAGTGTATATTTATTAAGTGTTACAAACAACACATAAAAAGCTGTATTTGTGAAAAAAATATAAAAAGGATACAAAACTTAAGATTTTAAGTTACATTATAATATTGTGTTGTTAACATGAATAACAATACGAGCAGAAAATACGCAAGTAAAACATACATAACGCCGGCAGAAGTTTCCATATTAAATTGGGCAACGGATAAAACGGAGGTCGCTGAGTTACTGGCACGAATATTAGAACCTCTACAAACGTTTTAATTAAAAGCCATACTCGCAGAAACACGAGCCCGCTTACTTGCATGAGAAATGAGGATGCTTATTACTTACAAAGAAACATTATTACAGCGGAGGTAAGGGGCACTTCACACCTAAGATCCTATCGGTAGGGCCGCATTCGTTGAGATTAAAGGACCTAAACGTTAACAAAGGCTAAATATAACCGATATTGCCGTTGCCTGTTGAGCATCTGATCAGCATTTTCATGAAGTCTCTGAAACTTAAAGGTATACTGATGTGTAATTTATGTTCGTGAGACATTTTTATTATGATTCAATTGTAATAATGTAGAAATCTAACAAGACATTTTAATAACATGATGACACATTTTTTCGCTACTGTCCTAGAGTATCCTATCAAGACAATCGAGCGTGAAAGAGCCCTTAGCTGCTTGTTAATGGCGGACATTAGTCAGCGGGGATTGTATCTGTAATTAGAGTATTTGAGCAGCGACATCGCGCGTGCCGCCGCCGCCCGCGCCGGTCTTTGCGGAGGCCGCGGTGTTTGCCCCGCTCCAGCTGTTTAATTTTCATTACACTCACAAACGTTTGCGCTGCGGATTGTGACTGTCACTCCTCATGGGGGAAAGAGACGGGAGAGTTATTTTTGGATCTTAATCAGTTAAGTCTCCTCGTCGAAGTTAATTATGAAATGTGAATAAACGGCCCACCAGAGTTCGTAGTAATTAAAACAGAGTTAATATTGTTTAAACGTTATGCAATTTTTGAAGTGAAAACTTCTTTAGCGGCGTTGAGCACTTTTGTGGGATGGGTAAAAACTGTGAAACTCGCGTCAGATTCTCGTGCTGATCGAAAAACCATAGAAAAACCGTATGACGGTTGGAGAGTAGTGTTTTGTGTCGAAGTCGAAAACTAATTAAAAAAAAAACGATTTTCATAAAAAATGGGTTAAAAATTTAATTGATTGTAAGGGTTTCGATTAGGTTATTAAAAAATCGATTTTTTAATAATCGGTTTTCATAAAAAATGGGTTAAAAAATGCACAACGTTAATAATCAAGTTTTCACTTCTGCCGGCACTCCCGGGGTGCAACCCGTCTTTTTTGTTTTAAAAACAGTCCAAAAAAAGACATTACGACTTTAAAGTGTAATACTATTTTACCGAAACCACGGCACGAGGTGCAGTAACAAATACGGCAATAGTTGCTAGCTGGAAGTACTAGTAGTCAGTGGGGTAGCGGCTAGCGGGGAGCAGCTGGTACATAAATTTCACTCGCCACGTGCGAGTAACGGCCGGGCTGGTTGCCGCGTCCGCTGAAAGTTAAAGGTGACTGAACTTCGACGACAATTCCGGAATTCTGTTCTATGTTTTCGAACGACTTCCGAGCTATTTTTTTGTATGTTATCAGTTATCACGTAAGTCGGAAATAGCTAAACCGTTATCGGATATATCAGCCTTTTGTTTTAAAGGATATTATATGTAATTTGTAATACTTAAGGACTGTTTCAACTTTCACCACTTCCTAATAAGTGCCGGATAGGCTATCCACAACTTAACTTGATAGATGCTTGATAGATTATATTATGGGGCATCTGTCAAATAAGTTGTGGAAAGTCTATTTCCACAACTTATCCTTAAATTATTCATACCTAACGTGAGATTCAAAAAGAGCGTGACATAGTTAAAAGGGGCTTAAGGCTCCTCTCGCGAAAAAAGCGTGCAGATGAAACAACTTTTCATCGGCATTAACAGAGAAATTATATCTGAAAAAAATAATTAGTAATTTACATGATATGATACGTAACGTGGTTTTGCCATATTTTTTCTATCGGTATCACATAATAAAGAAATAAAAAACCAAATCACCTCCAAATCGTTGAATGAAACCACTTTACTCCTTCATTATATTTTATCAAAAAAATATATAAAAAATATCTACTGCTTTAAATCCATAAGTTGATAATTTGGTTTGGTTATTTTTTTGAAATATGTATTATATTAAGCCTTAAAAATGTTTTTTCTCCTATTTCGCCCTATCATGGACGCGGCGAGCGTCGTAACCGCCACCGTACAAGGCGCGCTGTTATGAATGTTATTTTAATGTCATTTACGTCGATATTAGCACTGACAGACAATGATCAAGGTCGTTGGCGGATATAGGACCCTTAAAAAGTCAAACTTTGCGTGACACAAACGTCCCTGCAGACGATATAAAATGCATAACATCGGGAGCCTTTAAGAACTTTAAAGTAAAAGTTGGCAATATGATATCCGTGTACACCGTACATAAGTCGCCGGCTGTATCTCGGCACAAAGTAAACTTGAGACACAATCTTGAAATATACGCTCATACAGCGCCTGAACCGCGTGACGGCTGGTTTACGAGCTAAGACCACCGACGTAGCATACTTAGAGACCTTAATATTCATCAGTGACATAAACTGAAAGAAACCTTATTTTATTATATTCTTATGTTTAAGCTTATAAAGTCTGCCGAGTGCAAAAACTTAACATTTCACCATCTAGTTAATAGTATATCAAAATACAAATTCTTTAAGGTTACATTTTTTTAACTAAAAATAAAATAATATTCTTTACAAATAAATTATTTTGCAAATAAATTTGATTCTATGATTTCTATGTAATATTTATACAATTTTGAAACTTAAAAATTGTATAAATATTACATAGAAATCATAGAATTAAATTTATTTGCAAAATAATTTATTTGTAAAGAATATTATTGTTTACAAAAAATTAAAAATAATATTATACTGTGGCAAACATTCTGCTTTTGAAGCATGCAAAATATTTTTTTAACTAACTTTCGGCCAAACTTACATTTTCGTATCTGCGAGCTGCGTCATCCCTGAATGTGCGACGTCGACCCCCGACACAAATGCACGGAGTAATGTTTTTGCGTGCCTCTTTATTCTCACGTATAATAATGTTTCATATTTTACGCAAAAAATACAGCGCGAGATTGTGACTGGCATAAGCTTTATTGAAGAAGACATTATCCGACGCGAATTGTATTAGGGAAAGTTGTGTGTAGTTATTTTTTATTCGGTTTAATTTGATGCGGTGTGTGAATTTATTTTGCTGCGAATAATATCATACACAGACAGAAAAATATTCATGTTATTTTTACTCATATTATGCCACATGCTTACAAACACTATTAGAATAAGCATTGTTGACATACAATCAAGAATTGACGATTGTCCTCGCTAAATGCTATCGCCTATCAGATAAGATCGCTCCGCCTCCGATGTTCTTAGCTTTGATAATGCGGAGCACAAAGTAATAAGTCAGCGTCTTCCGGGGCCGGCGGTCTGTCACAGCTCACAGCCTGTCACCGCCTCGACTGATCGCTCCTTTGTGTCGAGATTACACCCCCCTCCCCTCTGTACCCGGTACCCCTCGGGGATCCTACACCTTATAAATATGCATGGCCCAATAAGGTTGGGCATCGCAAATTACACTCCTGTGTTTTGGCTTTAAACTTGACACCGAAATTTTCTTGTAATACGGATCTTTTGAAAATTCTAAGTTTATATTCGACTTGTGATTTTATAATGATTTGGAAAAGCTACCGAGACAAGATTTTTAGGATATAAAGCGACGAATTCTGGACAAAACTTCTTCATACAAGAAAACGTAACGCGATCTACGTTAATATCAATATTCTCAAATGTCAAAATGGTTGGGACCATTTTGACACGTTTTATGCCTCCAAAGTCCACATGCCACGTCTAACACAGATTCGTCTAAGTCTAAGGTATACCAAGTTATTCCAAGTTTTCTGTTGCCACCACCCCGCGAACTCAGCTGACTGCATACAATGTACATTTCTGTTGTTGGCCATGATTTACGTCGCGAACTTGGTACGAGCTGGCTGTTGTGTTGACCCGAACTCGGCGACATAATAATATATTGAACTTCACTTGTTATTGCTGACGATATATTTCGCCCAGTAAGTCTCTTCTTAAGAGAAACTATTCAAGCTCCGTCTTTTAAAACGCACTTAAGTTATCTACTTTAATGTGTTTGTTTACTACAAATGACTGTTATTGAAGAAGAAACTGCAGGAAGCTCTACAACGCGAACACTCTACATTAATCATTTTGATTTACGTAATAGTAGAACCCGTTTAAGACGATCACGCTTAATAGGATTTCCTGCATAATACGCCATTTTGCATGAGTCCCTGCAACTTGAGACATGTTATCATACATTCTTTAACGCTTAATACGATCGTCATCCCGTTTAATACGCCCTAATGGCTAACAAATATTACCTCTTACCTCCTCGCCACGGTATTGTGTACCGCCAAATCAGTGGGAATTGAGATGTTCATAGTTGATGTAGATGGCAACACTTCCCGAGTTGGTTGCAAAATTACGAACCGCGAGACATTTTTAACGCAGACGAATTAATTTTGAGTCCCTGTGAAATCGTCTTAAGCGGGTTTTTAACCGATTCCAAAAAGGAGGAGGTTTCTCAATTTTACCGTATACTCGTATATGTTATTTTCTTTATGTTTGTTCGCGGATAACTCCGGCTTTTGTGAACCGATTTTAATTTTTTTTTTTCTTTTTTTTTTATGAAATAAGGGGGCAAACGAGCAAACGGGTCACCTGATGGAAAGCAACTTCCGTCGCCCATGGACACCCGCAGCATCAGAAGAGCCGCAGGTGCGTTGTCGGCCTTTTAAGAGGGAATAGGGGAGGGTAGGGATGGGAAGGGTAGGGAAGGGAATAGGGTAGGGGATTGGGCCTCCGGTAAACTCACTCACTCGGCGAAACACAGCGCAAGCGCTGTTTCACGCCGGTTTTCTGTGAGAACGTGGTATTTCTCCGGTCGAGCCAGCCCATTCGTGCCGAAGCATGGCTCTCCCACGTATATGTTGTATAGGATAAAGTCTGAATTTGTTACCATGTTCCCAAACATAGTGACCTGATGATGGGATCTATGAGGAATCGAGGGAACTCCTCAAAATTTATATGGAAACATATGGTGATTTTAGTTTTATGAGAAGTATCCTAAGCATATGCTACCAAAACGCAAGATTTTGCACCAAGGTATTCTATTGTTCCGAAGATACTAAGAGAACTCCGGATTCCTTATAGATACAAGTTTGGGGGTTAGGCGCTGTTTTAAGAACAGAAAGCATATGCTACTATGCAAATTACATTCATCATCATCATCATCATTACCACATCATGGTCACCAATCGCCGCGCCGCCACCTCACCGCACCCGTGTGGCTTCTCCCTTTAATTACCTAGCATGCATGTAACTAAAAAGAGTGAAATTATTATTTTTAACAATAAATTAAACCGACTTCCAAGGTAAAAACAATAACAATATCCGTATAATATGAACTAAAAAGTATTAAATAATTTTTCCTGTCTAATAGTGCCTTTTTCCGAATTCGGCTAAACCTCAACAGCTATTTCTGTACTCAATCTTCATCATTTTGAAGTCGGTGCCAGTTCCAAAAGTTTCAAATATTTGGCAGAGGAAGTTCAAAATGATGAAGATTGAGTACAGAAATAGCAGTTGAGGTTTAGACGAATTCGAAAAAGGCACTATTAGACAGGAAAAATTATTTAATACTTTTTAGTTCATATTATACGGATATTGTTATTGTTTTTACCTTGGAAGTCGGTTTAAATTTTTTGTTAAAAATAATAACACTGCATAATATCATGAGTATCAATAAATTGAATACGTGTTTGGTTAACGTTCATTGTTCGGTGAATGCTGGCGTGTCCGGCCGAGCGGGCCCGTTGTGATGCTTTTATCATTAATAATTCATCATGAACGGAAACTCCAGAAATGTAAATAAAAAATAAATTATTAAGATATATAACTCGATCTAAAATTCTAAGTTAACATTTCCTGACATTACGATGCTACTAATAATAAATATTGTTTATCGTTTAGTAACGAAGTAGGTGCAACAGTTTTAAATTTACTTATGTTAAAATATTTCTAGTAGAAAACTTATTACTCGACCCAAAGAATGAATTTAAAATTTATCATTACCTGCGTTAAATCGCTTATGTACTGGATACTTCCTCCCGACCAAAATGTATTGTAATTATTACTTTGTAATGGAAGAATTTCAATTTAAACTCACAAACAACATAATTGTTAACAATTGAATAAATGTTCTGTGATGTTTGGCTTGCAGGACCCGGAGTGGGCGGCGCGGAGCGGCGGGGAGGGAGGGCGGTTTAATGAAACGTGTAATTGTTATTACTGATGTGTTTAAATATTTTAACTTGATGGTGCTCTGCGCGCTGCTGACATGACTTACTGTACTGTTATAATTATTATGTTTATTAATATTTCCTAGGCTGAAGAGCCTGTTTCACCACTTCCTGATAAGAGCCGGATATCCACCATTTAACTTGACAGATATAGTACGAAGAATCTGTCAAAAAAGTTGTGGATAGCCTATCCGGCACTTTATCAGGAAGTGGTGAAACAGGCTCTTAGTATATTTTGTACAAAGTATCTAATAACTATATGATATTCTCGTGTCGTGGTGTTTGTTGCCAAACTCCTCGGAAACTCATTAAAATTCCACCTTTGTAGGGAATCGGGAAATAAAATTTCAATTTGTACTCCAGGCTTACTGTATAAAAGCATTTTGTATTATAAAACTAAAACTACGAGCCACTATGAACCAAATTATCGATAGTAGTTATAATTGGTTTAGTGGGATTACCTGCGAAACTCGACAGGCACACAATCATATTATAAACTTAATTAGAGTTTATATGAATGTATACCTATCGATATCCCTCATTTCCTACATTATCAAGAGTCTAAATACAGGATAGACTTTGAGAACGACTAGTACTTTTAATTGTCCAACAAAATCTTGTCCAAGAAGGACGAGTTGCCTGATGTATTCCATCGTGCAGTCATTGTCACTAACTAAAAATATAACTGCAGAAAGTAGTCGAAAATTACATAATTTTATTATATCTCTTTGACCTTCGTCTAGCTAAATAAATGAAAAGGCCTCGATAAGGCAACAAAACTAAATATTATTTGGCCGAAATATAAAGGGATAAGAATTCGCGGAGTGAGTGACGTTATCAGAGCTACTTTTATAAAACCAGCTGACGTGTGGAGTTTAAGTTGTGACGTAATATTCACGTTGTCAGGTCCAAGGTCGCAGTCGATAGCACCCCAACACTTTATCATCGTTAATCTTGTGACTTTTCATAATATAATATAACAAATTGTTCAATATAATATTCATTTATGAGATAGATGACTTTATATGTTCCGAAACTGGAGGCAAGTCTCCAAATTGAATATCATGAAAGAAATTGTGTTGCATTGTTATTTGTTAGGACGGTAATTGTTTTGCGTATATTCTTGCGCCGACTCAACTCACACTATTATGTGTGTATTTATTTCATAGGATAGTATTTATATTATGTAATGTATAATGTATTAATGTTAAGTCTTTTAGCTTTACTTTTAATTGTAATTAGGTAATAGATATTATACTTTAAGCACAACGCCCTTTCTCCAGCAACTTTTTGTTTCCTTTCCTTCCAAAGGTTGTCTGGAAGAAATTGCTATTTAGTAATAAGACCGCCTTTGTGTACTCGTCATTTTATGTGTTTTGTCGTATGTTAGTTGTTACTGTAACTGCGTGCACAATAAAGTATATTCATTCATTCATTCATTCATTCTACATAACTCTCGCGGGACGAATGTATGCCGCGCCAATAGACAGGCCAGGCTAAGTTATATCGTCTCTGTTCTCAGCTGTTGATCACGACAAGATTGACCGACAAATATTTGTATGAGTATTGAAACGCAAAGCTAGAGTTACCACTCAAATCGTATCGGCTACACCAAAAGCTGAAAACTAAAATCCTTTTTTCCACTATTATACCAAAAAAATATATAAAAAGCTATAATATACCACATTCGAGTTTGGATATTGCATATTCGTGTACTAAAAATACAACCTCATGTTTTACCGCAACAATATTTCAAACGTTTTTAGATAGAAGAATGTTTGTGTGTACGGGATGTTTATTGTATAAACAACATGGAAACGGAGAAAAATGTTTACCGCGGACGCAGTTTCTGTACTTTATTAGCTTTCCATTTAAACGACATAACAACGAGACGGCTAAGTTGCAGTTTTATATTCTCTTTTTATTTGGTCGTTCGCAAATCTTCACTCGCATTGTATTAGGCATAAAACACTTTTTTCAGGGCCTCTTTTTAAATGTAATATACATTGTACAGAAGAGGCCCTGATAAAAGTTAAGAAAATATTATGTAAGCACTGCTTATAAGTTATAATATATTTATAATGCCACTACTTAATACACGGAATTGTAGTAGCATCTCTCCACACAGCTAGGTCGGTATTCGTGTGAAATGATCGGGAAATAATGACATAATATGAGCATTAGCATATAACTGGCGGCGCGGCCGCTACACTAATATTATCGTGAGTTACGGGACGATAATTCTGTCCGATTCTATTATCACGTCCTACAGCTAATGTAACTGATATCCAGTAATGAACATCATTACGTTATTATATTTCGCGCCTCGTCCTCGAGATTGGTATTGAATTTATTTATTTTTACTTGTAGTAACACAGATTTGCCCCACTCAGTTGAGAATTTTCGTGCAGATTAAAATTTTTATGCTGGTATCCCCCCCGCCCCGTCGCGTCGCCTCACCGCTGTCATAGCTGTGGCTCCTCATTGACACTTTAGTGCCCGACCACTCAACACGTTTTTTACATTACCTGTGAAAATGCCGAAACGTTCGCGGACGTGCGAAGAGGATTTGGATCGACTTCTGAACAAAGTCCGAAAATTAGAGAAGAAAATTCGTGAGCGAGAAAATGTAAACCCTGCGGCGGCGCGCGATCATGCGGAACCGGCCGCCGCCAAGCCGGCGCCAGCGTCGCCCGCGCTACCACCTACCCCCACGAATCATACGCCGACAGGTTAGTTTGACCTCAATTTGATATATTATCGATAGCTAAATTTTAAAAAAAGAAAATAATTTATAATCAATTATTAAAGTTTATACGTATGATGGTTAGCGTTCAATTCATTGGGGATTGTACCTAACTTAGTACAACGTATTAAATAATATAAACTTATTATGTTACAATAATATAATCGGCGTTCAATTCGCTCGGAATTGTACCCACACAATTTAATGGTTTGCGATCAATTCGCTTGGAATTGTTTCTTACCTAATTAACGATATAATATGGATGCAAGCTACAAGCTAGCGATCAATTCGCTGGGAATTGATCCTAACTTACTGTTTTCTACTGGCGTTCAATTCGCTGGGAATTGTACCCAACTTTTTACTATACTTTTATTGTATTAAAAGTTATACTATTCAACTAGCCTATGGTTGTTGGCGTTCAATTCATTTGGAATTGTACCTAACACAAAATTATGTAATCAAAAACCTTATTTAGTTGCTTCTATTATATGTTTAATTGCGATTCTTACTACTACGAAATTACATGATATTATTGTATCTTTATAGGTACATACGGAATCGATCCGTCCGACTGGTCTCAGTATGACCTAGATCAGGTCATTTACGATCAAAACTATGGAAATAGTATTAATTTCCAAGAGGCATTCGTCGAAGATGTAGCAGAGACTCCGGAGGCTAATTTCATTGGAGATGATAACCCAGAACCAATAACGCAACCTATAGTGGGCGAAAGTTCTACCCTAGATGCAGATGCCCTCGAAATCCTAGGTGACGATCCGTCACTGACTGAAAAACATGGAAAAGAAATTATTCCTGAACTGGCCTCGCGGCTTCAACACATAGCAACAACAGGCATTAGCTATGAGATGCGAAAGGATTTAACATCAAAATATCTGATCCCATCTAACTGTCCTCATATTGACGCTCCAAAAATTAACCCTGAAATAAAAGCTGCTATTCCAGAAGCGGTGGCTAAAAAAGAAAAAGGATTAGCTGTCAAACAAAAGCAAATGGCACATGCCATTTCATGTCTAGGAGAAATTTTATCTAATGAAATGAATTCTAAAAATAAAAATAAAGAATCATTACAAAAACTTATGGACTTAGCGAGACTATTGTGTGACATTCAGCACAATGATTCAGTCACAAGACGGAACTTCATAATATTTTCTCTCAAGAAAGACGTAAAAGAACATCTTTGCAATACGAAGATTGACTCTTTTCTGTTTAGCGAAGCTCTACCTGAAACGCTAAAACATGCAAAAACTATTAATAAATCTATTACTGAGCTTAAGGCAAATACACCTGCCAAACCTCAAAAAACAGTGACATCTTCTATGAAGCCTTTAAACCGCAAGCCCCCGGGTACAGCGTACAGGCCGCAGACCCAGCCAGGGAGGAACTACCAGCCTGCAGCAGCTCCCCGCACGCAGCAGCCCGCACACTCATCCAAGACGTTGTCGCGTCAACCAGCAGCGAAAACAGCTCCACTGCGCCGCCGATACTAAATACAGTTAAGTACGCTGGCCGCCTTAGTTATTATTATAAACAATGGTCTCTTATTACAAAAGACCGCACAATCCTATCTTGGATTAATGGTTATAAGATACCTTTTATAGGCCCTGTACATCAAGAGTCTTTACCTCCATTGCACAAGCACTCAGACTCAGATAAAGCTCTGTTTCTTGAGGCAATTAGCGATTTAAAAAGAATCGATGCCATTTCAGAGTGTAACCCTTGTGAGGGACAATTTATCTCTAGTGTTTTTCTAACGCCAAAACCGAACGGTAAAATGCGTTTTATTTTAAATCTTAAAAAACTAAATCAATTTATAGTAACAGAACATTTTAAGTTGGAAGATCTTCGAACAGCAATTAAATTAGTTACACGTGATTGTTTTATGGCAACCATTGATCTCAAAGACGCCTATTTTTTAATAAAAATTCACGATGAATCAAAAAAGTATTTACGCTTTATTTTTGATTCTAAATTATACCAGTTTAACGTTTTACCGTTCGGTCTTAGCACCGCACCTTTTGTCTTTACAAAAGTTATGAAACCAGTAGTTAAACTGTTACGTTCTGCTGGTCTGATGTCCACAGTATATTTGGACGATTGGCTTTTGTTCGGTCAATCCCAAGATCTCTGTCTTGTAAACATTGAAACCACGAAAGATCTACTAACTTCACTTAGCTTTATAATTAATTTCGACAAAAGTAGCCTCCAACCTTCCATGAATTGTAAATATCTTGGCATGATTATTAACTCCTATGAAATGAATTTAAGTCTTCCAGCCGAGAAGCGGTCTCGAATAAGACGAGAATTAGAAAAATTTAAAAATATAAATCGCTGCCAGATTCGAAAATTAGCTCAACTCGTAGGTCTCCTAGTATCCGCATGCCCTGCAATCGAATATGGCCTTCTTCATACCAAAGAAATGGAGCGTTGCAAATTCCTTAATTTACGTTATGATGACGATTATAATAATATAATGACCGTAAGTCCCACAATATACCCTGATATACAATGGTGGTTAAATAATATAAATAGTTCCGTTCATAGAATTTTAAACGATAACTACGTATGTGAAATATACTCAGATGCCTCAACTACGGGGTGGGGGGCTGCTTGTGATGGGTTGACGGCAAGCGGCCAGTGGTCTGAGTCCGAGGTACAAAAACATATTAATTATCTCGAACTCCTGGCTAGTTTTATTGCCCTCAAAACTTTTGCGCGCGATCTATACGACTGCCAAATTCTTATGCGCATTGATAATTCCACGGCAATCGCTTATATCAATCGAATGGGTGGAATTCAGTATCCTCACCTGACGGAAATAACGCGCGAAATTTGGCAGTGGTGTGAGGATCGTAAACTTTTCATTTTTGCGTCTTATATAAAATCAAAAGACAATATAATTGCCGATTTTGAATCTCGTAAATCTCACCCGGATATCGAATGGGAATTGGCCGACTCTGCTTTTTCCCGAATAACTCATTCGTTTGGCAGACCCGAGATCGACTTGTTCGCTAGTCGAATTAATTATAAGTGTGAAAAATATATTTCTTGGCATCGAGACCCAGATGCCATAGCCATCGACTCCTTTACGGTGCCATGGGATAAGTGGTTTTTCTATGCTTTCCCTCCTTTCTCGGTTATCCTAAAAGCTCTTCGTAAAATTGTTTCTGAAAAAGCACAAGGTATCATGGTAGTTCCTTTATGGCCTACCCAAGCCTGGTACCCACTTTTTCATACGCTCGTTGTGTCTAATATTATAATTTTTCCACCGCATGAACATGTCATAATATCCCATTGCAGCTCACGTCGGATACACGAATCAATTACCCTGGTGGCAGCAGTCTTATCCGGAGCGCATTATCAAAGCGTGGCGTGCCCACTGGTTCGCTCGACATAGTATTAGCTTCGATTTCGAAGAATACACTCAAGCAATACGAGGTTAGTCTTAAAAGATGGTGGAACTTTTGCCAGGACAATTCGTCTGATGTTTTTTCTGCGTCAGTCCCAAACATTATTTATTTTTTGACTCATATGTATAACCGAGGTTGTCAATTTGGAACTCTGAATTCTTGCAGATCTGCCTTATCGCTGATAATCGGCAGTCATATATGTAATGATGATAGAATACAGAGATTCCTCAAGGGCGTATTTCGTCTTAGACCAGCATTGCCGAAATATTCGGCTACTTGGGATGTAAATATAGTCTTAAATCACTTGTGTTCGTGGTACCCCAATGAGGATTTAGATTTAGAAAATCTTTCAAAAAAGACTATTACTCTTTTAGCTCTTGCCACTGCCCATAGAATACAGACTCTATCTAAAATAAATATAAACAACATACAAATTTCTCCACGGTGTATTAGTATACCAATTCCGGAAATCTTAAAAACAACCAGACCTGGTTCGAATCAAACTATACTTTACTTACCGTTCTTTCCACATAGGGACCAGATATGCCCAGCAAAGACCCTGAAAGCATACTTAGAAAAAACTCATCCATTAAGAAAATCTGACATATTATTCATTGGTTTTAGAAAGCCTCACAAGCCTGTCGGTGCGCAGACTCTAAGTCGATGGCTGAAATGTACGCTGGGTGCTTGCGGAGTAGACACAACGGTGTTTACTGCGCACAGCACGAGACACGCCAGTACATCGCATGCGCATAGGGCGGGCGTCAACATAGACGCCATACGCAGCACGGCTGGCTGGAGTCACAACTCGCTTGTGTTCGCTAAATTTTATAATAAACCTGTAATCAATGTTAATTCTGAATTGTCGCTAGCCAACTCAATTTTCAACGGCGAGGATTCAACTTGAAAGCAATAATGTTATATAATAATTATAAGAGTTATTGATCAATAATATCTATTACTGTTATAAGAATATTATTTTTATAATTTATTTGTTATTTGTTAAGTTCATATATTCATTGGTTGTTACAAACACGTTAAAACCTAATTCTCAATAAAATACTGATTTTGTAAACATTTGCAGTTTAAATTATTATTGACGATTTCCTTAAACTCTTTACTCTCAAAGTCTACAAGTAAAAATAAATAAATTCAATACCAATCTCGAGGACGAGGCGCGAAATATAATTAATGATTAAACGAACTTACCTGTACGTGAAGTTCTATCATAATTATATGAAGCGCCTCGTCCGAAGAGATTGGTAACCCGCCCGCCCAAACTAGTTGTTCTCCCAGAATATTAAGGAAATGCATCAATTAATAATTGGTGTAGAGGTAAGTCTCTAAACTTAATGAGGAGCCACAGCTATGACAGCGGTGAGGCGACGCGACGGGGCGGGGGGGATACCAGCATAAAAATTTTAATCTGCACGAAAATTCTCAACTGAGTGGGGCAAATCTGTGTTACTACAAGTAAAAATAAATAAATTCAATACCAATCTCTTCGGACGAGGCGCTTCATATAATTATGATAGAACTTCACGTACAGGTAAGTTCGTTTAATCATTAATAATACCACTCATTCCGGTTTCGGCTAGCTGGTTTATTCGAAATCAGCAGGGCTGAGGGCGATGCACGATCATCAAATAGTTCTCTCTCGGCATTTTGTCGATGTCTATCGAAAAACAACGTTTCACGATATGACAATTTGCCTCGGGATCTATTTTGCAATACCCAAGTATTCATGAAGTACACAAAAGCAATCTCTATTACTTACTTTACTCGCGGAACCCAGGAGGACTGATGACCGACACGTCTGGGAGACACCTACACGGACGCAACATTAATATTGTTGTAGCGCGTTAATGCTTTGTAATTCGAGAGAGTTGTACGTTGATATATTAGGTTGTGGACCAACCGAAGTTCGAGCCGACTTACTGTACGTCGTTAGATATATTCTACGAACCGTGGCTACTGCTGGCTCCAATTCCGCTGATTTTTAGCTAAAAAATAACCGGAATGCTTTAAAATCAAACTCGGTATATAAATATGCGGGCTTTGTGTGGAATAGTTCACCTTTCATAAAGGTCGGTATTGAAAAATATATGAAATTCCTAAAAACCAGCACAGCGCACCACGTGTATGTACTAATTGGTATGCTTTATATACTATACATACTATAATATTATATAACTACGCACATTCGATTTTTATACCTTGTATATTGCCATGAAAATACAACTTTCGATCATGGTAACAATTAACTCAAGCGTACTTGTAATATATGGGCCATGGGGTATTGAATATGTACTATGTGACATAATTATTATAACTATATCAAGATATATAAGAGCCCATGTTACAAGTAGATTTTTATAGATGTTGTGGCTCTGTTTTCATTAGCAATAATTACTCGTCTTCATAATGTACCGAGCTCTATTATAGTAAAAATACGTTTTTAACAACACACGTTTGTTGCCGGAAAGGACTTACAAAAATATTTCCCTGCCCTCAATAATGTACACAGAATTTACGAAAGATTAAATGAAAATACAGGGAAAGTACATTAAGTAAAGGAAAATAGCCGACCGCTGTCGAGTGAACACGGATCCGCACCGCACACGTCAACGAGCGGAGGGGAAGCTAATTAAAAGTGATGGACCTGTTGATCCGCAGAATATATCCGATGGAATACTGATAAGAGTTCGCAAGTCGCAACACAAAGATCCTCGTCGTTGTTTGTCGTCAATTATACGACGAGTCAGCGGGATCAAAGTGAATCGGTTTCGGAATGTAATATTTATTTTGGGATAATATAAGTCCGAGCCCTGAAGTTAAGCTGCATGCGGCTAGTCAGCTAATCCAATATTTTTGCAGTATCATATAGATATTGGACTACGAAGCCATAATATCTTCATACCCTCAATCTGTTGAGCGGTTTGAGCACGACGATCTACCGATGCGAATCAGACACATTTAAAACATAAGAATCGATTCTTAACGCTCCGAATAATAATTCACAGTACTACGAGTAGCTGGTCTCTGGTACTAGTCACTCGGCGCATAAGAAATTACGTTTTCATCGACTTTATTAGGTCAGCATATCGAACGTAAGATACGAGATTGGGCCCACGTACGAGACAAAACGAACAAACAGATAACCCGATTACAATCAGATAGGGCGGAGACCGCCATCGGCCTCGTTCGACTAATTCCATCGAATTATCTGCTTCGGTTTTGTCGAACCGTGATCGAGATTCGAGTGGGAAGATGACATTAACGGTTATCAATGAAAAGGCTCTTGCCTCTTTAAATTAATTAAGATGTTGATGCTGCAACGCACCCTAAATCATCTTGGCATCACTCTGTGGCGTCTAATTTTTCAATATCACGACAAAACATGGAAGCGATGTATGAAAGATGAAACAATCGACCCATATAGCAAGGGTGATAAGATATCTTACGTATTTAAGAGGAAAAAAAATAGTTTAGCGTGGTGCTCACTGCTCTGTCAACTCGTAATAAAGGAATTACCAAAGAAGTAGGAATAAGGAAGTTTAAGCTATCTCAACTGTACATTGTATAACATTGTATATATCTTTATAGCCATTAAAGAAGTAAATTCGAGTCGTTTAAAAGTTTTTCGTTTCATCCGATACGGTTCGGGAATATTTGAGTTTAACGATCGTTTTATTGGCAATCGCCGCGGCCCGCGACCTGATGAGGGGTTTTATGGCCCCCAATACGACCGGGATTGTCCCGGGATCGCCCCGGGAGCGACTGCTGATGTCCCCTATCAAGGACGGGTAATCGGCGGGTACAGTGAATCATCATTGCTAAAGGTTCGACCCGGACATGATTATCAAGAATCAGATATAATTAAAAACCTAATCTTATTGTATCCAATATAAAATACAGATTTAAATAATATGATAGCAGGTGCATATGACGTTATAAGTTATAAACTTATAACAATAATATTATAATGATTAGGCTGCATATTAAGACGCACGCGCTGCGTTGTCGCGGCGTTTGCGCTGCGCATACGTTCATCGAACGCCTACGCTGGTCAAACGCTAGTGTGAAGGCAGCCTAAGTTTAATTTTGATGTTCAATGTACATTTCTTTTTCATTGAGACGGATGAGTTAGAGCGGGTTTGAACCACTTCGAGAATCCGATTCGAACCGACATCGGACGTATAATAATAATAATAATAATAATCTTTATTTGCAAAAATATGGTCATAAGATGGTAAAATTTTATAGTGTCTCACATATTTTGGTCGATTTTCTCGACATGCAAACATTAAAATATGAACATTGGTCAAGTCAAGACTGAAGTTAGTAACATTAATTTCATAATAATCATTACATTGTCATAATCATTACAATTTACACCATTATTAATCGAATTTATAAGTACCTAATTTAGTCATATATTATCGTATTGTATAACATGTCAATTCATAAAATCTAGCAATGCGTACAGTACAATTTCACTAATCGTCTAATTAAAAACAAACCATATAAGACGAAGAAGAAGAAAAAAGAAAAAAAAGATATTAACATGTCAGTGTCATCTTTACAAAATATCTGTGCTTTACAAGTTTACAAGGTTACAAAAATCAAAATAGACCTATTAGCTAAATAGCTATTACATGGCACTATATGGTATCTCCAAAAACAATACTTAATACGTAACACTAATACAATGAAACTTATAAAACAGAACTACGCAGTAACTATATAGCACCCAAAAACCATCAATGAGTAACTTTCATCAAAAGGCTTGTGAGTTGAGTGTGACCCCCAGGTAATCACTATTATCATTAGGTATCTGAAATCTGAATTGTTACATACTAGCGAAAACTATACATGATTTGTCCGTGACTGTAGTTATATTTGTTATGTTTTGATAAACTAAGATAATAATTAGTTTTCAATTTCCAGCACACCAAATATCACAAATCACAATATACCAATTCTGTTGGGAGTACAATGCTGAATAGTTACAAGATTCGCTTCAACATAACTCTACACTTCTACAGTACAATTAATAACTGAGTCCCAACTCCCAACTATCTAATACTTTGCGGTCATGTAATCAAGTTATAAAATTGCTTATTATTTGATTAAAATAAATGAAATAAAAATGTCAATCCAATAAAATTCTGGTCAAATTAGTCAAATTTACAATTTAAAATGATATAATTTACCAATGTCAAAGAATTTAAAATTACAGAATTATTATATTGTACCTAGTAGGAAATTCTAAAAATAGCAACAATCTAATTTTAACTTAATCAAAACCTTCCCTCATTTTGTCTGTCTTCGAAATATTCTTTATTTGAATAGAAACATTTATCTAACAGCCAAGAAAACAAATTATTTTTAAATTTATTGTAGGTTGTTATATTTTTTATATTATTTGGTAGCTTATTATATACATTTATTGACATGATAAATGCATTTCTACGATAAATTTCTAGGTTTTGTTTAGGTACCCAAATTTTATGCTTATGCCTACTTGTCCCTTGTTTCTGCATTACTTGATTTGTTGGAAATAGATATTGGTATTTTCTAACAAAGAGACAGATTTCAAATATATACTGGCACGGTAAGGGAAGAATTTTCAGGTTTTTAAATAGTGGTTTACAATGTTCCAAGTAGTCAGCTCCAGCTATAGCCCTTATGCATCTTTTTTGAACAATAAACGCCCTTGAGATATCTGATGAGTTCCCCCATAATATTAACCCGTATCTTAAAATAGATGCAACATATCCATGGTATGCCATTAGAGCTGATTTAACAGATGCTATATTTCTAATTCTTCTCAAGGCGAAAATAAATCGATTCAATTTATTACACACATAGTCAACATGGTCTTTCCACTTCATATCATTGTCAATTGTAAAACCTAGAAAGTTTGTTGTTGTTACGCATTTTATAGGATCCAATTCATTATCATTGTCATCAATTTTTTTATTAAATTTAATAATTTTAGTTTAGCACGTAGTGCGAAACCGCTCTAATTCTACCATATTTGTACTGTGGCAATGCTTTAACTAACTAATCCCCTCTAACGCTATAGATGCCAAGCCGACACTATTAGCTGCTCGGCGTAATAACCGCTTTTGTGTAACTGCATAATTATGTAAATAACTAATCCCGCGCTTTACATTCAGCAGTTTTAAATGAATGTAGGGCAGAGATCTAACGCTCTAAATTATCACCTTAAGGTTTTCCGCGTTTTGAAATTGAAAAATTAACGCCTCATGAAATGAAAAAAGATGACACTCTGAGTAGGTAATCTTTGATGCATTAATGCAATTGCGAAATAGCCTCCAGAAATCGCCATTTTGCGCTGAAAACGTGTTGAAGTTTAAAAGGCCCCATATAGGCCTCCCTGGGCCGAATCCGGCCAGACTGATCGCAGGAAGACCTTACCCGTACACAAAACGAACCCTGCAGTTCATTGTCGGTCCGACTGGAAGGATCGGCCTCCTCGTATAAGATTCGGGAATATCGCAATGCCATAACCTACTTTAGGACATTGTCTTGAGCGTAGGCATTACGCGCGAGTACCTAATCGAGATCTGAAGGCTAAAGCACAGTATTTATCACGCCCGATCTAGCGCGACGGTTTAGAATTTAAGATAAAGTACACATTTAGCTAAGCTCCACGTTTGTCTCAGCTGAGCGTCGTCGAGGGAGGTTGTCGTCGCGAGGGAGCTACGCCGATACTTTCATTATCTAAAGTACTATTACAGCGATCCGCAGCTCGATATCAATTAAATTACCGATATTTTCTTTTATACTTTGTTACTTTTATAGTTAATCTACCTGCACAAAAGTTTATGTAACAAGTAATGAAATTTGGAAGGATGGGTAACATTATTCGATACCTGCGTTACCTATATTAGTACTAGACTTTGGCGACTAGTAGTCTCGGAACCCGCAAAAATTATACCTTTTATTGCTTAAAAAGCTACACAATTTTATGAATAATAGATTTTCCCCAATTTCTGAGATTATTCGATGCAAACAAACAAACCATACCTGTATATTACTATATTCGTATAGAAGAGTGTATTTATAAAGAAAAAAAACATAAGCCCTCTTTTATATTCTATTGAAAGGTTTCTTCTATAAAAAGAAAAAAAAAACTTATAATCTCAGTTAATCCAAAAAAGCTAGTGCCGGATTCGTGGTACTGGATAGTGGATAGTTAAAAGCGTTATCTTTTCAAGAATAAATCTTGCCACCTGCGTATCTTCTTAAAATCTTAACGAATTTATCTTGACTCAAGGTATTACCATTTAAGCTAAAGTTTTATTTAACAAAAATTTATCTAGATTAAAGACTACGTAATTCTTGGCTAAGAATAAGACCGTCTAGGAGGAAAAACACGTCAGATACAAAAATGGTTCAATGCGAAATAGCGCTCATACTTTGTGTGTATTTGACACCCTAACTGTATTTTAGCTATTCCACAGCTACAATAACGATAAATGTCATAATATACAATGTCGGGAAATGGCTAAGCAGACATGTTATACTGGACGTGCCAATAACGTGTAAGTGCAGTATCGTAGTACTAGCATGTAGCTACTCCTGTACTACTTACTGACTGACGGTAAGACAATGTAGCAGCTATGTACTATTGTGTAGTGTAGACAAATAATACAGTGTTGTAAACACCGATTGTTCTGTTTACCTCAAGCTCGGAGCAATTACTTCAAATAGCTTTATTGAAAACTAGCTGACCCGACAGACGTTGTCCTGTCTTAACGATGATTATTTAATTCGAATTGGTATAATTAAGAAAACAATAGATTAAAATTAGTATCTTCATGCCAAATTTCATCAAAATAGATTAATAAATAGTTTAAGCGAAAATCATAAAAGTTTATTGTGCAGGAACCGTACATTTTCCGGGACAAAAAGTATTCCTTGTCCTTTCCCGAGAATTAAAGTATCTCCATACCGAATTTCATAAAATAGACTGAATAGTTTAGGCGAAAATCAAAAAAGTTTATTGTGCTGGAACCGTACATTTTCCGGGACCAAAAGTATCCCTTGTCCTTTCCCGAGACTCAAAGTATCTCCATACCAAAATTCATCAAAATCGATTGAATAGTTTACGCGCAAATCATAAAAGTATATTGTGCAGTAACCGTACATTTTTCCTGGAAAAAATGTATCTTATGTCCTTTTCCTGGTTCTAAGCTACCTCTGCACCAATTTTCAGCCAAATCGGTTTATCCGTTCTTGATATTAAAGTTTATTGGGCGGGAACCGTACATTTTCCGGGACAAAAAGTATTCCTTGTTCTTTCCCGAGACCCAAAGTATCTCCATACCAAAATTCATCAAAATCGATTGAATAGTTTACGCGCAAATCATAAAAGTATATTGTGCAGTAACCGTACATTTTTCCGGGACAAAATGTATCCTATGTCCTTTTCCTGGTTCTAAGCTACCTGTCCACCAATTTTCAGCCAAATCGGTTTATCCGTTCTTGAGTTATAAGTAGTGTAACTAACACCACTTTCTTTTATATATATAGATTATCGGTGAAGTTTGACATCCACCCTTCCATATCTATACTAATATTATAAATGCAAATTGTGTCTGTCTGTTACCTCTTCACGCCCAAACCGCTGAACAAATTTGGCTAAAATTTTGTATGGAGATACTTTATTCCTCGAAAAATGTACGGTTCATGCGTTAATAAACGAATTTTGGCGCAACGGAGTTACGGGCATCATCTAAAGTACCTATTCTAGAGTCCAATACAGTATACATTTCCAACTACGGTTGTCCAAGTACCGTATCCCGAGTCCCGACACAGTACCTGGATAATATACTTACTGTAGGCAAGTATAGTATTTTTACAAGTATGGAACGATGCAACTTGCAGGCCGTGTTCTTTATTCTACTGTTTATTATATCTTACTTTAATTGTCATACGATTATAACAGTAGTTTAAGTTAGAATATAATTTGTCATATAGTTACTTAAACGGTTATATCCTGTACTGTGCAGTGGATCAGACGCTTGTATGTTACCGCTGCCGGCCGCGAATCAACCTACGAGTATATAACTTGCGAACTTTGCTACATTAATACCGTATTATATTACTTCCTCCTTCCTATGCAAACGCCAAAATGGTGGGCAGTATACACATAATTATTATGTATGCAGTCGACGATGCTTATGCATTTTTATTTTATTGACCCTTATTATCTTACAAGCCGTTTTGTCACCCACACTGATATAATATTATAAAGGTGCTAGATGACGGCCGCAATTGACAATCGCGTGGGACCGCACATTTTCCGGAATAAAAATTATCCTATATCCTATCCCGGGACTCAAAGTATCTGCATACCAAATTTCATCAAAATCGATCCATTAAGCATGAAGAGGTAACAGAGAGACAGACACACACATTCGCGTTTCTAATAGTTAAGGATAGGTTTTAAATTAAGCAAACCTCAAGCAAATTAACATAAGACTAACAATATGTACATAATATGTAACGTAGTTATCTATAAAGGGATGCAGTGTGGTAAACCGTAGTGACAATAGTCAGTTAGCCACACCATGTATCCACTTCCGGCCGCACTCAGTCAATATACAGGGTGATTACAACAATGCTATGTACTATATTGACAGTTGTATGTACAGGATGTAACAAAACAGAGTGATAATGCTTTAGGGTTGTATATCGTTCACCGTGAAAGTAGCACCGCTAAAAGCGCTTAACTTGGTATAAAAAAAAGCGTATCACTTTGTTTTGTTACACCATGTATAAAATATTGAGATGTCCTGGCAATTGGCATCCACCTGCATTTTCCCTGTTTTACTATAAATGTTTCTCTTTCTATTTTTAATAGAAAAAACACGAGAATGTAAAACTATGGCAAGGCGTGATAGCACAACATCCTGTGCACGAATCGGACGAATCTGTTTGTTGTGAGATACCGGACGTGTTCGCTAGTGTACGTTCGGAATGAGCTACAGACGGACAAGACGATAACATGAAAATGTAACACCTCAAGACTAAGAGTTGCTCAGAATCTATTCTATGTCTATGACCTAAGCTCACTAGCAGATAAAACTGCTATAAAAATACAAACAGCTATTTCCTATTATTACAAAAAACTAAAAGTCAGAATTTTTAATATGCCGTTTCATTTCAAACATGCTTAAGTGCAAATATGAATATGTGCTATGTCAAGGATATCATTCCTTTGCTTTTTTATAAACTTAGCAGGAGAGATATTCAATCCACTTGAAGTTTTCCGACGCAACTGGGCCCAATAATTTCCTATCAATTAGGAGGGCGGGCGGCGATGTGGATGGAATAGGCAATACTACATGTGGGTACAGCTGTCGGGTCAGCCCTCGCTACACCTCGTGTGCCGGGAATATCAAATAGGTGCGTTTTATTTTAGGTTAGGTTAACTTTTTAAGAAGCCTCAGGTACCTATGGTTTACAGCACCAGGGGTTTTGATACACTATAACATTGCACATAAGTAAAATACTATCAGCCACATACTTATTATTAAACTCTGTAACAGAGTTTAATAATAACTTTACTTAGCAGTTAGCTTTAACTTACTTTAATAAGCTAACTTTAACTCAATGAAGATTTAAACATGAGCTTTAAACATTTTTTGTCAATATTTTCATTAAAGTTAAGTACTTTTACTTTTCATTAAATAAAGTAATAATGTCTTAAAGTGTACGTTTTCACCTTTCAACCCATCAATCCCCAAGCGGCACCCTGGATGCCGTATAAAAATTGAAAATCTATTGTGTCAGCGATTCCCACAATCGAAGTATTACTTATGTTCTGAGATACAAACCTACATCTTTAGTAATTTAATAATGTGGGATTCTTTTTAAACTTATGAAAAGATCATTAAATTAAGTTAACAGACTTTCACCGTAAATAAGTTAGTGCAAATTAGAGGGAACACAGAATATATTCCGGATTTCCGGTGATAAGTAGAAATTGTTTTCACTTAGTGTCAACCCCAGGCCGGCGCGGGTCGGCGCGACCCTTCGCCCGCTCGCTAATATACCCTGCTGGCTGCTATACCCTTATTTCCCTGAAACGGTATTTTCACTACGCCTCCACAAATATGTTTGTTTTGTTTTAGGAAATTTGAAATTACGGGTGCATTGGTTAAAAAACTTTGGTTTTGGTCATGTTTTGGTATATTCATTTAAGAAATATTCGTTTTAATTAAAAATATTATTATTCGTTATTAGATACCGAGCGTCATCCATACACCAAAAAATACGTGTGGCACTCGGGGACTGCCGCGGTAAAGCTATTGCATAACATTTTTATCAACTTATGCAATTATAATTCGCATACGTCAAGTCGCACGCACACAAACACCGTGCCAAAATCTGCCGATCTAAGGCCGTGTTTCCACCTGTAAGACATTAGACAACTGTCGCGACAATTTGTCAAGCGCTTCCTGTGAGTAGTTACGACAGCAAACACGCATGCATGGACTCGCGACAGATCTCGCTGCTATATCTCCGATCTCGCAGCAAGAGTATCACACGGCTTGTGTTTTTGTTTAAAATAATGATATACCTAGTTCCTATCGCGACATTCGTTAACTCTCGTGTGTAAATACCTCCGCGATAAGTTGCGATAGTATTATCCGCCAGTTTCTCGCAAGACATTTATTGCAGCAATAAATTGCAGGAATTAGTACGAAATGTAAACAATATTGCAAGAAACTCACTGAAGACTTCCGCGAGACTACTTGCAGGTGGAAACACGGCCTAAAAGGACTTTAGACGATGCACGGCAACGCCGCACCGGCCGGCCGCGGCACAGCGGTGCAGCAACGAGGGGGGTGTTACTGTTAGGTTTATATTCGTTACGGATGTTCTTGATTCGGTTGCTGCGCTCAAAGCTTTCGATAAAAGCTATGCAATAGCTTTAAAAACTATTGTTACGTACAAAAATTTTTCAACCCTCAGAATCCTCAGATTCAACCTGACGAGACCAAAAACAATATTATTTTACATTGTATTGTGTAAAAACAATCACAATATAATAATGGGTCTCTATCATTTTCATCAGTGATATGAAACATGGCGGTATATTGAGCTGCCACTGACCCCCCCTCCCCCCTTTCGCGTGACGTCACGGCTCTGTAGTGGAGTGGCCGATGGCTGATGGAGCGGCTTTTGTGCTCCACAAATTAACAGCGGTATTGTTATCGCGAAATAATTCATTTTGTAGATTGACTTTTTGTTTGTATGAAACGATATTTCGGCGAAACGAAAATTACGAAGCGGTTTCCCGACCTTTTATCGGTTTTTTAAACAAAGATGACTGCTCCGCTGTTTGAGGACCACCGTTAAGTATTCAGATATTATGTTTCATTCGGGTTCCCGACATGGCACATCGTAATCTTTCACTAGTCACTTTTAAATAATCGAGCGATATTATTACACATTAAATAGTATCGGTATCAAATAAATGTGATATTAACAGCAATATCGGTATCCAACCAGTTTAAGCGCGACCCCTCCTAGCATACTTTTAGTATGCTACGCGGTATCGGGCTTAAACTGGTCATACTGTAATTGTATCGCGGCAACAAATTAGTTGTGTTCAGCCGCGCGTGACGACAGCCGAGGTGTTGACGGGCCGGTCATGCCGATTGCCGATAAATACAATCACTGTTGCCGATAGCAGTGTTAATAGTTTACACTGTTGCTGCAGTCTGTGGGCTCGAAATAATAACTGGGGGAAGTGTAATCATTGCTACTCTGATAGATTCTAAAGCAGCGTATTTAATGCTTCAAGGGCCAAAAAGATAGTTTATATTGTTATAGAGAGACGAAAAACCCAAGTTAACTTATACACGTTAAAAAAATTATGAGGTACCTAACACATTTCTTACGTAGCATATTCGCTGTAAATAAGGAAGTTTTACCACGGCATTAAGTAAGGGCCCGCGTGTGTAAACAGAGCGAGCAAACACACATCCAGCATGTGACGGACGTACGGGCGGACTTAATTGTACCAGTGTAGCTAGTTAATGCGTAGCTGGGTCCACTCCCTTACGAATACAATGGGGCAACTTTACATAATATGAATGATGAACGTCAACGATAATTGCCTTCTAACCGATATAACTATTATAATTTAAGAGAGACTGATAAATAATAAGATAATTAATTGCATAGACTCATAGAGTCCTGGGAAAGGAAATAGATACTTTTATCCCAGTAAGGGCCTATTTCACCACTTTCTGATAAAGTGCCGAATAGGCTATTCACAGCTTTTTTGACAGATTCATACTTCATCTGTCAAGTTAAGTGGTGGATAGCCTATTCGGCACTTATCAGGAAGTGGTGAAACAGGCCCTAAATGTATCGTTATCCGCAATAAATTAATTTCTGAAATATTGCCAACAGCTGCACCAGTGAAACTTTGTGAGTGTTTATAATTTATCTTGAACACGTTACACGACTCGCTACTAACTCCTGTCGATACGCGATCGAGACACGAACGACGAGAACTTTTTTAATATTTGGAAACCGCGAGCTGCCAATAACTTGAGATGCGACGAGAATTCCAGTTTGTAACTGCAGCACAGCTTAGTATACGATACAGCTGTATATACACAGAGTATACATTGTATACAGAGGGTAAAAAATGAAACTTGTAATAACACTAATATGATTTCTAATATATTTGATATTTAACAGTTGACACATACTTTTGCATTTTAAGTCTTTGAAAATGAGCATATCTCGCAAGATAGACACGTCATATTTCGGTTGGTTTTCGCTCGAGAGCTTATCGCTTTTATTACTTGATGATAAGGCTCGAACGCGGTACACCCTCCAGTGAACGAAGCATAATATGGAGGCTTAGGCGATCAACAAAGAGATTGGTTCTGTATTACGTATATAATGCTGATTGGCGGCTTATCCGATGTTTTCCTGCACTCGGCAAACACGAGGAAAACGGGAACTAATAAACGTATGCAAATACAATCAGATTAGATCTATCTAATCTAATTATTTCATTCGTATTGCGTTTGCTTCAAACGAATACGAAAAAAAAACGAATTTTCCTCGTACATTTTATTCGTATTATATTACGAGTACATCCTCGGACCAACAAAAAGAAGATAAAGCATTTTCGAACAAAGTATCTTTAAAAGTTTTTACGGAATAATATCACAATAGGCTCGGTACGAATGTAGCTCCTAACTTAATAATGTTGTCGTACAAGAGTGACACGTAATAAAGTAGAATCATCAGGTGGCGGGTTTTATTGACACACGAGTCACGACACGGAAGTCACTACGTGCGTGCATCTAATTACGACGGGAAACTAAGGGAGTCTAGCTAAATTACGCGCCATTTTTAGCCACGAGTTGTCGAGGATATGCCTGGTTGTCCTCATGATATCTTAATTTGAGGGCGACCGATTTTTGACGTGGGAGAGCCATGCTTCAGCACGAATGGGCCGGCTCGACCGGAGAAATACCACGTCCTCACAGAAAACTGGCGTGAAACAGCGCTTGCGCTGTGTTTCGCCGAGTGAGTGAGTTTACCGGAGGCCCAATCCCCTACCCTTATCCCTTCCCTACCCTTCCCTATTTCCTTCCCTACCCTCCCCTATTACCCCTTAAAAGGCCGGCAACGCACCTGCAGCTCTTCTGATGCTGCGAGTGTCCATGGGCGACGGAAGTTGCTTTCCATCAGGTGACCCGTTTGCTCGTTTGCCCCCTTATTGCATAAAAAAAAATTACCTATAAGTATGTAGTGCTGTCTAACATTCTTCAGTGAAAGGGGTGTATGACTAATCAGACTGCAATGTGCAGATTTTTGGCAGCAGGGCCACCGATACCATATGTGCAACGTGTGCAATTCACACGGGCGCCATCCTCTAGGAGCGCCGAATCGCCATCTTTAGGGGCGCCAAAACCAAGGACCTAAAAATTGGCCTAAAGGGGTGCCAAAATCCTTTTTTTTTGCACACAAGTGCCAGTTGCTCTTATACGGGGGCCCTGGTTGGTAGTTTAGTTGGTAACTAGACAGTTTTCATAATAGGTACTACAAATAAGAGTACATGCCGAATAAACTATCATCCAGTCGTTCGAGTCTGCGCTGCGCCTGTCTACATTGCACCGTCAAGTTTTATTATTACAGACCTAATTTCAAAAGTAATCTAGGCGATGTTTTCTTCACATAATACTTGGACGGTGGTACTACTTAATTCTACCTCTACAGTCTACATCATCTTATATATAAAATTCTCATGTCACAATGTTAGTCCACGAACTCCTCCGAAACGGCTTTACTTACTGATTTTTACCAAATTTTATATGCATGTTCAGTAGGTCTGAGAATCGGCTACTGGGTACTTTATATATTGATAAGTGCATTTGTTGAATAAATAATAGTAAATTATTACAACTCGAGACTGAGGGCGACCATTGTTTGTGCGACGGGATAGCGATAGACGTTGCTATGGTAACATACTTATTTAGTCACTTCAAAAAAATAAAATGGGCGAAATAGGTACTTTATATTATGGCAAATCAACGTTTGCCGGGACAGCTAGTAATAATATAATATTATTAAAGTAAAAGCACCGTTGGAGATTATAATAGATTCATATTAAGGAACTAGAACTAACTAAATGTTCTTTGTGCTAGTAGTGAAATTTAATATTAATTAAAATAGTATTGGATTAACTTTCCAACGTTTATAACATGGCGGTAGGTAGGTACATGGCGAGACGGGGGCGGGCGAAGCGATAAATTTAACAGGCTAATTATAATTGCTAATTTCACTGCACATTTTATTATAAAATATGTTATATTATAATGTTAAATAATATTATGCTTTTAATACAAAGGCACAAGAGTTGCTTGTAGCTTAGTGGGAACATGTAGGGGCCAATACCCGGTTTATTATTATTATTTTTAACAAAAAATTAAAACCGACTTCCAAGGTAAAAACAATATTAATATTAATATGAACTAAAAAGTATTAAATAATTTTTGCTATCTAATAGTGCCTTTTTCCGAATTCGGCTAAACCTTGACTATTTCTGTACTCAATCTTCATTATTTTGAAGTCGGTACCAGATAGCTGAATCTTCAGTCCTCTGACAGAATATTTGAAACTTTTGGAACTGGCACCGACTTCAAAATTATGAAGATTGAGTACAGAAATAGTCAAGGTTTAGCCGAATTTGGAAAAAGGCACTATTAGATAGCAAAAATTATTTAATACTTTTTAGTTCATATTAATGTTAATATTGTTTTTACCTTGGAAGTCGGTTTTAATTTTTTGTTAAAAATAATAATAATTTCACTCTTTTTAGTTACACTAGTAGGTAAACCTTCGCGTATATTTTACGTATCTTATTACACAGTTCACACTCACAAAATAATATATTATCAGTGAAGTGAACATATTGTGCTAAGTAATTTAACAATTTTAATACTTCAAACCCCAAGCGGTCACCGGCGATTGCGATAACAATAGAAAGGCTATTGTGTCTCGTTTTTCCACGATCCAAGGATCTATCAGATAAAAAAATTGTATAAACTTGCATAGGATGTGTGCTAAGTAATTTAACAATTTTAATACTTCAAACCCCAAGCGGTCACCGGCGATTGCGATAACAATAGAAAGGCTATTGTGTCTCGTTTTTCCACGATCCAAGGATCTATCAGATAAAAAATTGTATAAACTTGCATAGGATGTAGCGTAGCTACTCATCTAATATATAAAATTCTCGTGTCACAGTTTTCGTTGCCATACTCCTCGGAAACGGCTTGACCGATTCTCATGAAATTATGTGAGCATATTGTGAGGATATTGGTCTGAGAATCGGCCAACATCTATTTTTCATACCAAAAATTATTTAAATGGCAAAACAACGTTTGCCGGGACAGCTAGTAATATAATTATTATCATAATTATTGACAGCTGTTCTTGTAATCAAGAATTCAATTTCAAATCCATTCAAATCGATACTTAGTGCGCCATCTATCGATAAATAAGTATAACTAATTAAAAAGACACTTATTGACTTTGTTTTGTTTAAATGCTCTTTTTAAAATAACTTTATTTTAATTCTATATTTTGTCTATTAAAATTTTATAAAGTAGTTAGTATAGTATTCGATCTGTATATAAAGTAGTAAAGTATAAAGTAAAGCGATACCGTCGCCTCCGCGGCGCTGACCGCCGTGTATATTTAAACAAAGTGTTGTTATACAGTATAAAATTATTATTATTATTAGTATATCCACACCTATGCCTTGTACTATTATCTATTCTGTGCCATGAGACATTGGTGACCTTAACACGACGTGGTAATGATGAAGACGATGATGATGATGATGATGATGATGATTATGATGATGAATATGAGTTGCATAGCAGCATATGCTTTCTGTTCTTAAAACAACGCCGAAACTCCCAAACGTGTATCTATAAGGAGTCAGGAGTTCTCTCAGCATCTTCGAAACCATGGTATACCTTGACCCAATATTTGATTTTTTGGTAGCATATTCTTAGTACACTTCACATAAAATCAAAATCACCATATGTTTCCATATAAATTTCGAGGAGTTCCCTCGATTACTCCTGGATCCCATCATCAGGTCACCACTTTGTGAACATGGTATTTTTTTAACAAATTGGAGTAAAACCAAATACAACAAAGCAAAAATTTCGAAAATCGGTTCACAAACGGCGGAGTAATCGTTGAACATACAAAAAAAAAAAAAATATATATCCACAGCCGAACATATAACCTCCTCGTTTTTTGGAAGTCGGTTAAAAATGCTTTTAATACTAAATAGCGACAGTTCACATCGGAGCATGTCCGACCGCGGTCACAGATTACTAAACAGTAAACAGTGATTCGGTTTCGGTGGGCTGCGGCCGAAATACATAAACACAAGGTTCACTACCAAAAAATAAAATAATAAATTGTCCTTTTCATAAATAAAAACAGCGGTAGAGAAAAGATGAAATTATCCAGATTTTGCCGACAGCTGTAACAAGCGGATTGTTAAAATCGACAGTGGTAACATTCATCATAAATTTAATATACTAATCATTATTTTATTATTTTATTATTAGGTAATAATTTACAGCATATGTTAAGACGTCGGTAAAATCGGCACTAAATATAATAATAAATAAAATAGATATGCTACCTAGAAAGTTGCAGTTGGCTTTTTAAATCCATTGGATATTTTTCTACAAGTTATCAAAGTAGGCGGAAATTGTCAGCCCGCAGTACAGCCCGAAAACACTTCAACATCTCAGACGGAGAGAATCACTTGTTCATAACTTATAACTTCTAAATATATTCTTATATCCTATAGCTAAAATATAAAGTAACTTACTGGTATGTCGCTCTCGCCAGCACCCCGACAGTTACATCTGTAAAGAAGAAAACTTCAGTTGAAAAACAGATCTAACAACTTTAAAACAGTGAAAAAAAAAACTCCAGTTCATAATAAATACATATTATAATATCCTCTTTATCCTATTAGTTTGTAATTTTTCTTTGTTTGTTTTTATGTGCTTGGTTAACTCCGCAATAATTTTTGTAAACTTTTATTTTCAACTATTTGCGAAAACTTTTTAATGGCTTATAGAAACGATTTAGTTAAGTTAATTTATAATAATAGCTGTAAGTTTTCCGAAGAAATAAAAATAAAAAATAAAAATAAATAAATCCTAACGGACGGTTAATAACGCCTATTAACAGTTTTCATACAACAAATTGAAGCTACGTGCAATACTTTTATGACGAGTGTATGATATTAAAGTGAACAATCGACACTAATCGCAGGCAATGAGCAATCACATTCCCCGATTGATTATTCAACAGACAAATGGCGAACTACGAATAGTTGGAACAGCACGAATAGTTTGTTGTTGTTGGCAGAACAACACTTAAGGCTGTTTTCACATGTGGCGTTTCAAAATATGTGCTTGCAGCGACAACGCAGTGACCACATTTTTAGTGGTCCAAAGACTGGCAACATTAAACACGATTAAATGAATGATTATTGACGACAAAACTTAACTTTGCAATAGTGACAATATAATGCAAATTAGACAGCGCGTTGAACAAAGATCACATATTTATTCGTTCCTGCCATTCTTCGCGCCAGCGGTCTACTTTCAAGTAACGTTTTAACATCCTAGAAAAAGTGCACAACATTGCTAAAGAAGTTATCGCTTTAAAAATAATATACTTAGTATTATCTAAAGGGAACAAATATAATGGCTACCAAAAATGCACTCATACCCTAAACTTGTTTACCAAAAAAAGATATATTTACCACCAAAAATAGAAAGTCTAAAATTGCAATACTACCAGCTATTTTAGTCACGGCTACACTTCAAATTGTAATCGAACACCAAATATAGTAAATGATCACCAAATATAGTAAATGACCACCAAATAAAGTAAATGATATCGTCTATCTGTCTTCTTCTCTTTAATAGGGTTGCTAAATAAAAAAAAAAGATTTGGTTATAATTTGACATTAAAATGCCAACGTATGATGTTGATGAACATTTACTAATTTTGGTGATCGTTTACTACTTTTGGTTTAACAATGATTTATTTGGAGTCATATAAATAGGATAGCGAGACAATAAATCTTTGGTGATCATTTTACATTAAAATGCTAGTATAATGTTGGTGATCATTTACTAATTTTGGTGATCATTTTACATTAAAATTCTAGTATTATGTTGGTGATCATTTACTAATTTTGGCGATGATTTACTTATTTTGGTGATCATTTACTATTTTTGGTTTTGAGATATTAAATCTTTGGTTATCATTTTACATTAAAATGGTGGTCTGTATTTTGGTGATCGTTTACTATATTTGTCTGCTAAATGTTACTATTTCTGGTGATCAGTTAATTATAATTTATACGCCTTATCTAAATATATAAAACTCAAAGGTGACTGACTGACATGGTGATCTATCAATGCACAGCCCAAACCACTGGATGGATCGGACTGAAATTTGGCATGCAGGTAGAGGTTATGAAGTAGGCAACCGTTAAGAAAGGATTTTGATCAATTCTACCCCCAATGGGTTAAAATAGAGGATGAAAGTTTGTATATAATTATACTAGCTGACCCGGCAAACGTTGTTTTGCCATATAAATAATTTTTGGTATGAAAAATAGATGTTGGCCGATTCTCAGACCTACTGAATATGCATATAAAATTTCATAAAGATCGGTCAAGCCGTTTCGGAGGAGTACGGTAACTAACATTGGGACAGGGACATTTTATATATAAGATAGCTGACCCGGCAAACGTTGTTTTGCCATATAAATAATTTTTGGTATGAAAAATAGATGTTGGCCAATTCTCAGACCTACTGAATATGCATGTAAAATTTCATAAAGATCGGTCAAGCCGTTTCGGAGGAGTACGGTAACTAACATTGTGACAGGGAAATTTTATATATAAGATTTCGTAACGCGAGCGAAGCCGCAGGCAATAGCTCGTTTATTATAAAAGGGCTTCAGAGTGTCAGGAGATCGTTGCCTTTGTATATTTCCCTCCGTCAAAACTTCACTTGCTCTAGAAACGCGCGTCGCCCCGTCTAAAGACAGCCTTACTTCAAACAACAGATGATGCCCTCACACAGGCAATAGCGATGTACACTTCTTGTGCTGCATGAATATTCACAGCTTAATCCACTTCACTCCAGTAACTAGTTACGTTTGATCTACAAGTTTCCGCATCGACGTTCGACGTGTTGGATTCAATATTACGAGTATAATGTGATTGAAGTTATTACAATATGTAACTCTGATGTAAGTTAGGTGAGTAAGTATGTACGTCGGGTGTTCAATTAAATATTGAGGTTTTTCAAGGGAGACTCGTTACATTATATATTTATACGATAACGGAAGCCATGTTATTATAATTAAGTAGATATATCCAATAATGAAAAATCTTTAAAAGCTTTTTAATTTTCCGATAAATTAATCGGAAAATCAGTTTATAGTCCCGCGCCCCGGGTATCCGGGTTGTCCGGACATCCGTCTTCCTTACACCGGGCAATTAATGACGCATCCGAAGTGTCCGGACACCGCGAGTCTCGGGAAGACGGATAATGAGATTATCTCGAGGTCGGGGGACTCGCAGCTGATCGGCGACGCTGTTCAATTACTACAAGATTACCGACTTTATGAACGACAAGTCGGTATTTACTCGACACAGAAAAATATCATTATGATCCACGATATCGTCGGTCGAAAGGTTCAACGTCAACATTCTATCGTTATGTTGTTAAGATTAATCCTTCATCGCGGATTCTTGGAAATGCTATTGTATTCTATTGTTGGATTTGTTGGCGCGACCACTGGTGCTCTTATGGGGCTTGAAGGATTAAATCGTTATTGATATTGCTTCAACTCCCGTAAGGCCCAAGTGGGCCGCGATTTCAATTGTGAAAGGCTATAATTGTGTCTCGTTTTTCCACGATCGAAGGAATATTATTAAAATCGCAACTTCCGACTGTAAATGAAATTGGAGACAGCTGCAATTATATTTTGTTTTAAACACGATATCAATCTGCGCTCAGGGTCTTGAAAAAATAATAAGAAGTGACTCGAGACAAAGAAATTAATAAACAATCTTCACGTATTGACGTTTGATGTCGAAGGAGCAACAAGGCGAAATTATTAATTTATATTTTTAGACTCTTATTTTCATATTTGATTAAAAAGAAGCGGAGTGGAAAACATTTTTCATTCGTACTTAAGTATTTTCCATTAGTGCTGAGTAATTTATCCCGGTGTTTACAGTGCGAGCGCCGCCGTCGTCCCCGATACAGGAGCTCCAATTTACATAGAAATGTGGAGTAAATCGAGATCCCGTGATGAGATTTATTCGGGGGCACTCATTACTCGCGCGGCGGCACATTCGCGGTGTTACACGCGCGCCGGAGGTGACGCGAGGTTGCGGGAATCCCCGACTTATCCCGGGAATGGTTGCGAGTCTCAGGCCATTTGTCTAGACTCTAGTAGTAAGTCGGAGTAAAAGTCGATGTGCTGGAATTTCTAGCTTAGAAACAGGCGTTACATAGGTTACGGCTATAATTATATACTTACCTAGCAGGTATATAATTATAGCGTAACAGTTAGGTATGTAGACAGTATACAAATCCTATGTTTGATTTTTTATTTTAAAAATGTTTTAACTTTATGACTTCTGAATGCTGACATCCGGATTCTGAATGCGAAAGTCCGGTCATGTGCTCATAGCTTCGATATTGCAGCATTTGTATATTTTAATCGGATATTTTATCGGAGCCATTTTGATATTAAAGATTCCTTTTCGAGCTGATACCCACAAAGCCTGAAATCAGGAGCTGACGTCGCAATGTATTTTACATCAGCGTTTGGGCGGGCGGGGAATTTCATCAAGTTAAATACCCAACAATTGGGTTTGGGAGAGCCTTCGCGCTCGTGTGTCTTCCTCAACATAATATACAAATTGTAGAAATTGACAACGTAATCTTCTGAGAATTACATTAAGCTTTGAAATAAACTGAATTGACAAATGTTTAAAGCCTTTTTCATTTAACTTTATTGTTTTTTTACCGTTTTCACATAATTAACAGACAAAAAAATGAGTTACATACTTCGTGTTCGGTTTTGTTTAAAGATAGATAATTTTTGCTGTTCTAACGACGATAAGTAATAAAAACATTAATTGTTCAGTTCCAAACAATACCACTGTCAGGATCTATATGCCAACGACAAAAAGTCACTCCCATAGAGTCTCCGAGGTAATATAACACAGAACACAACATTACTTAGCGGTTGAAGCTGTAGCCGGCACGTGGAGGGACAGTGAGAGTGGCCATTAGCGGTAGTCACGTCTAGACTCAATATCTAGTACATAGTATCTATGTATTGTAATTATATTGTGTCCAGACGGATAGTGCTGGACGAAGAGAGGTCATCACTTACCGCTCATTGTAGCGAGATAAATGTCGTCTGGACTTGTATCTAATTCATTTTATTCTTAGAAGTATGTATCTAGAACTTCTAAGAATAAAATGAAGTAGAACTCTAGAAAATATAAGGATAGTACAAGTATAATCCAAAAACAAAAGCTAGAGCTAGAGGTATGGGAATGCCCAAACCCCCCGGGCCCGTTACCCGCATAGAAGTCCGTAAATGCCTAATATGTCCAATATTTTGTAACTATTTTCCAATATGCAAAATTTGCATTTTCCTATCGATACAGATGGATAACATGCCCATAAATGCCAAAAATGCCCGGGCGTAACTTATAGCTACAGCCAGAATGTAAAATAGAATTGATGAAATCGATTTAGTAATAAAATTCGCTTTACGTAAAGAGCTTAGCTCGCAAACATCTCTGTAACCTGTCACCGAGACTCCAGACGGCTAAACGATTGATCGTATTGGCGACAACATACCGCTCTATTGTAATGGAAAACGATTCATTCGCTACTCGAAATTACATTTTACATAACTTTGTACAGAATAAAGAATAATGTTTTGTAGTACCTATAAGTTTTAAGTAGTTAATAATAGTTGGAACTTAGAAGTTTAGATAAATAAGGTAAGTACAACTTACACATCCAGTGTTAGTTGTTCGTGCGAATGTTTTCGCACGAACCAATTCGCCAAGCAATTGTTATTGCTTAGCGAATACTCGTACTCCAGTCTGATATAATCTGAATTACATTCCAAAGAAAAACTGCTTATTCTAATATATATAAGTGTCATGGCAGGACTGAAAATGACAGAAAAATCGTACGACAAGAAGTTGCAGAGTAATGGGAATAAATGACCTCTTCATTGGACGCGGACAATATCCGGGTCCGTATGAAATAATACAATACAGGCCGGCGGTGATTAGGAAGGACAATAGCTCGGTATTCGGTGTTCGGTCACGTTTGGGGGTAATATAGAATATCGTGGCTAATGTTCACACGATGTGGGTCTATACAGGAAGTGAGTTTAGGCGTTACATGTTGATCGGCGCAAAGATGGCGGACCTACGTAATTTAGTCGAGTAATGCCCAGCCCAGCCGACAGATCACTACTAACATTGATTTGAAATAACCCAACCAAATAATGTAGATTCGCAATCTACCTGTACTAATTTCTGTGAAGGTACTATTACTCTGAAATATACAGGATCTTTATCTCCTGGATGTTTATTCACCGGGCTAAGGCGAGGTTCTGGGACTCAGCTACGTTTTCGGACAAAGCGCGGGCTACATCTTTAATTAAATATTAAACTTTTCATTCATTTTGTTTCACCTCTTGTACCTTTACTTTATGAAAAGGATTAGGTTTTTTGTGGATAAAAGTAAAGAACAGACGGACAACAAAAAACGCCCACTTATTTCACAAGACCTTATCAGAAAACGCGAAAATGAAAGAATATTATTCAAGACGAAATCAATTTACACCGCAAATTACAAGGGGAGGGGGAATCGACATTAACAGAAAAAAATGTCGGCTCCACGAAAAAAGTCGTTTGTCGATCGAAAAAAGTTTCTTAATCAGGGCGAATTTATTACGAATCCTCAGGGAATAGATATCTGAAGCGGGAAGGACACTGACACAGAGGTTAATGAACAAGCCTCGTTTAGCTGTCTACGCATCATAGTGAGACAAAACAGAAACTGAAATCATACCGCGAACTGAGTTTTTTACGAGAATCATCCTTAGGGGACTAATCCTACTTATTCTTGACAATTTACTGATTGTCTCCAGCGACATCGCTTCGATATTGTGCTTTCTCGGTGCGCGGCTCGAGCGGAGCGGCGGAGTGGGGAGTGTGGAGGTGGGAACCCCTGGGGGAGCGCCGGTTTATAGTCTCCGATAATGAGGAACACTCCCAGTAAATGCCTTATCTGTTACAAACTGTGTTTTATAAAGGACTTTACGACGCAAACACAGCAGAAGATATTGTTTGTAAATCAAAGCTCGGAAATAAATTAGTTTTATCGCGGATGCTAGCTTGGGTACATTGAGTTTGCATTGAGTCAGCAATATTTGCCGGGGCACCGCAGGTCGAGTTATTTCCCTCTGGTTTTCCGTCGGATCGTGCTATCTGACCGATCTGCCCATTGAAGTGGGGCTCGTATAAATTTTAATATATTTAAATTTATTAAAATAAAACTCGAATCTCGCTGCAGGCCGCGGCCGGGTTTGATCGAGCACCACTCGAAAACCTTTTTGTCTAATTTAATAAAATCTTAATCAGTTATTTCAAAGGCTTGAGTTTCTAAAATCTCTTAAATTAATTACTAAAGGTTGGTTTTTGTGTTCCTTTTGAACGGTTATTGAATTTCTTTTCAGTATCTATGTAGACCGAAATTTCAAATTATTTAAGTAGGCTTGTTTACACTACGAGCTGTGGTATTGGGGTAAGTATAACACGGAGACTGGAGTGTGCTTAGCGACATTCTGTTCACATATTCTTTTGTTTGACTTTCCTACTTTGGTCTCATACGTGATCGGACAATTTTTAAACACTTTGTAGCTCGCACTTTGTGTATAAATATTCCTAGAACCTCCTACGTCGTTTACTGATAATTATTGAAAAATGATTTTTTTTCAACAATTACAAAAAAATATATAAAATATTAACGAAAAACTATATACCTGTTTCTGGCAGAGAACAACATAATAATATTAAGTCGTTTTTTTATGATATGAATGGATAGTACCTATAATATCATACCTACTCACTAAAATAGATAAGGGAAGTCACAAAGCCTGAGCTACGAAGTACGAAGTAAAAGTACCTACGTCGTACGTCAGTATATTTTAAAGCGTAGGCTTAGACAAAAGAATTTAATTATTTCCAAGTCTAAAAATGCCTAAAGCGTCATTGAGTCCTTTACGCGAGTATCGTGAAATACAAAAGGTAAAAATCTCCGGTAAAAAGAACATAAAAGAAACCTAAGGAGTGAGGACTCGCGGCACGAGGTAACTTTCCTAAATCGAAGGTCAAAATCCATTATTAAAATATACCGAAAGAATGGCATTCATAAAATAAATTAATCTGTAATTGGGTTTTATTGCGCGGAAAATTAGATCAGGCGACTTCGGAGTACACTCCACAGGCTCAGCGAATACAGGCCGTAATTAGACGCGTTTTGTTAATGTTTACTGCGCTCACGTTTCGAACTCTATTAGGGTCTGGAAATCTTCATTATTGTTTCGATTCCTTCTACGCGTGACAAGAAAATTGGCGAGAAAACAGAGAGATATCTCGGAGACCGTAGAGGTTGTGTCTTGTCTTAAATGAGGGGAGTGATCGCAATTATTAATATGTTGTTAAATTATACTTTGACAAAATTACAAGGGTTCGCAGTTCAAATAAAACCAATATCGGTTATTGTTGACATCACAAAGGCACATATGCCAAAACTAACGAGACATATTTCAATTTGACAGATCAAACACAAGTCAGCGCCAGCAGCCGCCCCGATATTGGATATTTAAAGTAGTAGCTCAAGAGCTAAAAATCATAAATCGTGCACTATAAAATATATTTTTAGAAGTCGCTAAAATATGATGTAAGAAAAATCCTCCATTGGAGGTGACGCGATAAGTCCACATAATATTCTCGAGGTATTTTGTATATTTTGTATAATAGCTATTTTGTATCCTGACAAAATAGCTATTGTACAGATAAACTACAAAAATAATTTAGCCACTTTGAAAGAAGTTCAGTTTAAAGGCCCAGGGCGTCCAACCTTAGCATAACATAATACTATATTTTAACAAATTTACATAATATTTAAAGTATGCGTAATGCGTACATAGATCCGATCCAGCACTATACTAGCTAGTGGAGCAATGTAAATCACCTTTAGCATTTAGATTACGGCCAGCGTTTGATTTTCCCAATTGAAGTTAATTGAATCAATCGAGTTTACAATTGATTTTTTTCAGTAATGAAGGGTCGCCTTTGCGTTACATTGATTGGTTTTTGGACATTCGGGTTTGCAATTAAAGCCTCGTAACTCGTGACGCGGCGGACACTTGCCACTGCGATACAAATTAAATAACCGCTACATTTGGTCAACCACACTGCAATAATATTAACGCCATGTTGTCTTCGCGTGACCACGAATAAAATACAATTTGCCGTAATTAATAAAAAGTAGACCAATGTCTGATCGACTCGATCGGCTCCTGATTTCGTTGGTTGCAAGTTTCCCGCATTGGAGCAACAGGAATTATGATTATTATAAATCCTGCTGGTTTTAAAGAATCACCGCCTTAGAAATCGTTTTCATGAAATAATGGTCAAAATTGAGCATTAGAGCGAGCCTGCGATTCGGCGGGGCGGAACGGGCTGCGAGCTGCGAGTTGCGGTGTTCCATATTCATAGGCCTTGATTAATAGCTTCATCGCTGCGTGCTGCGAACTGCCCGCTGCCGGCTACTGCGGATATTCCGACTTCCCAACACATTCGGCCTTCTAGTCATAACGCAATCGCCAGTTTCATTAGAAGTTACATAATATGTCAAAAATATGTTGCCTCTTTTAAATTCTTCTCTTTTTTTGGGTTTTTGTGCCAGGTTTACTAGATTATCAGAAGTTTAGAAGTTAATGTTTATTATGAATCCGAGTTCGATCCTTGAGAAATTAAATAAAAACAATAGTCGAGGCTACATTGAGTATACCTATAAAAGTGAAACTCGCTCAGGCCATCTATTACTAAAAATATATTAGAAGACTTGTCTGAATTGAGCGTAATATACATAATATAAGGTGGCAGTTATTATAAACACACATCCAAGATTCTCCTCACGTATAAACATCACTAACGGGGTATACATTGACGCGCTATTGAATATTACCGCGCGACGTGACTACATCGCCCGCAACAATTCTCTCCCACTACGCTTGAAACTCATCGATCAGATATTCTAGTTGGGTGCTATTTAGAATTGAATTTAGAATTGAAACTGAATGTTTATGTTTTCTCTGTCTAGATATTGCCCGTTTACGCAATATAAATGTTTCGCAATTTCATCAAAATCGGTTCAGTTCAGTTATTATAGATATCATAGATAAAAGATATATACCATAAGAGGAAGCTGGAAGGACATAGTTACTATATTAGGACAAAATGTACCGTTTTCGAGGGTTTTTTTTTTGACGCAGAAAGTTACACAGGTACAACATCGAGTAAAAACGAGAAAAACTATTGGAATCGCATTTCAAATGCAGTTTAAGGCATTTCAAGCTTGGAAAGTCTCGGGTACTCCACACGACAACTACCGCGAGTTAACTCCCAAACTCTCGAGTTGCAACTGTTTTAAACTCACGGTTACTTCAACAAGGTGCAGTCGCTGACATTGTTGTGTTAAATGTTTATTTCTCTTTCTCAATTAGGTACCTGTTTAGTCATTTTATTAGGGTTCCGTACCCAAAGGGTAAAAACGGGACCTTATTACTAAGACTTCGATGTCTGTCCGTCTGTCTGTGACCAGGCTGTAACTCAAGAACCGCTATAGCTAAACTTCTGCAGTTTTCACAGATTGTGTGTATCTGTTGCCGCTAAAACAAAAAATACTAAAAACAAAATAAATTAAATATTTTAGGGGGGCTCCCATTACAACAAACGTGATTTTTTTTGCTATTTTTTGCTCTTATTCAATAACGGCAACATATTATAGGCAATTAAAATGTTCACAAAATACTTAATTTTATTTGTACTTTAATAAATAATAACAATAAATTAAATAATTAAGGGGCCTCCCATACAAAAAATACAATATTTAGCGTATTTTTGCTCTGTGGAGGTACGGAACCCTTCGTGCGCAAGTCCGACTCGCACTTGGCCGATTTTTGGTTTAGAATTTCGATGCGGCGCAAAATAATAATCTATACTAAACTATACTATTAATAAATATAAAACGGAAGAGTTTATTTGTTTGTTTAAACGCGCTAATCTCAAAAACTACTGGTCCGATTTGAAAAATTATTTCAGTGTTAGATAGCCCATTTATCGAGGAAGGCTAAAAGCTATATAATATTATCACGTTAAGACTAATAGGAGCAAAGAAACACGGGAAAATGTGGAAAATGTGTTCCACACTTTCCCGGTAAAAATATTTGAAAAGGCTTATCTCACGAATTACTGGAGCAATTTTTATGTTATTTGGCACAGATATAAAAAGTAGACCACGTGAAGGATCATAGGCTATTTTTGTGGGCTAATTTGTCTCTGAAATTCCTAATTTACGTAAGCGAAGCCGCGTGGAACGTCTAGAAAGAAAATAAGAAGAACTTCAATTTACTCATAGTCATATGAATTATGACATTACCAGTTTAAGCGCGACCCTCGTAGCATACTAAAAGTACGCTACGAGGGTCGCTCTTAAACTGGTATACCACAAATACTAATATGCGACGAATAGCCGACCTCATGCAGAAATACATCTCGTTTATACCAAGTTATCTTTGACTCAAGTATAATACCAACTGTTTAACACTTATCAATCGGGACTTAACGCGACTTATTCTAGTAGTAATGCTACTACGAGTACATACTTTTTCTCGACGTTTCGGCCGTGTTGCAACGGCCGCGGTCACGAGGGGACTGAAACATCGAGAAAAAGTATGTTCTCGTAGTAGCATTACTCACTACTAGAATAAGTCGCGTTAAGTCCCGATTGAAACGTTTTAATTACAATGCAACGCGAAAGTTTATTAAAATGAATACCAACTCTGTTCAGAGTCCATTTCGTTTTTTGACTTACTTTGAATGATTTGTAGGTTTCCAATTTTAAGTTTCAGGGCATTCATAATCCAGGTTGTTCGATATCGAGCGGCGGTCGGTGGTGCTACAATGACTAATGGAGATTAAGCGACACCGGAGAACCTCACTGTTGTGGCCGGAGTTTTAAGGCGCCGCGTGCTGCACTCTCAGAGAGAATAATTGAAGTTTCTAAGGCAACGCACGTGTCTGCTCATTTCTCGTTATTAGCCTCATAACGATACAAACGAACTGTCCGTGACATAAGATAAGCGATATTGAACGTGCTCTATTGATCTATGATTGTGCACCAACGTCGATTGTATATGATATGAACTGCTTGAGGCGACTTCAGGACCATGAACCGTGGCGAATGGCAATCGTGGTTAACCATCGTAGCACAACGTGAAAAGGGGCTTAAAGACTTAGACTTTAGAGGATAACCTGTAGTCAGAGTGAAGCTGATCAGCTAAGTCAAGAGCCTGTGGCCAAGACGTTTTCTTTTTAGATTTTTTATAGAATCGCCTATCAAAATGTATGGAGTTGACAATAGACGATTCGAACGTCAATGTCATATTAACGAACCCTTATATGGATACTCAATTCCATACATTGTAATCGGCGATTCTATAAAGAAGCTATATAAGAAGAAAATGTCTTGGCTGAAGGGCCAGGTGCCTCGCATCATTACTCGTCTGGCATCCCGTCCCCAGATAGTCCTCGTCAAACGAAACAAAATGTCCCGAACCAATTATTCATAACTGCTCATTGTTCACCGTTTCATCCCCTGAAATCAAGTCCTGCCACAGAATAAATAGAGACAGGAGGCAAGAGAAATTTTTGTATGGATATGCTCATAAAATTATATAAAGGCTGTGCGTGACAAACTATTACTGTAAACGTTATCTGTTTAAATGTACTTCAATCTAAACATAAAGAAAAGACATGGTTTCTTAATAATACTGTATATAAAATCTAACATTTATAAGGTGGATCTGGACTGCGATTCACGATCGTCGGGAAGTTCTCACGTGAAAAGTTCTCATATTCTGTCGGTAGATCAGAAAATACATGGTACGTATAGCCCGATTCCGAACTGAAAAATATGAGATCACAAATATAATTAGCAGTGCTGCGTTTTTTAAGCAATTAATGTTTTATTCGTCTTCTGTATCAATCTGCTCTATGTTCCAACCCTCTCCCAGATCAAGTATCCCGTCCTTCACAGCTTAGCGAGCATTACACCCGAACCCACCCAGCCGTTCTCAATTCTCATATTCTCATAACCAAATTCTTTGCTAAATCATACTTTTATTATATTTACATTTCACATATTATTTAATATGTTTCATATCTGCGAGCAAATCTCATCTTATTGTAACTGAAGTAGGCTGAAAATTACGGAAAACATAACGTCGCTAGGCTTCTTTTTCTTTTGTTCGTAGCATCCACTGTAAACTTAATATGACGTACAAAACGACATCTACGAAAAGAAATGCAGGAAAAACCCCTTTATAATACGTTAAGATGAAGTTTGCATAGCGACGAAGCCACCTGCACTGTTTTCATGAAAAATATCGTCAGTTAATTAATACGCAGAGCTCGGGGCACGGGGTTCTCATTACATCGGCCATCGTGTTGACCGACATTTTTCCATTTCACAAACATCGCGATAATTAATGTCGCCGCGAATGATATATTTTGTGGGCTGACAATCACGCATTCTGTAAAAGGGTCTTTAAAAATGTTGGACTTTATCAATGGCGATAAATTTTACTGTATGAAAACATACCGAGCGACTTTAATAACGTGGTTTCACTCTGTACGTGAAAATATATTACACAATTAATCGAAGATCAAAGTGAACCCGCTAGCGGCCGCAGTGATCGAAATTCACCACGAATTCGGCTCGTCGTCGGCCCGAGTGAGTCGTGTTCGCATCGGGCCACTGTCAACTTTAATCAATCAAACCTCAGCCTCCGTCGACGTGGGGGGAGGAGGGGGAGTGAAGGTTCAGGGGGGAGTACACGTGTGATACTATGGCGGCGATTGTTCATAGTCTTGCAGTATGTTTTGTAAGGAATCACGTTATCCGTTATGAGAAGATGTTACCGGGAAATATACTTATCGATTATCAAATTGTGACATAAATCAAGGGCAAACGTGTAGGGAAACTAGCTACGGACTTTTGCGTTACTAGAAAACGCTATAAAAACTATTATTATAATATGTATAATATATACCACATTTTACTGCATATTATTTCAACTTATATTATACAACTGCAGTTGTGTTTATCGAACAACTCCAATGTTATTTCCGTTCGATGGCAGCATTAAAGTTTTTCAGATAATTAATTTTTACGACCGTTAGAATATGAATATATTTATCATAAATATGTATGCTCAATTTTTCCATTGCTTTAGGTATGCGTGATAAAATTAGAAGGCAAGATTTTAAAATATTACGCAGCAAAATTTAATAAGCAGCAGCAGCAGCGGGTTAACCGTGACTCCGTGACACATCTACTTTGTCTACTTTAACTAGAACATGAAAAGGACTATAAAAGGTCTTTCAAGGGAGTAATAAATTCATGAAAACGCTCAGAGAAAAGGGCCACATTATGCCCTTCCTGTTTACATTATGTTTCATGCTGATGTGAGCACGCGAGCCGCCCGGCGGCGCCCGCGCTCCGCGCATAAATTACATGCAACGCTCACTTTCCTGAGATTTCTTCAACAGTAGTCTCGGAATTATTTTAAGGAAATCGTATATTTTAAGAAGCGCCCGCTCCTGGGTGCACTAACCTATGAACCTGGGAAAATGTTTGTAATTCCTGAACCAAAATTATCGTTGTTTTTTCGCATGTAAGATTATAGGAGAGACGGCATCGAAACATTTGAAAACTCTGCATAAAGTTCCTTCTGTCTCTACATAAAACTAGAATAATACTAAGGAACGGCTTCCATTGTTCACGATCATGGTCGCAGTTGAGCATACATGTATGTCGCGTGTGTTCTATGGGCCACACTCGAGTTTTCATCACGCGTACCACACACACAGTGTCACAGTGTACTGATGAATCTTATAAGCCCATGTACACGCAAGTACTGACCGTAAGGTAGGCATTAAAAACTACGAAGTCGCGTGACGTTGCCACATTTGTTAATTTGTCCACATTACTCGCGGCGAGTCCTGTGCAAATGCTGCTCAGTTTCCTGTCACGTCACGTTAAGGGCGTTCCGTCCGGAGATTCCGTAATTGATCGTATTTAAAACCTTATAAACTCATAATCTGAAAGCTACAAAATTATAATAAAAATACAGCAATAATCTTCAGTATATCAACATTCCTTTTGTCGTTTTAAATTTTCTTTTTTTGTTTCTTATACTCATGATATCAGCTTCCAAAGCAATACCAATTTGTTAAAATTCAAGCATACATTCAGCATCTCCTTAGGATTTACAAGTTAGTTTTATTTGAAACTCACGCCAATAGATCGACAATATCATAAACTACATATTCGCCGTTTTAATTTTTTTTAGGACAATTTTTAACTAAGATAAGTAAAAATAATAGGGTTTTGGCGCGATCTCGCCAACGCGGCAAATGTATGGCCAAGGTCGTTTGCTCGGGGGACGACCTTAATCTGGACGCGCCTTAACAATAATATACGAACCTGCTCAGTGCTCAGTGTTTACGAACGTTTACAGCCTTCGGGACAGTGGGTATAAACAAGAATATTGTGATCCGGCGCTGGCACACACCTAATATCGCAGAATATTTCACGTTGACAATGATGGACCGCTCAATGGATCCAGAGTATTTTGCTTCTGACGGTGCTTTTATGCCAACGATATAGGGATCAATATCACAGGAACTTCGAGGTAAAATAACTGTAAACAGACTTCTTTACACCGTGTGTATAGAGGCGTAATATTTAGCAACCTGCGTCAGAAGGAAGTAATTTAACAGTTTGCTTTTTAGTTTGTTTCTGTAATATTTCTGTGACGTCGTTAGGTACTATCTTCGAGAAATAGAAACTAAAATTAAACGTACGAACAAAAATAGTTACTAATACTATTTAAAAACAATTTGTATAAAGCATTAATCGAGCTTAGCTCGACAAAGTAAATTCAAAGCCGACGAATGAGCACTTTAATTAATAAACGTAGCATAAAAGATGCGAATAACAGAACGATGGAAATGTTTGTTAGCGCCTACATCAAAGACATTAATCCGGTAGAAAACTAAAAACCAATTTGTACTCTATGTAATATAGAATAACGAGCAGAATACATTCTTGGAAAGGTACAATGAAATTCCCTTCGCGGAGCAGGTTTTATGGTCTTTTTGAAAGATATGAATTATAAATAACATCAAATTCCGGGATTAGGGCTAAGCCGTGCGAGTTTCGGCGCGGGGGGGGGGGGGGGGGGGGGCGATGCCGGTGGTCGAGCCCTGTAATTATTTTATTCCGCTAATGCGGGATTTGGCCCCTGACTTACGACGATGACATCTGCGAGCGAAACCGCTAGTATGGTTTAACCAACGAATAATCTGTCAGAATAATGAGATATTCCCGAGCAACTAGTAAGGGTGAAAATTTAGATATGCCAGCAAACACGGGCCACACTAAACGATACCAAGCTCTTTGAGCTTTCTGCGGCCAAACCCGGATCTAAATCATTAGGAACTTACGCACTTCGTACCGCCTTGGCCCTGTTAATATTTCATCATAATAAATTATCGGCCAATTATCAAGATTTAGAGGCCCTGCCCAGGGCGTGGTCTTCTGCGTATTTAACCAGGACGCGTCACGCCGATAAAGACCGCCGACACGCAACCTCATCAGGGCTTCGTTAGTTTGTTTGTTATAATAAGTACCGCATTTATTTCGCAGAACTAGGGTGATAAGGTTGCAATTAATTAAATCACTGGTCAAGCAAAAATTAAATATTAAAATCTATGTCTAACAGCGTTCGCATTGTGATTTGTGACTGAGGCATCGTAGACGAGAAGCCACCGCCGTTTTTTGCTCGCTACCGGCTCTACCACGTTAGACAGAGCCGGATGATGAACCCGATGCCTACTCTGGTTAATGTTATAAAAAATACACGCACGTTTTATCCAACAAAATATTCTAGGAGCTATTTTTGTACCTGCTTATTATTAGCATAATTTAAAACGTTATCACAAGCGAGGCCCGGCATCACTAACGACGCAACCTGTCCCGCAAATTGTAAACGACGCCATTAATCACCGCTCCAGGCTCATGCCGCCTCCTGCCGCCCACGGCGATAACACCTGCAGACGCAAAAATATTCGCCGTTTCCTTTCAAATACGGGGCCGAATTTAAAATCCCAACGTCACTCTCCTTAGATTATAAATTACCTCCAAATATTTTATGTGAAAGGTAAACAGATCGTTTGCTCAGGTTTTCGGGTGTCTCTGGTCAGCCGTTGCTGCCTACCGTCTTAGAATGCCCCATAAAACCGTTCGCCTCTGCAGCGTCGCAAACGGAATGGTCTTTAAGCGACGTCGCAAAACGCAAACGTACCGCTATTTTCTGCGAGACCGCAGGATCTAACTGGCCATTACCGCATCAGTCACGCTCCGGCTGATCGCATTCATTAATGATCGTAAATTACCGGCTGACGGAATCAATTTAAACCGGAGCGTTCGTCGCCGAAATCCCATTACACCCGAAAACAACGTGATGTAGTGCGGGGAGCGGCGAGCCGCGGACTACATTTGGAAATACAATTGGAAATACCGAATTCTGTAGCTTAGTTTCATGGGAAAGCAAAAAAATATAACTTCTTTCTATTAGTAAAGTTTATGTGAAAATTGTTTGGCAATATTTTGGTTCATTGTCGAAGAAGAAAAGATATAATAGCCGTAGCTAATAATTTGCTCAATTATTTAAACTAGAAGACTGAAAACAAAATTATTTACAATTGGACACGGACGCTGCGACAAAGCTGGGGAAACTAATTTGAAGGCGAGCGCTGAAACTACAGCGAGCCCCGCCTCGACCGCGACGACTCACGGAGCGGCACTCGAACACGGGACTAAATAATTCCGTTAATGCCCGCCGTTGATCAAATTTGCGACCTTTTAAAGTTGGAATTGCGAAAGTTCCAAATTAAGTCTCGACGATTTAGATTTAATTAGATTTGAGAAATTAATTTACTTCTAAGCGGCGCTCAGCACACAGACCGGGCGGATGAGTGGATGAGCTGCGGGGGAAGTGGGACGCAGCTGAACCGGAGTCGTGGCTGCAGTTTACACCGCACACGTCACACACGTCACACAACACGATAAATGTCGAGTCTGCACTCCGCCTCGAGCGAACTCCGCGTTTACGCGTACTACTGAACATTATGTCGAAAACGGTCGAACCTTTGAATCGAAATATTTAAAAGTTTGTCGTCTTTACTCTACCTTGAGCAGTTTACAATATAAAAGTTCCACAATCAACTTTTCCGTTTGTAATGATCGAGGACACGATTTATCATATTAAATGACTCCACGAACTCAATTACAGAAACGATACTGACAGACAGACGCCGGACGGTATTACGGTTTATCCTAGAAATGATCCCGCACCGAGTCGGCGGGATAATGAATCGAATGTGCCGGACAGTAATGTGGATTGATCGGCCCTTTGTGCCCGCCACTAATGACGTTTTAATACCGGCCGTCAAAGCCCAGGGCCCTCCGTCGTCCTACGTTACGTACGTGGCGACCACATTCATGACATCTTTCTTTTCCTCTCCAGTAATGTTCGATTACCCAGCTAATTTCCTTCGTCTAATATAATCGCCGAATCGGGAATCTGTATCACACGCATCCATGCCGAATTTCCTTATGGAATTTATGCCTCTTGTGACTACGCCTGTTGAAAATTATTTCAAATACTTATATTATAATAAGCTAAAGTAGCGCATAATATACTTGTAAAGATGTAAAGTGAAGTGAAAAGTTACGATGTTAACGTAAAATAAATAATTACTTACAAGAAATCTGTAACTAGCTTTGATGTTTCAATTGGAGATTGTTTTCTTGGTAAACTGTAATAAAATAAAATGTTATTCGGTTATAACTTTTTGTTTCATAATTAATCAATATTAATTTTTGCCGTGATTCATTGCAGTGTTTCTGAGTGGTTCTCTTTGTGCTTAGCGGCGTGTTATTTTAGCTTCTACAAGAAAATCGTTATTAAAAAGGGTAAAAGGTTTCCTCTCGCGCAAACATAAAACTGAGTAGGTATTACTTCCGAGTACTGTAGAGTACAATATTCCATTTACGACTTTCCTCAAGCAGCCATGAAGAAAATTCTGATTGCCCTAACTACCGGCTGCTTGTTCATTTATTTTATGAAGTAGTACCGGAAAACGAGCTGACGAAGCGCCTTATGGTACATACAATAATTATTTGGTATTATTCATTTTAAGTTTTAACCATCGAGCTAACATCATGATTTATTTCAGGTAAGTAATATAGCTGTTACGGCTAAGAGCCGAAGTGCGGCCACACCTAGTTTTACCAAACCAAACCAAACGCGCAGTCGGATTGCAGTTCAATTGCAGTCGGCGGCAGTCGTGTGAACTGTTTGGTTTGCAGTTCTATTGCAGTCGTATTGCAGTCGTGTCAACTGCATTCAAACTACACTTGAACTGCAATTTGCAGTTGGATTGAAGTTGAAATGCAGTCCGTCTGTGTAGACCCTTATTTGCCAATTTAACTTCGTCACAGTTTTGCCCTAGAATAGCTAATGACCTAGTTCTAGCCGATAATAAAATAAAATAGGATGCACCTAAGTTTAACCACCAGTGTGCGGCTATACCTAGTTTTAGCTGCTATAATAAAGGCTAAACCTAGTTGTAACCGAAGATAAATAGGAAATACCTAAGTTTAACCGCATGTGGCGGGCTGCACCTAGTTGTAGCCGGGTAAAACTAGGTGTAGCCGCACTTCGGATTGAAAGTTGCGGCTTGCAGTTGAAATGCAGTCCGTCTGTGTAGACCCTAAGACGGATTGCAAAAAACACACACATAAATAAAAATTGCAATTAAATAAAAATAACACCACATTCAGTAAATAAAACGCCTTATCGTAGTTCTACTCTCATTATTTAACTTCGATTAAGAAAATGGGATTTAGCCGTTACATCACGCGGCCACAAAGAATCAGTAAGGGACTGTGAAGTAGGTCGTTCTTTATTAAAAACAAAGGCGAGTTCTATTGAAAATAACTCAGCTAGACGCTCGCCCCCAAGCTCAGAGCTCCGGGGCGGCGCATACTAAGTGCGGGCTTGTACACTGGACCGCGATACGGCGCGTACAAAGTTGGCAAATAAACTGCGAATCGTAATAAAAGCGATGACATTGTTATTTTCTAGAATGAACAGGTGGTAGGCAGGAACCGGTGGTAGACACCAGTGTAGACCCAACGTTCAGAGAATATTTGAAACAATTTATTCTGAATAAAAAAATTTGAGTTTGAGTTTGAATTAGCTACTTTTAAAAATATATTTCGTCATTTAGAATCTTATTCAGTCGCTGACTTTGTCGATGAAGTGACGTTTTTAAGCAAAAACAGAAAATAAAGTAGATAACGTAACCAGTTAATCATCAACCGCGGAGTTGGATAAATGGTTTTATTAGTAAAAAACAAATCAGCAATTTGTGTCACATTATTCTGGGTTGCGACTGGCTAACGGGCCGCATCGCAGTTCAGTGTGCAAGCCTCAGGTGAATGCTGCGGCGACAATCTTATGTTTGTCTTATGCAAACTTCGTTCAGTCTTCACCTTATTTAACTTCGTCGTGTCTGGTGTTCCTCGTGATTCCTTATTGGATTTGTGACGGATTTGAGGAGTTTGTGCGCTGAGTTGTGTGCCATGACTTGAAACGTAAAGCTGCGCTGTTATTTTAGCTTGTTGTAGGAGTAAATCTGATTTGATTGTCGAATGAAGAAGAAAATTAAACCTATGTAAGGTAAAACACTTTTTTATTAGTACTTTAGAAATTCTACTACAGCTTATTGTTAGCATTAAAATTTAGAATGTTAATTGTGTCAACCTGTAAGTAAATGAGTGAGTGCATCGCATAGGCATGCACCTTTCCCACACTGCCTATGCGTACACTCGCATGCAAGAACCTGAAAACACCACCACCACACAAGCAATAATAATAGCATTTGAGTTCGTAGAGTCCACATCCTGAGGATGCTCCGGTGTTGGGGCGAAACACGCGTCGAGGTTTCCAACTTGCGTGGTGAGAGGCCTTGCACGAATTTGCTAACATTATTGTATATGTGGTGGTAGTGTTTGTAGGTTCTTGCATGTGAGTGTACGCATAGGCAGTATGGGAAAGGAGGGAAGTGATGTAACGCATGCCTATGCGTTAACGTTAACACACTACACTCATGCATTTACTTACAAGTTGAGGTTTATTTTGCGGAATTTGTTAAAAATAAGATACTAAATTTTTTTTTTTTTTTTTTAATTTTAAGCTATGGATTTCTGCAAAGTAACGCCTGATTCTATTAATTAGCATTCATAGTATTATTTGATTAAAATAAATCTATAAATATAAAAGAAAGTTGTGTTAGTTACGCCACTTATAACTCAAGAACAGATGAACCGATTTGGCTGAAAATTGGTGGAGAGGTAGCTTAGAACCAGGAATAGGACATAGGATACATTTTGTCCGAAAAAATGTACGGTTACTGCACAATATACTTTTATGATTTGCGCGTAAACTATTCAATCGATTTTGATGAATTTTGGTATCCCACGGTTCCCGCACAATTAACTTTTATCTCGAGAACAGATAAACCGATTTGGCTGAAAATTTGTGGAGAGGTAGCTTAGAACCAGGAAAATGACAATACATTCTGTCCCGGAAAAATGTACGGTTACTGCACAATATACTTTTATGATCTGCGCGTAAGCTATTCAATCGATTTTGATGAATTTTGGTATGGAGATACTTTGAGTCTAGGGAAAGGACAAAGGATACTTTTGGTCCCGGAAAATGTACGGTTTCCGCACAATAAACTTTTATGATTTTCGCCTAAACTATTCAGTCTATTTTTATGAAATTCGGTATGGAGATACTTTGAGTCTCGGGAAAGGACAAGAGATACTTTTTGTCCCGGAAAATGTACGGTTCCTGCACAATAAACTTTTATGATTTTCGCTTAAACTATTTAATCTATTTTGATGAAATTTGGCAGGAAGATACTAATTTTAATCTATTGTTTTCTTAATTATACCAATTCGAATTATATAATCATCGTTAAGGCAGGACAACGTCTGTCGGGTCAGCTAGTACATTATATGTATTAAGGTGCTATTAATGCGATGACTGCCATCGATCAGGTAATTTTTCCATTTAAAAATTGTCGCCGGTATTTACCGTTTTTCGTATTATTTCCTGGATAATTTTCTCTTGTCAAGATCCAATTTTCATCGTATCACGTATGTAAAGAAAAATATGATTGAAAATCAACTCATTTGCCGTATTTACAGAAAAGCCGCGTACTAAATTACAGAAGCATTGCAAAGAATAAATAAGTCAGCGCTTTGTACTCAGGCGGTAATTTTTAATTTACTCACAGCCCACAGGTAATAAAAGCGATTATAGAAGCGATAAGAGAACAGACGATGAACATCGGTTCAGTTAATGGAAGAGAATAAGTAGCTATTAGCTGTGAAAGAGCTTGTGCAGCGAGCGAGCCATAGTACAGTACAGTACAGTACAGTACACTGCTCAAGAATATTTATCTGAATGGTGCTGCGTCACATCAACTTATAAGTTACTAGTTGCGTAGCAATTCGCTTATCGCGCGAGATTCTGGGTTAAAATATATCTAACGTCCTTTTCCGGGACTCTGAGTATCATTATACTGAATTTCATAAAATCACTTCAACCGTATTTAAGCGCAAATCATTAAAGTCTGTAACGCGGGAATCCTACATTTTTTAGAGATAAAACTATGACTTTTCCACACTCAAAATATGTCCATGGCCACAGCACAGTCCACACTCAACATATTCTAGTGTCGTGTACTATTTCTTCGAGCTGCATGCCGCGTGTCGACTGTCGAACAAATACGTATCGTATTATTTATCCGGAACCGAATTACGGAGTCATTCGGCCGAGAACCGCACACAATGCGATATCATCACTGTAGTTTCAATCATTCATAAATATTGGTTTGTCGACATGTCGACCAGCGACGTGAATAAAACATAATTTATGCCATAACTCATCACTGGAGGACGCTCGTTGCACCAAAATTCGTTTATCACGCGGGAACCGCACGTTTTTTGAGATAAAAAGTTACCCTATGACTTTTCCCGGTACTCTAAGTGTCTCCATACCAAATTTCTGCAAAATCGGTTCAGTGGTTTAGATGTGAATACCTAAGTGACAAGCAGACAGACAAACTTTCGCATTTGTAATATTAGTATGGATATTATAATATTATGTTCTACTGGTGTAATTATGAAATATTGTTTATGAACGGATTTTAGATTCGGATTAAACTTTATGAGGCGACTGGTGGCAGCTTTGGATTAACTATTGTTTATTCTGAATACAAAGGGCCCTCCCCTTTGAGCAAGAATTTTGTAAGAAGAGGTAGCTTTTTGCCACTTTTTAGAAATCACTTCTGTCTTTTAATGTCTTCAATGTTCTCTAATTACAATATTAATATGACTTGTAAACCTCTTACCTCCTGGCATTCACGTGTAATGTAACATTATTATAGATTCGACTTTGAGCATTACATTACAATACATTCCATAGCTAGTTGACGTTACACGTTGTATCAAGAATCAAGATATTACACACTGTATGATTACAAGGTGCGCATTGGTGCTCGGCTCTCCTCCCTCACTGATATAATGCTCGACTCTGCTTAAAGCTCCGTTTAGACCAAACGAGCGAATGCTCATTCTAGTAAAGCTCTTTTGATGTAAACTAACAACGAGCATTCTTTCGTTGTTCTAGTGTGTTCGCCACGTGTTCGGCGGTAAATAGGTAGAATGCTCTAAGAATCTCGCTCGTTTGGTGTAAACGACGCAAGAGCGCTCGAGCAATTGCCTAGAGCAGTGGTCCCCAACCTTTTTTTCATGCGGGCCACAAACATGTTTTGGTCTTGGTGTCGCGGGCCGCAACAAAAAAATTTTAGGGTTAAAAAATAACATTCTTCAAAATTAACGATTTTAAAGTGAAAAAAAATTAACGACTATCACGTAGACTTTACGTTATTTTGCCAGTGGGCGTGAATTTCAAAATTTTTAACATCACGCGGGCCACAAACAAAGTCCCGGCGGGCCGCGGGTTGGGGATAGCGGGCTTAGAGCGTTCTTTTGTGTTCGGACGTGCTCGCTCTTCGAGGCGGTCTCTTCAAAGGGATTCTAGTGTTCTTGATATTTTTACTTTTTGGCGGCTGGTTTTAGGTAGGTTATTTCGTAAATATGGATTGGAGTAATGAAAAATGCTTACAAATGATAGAATTATACCATAACAAAAGATGTTTATGGGATCCAACCTTTGATGACTATAAAAATAAATTAACTACTTATCGTTGACGAATGAGCAATGAGCATTCGCTCGTTTGGTCTAAACGGAGCTATATGATTCTCATCTATAGAGCAAACATTCTCATTCTAGATGTTCTTGTTGATTCGATTGGTGTAAACCATCTAAAGTATGTTGTAACGAATTATAGTTTACACTAAACGAATACGAAAGAATATTCTTGTGCTGTTCTTGCTCTATGTTCTTTTGGTGTAAACCCACCTTTACATTACAAGCGAATGCTCCCGGTGAGGGAGCACCTTTATATTATGCTTTCAAATACTGGATGGATGACTTTTGTTGTCAAACGATTTGACTTCAAACAGCTCGCTTGTAAACAGAGTAAAGCCGTGTTCGTTTAAACATTCAGTACGCACTGTATTATTCACACTGAACATTTAATTCTCAACTTTCCATTAGCGGTGTAAATAAAATAGCACACACAGGGAATTATTCACAAGTTCCGAGGCTTTGACCCCCCATTTTAAGTTCTCTTTTTAAACATTAATATTATGGCTTTTACAACCGAAATTTTATGAAAATGTTTTTCGAAAAATACTATTTTTCGGTTGAAATAAAAAATCTGTATTCGCGTATGCTGCGAATAATATATATTTTGCCGGCTTTCATCGGATATTTGACCTGCGAGCCGGATGTGAGTGCCGGATTAAAATATTCGATATGAGAAGTGAATGAGCCGAGCTGATTACAGCGATAAGTCGCAGATTGTACAAATGCGTCGTTTCTCTTAAACGCGATCTTTATTATCGGTGATTTAAAAATATAACTTCAAAAGTTACTCTTTAGTGTTACGTACCCAAAAAGTAAAACGGGATCCTATTACTAAGACTTCGATGTCTGTCTCGCGATTGTTGAGGCCTATAATCAGCAGAGGACGGCAGTGAGTGAGCTGCTGATGAGATCTTACTCCCGAGTCACGACTCACGAGTCACGACCAAGTCTAGTGATACCTCTCAAGCTCAAATCCAACAAGCCGCTAAAGTCCTAAGGAATATGACCCGTATGGGTGAAGCCAAATGAGCGTAACTTGTGAGTTGCAGAATTTCGGTCGCGTAAATATCTTTTCGTACAAAAAGTGACCACAAAATTACGCTCGTGTGAATCAAACAGCACTTTTGTATTAAACTGAATGCAGCAGAATTTCTGCCAGCCGAAATTTTGCGACGTTTCACGTCTAAAAAGCTAAAGCGATTTCAACTTGGTATAGATTATTGGCTATTATATTCTACTATAATAAATACTAATAATACTAACATAGGTTTAGTCATGGATTATTACTAACAAATTAACTAATATTTTTTATGGGTTGAAACCTGAAATAATCATATTTTATTTATTTATTTTATTTATTTATTATAGAGCTAGATGATACCCTGGAGGCCTGGAATAATTCATAGGCGGTCTTACTGCGGAAAAATATTAATTTTAACCGACTTCCAAAAAGGAGGAGTTTTGTCAATTCGCCCGCGACCGTGACCAGTGAACAGTGAACAGGGTGTAACAAAACTAAGTGATAATACTTACTTTAGGTTTCGCCATACAAAAGTTTAAAAGTTTTAATTTCAGCGCTGCCACTTTCACAATAAACTCTATACATGGAGTCATACACACCCCAAAGTATTATCACAGTTTTGTGACACCCTGTATTTTTTTCCATAATAAAGTACAGGTAACACCGCGGGGCACCACTAGCTAGTAAAAAAACAATTCCATCAGGTGACGGGTAATCGGTTGATAATGAGTGACAAGTTGATAACAAGCCATAGGTCTATCCGTTATCGTGTCTGGCGCGGTGCCAAGCTATCTGGCCGTGCGTCAGTTTGGCTTATGAGGGCTCAGGGTGGAACAATAATAATAGACTGCTTAATGTATCACGGTGATATACTTAACCCGTCAAATGTTTCTTGTACACACGGGTGTACAAGAAGTTTGAATGCCCCGCGCGTCGCATGTACTAACGGGTGTACAAGGTCACTACGCGCTGATTGGCTCTTTATTTTCTACGTTCGTTTACACGTAGCCTAATTTATTTATTTTCTAAATAAATCTGTGGTTTACTGGCAATAATTTTTTCGCCATTTGATGCGTATAACGGAACATGTTGAGTAAAAAAATAAAAAACAAATGAAGTATGGTCTGTGACCGCCATTTTTATGTGACGCATGACATTGCTGTGTGTAGTTGATAATTGTGAAAATGAATTCATGCAGGAAACAGTGAGTATTCTTACAAGAATCTTATATGGAATTACTGGAAATTTAGTGTAGTTTCTTATGAAATAATAACAATTGCAGAAAGTGCATTGTTTTTTGGAGAAAAAACGATGAAACTTTTCAAGTTAGGTTTTTTCACTCAAGCCGCGTCATATTTGACAAGAAATTTCCCACATATTTCAACGTTTACGTATAGCTATTCGTTCTAAAGTGTAAATTAGTTATTTAGAAACTTATTTGCAAAAGAATTATTCAGAATTTAGTGCTAATAAAAGTATTTTTGTATTTTGAAACAATAAATGGCGCGAAATAAGTGTTGTTATGGTGAAAGTTGGTGAAAGTACAGAAAGCAACAAAAGTGATAAAAAAGTAACACTATATACATTTATACAATTGTGTATACAATAATTTTTTGGAGTGATTCTGTGAATGATTTCTGTTTTTGGTCTCGGAATATCAAATGCCAAAATGGACTCCGAATAATTGAATTCCGTACATGTAACTCTCACTTTCCATGGTGTTATTTGATATAGTTTGAAGTGTGTGATTGAGATACTTCATACTATTGTCAATTTTTAGATTTGGATGACTGCGGTCGACCTCTCAATCCACTAGACGGCCGCTCGAACAGCCTTATTGATGGGCTGCTCTTTGGAAGGCCCCGACCCGGATCCAAGACCGGTCTCTCCCGCCCAACAGTAAGTATAATATTTTCTTCTACTTAGTGTCCGTCCCATATAAGCTCTGTTTGTCATGACTGAACTAATTTTTATGAATTAGGTAGATACATAATATAGGTTTAGGACTTTGTAGATAGGGATTGATAATATAAATCAAGAGACATAGCATATATCCGATATCATGATAAATACATATATGTGTGATTTAATTTTTATTGAAACTATTGTTTATCGGATCGGCAATTTCTAACAAGAGGAAATATTATCTTATTGGAAATAGTAGAAAAAAAATAGCTTGAGTGAAGCCGCATGACAAAGCCGTTATACAATAAATTATTGCCTAGCTTGTAATTTTTATTATTGTTTTATCAAAAGGGCTCGAGTTGTTCAGAAGACACCTGGTGGCAGCCTCCTTCTAACCGGCGCGTCCATGGGCTTTACACAAGCACCCGGTGACCACGTCTGTATGTTGGAACCACCACCACCACTATGGTAAGTTATTTCCGAACATATTTCTTGACATTAGCAGATTCATGATATAGTTTGGGTTTCAAAATAAAATTTGTTTGCAGTGTTAACGCTGTGGAAAGGGTGGAGGCCATGGACCTGTCGGAGGAGGAGGTGGATGAGGTGATGGATGCCGCACCGTGGCATGTCACCAGGTGGCTGGCGGACCTGCCCCAGGACCAGGACAGAGAGGCTGCTCCAAGGGGGGAAAGTGAGGCGGAGGGGTGTTCCTCAACTAATTTCCCCAATCTGAGTACTTCTGCAGAAGTTGCGGCCGATAACGCTTCAGGAATTATTAGTATTTGCGCTGCAAATATTAGTAATTCCAAAGGCTTACCGAACGCCACTTCAGGGATGACGGAAACACGCAAACGAAGTGCTAGGATTAGGGTACGCGGAGGTAGTGAACTCGTCAGTGAATTCGTCGATGTCACTAACTTGGCTACATTAGATAGGAACATCCCTAACGACGACGAACTAGAGGAGCCCGTTCGTCAAATCATAGGCGCTATGGAGAGTGTAATGGATGCAGAAGCCGATCGTCTTCCTGGTGTGTCGACTAGTTATCTCTGGAAAGAAAACTTTGACTCGTTCTTGGGTGTTCCTGAAAGTTTTGCAGGTCCTACTCCTGGACCAGTCAAAGACTACCTATGATGATTTTACTGACATCTGGAGTTAGGACATTATAGATCGTATCGTTCTGGACTGATACGCTAAGCAGATGATCGACAAGATGAAAGCTGAAGGCACACTGAAACCATCATCACGTCTGCATAAGTGGACTGACACTGATGCAGACGAGATAATGGTATTATTTGCTGTTTTTATGTACATGGGGTTTTATCCACGGACAAATCAATATGAGTATATTGAAATACATAGTTTGAGGTTTTTGCATAATAATTTGTAAAATTATTTTGTGAGAAATAAAGTCTTAAACCGTAAGATCCTATATAAATAAATAATAATTATAATAAAATGTTTTTCCAGAGAATGTATGATATAATATAATTTTGAAATGGTTATGAATGATAAATGTAATGTTTGTTTTCCAGAAAATGTATGATGTAAAATTTTGAAATAGTGATGAATGATAAATGTAATATTTGCTTTCCAGAAAATGTATGATGTATAATTTTGAAATAGTAAATGATAAAATATATAATGTTTGTTTTCCAGAGAATGTATGATGTATAATTTTAAAATAGTGATGATAAATGTAATGTTTGATGAGAATATGAAAAAGACAGAAATGTAAATGTCTATAAGTACTTATGAAGTGTTTGCCAAATGTATCACTCAATTTATTTTTGTAACACGTGTTTCTCGCCGTGTATAATAATTTGTAAAATTATTTTGTGAGAAATAAAGTCCACCATATTATATAGCTTACTTTGATTTCGACTTTTTGTCACAATATGTACAAAACTTGTTTGTAAATAAATAAAACTATGTTATCAACTTTTGTTTTATTTTGACTCTCACTTGACTATTCCTATCAACATGGCGTCTACGCGTAGACAATAGATCGCATGCGACCATATTGAAGTGGGCGGCCCTAACGCAATGCGTCTGCGCAATCAGGTGGCGTGATTCGTACAAAAACAAGAGGCTGCATCCTGTATAAGAGGAAGTATATCTCCATTGAGGTTGTAAATTTCAACCCTAAAAATATATAATTTCTGTACTCGTACTATAGGAACATAATATTTTGCTCGCAGCACCGTTATTATTATGTTCGCGGCGCAGAATAAATGGCAAGGAACCCCAAGTCCCAACTGTCACGTGAGTATATTATTATGGTCGCATCGCCATTCTAGCAATGCCAGTGCGGACAGTATGCTCACGGCGCAGAATAGTGGGCCAGGAACCACAACTGCCACGATAGACTAGCAACCTATCACTATAGCATCAATCATGATCCAAACCCATAGCACACATTCTCCTAGTTTGGGTTTCCTGTCTTCCCACTAGTAAAATTTATAAAGATATTCAGTTGCCTAGTTTTAGTTTATTTCAATTTACTCTTGTGTAACTAGTGGAGAGAAAAATGAAAGAATTTTATTATAATCAATAATTTTTATTTTTATTCAATATTTTTTATGTTGTATATATTATGTACATACTTAGCTTAGTGCTATTTCATCTATTTTTACAATTTTCAAAGAATTATAATATCACCTGAATAATATAACATTTTTGATGTGATAGAATAGACCAAGTATGATTTATCTCTCTAAAAGCACAATATCGATTTATTTACCTAATTGGAAAAGAATTTATAACAGCGGGGCTAAAATGGTCGCTTTGAAGAATCATGATATGAATCATAATATGATTCATTTTTCTAAAATCGCAAAATGCATCTCTGCTTGCAATTCATTATTGTATTTTTGTTCTGATTTGACATTTGTCAGTTTGACAGTTTTGACAATTCATTTGCTGAATTTATTGAGAGGAATTGCTAAATGTGAACATTTTAGCCCCGCAGAGCCTAAAAACGTGAACTATGATGCTTTGCATGTTTTATGTATGTTTGTATGTAGAAACTTGATATCCAGTATAATATTTGATAATATATACAAATAGTACGATAAAAAAATTAAATCATAAAAATATGATTTATTTTTGGCTTTTCCTACCTAGTACCCCTTACTGGGCGTGATTTTATGTATGTACGTACGTAAAAACTTGATATCCAGCTAAAATGTTGGATAATAAATACAAATAATACGATAAAAATATACATAAAATTATACATATTTTTTTCCGTACTAGTAACACTTTTCGTGCCGACAGTACTTTTGTGTCTGTGTCGGACCACTCGGCTGCCGTCGGGAATAGGTCAAATGTTATGGCGGGAGCGTGTTATAAGTTGTAATGTAAATATTTAGATTGTGAAGTAATTACTGTGATTTGGAGAGAAATAACTTATGTTGTCAATTCTAAAATGTATGTAGTTTATTGTGATAGTGATTATTTTGTGTATTGTGAAAGATAATTGAGTGAAATTTGTCAAAATTTCCAGCAGTATGAGGACAAAATAAGTAAACTATGAAAAAACACAAAAAAAAATTGAAGTAAGCGTTTATTTTATAACAATAATAATATTTAATATTGTAGTAAATTTTATGTAGATTACAACGATGTATGATTCAGGGTGTAATTTATAGCTTATTATCCGTAACTTTACGATTTTCGAACCCCTATTGCAAATTTTTTGCAAATACTGAAAAAGCTTGACATTTAGGTAAATTGACATTAGCAGAGGCATGCGCTTCACGGGTTAAATAACGAGCAATATGCCAGATACGTTTGTGCTATGGCCTTATAGAACACTACTTAATTAACTGCTAATAAATTAAGCTAATCTGATCATTTCATCTACATTTAACAAGGCTTGCTTAGAGGGCTGGTACTTGGTAGAAAAAATGTTAAAAATCAAATTAATCGGCAAACAAAAAGCAAACCCTACATGCATCTATATATACTATATAGATGCATGTAGGGTTTGCTTTCCGTCTGAGCTGAACGGATTGGGCTGATTTATTCTTAAAATATTCGTACAAGTCCAGGGAAGGTTTTAAAGTGACATGTGACACGAAGTTCACCGGGACATCTAGTGTGTGTATTTAAATAAAATAAATCTTTATTCCAATATGAAGACTTTAAAAAACGATAAAAAAGAAACAAAATATCAATACCTACAAAAGAAACCGAAAAACAGGTTAAACGAAAATAAATACAAGTATATTATAAATAAAAAAAAATATAAATAAAAATAAAAAAATAATAATAAAAATCATTTATTTCGGGTTTCTAAGACCCATAACATTACATTTAAAAATTTTTGTTACATTATTTAGTCATTACATTAACAATACATTGAAAATACAATACATTTAAATATGATTTAGCAATAAAAATTAGATTAAAATTGTAAATTTAAAATTATGTATAAATAAAATGATATCATAACAATTTGTCAAAAATAGATAAAATAGAATTAATTAAAATCACAGGTAATCACAACTATTATAACTATTAACTAGATGATATAAGATATTAAAAGTCGGTCAAACAAAGTATACATTCAATAATTTATTGCTCTATCTGTCCTGGGAATAAGTCATCCCTAGTTTTCCTTTATGAAGTCTGAAGATGAAACATGAGACGATCGGATGTCCTTCATTAAAGATGATTGACATTAAACCGGCTCCGGCGAGAGGTAATGAAGTGGAGTGGAGTGGAACAGCAACAACTAATAATTTGGACCTGTCCAAACTGAGCTCATTACGCGAATTATTGCTTTGTTTATTGTTGCTATATCCTTTTAGTCCTAGTATCCTTTTACATCAACAACAATCTGACTTTTGTAAATAAATTACAAAGTGAGTTTAAGATAAATTAAAATAAGTCACTAGAATATTACGGTATCATAATCATTTTGATAACTATATAGACGTAGATTTCAAGACGCCGAAGAAATCTCATTAAACAAAATATTAGGGAGGCAAAACTTCAGGTTGAAAACTTCAAAACTTGGACGAATTAAGGTCCGGCTACTTAGTAGCCCCAAAAAACGCGGACGTGGGCCCCAGCAAGACCCATTATTTAAACATAAGATTCCGTCTGCAATATTAAGACTCTAATAAAACATCATTTCCGTTATCTAATTCCTCTTCTTAATTAACTTCCTCATTATGTATTATACATAATTTATTAATACAGCAAAGGCTTCAGTCTCGAAATAAGCGGACAACGGGGCGGGAGCGGCGGCGACACGGGAGCGGCACGTTCCAATGTGTAAATTTACAGGGACAAGCATATAACTGTATTTTAAAAAGATAAAACCGACTTCAAAATTGTATGTAATTGAGAATTAAAACTCCCTATCTCAAAAACTACTGAACCGCTTTTGATGGAACTTGCACTATTCCCTAAGTTGAAATTGTTCAACTTAGATTTCAGTAATTATTTTTTTGTTGAACTAGGTATTGTACCTAGTTCAACAAAAAAATAATTACTGAAATTGGAATGGTAATTCCAGAGATATCCGAACACAAACATAAAAACATACATACATACATACTTACATACATACACTTTTGAAATTTGGCACATTTGTTCAGACGCTGATAGCATATACGAAAATTGGGCAGTTCTGGAAATATTACATACATAAGCGTCGAATTGAAAACCTCCTTTATTTGAAGTCGGTTAAATAAATTGGAACGCGCCGCCGCCGCTCCCGCCCCGCTGCCCGCTGATTTCGAGACTGAAGCCTCAGAATGAGCCGCCTCGATCTTCACGGGCTGTCCTTTGTGAAGCGAGCGATTGTCGGAACACAAAGCAGCTGTAAATTGCCCTGAGTTATGACGGATGTTGCCATGGCGACCACGCCGGGGTACTAGGTACATAAGATAAATATATATGCTACTGGATTTGTGGTGTTTATGGAGCTTAGTTCTTAGTTATTTGCCGATTATAAAGACTTCGCCCGTAAATTCGTTTACACAATAGTATCTCGATACCAAATTTTATTCAAGTTCAGTAGTTTGAACGTAAATAAATAACATCTAGGCAGGTAGTAGACGTAGGTTTGTATCGTCAACTTACAACTGACAAGTCACTCGTAGTGCTACGAAACGTTGGTACGAGAATCTCCGGCTACGCGTCTACAGCGAGAGTGCTACGAAGAGACTATCGTGCTACAAGTTGCGACACTCCTTTACTGTACTGGGGCAGTCAAGACGAATTCGTAATCGCTTCGTTATAGAATCGGCGATGAAAATGTATGGAATTGACTCAGGCCCCTGACTGCTGAGTTCTCGGCGAAACATGGCGGTCATTGACTCTCTGTCAAAAACATATAATTTTCTATATAAACCGCGATTGACAACATGGCACTTCATTGTCAATCGCGGTTTTGTTTCTTTCAAACCTACGCGACCAAGCGACTGCGGAGCGGGAGCGTCAATACAAAACACACATTTGACAACTTGACGTAACTTGACGCTCCCGCTTCGCAGTTGCTTGGTCGCGTAGGTTTGAACGAAGCCTTAATATGGAAAATGACAAGTTTTTGACAGGCAGGTCAATGACCGCCACCGCCATGTTTCGCCTTCTAGCGCTGAGTAAGCTCTAGTCTCTACTAAACTATAAACCATGTTTTATTGTGACTATAACCTGATCATATAAATGATATCGAACGTACCGTAACTTCTTGGTGGAAATTCATGTTTCACAGTAATAACTTACACTTTTTATACACTTTTTCCACTTTTATTAATTTATTTTATTGCAATTTTGTTTTACACGACCGGTTTCGATAAAATCATCATCAGGTGTAAAATCATCATATAAAAAAAAAACATCATATAATCGTATTACATTACGATTTACGACTAGCCGTTTCAAACTCAATTATTTCCAAGATCATATTTTGTACCTGAATAAAATATTAACGGCATAAAGAAACGACGTCTTAAGAATCGCCAAAGACATTCAAAGTGCTAGTCACAAAATAGTTCAAGTATGAAATAGGTGCCGCGATGAATGGTGAGCAGAGACTTATTACTCCTTTGTCAGTCATCGGAGCTTTGAACAGCAAAAGGCAGTAAAAGACAAACTAGGCTTATCACAGAGACCCCTTTACTTCTCAGGCTGATTTCTTTTTACGATTCATCGCAGACGAACAAAACTACAAAGTATTTTTCTCGGTTGCTGTCTTAGTAATTAGAAGTATCCATGGGAGACGGAGTCCGATTCTAGTACCTTCGATCTTGTTTAATTGTAAAACTACGGCCACGAACGTATTAAATGTCAGTCTAGTCTTCTGAGCCCAATGTGTCTAAAACTTAAAATAAATTACTGTTATACGCTTTAATCGATCACGCCTACCGAGTAGAATGGCAAGACAGTGGACTCGGTAAACACTCGGTATGTTTATTATGGATGTGCTCGGCCGAGGGCACTGTCACGCCCATGCCAATCTCGCGTAGGAGGAGTAATTATTAAGGCCGAAGGCATACTCGTAAGCAAAGGTTTGACCACACTCTACACACACTCTACAAATTCTCAACTAACAGTTTGATTGCACAGATGAGTGAACAGTTACATTTAATTAACCTATCAACTCCCATAAGGACACCGGCGACCGTGACAACAATAGAATAACAATAGATTTCCAAGAATCCGCGATCATAGGATTAAATTATTATACATCCCTAGTTGATATGCCACACATATTATGCACGGTACTTAAGAACGATCTATTCATTAAAATAACATTCCAAGAACCTTGAATTCTGCTCAAGATCTTAGTGGTAAGAGCGGCTTATTAACCCGGGGCTTAGACTGTATCGCTCGACGTTTTGTGCCTTTGTCCCGTGCTTGTTAGATCCGGGATATCTCTCCTTATACGGCTGAAGGCGAACCGCAGGTGGTTTTAGTGAGTAGGAGTCTCACATACCCCCGGGGTACCCAACCCGGGGCACCCATGATGGGTTTCCCCTGCGACATAAAAATAAATGGTTTTGTGCCTTAGCTTTACTATTATTATTAATCCGTGATTATTCATTACGCCCTTGATTACAAAGGCGACATACAGAAAACTGGCTAAAAAAGTTTTATGTTATTAAACCAGTGTCTGTCCATCTGGGGCATCGTAGCATCCAAAGAAGTAGTATTTAAGTAATAGTTTCAAACAAAAAAACTAGGTCTGATTTTGGCTAGTTTTTTTTTTTTTTTTTAAAGCATGATCGAGAGTATTTTTAGCTATAGCTGACACCATAAAATCTTTCCGTGCTGGATTTTTTTTTGCCTTTTTATTCTTGACTCTAATTCAGAGTTTTGTTTCGGGATTTTTAATACGTTTCTTAATTGCTTGTTGCTTGCTTTTGCTTTTGTTATATTAACTAAAGCGCCATAAGGCTCGTGGTTTAATACAAATGCTCCAAAATACATTTGAATACACGAAAAGGTAACAATATGCACATTGTGGCGGTCACAAAAGCCGCGACTCGCCCTAATGAAAAGATTGTAACGGCTGGCCTAATTCGCCGCTTTGTCACGGACGGCCACTTCTTATTTTGGCCTGAAGGATATCTTCGCGGTGAATGGACTAGTCCTATTCAAGCTGAATGCTTCTTGAAATAGTTAATTATATACCTTTTCAGAATAGGTTCGCATGTTTAAATGCCTGGCTGACCAGGCTCTTTAGCATTTTCATTTCACACTCAGACTCCCGGCTAAAGTCATCTAGCTTAATGTTTTGCATGTGACGGAAATAACATGTATTTTTAAGTGAAGGTTGCTATATCTAGGTTATATAGGAATACTAGCGACCCGCCCCGGCGTCACACGGGTATAAAATATATAGCCACTGAAAAAAATATGCCTATAGCCTTCCACAATAAATGGGCTATCTAACACTGAAAGAATTTTTCAAATCGGACCAGTAGTTCCTGAGATTAGCGCATTCAAGTTAGCCATTTCAAATAATTTTCCCGGTTTTTTCCACATTTTCCTCTATTTCTTCGCGCCTATTAGTCTTAGCGTGATAAAATATAGCCTATAACCTTCCTCGATAAATGGGCTAACTAACACTGAAAGAATCATCAAAATCTGTTGCGTAGTCTTAAAGATTAAAGGGAACAAAGGGACATGAGGGAAAAAAAAGCGACTTTGTTTTATAATAAGTATAGATTACCCACTAATTACGCGCGGTTCCGCTTGCGTATGAGCAGTATCCCGCGGTAATCGTATCCCATGATTGAAATTACTCGTTACATCCTTCCCGCGAGCTACTCCATGTCTATGCCAAAATTCATCAAAATCCGCATGGTAGGTTCGGAGCTTATTTTAAAACAATTAACTTCTTCTACACAATGAGAAAAATAATATATTACTATAGATTTATAGATGAATATAAATGACTTACGCAACTCCGTTGCGCCAAAATTAGTTTAACGCTCGAGAACCCTACATTTATCCGGGAAAAAATATCCTTTGTCCTTTGCCTGCACTCAAAGTAGGTACCTATCTCTAAACGAAATTTCAACAAAATCGGTTCAGCGGTTAGGGCGTGAAAAGATGACAGACAGACACACTTTCGCTTTTATAATATTAGTTTGGATACAAGGTTCTCGTGGGTCTGTTATAAGCCGATGACGTTCATCAGTCATACGAGTAGGAAGTCAGCTATGCGCTTATTTATTTATGTGACATGGAAAACTTACCGCTAACTGACATCAGTGGAAATTTTATATGTGGATCAGAAAGCCAATTACAAGTTTTCACCTCAAAGATATGTGATGCATAGCCTATGTCCTCACCAGAAATTCGGAGTTGTTACTGCCTCACATACTAACACAACATCTCCCTATGTAAATCGAATTTAATATTTACTTTATAACTGTCGCAGCCAACTGGTTTACATAGCCGTTCAATCAAACAGCTAGCCTTTTGACTGAACAACGCCATTCAATCACAGGTCTAGCTTTTTAATTGAATATTTAAGTCGCTCAAAACGTTCAACACTACAGCTGATTCAAAAGCCGCCTTTTGATTGAATTAGTTCAGTGCTCACCACCGCTATTCTACAATGCCGGTGTTTGTGATTGTTTCAAGATTACCGTGTCTTTCTTCGCAAAGAAAGAACTAAATAATATAATACGTAAATCTCCCAAGAAATTACAAAAAGTTTTCCTATTCTCTCAAATTACATAATTAACTAATGGTCACCTTAGTTAATTTTCCATTTAACCAGTTGGCTAAGCGTCGTCTAGCTGTAGCGTTGAACGTTGCAGTCAACAAGTCGGCTAAACGTCGTATAACCATGTGATTGAATAGCGTTGTTCAATCAAAGGGCTAGCTGTTTGATTGAACGTCTATTTTAACCAGTGGGCTGCGACATAACTATAAATTTCTTGAAAATATAGACACGAGATATAATAGCCATTGTCGGTAATAATTCAATTATTGGGAATACAAAATAACTTAATGATAGAAATTTTAACAATTCTACACTAATCAATTTAGGTTTGACCTTTTGTTTATTAATATATTACAAAATTCTTAAAAGGTAGGTAGGTGCTAGGTACCACCTTACCGCCTGTACAGTAGGTACTGGGTATACAGTAGTGAGTAGACACTACACAGCCATTTCCGACAGCCCGCAGACCGCAGCCTAAAAGCCATTCCCACTCTAGAACACTTTTCTTAATGAAAATAATAGCGACTCTAAATGTACCGTATTGTATAATATGGTTTTGTTACAGAAAATAAGAAAATTGAATTCATCATGATTCATGAATCATGACATTATTATTTAGCGAGATCCTAGAGTCCTAGACGATCAATTTTACTGTGCAATATCACGTAAGTAAATTATTGCGTAATATTATTGACCGACCGTCCGACCGTCTTGACCGTCCGGTTAATATTGAACATCGCGCGCCTTCAATCTCATTGTTAAATAAACTATTCAATAAAATTCAAGTGTGATATTGCGCAATAAAATTGATCGTCCAGGGGCCCGCTTATATTACACTTGATAATATAGGTACTAGTAATAATAATATGGTTAACGAGGCTTGGTGTGTGTGTGAAATAATTAACTAATATGTTTTAAACATGCATCTTTGTGTGTTCATACTTCTTATTACTATTTAAACGTAATGTTCTTCAATGTTCAAAATACATATTATTATCCTGGGATCTAAGTGGTTTATTGTGGAGTATAATGGCGTCGCCAGTACCATAATGTCACGCTAAATTACTTCCACATTAGCAAATGTTGAGACTTGAGTGTCAGAATACTGAAAAAGTATTTTACTAAGCTCAGAATCATAATATTATCACAGTTTTTGTCATATTGAATATTGATAAATTTGCAAGCTGTTTTTCTGCTTAAAATAATACCTTATAGCTTTTCGTCGAAACTTTCACTTATTTATGTACCGTAAGAGTGAAGCCAAACGAGAGTAATTTGTGAGGGGGCGTCCACAAATTACGTGAGGTGTTATTTGAATTTTTTGACTCATGGTGAGATTTCTTTCGATTTTATTTAACCCCCCACAAATCTCACGAGAGATTTTTCAAAATGTGGGTTTCGTTTCCTACGTAAACGTTAGATTTGACAATCAGTCGATTTTCTCTCGATTAAGCTTACGATTAAATCTTAAGCACACATACAATCTGGATGAAATGGACCAAAATAGTATTATTTGGTTAAAAATTACGTGAGATTTACCGAGACCCCCCCTCTCCCCAACGTGAGATTAAATGAGATTTGACTCAACCCTCTCCCCCCTAAACACCTCACGTAATTTTTGGACCTCAGAGCTGTTGTGAGTCGCAGAATTTCGGCAGGCAGAAATTCTGCTGCACTCAGTTTTTCATTCATTAATTGTATGAAAAGATATTTACGCAGCAGAAATTCTGCGACTCACAACTCACAAATTACGCTCGTTTGGCTTCACCACTTACAATTTGTTATTTCGTTAAAGTTAGGTAAGTACAAATTATAATGCTCCATATTATAGTCACTAAGCTCATAAAACAGTCTGTTCAATATAAAACAAGCAATAGTAGTAACGATAAATAGCTGTTTGGTCAGCTCTTATCCTCGTTCAATGTTCACTGCAGGTTAGATAGAATTTACTTTTAAAGTTCTTTTAAGGCCTCTATATCCGCCAATGACCTTGATCATTGTCTGTCAGTGCGAATATCGACGTAAATGACATTAAAATAACATTCATAACAGCGCGCCTTGTACGGTGGCGGTTACGACGCTCCAAGCGTCCATGATAGGGCGAAATAGGAGAAAAAACCTTTTTAAGGCTTAATATAATACATATTTCAAAAAAGTAAAAAAACCAAACTATCAACTTATGCATTGCAAAGCAGTAGATATTTTTTATATATTCTTTTGATAAATAATGAAGGAGTAAAGTGGTTTCATTCAACGATTTCGAGGTGATTTGGTTTTTTATTTCTTTATTATGTGATACCGATAGAAAAAATATGGCAAAACCACGTTACGTATCATATCATGTAGATTACTAATTTTTTTTTTTCAGATATAATTTCTCTGTTAATGCCGATGAAAAGTGGTTTCATCTGCACGCTTTTTCGCGAGAGGAGCCTTAAATTCACATTTCAAATAGGCAAAAAAGGTACATAATATATTATTGAATTGATCCTCGCGGTGTATTTTTTGAAGTGAAAAGTTCTTAAGCGGCGTTGAGCACTTTTGTGGGATGGGTAAAACCTGTGAAACTCCCGTCAGATTCTCGTGCTGATCGAAAAACCGTAAGACGGTTGGAGAGTAGTGTTGTAACATCGAAATCGATTAATCGAACAATCGATTGTTTTTTTTCGATTGTCGATATTTTTTAATCGATTGTAAGGGTTTCGATTAATTAAAAAATATGATTTTTTTGAAACCGATTTTCATAAAAAATGGGTTAAAAATTTAATCGGTTGTAAGGGTTTCGATTAATTAAAAAATAATTTTTTTCAAAATAGATTTTCATAAAAAATGGGTTAAAAAAATTGTAAGGGTTTCGATTAATAAAAAAATCGATTTTTTAAAAATCGGTTTTTATTAAAAGATGGGTTGAAAATTTAATCGATTGTAAGGGTTTCGATTAATTAAAAAAATAGTTTTTTTTTTAATCTATTTTCACAAAAAATCGGTAAAAAATGCACAACGTTAATAATCAAGTTTTCACTTCTGCCGGCACTCCCGGTGTGCAACCCGTCTTTTTTTTTCATACCGACTTCAAGTTTATGAAGACCGAGTAGGTACAGAAATAGTTAAGATTTTGGCGAATTATGAAAAAAGACACTTAATAAAAATAATTATTATTTAATACTTTTTAGTTCATCATATCATCATCATATCAGCCTATATTCGTCCACTGCTGGACATAGGCCTCCCTCAATGAACGCCAAGATGACCGATCTCCTGCTACTCGCATCCAACATGGACCCGCGACTAAACGGATATCGTCGTCCCACCTAGTTGGAGGTCGACCTACACCCCGATTTCCCAGCCTTGGTCTCCATTCCAGAGTAAGTTTACTCCAGCGATCGTCTGTTGTACGAGCTACGTGACCAGCCCAGTTCCACTTCAGCGTACTGATTATCTGCACTATGTCCGTGACTTTAGTTCTTTGACGAATTGTTTCATTTCGAAGCTTATCCGCCAAAGAAACACCGAGCATAGCGCGCTCCATAGCACGCTGAGCAACGGAAAACTTATGAGCTAGCCCTGCTGTAAAAGGCCAGGTTTCCGCCCCGTAGGTCATAACAGGAAGCACGCATTGATCGAAGACTTTCGTCTTCAAGCTCTGCGGAATTCGCGACGTGAGAATGTGGCTTAACTTCCTGAATGTTGCCCAACCCAACTGTATCCTCCTATCGGTTTCTCTCTCGAAGTTATGTCTACCTACCTGCAGTATGTGCCCCAAGTAGACATATTCCGTTACGACTTCGAGAAAGGCACCGTTAACTACAACTGGTCTCGGGAGAACATGTTCGTTGAACATGACTTTCGTCTTGTCCAAGTTCATCTCGAGGCCAATCTGCCGGGAAGATTCATTTAGGTCGTTCAACATTTCCTGCAAGTCCTCCAACGACTCTGCCAATATGACGATATCGTCGGCAAAACGAAGGTGTGAGAGGTACTTGCCGTTAACGTTTACGCCACGTCCTTTCCAGTTTAGGGTCTTAAAGGCGTCCTCTAACGCACTTTTTAGTTCATTAAGAATATTTCTATTGTTTTTACCTTGGAAGTCGGGTTCAATTAGAATTTTAATTACATACTTTTGTATACAAATACAGTAAGCATTAATCAAGATAGTCAAATCTGTATTTTAGATGAGACAGAACATTGTTTTCGAGAAGCTAATGAAATTTCAATATTCCGAATTGTAACTAGCGCTGGGAATATTCAATGTCGATGTTGTTTGTGTTGGATTTCTATATAATTTGTTTTCCAAAATCTAATGTCATTTATAAACTAACATCATAACCACCGTTTTATATAAAATAAAATTCTCGTGTCACAATGTTAGTTACCGTACGACTCCGAAACGGCTTTACTGATTTTTACCAAATTGTATATTGCATATTATAGGTCTGAGAATCGGCTACTGGGTACTTTTTATATTGACAAGTGCATTTGTTGAATAGATAATAGTAAATAATTATTACAACTCGAGACTGACGGCGACCATTGTTTGTGCGACGGGATAGCGATGGCGCTCGCTACGGTGCCATACCTACTTATTTAGTCACTTCCACTGCAATAAAACAGCAGAAAACTTTATATAGCAAAACAACATTTGCACGGACAGCTAGTAATTTATATTATTTTTTATTAATTTCGTTTTGCCTGAGTCGGCCGCCAGTATTCCATAATAAAGCCTCAATGTTTGAGTCTATGCTAAAGTAGAATAGCTTCAAATTGTCATTTAAGCCAGCCTCAGCCCCCGGGGTCGAACGCAGCGGGCGATAATAAAATAGTTTAAAATGTAAATCAGATGAGACCAGAGAAGCCTTGGAGGGTGATTCGCAGGAAAATTGCGTGACCCAGCGGGGGGCCGCGCCGGGCGAGTGCCCCTACGCAGGGCCACGCCGCGCCCGTGCCCCTAGGTCCCTACGAAGGGCCGAACCCATGCCCCTAGGCCCCTAAGAAGAGCCGTGTCCGCGCCCCTAGGCCTCTGCGAAGGGCCGCGCCGCGCCATGCCCCAATTTATCGGGGAATTGTCCGGGATGGTTATAGATTTCGCGGACGTGGCCGGGACTGCGGACTTATATTTGCACCATTGACGTCCCACTTCATGTAATGGCAATGAAATCTCGTGCGACGGGAGCCACTTTCGAGAGACAAGTCACCTTTTTGCCCTTCTGAAATCGAAATGAATCGATAGAAAGGTCTACCACTACTTTTTGGTTGCATTATAGTGTTGTTATTTTTCTCATAAGTCTAAGGGATACACGAACAAACCAATGACATATTAGAATAGAAAGCAAACTGTCGGCCATACAGGTTATCAGACCTCGCAAATTAGCATTTAAAATTTACTTTAATTTTTATGCGATGTCTCCAAACATGGTACATCATCGCTTAATATGGGCCATTCCGATGCGTCGCAGTGAGGCTGTTGGCTATTGATAATGGAACTGTTATGAAGGGATTAGGGCTTGAACGATTGCTCATGATAAAATGTGGACGAGCTATCACGCTATAAAATAATATTTATATTAGACGACTACTCATATGAAGTTGACTGTCAAAATAGAGAGATAAATTAAAAATTAATATTTTAAGTCACAAATTAGAGACTTTCTTGAATGGGCTATGTGGAGGTTGAAACTTGTAGGTGTTTTGACGTGATAACGTCTTACGAGTATAATTCGATATGGGGTGCGCGCCCGAAACACATTTTAATGACTTAGAGAATACTTTTGTATGAAGAAGTTTGGTTAGTTATGACCTTTGATACATTGACCACACTCTGAATGAAAAATAAATAAATAATCTGTGAGCATTAGTATTATTTCGGCTATATAAAATTGTGCTCTATTTCCTACGTGTCAAGGTATGACTTGTGCTTTGTTCGAAGATTTTACTGGATGTATTGCGAATAGTTTATTTTACTCATTATAAATATTTTTAGACAATAATTTGAAAGAAATACATCGAAATAACTTAAGGTTACAGTCGAAAAAGTTTGTTTCTATTTATTATAGATTCGGAAACGAGGGTTAAGGGGTTAAGGATAGTTGAACGTGAAACTATCCTTAACCCCTTAACCCTCGTTTCCGAATCTCTATATGTCACGTTCAACTATCGTCAGTAAACCAACTTTACAGACAACCGATTTTAATAAAAATTGATATCTTAAAATTCAACCGGATTAAATAGGGCATAAAAATAAGACTTTACGTGGGCGAAGCCAAAGTGGCTTATATAGGATAAGACTTTAACATTGGATAAGATTTAGGTTACCTACTAACAAAAACTGTAATTGTCTGAAATAAAGAATTTTTTGTATTTATTTTATTTTATACTAGCTGTTGCCCGCGACTTCGTCCGCGTTAACATAGTATAATAACGAAGATGGATAGTTTTCCTCTTTTTGTGGTTCCTTTTACAAAGGGTAAAAACGGGACCCTATTTAAGCAAACGTCAACGTCAAACGCAAACGTCCATAAACTTTCATGTTTCTAACTCAAGAAATGACGGACGTTCATTCAAACTTTCAACCCCAATTTCACCCCCTTGGGGGTAGAATTTCCAAAAACGCTTAAATACGTATCCATTCATTTCTAATCAGGAACCCAAAAAAAAGTTTCATGTTTCTAACTCAAGAAATGACCGTGGAAATGACGGACTTTCATTCATACTTTCAACCCCTATTTCACCCCCTTCGGGGTAAAATTTTTAAAATTTCTTTCTTAGTGGGTGTCTACTAAATAAAACAACCCTACACACCAAATTTCGTGGCTGTAACTTTAACAGTTTTTGCTCAGCGATGATGAATCAGTCAGTCAGTCAGTCAGTCACGACATTTTATAAGTATAGATTCAACTACGATTATACTTATTGATACCTTATTCAGTAAAATAAATAAGCGCTTAAATGCCATACAAACAATACCCTTCACAAAGATTTAATGTAGTGGCACTAAACTTTGAAAACAACCACATTATGTCGATTCGAAAAGCACAAAGAGACAAGAGGATGCAAGAGGGCAGTATTTTTAATTCAGGTAACTCCAGAGTCCGGAGCCGACATTAACTATGTATGAGATTGAAAACAATTTTCCGTACTCGGATAAACAGATTCGGGAAACCTCGGCAGTTATTTTATACGTTACCTCGATTCTACTAAATGATTTTATTACAATACAGTTTTGCTGTAATACCAGTTCTAATTGAAATGCGTCCTAACTTTTAATTGGTTAAAACTCTAAAAAATAGTTTATTATTTTAGGACGATAATTACTAGTTATTATATTACGTTTGATTTCGTTTAAAAATTCTTCTTATCACAATCTAATATTATCGTGTTAAGTTTATCGTAAACTATACTTTCCCAATATGGACTATTCCACAATAGTCACATTTGAACACCGACAGAGCCGCGGGAACGTACGAAGCGAGTGTTTCAATTTAGATCGAACGCAGATTGTATCCGTCCGAATTTGTTTCTGAATTACAAACCTTATCTGCCGAAATTGGGAGATTAGGAGCTTGAACGTAACACGTACATGTGAATACAACGCTAATTGTGAATTAACAAGCAGCATCATCATTTCGGGCCCCATAAACTCATGTGTGTGCACGTATTTACAATTTACATAGTGCACACACACGGGAACGCACTAAACGAGTCATCAGTTAATTCGGATCCAATATATGCCTCTCTCATCCCTCATCCCTGTATACTATGGATGTTGGATTAAAAATAAGTTTAAAGCATTATTAATCCTAATACTAGGCTGCTATTTATGTATCCGGAACTGGCCACTTACAAGAAAAATATTTAAAAAGTAATTACAACATTTGAAAATAGAACTCTTTGGTTGAAGAATACATTTTGTTTCATGTGACTGTCAATTATTTTTCCATTGTGGCGTCATTTTGAAAATTGCGTGTCTTCATTTGCCATGGATTTAACGCGTGAACATTTTCGTGCAATGATTTACTACGATTTTCGGCGTGGGCTAAATCAACAACAGTGCTTTATTCAACTCACCGCAACTTTTGGAGATGAAGTACCATCAAAAACCACTGTTTATCACTGATACAGTAAGTTTAATCATGGGCGGTCTATGCTCATGAATGAAAATAAAGAAGGTCGCCCAAAAACAGCTGTTGTCCCACAAAATATAGATGCTGTGCGGGAACTAATAATGCGTGATCGTCATGTTACATATCGCGAGATAGAGGCGTCCTTAGGCATAAGTATGACGAGCATACATAAGATATTACGCGAACATTTGGCTGTAAAAAAATATATTCGCGTTGGATTCCACACAACTTGACAATCGATCAAAAACGGACTCGTGTCGATTGGTGCAAAAAATGATAAAAAAATACAACCGTGGTACGTCAAAAGCCGTTTATAATATCTACACAGGTGATGAATCTTGGATCTATGCATATGAACCCGAAACTAAACAACAGTCAACGGTGTGGGTGTTCCAAGATGAGCCGAAACCAACAAAAGTAACTCGTGCAAAAAGTACTTTGAAGCAAATGGTCGCCTGTTTTTTTTGAATTAATGGACATGTGGCTACAGTGCTATTAGAGAATCGTAAAACGGTTAATTCTGAATGGTATACGACCATTTGTTTACCAGAAGTCTTTGAAGAAATAAGAAAGGACAACCGACAACGCAGAATCATATTACATCACGACAATGCTAGCTGTCACACCTCAGCTGAAACAACTCAGTTTTTGGAGGGTCAAAAGATCGAATTGACTGGTCATCCGCCGTACATCCCTGATTTGGCACCTAACGATTTCTTTTTATTTCCATACGCGAATAACAAATTACGTGGTCAACATTTTTCGAGCCGCGAAGAGGCTGTTGATGCGTTCAAAATGCACGTTTTGGAGATACCTCAATCAGAATGGAAAAAGTGCTATGAAAATTGGTTCCAGCGTATGCAAAAGTGTGTCGATCATCGCGGCGAATATTTTGAAAAGCAATAAAACCATATTAAATGATATATGTTTGTTTCTTTTTTTAATTCCGGATACATAAATAGCAGCTCGTATTACACTTATAAAGAGTAATTCGCCCGATCTCCAAGTATTTTGGCTCGCAAACAAACCGGGAGCTGTGCCAACAGCCAACGAGCCGAACGGTAGCCTGATAGTGTGTGATATTGTACTTCCGGGCACTCGATACCTTATAGATCGGAGTTTGGACTCTCCAGAAGCTTATTAATAAATAATAACAAAACAATATATACTGTTATTGCTTTCTTTAGTATCTCATATATTGTAAGTCGGAGATGAAAGTTTTGAGTGGGATTATATTGAAATATTATCAACAGATGGGTTGTTATTTATTATGTTATATTGTCAATATATTAAGTATATTAATATTATGTGAAAGTGTGTCTGTCTGTCTGTATTTTTTCACTTTTCTCTCCACTATACTATAACCAATTTAGTGTTAAGTGTTCATGTAGTTTCTAATGTTGTAAATCAAATCACTGTATGTTTTTCTGATAAAATAAAAATAAATAAAAAATAAATTAGATAAAACTTAGCTAAATACGATTCCCGGGATTTAAAGTACGCACGTGCAGACCAAATCTAGTCACACTTTTAGTACCAGTAAAGGAGTTCTGTTGTTGTCCTGGAAAAATGTACGGTTCTGGCATGAAACGCACAATAACCGAATTTGAGAGCGACGAAATTACGGACAACGTCTAGTGTAGACTAGGAGCAGCCTGTTGTATGACATAGCTGATGATAATATGCCGTATGCGTCTGATGAGCACTGAGCATGTTAAAGTATAGATAATTGTATAGTTTTTTATAATCCATACTAATAATATTATAATTGCGAAAGTGTGTCTGTCTGTCTTTCTGTTAACTCTTCACGTCCAAACCGCTGACCCGATTTTGCTGAAAATTGGTATGGAGATCATTGGGTCCCGGGAAAGGACATAGGCTCCTTTTTATCCCAGAAAAATGTACAGTTTCCGCGCGATAAACGAGTTTTGGCACAACGGAGTTGCGGGCATCATCAAGTATGACAATAACATCTATTTAATTACTAGCTGTCCCGGCAAACGTTTCTTTGCCATATTTTATAAAGTATATCGCCCGTATTATTTTATTGAATTAGTGACTAAATAAGTATGTCACCATGGCAACGTCCATCGCTATCCCATGACCCGCGTCGCATAAACAATGGTCACTCTTTATAGATAAATAATTTGCAATAAAATAAAATTGCGACTATAATTAAAGATCTAAGCTATCCTATCTCTCAAGTTGGAAAAAAAGCACACAATATTTAAACAAAAAAAAACATTAAAATCGGTTAAGTAGTTTAGGAATCCATCGCGGACAAACATCGTGACAGGAGATTTATATATATTAGATTATTAATAGTCCTTACATCATCAGCATAACTGTCAATTTATAACTGATACAATAAGTTTTGTACAAAAGCTCTCTTGTGTCTTATTGCATTAGGAATGATAGCGGAGATCGAGCCGCGGTAACACAATAAGGAAGTTATGTCCCAGATAGCAGGAAAACCTCCTGTATCGTACAACTAATATAAGCGGTACCCGTGGGATCACTATAATCTTTTTCGGTACAATGCTTCAAGATTGCTATTATGGGGTTGATATTTTTTCAGAATGTGAACATTTCATTTTATTACCGACTTATATTTTAATGTGGAGAAAGCCTTTATCGTACATTTTCACGTTCAAACCACTGAACACATTTTAAGATACATACTTTAATGGCTGGTTTACACGTATTATGTTGATTTAGGTAGTCAACTAAATTTTAACTTAATTGAAGTGCCAGCCCGAAATGTGTCAAATGACAAACCCCTCCTCCCTACTTACCAGAAAATAGTCAAAATTTTAATTTCCTTGTTAAGTACTTAACTAAATTTTAACTTGCTACTTGCTGCTAAATTTTGTGTTTACATATGCAATAAATAACGTTAACTACTTATCAACTTAATACTTGTAAACCAGCCATAAGTCCCAAGAAAGAAAAAAAATGTTTTAATACAATTGAATTTCTGCACAGCCGAGTTGCGGCAAACCGTTTAAAATAACTATTAGCACATAATACATATTAGTTTAACAACTATTAGTTAAAATGATAATAGGAGCTACTGCAGAAAAACATTTTGAGCCGCCCCTTATTCTAGTATAGGACCGGAGTATTGTTTAATAATATTAAAATTCATAATAATTACTCAATAACAAATTATATCTTTTGTCAGTTAATAATCTGAGAAGATATTACAGATAGCTCTGGCGCGTCTCCAAGAGATTTCCCTGCAATAATTTCTCTACAACCCGCAAAGAAAACGATGTTATAATGACTTTTGGCATCTACTTACTTTTTAGTTATTAGTTATCACTCTTTAAATATTACCGTTTATTAAATACTGCTGTGATATTTCTATATATAATGGATGATTACATAATATTTTACGCAAAATTTATTTCATTGTATACATTACTGCTAAGTAACGAGTACGGATTCCTCAAAGTAACTTTACGTCGACCTCAACCGTGGAAGATGTTGTTATTTTCACCGATGGATTACTGTAAACTCAATACAAAAGTATGGAACAAAGTGTACCGAGTATCACAAAGCACATTCATTAACAAAGTAATATCGTGATGGGTTTCACCGTGGCGACTGGCGACTGGCGGGGAAACGCAGCCATTAAAGTTTCAATTCGTTATTGAAACAAAGCGGCAAAGAATCATACAAAAATTAAATGGGAAACATTTTAATACGTAATGTTTTGTTCTTGTTTTGTTTAATGTATGTTACGTAATTACTAATTACCCTACACGCTACATTAATGTAGCACACCTAAAACCTGAATTTTTCAGTGTGTACTAACATTAGAGGGGGAGGCATTTTCCCAACAGTAAAACAAAAAAAATCGGCCAAGTACGAGTCGGACTCGCCCACGAAGGGTTCCTTATCTTTGTAGAGCGAAAGTAGGCAAAAATTTGTGTTTTTTGTATGGGAGCCACCCCTAAATAATTGTTTTATTTTAATATAATCATTAATTATTGAAGTACAATTATATAATTATTGTGTCATTATTGATTACGAGCAAAAAAGGCCAAAAAATACGTTTGTGGCACTTTGTGGTATGGGTGGCGGGAGGCGGGATATTTTTTTTTAATTTAAATAAATATTTTATTTTATTTTTAGTAAATTTGTTGTTATAGCGGTATTAATAGAAATACACAATCTGTGAAAATTTCAGAAGTCTAGCTATTAGCGGTTCTTGAGATACAGCCTGGAGACAGACACACAGACGGACAGACATCGAAGTCTCAGTAATAAGGTCCCGTTTTTACCCTATGGGCACGGAACCCCAAAAAAGTAACATTAATGTAAGTAGATACGGGAAACCTATTGATGTTTGTTACGTTCTTACGTTCAAAACGACTGTATTGCGTTTTTTATCATTGTTTTAGTTTAGAAACCTATGGATGCAAAACTACCACAATTATTAGTACCTAACGAAAAAGTACAGTTCCTGGAAAAAAAGTATAGTGTATTTTATTTTTAGTAAATTTGTTGTTATAGCGGTATTAATAGAAATACACAATCTGTGAAAATTTCAGAAGTCTAGCGGTTCTTGAGATACAGCCTGGATACAGACACACAGACGGACAGACATCGAAGTCTCAGTAATAAGGTCCCGTTTTTACCCTTTGGGCACGGAACCCCAAAAAAGTAACATTAATGTAAGTAGATACGGGATACCTATTGATGTTTGTTACGTTCTTACGTTCAAAACGACTGTATTGCGTTTTTTATCATTGTTTTAGTTTAGAAACCTATGGATGCAAAACTACCACAATTATTAGTACCTAACGAAAAAGTACAGTTCCTGGAAAATAAGTATAGTGGACGCTCAGACCAAATAAAAACTTTTTATTTGGTCTGAGTGAACGTTAGAAAATAATACTTAATTAGAATAGATAAGTAGTACCTAATAACACGGGTGGTGCCGCAAAAACCTCGGTTGTAAAAAAAATATCCGACGCTAGGTAGGTACATAACTTCTAATTTCAAACAAATTTCAAAATAATTCTTTCTTATTTCTCTTGTAAAGTTGTAACACTATCGCACCAAGTACCAACTACCTACTTAGTTGTTGTTTTAAAACTAACGTACTCAGAAATATATAGGTACTTATTATGTTAACTTCATTCTAGCCACTCTTCTTAGTCTGTGAATCTAACTAAACTATTAACGGAATTAACCTATCAAGCCCCATAAGAGCACCGGTGATCGCGCCAACAATATAATAAGTAACAATAGATTTCCAAGAATCCGCGATCGAAGGATTAATAACTTTGGTCTTTGTTGTTATAATATTGCCAAAACAAATTATTTCAACAACCCTCTAGTGAATCTTTCTGGCCATATTATAATTCTTTCGAAGATGATTGCAAGCTCCGGCGTCATCTTCAAGTTCCAATGCCTACCTCAAGCTTAACTTTACAAAAACTTCAGTTTACGTCTACAATTATTTTACCAAAACTATCACTAACCTGAAGAACAAGCCAGGATCAAATCCAAAGACAGTCACTACACTCGCGTAAAGTTGATGCGGCGGGCGCGTGCACCTCTCCCGGCAGACAAATACGCACTGAGCGGGCGGAGCGGCGAGCGCCGGGCAAGCTGCGATCCGCGATTCGCGAACCGCGCGGCGCGGCGCCGAGCCGGCTCAGGCGGGCCGGGCGGCTTGCGGTTCCGCGCGCTTTTCAACACTACTATATTACGAACTGTACAAAGAAAACACTATTACAAGTACCACATTCCACAGATTACTGAAGTAAATAAGTACTAAATTTAGTTTGTCTTTTGATGGTGTATAAATTGCCACATATATTTGCCATGGATCTTGTAGTTGAAATTAATATTTGACCTTAAAAAGGATTTCCTTAATAAATAATATACAATTCAAGCAATAATATATAATCATTAATCATTGAGATGTAGGGTGTACCTATATAATAAAATTATTATTATTATAATATTATGAGGTAAGTACATAATATAATAATAATAATTTTATTATATAGGTACACCGTACATCTCAATGATTAATGATTATATATTATTGCTTGAATTGCTATTATTTATTAAGGAAATCCTTTTTAAGGTCAAATATTATTACTTATTCTATACTTATTATAAAACAAAGTCGCTTTTTTCCCTCATGTCCCTTTGTTCCCTTTAATCTTTAAAACTACGCAACGGATTTTGATGATTCTTTCAGTGTTAGATAGCCCATTTATCAAGGAAGGTTATAGGCTATATTTTATCACGCTAAGGGCCTGTTTCACCGCTTCCTGATAAGGCTATCTACCACTTAATTTGACAGATGGAGTATGGAAAATCTGTCAAATAACCCTATCGGGCACCTTATCAGGAAGCGGTGAAACAGGCCATAAGACTAATAGCGAAGAAATAGAGGAAAATGTGGAAAAACGGGGGAAATTATTTGAAAGGGCTAACTTGAATGCGCTAATCTCAGGAACTACTGGTCCGATTTGAAAAATTCTTTCAGTGTTAGATAGCCCATTTATTGAGGAAGGCTATAGACATAATTTTTTCAGTGGCTATATATTTTTCCTCCCCCCGCGGCCTCCGTACGGTTAACATCGTCTGACGTGCGCTCCGGGATCAAAAATTATTTTCGGTGGTTTTAAATCGGTAAATTCGTGCTGAGTGTGTGAAACTAGCTAGGTAACGGTGTAATCTAAGTGTACTGTAAGTTTTTTTAACACATTTGCTCGTATTTTATTGGATTTAACTCGGTAAGTAAATTTCTTTGTTCACTTTTATCAGTAGGGAATTGTAGGTAGGTAAAATATTGTGTGTGTCGGTACCGCTCGCGCGGCGCCGGTCGGCCTTGCGATCAGCTGACTGTGATTATTAGCCATAATACGTTCTTACTTTTATAACGGTCAAACTAAGCTTCGACTTGGCCATTGTACACACGCCAAAGATTTAACATGTGGCTGCCCTCAGGGCTCTGTTATCTCGCCAAAACTATGGAATTTCGGATTTGATGATTTATTAAGTCTTCCCCTACCACCGCTGTGCATACTAGTTGGCTACGCCGATGACGGTTTTCTAATCGTTCAAGCAAATTCACGTTCCGAAATTGAATCTAAAGCCAATGATAGTCTTAATTTCGCTTCGATCGCTATAATATCGAGCTGGGGTAAACGTAATCGCCTGAAATTCGCCGTGCATAAAACTTACCAAATTCTTTCAAAAGGGTCCCTTATATCTTCCCCTAGCATTAAACTTGACAATATTAACGTTAAACGCAAACAGTCACTCTGTTATCTTAGTTTTTACTTGGAAAATAAATTTACATTTTTAGAACATATAATTCAAACCGGTGAGAAAGCGAAGCGCAATTTTTACCAAAATATCTACATCGACATGGGGCCTCTCCTTCAAAACCCTAAAATCAATTTACACTGCTACTTACCTAGGCAGCATTTGCTACGGGGTCCCCGTGTGGGTCGACAGAGCAACAATCGGCGCGGCTCGTCGCAAGTTGCTACAGAGCCAACGTCTTGCTCTTATATTCTTATGCAAAGCTTACAGGACCACAAGCACCGAAGCCTTACCTGTGTTAGCCGGAGTCTTACCCGTTGACCTTGAGATTCAGCGTCGTGCGACAATGTACTATCATAACAAAAACATTGACAACCCGTTCTTTTTAAGCGCTCGCGATAAAATTAAAATAGCAAGATTGTTTGAACCTTTAGAAAACTCTGTGCAAAGCCTAATCTCCGAATGGCAGTCACGATGGGACTGTTCCACCAAAGGACCTTTATAATTTTTTCCCTAATATTCGTGAACGGCTATCCAAACATTGGATGGATATTGATCACTGCGTTTCCCAATTCCTGACCGGTCATGGAAATTTTAAGGCCAAACTTTACGGATTTAAACTAGTAGTATCACCCATGTGCGAGTGCTCGACCGAAGGCAACATGTTTGAACAAACCGCGCATCATGTTCTCTGGGAGTGCAGTCGTGCAGGACGAAAGAACTACTATGCTAAACAACCTATTCTGTACATCTGGAGTCGCATACTACGGTGATCTCGTGGAAAGCGCTAGGAACTTCTGTGCCTTCAAGCGTTTTTGCCACAATTATTATTGGCAACAGTCAAACACAATAAACTCCAACAACTTAGCTTTAGCCTTTAGCTTAGGAGTTACAATTATTAACCTTATTTCAGTGGTGCTCCCCCTTAATTTCTTTGACTTTCGGTCATTGCAACTTTGTGCTGTCTCCCGCTTTTATGGGGAGGGAAATTGGAATCTTCCTACTCCTCCTACTTTCTTCTGATTAATTTCATTGCGGGTCCCAAGACAGTTTTAGCATGTCCCTCGGGCTCCCTGAGATCATATCAAAGGGTTTTCGTGGTTGGATACCGCTGTCGATCCTGGCGACACAGGAGATACAGTGGTGGGAATGTGTGGTGGGCCAAAGCCCGTTTAAAATATATATTTTATACCCGTGCGACGCCGGGGCGGGTCGCTAGTTTATTATACAATAGGTATACAGGTTACAAATTTAAAGGTACAGGCACTGACATAATTAATATAAGCATAGAATTAGAACGTATTTTGATACCTATCGTTGCATATAATACCTAAGTAGTACCAGAGTAGTACTTATAATAGGTACCTCAGTGGGTACACCGTACACCGTAGGGGAAACTGGGGACTCTGATCCCTGTGGGACACACGGTACACTCAATTTACGGAAATTCTACCAAAGCAATGCTCATTAAGGCCGTCCCCCGAGCAAACGACCTTGGCCATACATTTGCCGCGTTGCTGAGATCGCGCCAAAACCCTATTATTTTTACTTATCTTAGGTCAAAATTGTCCTAAAAAAAATGTAAAACGGCAAATATGCAGTTTATGATAGTGTCGATCTATTGGCGTGAGTTTCAAATAAAAGTAATTTGTAAGTCCTAAGGAGATGCTGAATGTATGCTTGAATTTTAACAAATTTGTATTACTTTGGAAGCTGATATCATGAGTATAAGAAACAAAAATAGAGAATTTAAAACGACAAAAGGAATGTTGATATACTGAAGATTATTGCTATATTTTTATTATAACTTTGTAGCTTTCAGATTATGAGTTTATAAGGTTTTAAATACGGTGAATTACGGAATCTCCGGACGGAACGCCCTTAATGCTATCAACACTTTTAGTCTATGGTACAAGAAACTTTTATTCACAGTCGGATGTGTCAACTATTTCACGTTTCAAAGTGACAAGTCTTTTAAGATTCTATGGCGGCGCAAACTCATTTTGATGAGTATAATTACTGGCATTTTTTTATGATAAAAAAGTATGTATTTGCAAAAGAAACTGTTTAATTATGTAAGATATTTGATTAGCTAAGCATTTTGATAGAAAAATAACGTTTACCTAAAGTATAAATTCGCTTGCGAAATTATTTCTAACCTGACACTACAAAGGAGACTTGGTACATTTTTTACGGGAGACTTGATCCTATAAATATATGTATGATTTCTTCCTATGGGAGACATGATACGCTACTGTTACAAAAGTTAAAATTTTATTCATCTTATTCTGATTATAAACGGTTATTCCTTTAGTTCCTTAAGTTGACTATTTCTCAAGATTTTCATCTTATTCTGATTATAAACGGTTATTCCTTTAGTTCCTTAAGTTGACTATTTCTCAAGAAATGTTCACGTGAGATCATAAAATCAAAGTGAGGGATCAAGTGGGATCAACTATCAAGTGTCCACAGTTTCCCTAGTATCTGTTTTGATTCACGGACAAGCAAAAAGGAATATTGTATGGATTAGTTTTTTTATGTCTATGGCATGAATGAATATTCCCCAAGTTCCTGTATTGACCATTTCATTTTAATTTTTAATAAAATAATTCAAGTACGGGTACGTTGCGTCGCCGTACGCGCACAGTTCCAGTGTTGCGAAATGCCACTTGCCACTTGGCGATTTAGTCACTAGATCTGGAGAATTGGTAAAATTACCGAAGCATGGCGACATAATTATTATATTTTTAAACACGGGATCTAGTGATAAGTTACTTTTTGAGGTGGCAACACTGGTGCACTCGCTTGACGCTTCTTTTTTTTAACCGACTTCCAAAAAACGAGGAGGTTATATGTTCGGCTGTGGATATTTTTTTTTTTTTTTTTTTATTTTTGTATGTTCAACGATTACTCCGCCGTTTGTGAACCGATTTTCGAAATTTTTGTTTTGTTGTATTAGGTTGCACTCCAATTTGGTCCCATTTTCACAAAGGTGGTGACCTGATGATGGGATCCATGAGTAATCGAGGGAACTCCTCGAAATTTATATGGAAACATATGGTGATTTTGGTTTTATGTGAAGTGTACTAAGAATACGCTACCAAAAAGTCAAATATTGGGTCAAGGTATACCATGGTTTCGATGATGCTGAGAGAACTCCTGATTCCTTATAGATACACGTTTGGGAGTTTCGGCGTTGTTTTAAGAACAGAAAGCATAAACTACTATGCAATTCATATTCATCATCATCATCATCATCATCATCATCGTCATCATCATCATTACCACGTCGTGTTAAGGCCACCAATGTCTCATGGCACAGAATAGATAAGAGTACAAGGCATAGGTATGGATATACTAATAATAATAATTATGTACTGTATAACAATTAACAACATCTGTTTGTTTTTAATACACGGCGGTCCGCGTCGCCCGGCGCGTGGCGGCAGAAGACAGAATATCGAATACTTTACTAACTACTTTATATACAGATCGAATACTTTACTACTTTATAAAATTTTAATAGACAAATAGAATTAAAATAAAGTTATTTTAAAAAGAGCATTTAAACAAAACAAAGTCATTAAGTGTCTTTTTAATTAGTTATACTTATTAATCGATAGATGGTGCACTAAGTATCTATCGATTTGAATTCTTGATAACAAGAACAGCTGTCAATAATTATGATAATATTAAATATTATGCTACGCTACATCCTATGCAAGTTTGTACAATTTTTTATCTGATAGATCCTTCGATCGTGGAAAAACGAGACACTATTAACCTTTCTATTGTTATTGCAATCGCCGGTGACCGCTTCGGGCTTGAAGTATTAAAATTGTTAAATTACTTAGCACAATATGTTCACTTCACTGATAATATTATATTATTTTGTGAGTGTGAGTTGTGACTCTTAACAAATTGTAATAAGATACGTAAAATATACGCGAAGATTTATTTACTAGTGTAACTAAAAAGAGTGAAATTATTATTATTTTTAACAAAAAATTAAAACCGACTTCCAAGGTAAAAACAATAATAACATTAATATGAACTAAAAAGTATTAAATAATTTTTACTATCTAATAGTGCCTTTTTCCGAATTCGGCTAAACCTCAACTATTTCTGTACACAATCTTCATAATTTTGAAGTCGGTGCCAGTTCCAAAAATTTTAAATATTCTGTCAGAGGACTGAAGATTCAGCTATCTGGTACCGACTTCAAAATAATGAAGATTGTGTACAGAAATAATTGAGGTTTAGCCGAATTCGGAAAAAGGCACTATTAGATAGTAAAAATTATTTAATACTTTTTAGTTCATATTAATGTTATTATTGTTTTTACCTTGGAAGTCGGTTTTAATTTTTTGTTAAAAATAATAATAATTATACTGAATAAAAATAAATCAAAATGGCCGATTTTTACTTTATGTTGTGTATTATTTAGCAGAAACATGCCCCGTGTATTATTTTCCTCTATGGAAACAATGAATGTAAAACCAATTTATTAAAATTCAAGCATACATTCTCCTTAGGATTTACAAATTACTTTTATTTGAAACATACGACAATAGGCTTGTCGAATAAATATCGATACATCGATATATCGATATTTTCAATTTGATATATCGATATTTTTGTGCGATATATTTTGTTACGATATATCGATATCAAATATCCAATATCGAAATTGTATCAAAAACGATATTTTCTGCTTTTTACCAAACTTAGTACCAAATACTTAAGTTGATTTTTAAGTTGGCAACTCTGCCTTTAAAACAATGACACATGTGACTTGTAACAGTTCAGTAAAGTTCAGTAATTTCATTCATTTGTGTATCTGACTAGGCTGTATGGGCTCAATTTCAAATCAAGAATCAAGTCAGCCATTATTATTTTTAACAAAAAAATAAAACCGACTTCCAAGGTAAAAACAATAATAACATTCTTATAATATGAACTAAAAACTAAAAAGTATCAAATAATTTTTCTCTCTAAATGTGTCTTTTTCCGAATTCAGCTAAACCTCAACTATTTCTGTGCTCAACCTTCATAATTTTGAAGTCGGTACCAGATATAGCTGAATCTTTATATTTTCTTTGACAGAAAATTTGAAACTTATGGAACTGGCACCGACTTCAAAATTATGAAGGTTTAGTACAGAAATAGTTGAGGTATAGCTGAATTCGGAAAAAGGCACATTTAGAGAGAAAAATTATTTAATACTTTTTAGTTTTTAGTTCATAATATAAGAATGTTATTATTGTTTTTACCTTGGAAGTCGGTTTTAATTTTTTGTTAAAAATAATAATTTCACTCTTTTTAGTTACCTAGTAGATAATCTATAATTAGTGCCAATTTAAATTGTATAAATAATAGTTTTATATTGTCTTCACTATATGTCATTGAGGCGCTCTGTCGGCGCTATCGCTTGTCCGAACTCCGATTGTTGTTCATATAGTTTTAGTTACACGATGTATTCAATAGATTTCGCTGAGGTGCTCCTGAATCGCAGTATCGCTTGTACGTAGGAGTTTTATATAGTTGTATTGGCTGTGTGAAATCAGAAATGTGTCACCATTGGTGTGAGCAGTGAGCATTGAAATTTGAATTGTCAACATTTTGAGTGATAATTATTAATCTCGTATTGTTATTAGAAATATTAATTAACCCTCCAAGATGACCTCCGTCATAGTCCACGAGTTTATAAGTGGTCGTCGGTGGTAGTGAACTAGTGAGTAGTGAGTTAGTGACCATACCACCCTACACGTCGAATTACTGCGTTTATTCTACGTATCTTATTACAATTTTTTAAGACTGTTAAGAGTCATACCCCAAGGCCCAAATATCAGGTAGATAAATTTAAACAATATAAGTGAACACAACCCTATGCGTGCTAGGTAATTTAACAATTTAACGCTTCAACTCCCAAGCGGCCACATGTGGCCGCCAGAACAATGGATTTCCAAGAATCCGCGACCGAAGGATGAGCCGAATCACACCCAGCGGCGCGGCGAGTATATTTTCAGTGTCATAATAATATTATGATATTAATCTTTACCTTCATTATTGTAATACATAGTACTATCGCATGAGAAACTTGGAAAGCCGGCCTCGCGGCCGCCTGCGCCTTTCTCAAGCGATACTATATTGTATTACATTAATGAAGATAAAGTTTAAAATCATATTATGACACTCAAAATGCTCGCAGCGCGGCATGCCCTGACATTAGAACTTGAATAGGTACGACGCAATGCCGCGATGTTTACGCACGCGCCGCGCGGCGCGCGGCGGCGTGCGGCGACGCCGCACCGACCGCCGTGTATAAGCAGCCTATATTAATAATTGGTGTTGTTATGTACATAATTATTATTATTGTATCCATACTTATGCCTTGTAAGTTGTACTATTATCTATTTTGTGCTATGAGACATTGGTGACCTTAACACGACGTGGTAATGATGATGATGATGACGATGATGATGATGATGAATTTTAATTGCGTGGTAGCATAATATGCTTTCTGTTCTTAAAACAATGCCGAAACTCCCAAACGTGTATCTATGAGGAGTCAGGAGTTCTCTCAGCATCTTCGAAACCATGGTATACCTTGACCCAATATTTGACTTTTTGGTAGCATATTCTTAGTACACTTCACATAAAACCAAAATTACCATATGTTTCCATATAAATTTCGAGGAGTTCCTTCGATTACTCCTGTATCCCATCATCATCGGAACCAAATCGGAGTGAAACCTAATACAACAAAACAAAAATTTTGAAAATCGGTTCACAAACGGCGGAGTAATCGTTGAACATACAAAAATAAAAAATAAAAAAAAATAAAAAAAATATCCACAGCTGAACATATAACCTCCTCGTTTTTGGGAAGTCGGTTAATTATAGTTCTTACTTTAAGTGTTGTGTGTGGTGTAATTTTGGGTAGACACTCGACATTTTACACCAGTTCTTTCGGGTCTAGCCCTGTCAATCTGGCAGTTCTTAACAACAAGAGCTGGCTGACGGCAGAGAATATCAAGAATAGAGTTTTTTTACTCTCAATTCCGGACAAATACTGATATAATTGAGTAATTCCTTATTTCCTTTGATAAAATTGAGAATAAAGTAATGATTGCAATAAAAAAAAACTATTTTTATTACTTATATTAAAAAAAAGCAAATTGGTCGAAAAACTTGACCGATATATCGACATATCGATAATTTTTTAGCGATATATCAAGTCCGATATTGATATTTTTTCAAATATCGATGTATCGATGTAAAAAAATAGGGTTTTGGTGCGCTCTCGGCAATGCGGCAAATGTATGGCCAAGGTCGTTTGCTCGGGGGACGGCCTTAAATCATGCTGCATGCATCTAATATGACCACAGCAACGCTGGTAAGTATAATTCTAATTTCTATAAAATAGAAGGATAAAGTACAATAGTATTCCACGGCGGCGGCGCTACCTCGCCAGTCGCCACTCGCCGCGACGAGTTTTGTTCAATGGAATTCTTCGGCGAATGTTTCTGAAAAGTTGAAAACAAAAGCCGAAATATTCGTTTGAAGTCGTCAATATAGAATGTCGTTTGTGAAAGTTACTTTTGTATTGTCAGGGTTGAAACTCTCGGCAAGGTTAACTGCTGCACCAGGTGGCTCGCAGGTGGAATCGAATTTGGATGGTGATCACTTATCAGCAAACCTGACAATTCACGGTAAGAACTTTTTACTTGTATTTTATGTAATAATATGTTCTTTGGACAATGGACGTATTAACCCTAGATAGCTAACCTCCGTCGAATCGACGGGCGGCTCAAACTAATATCGCCATATTTTTTTAATGTCGCGTCCGAATATTTTGTTTCGTCTATTTAACTCATTTGCCGGTGAGGTCGTTACAGTGGCACACTCGTCGTACAGGTAAGTGCCATAGTTTTCGGTATATGCAGACTTTGCCCGTCGTTTCGACGGGTGGTTAGCTTTACCGTTATTTTTTCTACTGAAATGCGTGTATTTATTTTTGACGTAAACTGTGTTTTTTAGATTTTTACCATGTTTTCGTTAATTTAAGATGCTATAAATAATTTATTAAACCAAAAGCTTAGTAAAGTAAATATTTAGAAGCGTTCTTTCTAAACAGCCATCGACTATTAGTGCGCAGAGCAGTTGTCGTCGGGCCAAGCTTCATTGGAAGAAATAGAGAACGAAGAAGAGTCTTTTCAAAATTCTTCAAGACAAAAACGGAAAAGAAAAACATATGGGAAATGCTACTACAAGAAAAGCGCATGACCAAAAGTATATTTTGCTATAATTGTAAGATAGTAATATGAGGTGAACAAAAAATATTTTTTTGTATCATATGTGCGAAAGAAAAGTAGTTTATTTTATTTTTTATTACGTTTTATATTTCTATGTGCCATGTAATGCCAAAAAACTGATTGTTTCGTTTTGATTATTATTTTATTATGTTTAAGAAAAGTTTGATTGAACTTGTTCCGATTTTTTTAGAGGTCTAATGCAGGCGCCAGACATGTGTTCAAATACGCAAATACCTACAAATTCGCCAAGTGTGGCACTGAAATTTGCCTATTTGTGCAAAGTTTGAACACACATTTGCAATTTGCCGACATGTGTCGGTTTTGCTGCGAACATCAAAGTAAACAAACTTCAAAGTTTGTGCGGCCTGCCACACTTGTCGCAGTAATTAGTAGGGATGTCGAAAATGACAGAATATATCGATATATCGATACATCGATATTTGAAAAAATATCAATATCGGACTAGATATATCGCGAAAAAAATATCGATATGTCGATATATCGGTCAAATTTTTCGACCAATTTGCTTTTTTTAATATAAGTAATAAAAAGAGTTTTTTTTAATTCTAATCATTACTTTATTCTCAATTTTATCAAAGGAAATAAGGAATTAGTAAATTATACCAGTATTTGTCCGGAATTGAGAGTAAAAAAACTCTATTCTTGATATGCTCTGCCGTCAGCCAGCTCTTGTTGTTAAGAACTGCTAGATTGACAGGGCTAAACCCGAAAGAACTGGTGTAAAATGTCGAGTGTCTACCCAAAATTACACTACACACAACACTTAAAGTAAGAACTATAATGGCTGACTTGATTCTTGATTTGAAATTGAGCCCATACAGCCTAGTCAGATACACAAATGAATGAAATTACTGAACTTTACTGAACTATTACATGTCACATGTGTCATTGTCTTAAAGGCAGAGTTGCCAACTTAAAAATCAACTTAAGTACCAAATTAAAAAGCAGAAAATATCGTTTTTGATACAATTTCGATATTGGATATTTGATATCGATATATCGTAACAAAATATATCGCCCAAAAATATCGATATATCAAATTGAAAATATCGATATATCGATGTATAGATATTTATTCGACAAGCCTAGTAATTAGTAACGCGTGCGCCGCTGAACGGAGCAGTTGTCTAGGTAGTAGGTAGTAGGTACACATTTTCAAAGTCAATAACAATATTAAACCTACTCTTAATTTGTGGTCAATAATTATTAAGGAGTGGAGTAATGAGATAGTTATAGAATTTCTCGAACTACTACAAGGTGAACGCTCTATATGGAATCCAAAAAACAATAATCATAAAAATCGTAACGTAGTAAACGACGCATGGCATAGGATAAAATATAGTTTATCCATGCCATTTACAATAGAAGACCTTAAAAATTAAAACTAAACGTCGTCCGATCTGTCAGCCATCTTTGCAACAACTGTGCCGAAACATTTGAAAACAAGCTTTGACAACAAGTCTGGCAGGCACATTTGTGCCGCCACCAGACATGTGTTTACGCACGTCAAAGTTTGCTCAAACTTTGAAGCACATGTCTGGCGCCTGCATAAGAAAAAAAAATAGTTTCAAAAGTAAATATAAAATGTAAATATGCAAAGTGTTGTTTTATTGCTAAGTTAATCTTATATCTGTAAAAAAAATCCAGGTTCAGAAAGTGGTAAAATCTCAATAAAAATACTCATGTTTTAATACCCGTCGTTTCGACGGATGGTTAGCTTAAACAGGGTATCCCAGAAGGTTAGCTATCTAGGGTTAAGAATTCCGGTACAGTAATAAATACTTCTTAACGCCTCCATCCTGGGTATCGCAGACACAATAGATTTTCAATTGTTAGGCTGTTTACACACACGCTGCAGCGGCACCACCACCGCGGCCGCGGCGGTGCCGCTGCATAAAGCTTAGCGCAAACCTACGCGACCAAAGCGACTGCGAAGCGGTAGCGTCTACCGCGCGGCGGACGCTGCCCATGTAATCTTATGGTGCTGTGCACACCTGCACGACCGCGACGCGAAATGTTCGCGTCGCGGTCGTGCAGGTGTTTTGAAGTTTACATAACTAGACTTCTTTTTTAAAACCTTTCTTATATTATTTTGTACTACTCTTTAGTTTATGATTTCTTGATTTGTTTACGTTTTGAGAGATTGTGTCATGAATCAAATTGCCCGATGTATTATTTTTCTCTATGATCATGATATTAGTAGTCGCGCAGGTGTGCACGCCAAGTTTCGCGTTGCAGACGCTCCCGATTCGCGTACCGCGTCCCCTGTCACTGACGCGTAGGTTTGTTTTAAGCTTTACTCAAGCTCTCTCCCAGACAGACGCGGCCTGCGTTGGCGGTGGCGGTCAGTTGGATGACTTGAGAGTTCTAGGAACGACACAGACACACGCGGCCACGCGGCCAAGTCATCCAACTTCATCCTTCGCTTCATCCTTGTATTTCTATGGGCCCTTATGTCGGCACTACAAATAGGCGAACGCGTTCGCCTATATGTAGTGCCGACAAAACGCGTCGGCCAACGTCTAAATACCTACCACCAACGCGCGAGTCGCCCGTTCTACACATTGGGCCGACACGTTGGCCAACGCGTTCGCCTATATGTAGTGCCGACATTACACAAGGCGGCGCCGCAGCGGCAGCGGCACGGTATCGCCGCCGCCGCGGCGGCGCCGTGTGGGGCTGTAATCAACAAAACTTGGTTGACTACAGCCGTAGCCAAAAACGGAACCCTAACAAGCAGATATTTTGTTTATTGATAGGTAATTATTAATAGTTACATTATAACTATTATTTTTAACAAAAAATTAAAACCGACTTCCAAGGTAAAAACAATATTAACATTAATATGAACTAAAAAGTATTAAATAATTTTTGCTATCTAATAGTGCCTTTTTCCGAATTCGGCTAAACCTCAACTATTTCTGTACTCAATCTTCATTATTTTGAAGTCGGTACCAGATAGCTGAATCTTCAGTCCTCTGACAGAATATTTGAAACTTTTGGAACTGGCACCGACTTCAAAATTATGAAGATTGAGTACAGAAATAGTTGAGGTTTAGCCGAATTCGGAAAAAGGCACTATTAGATAGCAAAAATTATTTAATACTTTTTAGTTCATATTAATGTTAATATTGTTTTTACCTTGGAAGTCGGTTTTAATTTTTTGTTAAAAATAATAATAATTTCACTCTTTTTAGTTACACTGGTAGGTAAACCTTCGCGTATATTTTACGTATCTTATTACAATTTGTTAAGAGTCACAGTTCACACTCACAAAATAATATATTATCAGTGAAGTGAACATATTGTGCTAAGTAATTTAACAATTTTAATACTTCAAACCCCAAGCGGTCACCGGCAATTGCGATAACAATAGAAAGGCTATTGTGTCTCGTTTTTCCACGATCGAAGGATCTATCAGATAAAAAACTGTATAAACTTGCATTGGATGTAGCGTAGCTACTCATCTAATACCAAAAATTATTTATTTGGCAAAACAACGTTTGCCGGGACAGCTAGTAATATAATATTATCATAATTATTGACAGCTGTTCTTGTAATCAAGAATTCAATTTCAAATCCATTCAAATCGATACTTAGTGCGCCATCTATCGATTAATAAGTATAACTAATTAAAAAGACACTTATTGACTTTGTTTTGTTTAAATGCTCTTTTTAAAATAACTTTATTTTAATTCTATATTTTGTCTATTAAAATTTTATAAAGTAGTTATTAAAGTATTCGATCTGTATATAAAGTAGTAAAGTATATTCGATCTTCCGCCACTCGCCGCGCGGCGGCGCCGCGATACCGTCGCCTCCGCGGTGCTGACCGCCGTCTATATTTAAACAAAGTGTTGTTATACAGTATAAAATTATTATTATTATTAGTATATCCACACCTATGCCTTGTACTATTATCTATTCTGTGCCATGAGACATTGGTGACCTTAACACGACGTGGTAATGATGAAGACGATGATGATGATGATGATTATGATGATGAATATGAGTTGCATAGTAGCATATGCTTTCTGTTCTTAAAACAACGCCGAAACTCCCAAACGTGTATCTATAAGGAGTCAGGAGTTCTCTCAGCATCTTCGAAACCATGGTATACCTTGACCCAATATTTGACTTTTTGGTAGCATATTCTTAGTGCACTTCACATAAAACCAAAATCACCATATGTTTCCATATAAATTTCGAGGAGTTCCCTCGATTACTCCTGGATCCCATCATCAGGTCACCACTTTGTGAACATGGTACCAAATTGGAGTAAAACCAAATACAACAAAGCAAAAATTTCGAAAATCGGTTCACAAACGGCGGAGTAATCGTTGAACATACAAAAAAAAAAAAAAAAAAAAAAAAAAAAAAAAAAAAAAAAAAAAAAAAAAAAAAAACCACAGCCGAACATATAACCTCCTCGTTTTTTGGAAGTCGGTTAAAAAGTAACATTGTCCTACAAATAGGACAATCCATATTTTAGGACCACCAATTCAAAGTATGAAATCCTTTCTATCTCTGTTAGCTACCACTTTCGAGATTTTCGCAAATAATGTTCGTCTTATCAAAATGAAGCTACTCACAAAAACCTAGTTTGATATTTAAATAAAAAGATGTTCTAGGGCTCCCTGACTCTAACGTTTTGTTTGTTGAATATACTTACGAGTACACACGATATGAAATATATTAGTGTTCGTTAATACGAGGCAATATCCGTCTGCTTGCGGCTCCGGATTTTAAACATAACATCAAATTAGGAAGATGTAAGTACACAATATAAATGTTAAATATTAGTTATTAACCCATTCGCTTGTAAGTTGTAACCTATAACGAATTAATGTTATCGTCGCTGAAACTCCGCTCAAATCATGAGCGTAGGAACAATCAGCTTAATCAATCATACTAATATTACAAATTCGAAAGTGTGTCTGTTACCTATTCACGACAAAACCGCTGAACCGATTTTGCTGAAATTTGTTATGGAGGTACTTTGATTCCCGTGTATGAACTTAGGATACTTTTTATCCCGGAAAAATGTACGGTTCCGGGGCTTACGTTCGGTCCATGATAAAATGAGAGTGTGTGCATTCTGCTGCATAGTGTTATCAGTTATAACTTATACCTAGTGCATAATGCATGTATTATGATTTATGCATGTATAAATTAATGATGCTCAGACACCCTTGTTCACACTCGCTACACATTTTTAACGACCGGCAAACGACAGAACGTCTCATAATTATATCAAAACTTACACTTTCTATCCGACTGACGAAGGATGAAACTTTGACGCTGAAGATTCTTACTAGACACGTAGACACCTTTTCTTACAATGAGTTTAGTGACTGTCTAAAGATTAGGTACTTAAGAGGCCGGGTACCCTTGGAATTTCTCATAAAACAAAAAAAATTTAAAACAAAAAAAAAAAAATTGTTTAAATATTTTGAAGTAAATTTTTGTGTAGGAACCTAGGTAATTACTATCTTAAACTGAAAAATAACTCAAACATGTTAAATATTTTCGTATGAGAAAATGATTTTGGAATTACGTTTGTATGAGAAATTCCAAGGGTACCCACTACCCGGCCCCTTAAGAGTAGGCCCAAAATTACCATTTTGTGTGTTATTTTAAAATTATAAGTAACACATTACGTTTCATAATCTGTTTCTTTTTGGGTTCGTAAAACGGTAAGATGAAACGCGAAAAATCAATAATATATTAAAATTATTAAAAATAAACAATTAATCCTTCGATTGCGGATTCTTGGAAATGCTATTGTATTCTATTGTTGTGATCACCGGTGCTCTTATGGGGTTTGAAGGATTAAAATTGTAAACACGTTGGAGTAGCTTTAAAAAAAGTAGCGAGCGATACAAACGCAACGGAGAGACAAGACACATACATGCAAACATAGAATTAAATCGTAAATTTATGCATGCAAATACATGAGCAGGTTCTTTAATGAATCCCAGCAAATTGACTACACAGTATTACAGCGGGAGACAGACACATCCAATTATTTTATTCAATTTAATCTTCATTCTGAAGATAATTGTGTACACTGTAGAATGAATGACTTGACATAACTAATTCGGAGAACTAATTCGCCAGTCTAATGAAACTGTTTGCTATCGGAAATCTTTACATCTATACGAATATTGGGGTGTGCATTGACAGTACGTCTATTCAACTGACTTTTCAACCAAAACCAACACTCCAAAAACGTTCGTAAAATTGTAGATACGTCCATTCGGATGGAAACGGACCGCGTTTGCACTGCGCTTCGTTAAGACATAGGACTCTAATTCTAGAGTCCTTTAAAGTTTAAACTGCTGTTTCGTCATATAATTATCTGTATGTCTGTTAACTCATCATGGAGATTAAAGATACATTGAGAACGGAGAAAGGATATAAAATAGCTATTGTGAAAACCAGATGCTTCATGCTGTTGTCGCCGGACGAGTGATTTAGATTCTACGTAGTTAGTCTATTTTAAGTAAACTGTACTAATAAAAATCTTAAACAATGTTTATTGGAAGAAAATAGTTAAAATAAAACATAAGTTAATTAGAACCTGCGAGTTACAAAATTAAGCGTAGTTTCCGCAAAGGAAGCAAGAATTTGTGCGAGGACGGTTCAAAGGCGGAGGTAAAGTTCATTAAAGTTTGTAAGTGCTGTATAATGCGGCACTACCGCGAATTGATATTTAGATAAATGCTGAATATTTATACATGTTACGGCTAATAGCCGAAGTGCGGCTACACCTAGTTTTAGCCGGCTACAACTAGGTGCAGCCTGCCACATGCGGTTAAACCTAGGTATATCCAACTTATCTTCGGTTACAACTAGATTTAGCCTTTATTATAGCGGCTAAAACTAGGTGCAGCCACTTACCGGTGGTTAAACTTAGGTGCATCCTATTTATTATCGGCTAGAACTAGGTTTTCAGGTCAGTTAAGGATTTTGGTTTTATTTTGAGATTCGTATCTTGCGTTTCCTGATTGATTCGATTTTGTTTCATCACCCCGGTAGATATAAGACCCATGGGCGTACCCAGGATTTCAGCTCCCTAGCTGCCCCCTGGGGGCAGCATGGTCTGCATATTATTACTAGCTATAGCCCGGTCGAGGATCCCATCCAGCTCACCTATCGCGACAATAATAATATTATGTTACTTCCTTCGCACTTTCTATTTTACGTTGGTTACAATTATTGGTTGTAACCAATGAATTATTTGATTCTCAATAAAACAATGGAAATATTACAATTTTCTACATCTGCACTTTAGAAATTAGAAATGAATAATAAATCTTAACCACATCCTTTGCATTTAGGCGTATAAAAGAAAAAATACGTGTATTTTTATTTTTAACCAGGATCAATACGTCCAAATTTCAGGAAGGTTTAATTGCACCCTATAGTGACATGCTGGGTGCAAGATTATGATGATTAATGATTATTGATTATACTTATAATTTATAAAACATTAATTAACATGTTTATCGTAATACCATGTCGTAAATCTTTTCCAAATTCACAGTCCTTTCTCAGCGAACAAACTTTCATCGCCGCGCTACCCTTATTAGTTACTAGCTGTTGCCCGCGACTTCGTCCGCGTGGACTTCAGTTTATAGCGCGCGATGTCAACAAAATTGGTGTCAAAAGCTTCTAAAAAACAATCCTGGTACCCCTTAAACCAAAACATCCAAAAATAGCTGTGCAGTGTGCACATAACTATAACTGGTTTATTGTCAAATTTTGATTTTTAAAGTATATTTACTATTTAGCCCCCCCCCCCCAGATTGTCTATCTGTCTGTCTGTTACCTCTTCACGCTCAAACCGCTGAACCGATTTTGCTGAAATTTGGCATGGAGATACTTTGAGTCCCGAGAAAGGACATAGGATAGTTTTTGTCCCAGAACAATGTACGGTTCCCGCGCGATAAACGAGTTTTGGCGCAACGGAGTTGCGGGCAGCATCTAGTTATTGATAGTTATACATTATACAATTTATGAATTTATGAGGGTTTCACAAGGATCCCCTAAAATTTCGCTTTGCATTTCATTATACAAGCAGTAGCACTTCGATGTCTGTCTGTCCGTCTGTCCGTCTGTCTGTCAACAGGCTGTAACTCGAGAACGGTAATAGCTAGAGAGTTGAAATTTTTACAGGTTGTGTATATCTGTTGCTGCTATAACAACAAATACTAAAAACACAATAAAATTAATATTTAAGGGGGGCTCTCATACAAGAAACGTGATTTTTTAGCCTTTTTTGCTCTATATCACTAATGGCAACAGGTAAGTACTTCACTTTTTCACAAAATCCTTAGCTATATGTATTATGTGTACTTTAATATTTATTAATAATATTGTAATAAAATAAAAAATTACCCATACAAAAACACAATTTTTGGCCTAATTTTGCTCTATGGTACGGAACCCTTCGTGCGCGAGTTCGACTCGCACTTGGCCGATTATTTTTAAATATTTTGGAGCTTGAACTAGTTTGCAGTGGCTATTTATTTTTCAACCGACATCAGTGAAGTTAATTCATAGGCTGGTGGCGGATCTAGCTGTACGTAATGGTACAACTTCATTTATCGAGGAAGAGCTGAGCGATAGACTAGTCAATGGAAACTTGGTGTCAACTGTCAACACACTTGAGTGCACTCTCAGCACTTAAACCGTCTCAGTTAGCAGGTCAAGTTAAATAGCCGCTAGCCCAAATTAACCGCCCGTCTCTGAACAGCTCTCCAGATAATGCTTGATACAATGCAATATCCAAGTACTAACCTGACTGTAAGTACTATGGAAGACCATGTTTCAACTTACCACAATAAAGAAGAAATAGGAAAAAATCTAGTTGTTTTTTCATATCAAACACATTTTTCACGCGATTACAGAAAAAAAATAGTAACTTAATTATTAAGTTTGCGGTTTCCAATAAGTCTGATATTTTATCGATGTTTGTCCCCGAAAACTCCACATAATATTATCTACATAATATTATGTACTCATTAAACATAATATTCTATCGAGGATCATTTCTTATTACATATTAATATTACTAATTTATTACATAAATACATTTTGTTATTGATAAAATATAATTGAAACGATTTTTTTCATTTAAAGTTTCTAAATAAAGTAAATTCTATAAAAAATTATAAAAGTCGCGTTGCAGAGTAAAATATCATAAAACATACTCAATAAAAGTGTTGTGACGTGCGTGAGTACACAAAACATTTTAATAATTAATAAAATTTCCATATTGCATTTTAGAAGGCTATTCATATTATTGAGATTAAATTCTAATAAGTACTTACATATATTAAATTCGACTATAAAAAAGAATTTGCTGTGAAATCTATTGTCAACTTTTTTTTAAATATCAGAAAAAAGTAGCTAGGTTTTTCGGCACAATATTATAGTGAGATTATGTGTGTGTTAGCAAGCAAGTGAAGAGTCCGTCTGTACCTATTACATGATAAATCTGTATAATATTATTATGTTACCTCTTTACGTTTCCGCCGATTTTTGTGAAATTTTGATATTATGGAGATATAGTTATATCGACATTAATTTATTTTTAAACTAACTGTGCTGGCAAACGTTGCTTTGCCATAATATAAAGTACCTATTTCGCCCATATTATTTTTTTGAAGTGACTAAATAAGTATGTTACTATAGCAACGTCTATCGCTATCCCGTCGCACAAGCAATGGTCGCCCTCAGTCTCGAGTTGTAATAATTTACTATTATTTATTCAAGAAATGCACTTATCAATATAAAAAGTACCCAGTAGCCGATTCTCAGACCCACTGAATATGCTTATAAAATTTGGTAAAAATCAGTAAAGCCGTTTCGGAAGAGTTCGTGGACTAACATTGTGACACGAGAATTTTATATATAGGATATAGGCTTTAGCTCGATGATCATACGATGGTTTTTATAGGACAGGCGATTTTTTTACTCTTGTCACTGAATAAGGTATACTTCTAGTAAAATTTAATGAAAATATTATAATCATGAACTGGTAGTTAACTTGTATAGGAACGTAAAATTTAATGAGTTCCTTTAGTATTACCTCTAGATGAACAGCTATGTGTAAGCAGCACTAATCTCTTATTCCTATGAGGGTGACATGCTCGCAAAGCGAACAAAGTACCCTCTATAACAAATAAAGAAAAATAAAATCGACCAAGTGCGAGTTGGACTCGCGTACGGCCCAATGAAGGGTTCCGTACCATTATAGAGCAAAAATAGGTAAAAAATATGTTTTTTTCTACGGGATTATTTATTTATATTTTATTATTATTTATAAAAGTACAAATACAACTGAGTATTTTATAAACATTTGAAGCTGCCTAGCTATTGCCAATTGCCATTATTAATATCGAGCAAAAAATAGCAAAAAAAATACGTTTGTTGTATGGGAAATATTTAATTAAATATTTAATTTATTTTGTTTTTTTAGTATTTGTTGTTATAGCGGCAATCTGTGACAGAAATCTAGCTATAGCAGTTCTTGAGATACAGCCTGAAGACAGACAGACGGACGGACAGACGGCCAATTGCCATTATTAATATCGAGCAAAAAATAGCAAAAAATACGTTTGTTGTATGGGAGCCCCCTTTAAATATTTAATTTATTTTGTTTTTAGTATTTGATGTTAGCGGCAATCTGTGAAAATTTCAGAAATCTAGCTATATTAGCAATTCTTGAGATACAGCGTGGAAACAGACAGGCGGATGGACAGACGGACAGACAGACGGACAGACATACATTGAAGTCTTAGTAATAGGGTCCCGTTTTGCTCCCGTCCCGTTTGGGAACGGAACCCTAAAAAGCACCTCATATCTGCTTATGTACCTACAAACTTTTATACAGTTATGTACAGTAAGTTCGCGTCGTGAAAGCTTCGTTAGTGCTCCATCACAATTCACACTTCGCGACTTTGAAAAATGAAATGAGAAAGTTTGCCAAAGTAGTTAGATCAGTTTGTCCCCCGCTAACACTCGCCGCCTGTGGCTCCACGTGGAATATGTCTAGGTTTATTATAACGTACTAGATTTTTCCCATGACTCCGTCCGCGGTAAATAAGTTTACGGAAATATAAAATTTTTCTACAGTAAAAATTAACTTATTATATTTTTCTCAGTGTCTGTGCAAAATTTTAGTAAAAACTGTTTAGACCCCCCGCGCATTAGGCGGCCAGGTCGCGCGGCCAGGTCGCTGTGGCCTACTAATTCTTCTACTATATAATATGTAGATTGTAGGTGCGCGCATTACGCGACCAGTAGCCAGCTGTCACGCTCTGGTCGCGCGCCCAACGAAAAACATCGCGACACACGCGGCCACTTGGCCGCCGCGGCTAACGAGATACGGGAATTTAAGTATGAAATTACCTCAGTGTGCGCGCACAGGTCGCCGCGGCCACACGTTTTTTGTATACAGAAAACAAAATAATTGTCAAAGTTTACTCATCAAATCACTTGTCATACGAGTGTGGTCGCAGACGTGGCCGCAAAGTGCGCGGGGTGGTCGCAGCGACCTGGCCGCACGACGGTCGCCTAATGCGCGGGGGCCCTTAACAATTTCGAAGTATAGTTAATGTTTTTGTATAAGTAAGCAGATAGGAACACTAACTATTTAACACTAGAAAGACCGGAGCGGTCAAATGACCGCATTGTCGTTTTTAATTTGCGATATTTTTGCTACCGTTGCATGAAATTAGTTTTCCTCTCGTGACATTTAATAATTTTCGATTGCTTAAATTGTGAATTGTGTTTTTAATGATGGCTCAATAATTATAGGTTTAAAATGACAACCTACCTAGAAAGACCGCAGCGGTCAATTGCCCGCTTGAATAACATTTCTAAAGAAAGTGGGATTTTCGTGCAAGTTTCATTTTTCTTTCAAATGTTTTATCATTATTATGTTTTGTTTGTGTATTGTATATGGAATTTGATTTAAAATAAAAAATAAAACATTACTGAAATAGACTTGTCAATGACTCATAGGACAAAAGTGGGATAAATACTTTTATTTACGTAAATGGTTAAAATTTTTATATTTTTATTTCTAAAAATAATGGGAATATATTGACAAATATAGTATGTGCACAAATAAAACCTTTTGCTTTGCTTGTTTTGATATTGTAACGTATTTCAAGTTTTTTGCCAAATGAAACCCTGTTTTTTGAAAATCATCAACGTTACTACAACAAAAATCTGTGTCAATTTTCATAGTATTTTTGCCTGAGTTTACCTAACACAGCCAGGGTTTATTAGTTGTTCGAATTTCAACAAAATATTTATGGTGAGTTCATTTTATTTTTTGTTTTACCTACACAAACGAAGAAAATAACAAACTAAAGGTTACGAATTGTAGTTCTATGAAAATGTGATAAAAATTATTATATTTATGCTAATTTGAAGTATATATCTATAGCACATTTTTATGCTTTTTTAGCTTTAGTGATAAAAGATTTTTATGATGTGACCAAAAATACGTTACGAAAAAATAATATTTTTGATCTCCAATAGGGTATTTTCATCAAGATGTTCATCGCTTTTTGACATGAATTACTGTACTTACAAGTTATCTTACCATTCTATTGCTAAAATGAGAAAAATTAAATTGTGAAAAAAAGATGCTTTATGCTCAAATACAGGAACAAAACTAATAAATCTTGTGGAGTCATTATAATGTCATTATATCAGTAGTAGATCTATAAAATGCTTTTTTAAATAATTTTCTTAAATATATGTACTATAATTTAATTAAGTTACAATAATAAATAATAACATGATCAATAAAATGCAAAAGCAAAATAGGAAGATACACAAAAAAATGTATAACATACGATGGGTCATTTGACCGCTCTCGGTCTTTCTAGGAAGTTCAGAATTCCGGTCTTTCTAGTGTTAAACTGCTTTGGTGTTTCACTGTAGGTAAACTATTTCATCATAAAATATTTCATTCTTTTATACACCAGTATTGACCCTACTGCGCAATATGCGTTTATAACGCACAGTATGCAGTAAATATTTTAATGCACAACAAAATTGTGGCTTGGCTGGTTTGGCTTTGAACATAGTAGCAATATAAATTCACACGTAACATCTCTCCAAACAAATCTAAGACGTTCGTTGTAATATTAAGACGTTTGAGCGCGTGCCAACTGCCAGTACTACTAACGTGGTGCAGCGCCGCCCCTGGGGCCGGGAGCCGCATGCAGCCCCACTCACACGTGGAATTGGGAAGTACCTGCTCCTAGCCAAATGTAATAATATCACAGCCGAATATAACCTCATCCTTTTATGGAAGCCGGTTAAAATACAGCCAAGTGTATCGTGAAAAGATGCGTTGGAAAAGTAACCAGAAATTAATGACAGCGTATTCGTTACATAATACGTTATGTATAGTAAAAGTATTAAATATATTTCCGTTGTCTGGTACCTGTAACACATTACACAAGTCCTTTGGTACTTAGCATGAGGCCAGACTGACGTGGTGTGAAGCGTCCATAGATATTATAATATTGACAATATTATAATATCTGTCAATATTATAATATCTATGGACGCACAATATTATATTGTGCAACTCAACTTTGAGTGGCGGCGACTGGTTCCTATGACAATCTTTTTTTCCGTTCCCCTAACATTATCAGGGATTGTTATTTTAAGATTTCATTCAGTTCCTTTCATCTTTGGCAATCTTCTTAATGTAAGAGGCAGGTGAAGCTAAAAAATAAAAAGGCAATGTACAGGAACTTCATACTGCTGATAGGTTATAAATAGTAATAGCTAGCACGCTATAATTCTTTATGTTACGTAGAGACTTGCACAGTGTGTGACTTCTCGATCTGACGTTTAGAGCTCAGATGTTCACATTATCAAAATTACTTCCACGGAGAATTTGAACATAACTCACGTTGACATACACAGTACAGGGATACTGCTGACTTATAATTTATAAATGCTTATTATATTAAAATATCCAACGAAGGGCCGCTCGAATTATTGACTGCCATAGTGTTTCAAACAGCTTGGACCCCTTGGAATTACGCCGAGATGTAGCTTCACTCTGCATCCTTTATCGGTTGTATCACGGGGACCGTTCTGAGGAATTGTTCGGAATTATACCACAGGCTGCAACTTTTCGCCATCGTCCCACGCGAAAAACATAGTACCATCCTCATCACCTTGATGAGTGGCAGTCTTCTACAGTGCGTTTTTCGCGTAACTTTCTGCCGCGCACTGTAAAACTCTGGAACGAACTGTCACCAGCAGTATTTCCTGACCTATACGACTTGCAAACCTTCAAGAAAAGAGCGTATTCGCTCCTAAAAGGCCGGCAACGCACTTGTAGCTCTTCTGATGTTGCGAGTGTCCATGGGCGACGGTAGTTGCTTACCATCAGGTGACCCGTTTGCTCGTTTGCCCCCATATTTAATAAAAAAAATATAATATAATGGCACTGATTTCACCCGCGCTTTCAATGTTGTCATGCATCTCCAAATAATTAATCGTTAGTTCAATTTTGTTTGAGTTTTTTATAAGTATTTAAAAAAATATATGGTTAAGCTTGCAGTGAGCACTCAGCACGGTTAAAGTTAATACTTTTTTGGCTCAGTAGTCAATAGCACGGATTGCTGAAATACGCCTCGTATTTACTTCTGATATATTTTCTATCCCTAGCTTTTAGTTAAGGCCTCTATATCCGCCAATGACCTTGATCATTGTCTGTCAGTGCGAATATCGACGTAAATGACATTAAAATAACATTCATAACAGCGCGCCTTGTACGGTGGCGGTTACGACGCTCGCTGCGTCCATGATAGGGCGAAATAGGAGAAAAAAACCTTTTTAAGGCTTAATATAATAAATATTTCAAAAAAGTAAAAAAACCAAATTATCAACTTATGTATTGCAAAGCAGTAGACATTTTTTATATATTCTTTTGATAAATAATGAAGGAGTAAAGTGGTTTCATTCAACGATTTGGAGGTGAATTGGTTTTTTATTTCTTTATTATGTGATACCGATAGAAAAAATATGACAAAACCACGTTACGTATCATATCATGTAGATTACTAATTATTTTTTTCAGATATAATTTCTCTGTTAATGCCGATGAAAAGTGGTTTCATCTGCACGCTTTTTTCGCGAGAGGAGCCTTAAGTGTAAAAGTAAGTGTTCTGGCCCTGAACATTATTCTGGAAACGAGAGCGGTAAAAAATGGAGTCAAAAGTAGAATAAGCTTCGACATCTCTACAGAAAACAGACTGCACGTCAATGGTTCAACGATGCGATACAGCCTGGGACGTTATCGTAAACAGTTATTATACGCGTGTGTAAACGCGCAGAGTTTTTCAACACAATATCATACATTTTAACCTACTTCCAAAATGGAGGAGGCTATATGTTAATCTGTATATTTTGCTTTACAGGATGTTCATCACCTATGATCCGTTTTAAATGCTTTTTTAAAGGGGCCTATCTTTGCAATAGTGCTATTGATTTGTGCATTTGACGTGAGCCAATCAAGAACGGTAGGGAAGAGATAAACTCTTGTCGAAAGTCACGGAAATCGAGCAGTATAACCACACAGTCAGGCCTGTCCCACTCGCGCCTGTAGGCATCGAACTATAAGTACCCCGCTTGGGGGGCACTTCAGTAGGGACTCACAGGCGAGCGGTGACGCGCGCGCACGGGTTTTTACTTTTTAGTTAATAGTTGCATGCCTACCTGGGTACTTATTCATTCGCTGTCACAGAATTGATAAATTAATCAGATCATAATGGACAATAAAAAAGGGCAAAGAAATATTGCACAGTGTTTAATTTTCTTAACACGGAATGTGAACCAAATCTAACTTTCTTTAAACTCCGTAAGAACTTTTTTAAATTGTTATTATTATTATTTATTATAGATTTAAATTTTGTATAATTTATTATAGAGTAAAATTACGATTACTTATGATTTAAATAGTTTTAATTAATACTAGTTGAAGTAGAATACATTAGTTGGGTTATCTTAGTAGGTACCTACCTTTATTAGTAGACGTATAATTAATACTTATAGGTATTTCATTGTAAAAAAAACACATTAATAAGATTATTAGTTATTACTTATTACCAATAGTAAGCATAGTAGGTGTACTATTCGAAACCTCATTTGTTTACAAAAATAACTTAGTTATACAAACACTTTAATTAGTAGGTAACATAAGACCGGTTTCAATTATTAATAATAATTAAGATTAAGAATAAGTAACGGTACTTATCGAATCTAAGTACGCGTAACTAGTTACACGCGAATTTATGATAATTAAATCTACGTAGTACTAAGACATACTATCTTAGATTATTTTGAGTTGAATAAAATATACAGTTAAATAAATATAAAAATAAAAATATTATTTTCAAAAAGAGACAACCCTAATTTCTTCAGAAAAGGTACGAGTTATGCGATAGAAAGAGAGCGGAGATGTAGGCAAATATAATTGTAGGCACCTAGCACTGCGCGGTCGGAATTTGAACTTTATAGTATCCTCAGCATGAGTCGTTAATTCTTTAAACGGATTTCGCCAGTGGTAATTCTGTTGGTACAACTAATATAACATTCTGTGACACAGTACGAAATAATTACTTCGTTCAGACGTGCGCGTGTTTGGCAAAATCGCACAAAACGCGCCCTACGTATTAAAAGTTGAAACGCATCTTATTATAACGGCTATACAAGGTATACTCGGGCATTTTTGAAAAGTCACATCACATAATATGTTTCTATAGTGTACTCGGCGAAACATGGCGGTAGCGGTCATTGACTCCCTGTCAAAAACTTGTCATCTTCTATATAAGCCGCGATTGACAATCAAATGTTGTGAGTCGTGGCTTTGTATAGAAAATAACAAGTTTTTGACAGGGAGTCAATGACCGCTACCGCCATGTTTCGCCGAGTACAGATTAGTAACTAATCTATATTATATAATATAATAATAATATAATAATTGTATATTACAACTGTTGTAATATACGCTGCGTAAATTATAATATTGTATATTTTTTATATAATGTAGAAAGAAGGTTTTATACTAAAACTTAAGCTACAAAAGATTTTTGCCATCTGGTGATTTACTCTGGTACAAGTTTTAACGCGTCACTATATTTTATTTTACGGTTGGTGGTCTTGAATTTATGGGGACTTTTATTTTATTGGAGTTATAAGGGTATCTGCAGCTACTTACTACGTCGAATTTGTAACATTTTTACAGCAGTAGTTATAAATTGACATGAAGTATAGTTTAAAAACTTTGATTGAGAGGAATTGTTAAGCGACCATTTTAGTCCCGCAGGTCACATTGCAATGATTCAAATCTGAATTTTAATTAGACAAGAAAACACACATTGCATCGGCAGTTTTGCCGCGTGTTAGGTGTTAGGTTACCGAATTTTGAATGGCCCATTTGAAAATGCATTACATCGCCTCGTCGCGTTGCAATGTGACCTGCCCCTAAGTTGTAGATTCAAACATAGAGGAATGTTTATATCAGCGAGAGCAAATAAAGTAGAAGCGCAGACTTCACAGCTTTTAAATTAGTTCCCGCTCCCCGCGGGATTCCCCCGTGCCGGTCCCGGGAATCCCGGGAACATTGTTCTATGACAGATTAATCTTGTAACGAACTAGCGGTAATGAATGGCCCCCGAAGGTTTCGGTTTTATATCTCACACGGTATTGGGATTTAAATTACGAGAACTTCAGTAATATTATATTGTTCTAGCCAAGGCTACATATACCGTAATATTGAACTACAATTGTAAGATCGAGTATCTCGTTTCTTTTTTACACTAAATTGGTATGAAAAATGACTCAACTTTAGATGAAACTAGTACAATTGGTGTTAGTCTTTAAAGATTTTTAGAATTATACAACTGTTTAACTTTTCTTTATGAAATAGTAATTGTAATTTCTGGACCCTCTTTAAAGTCTTTAAATCTGGCCTTTCTAATTTTAGCCTCGTGCCAAAATATACATGTACATACTCTTTTTGTCTACGCTTATCGGTGATATTTGGAAACAGGCTTAAATTCATCTTTAAGTGACACACTTTTGAAGTGCTGATAGTTGAAATTGCCCAATACCTAATTTCGCAGATCACTGATAAGATCAAAATACAACAGATGTCCGGTAGTCAGACAGTAGACAGCTAGCTATAAACAGTGATACAACAAACGATGAAGACAAGTAAGTTGTAATTTGTAAGCTATAATTTTCTCAAAATTCTGTTAATGTTATGATAATAATTTATCACTTTACTTTTTGTCCAGTTCGGTATTGCTAAATTATTGCTAAAATCTGTCCAACGTAATAATTTAGTTCTTGGGTATCTGCACGCTGCGCCCGTCATGCAGATTTTAAGAAATATGTAAAATTCTACTTGTGTATAATATATTATTATGTACTAGCGACCCGCCCCGGCGTCGCACGGGTATAAAATATATAGCCACTGAAAAAATGATTAAAAATTAGAATCAATAGCCTATGATCCTTCATGTGGTCTACTTCTTATCTGTGCCAAATAACATAAAAATTGCTCCAGTAGTTCGCGAGATAAGCCCATTCAAATAATTTCCTCCGTATTTTCCACATTCTCCTATTACTCTTAGCGTGTTAAAATATAGCATATAGCCTTCCTCAATAAATGAGCTATCTAAAACTGAAATAATTTTTCAAATCGGACCGGTAGTTCCTGATATTAGCGCGTTCAAGTTAGCCCTTTCAAATAATTTTCCCCGTTTTTTCCACATTTTCCTTTATTTCTTTGCTCCTATTATTCTTAGCGTGACAAAATATAGCCTACTAGATGACGCCCGCAACTCCGTTGCACCAAAACTCGTTTACCGCGGCGGAACCGTACATTTTTCCGGGATAAAAAGTATCCTATGTCCTTTCCCGGGACTCAAAATATCTCCATGCCAAATTTCAGCAAAATCGGTTCAGCGGTTTGGGCGTGAAGAGGTAGCAGACAGACAGACAGACAGACAGACAAACACACTTTCGCATTTATAATATTAGTATGGATAGCCTTCCTCGATAAATTGGCTATCTAACACTGAAAGATTCACCAAAATCCGTTGCGTAGTTTTAAAGATTAAAGGAAACAAAGGGATATGAGGGAAAAAAGTGACTTTTGTTTTATAATTTGTAATACTTAGATTTAAAAATTCAATGTATTAGTAGGGGAGCTCGCGCTCAGTTTAAAAAGTCATTTCATACCGAGCAAAAATCGTTACATTAATAGTATTCCACTAATACATAACAGCTTTGATCGTTAGCTACTTCATAATGGGTGGAATAAAAATTGAGAGCATCTCAAAGCTGTTGTTGGGAATCGTATTAAATTGACATTAAAAAGATCCCAATTCGCACCCAATAAAGGTTCATATCTAGATTATACACGTTTAGGTTGGGTAGGTGTTGTTTTAGTTTTAGTATATAACAACAGATGGCGCTTTTGAAGTAAAAATGTATATAATTCTTCTTCACAAATATTGACTATCGAATTAATTACTTAAAATTGCTATGTGAGATAATTTTTTGGTTAATTCAAACGAAAATCGCCGTCAGCTGAATGTTTACAGGTGGAAATGTCGTCTACGCGACGCCCTATGCTGGCTGACGGTTTTTCCACCATCGTATTAGCGACTGACGATTTTTTTTTACTAACAAAGTAGAAAAATTAACCTGTATAAATTTTGTACGGTATAAAATAACTTTATATTCAAAAAAAATTTACATTTTCAGTATCGCGACTGACGTTGAAACCCTCGTCTGCAATACGGCTGACGGTGATTTTTTGGTTAAACAATCAATAATCATCCATCAAAGTTTCATTCGGTATAAAATCACTTTTCGCAACTATTTTTTTTACAACTTTGAAATACTCTCAGTTAACATTCCACCACGGGTGCGGCGACTGACGCTGATTATATTGATTGATAAATATTAAGCTGTCGCTGTACAAAAATTTGGTCGGTATGAAATCACTTAGTAAACGATAGCACTACCTCCCCTACTATATGTACGTATTGTCTACTTCAGACTTCAGTATATTTTCAAGTTGTAGCTCAAGTTGCAACCCATTTCTCTCCATGCATCTCCAAGAAAAGTAAATACCATGGCATTTAATATGAGCATTTTGTGTGCATTTCAAACCCGCGGCAGCTAGCTTGAGCACGTTATTACGAAAAGTGCTCTAAATCGTATTTAATAAGGCCACGTACACGCTTTTATCCCAATTGTGCTCGATACCTCTCAGCGTAGTTATGATATTGCCTAGACCAGAATTTCAACAAGAATATTCTTGGAAACCAGTGATAATATAATGTTATGTATGATATATATGTCTGTGGTTATGTACTTACATAATACCTCTCTGTTGGAAACTTGGAGAGTGGATGAAAGAGCTGCGTAGGTCTTTTTCTGTGAAAATGTCTGAAAATAACTATTAATAAGTACTACAAATTACGAGCGTGCTTCATATTTTCTAATAATAGCAGCTAATTTGAAATAGCAAACGTTGTTAGTTGTTACGCCAAAACATAATATTATGTTCTTTGCAGAATAGTTATGAGCGATTAGAGTTGATTCATATCGCAATGCGACACGTAGATGCATTTCTAAATTTATAATGTGGATTTGACAGATTCGCATGACGTCTCACTTTTCTTTTTTTTTCTCTCAATTGAAATCTGTCAAATCCATACAAAATGCCGCGCTGCGCCTCGCCTCTCCTCGTCGCGTTGTGGTCTTGTGGTCTGAATCAACCCTTACTTGGTCAAATCACGTCAAACCGACCTGTCGCGTGGCAACAGGTATGCTATTCGTTACAACTTTGCAAGGTTATACAGTTTTGGTAAATACTAAAGGTATTGCCTTTTGGCACATGGTCTGTCTTCACTTTACCTGATATTTGTACCATAGTATTTCTTCTTAGATAATGAATAATAATAATTAAAAAAAACTTATTTACTTATACTTTTTTTTTTTAATTGTAACAAATTGTTGCATTGTCATTAGCTGTTAATACGTATGCAAAGTTTCGAATTTATTGGACCACTGGGTAGGTAAAAATTGAACTCAAAGATTCAGTTACAGACAAATAGCCCAAGTTAATAAAAGCGTGTTAATTGTTAAAAAAGTATTTGCCCAGCAGATTGGAAAACATCAGATGGCAAACAAAATCAGAGGATCTTGAGTACTTATACGCTGAGTATATATATTTAAAACAAATCACACACAATAATATTAGTAATCATATTAGCAGTAGCTAATTACGCTTTTTTGGCTGTCGGATAAAAAGATACGAATACTTTGGCGCAAAGGTGTAGTAACCTTATCTTGAGTGGCGAAGTTATAGAACTAACTTGTTAATTAGTTTCCCCAACTTTGGTAACTTGGCTCCACAATCACAGTTTTATCACAAATTTTTCTCGAAATTAGTTATGACTGTGGGCAGCAAGAATGTATTTATGGATCTAATCACTTCACCTTTATTATGTCGTGTTGTAGCCGTGTATTGACTATCCGTAATAATATTGTAAATGCGATAGTATGTCTGATGTCTGTCTGTTTGAAACCGCTTCACGCTTATACCAGGTTAAGGATATACAATATTTTTACCGTTCTTATACCACTGAAAGTCTGAACCACGGACCTAATACATATTTGTTTTAGCTCCGTGGTCTGAACTTAGCTATTAGTTCATCTTTCAATGTAATTCCATCTCGGAAATACTTTTCCGGTCAGGGATATAGTCAGGGATCCCTAGAACAATTTTTTCTAAATTACTATCAAGCTAATTTTTTGTGAGTAACTCTATCAGTACACAAAAATCAGCTGGTTAGGGTTCCGTAGTCAACCAAGTTTTGTTGATTACAGAACCCTAAATTCTAAAACGGAATCCTAACCAGCAGATTTTTTGTATATCGATATGCTAATTATAGATATGTAATTTAAGATTAACATTGTCCTACAAATATAACAATCCATATTTTAGGAACATCAAATCAAAATATGAAAACCTTTTTATTTCTGTTAGCTTCCACTTTCGAGATTTTTCGCAAATAAAATTGTTGTTCGTCTTATCAAAATGAAGCCACTCACAAAAAATTTGCTTGATAGTAAGTATTCAAAAAATTTTGTTCTGGGGATCCCTGCCTATGTAGTATGTACATAATCATTAATCATGTTCTACCGCGTGACTACTGAGCGAGAGTACAAAAGTATGCTTAGTGCTTACTTGCTTAGTGTCTTTATGATGCTCTAGGGCAGTGTTTCCCAAACTTGTCGGGACCGCGGCCCATCTACAAAAAAGTTTAAAGTTCGCGGCCCACCATGGTGTCATGAAGACATTAAAACCGACTTCCAAGGTAAAAACAATATTAACATTAATATGAACTAAAAAGTATTAAATAATTTTTGCTATCTAATAGTGCCTTTTTCCGAATTCGGCTAAACCTTGACTATTTCTGTACTCAATCTTCATTATTTTGAAGTCGGTACCAGATAGCTGAATCTTCAGTCCTCTGACAGAATATTTGAAACTTTTGGAACTGGCACCGACTTCAAAATTATGAAGATTGAGTACAGAAATAGTCAAGGTTTAGCCGAATTCGGAAAAAGGCACTATTAGATAGCAAAAATTATTTAATACTTTTTAGTTCATATTAATGTTAATATTGTTTTTACCTTGGAAGTCGGTTTTAATTTTTTGTTAAAAATAATAATAATTTCACTCTTTTTAGTTACACTAGTAGGTAAACCTTCGCGTAGGTATATTTTACGTATCTTATTACACAGTTCACACTCACAAAATAATATATTATCAGTGAAGTGAACATATTGTGCTAAGTAATTTAACAATTTTAATACTTCAAACCCCAAGCGGTCACCGGCGATTGCGATAACAATAGAAAGGCTATTGTGTCTCGTTTTCCCACGATCCAAGGATCTATCAGATAAAAAATTGTATAAACTTGCATAGGATGTAGCGTAGCTACTCATCTAATATATAAAATTCTCGTGTCACAGTTTTCGTTGCCATACTCCTCGGAAACGGCTTGACCGATTCTCATGAAATTATGTGAGCATATTGTGAGGATATTGGTCTGAGAATCGGCCAACATCTATTTTTCATACCAAAAATTATTTATATGGCAAAACAACGTTTGCCGGGACAGCTAGTATATAATATAATATTATCATAATTATTGACAGCTGTTCTTGTAATCAAGAATTCAATTTCAAATCCATTCAAATCGATACTTAGTGCGCCATCTATCGATTAATAAGTATAACTAATTAAAAAGACACTTATTGACTTTGTTTTGTTTAAATGCTCTTTTTATTTTAAAATAACTTTATTTTAATTCTATATTTTGTTTATTAAAATTTTATAAAGTAGTTAGTATAGTATTCGATCTGTATATAAAGTAGTAAAGTATATTCGATCTGTCGTCTTCCGCCACGCGCCGCGAGGCGGCGCTGACCGCCGTGTATATTTAAACAAAGTGTTGTTATACAGTATAAAATTATTATTATTATTAGTATATCCACACCTATGCCTTGTACTATTATCTATTCTGTGCCATGAGACATTGGTGACCTTAACACGACGTGGTAATGATGAAGACGATGATGATGATGATGATGATGATGATGATGATGATGATTATGATGATGAATATGAGTTGCATAGTAGCATATGCTTTCTGTTCTTAAAACAACGCCGAAACTCCCAAACGTGTATCTATAAGGAGTCAGGAGTTCTCTCAGCATCTTCGAAACCATGGTATACCTTGACCCAATATTTGACTTTTTGGTAGCATATTCTTAGTACACTTCACATAAAACCAAAATCACCATATGTTTCCATATAAATTTCGAGGAGTTCCCTCGATTAATCCTGGATCCCATCATCAGGTCACCACTTTGTGAACATGGTACCAAATTGGAGTAAAACCAAATACAACAAAGCAAAAATTTCGAAAATCGGTTCACAAACGGCGGAGTAATCGTTGAACATACAAAAAAAAAAAAAAAAAAATAAAAAAAAAAAAAAAAAAAAAATATCCACAGCCGAACATATAACCTCCTCGTTTTTTGGAAGTCGGTTAAAAAAGCAGCGGTATATTGCTCCCGCAGCATTTATCCGTTAATTCTTATCGTAGTTCACCACCATATCATCATCGCCAGCCTACTGACGTTCACTGCTGGATTTAGGCCTTTTCTAAAGCTTGTCACCACACCCATTTTAATTAAGAGTCCGTATACGAAATTTTCCGATTTCGCTGATTTTACAGACGTGATTTAACAGTTAAAATACAGTATTTCTATATGTTTTAATGCACAACATGTAAGATCATTTCAATTATAATCTAATGTTGGAGCTAGATATATATTTTTTAAGTATTTTTAAATAATCCAACTCAAACCCGCGACAGTTTTGTGATTTTTGCTGTAAAAGGTTTAGAATATCACCTGTTTATGGATTGTATTGACAATTTAACGGTATGAAAAAAATACAATGTACTGTTGAGAAAGTCGACTATAAAATGTTGGAATTACTTTTTATGCCGAAATTAACAGCAAATAATTGCTGTTAATTTCGGCAACTTAGAGCTGTAATTCATAAAAATCAAACGACAGAAATAATCTATAGATAAAATTCTATTCAATTCGAGAAAAAAGAAAAAACAAAAAAAAAACAAATTGTGACAAAAAAACACGATTCAAAACAACCTAAATCTCACATTATATTATTCGCCGCAAGTTCGAGTCGGCTTTCCGCGCTTAAATATATTTTAAATCTAATAATTAATATATATTTTTTTAAGTCTAATATGGGGGAAAAACCTAATAATATTTCTGTAGCGAACCTTTGCAATTTCGGCAAAATCGGCAAAATTTCGTATACGGACTCATAATAAAAAAGAAAAACTTCCAGTTGTTATATATTTTTAATTAATAAAATTATTTGATATGATAATTATTTCAATGAGAATAAGAGAGATGCATTCGTTTTAAATTTTTTCCATTACAGCTTTAGCGTCGACATCGATTTTAGTCAGGCACCCACTGACGAACGAACGAGTAAAATGACAATCGAACTAGTAAAATGACAATCAAACGAGTACGACAGTAGTCCTATAGTTTCAGGGCCCACCCGAAATCTACCCGCGACCCACCAGTGGGTCGCGACCCACACTTTGGGAAATACTGCTCTATGGACTTCTACACTGGCTCCACTCGTTGGAGATTTACATTTTTTCGGACTTTAACAAGCCGTCTGTTCTTACTATCAGACTGCTTAAAAAAACAGCTAATAGGAATTTAGCGTGTCCAACTTGTTGGAGGTCTCCGCTACGTCACGGTCTTGACGTGTCAACACCCGATCCGACGTGTTGCGTGTTGTATTAATTCGTTTTATGTGGTTTTAATTTTTGTACACCTGTATAACCAGGCATTAACATAACGTGCGATGTAGGAATTTAGGAATTATTATGTAACACCGAAATTTTATACAGTTTATGAATTGAGTAATAAAGTTTTTTGTTACACATAGGCTTTTTGCATAAAGACGTTGGGAATGCCATAGCCATATCACATCAAACAACGAATCATGATTGCAAATCTGTCTTTCTAAACATCGAAGTCGTTCACTGGCATAATATGCACCTCTAGACTTCCATATCTTTTGAATTGATTCATCAAAGGCTATCATAAGTAATACTCTCTCTCTTACTCCGGAAAAGTAAATTGACGGATCAACAGAATCTTAGCTTTTTGCACTATAACTTTATGTAGGAGTAAATAAACATAAACCTTACTCTTTTTGTAGAAAGACAGCTGTAATCCTATCAAATAGGTTCCATTCCTCGGTTCTTCTCTACTCCAAACTCGCTAAGTTGTTTGTCTACCATCGGATTATTTTCCTTCCACGTTGTTCTAAAAATACAGGTTCGATTGAATTAGGCGAATCGTTCGCAGCGGTTAGTGTTCCGCCGTAAACAACCATTAGCAGGCAATTCATTAAGGCCGCTCTTTCGAAAAAAGCGTGCAGATGAAACTACATGATATGAGACGTAATTGGTTTTGCCATATTTGCCTCGAATTCTTTGAATGAAGCCACGTTACTCCTTCATTATTTATCAAAAGAATATATAAAAAATATCTACTGCTTTGCAATACATAAGTTAATAATTTGATTTTTTTACTTTTTAGGGTTCCGTACCTCAAAAGGAAAAAACGGAACCCTTATAGGATCACTTTGTTGTCCGTCTGTCCGTCTGTCAAGACCCTTTTTCTCAGGAACGCGTGGAGGTATGAAGCTGAAATTTATATCAATTACTCAGGTCTACTGTCCCTTGAAGCTGTGAAAAAATCAAACTTCTAAGCCAACGCAATCAAAAGATACAGCCGTTTATGCCGCAAATTTTCGACACTTGCAAGGGAATCAAAACCTACAGGGTGCTTCCCGTGAACTCAGAATCTTGAAATTTGGTACGAAGCAACGTCTTATAGCATAGATAAAGGAAAAATTACGAAAACCATAAATTTTTAGTTACATCACATAATATATTTTTTTTTAATAATTTTAAACTTACTACCCATTTCCTCATAAACGCGTAGAGGTATTAAATTGAAATTCATACCAAATACTCAGGTCTATAATACCTTTAAGCTGTAACAAAATCAAACTTCTATGTCAACGCAATCAAAAGAAACAGCAATTTAAGCTGCATATTTTGGTTTGTACGGAACCCTCGGTGCGCGAGTCCGACTCGCACTTGGCCGGTTTTTTTGAAATATTAAGCCTTAAAAAGGTTTTTTCTCATATTTCACCCTATCATGAACGCGGCGAGCGTCGTAACCGCCACCGTACAAGGCGCGCTGTTGTGAATGTTATTTTAATGTCATTTACGTCGATATTCGCACTGACAGACAATCGACCTGCTAATTTAGGGAGAGAGATGACCCTTAACAGACGCCCAATAAAGACGAAAGCCTCATTCACATCTGTGCACCTTCTCCTACTTTAATCCAAAATTTGGACTGGAACAAAGCTGTTTAGCGAGTTCCAGTTCGAATTTTAGTTTTACCAAAAAACAAAATGATGTCGTTTTTAAACGATATAGAAACACTGAATAAATAATTTTTGGAGTAATGACTTATGCCTAATGAGACATTTTATAAAAATACTAAATAGCATTTTGTTTATTTACTGAAACCTACATCAACCATATCGAAAATGAATTCAATTGGCAGCTAAACTAACCCGATTCATAAGAATAATCTTAGGGTGGATTGCACCAGACAGAGGTGTAGTTAAAATTAAAGTTATGGTTAAAGTTAAATTATAAATATGGCGTCATTTAACTTTAACTTTGACCGGAGAAATTGACAGATGACAGCTGGTCCAACAAGGTTATAAATGAAAGTGGGCGGGGGCGCTGCTGGTAAAGGAGAACTGTCAAAAATGGCGTTTTTGTATGATGACAGCGTTAGTTCCCTTTTTCGCCACCTGCATTTAAAATCTTGTCGAGCTCTATGGTTATGGTTAAATATGGCGTCTTGATGGCGTCCATTTTTAACTTTAACAACAGATTTGAAATTTTGCATTGGGGTAAAAGTTAAGGTTAAAGTTACAGTTAAAGTTAGTTCGTGCAACCCACTCTTACAATATTGTGGTGTCAAGTGGTCGTTAATGTTGCACTGTAGTCTGTATTTCTCTGTAGAAGCAGTGGTTGCTTCTGAAATTCTTCTTCTGTGTATCAGCCCTTACATTTGACCTTGAGTTTTTCGCACGCTACTCTTACGGAAAGTGATTCGCTAAACTTACCTAATTTATTATTCAGAAATGTGATTTAATTTGTTAATTAATATACTCGTACTATACTGTATGTACCTAGTTGAGTATGAATTTAAATCATAATAGTTAGGTAACATTAGATATAGATTGAGTTAGAACGGACGATGGACGGACGTTGGAATCTAAGTATTAGAGTTTGCAGTCGAGAATATTATGTTTTTAAAGACTTTGAGTACGGAAACTTAAAAATAATGAATAATGGTGAAAATTAGGCTTATTTATCAAATATTTTATCATTGACACGTTAATCGTTCATGAAGCTTAGCTATGTCCACATTATGCTATTTCATCTTCAATTTTCGTCATCTTCTTTTTATTCAACTTTCGTTTGCCATATTCAATAATGGGCATTGTCCAAAAAAAATCACATGTACTTTTTATATTTTTTTTCGTTAAAATAGGGTATTTTAAGAATATAAATTAAATTATTTTGAAATTCATTGGCTAGTTTTTTCTCAATAAATTTTTAAAGTTTCGCTCTGACGTCATCATCGGCGGCCAATTGACATCTGCAGTATGTTTTTTTATCTTTCAATCTTATTTATAATGGCTGGTTCGTCAAATGCAAGTTCTCATTATGTGAAATCTGATACGAGAAGCTTACCAAAAGTTCGAAACGTAATGTTGGTCGAATTTATTGCTAATTTAACGCCATTGAAGGTCAAACTAAGGTTAAACATATTTGTTCAAAAATATAAGTAACTAATGGATATTTTTTTCGTTTATATACAGAAAATCGATCACTGACCTTATTCCTCGAAATGTTTTTGTAATGAGCAAAATTTAAAAAATATGGACAATCCCCATTGAATGCGTCAAAATACACCCGCGTTGAAAGAAAAGTGTCATAGCGAGCGCTACGATTTCAACGCGCGTCACGGGCATGCCTCACGTTCGCTGTTGACTGCGCTATAACGCTTGCCCTTGATGAACAAAAAAAGGCCCAGTGTGGACAAAGCTAATATCCGAGCGTGAGTCGTGACTGAAGAAGACCAGTAGCGATACGATAGCCAAATTTCCACAATATGTTCGTTGACCGGGCTATAGTTATGTTATATCCGTATGATGCAGATGTGGGCATCTGCCGTCTGCCGCGGCGCGTTTAGCGAACATTGCGAGCGCGGAACATGTATCTGTTTAACTTTGTACTTATTGTCAAGTTTGACTTACTGCCGCCAAATTGTATCAAACTGAAGAGCTACGCGTGCTGTAGATAGGATAATTCATGGACGTATAAAAAAAGGCGGACGGAGTCCCACCATACACAAAACTGTGTCGTTCAGAGTCGGCCAGCTGGCTGTATGTACACGGTCCGCACGCACACATTCTTGCGCTAGTCCATACCATTTGACATGCGTCAGAAAGTGTGCGTGGCCGACTCAGAAGAAAAGTGAAGACACAGTTTTGTATATGACAAGACTCCGTCCGCCTTTTTTTCCACGTTCATGGGATAATTTTGAAAATTCTGCAACAGTAAGGGTTATAGTCGAAAAATATTATAAAAAGGGAATTTGTTTCATAGTTATTTTGGTAGCAAAAGCGCAGTGTCTTGAGTTTTGGCAGCGTTAGCAACATTTTTTTGTGGTATATAAGGATGGTCTCTAGGTAGTAGACTATAAAAAAGTTCGACGAAACGATCACTTTTAAGTAGGCGCTCCCCAAAACTTATTTTTCCAACAAATTATTTTGTTGCTCGATTACATATTTTATTCCCGTTGTTTATAAAGTAGCATTTAATATTTTGTCCTTTCCTGTGACCTACACTTTACCCATGGCAAATTTCATCAAGCTCGTTCCAGAAGTTTTAATGCTGCCATGGCAAATGATGGAAACCTTTGCCTTTATTTTTAGTAATACTTGTCATATCTACCCAGTACCTCTTATACCTTTAGTATGACTGTAAGTAAGGCATTCCGGGTGTGGCGTTCCGGGCGAATTACTTAACCAGATAAACAGTCTCGCACTCAACACAAACACCAACTCAAATATCGTATTGCATTTACTGACTATTATTATTTAACTGCGCTTTCAACATTCGGTGTGTTTTGTTGAATGTTTGTTATTTTGTTGAGTGTTTATTAAAAACTTAAAATAATTTAATTTTGTTAAGTTTTTAATTAGGAAAGGTTTCTCTGTTTTCATTGTATTATTCCGAAGTTGATGGACTAATATTTATTTAATATACCACAGACAGAGGCATCAAAAATATAATGTACGAGTATAACGGTTCTCGCTAGATTTTGTTTTTAAAACCATTGTAAGAATGAGCAATGAGCAATATATAAATAACTAGATGATGCCTGCAACTCCCTTGCGCCAAAATAAGTTCATCACGCGGGAACCGTACATTTTTCAAAGATAAAAGTATTCTATGTCCTTTCCCAGAACTCAAGGTATCTCCATGCCAAATTTCAGTAAAATCGGTTCAGCGGTTTTGGCGTAAAGAGGTAACAGATAGACAGACAGACAGACACACTTTCGCATTTATAATAATATTAGTATGGAATATGGATAATTACTTAGACTGAAGTCTAGAAATGTGGTAGTTTCAAATGTTGTATAATATCATATTAAAATATATTATAAGTTAAAGTTTAAAATAATATTGCGAATTGCGATTATCTCACAAACTTCGATTTAGAATTTTCTGCTTTTGTCGCCTACACCAATTACAATATATTTTGCCCACGATCCACGGATATCCGAAGCAGCGGAGGAGTCGCAAGCGCGTTGTCGTTCTATTAAAAGGAAGTACCCTCCCTTCTTGATAAATAACTACTCTTGATGAACTATGTGGGTGAAAGCAAATGTTACTTTTGTGGGAGTGTATTCTTCCTCAAAGGAAGAACACCCGACAATGGGGAGTGGTACTCTCGATCAGTCCGAAGCCCACTATATTGACAGTATAAGCAAATAAAATGTCATGTCGCTGTACTTAATTTGTATCGTTACAATAATTCAGAGGAAACCAACTCTTTACAAAGCGATTCCCGTTCAATATCCATTTCATATTTTTCTAGTTTCCATAACACGTTTACCTGAGTTCAAACCGTACCGTCCCTATATCCCGCGACGCGCGACGCCCTGATCCCTTAATTCGCCCCTGTGCCCCGACGCCCTCGAGGCCCTAGCGTAAATCTCGGCATTTGTCTAGTTTATTGAGCCAGGGTTTGGACAATTTTCACACGATTTGGGCCGCGACAGAAGAAATATCTCTCCCGGGAAATATCGTTTTATCGCCGGCCTTGTCTAGCCTAATTGTTGGGTTTATTTTGTAAATATACCGCATGTGTATTTGTATTTGATAGTATGTTGAAATGAGTAAGTAAATGCGGCTTCGTATTTAATTACTTCAAGAAACTTATTTCCAATCGAGATAGAGAGTACTGGTAGGCGTTAGAGGCAGTCGAAAGACAAGCTTACTGGAATTAATATTTCAAAAGAAATGAATAAAACTAAGTCATTCGAAATACCTGGTTTAACGCCAGTTTAGATATTTGATTAGTATTCGCATTAGAAACTATATTCTGTGAAGATCTGAATTCAAAAGCTATCTAGTAGATAGAAGTGAGAGTGACCGACCGAATTTTCGGTTTCGTCTTAAAAATGTATATACCCTTTAAGATGAAAAATTAAGGTTACAACTAAGTTTTAGGACCATGTAATTGTACTATTAATTAAAACAATAATAAAAATAACAGCTTGTTCATTCATATCTATATCCGTAGTTAGTTTTCGTAACGAGTAAGAAGCACCCGAGCATTTAGAAATGGCTGTATTATAAATACTCCTCAAGCAATTCATGTCTCGAGCAGGGGTCTGTATTCCCTCCTATGTATTGCATAAGGCATACAAATAGAAAATAAGCTCCGATTGAATCCAATACGAATTCAGTTGCGATCTCAGGGCGGCCATTGAGTTGACCGTAGCGGCCCTAACAGTAAAACTGTTCCACACAGCGATTTCCTGAGTAAGGATGAGTCCAACATGAATGTTTCTTAATATTTTATGCAAGAAAAATGATTTATCAAATTCCTACTCTATCTGAGTGTAAAAATCCATACTTCCATACTAATATTATAAATGCGAAAGTGTGTCTGTCTGTCTGTTACCTCTTCACGCTCAAACCACTGAACGGATTTTGCTGAAATTTGGTATGGGGATACTTTGAGACCCGAGAAAGGACAATAGGATACTTTTTATCCCGGAAAAATGTACGGTTTCGCCGCGATAAACGAATTTTGGCGCAACGGAGTTGCGGGCGTCATCTCGTTTGACTATAATTCGTAACTGTTCTGTTTCCTTTGATACTTTAAGTTTTTTGTTTCTATATTTTTTCAACTGTTAACCAGCCAGTTATAGTAGCCCTTGCTATCCTGCACGGGAAATGGGAATACTAGCAAGCTTGCTGGATATAGTCTGCCCGATAGGGACAATTGGGGTACTTATTTCCTCTTACCTAGCACTATTATTTTTTTATTACGTTTATGTAGAAATAGCTTGAAGAAACTTGTGTCTCGCGTCTTCTGGACCGAATACTAAATTATCTTGGTAACATTTTCTTCATGTTGGAGATACTCTAACCTTTAGGCAGACCTGTCCCTACTATAATAAGTAAGTAATACCAGCGATATGTAATATCTGGTTGAAATGGCCCCACGGAACAGTTTTCACGCTTCCATCGCTTTATTTACTTTTCGGTCACAATTGTTTTCAAACTGAATTGATTGATTCGTTTGATTTCATTTGCAGCGTCGTTTTTGTTTCGGAGAGAAAAATACAACAATTTTATTTGGGATAGAAAAATATTATAATGTTTTGTAGTATTTTCATTGAATCGAACAAGGCAAAATATAAAATATACGATTCTTAGATCGATCATTATCCATACTAATATCATAAATGCGAAACTGTCTATTACCTCTACACGCCCAAACCACTGAATCAATTTTGCTGTTTGGGATGGAGATACTTTAAGTCCCGAGAAAGGACTTAGAATACTTTTAATACCGGAAAAAGGTACGGTTCAGCGATAAATGAATTTCGGCACAGCGCAGTTGCGGGCGTCATCTAATCATCAATAAACTCTGAGGAAACTGCACGTTTGACGTTACACAGTTTAAGTTCGACTTTGTAATTTTATTCCGCGAGTTCTTGGCTCGTTATTGTTATCTAAAATGTTCTTGTATTTAAGTTAAGCTTATCTTTCGGCGAGATAAAATACTGCTCCCTGCGGAACCCGCTATCGACTATGTTGAGAGCTCCCTCTGCCGGGTTAGTTTCTTGTACAGAAACATAATGTTGTCATCGTATTTTATTTTCACAAGTGAGAACGTTCTACGGTAAAAAATACTTGTAATATTTTATATGTTTGGTTTCAAGAAATATAGCTATTTTATTAGTAAAGTAAAAATAATTCATTCTTATACAATATACAGTATACGAAATTGTGTCTATCTGCTTGCCTCTTCATTCCTAAACCGTTGTTAGATAAAATTTTGTATGGATATAAATACTTGAAAAGGAGATCTACAATTGAAAACTTATACGGCTACGCCGGAAAGTCACTTTGAGCGTACGTGGTCTTTTTAGGGTTCCGTACCCAAAGGGTAAAAACGGGACCCTATTACTGAGATTTCGATGTCTGTCCGTCTGTCTGTCACCAGGCTGTATCTCAGGAACCGCTATAGCTAGACTTCTGAAATTTTCACAGATTATATATTTCTGTTGCCGCTATAACAACAAATACTAAAAACGAAATAAAATAAATGTTTAAGCTTCCATACATTAAACGTAATTTTTTTGGGCTTTTTAGCTCCATATTAATAATTGTCAAAAAATTCAAGTGCCTACCTGTAGGCACTTGAATATTTCACAAAGTCCTTTATTATAATAATATTATGTGTACTTTAATATCTAATTATAATATGAAAATTAAAATTTAAGGGGTCTCCCATACAAAAAACACAATTTTTGCCTATTTTTTCTCTACAGCGGTACAGAACCCTTCGTGCGCGAGTCCGACTCGCACTTGGCCGATGTTTTTTTATATAAGGGGGCCAACGAGCAAGCGGGTCACTTGGTGGAAAACAAATACCGTCGCCCATGGACATTCGCAACATCAGAAGAGTTGGAGCAGGGACTACGCTGTCTTCTTAAAGGTTTGCACGACAGTTCGTTCCAGAGTTTTACGGTGCGTGGCCACCGCTCCTGCCACTCATCAAGATGATGAGGTGGTATATTTTTTAACCGACTTCCAAAAAACGAGGAGGTTATATGTTCGGCTGTGGATATTTTTTTTTTCGCGTGGAACGATGGCGTTGAAGTTGCAGGAAGTATAATTCCCAACGATTTCTCCGCCTAATTATTAGTTTATTGATGAAGACACGTTCAAACATCTTTATTATTTGTAAAACTCAAAGGTGACTGACTGACATGGTGATCTAACAACATTCAAAGCACATCCCAAACCACTGGATAATAATTCGTAGTATAAAAGACGCACGTAACACTAAGTAAGGACCTTATAATATAAGACAAATAAAGTTTGATACAATATTATTGTGAATAACGCGCGGGTCCCGAAGAGAAACGTTACGAGATGAGTTGTAGGGGTCAGCTACAGGCGGGACAAGTAAAAATTTTTTTATTTGTCCCGTTATTTAACTAAAGTAAAGTTTAGCATTATTATAAAGCAAAATCGTATTGTTTGGGTATGTTGTGTTGTACATCGCGTATTCGCTGCAACGGATTACGGAACGCATTGTTTACCGCGTCTGCGTTGCATCGACGCTGCGGCGACTTTCATTAACAAATCACGTTCGTGTTGAATATTGTCGCACCAATAGTTTTGCGTCCGAAATAGTATCGGCTAATCAGAGCATCGCTCTTCCCGCTTGGTTTCTTCACAGCCAATTCGTTGAAAAATCGCGCGACAAAATACATCTAAGTATTTTTTTTTAAACGGCGAAAGGCCCACCACACATTCCCACCACTGCAACTCCTGTGTCGCCAGGATCAACAATGGTAACCAACCACAAAAACCCTTTGATATGATCTCAGGGATGCCTGAGGGACAAGCTAAATCTGTCTTGGGACCCGCAACGAAATTAATCAGAAGAAATGTAGGAGGAGTAGAAGATATCCAATTTCCCTCCCCAAGCAAAGCGGGAGACAGCCAAATTGTAATGACATTGATGTCCGAACAAAGGGGGAAGCACCACGGGAAAAAAAATTATACTTAATACAATATGCCTACTTCATAAAAAATGACATTTATTTATAATGGCAAACTTGTGTTCGATTGTTTCCAATAGTATTTGTGACAAAAACGTTTGAAAGCACGGACATTCTTTGCGCTGCCTACGAGGTCATCGTAATATACGACTCCAGAGACACATTGGAGGCTGTTTAACAGATCGGTTCTTTCCTCATGCCAGAGACCGCACTCCCAGAGTATGTGATGAGCAGTTTGTTCTTGCGGGCTGTCTTCTGTCGAGCACTCGCAAAGAGGAGATGGAACTAACTTGACACCATGAAGTTTAGCTTTAAAATTGCCGTGACCAGTTAGAAATTGTGCGACGCAATGATCTATTTCTATTCAATGCATGGTGAGTCGCTCACGAACCGAAGGAAAGAAATTGTACAGGTGACGACCTTTGATCGAGTTACCCCACCAATCCTGCCACTCGGATATAAGATTTTGTAGTGTATTGTCTAGTGGTTCAAATAATCTATTCACTTTATTTCTGTCTCTCATGCTTAAGAAATCTGGGGCCGTAATTTTTTTATTTTTGTAATATAAAGCAGCTCGGCGCTGTATCTCTAAGTCTACAGGCAAAACACCCGACAGAACAGGAAGTGCTTCAGTACTGACCGTTCTATATGCCTTACATAGGAATATTAATGCGAGACGTTGGCTTTGTAAAAGTTTACGCCGCGCTGCGCCAATCCTAGCCCTATCTGCCCAGACCGGTGAGCCGTAGCATATTCTGCCTAAATACGTGGCAGTATAATTATATAGTTTTTAGAGTTTTGAACGAGAGACCCCATGTAGATGTCGAAATTTTAGAAAAGCTATAGAAATTTATTTTTGCTTTCTCACCCGTTTGTATGATATGTTCTAAGGATGTAAATTTATTTTCTAAAATCAGTCCAAGATAACATAGTAACTCTTTACGTTTGACACTTGTTTCGTTAAGTTTAATGCGAGGAGTTGATATATGAGAGTATTTTAAAAGAATTTGATAGGTTTTGTGTGCCGCAAATTCCAAACGATTTCTGTGACCCCAACTTGCAATTACACTTAGGCACTTGTTAGCTTTGTTCTCTATTTCAGTTCGCGTATTCCCTTCAACAAGGAGGAACCCGTCGTCAGCATAGCCTAGCAGATAACAGAGAGGCGGTAAAGGAATACACAGCAAATCGTCAAAACTTAAATTCCACAGATATGACGATAGCACCGACCCCTGTGGGCAGCCGCGGGTTAGATCTTTGATATAGATGTAGTGACCGAGTCGTAGTTTAATTACGCCGTAATGGAAATACGATTGTAGTAAATAATAAATATTGCGGTAGCATCCACTGTTCCGTAGCTGTAGTACTCGTAGTAGCATCGACCACCAGGTATTATCAAAAGCCCCTGCAATATCCAAAGATATACATACCACGTATTTACATTCAGATGAGTTCACTATTTTTCTGACTTCGATTGCCGCATCAATTGTCGATTTTCCGGCGGTAAATCCAAATTGCTGTTTGTTAAACTTCAGCCCGCCTGGTAAAAGGCGGGGCACAACCAGACGTTCTAATAATTTACCTAAACATGGTAAAAGTGTTATAGGTCTATAAGATTTCGGGTCGTCAGGTGGCTTATCACCGGCTTTTGGAATTAATTTAATTGTGCCGATTCGCCAAAATTTTTGGGAACGTGCCTTCTGCAATACATTTATTGAAAACTTCTAAAATCGCTGGCCCAGCCGTAAGACAAGCCTGCTTAATCATATTATTAGAAATTTTATCCTCGCCGGCGGACTTTCTATCATACATCTAAGTATATATTATTGATAAAATATTTTTCTGATTGTACATGTAAACGTTTAATGTAACATAATATAAAACAGCCAGCCCTAACCTTTTTATCCGAACCCTTACGCTTCTGGGATGTAAATTAAACATCAACTTACAAAAACATAATATGGAAAATGATGACGTTATTAAAATCACTAATTTACATAGGTATTTCAGTCATAGCGGGCTCCTAGACCTACAATAAAATTGAACAATATTTTATTGAACAATTTATTTGACAATAAGATTGAAAGGCGCCGCATTCAATATTAATCATTAACCCTTAACCACTGACGTACGTCTGTGAGACGTAGGCGCACGACAAAAACGATAATATCTTTTAAAATCTTTATCGGATGAACTTGTCTTTTCCAGTACCTTCCTAGGTACCGGTAACGTGGCCGAAGCGGTAGTGACCAGAAATGTGGTGAAACTCAAAAAGGTAAATATACTCATTGTGACGTCTGTGAGACGTATTGTCAGTAATAATGTAAGTTTTTATTTTTTGAATTGAAACTTGTTTCTGCTTCAAAATAATTTTAACAAACTTTTTTTAACGCTGAAGTTGCGACTTCTATTGGATGGAGTATAATCAATATAAACGATCAAAATTTGGAGATTTTTTTTTGAGGAAAACTTTACTTTTTCGGAGTCTGACGATTTTTGTATCGATGAAAATGAGATCTTGCCACCAGAGAATGAAGAGGTCCCATATTTTGTAATCCCTCATTCCCATTTTATCAGACTGTGATGACAATGTTCCCTTAGCAGAATTATAGAGGGAAGCACAAAAATATAAAAATTTTGAATCTCATGCTGAAGGAACTATGACATCCGTATGTCATGTCGCAAAAAGTGTCAAATCCACAAAAAAGTGCATTTCATTCCTTTTTATATAAAAGAATAGTTCATAAATAATAACATATAATTAGTTCTGTAATAGTTTTAGACTGAAAAGTTTAGTTTTTGAGCTCATAGAAAAGAGGCACTTTTGTATCTGGTGGTTCTTATTAGCTTTTTGTTTGTTTTGAGAATCATAAACAAATATTAAACATAATAAGAAACTTATTTTATTTATTAGTACAATACATACTGATGTGACGATATATAATGAAATAACCATATTGTCTTAAATAATTATTGACTTAGAGCTGTTGAAATCAAGCGTACGTCCGTGAGACGCACGTCAGAGTTAATGTAAGTAAATACACGTCAGTGGCTAAGGGCTAACCCTAGGGCCTAGACAGTCAATAAAATTGTACAATACGTGATATTATTGACGTCGGATTACGCGAAATATTTAAATTACTGGCACAAATTAATCGCTCTTGTGCTGATGAGCAAATCCATAAATACAGGGTCTTTAACCAATGAAGTTTGTGCCAGATCCTTTTTGCTAATCTACCCTACAGTACACAATTTCCATGATCTACTATACATACTTTTTCAATGTAAAACGCAGCCGTTATCTCGCGCCGGTATTCAATGAGGCCGTGTTATCTCGTTCTCCCACAACCATAAAACGTATTAATATTCCGTCCCACACAAGGACACATAACCCGACACTCGTAAACGTAAACGACGTAACTGATATCCGGGGGCGTTTACGTCTACGTCACTTTACGGGACGACGTAAACTGCTCGTCAGCTTCATATATTTATTACTTCCTAAGTATTCTACCAATATCATAAACCCGTTGCAATGAAATGAAACGAAATACTCGTAGTGATTTTATTTTTATATTTTTCTCGCTCAATTTTTGATTATTGTAATGTAATTGTAGCAACTAGTGCACACTTACGAGTATGAATCGCGCTACCGAAGATTCTCAGATATTATAAATCATGCCTAAAATGACTTCGGCTTAAGGCGACGCCTTGATAATTTGGCTGTAGCGATATCGATTTTTCTCAGCATGACTAAATCTAAGAAATTAAAGTTCATTGTCAGTATTCATCATGTCCTTGTCTTTGAATTACCCATAGCATAACACGATTGGTCAACATTTATAACACTGAATAATCAATCAAAAAGACCTCTGTAAAAAAAGGGATTCCTATTTTTAACCGACTTCCAAAAAACGAGGAGGTTATATGTTCGGCTGTGGATATATATTTTTTTTTTGTATGTTCAACGATTACTCCGCCGTTTGTGAACCGATTTTCGAAATTTTTGTTTTGTTGTATTAAGTTTCACTCTAATTTGGTTGGCCATGTTCACAAAAGTGGTGACCTGATGATGGGATCCATGAGTAATCGAGGGAAAATTTTGGTTTTATGTGAAGTGTACTAAAAATATGCTACCAAAAAGTCAAATATTGGGTCAAGGTATACCATGGTTTCGAAGATGCTGAGAGAACTCCTGACTCCTTATAGATACACGTTTGGGAGTTTCGGCGTTTTTTTAAGAACAGAAAGCATATGCTACTATGCAATTAATATTCATCATCATAATCATAATCATCATCATCATCGTCATCATCATTACCACGTCGTGTTAAGGTCACCAATGTCTCATGGCACAGAATAGATAGTAGTACAAGGCATAGGTATTGATATACTAATAATTATAATTATGTATTGTTACATAACAACACCTGTTTGTTTAATACACGGCGGTCGGCGCTGCAGAGGCGACGGTATTTTACTACTTTATATTATACAGATCGAATACTTTACTAACTACTTTATAAAATTTAAATAGACAAATAGAATTAAAATAAAGTTATTTTAAAAAGAGCATTTAAACAAAACAAAGTCATTAAGTGTCTTTTTAATTAGTTATACTTATTAATCGATAGATGGCGCACTAAGTATCGATTTGTATTCTTGATTACAAGAACAGCTGTCAATAATTATTATGATAATATTAAATATTATGAGCAGCTACGCTACATACTATGCAAGTTTATACAATTTTTTATCTGATAGATCCTTCGATCGTGGAAAAACGAGACACAATAGCCTTTCTATTGTTATCGCAATCGCCGGTGACCGCTTGGGGCTTGAAACATTAAAATTGTTAAATTACTTAGCACAATATGTTCACTTCACTGATAATATATTATTTTGTGAGTAAGAGTTGTGACTCTTAATGTAAAGAAAAGACGTCATACGCCTATAACCGGTCTTATGGTTCTGTAGGGTTACCCTGGGACGTTAATCCCTCTGGCGTAATATCAATTAAGACAACTAGTGAGTGTGAGCGAGAAGTAACGATTTATTGTAGTGAATTAGTTATATCAAATGCTGTCGAGTAAGCGATACCGCGATGCAGATGCTTAACAACGACATCTGTTGTTGAATTGCGGAACTAAATTTTCTTAGAAAATATAAAGTTTACAAATCTCAACACAAAAAAATGTAATAAAATACGAAAAATATACGCGAAGGTTTACGTACAAGTGTAACTTAAAAGAGTGAAATTATTATTATTTTTAACAAAAAATTAAAACCGACTTCCAAGGTAAAAACAATAATAACATTAATATGAACTAAAAAGTATTAAATATTTTTTACTATCTGATAGTGCCTTTTTGCGAATTCGGCTATACCTCAACTATTTTTGTACTCAATCTTCATAATTTTGAAGTCGGTGCCAGTTTCAAAAGTTTCAAATATTCTGTCAGAGGACTGAAGATTCAGCTATCTGGTACCGACTTCAAAATAATGAAGATTGAGTACAGAAATAGTTGAGGTATAGCCGAATTCGCAAAAAGGCACTATTAGATAGTAAAAATTATTTAGTACCTTTTATTTCATATTAATGTTATTATTATTTTTACCTTGGAAGTCGGTTTTAATTTTTTGTATTAAAAATAATAATGCCAACAGAGGAGAGTGATTAAAGCTTCCAAAATTTGTACATAGATTGGTTCAAGCATACACTTTAATTTGCCTTAGATTATAGCTTATATGGAATGTATTTCTAGTTTTTAATTACGCGACAAAAAACACTTTGTCGCTTACGCCCTTTCCATTTTTTGCTGTCCCATTGCTTGTTTTCCATGAAAGGCCCGGTCGGCCCCTCATAGAAAACTAGCAATCTAAAACATATCCAACAGGGTTTTATACTTTACCGCGGCGTCACCTTAACCAAGCATACCTCCCATCCCACCTTCATTTGTGTCCTCCCTTGCTTAAACTCTCATGGTACTTTACTTTTTACGTGGAACTTGAGGGAAGAAAGAAAATTCCGTAAACGTAAATTATGCTAAAGCTGAAAAGTGAAAACCAACGATTTTAACATTCCACGTATTGCAAGATGCCTTCAAATTGTTCAGTAAATTTCGAATGCACTTTTATAAAGTGCTGGCATTACCTTTGTACGAGATCGACGTACGTATTTTAATTCTGCTCAAAGACGAGCGTTATAAGCCATTTAAGCTTTGAATGCTGCCAAAGAGTTTCAGTAAAGTAAGTTGATACTAAGAGCTAGAAAATAGCTTTAAACCGTGTAGTTTTCAGTTCCGACCATTTTAGTTTAACACTATTTTTTATTGAAAATTTAGTTTATAAAATATGTTAATTTCCTTTGTTTTTCCGCGGCTTGTTTGTTCATTTTGAAGCAAAAATATTTTTAGAAAGCCGCCATTTGATTTTAGATTTTGCATAAACAAACGTTTTTAATTTTTATTTTCAACCCGTCATATTTTTTACCTAACATTATAGTGTGGGCATTTAAAAAATTGTTCAGTTCCTGTAAAGAGCTGGGTCGGAACGCTCGCATGTTGTGTTCCGAACTTCCGACATCAGCTGCGCTGCATTGTTGCGGGAGCGTACAGGGTGATTCGAAAATTAACTTCATTGATTGAAAGGCCACTCACTTAGCGTGACTCGGAGCTTGGGTTGAGGTCACGGCTTCAAAGCAAACACAAAACTTTAAATTTTTACCCCCCGCCCCCCGGGCATACCCCGGGCCCCGATGAAGCCGATCGAATCCGGTAGCACTGGTCAAAGGCCGACCTGAACGGACCATAAAATAACATAAAGCGAGTCCAGATCAGTGCGAAAATCGAATTCTCTCGCTTTTTTATAGTAGGTGATATTGGTATACGTATTGAGATTTGAAGTTTAAAATAAATATTTGTTATTACCTAGATAACAACAAATGTTTACAATTTGTCGGTATAAAGTAACAGGCACTCAAATCTTAATTTTAACTGATTGGAATGTCAAAGTGTATTAAGTACCTACGTTAATATCTTACGAATTTGTGGACCGAGAGAGAGTTAGTAACGCGTCGAGAAAAGTAAATTGTAATAGAAAGGTTTCGGAGACAATTTTCACAAATTCACCCCGACGCTGTAAAATAGGAGACTTTATTGAAAATAGCTCCTTTTAGAATAATGCTACCAAATTAATATTGAACAAGAAAAATCTTAACGAAATTTGTTTAGGTTTTCCTTTTGAATTTGTATTTAATTTAATTATTGAAAGAAAAAGTTAATAAAAAGTTTTTTAGGGTTCCGGAACGGAAGTTGTGTCTGTCTGTCCGCAGTTTTACTCAAAGACTATAGGACCTACAAAGCTGTAATTTGGCATGAATACACATATTAATGATGGCAACAAAATGGTACATGAAATAGTAAAAAAATATATTTTTTTATGGTACCTCTCCTACACATCAAGCGGGGATGAATATTTTTTTTCGCGCCCACCCCATCGTAAGGAGTGTCGTTGAATAGGTTTTTTAAAAATATTGTGAGTATTCATAGATCATTTTCCGATTTAGGGATCCGTTTGTGAAATATTAAGTTTTAAAGTAGAAAAAATCGTTAGAGTCCAGTGTTCTACCAGCTAAACGGTTAGTTCTGGAAATGTGAAAAAATTCACGGAAGTAGGAAATATGCTGAATTTAAAAGGAAAACTATCACGGCTAAGAAGACTTCATAAGTTATTGAGTAATAGTCGATCAACTAAAAAAAATGTATTCGGTGAAATATAAAGGAACTTTTCGTTCAAATTCCTTTGAAAGTAACTGAGATGATGTTGTTAGTAGTGTAAAACACGCTATAAATGTACGTTTATTGACAAAAAAATTGACAAAAACTAGCGGTACTACGGAACCCTATATTGTGCGTGGCCCGACACGCACTTGGCCGGTTTTTTATAGATTATTTTTTAACAAAAAATTAAAACCGACTTCCAAGGTAAAAACAATAAGTAATAATATGAACTAAAAAGTATTAAATAATAATTCTTACTCTTTAATAGTGCCTCTTTCAGAATTCGTCTAAATCTCAACTATTTATGTGCATACTATAGTCTTCATTATTTTGAAGTCGGTACCAGCTAATTTAATCGTGAGATCAGTCAATGTCAGAATATATGAAACTTTTGGGACTGGCACCGACTTCAAAGTAATGAAGACTATAGTATGCACATAAATAGTTGAGATTTAGACCAATTCTGAAAGAGGCACTATTAAAGAGTAAGAATTATTATTTAATACTTTTTAGTTCATATTATTACTTATTGTTTTTACCTTAGAAGTCGGTTTTAATTTTTTGTTAAAAATAATAATTTCACTCTTTTTAGTTATTTACCTGTAAACATATAAGCTGTCAGTTGTAGATATATAGGATTTAGGTATGAAACTATAACAACTACTATACTCAGGCAGTTTTCAAAAAAGTTTTATGCTATGTCTCAAAAGCCATGAGCTATACCCTACTATAAATATACAGACCTGTTAATCTAATACGCACTCAACTGTCATGAAATGGCTACTATAACACGTTGTTATTTCTTACTTACTAGATGATGCCCGCAACTTCGTTGCGCCAAAATTCGTTTATCGCGCGAGAACCGTACATTTTTCCGGGATAAAAGTATCCTATGTCCTTTCCCGGGACTCAAAGTATCTCCATGCCAAATTTCAGCAAAATCGGTTCAGCGGTTCGGGCGTGAAGAGGTAATAGACAGACAGACAGACAAACAGACAGACAGACACACTTTCGCATTTATAATATTAGTATGGATTTACTATAATATTATTACTGAATTATCATGAATAGAATTTGCTTAGTAGCATACTTTCAGTTCTTAAAACAACGATGAAACCCCCAAACTTTCAAATGAAAACTTATTATCTGAGTTCACTACCACTTTAGAATTTCTTAAAGAACTCCAAGCATATATACCCCTGTATATGCTCAGAGTTCATCAAGCAATGCTGAAATGTTCCAACGCCTATCTCTGAAGGCTCTTGAGTTCTGGTTCAGTAACTTTCGTTGTATTATAAAACTTCCGAATGTAAACTCATCAGCTCAACATAATAAAATATTATGCTTTAACTACTTTAAGCTACAATATTTTGTCCCAATCAAGGAGTTTCCTACATACCTCATAGATCCCATGATCAAATTATCACTATGAAAAGTACCAATAATAGGGTCATAACTCATAACGATGCATCTTGTGATGGTAGTGATAATTATGATGATGATGATGATGAATGTAATTTGCATAGTAGCATATGCTTTCAATTCTTAAAACATCGCCGAAAGTCCCAAACTTGTATCTATAAGGAATCCGGAGTTCTCTTAGTATCTTCGAAACCTTAGCATGCCTTGGTGTAAAATCTTACTTTTTGATAGCATATGCCTAAGATCCTTCAGATAAAACCAAAATCACTATATGTTTCCATATAAATTTTGAGGAGTTCCCTCGATTACTCATGGATACCATCATCAGGTCACTACTTTTGTGAACATGGTACCAAATTGGAGTTGAACCCTATACAACAAAAGAAAAATTTTGAAAACCGGTTCACAAACGGCGGAGGAATCGTTGAATCTACAGCCGAACATATTATAACCTCCTCGTTTTTTGGAAGTCGGTTAAAAAATCAATAGAACCTTAACGAATCGCTTTTGTACAACAATCCATGGTCTGTGCCTGTAACACTGGTCTGAAAAATAACATACTTTCAATTTTTAAAATATACCTAGAAGTAATAGTCACAACCGCAAACATTCTCAGAAGCTAATGTCATAATTTATAACATTATTCATAGTCCATATCGGGGATATTCATAACGATCCCATTATAAGCTAAAAATATGATTCATAAAACTAACCTCACCTTCTTCACTGTCTGTGAATAAAAAATGAGCCTTTCATTTTACACCGTCCGTCCGTCCGTCCGGCGGGATTATTGGCAGAATTCAATAATATCGTGGGTGGAACATTTCATTTTAAATTACCAATGAGCTTCCTACTTATTGTTTAATAATTCAAAATTGAAGACTGCTGTACGATAGACTTCACGTACGAATAATTGGTTAAAGGCGCAGCGCAAACGACAGACTATCCGTGATGCACTTTTTGTCTGTAGAAATAGAACCTATGCAATTATATGCGGACTTTTTGCGCGTCGTGTATAATATAATCCTGCATAATATAATTATTGCGTAGGTTATATTTCCCACAGACTAAAAAGTGCGTCACGGACAGTCTGTCGTCTGCGCTGCGCCTCTGTACTTAATACTTTATAATATTATGTACTTATAAAGAGGTATAGGTAGTAGTAAGTTTTTGAAGTTGTAAGAGGTAATTCAAAGGATGGATGGAAAGGATGATCTATGGATCTACTGAAAAGATGTAAAAATGTATTTAGATATTTTCGAGCGTAGCATTTTTAGGCAGAATGAGTCGCGAGTAAAAATTAGTAACGTTTCTCAAATCAGCCTGTATAGTCCCATAGTATTTAAAAATTCCGACAATTTTACAGTTCATGCGCGACTCGTGCTGGAGAATTTTAGCGAACGGTAATATTTCGGTAATAATGAGTTTCGTGGAACAAAGTCCGAAATATTCGCTTATTATTGTTTGAGTTTAGAATTTCGTATAAGGCTCAACTCTCAAGTAGGTTCTTTTGAAAAACTATACTAACAAAATGATAAAATGCCAACAAAATTATAAATACGTAGGTGTGTTTGTATGTCAGTATGTCTGATTACCTCCGTGGTATGTTACCTCTCGGCACTAATTATAATAATAATAATAATAACTCCGGGTTTCGGTGACGGTGGCCGGTTTCACTAAAACCAGGCCAGTTACGCAGGAGTGATTTTATAGTGCCCAAGTGTGTGCGCTGTACACAAGAGCACTCTCTATTCCTTTACTCTCATAACCCAGTGGGACGGACGACTGACACGACCGGCGAGAGATCAGGCGCAGGACCGACTTTTTACATGCCCATCCGTGATCCGACGCATCGGCACTAATTAAGCTGCTTTCAAATCACTGATGTAGTCGAGAAAGGACTAAGCTAAAAAAACCCAGAGTGAACAGATACAGGATACAGCTCAGAATTTCACTGATATTAAATGAAATTATTCTGTATATATTTCAACTTAAGATTTGATGGCTAAAGGGGAGTTATTGCTATTAACTTTTCGTAAGGGGTGATGTTTAATATTTTTTATTTATGTTATTTTGCGGCGTTTTGCAGCTGAATTGTAGTTAGAATAATAATAATAATATCTATAAACGCTTCACACCACGTCAGTCTGGCCCCGTGCTAAGCTGAAGGACTTGTGTTATGGGTACCACACGGAAATATACAGTGTGTAACAAAAATAAGTGATAATACTTTAGGGTGTGTACGTGTTCCTTGTAGAGAGTTCACTATGAAAGTAGCAGCGCTGAAAGAACAATTTTTTTTCACTTTTGTATGGCGAAACTCGTGACGCTCGGGCCTTTGCCGATACAAAAGTGAAAAAGAATTCGTCTTTCAGAGCTGCTACTTTCACAGTGAACTAACTCTCTACAAGGAACACGTACACACCCTAAAGGATTATCACTTATTTTTGTTACACACTGTATATTTCCGTTGTCTGGTACCCATAACACAAGTCCTTCAGGTACCTACTTAGCACGGGGCCAGACTGACGTGGTGTGAAGCGTTCATAGATATTATTGTTATCATTCTAACTACAATTCAGCTGCAAAACGCCGCAAAATAACATAAATAAAAAAAAAACATCACTCCTTACGAAAAGTTAATAGCAATATCTCCCCTTTAGCCATCAAATCTTACAATGAAATATATACAGAATTATTTCATTTAATATCACTGAAATTCTGAGATACACCCTGTATCTGTTCGCTCTGGGTTTTTTTTTTCTTTGTAAGCATTGTCTTTTTCTTTGTTGTCTAAACACTAGCACGGAGTACTATTATACAAGGTGTAACATTACAATAACCAAGTGATAATACTTTAAGGTGTGAAAGTAGCAGCGCTGAAAGAGAAACATTTTTTTTTTGTGATTTGTATGAGCAAGCGCCCGCGTGTCAATATTTTTTTTATACAATTGTGAAAAATTACTTTTTCAGAGCTGCTACTTTTACAGTGAACTTTATAATAATATATAGGGTATCTATACACACCCTAGTGCTATCACTTAGTTTTGTTACACCATGTATATTCTGTGACACTAGGCTGATTTTAGTGTATCTGCTACCGGTATTTGCGTAGGAATCATTATGATTGTGTTTTATGTGATATGTCTACCAAACAATACCAGCTGTCAATACAAGATAATATCGGTAATATTCTGTGACAAAATTATCCGGCGAAAGTAATCGCAGCTGATGTTATTTTTGAGATTGTTATGCCCTGCTGGATAACAGAAGAATTAATATGAAAGGAAATATCCCGGGCATCATTAGAGTGTGGATGATAAATGAACAAAATATTATTACAGATAGACAGGACGGATATAACAGGTCCCAGGAAATTCGAATCGTATAGTAATATTATTATTTGATCATACAAAGATATTATCTACAGATAAACTAATGTAAATCGCTGTTATAATAATACGAGCTATAGAGGAAATAAGTACTTAGTTAAATACATTTTAATTTAAATTTGCGGCAATTGCTGAATAATTTTTACAGTAAGCAAACGAGAGACCGATGGAAGGAGATTTAAGCGCTACATCACTATTACATGCCGGTAAAATCAATCCCACCAAAACATTAAATGTAAAAGGAGCCAAGCAAAATATTGCAAAGCTATGCAATACTTCTGTCGTAAAAAGTTTTCAGATCACATTCAAGCCAAGCCTTCAACTTATTTTGTAATTGAAATCAACATCCAGTGTATGTATCAATAGTTTTCTTTATTTTAAAATAATTATAGTGGCTCGGCAATGAGCACATAATTATTAAGAAACAAATATAAAACTGCATATTTGGAGGAGTTCATACTTACACAGACGACAAGCGTAAAGTGTTTTTTTAGTTTATCGTAACGACGCATCTGGTCGATGCAGTTAACCATATAAATCCAATTAATCGCTGATTATTTCTCTAGTGCTCATTGCCAAGCCACTATAATAATTTTAAAATAAATAAAACTATTGATACATTCACTGAATGTTGATTTCAATTACAAAATAAGTTGAAGGCTTGGCTTGAATGTGATCTGAAAACTTTTTACGACAGAAGTATTGCATAGCTTTGCAATATTTTGCTTGGCCCCTTTTACATTTAATGTTTTGGTGGGATTTTATTTCTTTTTTTAAGGTTTTTTCTTTTCACGTTAGGTCACGTTGAAACTATTCTACCATATTAACAAAGTCTTAAGACTTCGCTATCTGTCTGTCATCAGGCTGGGTCTCGAGAACCGCAATAGCTAGATAGTTGAATTTTTCACAAATTATGTATTTTTGTTGTCGCTATAAAATAGAATAGTCCTATTAAAATAAAATAATTTAGGAATGGCGGATCTCGTACAACAAACTTGATTTTTTTGCTTTTTTTGATCTATCTTCATAATGGTAACAATAAGGTTTTTGGAAATTTCAGAAAATACTCAATTGTATTTCAACTTTAATAATAAATAATAAAAAATAAATAAACCTTTTATTTAAGAGGGGATCCCATAAAAATTTACGGTACAGAACCCTTTCAACGCCAGTCCGACTCGAACTTGGCCGGTTTCATAATTTTTCCTTTCATTGTGGATAAAGACCTATCCGGGTACCAAATTTCTAGGTTCTAAGTCTGCTAGAAGTACTTTAGAATTTTGATGATCTGTCAGTCAGTGACAAAACGTAGTAACTTTGACCATCCATAACTAGTAAACTATTAATCAGAATATAATGTAATTTAGAGGTTCAGCTAGTTTTAATACTTGCTCTTAGTCATCAAAATTCTAAATCTCTAGCTTTGTTATCATCGAAGATAAGGAGGGTGTTAAATAGCCGCGAACCGCTTCGAGAAAAGTATGGGACGGCCGTGCCTTTGCTAAAAAGCTTAGCTGGGGCACTGCCGTGCCCCCAGATTAACTAATCCTATCTCCTAAACTGTTGTATTACAAATCATTTTAGAATTAAATCATATTACGGAGTTTTGAAAGTGATCGTGATTGGTGGGATCTTCACAACTAATTCTATTTAACGTCCGCAGATTAGTTTTGGGCGAGTGAATGGAACTCCAATCGCCTTTACTCTGTTACTTGGGGTTTTGTGAAGTCTCATGTAAAAGGGGATGTTTAATAGAAGACTGCTTAATGCTTATGAATTGTTAATAATATGTACCTATTGTATAGTTCGCTGAGGATTTTAAAGTCTCAGCTTCGGTACTTCAGTCTTTCATATGCTAATTCATTAAAGTTATCCTGGAACTCAACTCAACTGTATAGTATTATACCTCTAGTATGAGCAATGAGCATAGTAATACAATACAATTTGCCATGTCCTCGAAATGAAGATCGCTTAACACAAAGACAAATTCTATAGGCACGTCAAGTGATACGACAATGTCATAGTTGGGGAGGGGAAGAGGGGATTTCGGGAGTAGCTTGAGCGTGTCAGATTAACCCTCCGTGTATTAGGTGACTAATCTCACCATGCTGTACTAGGTGGGGTATGACATACCCCAACAATAAAAGGCAGTTAAATCCGAAAAATTGTTCCTTGTGATTGTAAAAATAATAAGTAATATATTTAAATATCTAATAATGAATTGGTTTAAGTAAAATAAATTCAATTTTACATTATAAAATACATTTTATAAGCAAAAGTATAAGAACTTGACTTTTTCTTCAAACTATAAACTATGAATTATTCTTTTCTTCAGTACAAAAAAATAACCACAGCCGAACATATAACCTCCTCGTTTTTTGGAAGTCGGTTAAAAATTAAATTACACTTATTACAATCAAATTCTTCGCAATTTCTAAGACTATAATATATCTAGTTTTAACCTACTTTTAATATCAATTTAAAATAAAGAATATAAAATAGATCTTGGTAACTTAAGTTTCCGTAATATTGACAATTATTTAGATACAAAAATTTGTGTGTAAAATACAAAATATGGACATATTATAATTTTTGCAAATGTGCCCAGTATTGCTGTATATTCGTATAGGCCATATCCGGTATCACTGATTTGATATTCATTGCCAGCCGATTCTTGTTCGGAATTCATTAGTTCGCAGAGTCACAATCATCATTTTCATCAGTCAGTGCTCGTAAAATATTATTTTTTTCGATAACCGAGACATTTTTAGCAAAACTTATACCAGATAACAACATTTCGTCAAGTTAAACACCAAATTAAACATATAAATAAATAAAAACAAAAGAAGTTACACTTACTGTTTTAGCTACGTGCTGTGCTAGGTGGGGTATGTGATACCCAGACGCACTTTAAGCAAATGTAACAGAAATGGTGATAGATATAGGACTTAATATTTGGTAGGAATTAAAGCAGCAACGTCTTATTTGCAGCTATTGAGGAAACCAACTCGCATAGTTTTTTCGTTTATAAATGCAATCAATTTATTTAGCGCTGGGGTATGTCATACCCCACCTCGTACACGGAGGGTTAAGCTTGCATAGGCTTCTGACATGTGTCTAGTTATCATGGTATAGAAATCAGTGGTGGGTAATTTTTTTTAAATATTGAAATGTCGTCGGATCTGTCAGAGTAAGATAGGGGATGTTTAGTATACCCCAAAGAAGCTTTCATATAAAGCACTGACCAATGACGATTCAAAGATGAGGTAAGCCTGTAGTGACATTTTAAAATGTAAAAAATTAAAGCTTCATATTTTCTTAGCTAAGCTTCACAAATATTTTATTTTGCTCTAAACTAAATGATTTAGTCCTTGTTATCTAAAATATATTTATAATTTACCTAAATAAGCAATTTTCTGAATATTATATTTTCTTTTTCAAAGCTTTAAAATGGCTGCACTGTCTGAACCCACATCTAAAATAAAGAATTAACGCTTTATTTTATTATTTTAGATGTGATTCTTTATTTTAGATGTGGGTTCAGACAGTGCAGCCATTTTAAAGCTTTGAAAAAGAAATTAGAAATTAGTAGGTTTTGTACATTAAGTACAAAACCTACTAGGTCTCCATGACGCTCGAGTGACAACAAAAATCGTACCCTCCCATCTTCTACTATCAGTTGTCTTTCTGGGCTGTAACTTGTAACTGCCGTATTTAACCTTTCAACTCCCAAGCGGTGGAATTCAACCGCGTAAACAATAGATACATTAGATTTAGAGTTTGATAGATAATGTATGGGGATTATATCTTTTCCCTTATTTACGTTTAAGTAATTAATGTTCTTATCAGAGTGGGGCTGTTAGCGTTCGATTTTGATATTGTGGTATTGGTAAAATATCATGTGAAATATTCAAAAAATAGAGTTACACACACAACTGTCATTTAAGTTAATTAATTCAAATAATACCTAGTATGATACGGGTGCTTAATCTTTACCTTAAACATATTCATCATCATCATCATCATCATATCAGCCTATATTCGTCCACTGCTGGACAAAGGCCTCTCTCAATGAACGCCAAGATGACCGATCTCCTGCTACTCGCATCCAACATGGACCCGCGACTTAACGGAGATCGTCGTCCCACCTAGTTGGAGGTCGACCTACACCCCGATTTCCCAGCCTTGGTCTCCATTCCAGAGTAAGTTTACTCCAGCGATCGTCTGTTGTTCGAGCTACGTGACCAACCCAGTTCCACTTCAGCGTACTGATTCTCTGCACTATGTCAGTGACTTTAGTTCTTTGACGAATTGTTTCATTTTGAAGCTTATCCGCCAAAGAAACACCGAGCATAGCGCACTCCATAGCACGCTGAGCAACGGAAAACTTATGAGCTAGCCCTGCTGTAAAAGGGCAGGTTCAAACATATTACCCTACCTTATATAACCTTTAGCCCCGTTTCCCTGGTAACAGCTCCTGACGTAAACGGCTTACAAGGTGACGTCGTATAATATATCCGGGATCCGTTTATGAGCCCTCTTCCTTATTGTTCATTACCCCACCTTGTCAAAGTTATGAACCTTCAGGGTTTACATCTAAAACAAGGTGGCAAAAAAATAAACAGGCCGAGACATGTAACAGTAAAACAAATGAGTATTACTTCTAAGGCTACGTTCAGACGTGCGCGTGTTCTGCGCGTGCTCTGCGCGTGTTCTACTATAGCGTATGAGAAAACGAGCGCGGGGCCTGCGCGCGGGATCGGCGCGGATTCTGAACGTAGCCTAGGGTGCTGAGACTGCTGACCAACGCGCAACGTTACCGTATAACCGTAGTATAATATACAATCAATCAATAATCTAACACGACGCGTACTGACTGCAGTCTGCACGAATGCTCGCTCGGTGTTTAACAAGTAATAACTATTAAGTTACATTACACCTCGTAACGTTGGTCAGTACTCAGTAGTCTGTACTTACCCACCTTACTTACACTTACGTGATGTACACGAGTGTCGTAGACTCGTAGTTACATATTTTTAAAATCTCAGGGGCTACTGATTGGAATCTAAAAACTCTTTTTGTGTTGGATAGTTACCTAAAATCCTAAAGTTTTATTTTGTGTTACAGCTAACTACGGAGCCCAAAGTTGACATATCGCTATAACTTTTTAGTTCAGCTTAGTCATCTATAGCCATGCCATTTAGTAATCTAGTCATGCCATTCAGAACAAAAGCCGTTTAGCCTTCTGATTGAACGCTAGCGCGGCCCGCACTCGGACATTTTTCAATCGTAAACCGATGTTATACATCAGGCATCAGCCCCGCAGACCACGATCTATAAGGATGCGGGGTCAAACAAATTAATTATCTGCCGGCCTAATTGGACAAGGATCAGGGTACTCAGACAACGTGCGTTCATTAATTTCGTTAGCGAAAATATTATGTCGCTTTCGGATTTTTGCCTCGAGCAACTGCGACCGATAAAAATTATACTTTATGACATAGACTATTGGACATAGGTATTATTTTCTACTAACATTTGTGTGGCGACCCACATGCTGCCGCCAGCGGCGCCGTAAAAGCAAGTGGCGTACAGTAAAATGAAACATAACCTAATGTCATAAAGTGGCATTTTGTTTGACATATTGTCGGTCGCGATCGCTCGCGGCAATGATCCGAAAGCCACCTTTTCGATAACGACGATGACGCCCGCAACTCCGTTGCGCCAATATTACACCGTACATCTTTCCGCCACAAAAACTACCCTATGTCCATTCCTGGGACTCAAGGTATCTGCATACCAAGTTTTATTGAAATAAGTTCAGTCGTTTCAGCGTAAAAACAGGACAGACACACATTCGCATTTATAATATTAGTAAGGATATGCAATTAAAAATGTCTTAAAGACCGTGCATCACAAAGCGGCATGTCGCTTGCGGTCTGCTTGCCAATCACATACATTTTCGATTCCCACCTTCGCTTGAAATTATCGAACGCTAAAGACTAAGTACCCAGGGAAACAGGGTGGAAGGGGAGGGGATACACCGAGCCGTATCGTTATTGACTAATTACTGTAACTAATTACGAATCTAGATCTAATTAGGTAATATCGTGCTGCTATGACTTGCTTTGACTTTGACTTTTATAATGCTGCTACTCTTTAATTCCTAGTTACTATAATCGATTGTTATAATACTAATAAAGAGATAAAATGGTTGATTATTGGGCGTTTTGTCATCAATTAATTTTAGTTTGCAATGCTACGAAAAATTTACCTTTTGTTTTCTTTCTTTTCGTTTTCTTTAAGATCTTATTCATAACTAGCGACCCGCCCCGGCGTCGGGGTATAAAATAATATATAGCCACTGAAAAAAATGATTAAAATCTATAGCCTATGATCCTTCACGTGGTCTACTTCTTATCTGTGCCAAATAACATAAAAATTGCTCCAGTAGTTCGCGAGATAAGCCCTTTCAAATAATTTCCCCCGTTTTTTACACATTCTCCTATTAGTCTCAGCGTGATAAAATATAGCCTATAGCCTTTCTTAATAAATGGGCTATCTAACACTGAAATAATTTTTCAAATCGGACGAGTAGTTCCTGAGATTAGCGCGTTCTAGTTAGCCCTTTCAAATAATTTTCCCCGTTTTTTCCACACTTTCCCCTATATCTTCACTCCTATTAGTCTTAGCGTGATAAAATATAGCCTATAGCCTTCCTCAATAAATGGGCTATCTAACACTAAAATCAAAATCCGTTGCGTAGTTTTAAAGATTAAAGGGAACATAGGGACATGAGGGAAAAAAGCGACTTTGTTTTATAATAATAATATAGATACTAGCAGCTGTCCTGGCAAACGTTGTTTTGCCATATAAAGTATCCGCATAATATATTTCGCTGTATATCGCCCATATTATTTTATTGAAGTGACTAAATAAGTATGTCGCCATGGCAACGTCGATCGATATCTCGTCGCACAAACAATGGTCGCCGTCAGTCTCAGGTTGTAATAATTTACTATTATTTATTCAACAAATGCACTTATCAATATATAAAGTACCCAGTAGCCGATTCTCAGACCTACCTAATATGCATATAAAATTTGGTAAAAATCAGTAAAGCCGTTTCGGAGGAGTTCGCGGACTAACATTGTGACACGAGAATTTCATACACATTAGATGTATGGATATGGATATAAAGTCCACTCACTCGCGGGCATACGTATTTTTGTGTTCGCACGTAATTTGAAGATAAGAACCCCCCTGAAAGTCCAAGTATCTGCATAATGTCATAATATTATGACAGCGAAAATATTATTTTGATATTGTTGTTACTTATTATACGTTATTATTATGACATTCTATGGGTTGAATGCTAATTAAACTATCATTTAATCGTAATACTATTATTTTGTGTTCACCCATGCAACACGTTTGCCTTTTTGGTAAAAGCAAGCCACAGTTAAAATAGCAGCAATCTACACAAAAATATTCACAAAACTACATTTGGGTACATGACACTTATGTCAAAGGCATACGGTTCAAAATAAATGGTGCCGAACTAGTCGTGGAGGTTTTTGTATTCAATAGAGACACAGTAGCATGTGGCTTCAATTTTTTGTGTGGATAAGGGTGTGAACACGTTACATAAGCGGGCGACTAATGACTATTTTACAGTATTTTTACGCAACTACGGGGAAGCAAAAAAGATAGGCCAGGGCCCACTTTGTCCATTTTTATTGTATCTTTAAATACATCCTTCATACGTAGCCAGTCAGGTTATTTTGGATTATTTCCTACGAAATCGAATAAAAATTGGTGTAAGTAAAATAAGAACATCGACCGCGTAGCTAAGTTGCACTTAATAATTTATCACGTGGAAACGTATCATCATTAATTTTACTGAAATGAAAACTATCCTATGTCGTGGGAATTGTACAAAATATATTATAGTATTGATTTGGTACCTACTCCGTACAAAATTTTATAAATAAAAAATCGGTTAACACAAGCGGTTCAAGCGTGAAGAACACTCAGACATACACTGTCGTATTACTTCAAATACTGATATGGATTTAAGGCGAAGACAGCTGCCAATTCGACATCTTTGTGCGGTTTTCTACACGTATGTATTTCATTGACTGGCACAAAAAAAAATAAGTGATTTTTGATTAAGGTCAATGTGTCGAAGTCCGGCATACTTTTCTAAAATTAAAGTTTAACATAATTTTTTGACTTGAGATTCGCTTTTTAAAATAACTTGTGTCATCGGAAATTATAGGTTATATATTAATTAGACCTATAATGATCTAAAATCAAATCAAAAATTAATTGCCGTATTTTTTCACTTAGATGGTATTTTTTAAAAACTCGGCGTGTAGACGGACTTCCCTTACAGTTTGAGGTAAGTCCGTCTAGCAGCAGTATATCCCTAACTTGTGAAGTAAAATGCATGGCAACGATTTCTAGCAAAGCCGCAAAACGGCCATTCAAATGTGTGTTTAAGGTGTCGGTAATAAGGTTCGCATTCCAGAGAAAAATAATTTTATATCATTTTAAAGCAAGTCCGGCATATCGTAAGCTTAAGTGGTTGCAAACATTTTTATTATTTTCGCCGCTCAATTAAAATTATAAGGGTTGGTAGTCCGGGAAGTAGGATTTTTTAAAGAAAATTTCCTGCTCTTAAAGGATCTTTTTTCAAATTTTAATTATCTCAAATAAATTTTGGTATTTGGAATATTAAAAAAACCAAACCCTTATTTTTTTACTTTATTGTTTATAACTTTTGCAATTTTTATCAGCCCCTCTTATATGCTTTTTTCGTGAAGTAAAATTTGGGCAACGCCATGATTTAGTAGTCCCAAGTTGAAATGCAAATTAACAATAAAGACATCTTTAAAAAAGTTGACAACATCTGATTTGAGGCAAGACCGGCATATGACGGCCTTTCCTTATGAAAACTAGACGGACTTCCCAATTACTGCAATTTTAGGTTAGACAGATGTTGCAAGTGATAATAACGAAATTAAAGCTATATTAACCACTAGACGGACTTACCTCCCAGACGGACTTCGACACATTGACCTTATATTTGGAAAAACATGTCTAATTTAAATAATAAAATAATGTACTCCTACTGGATGAAAAAAAATACCAAAGTCACATTCTAACTAAAGTAATAATACAATCTATGCTTTAAAATTTTGTTTATTTGATACCTTTTACAAAAATCCAAAGATTGCCCGATTTAATTTTCGATTCTGACATCTAGATTTCCCATAATATTTATTTTTTCCTCTAACAAGCGAAAAATGTAGCCACGCTACCGAGTGAACATTTCACATCTCTGTCTCTCTGGCATGAAAATCGACAGTGGTGCGAGAGTGATGCGAGATCAAGGTCATTGGCAGTTGTCAGCGGCTTAAGTTGCTATAAATATAGCTAATACCAAATGTAAGTCTTGGATAAAGTTTATATAGGGTCGATAAAATTGACCCTCGACTCATTTTAACCCTTGCCTTCATAAATATACGAGAACTGATCAAAGGCCCTCATAGAGATTAGAGTGTAGCCCCGGGACAAAATATCCCAACTTCACAGACGCGGGTTAAATGCAATGACCCTTTTGTAAATGATAGGTAATAATATACGATAGTTTGTATTAATTTGCACAGTACCAAAATAATCCTTTTAAACTAGACTTTAGAAAATTGTTATCGGCTACATATAAAGTTCCATACGTTGATGTACCGTGAATTTGTTGTATTAGATTCATCTTTATTATAATAATAATAATATCTATGTACGCTTCACAACACGTCAGTCTGGCCCCGTGGTAAGTAACCTGAAGGACTTGTGTTACGGGTACCAGACAACGGAAATATTATATTAATCTTTCTTTAGATTTCATGAAAATTATCCGTTTGGTAGTTTCCAAACTTACTTAAAGCGAACAAAATAATAATATTTCCTTGTCCTTTCAGATAATGAGTAAAAAAATCGATTGCTCATCATATTCATGTTATAATTTAGCGACTAAAATACAAATCCAATTATTTTTAACAAAAAATTAAGACCGACTTCCAGAGTAAAAACAACAATTATTATTATAATGAACAAAAAAGTATGAAATAATTCTTACTATTAATAGTGCCTTATGCAGAATACTCCTAAACCTCTACTATTTATGTACACAATCTTCATTATTTTGAAGTCGATACTAGCTAAGAATGGTGAGTTCTTAGACAAAATATTTTTAATTTTAAAGACTGGTACCGACTTCAAAATTATGAAGATTGTGTACAGAAATAGTAGAGGTTTAGGAGTATTCTGCATAAGGCACTATTAATAGTAAGAATTATTTCATACTTTTTTGTTCATTATAATAATAATTGTTGTTTTTACTCTGGAAGTCAGTTTTAATTTTTTGTTAAAAATAATAATTTCACTCTTTTTAGTAATTTAAGTAATTTATAAGATTTTCTGTATATACTGATGTGTTCTACTAAGTGACTTTGGAGCCAGGATACACATTTATGAGAGAACTATAAAGTTAATATACCTAGCGCCCTCTCGGAATAGAGAATTGCTTAAGCAACTCCAAGAATATACTCGTATCACTGTATAATCCTACTAATATTATAAAGGCGAAAGTTTGGATGTATGGATGTTTGGATGTTTGTTACTCTTTCACGCAAAAACTACTGAACGGATTTTAATGAAACTTTACAATAATATAGCTTATATATCAGAATCCTACTAATATTATAAAGGCGAAAGTTTGGATGTATGGATGTATGGATGTTTGTTACTCTTTCACGCAAAAACTACTGAACGGATTTTAATGAAACTTTACAATAATATAGCTTATATGTCAGAATAACACATAGGCTATAATTTTAACCGACTTTCAAAATGGAGGAGGTGTTATGTTCGTTCAACGATTACTCCGCCGTTTGTGAACCGATTTTCAAAATTTTTCTTTTGGTGTATAGGTTATCATCTCTATTTGCTACCACATTCATAAAAGTGGTGACCTGATGAAGGGATCCCTAAGAAATCGAGAGAACTACGCAAAATTTATATGGAAACATGTGGTGACTTCGGTTTCGTTAGCAGTATTCTAAGCATATGCTACCAACAAGTAAGATTTTGCACCATCTTGGTGCAAATACATACCATGGTTCGGAAGGTGCTGAGAAAACTCCTATCTCTTTATAGATACAAGTTTGGGAGTTTCGACGTTGTTTTAAGAACTGAAAGCAACTACTACTGCTATTACTATGCAAATTACAATCATCATTATCATCATCACTACCATTTAAAACCATTATAAGTACCATGCATCGTCCCATTATGACCGTTTTATTGGTACTTTTTATAGTCTTTTAGATCGAGACTAGAGTTTGTCAAGCGATATAAAAATTATAGATATTAATAATTATTATATTTACCAAGGTGGCAATTTTATCATATTAATAATAATAATAATATGTATGAGATAATAGTATATCCTACTTATAATATTATAAAGGCGAAAGTTTGTGAGGATGTATGTATGGATGTTTGTTACTCTTTCACGCAAAAACTACTGAACGGATTTTAATGAAACTTTACAATAATATAGCTTATACATCAGAATAACACATAGGCTACAATTTTAACCGACTTTCAAGATGGAGGAGGTGTTATGTTCGTTTTTTTTATATTTAACGATCACTCTGCCGTATGTGAACCGATTTTCAAAATTTTTCTTTTGGTGTATAGAGCATCATCCCAATTTAGTACCCCGTTCACAAAAGTGGTGACCTGATAAAGGGATCCATTAGTAATCGAGGGAACTCTTCAAAATTTATATGGAAACATTTGATGACTTCGGTTTCGTGAGAAGTATTCGAAGCATTAGTAAGCGAAGCAAGAAAGATTTTGCAACGAAGTATATCATGGTTCGGAAGGTGCTGAGGGAACTCCTGATTCTTTATAGATACAAGTTTGAGAGTTTCGATGTTGTTTTAAGAACGGAAAGCAGATGCTACTATGCAAATTCCGCTCATCATCATCATCGTATTATTAAGTATAAAATTGCCCTTGCGGTATAATTTATTTTCGATATACCGCCTTAAGATATTGACCCGCTATATCCTTTTTATTGCAATCGCGACAGTGTTTTCGACAACCACACGAACAAAGTCGCGGGCACTGCTATAATTTATATGGCAAAACAACATTTGCCGGGTCAGCTAGTTAATAATATAAGCTTGGCGTTAATCAAGCAATGATAAAATTAATGTTCATGTGCCTATCTCTAAAGGCTCTAAAGTTCTGTTTAGTGACTTTCTTTCTATCACAACACTATTAATTAACACAACATAATTATTGTTCATATGTGTAATATTATGCTTGAACTACTTAAAACAACGTTAATATAACTATTTATTTTGTCCCAATAAAAAGGAGTTTCCTACATACGGACATACCTCATAATTCATAGATCTCATAATTAAATTGCTAACTTGGTAACCTGATCACCAAGTTTGAATCATTTACTTTGATATAACAATATAACACCAATATAATTTTTGAAATAGTTCGACAAATTAAGAGTTATGATTTAATGATTCATGGTGTGGTGGTAGTGGTGATGATGATGAATGTAACTTGCATAGTAGCATATGCTTTGAGTTCTTAAACCAAAGCCGGAACCCCCAAACTTGTATCTATAAGGAATCCGGAGATCTCTTAGCACCTTCGGAACCAAGGTATATCTTAGTGCAAAATTTTGCTTTTTGGTAGCATATGCTTAGGATACTTCTCATAAAATCGAAATCACCATATGTTTCCATATAAATTTTGAGGAGTTCCCTCGATCACTCATGGACCTTATCATCAGGTCGAAATAATAAAATAATTTTCAAAATAGCTTAAATTTCTATAGAACAATGTTTAAAGACATCGGAGATCCGTTTTGATCTAAAAATACTATGAAAAATACCTACCAATTATAATAGGGTTATAATGTGAAGGTGTATGGTGGAATGGAGGTGATGATGATGATGATGATTAATGTAATTAGCTTAGTAGTATATGCTTTCAGTTCTTAAAACAACGCCGAAACCCCCAAACATGTATCTATAAGGAGTAAGGAGTTCTGTTCACCACCTTCGAACCATGGTATATCCTGGTGCAAAATCTTACTTTTTTGTAACATATGCCTGGAATACTTCATATGAAACCAAAAAAACTATATGTTTCCATTTGAATTTTGAGGAGTTCCCTCGATTACTCATGGATCCCATCATCAGGTCACCACTTTTGTGAAAATGGGAACAAAATTGGAGTGAAAACTAATACAACAAAACAAAAATTTTGAAAATCGGTACAAACGGCGGAGTAATCGATGAACATACATAAAAAAAAATCCACAGCCTAACATATAACCTCCTCGTTTTTTGGAAGTCGGTTAACTAACATGTCCCAAGCCTTACAGCTGAAAACGAGCCCGACGCATGAACATTTTCTAAACGCCGAAAAAAACGGTAAACCCGAACAAAAGACACGACTCACACTGACGGATTACCGACAGCTGCAATGAAAGCCGGGGCCATAGAGTAGATCGCTGACGTTCAGAGATACAGCTGGATAGAAAGCTGGAAATGTTTCACGACTACCTGCAAGACACAATTATAAAATCAAAAATCAAAATATTTATTTCTAAACAGTTAAACAAAGTTAACACTTTTAGAACGTCTCCATGAGGTCTATAATATTATGTATTACCATAATTTAGTAATATACCTATTGCCTCCGTGTCTTACTATTACGTAAAGTAAAGCGTAAACGACGGACACACTGTAATATTAAGTTTGTAGTAGTGAAATATATTTGACAACTTGGTTCCTAAATACAAGGATGTCATGGCACATGAATTTTCATTTTGGCATGCAAGTGAATGTACCATCAAATAAATTGAATCGTAGGCACATCATGACAGACCTACGTCATTTTGGTCGGGTAACGGGTCATATAAATTCAATATTAGTCGAGACTCGAGGGTAATTCATGAGCAGATAACAGACCTACGCAATTTGGTTGCGTTATGTCGAACCTAACCAACAGATCCCGAGTCTCGAGTCGAGACTTAATTTCTTTGATAGTACAAATTAAAGCTATCTTAAATTTTACAAGAAACAATATTGTACAGATTGGTAAAAAGTTACTGAACGGCTACTGGCGCCAATAAAGAGTCTCGTAAGTTTGTATTTACTATGTAGCTGTAGAGAAACAGCTACTCTGTTTATCGTATATTTTTACTCTGTGCTAGCGCTTTTGAATTCGCAATTCATATTCGAAGGTGACTCCCATTGAATGGTACTTGACGCCTCGTTGTTAGAGCTAATGGTTGTTAGTTTTGAATAGTTGCACGTTTTTAATAGTGTGCCTAAGTACTAGGTTTTGTTGTTTGGGCACTGTGCCCTTTAACGCTCATAATATTGTTGTCCACTCGTTTGGATCTTGGAGGTCGTAGGTTATCCACGTGAGGAATTTAATGACTTACCTGGTTTCCACCGTCACCGGACCTCCCAAGGGAGCCATTTTATACAGTCGATGATACTAGTAGGTGGTAGACTTAGCCTTAAAACTTTTAGAGGCTTTTTGAACGGAGCAAAACTGTAAAGCTATAGTGCCTTTACTTTAAAATTACTCGATCAAAGATGAATAATAATTAATGTTTTAAGACTTTACATTTATTTTAAGAGCTATTTCAAATATTCTGCAAATAATAATATTTTATCACTAAAAGCTTCCAAGACTAACAAAGGGTTGGAAAGTAAATAAAACGCGCTCAGCTCCATCAAACAAGAAAATCCTTGATATTTTTTAACCTTTTTAAGATTTTCTTTCGGGAAAGATTTATATGATCTTCAGTGGATTACGAAGTTCGGCCTACTGATCCGGCTCGGAGGACCAAACTTTAGTTGCGAGCTACGATATGTTTTATGAAGATTTATTCGGTCTGCTGGGATTATTCGGCTCAAGATTTGATATCAACTCAGCTCGGTTCATATGTAATTTGCTAAATCAGTTCCCGCGACTCCATGACCGCTAAATGAAACAGTGTTTACTGTTTAACAATGATAATAAACATAAGTTAGTATGTCCTTCTTTCTTGCAAAATGGTGTGTTAAGTACCTAAATACATAGTTATCAGAGAAATCGGTAATCGAGATATCGAGAAATAGCAGATGGCGATCCTACTATTATTGTTTGTGTAATTATTATGTTTAGTCAATTTCTTCGTCGTCATCTGCCTTCTGGCCTCTGGACTTGAATATAATATAATTCAACCAAATTACGTGGGTCCATCATTTTCTTAATTTCTCAGTACTATCAATGAAGTTGATTCATAGGCGGATGGCAGATCTACGTTATTTGATCGCATTACGTCAAACCCAGCCGACAGAACACGACTAATAGTAGGGGAGGTAGTGCTATCATTTGCTAAGTGATTTCATACCTACCAAATTTTTGTCCAGCGATAGCTTGATATTTATCAATCAATATAATCAACGTCAGTCGCCGCACCCGTGGTGGAATGTTAACTGAGAGTATTTCAAAGTTATAAAAAAAAGTAGCGAAAAGTGATTTCTATACCAAATGAAACTTTGATGGATGATTATTGAGGTCATGTTTAACCAAAAAATCACCGTCAGCCGTATTGCAGACGGGGGATTCAACGTCAGTCACGTTACTGAACATGTAAAAATTTTTGAATATAAAGTCAGTTTATACCGTACAAAATTTATATAGGTGAATGTTTCTACTTTGTACATGTTACCGGAAATGTATGTAATCCGTCATTGTATACAATTCCTAGGAAATGTATACAATTCCTAAAATCGCACGGAAATGTGTAAAATTAATTACTTATATTAGACACATTTCCTAGGAAATCTATACATTGCCTAAATAGTAATCGGAAATGTAAAACATTTGAGATATCAATGGGTACGCGGGGATAGTGGGACGAGGAGACGGCAGGGGTCTGATCAGGCAATCGCGCTAGTGCCGCGTAAACTGTTGTGTTTATATTAAAAAAATTAATGATTAGTAAAAATGATAATCGTCAAAGTGCTAAAAAACCTACAACATGCTAAAAAAATTCTGAAATCGAGTGAAAAGAAGTTTGCCCCTGTGCGTATTGGCACTTCTGTATGAATTCGAGAGGTTGATAGAGGATATTGTGATGAATGGTGATGCCCGAAATAGTATAGGTGTAGTTTTGGATAAAACCGATAATGAGCTCTATCAAATTAGTACTTAGAACGTCTTAAAATTATTATATTCTCAGTCTCAGATTAATGTGTGTCCAAGAGTTCTCCTTGCTGCATAGGATGTACCAAATACGGAGACTACGGTCAGTTGCTAACCTACAATCCACCGAAACCGGCCAGGGATTTAAGAAGTGCCTTTGCAAGGAAAACTGTACTACAGCAAGATGTCTGTGCTATTAAAAAATTTATTGTGTACTTCCAAGTACCATTCCATTTCCAGCTTACCCTGAAATAATAAATAGCCATATGACAGTCTATGTGGCTATGTTAAATATCATACCAAACAAAAGTTTGACTTTATAACAATAATTCTATTAATGGTCAATCACTAAATCGTGTAACTGTGGTTAAGGATTTAGGAATATTTTTCGATGACAAATTATCATTTAGGGCACATTATGAATATATTATATGCAAAGCAAATCAACTTCAGGGATTTGTTTTAAGAAACACAAAGGATTTTAAAAAGCCTAGTAGTGCCCTATACTTATTTTCCGCTCCTGTAAGAACTACGTTAGAATATGAAAGCCCTGTATGGTCCCCTAATTACAAAATACACATAGAGGACATTGAACGTGTCCAGAGAAAATTTCTTAAAATCATTTGCTATCGTCATTATCCCGGTCGATCAAATCTTAATTATCAGGATAGGCTTATGCATTTAAAAATAGAGACTCTTGAAAATAGACGCATATTTTTTGACTTATTGTTCTTCTATAAAATTGTAAATCACATTGTCGATTCGTCGGAGTTACTACCTGAAATTAGTTTTAATACCAAGTTCAGTGCACGTAGAGCTCATCGTACAAATTTGTTTGCTTTACGTGTCTATAAAAATAATATTTCTTACTTTAACCCTTTAACACGTATGGCTAGACAATATAATGAGTTAGCTAAAGACTGCTCAAATTTTGACATTTTTGAACACTATTAAAATCGTCAAAGACATCCCCCATAGCATATAAATTACCTCAGCAAGTTATGAGTGAAATAATATTATGTTTTATTATTCGTAGGAAAAAAGTAACGTCCAGATGTACTGAGTTAACTTTTAAACCAAAAAATTGTGCTAGCTTAATGTATTTTTATTGTTTTTAATTTTAATGTGTGCACATATTTGTTACGTTACGATCTAGATCTTACATTTAAATACTATATTTGTGTTTAGTTGGGATTGTAATGTGTTTTGTGTATTTAATTAAATAAATAAAAAAAATAAAAAATAATAATATAAGTCGATTTCGTGATAAATTTTAGATTTTAAAAGTTATATCATGGTTAATTTTTGAGGCTTTAATTAGTAAGATAATATTAATATGAATATTTTTATAATATTTTACGATATGATTGTTACCTGAACATTGATATCTCAACGAGTGCTTTAATAAAAATGATTATTCTCATTGCACCAATTGTTGGTTGTTTAATTACAGAAAGCATTATTTTTATACATTTCCTAATACGATACTGGAATTATATACAATTCCTAGGAATTGTACACATTTCCTAGGACACTTATGTATTAAATAGTTTTTAAAACAATATTTTATACATTTCCTAAATAATATAATAATATCTATGGACGCTTCACACCACGTCAATCTCGCCCCGTGCTAAGTGCCTGAAGGACTTGTGTTACGGGTACCAGACAACGGAAATATATTTAATACCATTATACTATACATGTATTTAAAAATTTTTTATTATATCATACACATATTTAATACACGTCCATGACCCAGGAACATTGAAAAACTTTTTGTTCCGTCGGCGGGACTCGAACCCGCGACCCCCGGCTTGAGCTGCCACACACTCTACCCATTGAGCCACAGAGGTCGTATAGTTTATCACAGTGGTCGTATAGTTTATCACAGTGGTCGTAATAGTTTCAGAATTGTATACATTTCCTAGGATTTGTATACAATTCCTGGATTTCATACATTTCCGGTAACATATATAATAAAGAAAACCGTCAGTCGCTAATACGACAGTGGAAAAACCGTCAGCTAGCGATATAAGTTATAACCAATATAGCCCTACTTCGCGCTCAATGTATCCTAGGGCGTCGCGTAGACGACATTTCCACCTGTAAACATTTAGCTGACGGCGATTTTCGTTTGAATTAACCATAAAATTGTCTCATATAGCAATTTTAAGTAATTAATTCGATAGTCAATATTTGTGAAGAAGAATGATATAAATTTTACTTTAAAAGCGCCATCTGTTGTTATGTACTTACTAAAACTAAAACGACACCTACCGAACCTAAACGTGTATAATCTAGATAATATTAACCTTTATTGGGTGCTTTTTAATGTCAATTCAATACGATTCCCAACAACAACTTTGAGATACTCTCAATTTTTATTTCACCACTTCTGAAGCAGCTGACGATCAAAGCTATTATGTATTAGTATAATACTTTTATTGTAATGATTTTCGTTCGGTATGACATTTTAAACTGAGCGCGACCTCCCCTATTATAATGCTTAGCGCAAACCTACGCGACCACGCGACTGCGAAGCGGCAGCGTCAATACAAAACACACATAATCACACATTTGACAAGTTGTCAACAATCAACGTTTTGCGTTTTGGTGTGTTATAATGTACGGAACAGATCTATACATCTGGTATAATTAAGGCGTAGAGGGGAATAAAGAATGAATCTCTTATAGTGAGGGAGCCCAAGAACATTTTTTTTATTACTTTCAAGCAAATTTTTTGTGAGTAGCTTCATGTTCATAAGACAAACAATTACTTTATTATAATAGTTCTATTATATTATAACAGTACATTAGCAATTAGTGAAGTTGGGTCTCGGCTAACGAGGTACTGTCAAAGTGGAGAATAACGATTACCACAGAAGTAGAAAAGTAATGGATGTGAATTTTTTTTGCAAGAAGCGTTGCAATAATAAAAGCAATTCTATGTCCTTTCCCGGGGCTCACATTATGCCTATAAATACCCATCCCATCTGACTTGGAGACAAACTTGCTAAGCAATGCTCAACCGAGTTGCGTTCGGCGCTGCTAAGGCTACCGATGGCATTACGAAATATGTAATCGCACATCTCAGCCACAGGATGTACATCTGTAATCTGTATATATGCTTGTTAGAACAAGTATAAATACTAAACAATGTAATTTTGCCATAAGTGTGTAAATAGCTCGCTAGTTGGAGCCAATGTCTATGTCGTGCGTCTGTACTTTATGTTTTAAAAGTATATTCTGTTGTCTATGCGTAATCTATGCTCCCTTGTCATCTGAGCTGCATCTTGAAATGTGTTGTGTCCGAATCATAAAGTTAATATACCTATCGGAATAGAGCAACAATCTCGAGCTGTCAAACGTAACCAAAATTGGTTTTCATCTGTGTGAAAAATATGTGTACGTATACACTTACACAAGCATGATTGAACATGAATTCTATGAGATTATATTGACAACGTGCGGCACGTGCCGACTGGACGTCAAAAAAAGAGTGCTGCTGTCATGTATCACACGTCTCTTTTTACCACGCGGTGTTACTGATAGTGGCATCTCGCTTGCTCAGGCCTTTGTTTCTCTATTCCGCTAGGTATATTAACTTTATGGTCCGAATAAATTTAAGTTTACTTAGTAAATCGTTGTATTATTTCGCACAATCCGTATCTGAAAGTCGCTTAGCTCATCACAATACCTTTACCTCGGAAGTGAAGTTTAAACAGCGTCTGATTGACAGCCGTAATACACAAAGCGCTCATCACTTCCGAACTACAAACTTGAAAGGACTCGGTACTCGTGAATACTTCGCAGTCAAGGAACTTTTTAGTTAAATCAGTTTGTGTTAGGGTTCTGTACTTCATGTTGGGTCTGGATGGATGACTATGAGTGCCACCGTGTGAAGCTATGAATATTGCTGTAAATAAACATTTTGTTTACAATTTAAAGTAATAATATTGTACAGTTTGTAACAAAACTAAGAACTAATACTTTAGTGTGTGTACGTGTCAATATCACTAATAGACTTCCCTGGCCATTGTCTGTTTCTCTAATTTTCCAGCTCTATATAATTTCTAACATTTCTACTCACGCTCATAGATTAAGGGTCAATTCAGACCACAACGCGACGCGTATATAGATGTATGGATTTGACAGATTTGAAAGAGGTCTCACGCATTTGAAATCTGTCAATTCAATGCAAGTCGTGTTGCGCTCTGAATTGACCCTTAATAATTAAGGGTCAATTCAGACCGCAACGTGCCTCGCGCGCACGCGGAAATAAGAAAAGCGCTCCACAACATAATTGCTGTGGAGCACATTTTCTTATTTCCGGCGTTTCGGCTACTTACTACCTGCGGCCGGGACTAAGTTAATTAATTATTTATCACTTAAAATATATTTTTGAAAGTTGTTAAAAGAAATCGGGCAATCCTAAGAAATCATTATTTTATCATCATTATCCCTATATAAAAAGGGATGATAATAAATCATTGATTCCGTAAATAAGAGTAGCGATACCGGTAGCAGGTAGAACAAATAAACACAAGCCACAGTCAATAATGCAGATGTTGATAAGATACCGCTTATCAGATACTAAATACGTCGTGTATTGTGTTACGAAAAGTTGAAGAAAATAATGCGACATGGCTGCGGCAATCATAGCTCCTACTTATGCGAGGAGTCACAGGGAATATGACCCCATATTAACCCACTTCCCAAGCGGCAGCCGGCTGCCGCATAACAATTAAAAAGCTATTGTGTCTGCGATTTCCACGATCGAGGTATTAAGTAATAACTTATTACTAAATTATTGTGATTCTTTTATTTTGACAGGTATTGCGCCTACTAACTACCCTTAGCCCTAAAATTGCGTTTTACTGCCGTCCGAAAACCCTTTTGCCACCCGGCAATTTTTGTGGATTTGGAGGTTGCTGCATTGCTATAGCGATCAGATAGAACGGCCCAAAATACTTTTCACAGGCACTGCAACTCTTGCGTTATCAGATAGTCACAGTTACGTCACATTGTCTGGACGCACCCTTATATTTTTTCGAATATCTTCTTATAAGAAATACCACAGCTCCAGCTGTAATATGTAGAGTGCACCCCGAGGTAATACAAGTCTCGAAAGTCGAAGTTATCCACCAACTTTGAAGTTACAGCGAAAAATACAGAACTGCGCAACTTTCATATTTACAGCGTGCGAGCAAACTGCATTATCTTCAGGAGGAGAGGAAATATAAAAATAACTCCAGTTAAAACTATATTATGATATTATGTTAGACGTAATTGTGTTTGCTCAAGTAAGACCTAAGGTTGCCACGAGCAAGTTCATAATGAAAATCAGAAGTAGAAAATAATTTTTCCGATCGTTTCGAGTGAAATTCAAATCACAAAAATAAGAATGTAAAATCATATTTTGTGGACAGATGTTTAAAATATGTATTTAAAATCTCGACCATAAGACAAATTAATAATTTTAGTACCTATATGACCGCACGTGAAGGGATTGTTCGTCCAGTCATTTCGAATTTTAAAACATAATAATATGGAACACTGCAAGTTAGGGCTATTTTACACTTGCAGATAAACTTTAGCCACATTCTGCACCTTTCACCTTTTTTTCTAGTTTATTAATTGTGGATGTGTTTAAATTTCACCCAAATGTTGGAAGTTATGAGGTATCAGCCCTGTGTCACCGCACTGCACTAATGGGTTTGAAATAACTGCATCCGACCCGCAACCTGCGACCCGCGACTCTTGTCATCGAGTTGACAAGACTTGTTCTACAACATCCGAGCATTTTCTTTGGCTTTTGTTGAAGTGCCCCGTTTGATGAGCATTCCATTACTTTCGGATTTGTTAAACTGTTTCGTTTAGTTTCTTTAATAAACCTTTAAAAGAAACTAAACAAAACAATAATTTATACTACTACCTAATATTAACTTTTTTCTGCGGTACCTACGTCAATCAAGACTCCGATAGTAGCATAATAATATGACAACAAAATTTGCCCCAAACCGTAGATATCTGTTTAAAATTTTATCTCTAATTAGTTTTTGTGTGCGTGCATTTTGCGCTTACAACGTTTATAAGATTCAGATAAGTCATGTTCCGAAGTGTCTGTTGTAGATCCTGTCACCTCCAGACTCTGGAAGAACGGTCTACATAATGGTATATTATGTATAGTGAAGAGAATAATGAAAATAAATAATAAGTTTTCTTCGACTATCTAGTCTAGTCTGCGAAGGAGAGACCGAGAATTAATCTACAATAAACCGATACTCAGCCGTGTTGCCTTAAAACCTAAGAGAATGTACTAAGGAATGGAGAACGCAAAAGTGGCAACCAACATAAGGGAGTACTAATCACTTTATCGTTAAAATAGTTTTAAATGGGGCCTAATTGTATTTGCTCCTAAGACCTTTTGATTCTGTATTTATCTCGAGGTGTGTATTTGTTTGGGGATCTTCTGATTATTATCACTCTGAACCCACAACGCGACGTATACATAATAATATTATGTCATAATGAAGAGTATTGTGATGGAATTATCAGCTCTATCTGTATGGGCAAAAGCGACGGCTTTCGTACAACGCTCGTGCTTTTATTTATCAACCCGAAGAATTAAAATTAATTACTTTTAATAGAGCCTCCGATGGTGCGCCTCCGCCACTTCTCGCGAAGTTTCCATGGCGTCAGGTTTCAAATCAAAAAAATTGCAAACAACTCGTGAGGTTTCCGTACATTCTTCAACATGAAGATCAAGGAAAATGTGCCGGAGAAAAGTAAGTGGAACTTTCTAAAAATATATTTTGGCGACGGAGATTGTAATATACAATTACAATTTAGAATTATTGAGACGATTACCGAAACAAATGGAATAAATTGCGAATTTTTACGACGACGTTGTGCTAAAAATAACTTTTAATGGGATTCCGTTATGTATTGTCGATCCCCTAAGTATCGATTAAATTATACTTACCGTCTACTGGCTTATTGGTAATGGCTAGTGGGTGACGACGCGAGGTGTCACTAACCGATTCCCTCAATAGTCTGTGTCACCGACTCAACCTTATCCATCACCAAAATAATAATATTATAAATAAATAAATAAAAATAAAATAAAACGTTTTTATTTCGGTCTGTGGACCATATAGTATTAGTAAACATTTTACTTAGAAACTATGTTAGTAAGAATACAACATTTCAACTTAATAGTAAAATGAATTTTATGGGACAAGCATAATATCACGCATAATGTAACTATTATACGTGATATTAGTGTCCTTAACTAGGTGGACGCGAGTCCAGTGCTGCATCATAACACTGTCCACATCCAGTCTCCCCGCTACTGTTCTCAGGAGGCTGTTGGCGCTGCCCCGAACCCGCTGTATCAGGGATGCCACACATTTCCTTATGATAGCTGAGAAACTATCCACTTCAGCTGAAGCTAGCATCCATGAAGCACTGAAGTGTCGGAGCAGCCCCAGCAGCGCCCTGAAGGCGTTATTATACTGGGTGCGCAGGGCTCCATACGTAGTTTGACTATAATTGACCCATAGGCTGCCCGTGTACAGAGAATGACAATACGCTTTAAAAAGCGTTATTTTCACTCGTCTGGAACATCGGGCAAACCTACGGGACAACATATTAGCTCTAATACATAGAGCCCTGCGCTCCCGTTCCATATCCTCATCATCTTTGAGCGTTTCACCGACCCAGTGTCCCAGATATTTAAAGCTTTTAACCTGTGCAACCTCAGCACCATTAAGTGTCACAGGCGGGACCTTATAGCTCTTGTTACCAGCTTTAAATACCAGCAACTCACTTTTGGTAGTATTATACCTAAGGCCATGGGCCGTACCGAAACGCTCACAGATGCCAATGAGCTTCTTAAGAGCACTTATTGATGGGCACAGCAGGACCATGTCATCTGCGTAGCTAATATTGTTGACAAAGGTACCGTCAATAGAGCATCCGACACCAGCACTGCTGAGCTCATCAATTAACCCATTTATGTACAGGTTGAAAAGCGTTGGCGAGCTTACCCCCCCCTGTCTCACCCCGCAATCCAATCTGAACATGTCAGAATGTGCACCTGCCCACTTCACGTAATTCCTCTGGTTTGCATACCAATACTTCAAGATTGAGATAAATGCATATGGCAGATTCGTATCTTCACGGAGTTTTCTCCAGAGCTTGTCGTATTGGACCAAATCAAAGGCCTTGGACAGATCGAGAAATAGAGCATAAACTGGAGTGTTCCTGGTCGTATAATACTGAACAGTATGCTTGAGGCACAGGATAGCTGCCTCAGTAGACAGACCCGGCCTAAAGCCAAATTGGGCATCATTAAGATTTATATGGGCCCTCAAGTGCTGGTCAAGCAGCCTGTCCAGTATCTTTGCAACAGTAGTTGCCAGGGATATTGGTCTATAATTAACTTTGCTACCAGTATCCCCTGTTTTATTTTTGACTACCGGTACTACTACAGTTTTAAGCAAGCTGTCAGGTAAGTATCCATGATTCAAGCAGAGAGAGAAGAACATAGCTAGAACTCGAGGCAGGTGAGGACCAGCATATTGAAGGTGTTCTATACTTAAATGGTCGTGCCCCGGCGATTTACCTTTTGTCATCTTTCTTAAAATCTGTCTTATCTCCTCTGCCTTAATCACAACGGATTTTCTGCGCACACAATGCATATTACAATTTTTAAAGCTCTTAGAACTATTACAGGCTGAACTCATATTAGGTGACTCTACTTTAAAATGATCTTTGAACATTTCAGCTATCAACAAGGGTTCATTTAAACCTTCCACAATTGATGGAACAGATGGTTTAGGATTTAAGAGCTTAGTTTGTTTCCAAAAACTAGAAAATTTTTTATTTGAGTGATGCTTGGCCAAAATATTCATTTTTATCTGTATTTTATTTTTTTGACACCACTTCAGCTTACTTTTGAAATTATTTCTAGTCTCACACATCTTATTATAAATATAACCATTTTTTGGTTTATTATACAATACCCAATATTTAAACCAGAAACGAGCCTCACTATGTGCTGCCTTCACATATTTATTCCATCCACAGATGTATTTGTTTTTATGTTTAACAAGTTTTTGTTTAGCACTAAGTATAGAAGCTTCTCTCAGACAATTTATAAGGCTATTATACATATCTAGTAATACATTTTTATGACTAGGAATGTCACACAAAGTATTGGCACAGTTTATAAAAATCTCAGGAAAATCAATCTCCTTTAACTTTTTATTACAATATTCAGTGTACGAAGATATTTGAGAATCGTCCCTTAATAATATTATGTTTAACGCTCCCGTATCCAGTAGATTAGAGCTTTGCTCTTTGTTCGGGTTCGATTACCATGACGGTACAACTAGAAAAATTTTGTTTCAGAGTTTAGTTACGACTTACCACAATACAATATGCTGATCAGTGATCATCTGATTTTATCTGACAAGGGAGATGATCTATGCGTCGATCTTGCGCCTGATCTCTCGCCAGTCGTGTCTGTCATGCTTCCCTATGGATTTACAGAGTAAAAGGAGATAGTTTATATTATCAATAAAAATTGTCTCTAGCCCAGTTTCAATGAAACTGGCCACCGTCACCGAAATTAGAGTGGAGATCTATTCGATCTAAAAATAATATTATCCATTTGTGAGTAGTGTTAAAGTGTTCATGGCATATTTTGAAATTTAAACAACACAGAGTGTTTCGTCCTATGTTAACAATAAATTCATTTACATGAGTAGGACAGTAAACACTCTTAGTACAGATAGGGCAGCCCTTGTATAGTGTCTCCTTATATCAAATAACATGGTTAATGTGCTAGCTAGGTTACTTCAACAGTGCTTAGTAATAAAAATATTCTGTCCGTCTGTTTGTCTCCAGGATGTATCACAAGAACCGCTATAGCTAGACATCTGAATTTTTTACAGATTCTATATTATAATATCTGTTGCCGCTATAACAACAAATACTAAAAACAAAACAAATTAAATAATTAATGGGGGCTCCTATAAAACAAACTTAATTTTTTAACCGACTTCCAAAAAACGAGGAGGTTATATGTTCGGCTGTGGATATTTTTTTTATTTTTTTTATTTCTGTATGTTCAACGATTACTCCGCCGTTTGTGAACCGATTTTCGAAATTTTTGTTTTGTTGTATTAGGTTTCACTCCAATTTGGTACCATGTTCACAAAAGTCGTGACCTGATGATGGGATCCATGAGTAATCGAGGGAACTCCTCGAAATTTATATGGAAACATATGGTGATTTTGGTTTTATGTGAAGTGTACTAAGAATATGCTACCAAAAAGTCAAATATTGGGTCAAGGTATACCATGGTTTCGAAGATGCTGAGAGAACTCCTGACTCCTTATAAATACACGTTTGGGAGTTTCGGCGTTGTTTTAAGAACAGAAAGCATATGCTACTATGCAATTAATATTCATCATCATAATCATAATCATCATTATCGTCATCATCATCATTACCACGTCGTGTTAAGGTCACCAATGTCTCATGGCACAGAATAGATAGTAGTACAAGGCATAGGTATGGATATACTAACTCGTAATAATAATTATGTATTGTTACATAACAACACCTGTTTGTTTAATACACGGCGCTCGGCGCTACAGAGGCGAGGCGAGGCGAGAGTACAGATCGAATACTTTACTAACTACTGTTCACTTCACTGATAATATATTATTTTGTGAGTGTGAGTTGTGTACTCTTACAGCCTTATTAATAAAAACAGACTAGAGCAAGAATAACTTTACTCCTAGGCTTAAGGTAAGAGTAATAAAATTCAGTATTAATAAACATGGAATAAGGAAGGAGTAAACTAATCCGAATCTACTCTCGGAATAAAAGTTAGTCCTTCACACTACCTAGTTTAAGGAGAGATTAAGTATAGAACAAAGGTGTATTTTGACATTTGAATGAAAAAAAAACACTGGAACAAAAAATCGACCCAACATTTTATAGGTACCAGATGTCTAACGCGAACGTTATCGTAAAAACTTACTTTTTCATCTTCATCCCAATTACTGGAACTAATACATTTTGTTTATTCGCTCATTGTATTTGATATTTTGTAATAATAAATATTATTATATTTAAAATATGATAATATTTATTGTTGTAAATTATCAAATAAATATAATAATATTTAATTATAAATTATCAAATAAATATATAATAATATTTATTATTATAAATTATCAAATACAATGAGCGAACAAAAAAAAGTTTATCCCAATTACTGTAACGAATACGCTGTTTGTTTGCTCATTGTATTCGTTAATTTATATATTTTATTTCTTTTCAACACATATTCGAAGTACAAAACTTCAAAGAGGTAACGTTGCAAACTTGCACAAAATAACAGTACTTACTAACAAAACCAAAGAACAAAACAAACTAAACACCTTAGCACCCCATGCACGGCATGCACCACAGCAAAACCCGCACTTATTTTGAATTTTGAAATAATAACAAGCAAAGTCAAAGACTGTCAGTGTCATAAATGTCATTTCTGACGTTAGTTCATTCCCTCAGTGACACTTTTTACTTTTAAATTGGAAGGGTTGCCATAATGCACTCTTTAATCCCGATGTAAGGAATGTATTGTTACTTCAAACTTACTCCACGTTTATAAATAAGAATTTAATACCAGAGCTAAGTCGGCCTTACTCCTGGATTAACAACTCCGAGTGTAAGGACGGATTGTGCTGGGTGTAGGCCATTTTTATTAATAAGACCGTTTATGTAAAGAAAAGACGTCATATGCCTAAAACTGGTCTTATGGTTCTGTAGGGTTACCCTGGGACGTTAATCCCTCTGGCGTAATATCAATTAAATATCAATAATATCAAATAGACAACCAGTGAGTGTGAGCGAGAAGAAAAAAAATATTGTAGCGAAATAGTTATATCAAATGCTGTTGAGTAAGCGATACCGCGATGCAGATGCTTAACAACGACATCTGTTGTTGAATTGCGGAACTAAATTTTCTTAGAAAATATAAAGTTTACAAATCTCAACACTTAACAAATTGTAATAAAATACGTAAAATATACGCGAAGGTTTACGTACTAGTGTAACTAAAAAGAGTGAAATTATTATTATTTTTAACAAAAAATTAAAACCGACTTCCAAGGTAAAAACAATAATAACATTAATATGAACTAAAAAGTATTAAATAATTTTTACTATCTAATAGTGCCTTTTTCCGAATTCGGCTAAACCTCAACTATTTCTGTACTCAATCTTCATAATTTTGAAGTCGGTGCCAGTTCCAAAAGTTTCAAATATTCTGTCAGAAGACTGAAGACTCATCTATCTGGTACCGACTTCAAAATAATGAAGATTGAGTACAGAAATAGTTGAGGTTTAGCCGAATTCGGAAAAAGGCACTATTAGATAGTAAAAATTATTTAATACTTTTTAGTTCATATTAATGTTATGTTTTTACCTTGGAAGTCGGTTTTAATTTTTTGCTATTTTTTGCTCGATATCAATAATGGCAATAGGTAGTCACTTGAAATGTTCACAAAATATTCAGTTGTATATTGTTTTTTGACCGACTTCCAAAAAGGAGGAGGTAATACGTTCAGCTGTATGTATCTTTTTTTTTTTTGTATGTTCCTCGACAACTCAGCCGTTTGTGGTTTAATTTTCAAAATTCTTTTTGTGTTGTATAGGGTTTAAGTCGAATTTAGTACCATGTTCACAAAAGTGGTGATCTGATGATGGGATCCTTGAGGAATCGAGGGGACTCCTTGAAATTTGTATGGAAACATATAGTGATTTCGATTTTTTCTGAAGCATTCGAGGTAAAAACTACCAAAAAGTGACTTCGCACCAGGTTATACCCTGGATCCGAAGGTACCGAACAGATCTTTTGAATGCTTATAGGTACAGGTTCGGGGATTTTGGCGTTGTTTAAACAACTGAAAGCATAAGCCAACACACCAATTTGATTAATCATTATCATCACAACTATAATAATTATACCATGGTCATCACACTATGATCCAATTATTGGTACTTTTCGTGATATTTTGCATTCGATGCAAAATATCACGCAGATGTTTTTGACGATGATTTCACTGTTTGTGGACTGATTTTCGAAATTTTCGTGTTGTTGTATAGGATATAATCTTAATTTTGTATAACAATTACAAAATTGGTGAGCTGAGGATGGGATCTATGAGCAATTAAGGGAAATCCTTGAAATTTGTCAAAACGCTCATAGTGGTTAGAATGTTGTTTCAAGTAAGTTAAACATATATTACGAATTTACGAATAAGAGAAATTTCATACAAAGGTGTCTCTTGGTCCAATGGCACTGAACAGAACTCCTGAACCTTTAAAGATAAAAGTTTGGAAATTGCAGCATCGCTTAGATAACTGCAAGCATTTGCCACAATTTTGCTTACAGTAACATAATGTACTGAATAGTTAACATTCGTATTGGTTATTTACGCATAAAGCCTTATTTTTTTATGCCCGCTGTACACTCTCGCCGAGAGCTCTCGGGCAAGAGTCTCGTGCGAGAGCCCCTTGCCCGAGTGCGATCATGTACATTCTCGCTTAGTTCAATCGCAGTTAAGAACTCAGACAAGATGGACGAAAACGACCATTCACCATTCACCATGCATCGAAAGATATCATTGTAATCCAAAGATTTATAATCATATTTAATTTTATTTCTCAGAGATAATGACTGATAATGTCGTTTATTATTGTTATTTTTCTGTTCTACACTGTCCAACGGCGAAACTAGTACTGAAAGACGCGAGAGTGTACAGTAATGCGCTCGTTTTCCTCGCGAGACCCTTTGTCTCGGGCGCAATATACCGACAACGGACCGAGAGGGTCCGAGACAGGCGAGACGAGGCGAGCGCACCCATATACACTCTCGCACTCGGGCCGCCTCGCTGTGTCTCGGCGAGAGTGTACAGCCGGCTTTAGACAACACTAAAAAGAGTGAAATTATTATTTTTAACAAAAAAATGAAAATCGACTTCCAAGGTAAAAACAATTGTAATATGAACTCAAAAGTATTAAATAACTCTTACTCTTTAATAGTGCCTTTTTCAGAATTCGTCTAAATCTCAACTATTTCTGTACATACTACAGTCTTCATTACTTTGAAGTCGGTACCAGTCCTATAACTTTCAGATATTCTGACATTACTGAACTCACGATTAAATTAGCTGGTACCGACTTCAAAATAATAAAGTCTGTAGTATGTACAGAAATAGTTGAGATTTAGACAAATTCTGAAAAAGGCACTATTAAAGAGTAAGAGTTATTTAATACTTTTTAGTTCATATTACGATTGTTTTTACCTTGGAAGTCGGTTTTCATTTTTTTGTTAAAAATAATAATTTTGTATGAGATTTAGGGGCTCCCATACAAAAAAAAACATTTACTAATTTTTGCTCTATAATATTTACCCTTCGTGCGCGAGTCGAACTCGCACTTGGCCGAATATTAAAATATACTTAAATATTAAGTAACATTTAATTACTTACTTGAATATTATTTAATATTTAAGTATATTTATGTGCCTAAAACTAGAATTTTTCTGAGACAAAAAATATTCTATGTCCTTTCTCTGGACTCAAAATTCAAAATAGCCATCATAAATTATTATGATGGCTATTTTGAATTTTTTGTCTTATCTATTTAGTATCCATCTATCTCAGTGCTACAGACAGATCGGCCAACAAAGTTATTTTTCCGCTTCAAAGAGTCTTTAGAAGCAAAGGAACAGCTTTAACGTGTATTGAAAACGCTCACAACTTAAGCTTATTAGTTCTTGTGTTCCGACCCGGTATCGAGGCGCCGCGTCTTTTAAAAAGAATTTATCAATAAAAATAAGTATTGAAAAGCGGCCAATACGAAGTTGAAGTTTCAAAGGAGTTAAAAAATATACAAACAAGATATTATTTCGTGATACCTGAGCTGTGACCTGTACCGATGCAATACTTGTTTGCAAATTATATACTTGTTGCAGTACTTGTGGAATACTCGTACAATATAATATTTCTAGTTGCTAAACCATGTAAATCCCATGTAAACTCTCTGGTGCAGTTAAAACCTCAAATTGTATTAAAAAGAGTAACTTCCTATCTCGTCTCTCCGCTGTAATCTACTAGTGTCGCCACACGGTCTCGCTTTTAATTTAAATCGGTACCTTGTAAAATTTACACTGCGGCTATTCTTTACCTTACAAAATACCAAGACCTTTTTTTCTGCATCCCAGAATTCGGGTACGGCGTCCGCCACATCCAGGTGGTGTGCATGTTCCTGACGATGCTGGCGCTGTTCATCGCGCGCAGCAGCATGGCCGTCGCCGTGCTCGCCATGACGGACACCGGCCGGAACGACACCGGCATCACGGTCAGTACACATTACCCTGGCCACTGGTGCATGGAGACGATCCCCACTGCAGAGTCTTAAGGGCGTTCCTTACCTCCGTAAGTTACCGTAATTTACCGTATTTCAAGACTTAGAAACTCATCATTTGAAAGCTACAAAGCTATAATAAAAATACAGCAATAATCTTCAGTATGTCGACATTCCTTTCCCCGTTTTAAATTTTCTATTTTTGTTTATTATACTCATGATATCGGCTTCCAAAGTAATACCAATTTATTAAAATTCAAGCATACATTCAGCATCTCCTTAGGATTTACAAATTACTTTTATTTGAAACTCACGCCAATAGATCAACAATATCATACATTTTCCCCGTTTTAATTTTTTTAGGACAATTTTGAACTAAGATAAGTGAAAATAATAGGGTTTTTGCACGATCTCGGCAACGTGGCAAATGTAGTAGTAACAAGCCGGTTGATGTCGTAAGCAAGTTGCAAGACATGATTCGTTTAAAGATTGTTCAAAGTAGGCTAACGCTCGCGTTCTTTAACTGTTTGGACATTCCACACACACAATTTCGGTACGTGTGAAAATAGAAAAATAATGGAGTCCTTCATCGCGTAATTTGAGATTTAATATTACATATTTTCAAGGGCGATTTAATACGTGACATAGAACTTGGATCGTGCGGTGAAGGAAACCCGCATAAGGTTGGTCCAAGACGTATTGACCTACTCATTCTTCTGGACTAGACCGACTTTGTTGCGAGAATGCCGTATGTGCTTGGATAACCATACGGACCTGGGACAAATCTTGTCCCAGGCACTACATCGTTTTACAGTAGTTACTTCACCCTGAAAATACTGTATAAATCATCCACAACGGATGCAAAGTCTATGAATAGTGTCTATGAATAGTCCACTAATTAGAATGTGCAACCAATATAACACAATATGTCCTGAGGTAGATGTGTTTTTCAGTAACATTAATGGGTTTCGAAAAGATCTGTATAAATTATTTTGTAAACATTAACAGCTTTTGCTTGTCTTTTTTAGGGTTTTGTTTGTTCAACCTTGCTTTGATTTTTCTAAATTTTTTCTTGTGTTAAAAAGTGTTTGGTAGCATGTAGCAATAATTGTAAATGTATTAAATTTTCAGTTATATATAGTTGTATACAGTTAGAATTGGACTGCAGATTTATATAAGTTTAGTGTTCAAAAATATTATGTTATGTCTGTTATAGTCTGTAGCCTGTTACTGTATTTAACAAATAAAATAAAATAAAATAAAATAAAGGCCTTGCTTAGAAATTGGATATGGAGAGGAATCAATAAGCTTCTGCCTACTGAATATAATGGTCTTTCAGGTATACGAGTGGGACAAGCAGACGCAGGGCTTCATCCTGTCGTCGTTCTTCTGGGGCTACGTGGCGATGCAGCTGCCAGCGGGCATGCTGTCCAAGCGGTACGGCGGCAAGCCGGTCATGCTGGTCGCGCTGCTCATCAACTCCGCCATCTGCGGCCTGCTGCCCTCGCTAGTGGCCGTGGTGAGTTGATACGTATGGAGGGTAGATGGAAGATAACTATCTATATATATAAAACTCAAAGGTGACTGACTGACATTTTGATCAATCAACGCACAGCCTAAACCACTGGACTGGACGGGTCGGGCTGAAATTTGGCATGCAGGTAGATGTTATGACGTAGACATCCGCTAAGAAAGGATTTTGATAAATTCCAACCCCAAGGGGTTAAAATACGGGATGAAAGTTTGTATATAAAAATACTTCTTAACGTGAGCGAAGCCGCGGGCAAAAGCTCGTCTTAATATATGGGGGATATTTAAAAAAGTGTCCAGCTGTACGCCGTAAATAACAGTTGAAAGTGGCGCTAGCTGCAGCAAAGGGTATGGAATGAATGTAGCCGTTGGTGACAAAATACTTATTAAATAAATAAAATAAATAACACCAATATATTTTGAAAAATATAACATAAAATAGCTGAAATAAAAGCTGCTAAATGATTTAAAATTTACCCTGTTGCTACTGTAGCGCCACCCTAATGTCACCCTAATTTAACGCATTTCAGCGGACACTTTTTACATACAGAGATAGTTCTCCCCCATCTACACTCCATATTGATAGGGCAGAAAGCATCTGCTCTCACCCCTGGGCCCAAGGATATGCTGTAAAAGAGGTTAGGCCATTTAGCCAAGAACATTTCGCTATCGCTTGAAAGTACCATCGAGGAAATTGATTCCTAGGCAGATGACAGACCAACGTCTTTTGGTCGGATCATGTCAATTGAATGTTAATTGTGATCTGTCGGCTAGGTTTGACGTAACGCGACCAAACTATGTTCCCCCACCTGCCTAGGAATCAACTTCTCTAATAGTACATGCATACTTAAAATGTATGGAATTGACATAAGCATTCATTAATTTGACGTTGACGTTCGACTCGTCTAATGTCAAATCCATACATTTTGATCAGCGATTCTAGAACGAAGCGATAAAGAAAACGTCTTAGCTACAGGTTTAGGTTAGGTTTAGTTTTTCACGGCAAGTTTTTAGAGCAACATGTTTCGAAATAATTTTGGCAGAAATTTGTGAAGAATATAGAAGATAAAATAACATTTTGAGCACAAATGTTATTGTTGTTTCTAGACTATTATAATATTGAACGTGATACTTGAAATGTTTTTCTTTTGTTACAACTTACAACAACAAGTGCTATTTTAGATTTTAAGATTATTTCCATTAAGTAGATAATAGAAGACTTTTTCCTTCTACTTAAATGTTAAATTATGACTAAAACGTAAACTTGAATTTATTTTCATGGCTTTTTTAAAGCGATTAACGAAGGGTAATACTTTTCAGATAATGCTTTTGATACTAAACATAACTTTTTAAAAGGGTCCATTTATATTTATTATTATGACTAGCTGTTGCCCGCGACTTCGTCCGCGTGTACTTCAGTTTATAGCGTGCGGTTGTTCCCGTTTTGATGGGAAATTCCCGTAAGAATTCCGGGATAAAATTTAGTCCTTTATCAGGCTCTAGAGTCTACACCGATAGTCTAGAGTCTAGAGTCTAGACTATCCGTGTACAAAATTTCATTACAATCGATTCAGTCTGTAGTTTTGGCGTAAAAGCGAGTCAGATAAACTTTCGCATTTATAATATTAGTATGGTTGACGTTATGATTTGCTATTGTCGACAGTGAAGTTATATGTCGTCAAATCCCATGCATATTTTACATCTAACTTCGCTATCGTAAGCGATCTTTCTTTCCTCTTCCAATGCGACTGAGTTCTGAATTGTTTCCAGGGTGGTTGGCCGGTGGTGTGCGCGTGCCGGGTGGTGATGGGTCTGACTCAGGCCTGCACGTTCCCCGCCACTCACACGCTGCTGGGCGGCTGGCTCCCCGCGCACGAGCGGACCTCCATCTCCGGTGTCATTTACGCAGGTTGGTTCTAGGATTCTATTTTTTGGGGATTATTGACAAGAGTTAACTTTTTTGATAGCTCAGTTGAACTACTTGAAGGGTTGTTAACTATCCAATCGTGAACGCTAGAAAGATAAATCCTGTTACGGAACCTCAAATACCGGTCAGAAAGAGCAGGCGCATTTTCACGCACAAAATACATCGATCCTCTTACCTCACATCTTTTGTACATATGCTAGGAGATAGCGTGTCTAGTATTCTAAATGTACTTTGGAAATCATTATACACCTACTGCGAGTGGCAGAATTGACCAAGATAAATCAACACCAACATCCGGCTTTATAAGCTAGTTAAACTATATTTCCACGAAGATACAAAAACATTGCTACAATAAATGCACAGAACCTTCTAAAGATGAAACAATGTTGCGACTTTAGAGTTGCAACTTGGAGTTTTATGCCGTGTTTAATTCATATCTTCATTAAAACGGCACCAGTCACCAATCGCCAGGCGAGATGGCGGGACAAAAGGTGGACTGTAAAAGGGGAAGTGATGGATAATCTTAAGTTACAGCTGAGATAAGGCTGCAGTCATAACATTAACAAATACTGGCGCTTTTTTCGACTTACTGGAATATCTCGACCTTCTTTCAATTTCGAAGAATGTTTATTGTAAACAACCAGCATTCTATTTTTATTGAGCGTGTATATTTTATCCTATTTCTTTTGAGGAGAATACCGCGAAACAAGTCCTTATCTTTGCCGTTCCTCTGTATCTTATTTCGCTCCAATATTTCAATTGAGCGATCAATATGCAAATCGCGAAAGAAATAAGACTTTATATTTGCTCCTCCAGCCGTATGTAAATTCCTGGTAATATATTTAATTCTGTCAACAATATCGACAGGGATGAGGAAAATGTCGGGAAGTGCAGGATTACCGCCCGCGGAGAACAGATTTGATACAAGATTTCGGGGATACAAAGTAATTTACCAGAATTGTTTCTTTGGAAAGTGAATTTAAATAGATTTTATGAATGTTTAATGCGGACTTAATTTTCAGTGACTAGGAGTAGGTATCAGTATAAAGTGACTTTCCTTTACAGAACGCACGAATTTTTCAGCTGCGCTAATATTTTAGTTGTAATGCCCTTATTTTCTACACAGACACTATATTTCACGATCTACTCTATTAAGTCTAATCATAGTTTCTTGGGCTGTGCCCTACCATAAAATATGATATGTGATATTATGTAGATGTTAATGAAATCTTAAGGTACAAGCAACAGGGACAGTTCACAGTAAACGTTCTAAGGAAGTATCAGAAATCGGGGACAAGTATTTAAACTCATAGGTTTGTAGTATTATTTCAGTTCCTATATCTGCTCACTGCGGGCAAAGCCGCACGCAAAATCCTGTGAAGTAATAAAACGTATTACGATCATACGCCAGATTTTATGGATCGCCATATTGGCAATAAATTAGCCACAACGAATGCGTTGTCTCTAATTTATGTCAATACGCGCTATCTAACGGTGGTCGTCTATTTGGTATCTAAAAGATTGTATCTAAAAGATTTACTAGCAGGTAAAAATATTATAATTTTGCACTAATTTTCTCGGCGTAAGGCTATATTTAAGCATTTATATTATTAATAATTAGGTATATAAACGATAAAAAGCACAGCGAGTCCTTTTTGCAATTCACACAAAAAAAAAATATATATGTCGGAGAATCATTGTCCTGGTCATTTCTGCCGCTAGCGTTAGGAATTCTAGTGGGCGTCATTTTGGGTAAATGCGGGCACAAAACACAATAATTGCCACTTGTATTTCACAAATTTATTATAAACTGTTGCACAACACTATTATAACACTTTCACACAATTTACTACAATTCTATAATCATAAAACAAATTGCAAAACGAGCAGTGAGTTCGGGGCACCGATCTTACTTTAGTTAGCACAATACTATAACTAGCCACGATCCAACTTGATCGGCTGCTCATGAGCACAACACTAAAAACTAGCCACGATCCAACTCGATCGGCTGCTCACACTCGAATGTGCTCCCCAGACTGTCAACCCCTCTAAAGTAAAGGTGGCGCCTCGACCCCACTCAAGGCGCACACGCCCTCTGCTCTGATTGGTCGTAATCAAATAATTAGAAATTAAATCAAATCAAGATATTTAGAGCTAGTAAAAATATGACAAAGTAAATTAAATTTAGTTAAGAATTTTACAATGATCACTGAATTTTACAATCATTTTTAAAGAAATATAATCGTGAAGAATCAACACTTCAAACAATCAGAAAACAACTAAACTCATGACTATTCATGACTTCCTCTGACATTAAGGAATCATAAAAATGACTACACTCATGACTATTCATGACTTCCTGACTTCCTTTAAAATTCTGCAACCAGAAAACAACCAGACTCATGACTTCCTCCGACATATATATATATATATATATATATATATATATGTCGGAGTATAATATTGGAACGTCAAAACCTAACGGCTTTGGGTGTATTCAGTTACTCAATTGGCTTATGGACTATGATTGACAGCTGTCAAATTGAACTTGACAAATGGGATATGTCAGCTGTCAGGCTGACATCGATCAGTGAGCAAGCACTCTTGACGTGAGCGCAGAAAAAGACGGATGGTGGCCAATTGGAGTGTGACTTCGCCGCGTTCCTAATATTTAATCCGTTTGTATCCGCGCCCAGTGTGAATGTTATAAGTGATTCTTATAAGTGATACTTAGTTTAATAATCATTGCTAAATTCGTACTATCAATTCGGCCTATTATTTCGTGAATCTAAGATGGATAAAGAATGTAGAAGCCTACGTCTCCCCGATATCAGAAGTTGGATGCAACCCTCGCAGCAATCGGCGCGAATCTGAAGATACCGACAATACAAAACGGCGGTTGCTTATGGAACAACAAAACCGAAACTTTATGGCGCTTATCGAAGCCATGAAGGCAACATCTACCAGCAAGGAAATCCAGCTACCTGACTTAGACCCGGACAAAATCAATGTGGACGCCCGCGCGTGGATTACGACCGCGGATATGTGCATCACGAATCAGACCTGCAGGGAGCCTCTCTCATGGTGACTTTAAGCCGTGCCCTCAAAGGACAAGCTTCGGCGTGGCTGTCGCAGGTGGTATTTCAAGGAATGACATGGACTGACTTCAGGGAGCTGTTCATTGTCAGGTATGAAAGTGCTGAAGCATGTTTGATAAATTTAAATGATGGCCGATCGAAGTACAATGAATGTTTAGCTTCATACGCAGCGATATTAATGTCTTCCATTATGTCTAAGTGGAAGAACCTTTCTACCGAATAAATTGCTTGTAGCCCTAGCATGGCCACCAGTAGAAATGCGAAAGTATAGACAGACTGTAGACAATTAGACATAAACTTAAAGTGCCGTTCCGATCTTTTGGTCCTAGCGTTTCTTAATTTGAATCTCTAGTTCAGTGTCTATCTTTTACGCAGGGTAATTACAAATAGAAACCGCTTGCAACAGTAACTCGGGGCTGCCGCTTTTCTCAAAAGAAATACCCGCATAACAAAAAAAAAAAGTATTTTGAGTATAATCTTCATGAACTGAAGTTACTTGTGTAAAAAAAAAAACAATTTTCTAGACATTACAGATTGTGAGATCTAGGTTTAAGTATGTAGTCAAGTTAGGGTCAGGTGCACTCTGAAGGAATCTATAGCTTATACATTTAGTGAAAGACGTGTATCTAATGTTGTCATATATATTATTATTATATATCTTAAAGGACAGAGCGCTATTAATAGTAGTTTACAAATTACTTCTTAAATTGAAATTGATGATATTCCTGTAGAAGTTATTTTTCACGTATTACCTGTTTGTTATTTACACCATAATATTATGATTGGACGCGTGAAGTGTTAGCATAAGAATTGGGAGTAGATATGACATGTAACGGAATGACTTGTCAAAAATAGTTGAACATTTTAGACATTTTCTGCATGGTCGTAAATGTGTGTTTCGACATTGTGCTATCGGAGGGGTTGATTCCTGTGCAGATTGGGGACCTGAGTGGTTTGGTTGCGTTACGTCAAAACTCAAACCCAGTTGACAGATCACAATTCACATTGTATTGTCGTATTTGACCAAATAGCGTTGGTCTATCAACTGCATAGGGGTCAATTTCCTCGGTGGTACATAGAGAGGCCAAGCGTACAGTTCACGCTATATTCACGCTGACTTTATTTTCCCGTAACCCTACCACCAAAACCTACGAAAATGTTTGTCAAGGTTGAGTCTAAGCAGGTACACGTTGCTTGACTACTGTCCTTAGGTCGTTGAGATGGTCTTAGGTTAAGTCTTAAGGTGCTACATAAGTGGGTACGAGAAGCCCACTTTCTTAAAGTAAATTGATCAAACAATATAGATACGGCATGGCGATAAAGATTAGTGTGGACACACATGGTGTGTTAAGGACACTGAATGTGTTAATAATGTGCAAGAGGGTCTGGTACACTCGGAATGGGAAAAGACACTTGAAAAGATGTTTAATTTTTATTGGTTTGAGAATATGTTGAAATTTGTAAGAAAATTTGTCGACAATTGTGTAACTTGTAAGGTTGCAATGTCGAATTCGGTTAAGATCCAGGCAGAATTACATCCCATCCCAAAGGTAGCAATTCCTTGGTATACGCCACAGGCAAATTGGGCGGCGCTAGAGATACGAAGGAATACGTCACAGTTCTAATAGACGCATTCACCAAATACGTTCTTTTGTATCATTCACGCCAAATAGATACCACCAGTTGTATTGGAGCTGTTAAACACGCTCATTCATTATTTGGTGCTCTAACACGTCTCATCACGGACCAAGGTCGTTGTTTTGTGAGTCAAGATTTTCGGAAATTCTGCAATTCGGTTAATGTAAAATTGCACTTGATAGCTGCTAGCTCGCGTGCCGATGACCAGGTGGAGCGTTTTATGTCTACTCTTAAGAATATGCTTACAGCAGTTGAGACTTCAAATGGTAGTTGGCGGGACGCTCTTTCTGATGTACAGTTGGTTTTAAATCGTACAGTTAATCGCGTGACTAAGTATAGCCCGTTAGAGTTGCTAATAGGTAAAGTTAGTAGACTAGTTGAAGTAAAGCTAAAATTATTCCGTTTTCTGTAAGTGATTTTTTATTGTTAAATAACAAAGGGAGGAGTCAAACGAAACTCGATCCAAAATTTAAGGGACCATTCAAAGTTATCGAGGTTTTAGATAAGAATAGAAACACAAAAGCTTTCAAAAAAGCTTTAGACTCGAAGCGTACGTACGTACAAATATGCCCACGATTTCTTGAGAAATTTACCTGACTGTTGAATGCACTTTGCAATGACTCAATTGTGGATTTGAGTGATGTGGAGTCTAGTGATGAAAATAATAATTGAATTATTTTAGTATCTAGACTAGTAGTAGGTAGGGCTATTTTAATTCTTTCTGGTTTGTGAACAGTAATCGGTGTTCTTTGTCATGATCAAACGATACCTTTTGTTTACTTTTCTTATGTGCTCGACAGAGGTCCCTATGCTTGATAGAGGCATTGTTTACTTTTTATGTGCTTGATTGAGGTACATAGTCCCTATGCTTGATAGAGGCATTGTCACTTGATGGAGGTGACAAGGGCATCGTCACTTGATGGAGGTGACAAGGGCATCGTCACTTGATGGAGGTGGCGAGGGCGTTCACTTGATGGAGGTGACAAGGGCATTGTCACTTGATGGAGGTGACAAGGGCATCGTCACTTGATGGAGGTGGCGAGGGCGTTCACTTGATGGAGGTGACAAGGGCATCATCACTTGATGGAGGTGACAAGGGCATCATCACTTGATTGAGGTGACAAGGGCATCGTCACTTGATGGAGGTGGCGAGGGCGTTGTCACTTGATGGAGGTGGCAAGGGTAGCGCCACTTGACGGAGGTGGCTAGGGTAGCTTCACTCGATAGAGCTGGTGGCTAGGGTAGTGTCACTCAATAGAAATAGCAGGATTTTCTAATACTCGATATAGGTGGTGGAAACGACAAAGTTGTGAGTTAATTGACGCGGAAATGTTAACTTTTGCTAAACTGTTCACTCATCGGAAAGAATAGCTTTTGGGTGTAAAACTATTGGAACTTAAGTAGAGTTTGATCGTACTAGTTGTAGTGGCTTAGAGTCTAAGCAAATGTAATAAATGATTGTGAGAGAAGCCCTGAGTTTCAGTTAGTCAGGGTAGGCCGAGCTAAGGGCCTTAAGATATTACAGCCGGTTTTCTCTTTCCATGAACATCACACTGGGACGTGTGACGTGTCAGAATGGCCGTGTCGGAGTATAATATTGGAACGTCAAAACCTAACGGCTTTGGGTGTATTCAGTTACTCAATTGGCTTATGGACTATGATTGACAGCTGTCAAATTGAACTTGACAAATGGGATATGTCAGCTGTCAGGCTGACATCGATCAGTGAGCAAGCACTCTTGACGTGAGCGCAGAAAAAGACGGATGGTGGCCAATTGGAGTGTGACTTCGCCGCGTTCCTAATATTTTATCCGTTTGTATCCGCGCCCAGTGTGAATGTTATAAGTGATTCTTATAAGTGATACTTAGTTTAATAATCATTGCTAAATTCGTACTTTCAATTCGGCCTATTATTTCGTGAATCTAAGATGGATCCCAAAAGTTGAAATGGCGATGGGCGGGACACGTAGCCAGACTCACTGACAACCGCTGGACCACAACAACAACCTCGTGGACTGGCCGCCCAGGACAAAGAAAAAGGGGTAGACCAAATGCGCGCTGGGCAGATGACATTATAAAGGTAGCTGGTACTGACTGGATGCGAGTGGCAAAAGACAGAGAACGTTGGTCGGCTCTGGAGGAGGCCTTTACCTTCCGCTGAGAGGGGTTCTTGCTAAAACGAATAATGTTAATAATTACTAATAATTTGCATGACATAAATGAATTTAACTAGTATAAAAATGAAATTACAATCATACATACCTGACATGCTAATGAATCCTAATAATTATTAAAATTGAAATCAATTTATTTAAATCTTAAGACTTAAACAAACATTGTCAATTTATTTAATCTAAATTTAAATTTGTATACTTATTATGTTTAATGATTTTGCATGTACAATAAACAACAAAATTAATAATGTAATTTCTGTCTTAATGTAAAGCAAGAAATAAAAGGCTTTTTATTTTATTTATTTATAAGATGGATAAAGAATGTAGAAGCCTACGTCTCCCCGATATATATATATATATATATACAGACGAAAATAAATAAGCTCCTCCTTTTTGGAAGACGGTTAAAAATGTAGCACCTTTAACATTACGTTCGGGGAGGCCAATTCCTTCAATCGGGCTGATCGCAGATCGGTTTGATCTGACTCGTATCGTGTACACAGCCGAAAATGCAAAAACATCTTTCTTTTACAAATTATTTTCTTCTAAACTTCTTATTTGAGGGGACTTATTGAATGTTATTGTCGACAGTTATTTGTTCTTAATTTATCAAAATATATACAAAACTAGCTGTCCCGGTGAACTTCGTGTCACTTTAAAACCTTTCCTGGACTTCTACGAATATTTTAAGATTAAAATCAGCCCAATCCGTTCAGCCGTTTTCAAGTTTTAGCGCGACTAACACATTTGAAAATCCATTTTTATATATAAGAAGACTAGCCGTCCCGGCAAACGTTGCTTTGCCATAATATAAAGTATTTCGCAGATATTATTAATTTATTGAAGTGACTAAAATATAAGTATGTCGCCATGGCAACCTCAATCGCTATCCCGTCGCACAAACAATGGTCGCCATCAGTTTCAGGTTGTAATAATTTACTATTATTTATTCAACAAATGCACTTATCAATATATTATAATAAACTACCGAGTAGCCGATTCTCAGACCTACTGAATATGTAAAAATCAGTAAAGCCGTTTTGGAGGAGTTCGTGGACTAACATTCTGATACGAGAATTTTATATATAAGACTAGCTGTCCCGGTAAACTTCGTGTCACTTTAAAACCTTCCCTGGACTTCTACGAATATTTTTAACACTAAAATCAGCCCAATCCGTTCAGCCGTTTTTGAGTTTTAGCGCGACTCACATATTTGAAAATCCATTTTTATATATGTATAAGATATAGATAAAGACATAACGAGTCAGATCTACATCAGATAGTGTGTTATCTGCGAGTGACACTTGTGGCACTTACCGCATAGTTTACCGGTTAGGACCGGTTCACCAATTTGCGTTTAAAATCAATTCGCAGTATATTATCTTTAGGGCCGTTTACATTCAGCTCTGTCGGGCAGGGTGAGCAGAGAAGTGGGCAGCGCGAGAATGTAAACAGGTACTCGTGCTGCCACTCGTCATGCCGCTGCCGCTGCCCGCTGCACGACACAGCAAGTATGTAAGCGGCAGTGTAAACGCTGACTCGCGTCGTTACTGCCACAGAAGTATCCAGCGAATAGAATAAATTTAGAATAGCCTCTTGACAGACAGTGATAAAACATTGAATCATCATAATATTGAATTATAATTTAATATTTAATTATGAGTAGTAACGTTTTATACACCCCATACATTTTTCAAAAAGGGCGCTAGACTGTAGAGTCCATAGTTCGCCGTACTATGACCGCGCCCTTACTGACACCATTTATATGCATTTCAAATAATTTTCTTAAAATTTTCTTAACTCGCTTCGAACGTCTTTGTTAGATTCAACTTTTATAATTCCAAGTCAATTTTTAATTTGAATTCGCTCTAAGAGATGTAAATTAGCGACTTTTTTACCGAGACCCATGATTTTAGTAGTCTGATTAATATTCACTTAAAGTTTTTTTTGTTTGATTTCAAGTTCATATAAAATTAAAGTTGGCGAAAGTGTTTTTTAAGTTTTAACAAGATTAAGATGATATTAATTACTGAGCGTACCTAACTGGTAACTATCTATGTAAGGTCCACTGTTTTTGTTAAAAATATACGGTTCCCAAGCCATAAACGAATTTCGGCGCGGCTTCATCGAGTATTTTAAGGGTATTCCCTACTGTGAATCAGTAATTTACCGATTTAGAGCCTTATAAACTTATAATTTGAAAGCTACAGAGTTATAATAAAAAATACAGCATTAATCTTCAGTATCTCAACAATCCTTTTCACGTTTTAAATTTTCTAGTTTCGTATATTATACTCATGTTATCTGCTTCCAAAGTAAAGCCAATTTATTAAAATTCAAGCATACATTCAGCATCTCCTTAGTATTTATAAATTACTTTTATTTGAAACCCACGCCAATAGATCGACAATATCATAAACTCCTATTATTCCCCGTTTTAATTTTTTAGGTCAATTTTGAACTAAGTAAAAAAATTCGGTATTGGTGCGATCTCGGTAACGCGGCAAATGTATGGCCAAGTTAGTTTGCTCGGGGGACGGCCTTAATTAATTACAGTTTTTATTTTAGAGCAGCCATTAGCAAAATGTGGGTATAATGAAATCAAAGCGACCTAATATTGAGGAGTGCTAGACCATTAGAACCGAGCTGACTCCGTCCTAGGCCTTTAAACTAATTAAACTTCGATTATAATGAATAGGGAATAAATTAATTATAGAATCCGCCAGTGGTAATCGATGAAGCTCGGCCTGAGATTTGTTCCAATATTATTTAGCTGTAACAAGATTTTACCAACTTGTAACTCATAATAAAAATAACTGCTATACAACTCCGTTATACCAAAATATGTTAAACGACCCTGTTTCTAAGTACTAACGTGAAATATGTTTTAAAATCAAAGACGAAGTCGCGGGCAACAGCTAGTTAGTAATAATTTACCTCCTATAACTACTACCTATATACATAGCCAGGATCATAATATTTTTATCGAAACTTGTAGCAGAGTAGACAGAACTAATCTTATATGGTAAATTGCCAAAATTGTAAAAAAAATCGGCCAAGTGCGAGTCGGACTCGCGCACGAAGGGTTCCGTACCGATGCGATATAGGCAAAGAAATGTGTTTTTTGTATGGGAGCCCCCTTAAATTTTTATTTTATTTTAATATTATTATTATTAAGTACATAATATACTATAACAAAAAATGTGTGAAAAATTCAAGTACCAACCTCTTGCCATTATTGATTGCCGAAAAAATCACGTTTCTTGTAGGGGAGCCCCCCTTAAATATTAGGTTATTTTATTTTGTTTTCAGTATTTGTTGTTATAGCGGCAACAGGTCATACCACAATCTGTGAAAATTTTAGAAGTATAGCTAAAGCGGTTCTTGAGATATAGCCTGGAGACAGACAGACGGACAAACAGACGGACAAACAACGAAGTCTTAGTAATAGGGTCCCGTTTTTACCCTTTGAGTATGGAACCCTAACTAATATAATATTATTTTATTAAGTTGGAATATAATATTATTATAATAAGTTGGAATAAGTACCTACGTCAAATAATTAACCTGCTGTCAACAGACTAGCCATGGCCCATGCCTTGATAATTTGGCTGTAGCGATATCGATTTTTCTCAGCAATGACTAAAGCTAAGAAATTAAAGTTCATTGTCAGTATTCATCATGTCTTTGTCTTTGAATTGACCATAGCATATCGCGATTGGTGAACTTTTATAACACAAAATAATTAATCAAAAAGACCTCTGTAAAAAAAGGGATTCCTATTTTGCCAACAGAGAAGAGCTTCCAAAATTTGCACATAGATTGGTTCAAGCATACACTTTAATTTGCCCATAGCTTATATGAAATGAATACATTTCAACTATACATTACTTTTTTTGGTTTTTAAATTATGCGACAAAAACCATTTTGTCGCTACGCCCTTTCCATTTTTTGCTGTTTCATTGCTTGTTTTTACTTTAACGCGGCATCAACTTAACAAAAGCTATAAGTCCAAACCAACACAATAATAATATAAGTGCCTAAATTCCAAACAAAGTACTATCAGGCATATTAACCTACCCTCATTTAGTCATCGATCTTTATCGTCACAAGCATTAGCGGCTAATAGCAAAATGTTGCAAGCTCATCGTGAACTGAAAACTACGTAAATTGGTGGTAAGTTTTACATCGAAACTGCGATCACAATCATATTATTATTTTGTAAGGCATCGAGTTACCTATGATTTTTACTAGGTGCTACTTCGATGATATAAAAATTATAGTAAACTTTCCTTTTATTTATTTATTTATTTAAAAGATATACCAACGACACATTGCGGCAACATTCATAATTAAAATCTACTACAGTTATGATGAGATCTAACGCAATAGTCTATTACAGGTATATACAACTGAAACAAAGATTCTCCATAATACTTAAGATAAAAGAAAATTAAAACTTAAAAGTAAGATTCATGCATGCTTAAAAATGAACCCTATTAATACGACTACTTAACTTACACAATTAGTTTACAATTTACATACTTAATGATAATAACAAATGGTCAATAATAAAAGCTAATTCTAATGAAAGGTCATAGGATAAGAATAGGTTTTAACATGTCAGCAAATTAATTAAATTAAATTAAATCAAACCAAATCAAATTAAATTAAAATTAAATTAAATCAAATCAAATTAAATTAAATCGAATTAAATTAAATTAAATTAAATCGATTTAAATTAAATTAAATTAAATCAAATTAAATTAAATCAAATTAAATTAAATACATTATTGGGATAGTCAAGCATTACATTTACAATAATTATTAGAGGACAACTTACATTTAACATTATTATTACCAAACTTTACAGCTGCATTTAACATATTATACAAAATACAGTTAATTATTATTAATCACAAAGGTCAAAATATACAATTCATATCAATGTCAAACAGTTTTTTTTTAAAGTTTGCAAGGGAATCATAGAAAATGTCAATGTCATAGTCAGCGAGTTTGTTATAGGAGTATGTGATTCTGTTTATTGTAGAGTATTTACCTAGGTTGGTTCTTACGGGGATTGGTGTGAATGTTTTGGGAGGGCGCCTAGGAAGACAACGAGGTACGTGCATGTTGACGAGACCTAATATATTCGAACAGTCTAGTGTGCGATTAATTATTTTGTGAAGAGTGCAGAGATCAGCTACTAGCCTACGTTGCTCGAGAGAGTGGATGTTAAAATGTTTCAGGCGTCTTTGGTAGTTAGCTCTGTAGGGGCAAGACTTATCCTTGTAGGAGAGGTAGCGTGTGAAGGCTTTTTGGACGCTCTCTATCCTTTCGCTATGAATTTTATAGTGAGGGTTCCAGACCGGTGATGCATATTCAAGAGTACTGCGTGCTAGAGCGTTGAAGATTGTGATAATGCTATCAACCTTTTTGAATTCAGCGGTGTTACGTTTAATTAAACCCAATAGCATCCATGATTTTGCTAGAATCTGGTTTAGGTGTTCCGCAAAGGATAACTTGTTATCAAGAATGACACCTAGATCCTTAATTACTGACACTTCCTGAAGCAGCTGGCCCTGGATGAAATAACGGGATTGAATTATATTTCTTTTGCGTGAGAATTTTATGTGGGCGCATTTAAGAACATTGAGGCACATTCTATTAGCGTTACACCACTTCTGGAGAGCATTAAGATCTGTTTGAAGAAGGATACTATCCTCAATTGATTTGATTTCTCGGTATAATTTAAGGTCGTCAGCGAACATAGAGTACTTACTAAATTTCAAATATAACGAGATATCGTTTATAAAGATCAGGAAGAGGATGGGGCCAAGATGAGAACCCTGGAGAACTCCAGAGGTGGAAAAAAAGGGTTCAGAGGAGTATCCATTGACCGTCACTCTCAGAATTCGGTTTTCAATATAGGAACGGCACCATGAGAGTAGCGGATCCTGAATACCATACGCATGTAGCTTAGCGATTAATATATTATGGTCTACTTTATCGAAGGCGCTGCTGAAGTCAGTGTAAATAGCATCAATTTGCTGTCGGCCGTCCACACTTTTAGTTATATCGCTTAAGTAGCTAACTAGGTTTGAAACAGTAGAGCGGCCTTTGCAAAAGCCGTGTTGACAATCAGAAATTATACCTTTGAAGTAAGAGGTAAGAACTGGACAAATCAAGCTTTCAAAGACTTTGGCGAGCACGCTGAGCATTGAGATCGGACGATAATTGCAAACATTGTTCTTAGGGCCTTTTTTGAAAATTGGGAGTATATTAGCGGATTTCCACAAGCTTGGAAAGGTCGAGCTTTCAATAGATTTGTTAAATATTATTTTCAGGGGTAGAGTCAGGTTTTTGTACGTCTTTTTTATAAAGAGAGGAGGGATACCATCTGGTCCAGCACCTTTACTTGAGTCGATATTTTTTAGAGCTTTTGAGATTTCGCGTTCCGATATTTTAAGAAAAGAGAGGGAGTTTTGAGGGTGAGGTACAATGTGTGTTTCAATACAATGATTAGGATTTGGTTTAGAAAATAGGGTAGAGAATTGTTCGGCAAACAAGTTGCTTATATCTCTACCTGATTTAGCAACGCTATCGCCAAGAATCATTTCGGAAGGGATTGAAGACAGGGAAGTTCGTCTCTCTTTAATATATGACCAAAATTTTTTCGGCTCGCGATGTATGGAATTTTCGGTATAGGATATATAATTAGCGTAGCACGATTTCAATACGGCCTCGACTCTAGATTTCGCCAGTTGAAATTCCAACAGGTCTCTGGGATTTTTATGGGCTTTAAGGCGCCGTCTAATTTTTTCTTTTTCAGTGATCAGCTTTATTAGATTACGTGAGAACCAAACCGGGTACTTTCTGTTTCTATGTATAGTTTTAGGTACGCAAGTCTCAATTATTTTATTCAACTTTTCGTAGAATAAGGCAACCATATCGTTTACGTTATTGCATTCTAACAATTCATTACTCCAATTGATTGAACTAAGCTCGGTGTTGACAAGGTTGTAGTCGCATTTTTTAAAATTGTGGATAGCAAAGGATTTGTTACGTAGAAACTTGGTGTTCGAGCCGTCTAATGTCAATTCAATTTCTATTGGAGGGTGATGGGGGTCTAGTTTGCTTAGCAGTTCAGAAGATTTTGTGACTTTGGTATTATTGAAGTTGGACAAGACTAGGTCTAGTACGCGCCCGTTGTGGTTTTGAATACTATTGTATTGAGCGAAGTCGTTTAAGGACATAAAATCTATTAAAGAGAAACCGAGAGAGCTATTATAGTTACTGGGCTGCAATTTTGGTGGGTTGTATGTGTCGAGTGTCCAGTTAATGAAGCCTAAGTTAAAGTCTCCGAGCACAATGACATTTCCCTGATAAGTCTGTAATTTAATATTTATGTTGTCTAGAACTGCGTTTAAAGTATTAATATTGACTGGGGGAGGTAGGTAGAGTATACAAATCAAGAGATTACTATTTTCCAGCTTTACATTTATCCAGAGGTCTTCGTGTTCACTCTCAAATTGTTCTAACCTACAAGATTCATATTTTTTGGATATAGCAAGAAGCACACCGCCGCCTGATTTAGAACAAGAGGCCGTTGTTTCACGATCGTGTCTGTACTTAGTATAATCGGCAGTAAAAAGTTCACTATCCAATACATTTATGTCGAGCCATGTTTCAGTTACAGCTATTATGTCAAATTTACATTGAAGGGTAGCTAGCCGGATGTCTTTAAGTTTTGAGTTCATTCCGCGGAGGTTTTGATAATAAATAAGAACCATATTGTAATATTGTAAATTTCAACGGTCTATTAGTCTGTCATTAAGTTAAATTAAAGCTTATTTAGTGAGTCGTAGCATTTTATTTGTTTGGCTGGCGACTGATCATCACGTCTGATATAAATACGACCGTTTCTGATCCATACATATTTAATACCTTTATCTTTAGCGACTTGACGAGTCCGAGCGTGTAAGGCTTTATAGTAAGGAGCAAGGTGTTCCGATACAAAAATGCTAGAATTTGTAGTGCCGTATCCCAAGTGGCTAGAGCTTAAGCGATCGTTAGGCTTGTTTTTGTTGAACTTGCTAACGGCTGCGATGACTGAGTCTCTCAGCTTGGTGTTCCTAAACTTAACTATAACTGTTCGGGGTCTTTTAGTGGTTTCATCCATTTTTCTCACACGCGTGCAGGATAAAATGTCGTTTTCCGAGATAGGATGGGAGATGGCTGTGCCGAGCTGCGATATGACGGAATAGAGATTTTCAGATTTCGACTCGGGTATTCCGTGTACTTCGATGTTATTTTCCCGAGCATGTTGTTCTATTAAGTTGAGTCTAGTAGACAGATTTTCGACTGTTTTTGAGAGGTTAAGATTTTCTTTAGTTAGGTGTCGTATGTGTTCTTCGGACTCTTTTAGGGTAGAGTGCATGTGATCGTATTCTGCGTTCAGGAACTCCACGGATTCTATAAGCTCATTCAGTTTTTTTAATTCAGTTTTTATAAGGTTGAATTCTTTAGAAAAGAATGAGTCGATAGCTGATTTGACAGAGTCATTAACTGCAATCTGGATTTCTTGCTTTATGGTCATTAATAATGTGGGATCCAAGGCTGAGGTTTTCTTCGTGAGATCGGTTGTTGATTTTTTATGACGAAAGGTGATGTTATTCGAGTGGTCGCTAGTGTCGCCGTCGGAGATCGGAGAGTTCGTCATGACGTTGTTGTTGTGGGGACGTATCGGAGTGTTGCTATTGTCCGTTTTTGGGTTCTTACAACGGCAAACTGGGCAGATCCAAGCTTTTTTTTGTTCCTTGGTCATGGCTTTATAATTTTTCTCGTTGATATTGGCACATAGTAAGTCAAAATAAGACTTACAATTACAGCAGGATAAGTATTCACGATCCTTTATGGTGTTAGGACAACCAGCGCATAATCTAGCAGAGTTTTTGGTAGACATTGTAACTGCTGCTTCTTGTCTACAAGGAACTATAGGACTAAAGACGCATTAAATTAATTTGTGGATGCTAGCGCCCTCTGTTGGTAATATTTGGATTTCCGATCGATTTATGTTTATGGAATCGACCTTACGTTTTAGTTTGACGATTATTCGCTAGATGGCAGCTGCTCCACGTCCGTTATGTCTCTCAATATAGTAGGGCACTGGCTTGATTTTGGAAATTTCGTGAAGTTACTTGTAAATATTCGCTGGAACGTTCAGGGTTTTTACTGCAAATTGCTTAAGAATTCAGTAACAATTTGCTTGGATAACACTTTCACTAGATGTTTGCAGTATATTCTTTAGATGTTTTCAATTTTCATCAAGTTTTAATAGAGTTAACTATTTTTTAAGCACTGATTTATACGGAGCTAATGTTACTGTGGCTGGGGCGCCATCTATGATCAAAATTGCATCGTAACCACTATTGTGCTGTTAAAGCCATGTGGGAATTTCATACAAAATGCAATACAGCCGAAATGCAGTGCAATCCAGGTGGGATTAACATTTTAACAGAAACTCTGTTAAAATGTTAATCCCGCCTGGATTGTCTATTGCCCTCATAATTATTATCAATGACGTAGGATACACGCTCAGTTTCTCATCAGTTCAGTTCATCAATCTGGTTAAAGATTGACGGGAAACTGAACGTCTAACCCGCGAATTGATGGACTGATAATATTTTTTTTACTATGTAAGTACTATCAGCGAAGTCGATTCCTAGGCCTGATGGCGGACCGAAGTAATTCGGTCACGTTATATCAAATCGTTGCGATTGGTCACAGCTAATATTGAATTGACAATCCACAGTTATATCAAACCCATGCGACTGGTCACAATTGAACTGACAAAAGCCAAACAAATGACGTAGCTCCATCAACTGCATAGGAATCAATTTCATCGATGGTACTTTTTGATCATCAGTCTGGCGTCAATCACAGATGGACGGAACCGATGCCAGATTGACCGAGCCGTTGTCAATGCCACCAACCTTTTTTGTCCAGGTGGTCACCTCGGGGTGATAATCGCGATGCCGGTGTCCGGTCTGCTCGCGGAGACGGCTCTGGGCTGGCGGTCCATCTTCTACGCGGTGTCGGCCATCACGGGCGGAGTCGCGGCGCTGTGGTACTGCTTCGCCGCCAACTCGCCGAGGGAACATCGCCTCATGACGGAGGAGGAGAGGAGCTATATCGAGCGGGATCTTCATGTTTCCGAGAAAGGAGTACGTATGAGCCATTTACATAGTTGAGCAGTAGCCAGCTGAGTCAGAGAATTTTCAGTCAGTTTTGAAACATAAAGGCTCATCTTCTTCAGGTCATGATGCATAACAATGATTGACACCAGGATTGCACAGTCTACGATATGCCACAGAAGCCTCTTAAAACTTAACAGATTATACGTACTAGCCAATCGTGTTATCCGTCCTAGTCCTGTTACTCCAAAAAATAGTTTGAATAATACCTATGCAGCTAAGGCTTCACAAACAAACGGCATTTGTCGACGGCACGCATCGACAGCAGCCGTCAACTCGCGTGCCGTGGACAAGTGCCGTTCGTCTGTAAGACCGCTGTGTGTCTCGAGCTCTCACAGCATCAAACAAGTTTTACAAAAACACCAAAACCTTATTTTCTCATGTTTTTAGATTGCCGGTATCGGTGTAAGTAGTTGATATTATGTTCATAGCACAACATCTTCAGCACCTGTAGTGACCCAAATAAAACTTCCCGAAGCAAAATAAATTAGCCGCATGAGTAATTACTTCCAAACAGCTCCAGAAGTCCAGACTCACTACATTCGGCTGGCTCCGACTGCGGTCTTACATTGCATTTCCAATCTTCATTCATAAACTCCAATTTACATTTTCATCTCGCAGCAAAGGTATATTGATAACTTATTTCATACAATTTGCAGAAGTTTTCCAATTCTTACATTTCCATTTTCCATAATTATTAATGTTTGTGTTTTGATTCGGCGTTTTATTACTTTAACCCCGTGGCATCTTACTGTATTATATATGTTGTACGGTATACTCCTACCAGCTGAAAATACATATGCAACTTACTATAATGTGCGCGTACCTAATGCCCGGTTTCTGAGGAACTTTTAACGGCCGTTTATCTATTCAATAGCGCTATTGGTTCGATAAACTAAGAAAGTGCGTTTCTGAACATCGCAATGTAAGACAAACTCCGTTTATAGTAAGGTTAACTTAACTGACCAACGTGTGCCGTTTAGCGATTCCATAACTTTATTTGACGCTTTGCTTCAAGCAAATTACATTAACTTTTAGGCTTAAGCTTGTTATTATTAAAAAGCTTCGTATAAAAATTAACGTGATGTATACGAGCAGCCCGTCAGAGTCTGATTTAGAAGTATTGGAGTTTATTTCTTATATTTGAGTACCGTACCTACTTACCTAGAATTTTACGGCCGTTTTCAATAACGTACGGTCTATCTACAGATAAAAATTATTAGTTATAATATAACCGTAAAAATAGTTCAAAAGTAAACATAATATTGTGTATATTTTTAATGTTCTTATAACGAGTAGATACACGCGTTTTTTTTATTAGTGAAATTTTGGCTGACGAGATTCGGGTGCCAAGAAACGTGAGATATCAAAACCCAAAAAAGTATATTGTTTGGCCTAAACAAAGCAACAAGTGTTACAACAAAATAAAAGAGCAGGTAGTCTTATGTCTCTACAAACATGAAACAGATGTTGATTTGGTTCTCCGTTAGTATAATATGTATTGTGTTCTGTATTGTGTTCTGTAATGTGGACTGTGGTTGTATTAAAACTACTTACATAGTAGGTAAATGATTTACAAATTGCAACATTTTTATTCAGTGTGCATCTCATGAAAATCGGATCAGCGGTTTTATAAAAAAAGATAAAGCACAAACGTAAGTAATGAACATGGCAATGGCCAATGGAATGGAAACTAGACGAAACTTTTTTGAACATAAATGAGTTTGACGTTTATTAAAAAAAATTGACTACGATCACAGAGACATACTGCTACGATCGTTCATTCATCCGCTGATAAATAGCGAATTTTAATAATTTATAACTAAAACAATGCTTATTTACTTATTTACTCTTGAATAAAATATTTATATTATTCGCTTATTCGTAAATATTCGTATACGTTAATAAAACAAGTAATAATCCTGAATTTAAAATAGTGAATTTTAAAAGACCCATCTTACGACAGATTGTGGAACTGCTTAACTGTTCGATAGTTATTGAACGCTTCATTGCGTACTCAGAAACCCAGTGACAGTTAACCGACGTTTATCCTATAGTTAACTTTATTGTACCAATAGCTAATGAGAGTATAACTGAGAACTTCAGAAACCGGGCATTAATGATACGAATAGTATATTTTAAAAAATTACAAGCGGCTACCTATTATTATCTGCAATCATGCAATTGCAATTTCAGCACGTTAGATTTTTGATTGAAGATACTAGGAATTCCATTAATAGTCCTATCTATCTCGAAGGGCCAAAAATAGAACTTTCTGTCTCTCTCTGTTTCTTCTCTGTGTCAATATCGTTTTTATTAATTTATTGATTCACCAACAGAATAACTTACATTAAATGCAAAATAATACAGCAAAGTTTTTATGGATGAAATGTGATGAAATGAAATACTGTGAATTAATACCTCGATCATGGGAATCGCAGACACAATAGATTTTCAATTGTTATGGCGGCAGCCGGGTCTCGCTTGGGGATTGATGGGTTAAATTGTTACATATAATCATAGTTACAATATTATGTTTCGAAGTAGGAGAAAAAGAAAAATAAACTTGGGAGGTGTCAAGGGACACTCGGACGGATCGAAGTTGCTTTCTATGAGAGAGAGAGAGAGAGAGAGAGAGAGAGAGAGAGAGAGAGAGAGAGAGAGAGAGATAGAGAAATACAGAGAGACACGCGCACGCCGCACGGTTTACAACTATAGCAACAAGTGTTGGTCTTCATTTTTTCCGTCTAGCCCCTTTCGCAACGCGCGATAAGGAACTTCGTTCCAAAAATTAATTGTGTGGTTACGTTTATTGTCCAGTCATCGCACATCCCTTGGCGTCGCATCCTGAGCACGCGGTCCCTGTGGGCGGTGGTGGTGACGCACATCGGCGGCTCCTGCAGCTATATCCTGTTCTTTGTTGACATGCCCACCTACCTCGAGCGCGGGCTGCAGATCTCGCTCAAAAACGTCAGTATTTTTCTATTTGTAGGACAATGTTACTCTTAAATTATGCAAAAAAATTACGATTACAGAACCCTAGTACTATTAATATTATTATGTCACAGAGCGCGTTCCTGTCAGCTCTGCCGTACATCGGCATGATGTCGGGGGGCCTGATCTCGGCCAGCGTGAGCGAGCTGCTCCTCAACCGCGGGTACATCTCCCTCTCCATGTCCAGGAAGATCTTCAACTCTATAGGTGGGTCCGCATGCAGTCAGGGCAAAATCGGCAATTTTTTCCAATTAAATTTTGAGCAGTCATCATCATGTAATCATCATATCACCACTTTGATGAATATGGTACCAAACCACGATCATACCCTATACAACAAAACAAAAATTTTGAAAATTGGTTCACAAACGGTGGAGTAATCGTTGAACATACATAAAAAAATATCCACAGAAGAATATAGAATCTCCTTCCTTTTTGGAATTTGGTTAAAAATTACAGGATGTTAGCAATTATTACTTTCAAGTAGACTAGCAGGGCGATTCACGATTCCCATTCGACATGCATTCGGAAACTTCACCGTGCAGTCATTGGTCGCTTAGCGCAGCGAGCGTTTATTGGAAGTCACGCGATGAAATTTCCGAATCAGAGTCAAATTGGGCGTTGTGAATCAGGGCCCAGATCCGCGCGCAGGCGATGACACACATAACAGGAAAAGATGTGGCCGATATAGACGGACCGTATCTTGCAGTTGAAACCGACTGCAAAATCTGCATTTTTCATACTAAATTCATATCCGCAATACACGTACCGCTCGAGCAGTTCGTGAGCGGTCGGTGCAAATTAATTCAACGCAACCACTCTCGAGCAGTCCGTCCCGACTGCAACTTGCGTTCCGTCTACGGCCGGTCTAAATGGCGCGGGCGTTGTGTACTTTTTATAATGGCCAAAAATGTTAAACTCATGTCAAGATTCGTCAAAAAGACGGAGAGAGAGCCTATCGCCGGCGCGTGCTAGGAGAGTTAGTAATACAACGTGGCGAATGTTTATGACCATATCTAGTTAGCCTACTGTCACATTCGTTTTTTGCAAACCGTTAGCAAAAACCTATAGTCTGTGCGGAACTAGTTGGCCTTAGGTAGGGACGGGGGTGAGGGGGCGGGTTGCTTGCTGCTCGCAACGCACATGAGATGAGACGGTGACGACCAATCTCAAGATATCGTGAACTATAATATTATTTAATTATTGAAAAGAATAAATAAAAGACAATTAATCAGTTTTATATCCTAAACTATTGACATCGGCTTTCCGTTTTTTAAAAACGTATGCACTTTAAATATTATTTCCTTAGATTATCTTTTTATCGGCGGACTCATCTTGCTATCGCATTCTCTTGTGCTTTTTGTCTAAACTAGCCAGAACTGTCAAAATCAAGCGCCCCCGCCTCTCCGTCCTACCGCTCATATACCTAAGGCGCGGCTGGCGCGGCCAACTAGTTCCGCGCGGACTATAGTTTACCGAGAAAAATACCATTATTATCATCATTATTTCGTACTTTTACATTAAAATTCAGGTCACATTGCATTTAATTGTAAATAATTTATTGTAATCTGTAAATAGCATGAAACCCCACGCGTGTGTTGTGTAGTGTTTTGTAAAAGCTGCATCAATTATTCAGGCCACATTTGCGTGCCGGGATTATATTATAATAATAAAAGAAATAAATTAAAAATAAAAAACCCGACTGCAAAAATGTTAACTAAAATGAGCGAAACAAGACCTAATTCTGCCGGAGGCATCGAATCCATGTTTTAATTGATACGACTCTTGCTTACGAGTTTCATGCCAGGATAAATAGAAGGTTACATAGAAAAATGTAGAAGAAGAAAGTGGATAATAAAATGCAGTCGGAGGCATGTCGCACCAAGTTTAACATTAATTCATAAATCATAAAATATTATGCCTCCGACTACTGCGGCGTCAAACATCCGCCATTTTGGTTTTTTCTTAATGTCACCTATCTAAGAACACTCGGGCTATTAAGACAAATCTAACGATACCTCAAATGTGAAAATTCGTTTAGCCGTTCTGAAGATACGAGGTAATAAAGAATATTACATACATAGAAGATACGAGCTAAACACATAACCCTCCTGGCGTTATTCGTTAGTAAAGTTTTTTTTTCGTTACGTTGAATAATTATGATATGTAATTTACTTATTAAATTAATCACGGTAATTTACAATTCACATTAAAATTAAGTGAGTAGTGAAGTGAAGCAGTAATTAGCTATTTTATAATAGCTTTATCAGTACCATTACAAAAATAATCAATTATGGTGCGGTTTTTTTGCGTTAAGGGGGCAACTAACGCATAATTTTTGATTTTATAATTCATTTTTATAGTTGAAAATAAGCCCCGAATTGTTTCATTTTTTTTAAATTAGATACTACATTATATTTCCAAGAATTCGATCTGAGCAAAAACACGATAAGTTTGTATCTTAAAATTTTCTCGATAGAAAAAAAAATCGCAAAGATGCATAAATTTTCACAAATCTTTCATTTATTGCCATAACCAAGCATTGAACTAAGTTAATATTTAAACACAATATTGTATAAAATTCTATCATTAAGAAACCGACCTACCTGATTTTTAAAATGTATATAATATTTATCGAGTAATTGAGAAAAAAATAATTTGGCGATCCGCGTCATCCTTCTTCACCTGGCATATGAAAGACGTGGAGGGCGTGAGTATGAAGAGAGAAGGACGATGTTTGATTTTTTGGGTATTGACGGACATTGTTTGTAGAGTCCACATCCTGAGGATGCTCCGGTGTTGGAGCGAAACGCGCGTCGAGGTTTTCAACCTGCATGGTGGTGAGAGGCCTTGCACGAATTTGCCAACATTATTGCTTGTGTGGTAGTGGTGTTTGCAAGTTCTTGCATGCGAGTGTACGCATAGGCAGTGTGGGAGGAGGGAGGTGCTGTACGCATGCCTATGCGTGCACTCACTCATTTACTTGAAGGTGGAAGTTTATTTCGCGGAATATTGCTAAAAATAATAACAAAATAATTTTTTTTGACACCAATTTATGTAGTAGATGGATTTCGAGAAAACTTTCAAGTCATGTAGGCTACATATTTTTATCCCGGCATTCCCACGGAAACGAGAACCACCGCGCGCTGTAACTGAAGTCCATGCGGACGGAGTCGCGAGCAGCGGCTAGTTTAGTTTAATAAAATGTATATTTCAGGCTACATCGGCATGGCGCTGGGCCTGGTGGCGCTGTCGTTCATCGGGCCGGCGCAGCGCGAGTGGGCGGTGGTGACGCTCATCGCCGCACTCACACTCAACGGCTTCTACACCGCTGGTTTTATGGTTTGTTCCAGTCATGGACGTATAAAAAAGGCGGATGGAGTCCCACCGTACACAAAACTGTGTCGTTCAGAGTCGGCCAGCTGGCTGTATGTACACGGTGCGCACGTACACATTCTTGCGCTAGTCCATACCATTTGACAGGCGTAAGAGCGTGGCCGACTCTGAAGAAACGTGAAGACAGAGTTTTGTATATAACAAGACTCCGCCCGCCTTTTTTTCTACGTTCATGATTAGGCCTTCTAGGGTAAGACCGCCAGTAGTCAGCCCCACACCAGTAGACAGCCTTTTTCGGCTAAAAACCTATAGAAATAGCGTTCTATTGCAAATTAACCAATCAACTTACTTTAAAAAAAACCTTGGCCTTCTTATTGGTCAGTTCAGAATGTCACAGTGACGCTAAGTGGCTGCAAGAAATGGTAATCTGATTCCAATTCGACGTTGTCACTAGTCGAGCTAAGATTTGGCGTGCGCGCCAAAATTTTCTTAGTGGGAAGTGCCCGACAAATAGGTGAGTTATTGTGATTTCTTACGAGTATTAACTTTTGTGTCATGTTTTATTAAAATATATTGTAATTACATTTTTTACGCCTAAATCAAATTAATTATAGAACAGTTTCTTTATAGTTATTTAAATAATGAGGTGGCTGACTACTGGGTATGTGTTTCTTGTAGGTTCACATCTGCTTTGGTTGTGGTTCACTTACGGTTCGGTTCCGCTGCGTCTGAGCAAATTTCAGTATCGTGCTAACGTTCCAACCGTAACTCAACCTTAGATGGAACTCGAACGAAGCGCAACGTTTGACCTTTAGACAGACAATGCAGCGGACCAATCAGCGCCCTTCTGATTTAATTTTGATTGGCTTAAATATGAACAAATTTTTTCCGATGCGTTAATTGGTCAATTGATAAATTGTTTATTTACATATGGATAAATATGACACGAGTGAAGTTGTTTTGGTACTTGGTAGTTATGATCAATGATGTGAATGATTATTACTTGGAGTTTTTAATTTACGTAGATGAATTTTTAATATTGTTTTACTATATTTTACAAACGCCATATAAGTGTTGAATAGTGACACATAGTGTGAATTGTGATTTGTGACTTGTGACAAAAGTTTTATGTGGCGCAGAAAACATTTACGTAAAGAAGTAATGTCAAAATTCAATTCACTTTTTAACAAACTCAAATAACAAAACAGTCCGTTGCATGTTATTTTACAGCTTTAAAGTAAAATAGAAGCTTAAATTATAATTTAATTATAGCCTATGTTATATTTTTCCATCGATTTTTGTCAATTTAACACACCAAAATAAGAAACGTTTCAGAAACGTGCGAGTAGAAGTTGCATTGTATCAACTTTTTGTTTTGACAGCGTTTGCGCTCGGGCTGAGGTTCAGTAACGTCTTCCATTAGCTGTCAAAACGTTAGCGCGATACCGAATAGTTCCAAAAGTCGATCAACGTCCGAGTTTCACTTGCGTTTCAGTTGAATAAATTTATCGCGATTGCCCTGCTGGTGAGGTATACCCAGTGTTCAGCAATCAGTAACTTACGCTGTTTAATTTATTCATTTATTTATGAAGCATCTACCTACCAAGTAATTTCTTAGTTTTTTGGCATTGTCAGAGACCAGACATGCATTGTTTATTTGTTTTAGTTCTATAGGTCTCTTTCGAGGCCTACCTAAGGAGAGGCTGACTACTGGTAGCTATTTGGCCGAGAACTGGGTTGTGACGGCTGAGTACTGGGGAAATGTGCCTTATTTTGAAAAATACTTTATTTTCAATACTTGTTAAGAAAAATTATCTTATATGTTAATTTAATGACAAAGTTTAATAAATAATTAAGTGAATGAGTACAAAAGGTTTTTGATTACTATTTTAAATAATTTTCTATACACATTTAAGCTTGCGCTTTCCACTAAAAGGCTGACTACTGGTGCCAGTGCCAAAACCATTTTGAGACTCAAACAATCGGACGAGAATGCCGCGTCCTGCTCTAACAACGTCATTTCACGTTTGTTAGAGTAGGACGTAACATTCTTGTACGATTGTTTGAGTCTCAAAACCGTTTCGTAGTAGGCCTACAGTAGCGGCGTTAGGGGGAGTGCGACGCTGGGCGAGCGCCCAAGGTGCATAAAAAGGGGCAAAGAAGGCAAACAAAAAACGCCACGAGCCAACACCCTGGGCGCCGAAGAAATTTCTCTTACTTACTTACTTTTACTTGGTAGTGCTAAAACCGGCACTAGTTTGCTCACTTCCTTTGATCGCTGAACAAAATACAGAAACTGCATAATTTTCTACGACAGTACCTAATGCAATAGCCCGTCCTAATAATTCCTAATCTTAAGTATCGTCAAAATCGGTTGAGGAGTTTCGTAGGCTGGAAATAAAGGCGATCACTATTTCTAGGCCTATAACTGAGTATTCTGAATAAAGGAAAGTAATTCATAAAAAACCCTTAACTTCAATACTCTTTGTTGTAATACACTCGACACTACTGAGGATTCGAAGTTTTCTTCTTTAACTAAAAGACTATGCCGTATTGTGGATTCCAAACAAAAAAATTAAGTTTAGTATCGTCCATAGATGGTGTATCTGGACATGTCTCCGAACTACGCGGGCGTGATGCTGTCCATGACCAACTTCGTCTCCAACATCGGCAGCGTCCTGACGCCCATCGTCACCAGCCTCATACTCAACAATGACCCGGTGAGCATCTACAACTAGTTACTAGACGAAGGACGGTGGAACTCCATCCTCCATTTTGTCGGTCAGCAGGCTTACCATAACCATAGAAACGGTTTCTTTCTACGGAAGAATATACAAAGTGACAGATTGACAAAGGTATAAACTCCGATAACATGGCGCGCCCCTCCAAATTACTGTTTCAATGTGTGTAGTCAATCCTTATGAAAGAGTTTGTGTGTAGTTGTAAGTATTCAACTAATCGACCAGTACTCGTAATATTTCACAGTTTCTTATGTCATTGTCAACTAATCATAACTAGACGACCGCGCAGGACAACGCACTTCAAACGTTTAGACAACGCACTTCAAAAGTTTTGAATTTTGGAGGGGAGCGCCATGTTTTCGTAGTTTATCTGTGCCTCTATTCCGCGATTTTGTAACTAAAATCTGTCAATATAATATCCATTCTATCCCATTTCTAATATTGTTTTGCGACTGCTGGAGGTAGCGAGTCACATGACAACAAAAGAAAACCAGACTAGAGCGAGGACTTAGGATTTGACTTTTACATGATTTACAGAACTACTAAGGATCTTATGACGCTTGGAATTTGGATAATACTAACATGTAGGCGTAGATGCGAGTTAACTGTCTCTCAAAATATCTCCAACGCGGCTATCTATAGCTTTGTCCACACTGTGTCCTTTTTGTTCATCAAGGACATGCGTTATAGCGCAGTCAACAGCGAACGTGAGGCATGCCCGTGACGCATGCCCTCTGACCGTAACTCCAAAGCTTTCGCTTTGTTCTTTATTGAAGACGAAAGTGCACAGTGCGGACATAGGTTATTAGATTTTAAAAGTCCTATTTTGGCAAAAGCGATACTTGTATGATATTGATGGGACGACGATCTTTACGACTAATGAGCTGTTTCTACGCCGGGCCGGCTTGGAACCGGTGGTAAGCGTGCTTGTTGACTCGACGTTCAAAAAGAGCTTGAAGAAGTAACAGACAGACAGACACATTTTCCTATTTGTAATATTATAGTGCCTCCGTGGTCCAGTGATTTAGAGCCTGGCTTGGAGGAGGAGGGAGGGTGGTTAGGACGATGCAGGCTGATCACCTGATTGTCTGACAAGTAAGATGTGTCGTGCGTCAGATGGGCATGTAAAAAGTCGGTCCTGCGCCTGATCTCTCGCTAGTCGTATAGCTCTCTCCCACTGGGTTACGACAGTAGTGGAACAATGGAACAGAGAGTGCTCCTGCATAACTGGCTTAGTTTCAATGAAACTGGCCTCCGCTACCGAAACCGGTGTGGGAGTTATTACTTATTAGTAATAGTAATCCCACCAAAACATTAAATGTAAAAGGAGCCAAGCAAAATATTGCATAGCTATGCAATACTTCTGTCGTAAAAAGTTTTCAGATCACATTCAAGCCAAGCCTTCAACTTATTTTGTAATTTAAGTCAACATTCAGTGAATGTATCAATAGTTTTCTTTATTTTAAAATATTATAGTGGCTCGGCAATGAGCACATAATTATTAAGAAACAAATATAAAACTGCATATTTGGAGGAGTTCATACTTACACAGACGGCAAACGTTAAGTGTTTTTTTTAGTTTATCGACGACGCATCTGGTCGATGCAGGTACCCATATAAATCCAATTAGTCGCTGATTATTTCTCTAGTGCTCATTGCCAAGCTGCTATAATAATTTAAAATAAAAAAAAACTATTGATACATTCACTGAATGTTGACTTCAATTACAAAATAAGTTGAAGGCTTGGCTTGAATGTGATCTGAAAACTTTTTACGACAGAAGTATTGCATAGCTATACAATATTTTGCTTGGCTCCTTTTACATTTAATGTTTTGGTGGGATTTCATTTCTTTTTTTAAGGTTTTTTCTTTTCAGGTCACGTTAAAACTATTCTACCATATTAACAAAGTCTTAAGACTTCGCCGTCTGTCTGTCACCAGGCTGGATCTCGAGAACCGCAATAGCTAGATAGTTGAATTTTTCACAAGTTATGTATTTTTGTTGTCGCTATTAAATTTAATAGTCCTATTAAAATTAAATAATTTACGAATGGCGAGTCTCGTACAACAAACACGATTTTTTTTGCTTTTTCTGCTCTATCTTCATAATGGTAACAGTTAAGTTTTTGAAAAATTCAGAAAATACTCAATTGTATTTCAACTTTAATAATAAATAATACAAAATTAAATAAACCTTTTATTTAAGAGGGGCTCCCATACAAATTTACGGTACAGAACCCTATCTACGCCAGTCCGACTCGAACTTGGCCGGTTTCATAAGTTTTCCTTTCATTGTGAATAAAGACCTATCCGGGTACCAAATTTCAAGGTTCTAAGTCTGCTAGAAGTACCTTCGAATTTTGATGATCTGTCAGTCAGGGACAAAACGTAGTAACTTTGACCATCCGTAACTAGTAAACTATCAGAATATAATGTAATTTGGAGGTTAAGCTAGTTTTAATACTTGCTCCTAGTCATGGAAATTCTAAATCTTTGCTTTGTTAACATCGAAGATAAGGAGGGTGTGAAATAGCCGCGAACCGCTTCGAGAAAAGTATGGTAAGGCCGTGCCTTTGCTAAAAAGCTTGGCTGGGGTACTGCCGTGCCCCCAGATGATTTATTTATTTTCACAGACGAACATGGGCGGGTGGCGCGTGGTGTTTTTGCTAGTGGCGGGGCTCTGTGTCGTCACCAACTTCGCCTTCGTGCTGTTCGTCCGGATCCATCGACGCGAGTGGGACGACCCCAAATACCTGGACAAGAGGAAATCTGACCCCGGTATGCTGTTACTTATGATGACGATGAAAGTCTCCTCATTACTCATACTCGTACAACCCGATCGCAATAACTTGAGACTCGATTTGACTTGAGGCCCGGCTTACGGCTATATTATTTATTATAATATAGCCGTAAGCAAGTCTCAAGACATATCTTGACATATCTTGAGATATGTCTTGGTATGGTATGGTATGGTATGGATGGTACAAGTCAGTCAACATATTGACTGACTTGTACCATCGAGGAAGTTCATTCCTATGCAATTGACAGACCAACGTTATTTGGTCGAATATGTCAATTCAATGTTAATTGTGATCTGTCGGCTGGGTTTGACGTAACGCAACCAAACTATTTAGGTCCCCGATTTGCATAGGAATCAACTTCTCTGATAGTACATGTGGGCCTGAACTATGTATGAGGAGGCCGATCGTTAAGGTTGGATTGAGAAGCCGTCCCGACTCCCGACCGAACTCGTTCACACGCACGGGAATGCACAATGCACATAACGAATCATCGTCAGGTCGGCTTGCGATCTCTGCTATCGGAACGATCGGAGATTTTCTGATGGGGGTCTTAAATTTAATGCAGCGAGCCATCAGTGCAAATGTCGAAATGGACCAACGATTGCTATTGCCTAATTACCGATGTTTGCTTTTATGACTCACTACATTAAGGTAATCGTAATATGGATTCCACCTAAAACATTTCTCTAAAATGTTGACGAGACGACTACGTAAGGTTTACCTTGTGAAAAAAATATCAGATGTCATGTAGAGCCAAGCGTCTGAATCTACACGGCCTAACTCTATCTACACAAACTCTACATAATATCAGTAAATATGTATGGCTTCAACATTTCGCTACCGTCGCGGAGGTGATGCGAATATTTAGTTTCTGAATTTTGATTTGAAGTTAGTAAGTACTTAGGTAGTTACTTCAAGAATAAAAGATTTTTTTATTATTTGTTTCAGAGGAAATGAAGCCCGCTCTATCCGCGTCCAAGGAGGAGGAGGCAGCCCACTGAACTATATTATAAGACTTGTTATATTTGTAATTGTTATATTATAATATTTATATTGTTAGTTTTAAAATAAATAAAAAATCGAATCCTTATTCCTATATGATATACTAAATAATGCCCGCAAATCCGTTGTGCCAAAACTTACCGACTGTACATGTTTTCGGAACAGAAAGTATCCTATGTTCTTTCCTGGGACTCAAAGTATCTCCATGCCAAATTTCAGCAAAATCGGTTCAGCGGTTTGGACGTGAAGAGGTAACAGACAGACAGACAGACAGACACACTTTCGCATTTAACCTTCGGATGCAAACACTGTTTTTGCATACATCAAATGCATCACCCCAGATTTTAAAATAGTGACTAAACGGTGAAATGTAACATAATCATATTTATTTATCAGATCAATTGTATAAACAGTGAAATGTATGAAAATTGTACTTATTGATCTTTTAAAATATAATTTGGTATTATTATTATTTGATCTTCCGAAGAGCTCTCATCATCCTAGCTATCATTAATAGTCACAGTCAATAGTCAATTAGTTATGAACCTGTTCATCCGAAATCAAAGCCATTTCTAACTTAAAAATTAAACATTTATTTCAGCTTAACGAGAAAAAAATACCAACGCGAAAGGCAACAGGGGTGACGTGCTACCCCAGAGGTGATAATATAACAAAAACAAAAACTTACAGCAAAACGTCGACGCGTGCGACTGATCAGAATCCCTCAAATGGGGATTGTCCTTTTTTTTTAATTTTGCTCATTACAAAAACATTTCGAGGAATAAGGTCAGTGATCGTTTTTCTGTATATAAACGAAAAAAATACCCATTAGTTACTTGTGTTTTTGAACAAATACGTTTAACCTTATTTGACCTTCGATGGCGTTAAATAGGCAATAAATTCGACCAACATTACGTTTCGAACTTTTGGTAAGCTTCCCGTATCAGCTTTCACATAATGATAACTTGCATTTGACGAACCAGCCATTTTAAATAAGATTGAAAGGAAAAAAAAACATACTGCAGAGGTCAATTGGCCGCCGATGATGACGTCAGAGCGAAACTTTAACATTATATTGAGAAAAAACTAGCCAATGAATTTCAAAATTATTTAATTTATATTCTTAAAATACCCAATTTTAACGAGAAAAAATATAAAAAGTACATGTGATTTTTTTTGGACAATGCCTATTAGAGTGATTCTGATTACATCGAGTGTCAGAAAAAGACAAAATCATAGTAAACTAGATATTTATACATTTCTCCAGTGTTGGGGTGATGCGTCACCCCTGTTGCCTTTATAAGCGAAGATTATAATATTAGAACAGATAATACCACTATCTTTTGTGTAAATATAAGTTACACTGGCGAATAGGCATTGTCCAAAAAGAATCACATGTACTATTTAATAATAATAATAATAATACACATTTATTCGACATCAAATTCACAATACACTACAGTTATACACAAAGCACACATACAGCAATAAAGACGAAAACAAAGAAAAAGAACCATACTAGGCCTACCATATAATATAACAGAAAAAAAGCATAAGTAGTTGAAAAATAAACAAATAGTTGAATTTAATTTCTGCGGTGCATATTCCACAATAACTAATTAAATTAATTTTTTTGTGGCACGGCGCGACTTACATGCTTCGGCATTACAGGCAGTGCAGCGCGAAAAGCTGTCGAATAGGACTCCACTCAGGTAAATGATCACGGTACAGGATACTGTACCATGATCCCTGGTATTATGTGGATCCTCGTGATTGTCAAGCGTTAGACAGAAATACAACACACAGCATAATAATAATATATAATAAATCTTATAAGAGTTTCGCAAGATAAATAAATATTATATTATAAGTAATAAACTAGTTAAAAAATGTACATACTTATATATATAATATGTATTACCTGCTTATAATTATTAATAGTTTCTAAATAAAGAAGTGGAAGTGTAATAATTAAATAAACGATATGAATGATAGATAAATATCATAAAAACAGTAATTACTAGATGTCCAGTCTCTGGGCCATAATAGGTAGCAACACCCTAATAATATTAAGTACCTATATTCTGATAAGAGGCTGGCGCCGCCGTGTCGGCTAGACAAAGCAGGCGACAGCTTGGCGGGATTCCGGGCGAAATGAGGGAACGGGCGCGTGCGCTTCACTCCAGCGCGGCCCTTGCGCAGTGCAGATCTTTTATATTTTTCTTCTTTTATATTTTTTCTTTTATATTTTTTTTCGTTAAAATAGGGCATTTTAAGAATATAAATTAAATAATTTTGAAATTCATTGGCTAGTTTTTTCACAATAAATTTTTAAAGTTTCGCTCTGACGTCATCATCGGCGCCCAATTGACCTCTGCAGTATGTTTTTTTTCCTTTCAATCTTATTTATAATGGCTGGTTCGTCAAATGCAAGTTATCATTATGTGAAAGCTGATACGAGAAGCTTACAAAAAGTTCGAAACGTAATGTTGGTGGAATTTATTGCTAATTTAACGTCATTGAAGGTCAAACTAAGGTTAAACATATTTGTTCAAAAATATAAGTAACTAATGGGTATTTTTTTCGTTTATATACAAAAAACGATCACTGACCTTTTTCCTCGAAATGTTTTCGTAATGAGCAAAATTAAAAAAAATATGGACAATCCCCATTGTTTTATTAGCCTCGAAGAAGCTTGGTGTTCTTAACAGAGCGAGACAGTACTTCAGTCCGGACCAACGCCTACAACTCTACAAGGCGCAGGTTCGGCCTCATATGGAATATTGTTCTCATCTCTGGGCAGGGGCGCCAAAATACCAACTGCTCCCTCTGGATCGTATCCAACGAAGGGCCGCTCGAATTGTTGACTGTCATAGTGTTTCAAACAGCTTGGACCCCTTGGAATTACGCCGAGATGTAGCTTCACTCTGCATCCTCTATCGGTTGTATCACGATGAGTGTTCTGAGGAATTGTTCGGAATCATACCACTTGCAACTTTTCGCCATCGACCCACGCGAAAAACATACCATCCTCATCACCTTGATGTGTGGCAGTCTTCCACAGTGCGTTTTTCGCGTAACTTTCTGCCGCGCACTGTGAAACTCTGGAACGAACTGTCACCAGCAGTATTTCCGGACCTATACGACCTGCAAACCTTCAAGAAAAGAGCGTATTCCCTCTTAAAAGGCCGGCAACGCACGGTGACCCGTTTGCTCGTTTGCCGCCTTATTCAATAAAAAAAATTGTTTAGTACTTGCGCCAGTCGGGGTTAAGCTCAAACCTGGGTTAAATACTACGTTATTTTTCTTGTCTTCTTATATATAAAATTCTCGTGTCACGATGTTAGTCCACGAACTCATCCGAAACGGCTTTACTGATTTTTACCCAATTTTATATGCATATTCAGTAGGTCTGAGAATCGGCTACTGGGTACTTTATAATATATTGATAAGTGCATTTGTTGAATAAATAATAGTAAATTATTACAACCTGAGACTGACGGCGACCATTGTTTGTGCGACGAGATAGCGATCGACGTTGCCATGGCGACATACTTATTTAGTCACTTTAATAAAATAATATGGGCGAGATACTTTATAATATAAAGTTTATATTATGGCAAAGCAACGTTTGCCGGGACAGCTAGTTTTTTTATAAAATAAAAGTCACGATACTTTAACGCTGCGCTTTTATTCGGATCGGCGCAAGTGGCAATGGTATATGTAGCAAAAATTTTTTTTTTTGATGTCGCAGGGGAAACCCATCATGGGTGCCCCGGGTTGGGTACCCCGGGGGTATGTGAGACTCTTACTCACTAAAACCACCTGCGGTTCGCCTTCAGCCGTATAACGGAGGGAAATCCCGGATCTACCAAACACAGGACTCCCTCCACATATGTAGCATAATGTTGTAGCCATAACTATTCGGGTCTATTCATTCAAAGTAATTAAAGTCTAGATACCAGAATTGACGTTCCGAAGATTGTAAAAAATTAATTCGTTATTAGGGCCTTATCACACTGGCGATTAGTGAGCGATTTGAAAGCGACGCGACTGCGTAGCACACACGCTGCGACAGCGCAACGTCGTCGCGGCGTGGCGTAGACGCTATTTTGTACACTCATCTAGGGAGTATACAAAATACGAGTGTATAAAATGGCGTCCACGCCACGCCGCCGCGACAGCGCAGCGTTGCGCAGTCGCGTCGCTTTCAAATCGCTCACTAATCGCCAGTGTGATAAGGCCTTAGTACCTTTCGCAACGTCAATTCTGGTATCTAGACTTGTAATGGGCATTGTCCAAAAAAATCACATGTACTTTTTACTATTTTTTTCGTTGAAATGGGGTATTTTAAGAATATTAATTAAATATTTTTTTAATTCATTGCTAGTTTTTTTTAAATAAATTTTTAAAGTTTTCGGATCTATGATGTCATCATCGGCGGCCGGCAGCATCGAATACATAAAAATTAAAAAAAAAGAGGATTCAAGTATCAGCAAGGTGTTAAATGAATGCAAGTTCTCTTATTTGTGTGAAAACTGATTCGAGAAGCATACCAAAAGTTCAAAACGTAAAATCAGTAAGTAAAGTCAATAATGTTGGTCGAGTTTATAGCTAATTTAACCTATGGCTTCTAGTGATGACGTCATTGATGGTCAAACTAAGGTTAAATAATATATTTGTTTAAAAATATAAGTAGCTAATGGATATTTTTTGAATTTATATACAGAATAACGATCACTGACTATAATAATGTTTTTGTAATGGACACAATTAAAAAAATGGACAATCCCCATTACTTTGAATGAATAGACCCAAATAGTTATGGCTACAATATTATGTTAAGACAAAACTGTATTTATTAAGTTTTGACCAACCAGAGTGAAGAAAACAGCAAATGCACTTGTAAATTAATATATTTCACACCAATTCAGCTGCACAGCTCCACATCTAAGCTGTGCTGAATTAATAGTATAAATCGACATAAGTAGTCATACTGTCGCACTCAGAGACGAATGTTAATTACATAACTGTAATTCAAGACGTGAGTGGAAGAATAAGGTAAGTATCATGAAAAAACTTCCCGTTTTTTTGCTTAAATGGAGGCTTTAGAGCCGGAAAAATATTTGAAATAGAAAAACTATGGATTAAATGTGAAGCCAGATATATTAACTAGGCTATGAAGTAATAAGTTACAAGTTTTATTAAAATAATTAGGGAAAAAATGAGTTACTGTCCCTATGTTACGAAATGATACTTGTTCGATTCTTTATTAATATTCGTCTTTGAGTGCAGACAAACATCGTGACAGGAGATTTATATATATTAGATAGATAGGTTCAACACAATATTACACAATACACAGTGCGTGAGAGCACAGTATAACAATATGGGCCAGGCCACAACAGTGCGTTGCGACGTCGCATCGTAAAAATCTACGACGTCGCAGAACGCATCGTGGAAATTTGTGATTTTCCGTTGACATTTTTGCGTAGTAACAACGCATCGCATTTCTGTGCGATGTTGTTTTTGCGATGCAACGTCGCAACGCAACACTTGTGGCCTGGCAGTTGGCACTATCATAATTTTTTTGACACTTTTAGGGTTCCGTACCTCAAAAGGAAAAAAACGGAACCCTTATAGGATCACTTTGTTGTCCGTCTGTCCGTCTGTCAAGACCCTTTTTCTCAGGAACGCGTGGAGGTATGAAGCTGAAATTTATATCAATTACTCAGGTCTACTGTCCCTTGAAGCTGTGAAAAAATCAAACTTCTAAGCCAACGCAATCAAAAGATACAGCCGTTTATGCCGCAAATTTTCGACACTTGCAAGGGAATCAAAACCTACAGGGTGCTTCCCGTGAACTCAGAATCTTGAAATTTGGTACGAAGCAACGTCTTATAGCATAGATAAAGGAAAAATTACGAAAACCATAAATTTTTAGTTACATCACATAATATTTTTTTTTTTAATAATTTTAAACTTACTACCTATTTCCTCATACTCGATTGTCGTAATGAACGAACTTTGTAAAGCTTGCAGGTTTGTACGGAACCCTCGGTGCGCGAGTCCGACTCGCACTTGGCCGGTTTTTTTTATGATAATTGGTACTATTCTGTGGTTTTATTACGATAGGCTGAGAGGTTGAAGCTATATTGTTGCAACAGTATTTACCAGAATCGACCTACAGGAGTTCGCCAAGTGCAAAGACACCTTTATCTACGCCGCGGAAATCAAAAAATTTACAACTAGATTACTCACTAGACGCGCCACGTGAATTTACACCCTACTGCCTTATCCTAATGTTCATTATCACTATTTCTTATCTGATTTGATATGAATTATTTAACTACACAAGTCAAACAAAATAAAACAAATACGTTAGGTTGTTTTGTCTAGAAATTGTAGATGTAGTGACAGTGAAGTCAACCATGGACGCGGAGTTCTTGAGGTATAACTACGAAGACGGACACGATGGGATCATCACGAAGACCAGTGAGTTTCATTAATAATATTAGCATAAGGCGCAGTGCCAACGACAAACTATCTGTGACGCACTTTTTGTCTGTGGAAATAGAACCTGTGCAATTATATATGCGGACTTTTTGCGCGTCGTGTGCGTTACTGCATAATATAATTGCATAGGTTCTATTTCCCACGGACTAAAAAGTGCGTCACGGATAGTCTGTCATCTGCGCTGCGCCTGTTATATCATGTATGTTATTTATTCAAGCCCAAACTGCTGAGCCTATTTTTTTCTTGTTATGAAGATACTTTGAGTCCCGGGAAAGGTCATAGGAATTAGGAAACTTTTATCCCAGAAAATGTACGATTCTAGCGCGACAAACGAATTTTGGTGCAACGGAGTAGCGGACTTGATCCAGTTTCTAATAATTATATTATTTATATTTATACTTATGATATTATAAAGCGAAAGAGTTTGTTTGTTTGTTTGTTTGAACGCGCTAATCTCAGGAACTACTCGTCCGATTTGAAAAATTATTTCAGTGTTAGATAGCCCATTTATCGAGGAAGGCCATAGGCTATATTTTATCACGCTAAGACTAATAGGAGCGAAGAAATAGAAGAAAATGTGAAACAACGGAGGAAACTACTAGAACATTTTTTATGTTAATTGGCAGTTGGCACACATGAAGAATAGACCACGTGAAAGGACATACGTTTTTTTTTTTTGCGGAAAAATGTACGGTTTCCGTGACATTTCTAAATTACGCGTGCGAAGCCGCGCGGAACATCTAGTTTTTCATAAAACTAAAGAACTAAAATAGCAGACATATTTTACATGCATACAAACCTATATAATTAATTATCTAATATATATAAATCTCCTGTTACGATGTTTGTCCGCGATGGATTCCTAAACTACTTAACCGATTTTAATGTATCTTTTTTTTAAATGTGTGCTTTTTTCCAACTTGAGAGATAGGATAGCTTATATCTTTAATAATTATAGTCGTAATTTTATTTTATTGCTAATTATTTGTCTATAAAGAGCGACCACTGTTTATGCGACGCGGGTTACGGGATAGCGATGGACGTTGCCATGGTGACATATTTATTTAGTCACTAATTCAATAAAATAATACGGGCGATATACTTTATATAATACTTACTGACCCGGCAAACGTTGTTTTGCCATATAAATAGTTTTTGGTATGAAAAATAGATGTTGGCCGATTCTCAGACCTACTCAATATGCTCACAAAATTTCATGAGAATCGGTCAAGCTGTTTCGCAGGAGTACGGGAACGAACATTGTGACACGAGAATTTTATATAATATAAGATGGCAAAGAAACGTTTGCTGGGACAGCTAGTATTATGTAGGTTTGTATGCATGTAAAAGAGGTTAAGTAGCGTATGGTCAATCGCCGAATTTCTTCGTACATGACGATTTGGATGGATGGAGTGATTTTCTTGATGTCGGCTTTCAAACAAAAAAAAAAACATTAATTTTGAATCTGTTCAGCTGTTTTGAAGCTACTACGGTACGCACGTAGAACTGAATGTTCGTCCGTATCACTATCAAACATCGTGCCCTCTGTTTATGTCGCGGATTATAAAATTTACAAATGCATAATATTTTGTTGTTGTTGTTGAGGGTTACAAGAATAATTCTTGGGTCTGTTTGTCGCGAAAGTAACAATATAGTCAATCTAAATCTCAACTCAGATTCCCAGTAAAACGCTTTATGTTTCCAAAATTAAAAAATAAACGCCACATTAAGTACCATCAGGCCCTGAAATCGGCGATTTAGTGGTAATCGCAGTATTGAGCGGTATTTGGGGCACTCATCTCAATCGTTTCGTTTAGGCATTATATGAAACGGCGGACCCGAGTAGGGTTGCCACTTGCCATGTCAGCAAACCTTACGCCGGAAAGACCAAAGTAATGCGTTGCGGGGAAAGTGAGTTTAGGATCTAACTGGAATTGCTGCATTTAGCAAGGTCATGTAAATAAAGCTCTTAGCTGTTAGTTCTTCCCAGCTTTGTGCTAACAACCTTAATTGAAAGTTGGTACAAAAGGGCCGGATGCTACGATATTGTAAATATATTGAATAGTTCAGAATCGCGCGTATTTTTCGTTTAACAAGACCTAAAATTCGTCTAGTATTTGCTATAAAATTACAAATGTATAGCTATAGAAAAACCGAACGCTCTTTTTTGTCCAGTCGCGCAATCAAAAAGTCGGACTGTATCCGGCTTTATCCGGACGCCTGGCAACCCTAGACCCCAGGCCCGCACGTCCCGGCCATTTTAAACGACTATTTATGTGATGGGAAAGGATAACCTCAAATCAAAAAAGAAAAATCAATAATTGTATACGATTTGTGGGATCCAAACCGGAATATGTGATCGTAGAAACTCAAATTTTGTATACAAAGTTGCAGGTATTGTATTATTTTTGAACCTTGAATCAACAGTGAAGGGTTCGGGAACACGCGAGAAAAAGCGGTGTAGGAAACTGCTTTGGAAGTATGAACTGAGTTTTTATTCAAGATGCCAAGTAAATATGACTTTAAGGGTCAATTCATACCGCAAAGCGACGAGTAAATGGATTTATTTATGGACTTGACAGATTTGCAAGACGTTTCTCTCTTACGAAATCTGTCAATTCGCGTTGCCGTCTGAATTGACCCTTAGAGCGCCTTCACATACGTCGCAAGTAGGGAATGCAATCTCGTTCTCGCGAGATCTCGGCCTTTTTTAGCGAGATTGATCTCGGGCGAAAAAAGGCGAGATCTCGCGAGTTTGACGAGATTGCACTTGAGCATAAAAACGTCTTATTCGAAGCGCGGACGGAAACGGTCGGAGTTGCGATTACGGAGTTAAAACAAAGAGCTGGCCTAAGCAACAGCTGTGCACTGTGATTCTTAACTAGGTCCTGAATTTTGACTTCTCGTTGTTTTGTTAGTTATAAAAGAACTATTTTATTACTAAAAGATTTGTGTTTGATAGTGCTCTTTTATAATTCTGGGCGTCACGTTATCGTGGACGCCGGCTTCTACGATAAAACGTTGGATACAGTACGTTAAATGCCCTTTTGATTTTACGCACCGCGGACGTTTTGTGCGGTTCAGAAGTGTAAACGTCGTGATGTCATCTAACGTGCACGTTAAAAAGTCGACGGTTTAAAAACGTCTCCATAATATATTTCCATACATTTTACTTCAATGTGTTATCGTTTTACCGCGGACGTCCACGATATTACGGCTACGTTCAAAATTATAAAAGCGCATTAGAAAAGAAGACTGGTTGTTTCTTTCATTTTTTATTATATATATACACACATATATATATATATATATATATATATATATATATATATATATATAAATTACGGCTACTACGGCTACGTCCAAAATTATAAAAGCGCATTAGAAAAGAAGACTGGTTGTTTCTTTCATTTTTTATTATATATATACACACATATATATATATATATATATATATATATATATATATATATATATATATGTATATATATATATGTGTGTATATATATAATAAAAAATGAAAGAAACAACCAGTCTTCTTTTCTAATGCGCTTTTATAATTTTGGACGTAGCCGTAATATCGTGGACGTCCGCGGTAAAACGATAACATATTATATCAAACAATATTTGATGCATAAAATTCTATTGAAAATAATCGTGAAAATGAATGTTAATCTTGTAATACATACTTATAATATTTATTACTTTGTATCGTAATTTATTCAAATAATGTGATTATGTATTTCCAAAAAAAACCCATCAAACTGCTAATCTCGCGAGATCTCAAAATTGGCGAGATCTCGCGGTATTGTATTCATAAACTCGCGGGATCTTGCTTGAGCCCCAATCTCGCGAGATTTGCATTCCCTAGTCGCAAGCAGTGCGGCAGCAGCGCTGCAGCAGCGCTGCAGACTCGCGACTTCATACAAAAGAGAATCGCGCGGCTGCCGCGCGGATCGCTTTAGTATGGAAGTCGCGCGGCTGCCGCACCACTGGCGACCTAATGTGAAGGCAGCCTAAGACGACAAAGTTCCATACGTTCTCAGTCTAACTCTTTATTCAATTACAGTTGAATGATTATTGAATGTCTTACAACCGCACTCAGAAGAGGGCTCTGGTGGCTTATTATGGTGGGTTATTATGACCTCTTATTTCCAGCCAGTTTACGCCCGAAAACGGTACATTTCGGGCTTAAACTGGCTGGAAATAAGAGGTCATAATAACCCACTCTAACCAGGTGTTCTGTTCAGGGTTCAAGCTGGGAGTGCGCCACGTCCAGGTGGTGTACATGGCGCTGTGCTCGCTGGCACTGGGCACGCTGAGGAGCAGCACCGCCGTCGCCGTGCTGGCTGTGGCCGACCATACAAGAGGGAATGATACTTACATACAGGTTTGTATAAAGCCCATTGAGAGGGCCCGGGTGGAAAATCTTTGCGAGGTCCTGGGCGGCAGGTCTTGCGTGGCCTCTGCAAGAACGAGGCCCCGGGCGATTGCCCTAGGATCGCCACTGTATATAGCCTTGACCTTTACTACGTACAACGTAGGTTGATAGTACAGTTGTTTTGACTATAACAGTGCAATAACCCCATTACCTGCCATTACCAACAAAAATATTTACACACCGTATTTAAAAGAGTTATTACCCTTATTCTCCACATTGTGACAACGACACTTTCTAACGTGCTAGGCAAGGGAAGAATGCCTAACCTGTTCATTGGTCCTAACTTAAAAAAAGGAATTATAATATTAAAACTTATTTATTCAGAAGTTTTGTTTTGTAAGCTTACCACAGCAAATTAGAGAAAAATCAGTCTCAAGCAAGGTTTCCATTAAGCATTTAGTTAAAGCAATATGCTCGATAAGTCCATCGGATATGAACGTAAAATATTAAAAGATTTCAAGACAATATTTTTGCCAATATCGACTCCACTTTGCAGCATGCACGTAATGTCACTTCCACTTACTTTTTCTTGTTCGAACAGCTTTAATAGGTCTCTTGGCAGCGTTACAGTCACTTCAGCTGCTTAATGCTCGGTGATATGTCAGGAATTTTATTCCACTCCGACTGCCTCGGTAACCCTGGCACGTACACACTTTATAGAACCTAGCCGTAAGAGGTTTTAGTGCATAAGCTAATGGATGGTCATCCTTCAAGAAATGCTGACGCATATGAAAGATGCAGTAGTTTTATTCTTTAAAATATATTAAGAGCATATTATTACAAGGAACTTTTCTAGTCTTTTGCTGTCTAGTCTTAGTCAGATTATGGGGAGGACTGCCATGGGATGCTAGGTCTTACAGAAAAATATGCGACATTCATTACAGTTTTTCTTAGTTTCAATTTTGTCCCAACCTTTTTCTGACGCAAAAACTACGTAGTACGTACATACAGTTTTGGTAACTAATAATAATTGTAAAGAATAATAACTCCAGAGCTTAAACGTCACACAAAATCACATTATGTGCCATCGAAGATATAGTTTATACTTTATACCGACAGTATATATTATAAGTCTATGGCTTATACCTAGGCTGTTGACGGGTCATTTGGTGGGATGCCTGTTAATATCATGAACTGTCGAGTGTCGGCTGGGTTTGACATATCGCGACCAAATTACGTAGGACCGCAATTTTCCTATAGGGTCAATTCGGACCGCAACGCGACGAGGCGAGGCGAGGCGCAGCGCGGCAAATATTTGTATGGATTTGGCAGATTTCAATTGCGCGACCAGCGCGAGACGTCTTGCGAATCTGTCAAATCCATATTTTAGAAATGCAACTACGCGTCACGTTACGGTCTGAATTAACACAATCAACCTCTCTGTTAATGTTAGTAAAAAGTTTCACCATAATTTATAACTCCAGATCCACGACTGGGACCGTCGCACGCAGGGCAGCGTGCTATCGGCGTTCCTGATGGGGTACGCGATCGCGTTGTTCCCGGCAGAGAGATGCCTGAAGCAGGCAGGGGACAAGCTCATACTGACTGCTGTGCTGCTAATCAACGGTGGACTGGCCGCTGCCATGCCCACTATTATCAACAAGGTAATTAACAACCAATGATGACAACCCATCACGAAAACTGTGGCAATAACTGGTGTTTATCAGATTTAAACCGCATTCATTAAAATATTGGCATGGCGAATAACAATTCAATGTCTACTTATAAATTTATTGTCTGGCAAATTGTTAAAGCCAATGATAGATAAAGAAACCGAACTTTACAATTTACATATCCGTTTCTCGTGAGAAAGCAGTCGCTAAAGCGAGTCAAAGTTTTCTTGATTCTACACACATTTTGAAAAAAAATAGATTTGTTGATTACATTAAGTAGGCTCCAAAACTACTGGGTAGATTTTATTGCAATTTGGTAACAAAATGCAACCTACACCAAAGAACAATTAAGGTATTTTAGAATTATTGTGTATTCACGTACGGTTTCTAAGTTTCCTATTTTTTTTATATCCTCGTATGAATTTGCGGGCAATATCTAGTTCAGAGAGATCAATTTCCAGGGTGGCTGGGAGGCTGCAGTGAACGCACACCTGTTCGCGGGGATGTCACAGGCGTGCCTTACCCCAGTCCAGCACCACCTCATCACCACCTGGCTGCTGCCCAGCGAGAGGCGGATGTTCAGCTGTGTCATACACACCGGTAAGGACCATGACCAGAGACTAGAATAGAGAACTAGCTGACCCGGTGTTGTTGCCATAATATGGCAACAACATTAAAAATAATTTATATTATAAATTATTTTTATTATCATTCAAAATTAAAAATTTCGGTTGAGCCGTTTTGGACGAGTTCGCGCACAAACGCTGTGAGTTGTGACACGAGAATTTTATATATTACTAGCTGTCCCGGCAAACGTTTCTTTGCCATATTATATAAAGTATTTCGCCCGTATTATTTTATTGAATTAGTGAATAAATAAGTATGTCACCATGGCAACGTCCATAGCTATCCCGTGACCAGCGTCGCATAAACAAAAACGCTCTTTATAGACAAATAATTTGCAATAAAATAAAATAGCGACTATAATTAAAGATCTAAGATATCCTATCTCTCAAGTCGGAAAAAAGCACACATTTAGAAAAAGTTCGTTCGTTTAAGTAGTTTAGGAATCCATCGCGGACAAACATCGTGACAGGAGATTTATATATATATTAGATTAGAATGTTTGTATCTAAGAAAAGAATGAAGAGAATAATCGCTAAGCAATACTATAGTAAGTATCCATAATATAGTATCACAATTCACAACCCATATAGAATGTGTAATTATACGCAATTATTATTTACAGCTTGTCGTTTAGGCATGAGAAAATATTATCAGTTGTTTTTGCAGTCAGTTGAGTAGCTTCTGAGTTCTGGCATTTATGAGTTAGACTTTATAGAGGTATAACCATGAACGTAGAAAAAAAGGCGGACGGAGTCTTGTCATATACAAAACTGTGTCTTCACTTTTCTTCAGAGTCGGCCACGCACACATTCTGACGCCTGCCAAATGGTATGGACTAGCGCAAGAATGTGTGCGTGCGGACCGTGTACATACAGCCAGCTGGCCGACTCTGAACGACACAGACAATTTTTATACGTCCATGGGTATAACGCGTTTTATGTCGTAAGAGATCTTGTACTATCAGAGAAGTTGATTCCTAACCAGATGGCGGACCTCAGTAATTTGGTCGCGTTAAGGGTCCTATATCCGCCAACGACCTTGATCATTGTCTGTCAGTGCGAATATCGACGTAAACGACATTAAAATAACATTCTTAAGACCGTCCCCCGAGCAAACGACCTTGGCCATACATTTGCCGCGTTGCCGAGATCGCGCCAAAACCCTATTATTTTTACATATCTTAGTTCAAAATTGTCCTAAAAATAATTTAAAACGGCAAATATGTAGTTTATGATATTGTCGATCTATTGGCGTGAGTTTCAAATAAAAGTAATTTGTAAATTCTGAGGAGATGCTAAATGTATGCTTGAATTTTAACAAATTGGTATTACTTTGGAAGCTGATATCATGAGTATAAGAAACAAAAACAGAAAATTTAAAACGACAAAAGGAATGTTGATATACTGGAGATTATTCCTGTATTTTTATTATAACTTTGTAGCTTTCAGATTATGAGTTTATAAGGTTTTAAATACGGTCAATTACGGAATCTCCGGACGGAACGCCCTTAACAGCGCGCCTTGTACGCCTTGGCGGTTACGACGCTCGCCGCGTCCATGATAGGGCGAAATAGGAGAAAAACCTTTTTAAGGCTTAATATAATACATATTTCAAAAAAGTAACCAAACCAAATTATCAACTTATGGATTGCAAAGCAGTAGATATTTTTTATATATTTTTTTGATAAATAATGAAGGAGTAAAGTGGTTTCATTCAACGATTTGGTGGAGGTGATTTGGTTTTTTATTTCTTTATTATGTGATACCGATAGAAAAAATATGGCAATACCACGTTACGTATCATATCATGTAGATTACTAATTATTTTTTTCAGATATAATTTCTCTGTTAATGCCGATGAAAAGTTGTTTCATCTGCACGCTTTTTTCGCGAGAGGAGCCTTAAGTCAAACCCATCCGATCAATCACAGCTAACATTGAATTGACATAACCCGACCACATGACGTAGGTCCGTCAACTGCCTAGGAATCAATTTCCTCGACGGTACATTAATAATCAAGCCATTACAATAAATGAGACATAATTAATATTCAAAAGTTGTGATATTATCTTTTTGAATGTAGTAAGAAAGCTTACTTCCAGAATTCAAGTCGAAAACTGAATTCTCAATTACTTACAGATTTAAATCCTACTCTTTATACCCCAGAGTCAATATTTTATACCCACATGGCACGTTTTAACGCAAACCAGCGCAAAACGAACATGGCACTATCGAGGAGTATCCAATCTAGCTGCAAACGGAATACTCTAGTACCTACCCTGAGGACTACTGCTAATGTGTCGTGAGTACTATAGAGTACGAGTGAGTACTATAGAGTACCAGTGAGTACCAGGGAGCTGTGAGTCGCTCCGCCAATATTAAACGGCCAACACTCTGGAGACTTGGCTCCATTTGTCTCAACGTAAAGTGCAATCCGACGGGCATTTAGGTGATATTGCTTCTTGGGAACGGTGAGAAATTCGTTTCAAATGAATAGCTATTAGATACTAAAATAATTTTACGATATAAAAATAAATCTGCTTTTTGGAATAAATGCACTATTAGGTCGCTCAGCCAAGTAAAGGTCGAAAAACACTTATCAGCATCGTCAGGCCCTACCCTCATACTTTCTTATGGTGTAGTTTCCTTGTTTTGTTTAAGATTACCTTGACATTTAAAGTATTTTGAGCCCTCCTCGTGTAGGGGCAAAGTTTTGATGTTATTCAAGCAAGAATAATCCATGTTCAGGTATATCGGATAGATCATGTTATTATTAGGTAATTTACATAATTGCCAAACGTTTTGGAATCGGAGGCAATACGTCAATAGTAATGTCTGCATGAGCTGCAGCGATATCTGTTAGATAATGCTAGATTTATTGCTAATACGTTCTACATTCATAATATTAGGTACAATATTAGGAATAGTTTATACTGTACGAGCTTTTGCCCGCGGCTTCGCTCGCGTTAAGAAGTATTAATATAATATAATAATAATATCTATGGACGCTTCACACCACGTCAGTCTGGCCCCGTGTTAAGTACCCAAAGGACTTGTTTTACAGGTACCAGACAACGGAAATATATTTAATACTTTTATACTATACATATATTATATTTAAGATTTTTATTATATCATACACATATGTAATACACATCCAGACCCGGGAACATTGAAAACTTTTTGTTCCGCCGGCGGGATTCGAACCCGCGACCCCCGGCTTGAGCTACCAACGTGCTCACCACTGAGCCGCAGAGGTCGTCGCATATATTATATAAACTTTCAATCCCTTTTTTAACCCCTTGGGGTATGAATTTATCAAAATCCTTTCTTAGCGGATGCCTACGTCATAACATCTACCTCCATGCAAAATTTCAGCACGATCCGTCCAGTGGTTTGGGCTGTGCGTTGATAATAGATCACTATGTCAGTCAGTCACCTTTGAGTTTTATATATGTCGTAGATTATTTCTTTTCTTGTCTTTAGATTTATTTTCTTAAGAACCGGAAGGAATTTTTAATTAATTTTTACCGGATGTTAATTATTATTTGATTTGAGTTCCGGATGTAAATTAAATTAATTTTAATATTCACCGGAAGGAAGTTAGTTTAAGCGAGCACCGTGACGTCACATCTTGTGGTGGTGGCGCCATGTGGACAGAGTCGGAGTGGGAGTGGTGAGACTTCTCATTTTGTTGAGCAGAATTATCGTGACCGTCGAGAAGTGAACACTACTTTGCTCCGAAACTGTCGGTTCGCATATTTTAAATTAAATTAAGTGATTTGTGCACCAAATAATAAATCAGTGTTAAAACAAGTGTTGGAGTTTGGTATTTTCAAAATGAATCCTGATTTTCCTGCTGTCGATCACGACGAGAATACGGATCCGCCATCCCTGACTCCGTCATATAATAGATTAAAATTATGTATGCTTATACGAATTGTATTACATAATATCCTACGAGAACTTGGTACTTTTAAAGTACCATGTGTATGCTGTACACATGGTACTTGGAACTCATTACCATGAGACATAGTACCCTCTGTCTACACTATACGCTGTACTGTAATAAAATCACCACGGCAAATGTTGCTCCAACGCGTTGAGTCCTTTAGCGTGAAAGAGTCACAACTCAGAACCCTTTTGGTTATGGCACTTGAACTACTGGATCTATTTTAATGGAACTTGGCACAAGTAGAAAGTGGACCACATAGAGGGACATACACTACTGTTTGAGGATAATTGCGCAATTCTTATGGGAATTGATTTGCGCAACGGCACAGGATATTTTTCTTTTATTTATTTATTTAAATCAGGCTTATTGGCCCATAATTAATAAATACCTTATAGATTAACATACATAACAATTATACTAAAACTAACACTAAACATGCCCCACGTCGCAGACAATTTAGTCTGCGACGTGGGGCGCGACGTGTTCGGAAGCCGTCCTCGGAACCTCCTGCAGACGACTCCAATCGGCCAGAACTCCTCCTTCTCATAATATAGCATGGTAGAAAAGACAACAGAAAAGGATTTGACTTTTTGCACTATGTGATTTTACTTTGCACATACAAATTAACGGGAATCTAAGAATAAGATTTTTTAACATTTGACCTTGGCTTTTCCAGCTCTCCACGTGGGCACAATAATCGCGTTTCCCATCTCCGGGGCGTTGACGCGGTCTCGGCTGGGGTGGGAGCTGGTGTGCTACGCGCAGGCGATGGGCATTCTCGCTATGGCAACCATGTGGGTGCTGCTGACGTCCAGCACGCCGGACAAGCACGAGGCTGTGGGGGACAAGGAGAAGGAGATCATTAAGGATGCGATAGAGACTTATAAACAGGTTTGTTGCTGCTTGCATGACGGACTGACGGTATAGACTTTTAGAGCGCGGCTGTTGACAAGAATCTAGGTTCGATTCCGGGTTGGTTTCCATCTTTAGTTAGGAAAATGCAGACTGATCCGTCATCACCTACTATTGTCGACGAGAAAGGTGATACGATACCGAAGAAGTTGCGTCGGAACCCAACCAAGTCAGTAGTCGATCTTGTCGTCAGGATCGGTACGCGTGGCGCACCCGTTTCAGTTACTTTAATTTCAACAATTACACGATGACTCATTGTAAACTTAATACTCACACACACACACACACACACACACACACACACACACACGCGCGCGCGCGCGGGCGCGTAAAAATAAATAATTTATCTAAGTCTAACATATAATTACGATTTACGCCTGATAAGGTAAAAATAACATCATAGTTGGTGTAGGTCCACACACTCATTTGCATGGCTAGCTTGAATAAAAATGAAAACTCTTTCGTTCATTAATCCTTCCATTCATCTCTTTAAAATGAATAATTGCCATCGATTTATTGACTAATTGATAAAATCGATTTGATTGATGATGTAATCTGGATTCTGGGGGCACGGCAGTGCCCCAGCCAAGCTTTTTAGCAAAGGCACGGCCGTACCATACTTTTCTCGAAGCGGTTCGCAGCTATTTCACACCCCCTTTATCTTCGATGTTAACAAAGCTAGGGATTTAGAATTTCGGTCACTAGGAGCAAGTATTAAAACTAGCTAAACTACCAAATTACATGAAATTTCGATAGATAGTTCAATATTTACGGATGGTCAAAGTTACTACATTTTGTCACTCACTGACTGACAGATCATCAAAATTCTAAGGTACTTCTAGCAGACTTAGAACCTTGAAATTTGGTACCCGGATAGGTCTTTTTTCACAATGAAAGGAAAAAATATGAAACGTACATGGGATTCTGTACCATAAATTTGTATGGGAGCCCCCCTTAAATAATAAGTTTATTTAATTTTTATTATTAATTATGAAAGTTTAAATACAATTCAGTATGTTCTGAAATTTTCAAAAACCTTACTGTTACCATTATTGATATAGAGTAAAAAAGGGAAAAAATCATGTTTGTTGTATGAGGCACCCCATTAATCATTTATTTTATTTTTATTGGACTTTGAACTTTTAGAACGACACCAGAAATTCATAATTTTGTTAAATTTCAACTATCTAGCTATTGCGGTTCTCGAGATCCAGCCTGGTGGCATACGGATGGATGACGGACAGAGAGCGAAGACTTATTAATAATATGGTCCCGTTTTCATCCATTGGGCAGGGAAACCTAGAAATTAAAAAATAATGCAATAATAAATACTTTATTACAATAAAAGATTTTTATGTTTGTAACTTTGCAAGAACAGTATAAGTTTCGACTGCATATTTGCTTTAGGTACGTACAAAAGGCTTTAAGTTAGTTATGTACTTAATGAAATGGTATTAATCCGTCGATCGGAATTTCTCGGAATTGCCATTGTATTCTATTGTTGTCGCGATCACCGGTGTTCGCGCGGGGCTTAATGGGTTAAACAAAAAATAGCATTAACAACATTGACAATGAAACAATAATTAAATTTAAAATAATATAAATGTGATCAGTACTGCGATATACACTCCTTACTCGCTCGATATAATAAGGGAGTTTTAAGTTATCACATGAAATAAGGTGTGTTCCTTTCCTGCGAGGAACTCAGAGAAGCTTACATCAGTGCTAAAGAGTCAAAATAATATTTATAATATAATAATCGACTCAGAACTCAGAAGTATTTACGTTACGTAAGCCTCAAAGAAAAAATATAAAGGAGATAAAGAATAGGTGCTAAGCTACGAATAATAAAACCTTTCCTTAGGTACGTACCTCCCATACTAATACAGTTTTAAATTTGGTTCCATTCGAACTGTCATGTAACGTCAGCCTTTATACCGCTCAAGGTCACCTAAATATTGCAAATGTATGAAAAGTGAACCTAAGGTACAAGACAAGTATTTTGGAGCATGTTTTTTGACGGAGTTACTCTTCCTTAGTTTTTACTATTCGTAGGTGATAAGCTAAGTACAGAAAAGTTATAACGTGACCTAAAAAAAAAACCTTCAAAAAAGAAATGAAATCCCACCAAAAACATTAATTAAGGTCGAGCCAAGCAGATTATTGCATAGCTATTCAATACTTCTGTCGTAAAAAGTTTTCAGATCACATTCAAGCCAAGCCTTCAACTTATTTTGTAATTTAAATCAACATTCAGTAAAAGTATCAATAGATTTCTTATTAGATAATTATTAAAGTGGCTTGGCAATGAGCACAAGAGAAACAAAATATATAAAACTGCATATTTGGAGGAGTTCATACTTACTCAGACAGCAAGCGAGTGTTTTAGTAATGTAACGACTATAACAACGCATTGGGGCCGATGGTACCCAATAATATCCAATTTGTCGCTGATTATTTCTCTAGTGCTCATTGCCAAGCCACCTTAAGAATTGTAAAATAAGAAATCTATTGATACTTTTACTGAATGTTGATTTAAATTACAAAATAAGTTGAAGGCTTGGCTTGAATGTGATCTTCAAACTTTTTACGACAGAAGTATTGAATAGCTATGCAATATTCTGCTTGGCTCGACCTTTTACATTTCATGTTTTTGGTGGGATTAATTATAACCGACACACACGTCGCCAAAATGTTTTAATGGATTCTTTTGTGATGCGAATGTTTGAAAAATTAATATAAATAAAAAAAAAATCCATTGTTTTCTTTTTTCTAAGGAACATACGATGATAAATAGTACATAAAACATAACATATTGTTACGGACACACAGAAAAAAATCAATATAGTCTTATTTTTTTGTGTTTCTTTAGAAATTACCATTACTATGAAAAACTAAAAATATTCCCTAAAATTATGGAAGAGGTGGTCCCAAATACGTTACACCAATGACCAAGTACTTCCAGATACATTTTGCTGCCGGCCTGGTTTGGCACTATTGGCACAGAATATAATATAATAATATGCTATTGGATACGACTGGTGTCCACTGTATCAATACACACTAAATCACTAATATGCCGTATTTCATATCTCTCGCCAGTCGCCAGTCGTGTCGGTCGTCCGTCCCACTGGGTTATGAGAGTAAAAGGAATAGGGAGATAACATTTTAAACTTTCGCGTTCCATTATAATACCCTGAACATTTACCCAGGGAGCTAACACATGTTCAGGAGGTACTTAGACGGAATGGATATAACATGTCGAGGGGATTAAGAAGGCGGAAGGAGAGAACGAGGTATCCGGAGGTGAGTCGTCAAGCAGCATTTTTACCATACGTCAAAGGCGTAACGGACAAAATTGGAACAGAACTGAGAAAATACTCCATTAAAACTGTGAATACTCCGTTACGTAAAATATCACAAGTACTGCGGTCACCAAAGGATTCCTTACCTTTCCAAACTCCTGGGGTTTATAAAATAGATTGTAGCTGTGGTAGTTCGTACATTGGCCAAACGAAACGGACTATTGGCGAAAGAGTGAAAGAACACATAGCCGCAGTGAAAAATCGCCAGACAAATAAATCCGCGGTAGCAGAACATCTGCTTGATATGGGGACTAATCACTGGATGGAACTACACGACCCCAAAATCCTCTCTACGGATCGTCATTACCACACGAGAGTAATACGTGAAGCTATTGAAATTAAAAAGTACAAGAACTTCAATCGTGAGGACGGATTTAAATTGTCTCCAGCCTGGAATCCAGTGATTAATAAGTGCAAACCGCGTGTGTCACCTTTATCAATAAATGTAAACCCGGATACAGTTAGTGTTGTGTGTCGCACTGAACCTGCTGAGTGTAAATATACTGGAACACAAATGTTAGACAACTCGAGGGTAGTCGAAGATCAGACGGCCCGGTGCAAACGAAGACGTCGCGCTCCTGCAGTCCCCTCGTGACCACGGCCGTTGCAACACTGCCGAAACGTCGAGAAAAAGTATGTACTCATAGTAGCACTACTATTGAAATAAGTCGCGTTAAGTCCCGAATAACAAGTTTTAAAAGGAATAGGGAGTGCTCTTGTGTACTGCGCACACACCTGGGCAGTATAAAATTACTCCTGCGTAACTGGCCTGGTTTCAATGAAACTAGCCACCGTCACCGAAACCGGGGTGGGATGTATAATTATTATTAAATATTGTAATGCCATATTAATTGTTGCAGAAGAAACTCCCCCTCCCTTGGCGGCGTATAGTCCGGTCGCGCAACTTCTGGGGTCTGGCGGGCGCGCGAGTCGCCTCCAACGTGCTGTTCATTTTCTGTCTCACCGAGCTACCCGCCCTGTTCTACTCCCTCAACCGGTCTGTTGAAGTGGTAAGCGCTTTTGAATTGTTAAGATAGGATGTAACGTGATTAAAGATGAAATAAGGTTTTGCTATGTTATATTAAGTGTATAACAATCGATATCTGGTATTAGGTACGTTTGTAAATTTATGAGTTTCTTACGCCGGTTCTTCTCGCCGGGGTAGTTCCCGAACCGGTGGTAGGCATCAGGAAGACATTCTGAAAAAAATTGATTCAAATTTATTCGGAAATAAAACATTTTTTATTTTATTTTTAAATACTAATTACACATTTATGGAAAACCAAATAGTTTCTATTAAAGTTTGGTTGCAGTTTGGGATCTGATAATAGACATTAGCACAGAATATATTATAATATTTAACAATCTAATGTTTGTTAAATATATTGTATCCTCAAATATTCAATACCCATTTGCCGTACCCAATCAAATAATAGTCAAATATTGGATTGGGTACGGCAAAAGAAGGTGTTTGCCTAATCACAATGCTGTTCTATGTACATATTATTTCAATTCCAAAAATTGCCCATCGCCCAGAATATTGAATTTTAAAATTTTCACATCGAAAAAATATACATTACTTCAGTTAAACACAGCACTTACGCATGCAGAACTACAGGGAAAAAACATACGAATTTATGTGAATACGTTGTATTTGTCGAAATTCCTATAATATATTCATATTTCAAATGATAATGTACTATTTGTATAGAAATGTTTAATATAAGTACCTATCATACATTCTGATATGCGCCTCGCATGAATGCAGCTTAACAGTAATCGTTGCAACCTTTATTCAAATGCGAGCCATCAGCCATACAAATATTGTGAGTACGGCGGAAACATTTCAGTTGTACCTATTGAGGCGAGCGTTTTAAATCATCATCCTTTAGGCTGTGAGTACCCTCAATCCGCCATCGCACTGACACAAGGTGGCCTACTTTATAATAATATTATAAATTATTGTAATACATAACGTTGCACGTGATTGCACCAACAATTGACAAACGCGTGAGAACTCTACGTATTTTTCATCATAATCACTTCAGCGGTTTAAGAATTGCAGTTTAAGTTTTATGAGAACAGACATCACGATCTACACAGCTAAACTTTCGCAGGGAGCACTGGTTATATCTGTGAGTTTGCAGGTAGCTACTAATACGCAGTAGACCTAAAACCTTATATCCTTTACGAGATATACAAATCGAGATCCTGCTGCATAAAAAGTCACTGACTAATACTTATTCTTCCATCCCGCTTTCACATAAATCATAATATTCCTTTATATTTCAGAGCTCGCTACAAGCAGCGTTTCCCCTGGCCACGCTATGGCTGATGTACACTCTGACGGCTCCTGTAGCAAAGTTCGTCTTCCGAGTGGTGCGCTTCAACTACGTCTTCGACATGCGATACTTCAGAAAGGTCATCAATGGGTTCGGTGAGTACAACGCGCAGTGTTAACACCTTGGGTATTAAGCCAATAAGAGCGAAGAAAGTCTATGATGCTTTCTTGGGAGAAAGAATGTTGAGGGTTGTTCTTGGGGCTGTTATTTACTTGTTTCTGAAACAAATTTATTGTTGTTGATATTTTTATATACTGGGGCAAGGCAACAAGGCCGGCAACGCACCTGCAGCTCTTCTGATGTTGCGAGTGTCCATGGGCGACGGCCTTTCCATCAGGCGACCCGTTTGCTCGTTTGCCCCCTTATTGCACAAAAAAAAAACACTAAACAGTCGAAGACAATAATTTAACTAACTAAGGTATTGCTTATGAAAACTCCAGTATTTGGAGGTTGTTATAGTTTTCTTAGATAAGCAGACGACTTTAAGGTTTTATCGAAATACGATATAATTCATAAATTTTGTACACCGAAGCAATCCAAACTCTAGGTCAATTCGCTAAATACTTCTCACTAGCAATAATGTTGTCTACATAGTACATAGATCTGTTAAAGCAAATTACCTTTAATCCTTTCAATCCTAAGGGAATAAAAAGGGTTCCATTTAATTCCAGTGTAAAACGCTACCGTTTACGGAAGACCCGTGTTCAGTGTAATGACAGTTCAGTAATTAGTAGTATTGTAATGAGACGGCTCAATTAATAGTACCAGATACGGTTATTTAGGTAATTAAGGCATATTTTACTGAACGTTTCAGTAATAGTAGTTGATGAAGTAGCTTACCCTAATTTTCTTACGCTTGTTTTATTTAGATAGATACAGCTGTTATAAGCGCTATGGAGCTACGTCGCTAAAACTGTATATTTAGTAGCTTCTCCTTATATTGTCATCTCATCCATACTAGTTAGTTTTATAGTTATAAATGCGGAAGTGTGTCTGTCTGTTACCTCTTCACGCCCAAACGGCTGAACTGATTTTGCTGAAATTTGATAAAGAGATACTTGAGACGTACGTTGATCCCTAAGATTTTGATAAGGATATCAACTCGGAGTACCGGCTGCGTCAATTAAATACTCGGTCGAGGTTTTGACTTAAAAAAATAATTTTATTTCAGACCAAAAGAGGTCTTACTACTTATTTAATAATCGAAAGAATCCCTTAACTAACTTAAGTCTACGTTTTTATATAACTAAAGTACTGATGAGGTGTTTGTCAGATGTTCCACTTAGCAAGAGCCGACAAAGCTGATCTGGGCAGGGCTGCCACTCTTAATTCGCGCCTTTTTAAATTCTCAGAAGTAATGAGTGCGTTAACTCTTTGGTGTTAAGGTTGAATTTGCTTTGTTCAGTTTTGGTTATTCGCTTCAATTGTGTGACAAACATACATCATGCATACATACACACATACATAGAAGTCAACCTGAGAACCTACTTTTTTAAGTCGGCTTAGTAATTCGATAGGGGATTCTTGGAAATGCTATTATATTCTATTGTTGTCACGATCACCGGTGCTCGTATGGGGCTTGAAGGATTAAAATGGTAATAACGGATCATGGCTTAGATGCTACGAATAATAAAACCTAAGGAAACGTAATTCCCATACAAATACAGTTTTATATTTGGTTCCATTCGAACTGTCATGTAATGTCAGCCTTTATACCGCTCAAGGTCACCTAAATGTTGCAAATGTATGAAAAGTGAACCTAAGGTACACTTTTTTGACAAGCATGTTTTTTGACGGTGTTACTCTTCCTTAGTTTTTATTACTCGTAGCTTAGATGTGACAAGGTAATAAATTATTTATTAAGTACTTACAAATAATCATCCTGTATTTACCCTCAAGTAACTTCGAACACTAAAACAAAATTGAAACAAAATAATATATCAAGAAACTGGCAACGTACCTTTCCAAATCAACTTCGCTCAATTTAAGATCCATTTTTTCGTGGTCACGGACATTTTGAAACATATAAAGTAAGTATTAAATTTAAATTTATCTTAGTAAGTAAATAATAAGTAATAAACAAACAAAAATGCGTCGCGTGACGTGCGCGTGACCTTCGAAATGCTTGACCCTGATTGGTCAATATGGAGTTAGACTACTCAAGCACTTAAAAAAGTTTTTATATGGGAGATGGGATATTTTATTTTTGCTTAAAAAGCAAGTTATATGCGAGCAAAATAAAAAATATTTATATTGTAAAGTGCGTAATCAGAGTTACTAAATATTAGTTTGAAATAAAAAGTCTATTTTGGTAAAATTGGTCGATTGGCCATTCGAAGCACTAGGACGGCGATATGAAATGTAATGAATGTAATGGCGTATAGTGTTGTTAAGACAGCTTTTCTATAACCATAATGTATTTCTCTCTCTATTAATATTATTATTGTTGCAAAAGATAGGACAATCCTCAAGTGTCCCTAGTGCCAGGACAAAACTCATTTGAATTCACTTTTATCATTTTCATATTATTATGATTCTCTCATTCTTAAAAATTAAAATCTTTTCATTTCCAAATTGGTTAAAACTTAACACTTTTAGTACGTCTACGTGAGGAAGGGAGGGAACTACTGCGCTGAGAAGAACCAGCGTAAGAAACTAGCTCGGGGCTATCTTTTACGAAAAAGGTGGATAATTATAGAAGCAGCTACAGTCAGTCAGCTTATTTTTCCCAAGGTGTGCTAATAATGCTATGATTTAGAAAATAATTTACCTTAAAATAAGACCTAGCAGTAAGCACACAAACATTCTTCACAACTTTTTTAAATTTATTCATTGATTCTCTTTGTATACTGCACCAGGTGCGTTGGGCGTGTGTGTGTGTCTGGTCGTGATGCCGCACCTCCTGCCGGGCTGGCCGCGGCTGGCGGTGATGATGATGATAGTCTCACAAGCCTTCGTCGGAGTGCAGTACTCGGGGTTCCTGGTGAGTGCTTTGATGAGCAGACAAACAACTTATCCATACTAATAGTTAATACTAGCTGACCCGGCAAATTTTGTTTTGCCATATAAATTATTTCTAGTATCAATATAAAAATTTTATATTTATACCTAGGTACATACATTGAATGTATGTGCCTAGATAAAAACCTATTTTCAGGCCTAACGAAGTTACATACAATATTTCATTAAAATTGGTTACGCCGTTTTGGAGAATTCGGGCACAAACACTGTGACACGAGAATTTTATATAAAAAATCATATTAAATGCGAAAGTCTATCTGTCTGTCTGTTACCTCTTTACGCCCAATCCGGGTTTGTTTTGGTAGTAAATTTGGTATGAAGATTATTTGAGTAGATCATTGATTGATTTGACTTCTCAGTGATAGTGTGGTAATTTTTGTGTTAAATAGCTACAAAACAAGAAAATATTTGCGTTTACTTTTAGGTTATTGGTTCCTTGTGAGTCAAACTTGGAAAAAAAAGTTTGGGAACCTCTGGAGTAGAGTAAAGGACATAGGATACTTTTTATCCTGGAAAAATGTACGGTTTTCGGGCGGTCAACGAATTTCGGCGCAACGGAGTTGCGGGCGTCTTCTGATAATATTATTTATACGCAAGTGTATCTTACCTGTCTGTTACCTCTTCACACCTAAACCGCTGAGCTGATTTTGTAGAAATTGGGTATGAAATTTTTTGAGTCCTGGCTACTATGGCTACTATGTCCTTAATAGTATACTTTTTATCCCGGAAAATGTACGGTCCTCGCGCGATAAACGAATTTTTGCGGAACGGAGTGGCTTCATCTACCTTTTTTTTTTTTTTTTTTTACATGGGGAAATGCATTACGCAGCCCCGGCGGATTGGGGACATCGGCCGGGGTATGTGGGACTCTCCGAGGAACTACCCACTAAAACCCCATGGTGCTCCACTCACCGCTTAGGCAAAGTTACGGGCACGATCAACCCACCGCAACTTTACCAACAGTTGTCTGTGCCAGACTCATCAAAACATGCAAGCTTTTCTAGATCGCCTCGCGAGGCGGCCTAGAAAAGCCCACACGGGGGGGCTTCATCTACCTAGTAGTCTACAATATTGCGTTAAGAAGACATCAACGCAATGTCTATTGATGCAAATGTTTTGCTTATACGTTCACAAGTGCAACTTCACATTATTTGTTAAATGTATATAAATAAAAATTAAAGTGGAAGTGCAAATTTCCGGATTCTGGACATCCGGAAATGTAAGGGTTTATAGGATTTCCATATGAAGTAAGAGAATTCTCTATAGCATATGAAACACAACTAAAAAGGGTCAGGCGGATTGATAAGGGGCGGTTCAGCATGTATTAGTAAGTGATAAATGGATACCATGAGTGATAGTGTGCCGATTGGATGTATGCCAGGAAATTTAGAAAGACCTAGAAAATAATATTATGAAGACGATATGTTTTATCGTCTTGATAATAATATTATTTAGGGGTTTGTCATGATTTATTACATATTATTATATTTAAAACTATTCTCAAATAGGACTATGCTAGTTTATTTCCATAAAATAGAACGTAACACCAGGATTTTATGAAGCGTCACCTGAAAGATTTTCGAATTGTACCCTATTCTTTCGTTTCTTATATTTTAATCCAGTCCGTTTTTTTATCAAATTGCTAAGGGTCAATTCAGACCGCAATGCGATGCGTAGATGCATTTCTAAATTATGGATTTGACAGATTTGACCAAACTAAACAAAAGAAAACGATTTGACGTATATGAAAATTCTGTTTCCTAGATCGATCAAGAAACAAAGCTGCATTACCGTTGCATAATTAACCCATCTATCCCGAAGCGGCAGTCGGCTGCCGCATAACAATTGAAAATCTATTGTGTCTGCGATACCCATGATGGAGGTGCAGAATTGAGAGAAAAGTTACGTAACATTGAGTGTCGTGTTCTTACAGGAGAACCACAGCGACGTGACGGAGAACTTCGCCAGCAGCCTGCTGATGATGACGGGCGTGGTGGGGGCGGCGGCGGGGGCGCTCGTGCCGCTCGCCTGCGGGGCTGTCGTAGGGGACGATGTTGTGAGTAGACCGAAACTAAGAGCCTGCCCAGGTGAGGCGTTTTACGCCCGAGTGCGCGACTCGCGTGTTTTTACGCGCGATTTAGAGATACTAGAGCTATATAATATAACCCGTCCAGATGCCTACGAGTGTTTTCTTACTCGCGCGTAAAACGCGTGCAATGAGCAGGATATTTGGGTGCCATTGCAGTGTCCAGTACTACGCGCGAGTTTGTGACAAATGGACGTATTTGATTGGAGCGTGATAACTTCGAGTCCATGTTTGTAGCGTAAAAAGGCAAGTAAAACGCGGTATCTGGATGCAACAGAAATTGGGACGCCTCATCTGGACAGGCACTAGGAAATCAGCTGGTCTGCTCGGTCTGTATAATAATAGGATTCAATGGCTCGGTTTGACGTAACGCGACCAAATAACGCAGGTCTGCTCGGTCTACCTCCTTGGGGTGGGACCGGGTCACACCGAGGGGTCAAACCGAGCCAACACAACCCGGATTCATATTGAGCACCATTCGTGTCAAGGCTCTCTCTGGGACTTGAGATGTAGGGAGTACCTGCTCAGTCAATTTGAATCCTATTATTATACAGTGAAGCTGGGAATCAAAAATGTATGGCGTATACGGTATAATTAAAGGCCTCGCTAAGTGATAATATAGCTTGCGATACCGTCTAATCCTAGTTTATATCTCAGTCAGCTAATAGAGTTTTGGCAGACACCGCGCGATTCCCTTGCTACATGGCGTAGTACTGTTAGTGATGAGCAAAAATGGTCTTGGTCTTGCAGTCTTGGTCTTGCTCTTGCAAAAAATGCAAGACCAAGACCAAGAACAAGACTACCCTAAGACTAGCAAGACCAAGACCAAGACCAAGGCCAAGACCGACTATGCAAGAATCTTGCTCCACGCAAGACTCTTGCTAAAAAAAATTACTTAGTCGCAGTGACTATAATATGAGATAAAAAAAAATATTTTAAACAATAACTATATCTACTTTAAATGAATTAAAGTTCTTGTAACACAGCCTGGAAACAGGGCAGACGAACAGGCAGCGAATAGCGATGTGTAAGTAATTGGGTCCCGTTTTTATCCTTTGATATATTATCATGTATTATTTTGTATAACCATGCATTTAAACTAAAAATTTGGGAATATACGTCGCGGCCAAAAAGGAAGATCTTCCAACCGAGAGAGAATCCGATTTTTTTTAACTTTTAATATTACTACAATTTTTAATAATGTTTCTATTTTGTATCAAAATCTTAAAGCGGTTCACAGACTACAAGTTTTAATTGTATAGCTCTTATAGTTTCGGAGAAAAGTGGCTGTGACATACGGACAGACAGACAGACAGACAGACAGACAGACAGACAGACAGACAGACAGACATACAGACAGACATGACAAATCTACAAGGGTTCCATTTTTGCCATTTGGGTACAGAACCCAAAAAATCGCCTAGAAGAAATTAGAGGGAAAGTTCTTCTTTTCAAAATTTTCATTTTTTTAAGGACTTATATTTTCCGCTAAAAGATCAGCCTATGCTGAGTTGGCTCTCGACTTTTCATTAGTACATACATTCAAGAATCATTCTATTAACAAGTTAAGATAAGATCATGTTGCTAGTCAAATGATTTAGGTTTGAAAATGTTTTTTCGAGAAAATTAAAACGTTTACGAAAAGTTTTGGAAACCTAAAAATCCTCTAGAAGAAATGTTTGCAAGAGTCTTGCTTTTTGCAAGACCAAGATGAGGAATCGTATGCCGATGTGGTTGATAGCCACATCCATAGGATCTATACGGACGGCAGCAAGATTGAGGGTCGAGTCGGAGCCGCACTCTCCGTATGGAAGTGTGAGGCCGAGACAAAGGCCGTCAAGCTTGCCTTGTCACCGTATTGCACCGTCTACCAGGCCGAACTTCTAGCGCTCCAAAGAGCAGTAAGTATGGCCTGCAAAAGTGGAATGGCAAAGGTCGGTATCCTTAGCGATTCCAGATCGGCTCTCCAGGCTGTCACCCTTAGTTCCCCTCATCCTCTGGCAGTGCTAACAAGGGCGGACCTCCGAAAAGCTGCATTGCAGGGGCGGGAGGTCTCCTTGTTTTGGATTAAGGCACACGCAGGGTTGAGAGGGAATGAGAGGGTTGACGAACTAGCCAAGGAGGCCGCGCTGAAATTGAGAAGGAAACCTGACTACGATCTGTGTCCTGTTTCATTCGTCAAGCGTATCTTGAGAGAGGATACGATTGAGGAATGGAACAGGAGATATGAAGTGGGAGGGACGGCCGGAGTCACGAAGCTTTTTTTCCCAAGCGCTGCCGCTGCATACAAAATAGTACAGAAAATAGACATCACACACCACATCACACAGATTCTGACCGGTCACGGCGGATTCGCCTTCTACTTGAACAGATTCAAGCTGAAGGAGGATCCGTCCTGCCTGTGTCAGCCAGGAGTTGAGGAGACGGTTCCTCACCTGCTACTCGAGTGCCCAATTTTTGCTAGCAATAGATACGATATTGAGCAGAAATTGGGCACATCGATGACAGGTGAGAATCTGCCATCCATCCTGGGGGGTAAAAAGCGGGACATCTTCCTGGCTTTTTGCAGAACGATCGTGGGTGTAGTGAATAAACGTAACAGAAGTATTTTGTGTGATAATAACAATTAGGTTCTAATTTTAAGCTGTGATATTAGAATAGTCTCCGTTTTTTTTTTGTTTTATAATATTTGTGCCGTTGTTTTACTATTTTGACATTTAATTGTAGGTATTTTATTTGTTTATTTTAGTGGAATCATTTTATTGTATATTGAAATTAATGTTAATTATATTTTATATTGGATATCATCATATTGTACAAATTATATTATTGAACTTAATTAATGGGCTAATTAGACAAATTGTGTTTATAGACAAATAGAAAATAAATAGCCCTGATAATGTTAGGGGGACGATAGAAAAAAAAAAAAAAAAAAGACTAGGTGTGCAAGACCAAGACCAAGACCAAGACCTGATACATTTGAGCAAGGCCAAGACCAAGACTGCACAAGCAAGACCAAGACCAAGACCTGATACATTTGAGCAAGGCCAAGACCAAGACTGCACAAGCAAGACCAAGACCAAGACTGGTTGAGTCTTGGTCTTGGTCTTGCTTTGCTCATCACTAAGTACTGTAGTAACTATAAAGATAAGTTTGCATTGAATTTTATGTAAGAGGTCACGTGGGTCTCAACTGATAATCTAGCTAGAGATACAAAATATTAGTTTTTCAACCCCAGTCTACAACCCCAGTTTTAACTCGTAACTAAAATGCGGAGCTTAGCGATGTCCGAATTGACCAATCGTGCTATCCGGAGCGGAGAGAAGATTTCGAGCATGGTGATTGGTCGATTCGGCACTGCTAAGCTCCGCTTCGCTTCAGTGGAACGCAGCCTAAATGTTGTCTCAACTTGCAGAGCAATCCGAGCCGATGGAAGGTGGTGTTCAGCGGACTGTGTGTGGTGTACGCCGGCGGTAACGCGGTCTATAGCGCGCTGGCCAGCCCCGACCGACAGCCATGGGACCAGGATAATAAACCCAAGATTGGATATAATAATGGTACGTAAAAAGTAATGAAACTATAAACCTATGCTAATAATTTAATAAATAGTTTTTTTGTATAATTATTAATTAGCGTTTGGTAAGTAAGCTGTACGGTCTACCACTTTAACACAATGTGTTACATTATTAATGACAATTTAATGTGGCACCAGCGGACAATGACCTTTCTAGTCTAGGAGCTATGTGAAAATACTCGCACTGCATTCTGTTAACAGAATAAAATAGAATTCTTGTAAAGAATCAGACTATTTAATAGTTTCATCGGAAAACGTCTTGGTATGATTCGTATGATAATCACCTTTAATTCACACTGTGTTCACATCGTGTATTGGAAATTATGGTAGGTAACACCCGACTAGAAATATCTGATACTTCATTGTCAATCGCGGTTTGTATAGAAAATGACAACAATTATATTATTAATAACATGATCCCACTGACTGTTGGACGTAACGTAAAGTTATTGGTCATGTAGATAGTAAATATTTTTACTCCTCCACAGTTTCCTCCTTGCAAAATGTAAAATACTCACTAGGAAAATATGCTTTTCATATTTCATAATAAAATAGACCAGCCATCTTCAGGCTCACCACAACTATTTCTGTTTAACCTATAACACCCAAAGCCTTTGAAAGGCGTTGATAAAATAACATGACACACATTATAACATGACGCGGAGGCCACATTACAACCCTCGCGCGCTGTCCCATAATTTAACTAATTTGTGACTCGTTATCTCTGACGCACTTTATATGGTCGAAGGAAAAATTGGAAATTCTGTGAGATTTTCCAATGAGGACAGCGCTCAAAGATATTTTTATAACATAGCCCATATTATGCATAATAATTAACGACTACAATTTATTCAAGAGCGGTCGCCGTCTGAAATTTTAAAGGAGATTTTTGGAGAGGTTTGGATAATACGAGTATAGGCACAATATGCACAATATGTCAAAATAAAAGATTTACAGCTGATGTAAGAGGGGTTCATATACATTTTTATTTATTATTTATTTATATCACATAATATAAAACCCATAAAATAAGTCCAGTAGTATCTTTCACCTTTTCAGTGCAAAAAATCTGACAAAAAAACTTCATTGTTACAGACGCTACGAACATGGAACTGGATGACATCGACGTGACATCAACCTGCGACCTTGACATGAGAATATAGATGGACGATTCCATTATCGCGGGTGCAACAGTTTGACACACTTAAAGCTTCCTACAGGGAAAATGAAACAAAATTATTAATCAAATATCCCGTGAAGGGAGAGATTTTAACTAGTCTAACAATTATTTATAAATGAAAACCTTCATCAAATGTATGAAGGGCCACAAACAGGTCTGAAGTGCCATCGCGGGTGCAACTAATTTGAACCTCCATTAAGAACTGTGATGAGTTCATACTGGTTATTGAGAAACTTTTACAAAATAACTTTATTTTATATATTTCAAAAGAGTGTAAAACAAAGAAACGATGTAACAAGATAAAAGTAATTATAGTACTAAGTACTAGAAATTATTAACCGGTCAATGGAATCAGGCGTTACTTTGCGGAAATCCATAGCTTAAAATTTAGTTTGTTATTATTTTTAGCAATATTTCGCGAAATAAACTTCCACCTTTAAGTAAATGAGTGAGTGCACGCATAGGCATGCGTACAGCACCTCCCTCCTCCCACACTGCCTATGCGTACACTCGCATGCAAGAACTTGCAAACACCACCACCACACAAGCAATAATATTGGCAAATCCGTGCAAGGCCCCTCGTTGACGCGCGTTTCGTTCCAACACCGGAGCATCCTCAGGATGTGGACTCTACAAACAACGTCCGTCAACTTACGTACTTGACGCATAGGCAGTGTGGGAGGAGGGAGGTACTGTACGCATGCCTATACGTGCACTCACTCATTTATTTAAAGGTGGAAGTTTATTTCGCGGAATATTGCTAAAAATAATAACAAACTAAATTTTAAATTATTAACCATTTCTACGATCGCGGGTGCAACATCAAAATTTTCAAATCTCTTAAAGGTGAATTAAATCGTAATTCTGTAACAAATTTTAAAATTTTCGATATAGAATAAATAATTATACTGGTAATTTGTAATAAACCTGCACCAAATTGTAGTTTTTTTTTTTTAATTTTCAGTTGTTATTGGCCTGACAAAATTAATCGTCTAAATCACTAAAAACGGTTGAATAGCGTAATTTATACAACAGGTTTCGACGTATTGCTGTATAACTATACTACAACTAAACATTAATTTGAAATATATGGTATTTTAATTAAAAAATATGGGAAAAAACATCGCATTCCTTAGATGATAATGCTTAAAAACGCTCTAAATTATTCGAATTCCATTTTTTACCGATAAAAGTTGTTTTGTTAGTAAATACACATCTTCTTACGTATATTCCAATTGAAAAATGTAACTAATAATACATTTTAAAAATTCTCGTTAGTTCTCTCTGTAGCGGAATGGCCCAGATGTAACATGATGTGTAGTTTTACTAGCCCATTCTTGCTGACAGATGTATGATCTTGAAGCGGACCAACGACATACTGTGCACTAATCACAAAATATCACAGAATGGCGCTATGGAATTCTCTGTAGTCGAGGGACTTACTGCAATACAGACTTTGGCCTGATTTAATGGCAACCACTCAAAAACACATCGTGAGCTTTACCTACTCCGTTTTCCTATGAGCCGGTAATATCAAGCCTTCTTTCAACAAAAAATTCTTCCCTACTTTGATCTAATATAGCAAACTGAAGCGGCGCAAGAAAAATTAATCAAGAACGTGATGAGAATTGGCGACGGGTTACAATGTAATCAGGGGTCGAATTCTCGTAATTCGAATGTGGCTTCGACCGCAGGCTGCCTCATCCGCACGTACACAAACTGTCGTTCGTCCGAGCGAGACTTTATAGGATCAAAACGACCGTAATCTAATTCGCCACCTCGACTCTCGAGTAACAGTTGACACGTGTCGAAAGTTCTTTCCGGAAATAACTGGATTAAACTAGTTGCGCCCGGATGGACCCAGAAATTGGTTTTGCTTCATTTAGCTTTTTAACCAAAGTTCCGTATTATATAAGTATTTAGCATAACAATATTTAGGCTTTATATTTTTTAAGTCTAGTGATCGGAAAACTACTCTGAGTCCTTTATTTCTTGCGTCTTCGTACTTGTTGTTCTTTATTTCTTATTAAACAGCAAAAAATCATTTCATATTTGTAAAATATATATACTTACCTAACTTAATTTGATTTAATAAGTAAGTATGAATAAATTACCATTTTATTGATGGAAGCTGAATTAATGTCGTAACAGTAGAATCGAGGCCTTCAATCATTAGTGTGATGGCAAAAAATGGTCGATCCCTTAAAGTACATTATTATGTACCATCGAGGAAGTTGATTCCTATGCATTTGAGAGACCAACGTCATATTTTGGTCGATTATGTCAATTCCATGTTAATTGTGATCTATCGGCTGTACGCCAAAAGAAGAAGAAGATCTATCGGCTGGGTTTGACGTAACGCGACCACACTACGTAGTTCCCCCATCTGCATAGGAATCAACTTCTCTGATAGTACTTACATAGATAATATTTTGTGAATGTATAAGAACGGATTTTTGTTTCTTCACACACAACTTCACATACTTGTTAGTTAGTACATGTTGGTAACGATCATAATATTAACGTTATAACAACCACATTAACGGCGAGCTCCCAAATGAGCCCCAGGAGTCATGGCGAGGGTCCGCGGCAGTCCTGCACACTTCGTTGTGAGATTTCAAAGTTACGTGCTCACTAATTAAATTGGAAGTTAACACTTCCTAAGCATAGCATTACAATAATAATAATTAGTGTTCATAATGACTTGAGTCGAAAATTAACAAGTAGTAAGTAGCAGCAAAAAATAGTGTTATATAGGTTATTTCAAGAACTTTTCCATTCTATCACATCTTTACTTAATATTATAAATGTGAAAGTGTGTCTGTCTCTTAGGTCTCTTCAAGCTTAAATCGCTGAACCGATTTTGATGAAATTTGGTATGGGGATACTTTGAGTCCCTGAAAAGGACATTAGATACTTTATATTTCGGAAAAATATACGGTGCCCGCGCGATGAATGAATTTTGGCACAATAGAGTTGAGGATGTCAATTGTCATCCTAGTTAATTACGAAAATCCTTGATAATATCAAAACTATCGAAGATCCGCTGTCATGTGACATTGTGCATGATGAAGGTGAACGCAGATTTGGCCGCACCGCACGCACCGCAGTCGCCGCATTTCGAATTCTTCATAATATAAAGAATGTAGAAGTTGCGAAGACTGCGGCGCGGGTAGGTATGTGAGCTTGCCTATAACTTCATATAAAGAATTCGAAATGCGGCGACTGCGGTGCGTGCGGTGCGGCCAAATCTGCGTTCACCTCAAATCTGCGTTCATCTAGCTTCAAAATTGACACCATGCAATCATGGTTAATGGTTGTCTATTATATCCCAAAGTAGCTTAATAATCCAAATATTATGACAATATGGAATTTATCGCTTGGAGTACGTGAGTGAAGTTATTAATATTATCAGATGTTATAACACTTTTATATTTGCCGATGATTGGGCACAAATTTTATCACATTATAAGAATGCTAGCTTGTTAAACACGGAAAATATATTTTTTATTTTACACACAAAAAAGTGGCCGGTCCATGCCCCATAACGTTCCTTGATCTCTATTATGTTGGGAAGTCTTCTAATGACCGTTTCGTCAAGGCACACCAATAATTGCTAGTTGCTACCAAATGCCAACAGATTGGCATAATCCATACTAATATTATAAATGCGAAAGTGTGTCTGACTGACTGTCTGTTACCCATTTACGCATAAACCAATGCACCGATTTTGCTGATATTTGATATACATAATAATAATAATAGCTCCCACACCGGGTTCGGTGACGGTGGCCGGTTTCATTGAAACCAGGCGCAGGCGCATAGTGCCTAAGTGTGTGCGCAGTACAAAAGAGCACTCTCTATTCCTTTACTCTCATAACCCAGTGACGACGACGACGACGCGACGGACGACCGACGCGACTGGCAAGAGATCAGGCGCAGGATCGACTTTTTACATGTCCATGCGTCGGAGCACGGATCATCAGCTTACTTGTCAGACAGTCAGGTGATCAGCCTGCATTGTCCTAACCAAACTTGGAAATAATATGTTTTTTTTTACAATATGTCGTCGTCTATGGGCCAGTCGCCCATATCCTTTGTCTCATTTGACATAATTTTGTCGCGTACCAAGATTGCATTTTCTCTTATCGAACCCACGACCTCAGAGTCAAGAGCCGCGCTCTATATCACTAGACCACGGAGGCGTTATTTGTTATGGTGATACTTTGAGTCCCTGGAGAACGGTGTTGCGGTCTTACAAGATAAGAAGCAGATTTTAATATAAAGCACAAGTAGTACTTTGAAAATATTGTAAAAAAATTGTTACAACAATATTAATATAACCATAATATATTATAATTTATAACGTTCTCTCATAAAATGTTGAAGAGGAAAGTTAAAAGCCTAAAAATATCTTAGACTTGGGGATGACTTGGGGCATTATTAAAAATCAGTTCACGTATAAACACGAAGCTACCACAATATAAAATTATACAGTAGACTGTCTACTAATGTAACGCGTGATTTGTGATATCTTTTAAAATCGAAATACAAAGTGAAACAAAACTATGTGATAATATTTTAGGGTTCGCATGTGTCTACCGTAATTATTAAAGTTCAGCAGCGTTAAAATAACATTTTTTATGATTTTTATGGACAAGCTACTCGATAATTACAACCGGACAGGATTGGTTGAAAGCTTTTTCCTTTTATTTGTTTAATTATAACTTACAACTGCTAGCATTACATGTAGCAAAAATATTAAAGACTAAAATCACCTATTATCAACTTAGTCGCTACACAATAATTATAGGTGTCCTTAGTGAATTCAGAACGCGGTCATTGAACATGTAAACTTTACTGTATGATATTTATACTGTGAACCTTTGTAATGTAAAGGTGAACGTTATAAGGAAAGTTATGATCAAAGTTATTTAATTAGTATGTTACAACTTGTTACAGGCGGGATCACGAGTTGTGTATTACGGGAACGAATTAACCGACGTCGAAGAAAGTTGAAGAAGTTAAGTTATATGCGCCTCACAAACGAGTTCGACACGAATGAGTCGGTAGTATCGTGCCCGCACACCGACTGAGTGCATTGTCCAAAAATAATAGAAAAAAGAACAAATTTTGAAGACTTTTCGTATAGAAACTGGCATGACAATGTTACATTTGTACAAATCCTCGATACTTTTGTCTTATTTAAAATTATTTTTTAACAAAAAATTAAAACCGACTTCCAAGGTAAAAACAAAAGTAATACTTATTCTTAATCTAAAAAGAATCAAATAATTCTTATTCCTGTGGCGTCTTTACACTTCGCCTAAACCTCAACTATTTCTGTACTTAATCTTCGTACTTTTGAAGTCGGTACCAGCCCGGAAAAGTTCTGAGATCCTTGACATAGCTATTGCGCTAAGGTAAGCTGGTACCGACTTCAAAAGCATGAAGATTGAGTACAGAAATAGTTGAGGTTTAGGCGAAGTCTGAAGACGCCACTATAATAAGGAATAAGAATTATTTGATTCTTTTTAGATTAAGAATAAGTATTACTTTTGTTTTTACCTTGGAAGTCGGTTTTAATTTTTTGTTAAAAACTAATAATTTTACCCTTTTTAGTTACATAATATGAGACGACAAGGCTATAATACTCGTATTATAGCTTGTTGTCTTAGAGTTGTACATATTACTAGCGGTCGCCTGCGGCTCTGCCCGCGTGGATGTCGGTTACGGCTGCAATAAGCCTACCCAGGAAAGACTCGGTCAGCAAAATGATTCCCAGGTCAATTCACAGACTCCGACACTGACATCGACGACGCGGACGCAGTTATTATCAGTGTACAGTGCACATTGCACAGATTGTCTTCCTACCGCAAGCGCATCCCGCTTGGTGACGCCTACTATCGTAATATTTTAATTTCGTTATAATTTCAAAACCAAACGTCCAATTTTAATCATAAACTGTACTTAGTGATGACTGATGAAATAATTTATTTTGATAAGGATTAATGGCATGAGGAAAATAAACGCGTTTAAATGTTGTCCAAAAAAAGTCAAGATTTTTAAATAAAAATATGGTTATTGTGCCTCACTCGACATAGATAAGTAAAGTGTGTCGCGGACTTTTTTGTAGATAATTATAAGATCTACAATACTTAGAACATTTTATGGTTCTATCTTTTATAGTTTCGGTAGCGTACGCAAAATAAGTAACTTTTCTGGTTGATTTTTTCACCTGGCGTCCGAAAAACCCAAATATCTTACGAAACCCTATTTTTCCAAAATAAAATTTAGCCTATGTTCAGCACAAAAAATGTAGGATTTGCTTAAAGTAGTTTAAATAAAGCCAAAATCCTCAAACTTGTATCTATAAGGATTCAAAAGTTCTGTTGGGTACCTTCAGAACCAGGGTATATCCTAGGGTAAAATCTTACTTTTTGGTAGTATATGCCTGAAATACTTCAGAAAAAATTTAAATCACCATATGTTCCCATATAAATGTCAAGGAGTCCCCTCGATTCCTCATGGATCCCATCATCAGATCACCACTTTTGTGCACATGGTACCAACTTCGGATTCAATCCTGTACAACAACAAAATAATCATGAAAATCGGTCCATAAACGGACATATAAACAGACGAACGTATAATCTCCTCCTTTTTGGAAGTCGGTTAAAAAATTGATGTCATTGCTAACAATCAGTAACAACTGTTTAATCTACGCAAGATCTCTTTTAGAAAGTTAGGTTAGGGCCTCCGTAGGGTCCAGGTCCATATTCGTAGTAGTCCAGGGAAGGTTTTAAAGTGACACGAAGTTCACTGGGACAGCTAGTCTTCTTATATATAAAAATGTATTTTCAAATGTGTTAGTCGCGCTAAAACTCGAAAACGGCTGAATGGATTGGGCTGATTTTAGTCTTAAAATATTCGTAGACGCTCAGGGAAGGTTTTAAAGTGACACGAAGTTCACCGGGACAGCTAGTCTTATATATAAAAATGGATTTTCAAATGTGTTAGTCGCGCTAAAACTTGAAAACGGCTGAACGAATTGGGCTGATTTTTGTCTTAAAATATTCATACAGGTCCAGGGAAGGTTTTAAAGTGACCTGTGACACGAAGTTCACCGGGACAGCTAGTCTTCTTATATATAAAAATGGATTTTCAAATGTGTTAGTCGCGCTCAAACTCGAAAACGGCTGAACGGATTGGGCTGATTTTAGTCTTAAAATATTCGTAGAAGTCCAGGGAAGGTTTTACCGTGACACAAAGCTCACCGGGACAGCTATATATAAAATTCTCGTGTCACAAATATTGTGTCAGTCCACGAACTCCTCCGAAACGGCTGTACTGATTTTTACCAAATTTTATATTATGTGTATTCAGTAGGTCTGAGAATCGGCTACTCGGTACTTTATATATTTGTAAGTGCATTTGTTGAATAAATAATAGTAAATTATTACAACCTGAGACTGACGGCGACCATTGTTAATGCGACGGGATAGCGATCGACGTTGCCATGGCGACATACTTATTTAGTCACTTCAATAAAATAATATGGGCGAAATGCTGTATATTATGGCAAAATAAAAATAAAAAATAAAATAAAATAAAATATGTTTATTTCAGATAACTCAGATCCATAAAATTGTTAGTAGAGAAACTTATCGCTACGTTAGTATTCTATTCTAAAAAGAGATTTAGTCCTATTTATCATAAAGTCGATCAGAGGACAATCCCCGCTGTCGACTATCTCTCTCAGGACACTGTGGCTGCTACCGCGGACCCTGGCCAGTAGCGATGCAGTCCTTTTGCGGAGTATAGCTTCAAAACTATCTACATCCGCAAAAGCAAACATCGCCGAGGCACTACAGAAACGCGGCAGCCGCAGCAGTGCTCTAAAAGCATTATTATATTGGATGCGTAGGGCACTGTATGTTTTCTTAGTGTAGTTGGTCCATAAGCTGCAGGTGTAAGAAGAGGTGCAGTAAGCCTTAAAAAGAGTAATTTTTACGGCGTCCGTGCAACGACCAAATCTATGCACCAACATATTTGCCATGACAGACAATGCCCTACGCTCTCTTTCGAGGTCTACATCGTCTCGAAGGCCGTCAGTCACAAAATATCCAAGATATTTAAAAGTGTACACTCTCTCGAGAGGTTCATTATTAAGTTGTATAGGGGGAACAATATTGGGACATTTGTTGCCGGCCTTAAAGACCATGTACTGTGATTTTTTGGCGTTGTAAAGCAAACCATGTGAGACAGCGTATTTTTCACAAATACCGAGTAGAGTTCTTAATGCACTGACAGAGGGCGCCAGCAGTACCATGTCGTCCGCGTAGCTAATATTGTTGACGCACACATTTCCGATATGGCAACCGACATGAGTACCGCTGAGCTCCCGTATCAGTGAATCCACGTACAGGTTGAAGAGCCGGGTCGAGGTCTGCCCCCCCTGCCTCACCCCGCACTCCATCCTGTACGGTTCGGAATATTTGTCAGCCCATCTCACATAGTTCACCTGATTACAATACCAAAATTTAAGCAGGTCGGTGAAGCCGTCGGGTAAACTAAGAGTTTCCAATTTTCGCCACAAGATGTCGTAGGAGACGAGATCGAAAGCCTTGCTGAGGTCGAGGAAACAGGCGTACACAGGTGTACGCCTGCTCGTGTAATATTTGACAGTGTGCTTTAGACTCATTATTGCGGTCTCCGTTGACAGTCCACGCCTGAACCCGTGCTGACCATCATGGAGACTACAATGTTGTTCTAATATGGAGCTAAGCACACTGTCAAATATTTTTGCTATAGTTGTTGCTAAAGATATTGGCCTATAATTCGATCTGTCAGATACGTCACCACTGAGATTTTTAGGTACTGGCACAACCGTAGTCCTTATTAAATCAGCAGGTAAGTAGCTATGGACAATGCAGATATTAAACAGTAATGCCAGAACTCTTGACATATGTTTGCCCGCGAATCTTAGGTGCTCAATACTGAGACCATCGTGACCTGGCGATTTCCCGGTAGCCATGTTTTTAATCGTCTCCGCTACAGTTTTACTACTTATAGTAAATTTAAGGTCACGACGATGGGCCCAATGGTGATGACACTTTAAACTGATCTCTAAAAAGATTTGCAATTTTGTCCGCACCATTGATCCCATCAACAGCTTCGGGGTAGCTAGGTTTTAAATTCAACTGCTTTGTTGACCTCCAGAATTTTTTAACACGTTCTCTGCCGGTAGTACAAACAAGAAAAATTACAAAAAATCTTTTTGGTTGAAATAGATGTATTAGGTCAAGACATAAACCATGACATCATTTAGGGTTCGGTGGGGTGCAGGGTTCCTGAGATATATTAAAAAAACCCCTTGAGGTCACATGTGACCTACGCGGCGCTGTAGTACGGAAAGTACGCAATCTTTATGACTGCGCCGCTCCGGTCACGTTTCCGGTCACCGCAGTCTGTCTGTCTCCAGGCTGTAACTCAATAACCGCTATGGCTAGACTTCTGAAATTTTCACAAATTATGTATTTCTGTTGCCGCTATAACAAAAGATACTAAAAATAGAATAAAATTAATATTTAAGGGGGGCTCCCATACAACAAACGTAATAATTTTTACCTTTTTGGCTTGTAATCAATAATGGCAACAGCTAGGGACTTGAAATTTTTACAATATGCTTAATTTTATCTGTTGTCTAATTATTAATAATAAATTGTTAATACCATTATTGATAAATGAATAAAAAGTTATAGAAACAGTTATTTTTTCCAGTGCTTTGGGTTTTTGCATTAAAATTTTCACGTATAATGAACACAGGTGAATACCATGTGAGAGTATTGCTGTACAGCGCTGCACCGGTCACTTACTACAGAGAAATGTAAGATAAACGTGTCCTATGGCCTACGAGTTCGATTCAAAAACAGGTCTGCTCTGAGGTCACCGGTGCCCTACGCGGCGGGTAGATACAGGTAGGGGTCCGGGCACATGTGACCTACGCGGCAGAGAACGTGTTAAAGTTTTGTTTTGAGTGGTGAGTAGCCAAGATGTCCGTTTTTATTTGAGATTGGTGGTTTTGGCACCATTTTAATCTGCTTTTAAAAATTCGTCGACTACTCGTCATCTCATCATACACAAAACCTTGTCTTGGGTGGCCACTGTTAACCCACATTTGAAATTTGGACTGATTTTAGTCTTAAAATATTCGTAGAAGTCCAGGGAAGGTTCTAAAGTGAAACGAAGTTCACCGGGACAGCTTCAATTCAAAATTTTTATTAAGCCAAGGATTCGAAGAAGCTTTAAATATCTTTGGGACTCCTCAAAAGTTGCCGGAGCTGCAGGGTAGTCAAATGCGTGTGAGGCAACTTAGGTAGGTACCTATCCTCAACGCATTGTTGAACGGTCTTCTTTAATAAATCCGCAAAAACGTCTCACATGATACATCCATACTAATATTCCTTCGATCGCGTCAAAACGAGACACAATAGCCATTCAATTGTTATCGCGGCCCACTTGGTCCTTATGGGAGTTGAAGCGATATTATAAATGTGAAATGTGTATACTGTATACCTACTATGTACTGTCTACTTGTATGTCTGATATCATTGTACGCCCAAACCGCTAAACCGATTTTTCTGAAATTTTGTATAGAAATACTATGAGTCTCAGGACATAATATTGGATGCTTTTATCCAGTAACGTACGAATCCTACGCAAATTTACGGGAGACATCTAGTAATCTATAAACGCTTCTACCCCTCAAGTTAGCCCGTGATAAAGTGCAGCTAACTAACATCGGCATACGGCTTGCGTATTGTTCCCTCTCATGAATACCGTCCGTTATCGGATTGAAATCTCAGTTTCGTCTATTCAGTCGAGAGGGTTTATGATCTGTGAACACTCTACAGCCGATATCACATTACTACGGAGAATACCTTCGTTATACTCATAAGTCATAAAACCTTAATCTGCATTTTGAGTTTAATCCATACTAATAAATATTATAAATGCGAAAGTGTGTCTGTCTATTCTTCACGGCCAAGACCGTTGAACGGATTTTTCTGTTTGGTACGGATCAATGACCATAACCAATTATACAGCTAATGCTGGATTTACACGGGTGACTAAAACCGCACGATTTACGCCGCACGGCTAAAATCGACCGTCTAAATGGCAGTTCGACTACGCCGCAAGCGGCAAAAGCCGCAAGCCCCAAAGTCGTACGGCCAATGGCCGCATGCGGCTGGTGACTAAAATCGACCGTGTAAACGCTCAGTCGCAAGTGATCGCTTGTATTTTTTTTTATTAATATTCACCCCCTAACATTATTAGGGCTTGTTATTATTCTTTTATTTATTTCTTTTTTCTTTTTTTTCTATTAAATAGCTATTAGCGATCGCTTGTTGCAAATACATAGTTTGTCAGCACTAGTAACAGGCATTTTTTGTAGAATGTGTAAAAAATGGGGTGACGATTCGGGCTGGACAGGCGATTCGACTGGTGACTTGCCACGCGACTAAAATCGACCCGTTACTCACCCGTGTAAATCGAGTATAACGGACATACTTTGAGTCCGCGAAAGGACATTGGATACTTTCATCCCCAAAAAATGAACGCTGTTGGCGTCGCGACCGCCGCCGTACTGTACCTTGCCCACTGACCTCCATTATACAAGTGTATAATGGAGGTCAGTGACCCTGCCACATTTTAGAAATGTGAAATAAAGTCTATATTGTCTATGTTTCTCAGAAAAAGGAAAATATTAATTGGAAATTATGTTTTGTCTATGGCGACCTCGAAGTTCAATAATTTATTGCATAGAGGAAAATAATACACGGGGCATATTATTGTTAAAATGTCGGGCCCGAATAAAATTTAGATTTAGTGTAGGATTTAGTATATAAAAAGTGTACGTTTAGGTATTTTGTGTTTTTCGTTAATAGGTAGGTAAGTATATGGACTTTCTCATGCATCAAGAATTTTATTCTGAAATCTCCTCCAGTGGCCTACAAAGGCTGATCTTCAAGCCGCATCGTCTACTTTTTCGTCGTTTTATCAGCACGCGATGTCCAATCCTCCGTCACACGATAGGTATCAAGGGTCTAACTCGTGGCGCGAGGCAGATAATGTTGCAGAGTCAATCGGCACGGGAGGAACCTATGGGGATGTATGAACTACCGGGGACCGCGCGCGCGGCAACAGCCACAGGTCGGAGCTATGATAAAAGCTTTTTGGTAAAAGGTGGCCCCGTACGAGTTTCATACGCCGGTTCTTCTCGCCAGGTTAGTTCCCGAACCGGTGGTAGGCCTCATGTAGACGCGACGTTCTAAATGTGTTAACTTTGTTAACCTACTTAGAAATAAATATTTTTCATATCATTTTCATTTCATTTCATTTCATTATATTATGTGTCGGAGCCTGTCTGCCGTGGATCCATAAAGTCCGAACGGAAGACTCACAGTTAAAGTCGTCTAAAATGTCCAGAAATCTCGAGTTCGAGGCGCAAAAGAAGCTCAACGAGCTAGAGTGCAGAAGCCCTTATGAAGGAGCAACTGGAAAAATTATCCAAATTCCAACAAGAGGTCATAGAATGAAAAATGGCAGCGCAAAATTGCCGCGCTTGAAGAGCAATATTCACACAGAAGTGCAAGCTCAGAAGTCAGAATGCTCGTCACTATCAAACAAAGTCGAAGAATGGCTAGAAAACGGCGAACAAAATATTGATATTGTAAAAAATTGTGTAAATATAGCATATAATATATAAGTTCCCGGCGTGAGTGAGGTCGGGTATGTCATACCTGGCGGTTTATGAAACCCTTAATATTTCCCAACTGTGCAATTTCTGGAACTTGGTTGGCGTAGCAGCTGGAGGGAGTTGTACGAGGAGTGATTTTAAGGGCCTTCCCTACGGAGATTCCGTAATTTACCGTATTTAGAGCCTTATAAACTCATAATTTGAAAGCTAAAAATTACGAATAATATAAGTATAGTATTTATAATTCGTAGGCTACAAAGTTATCATAAAAATACAGCAATAATCTTCAGTATATCAACATTCCTTTCTCCGTTTTTTATATTTTTGTTTATTATACTCATGATATCAGCCTCCAAAGTAAAACCAATTAGTTAAAATTCAAGCATCTATTTGTGATGATGAGACGTGTCGCGTAATGGAACTATTGCGCGAAAACAAACTATTTGAGTAACACGTTTTCGTTTTGTTAGATAACCATTTCATCTATCCGAAAAATTTTAGTATAAAAAGTTACAACTTTAAACTAGAGTTTTTAACAACGTTAAATTCTCTCATTTTTCCATTTTGCGCAAACTAAAATATTCAAGCAAATAAAATTATGAAAGCTACAAAATTGTATAATTTCCTATAATTTCTAAGTAATTGGTGAAATATTTAGGCTCAGTAGTCGGTACATGTTAAATGTTCAAGTGAAGTATTTATTTGAAGTAATTTTTCAGTTCTTTCTTGTTTGTTGAAACATACCTAATATATTTTGTTTGATATAATTTCAATACTTCGTTGATTGTTTGTATTTGATTTTCATTTTAATTGCCATAAAAGCCATTGAATATCGTTATTGATGTACGAAAATTAATTCATAACCTATGTCTTATAAGATCACATTGAATACGTACCTAGATATTTCATACTTACCTACTCAAGTAATTTTGAATTCAGAAGAATATATCACACTAAAGGCACACACTAACTGATGAGCAAGTATTATAGGCGTGTAATAAATAGATGCTATTCCAGGAATACCAAACTTTAATCTCTTATTTTATTAAACCCTCTTAGTAATTGAGCATTGTCCAAAAAAAATCACATATACTTTTTATATTTTTTTTCGTTAAAATAGGGTATTTTAAGAATATAAATTAAATAATTTTGAAATTCATTGGCTAGTTTTTTCTCAATAAATTTTTAAAGTTTCGCTCTGACGTCATCATCGGCGGCCAATTGACCTCTGCTATATGTTTAAATTTCCTTTCAATCTTATTATAATGGCTGGTTCGTCAAATGCAAGTTCTCATTATGTGAAAACTGATACGAGAAGCTTACCAAAAGTTCGAAACGTAATGTTGGTCGAATTTATTGCTAATTTAACGCCATTGAAGGTCAAACTAAGGTTAAACATATTTGTTTAAAAATATAAGTAACTAATGGGTATTTTTTTGGTTTATATACAGAAAAACGATCACTGACCTTATTCCTCGAAATGTTTTTGTAATGAGCAAAATTAAAAAAAATGGACAATCCCCATTATTAAAAAAAAATCCTTTCTTTGTGTATACTTACAATATAATAAAAGGAACACGTTAACGAAATTTCAGACCCTGAGAGAGCTAATTCAGACTGTTCGTGGATCTATCAGTCAACTTTTTTTTTGCGCGCAGGGGAAACCCGTCATGGGTCCCCCGGGTTGGGGATATGTGCCTCAGTTAAGCTGAAGCACCCCGGGGGTATGTGGGACTCTTACCCACTAAAACCACCTGCGGTTTGCCTTCAGCCGTATACGTAGGTATGTCCTGGACCTGTCTAACGCAGGACTCCCTCCACGATTGGCCGGACTTCCACCAAAGTAAGGGAACGCTCCGGCAAACTGAAGCGTTCCCCTCGGCGCCGGGTCTATCAGTCAACCTAATGTAACTTTTAAATTAACCTTAGCTTAGGCGTAGCATGAGATTTTATTCAGCTCATAAATTGAAGAAGAATACCTAGGACTTTAACAATAATATAGCTTAAAAAATCGCAACAGTATTTATCGTGTGTGTTTGTGCAGTATTTTTGTAATCTCAGTGCTGACAGTAGAGCAGTGTTGTGTGTAGGAGGATTATATCTGACATGTTTTGTGTGGGACATGTACAATGTACAGTCTACGATTGTAGACTGTGTAACAGCCGGGCCCCCGTTGTCATCATCATCGTCCCTTTGCCTTCTTATATTATTTCATCAGAATAATATACAAGGTGTAACGTAAATAAGTGCTGATACTTTAGAGTTTAGAGTTTCCCTAAACTAGTGATAATATAAATCACTAGATGTTCCGCGCGGCTTCGCCCGCGTAATATAGGAATTTCACGGAACCGTACATTTTTCAACAAATACCCAATGTCTCTTCACTACTATTATATTCACTTCACTATTCTTCATGTTTGCCAAATAACCCAAAAATTGCTCCAGAAGTTCTCAAGATAATAAGCAATTTTATATAATTTTCCCCGTTTTTTTCACATTTTCCTCAATTTCTTAGCTCCTATTAGTCTCAGCGTGATAAAATATAGTCTTTAGCCTTCCTCAATTAACGGGCTATCTAACACTGAAAGAATTTTTCAAATCGAACCTGTAGATCCTGAGATTAGCGCGTTCAAACAAACAAACTAAGTCACAAACTCTTCCGCTTTATAATATTTAGTATAGATAGTTATAGTGTAGAAGTCCCCTGTATTCACTGAGTGAGTAGCAGCGCTGAAAAAGCAATTTTTTCAAAACTTTTGTATGGGAAAATTCACCGGGCGCTTGCTCGTACAGAATATAATAAAAAAATTATGAACCCTTTTTAATTAAGGTCTATACAATAGTAATATTCTTTTTCTTTAAGTATTAAAATTATTATCTTATATATAAAACTCTCGTGTCACAATGTTCGTTCCCGTACTCGTCCGAAACGGCTTGACCGATTCTCATGAAATTTTGTGAGCATATATTGAGTAGGTCTGAGAATCGGCAAACATCTATTTTTCATACCAAAAATTATTTATATGGCAAAACAATGTTTGCCGGGACAGCTAGTAATATTATAAAATGTAATATTCTTGAAACAAAAAAGAGTAGCCGTATTCAATCTCGGAATTGAGAAATGATGTACACATTACGACCAGGTTGGGATAAAAGGTACCCCGATGTAGAGTTAACCCTTTTATGAAAGGACTTTTGGGATTTCACCATCGTCCTTTATGAATCAGAAATAGCTCAGCCGTTTTGTTGTCATTTTAACACACACAATGTAATAAATCAAAATTTACTATTATTTATTCTGTGAGTCCTTTCGACAGTGATTAGTTTGATCCATCCATATCCGTACTAATATAATAATCTGTCTGTCTGTAAGCTTCTGTTTGAAGAATAGTGGAATAAGGATTATTTAAGAGATCTTTCCTAATAATTGATTTAATATCTTAGTAAAGATTTAGATGTACCTACCGGTCACGGTAAAGAATTGCAGCATTGGTACCGTACATTTTCAAGGATACATTAAACTGTCCTTAGATGCAGTGCCGGATTTATATTTTTACTAGACGTTCCGCTCGGCTTCGCCCGCATAAATTAGATATTTCACAGACAAATTAGTCCACAAAATAGCCTATGATCCTTCACACGGTCTTCTTCTTATCTGTGCCAAATAACAGAAAAATTTCTACAGTAGTTCGTGAGATAAGCCCTTTCAAATAATTTCCCTCGTTTTTTCCACATTTTCCTATATTTCTTCGGTGCTATTAGTCTTAACGTGATAAAATATAGCATATAGCCTTCCTCTATAAATGGACTACCTAACACTGAAAAAAATTTTCAAATCGGATTAGTAGTTTCTGACATTAGCGCTTTCAAATAATTTCCCCCGTTTTTCCACATTTTTCGCTGTTTCTTCGCTCCTAAAAGTCACAGCGTGATGATATATAGCGTATAGCCTTCCTCGATAAATTGGCTATCTAACACTGAAAGAATATTTAAAATCGGACCAATAGTTCCTGAGATAAGCGCGTTCAAACAAACAAACTCTTCCGCTTTATAATATAATACTTTAGATTTTATGAGTGTAGGCCACCATGTACGCAATCCCCGCCCCTAGGACGCTGCCTAATCTATCTTATTTATCTAAAAACGTAAGTCTAGTACATAATCCAAACGTAGTGCATTAGTTCCGTGTAGTAAGTACTAAGTACTAACTACAACAATGTAAGCGAAACCCGAGCTGGCTTCAACTAATTCGGAGCTCAAACTTTATACTCGCGATTCGCTGATTACTTTTTAACTACTAATTAAATTAACTTGCTTTAATGATAAGTTTTGGTTAAAACGGTTAAGAAAGTTTAGATTGGTGATAGATGCACTAGCCTTACTGAAACCGGGCCAGACGCAGAAGTCATTTTATGATGCCCAAGTGTGTGCGCAGTACACAAGAGCACTCTCTATTTATTTACTCTCATTACTAAGTGGGACGGACGACCGAACTTTTAACATGCCCATACGACTCACATATTATCACTAATTGTCAGATAATCAGGTGATAAGCCTGCATCATTCCTACCAACTTTGGAAACGTAGTAACCAAATCTTTGGATCAAGATCTAAGCAAAGTCACTAGACAAGAAAGCCAACAAAGTCTAGATACACCTTGATGAGTTGACAGATCTGTACTCGTGACGCCAAAGGAATTCCTCAAACTTATGTACCTAAAATATGAATATATTCAGAACAGTAGCTAGTTATTACGTAAATGACAGACAACAAAGATAACATTATTTGGTTATGATAAAGTTTATTGTTGTCTACACAGATCATTATGCACGTATAGAATGAATAGTACTACATTTTATGCCTACTTTCGTCTTCAAAATTTTGTAATAGATTGCAAAATGGCAAAGTTATAATTCAACTCTATCTGTCTGTATTTTATCGCCGTTTTAATTAGAATAAATTCAAAGATATTATTTAGTTTATTAATTTTATAGCTTTAATTTTTTTCTTAATTTATACTTTAAACTGTAGGCCTTTTAAATTTAAATACAAGCTATAAAAATACGTGTAAATTAAAATAAAAATATTTTATACGTTTCAACCAGAACACGTTGATTTCAACGCAAAATATTTTAATTGTAACTGGCAAAATTTTAATCGCGAATGCTTCGGGCCTCAAGGGTTTTTAATTAAAATAAAAATAAGGATTTTGTACCGCTGTCCGTCTGTATTTTACATTTAAAACTTAAGCTCAGAACCTGGTATTATAATTATTTTACAATGTAAAACATAGATACAATACAAGTCTTAACAAACTTCGTTACCTCGCTTTAGAGTTTACGCAAATGTATTCTAATTTTTATGATATTTTTTGAGTTTCAATTGTAATTCTTTGTTTCTGCTAGGTATTATTAGAAAGTTAATTATTATTACAAAAAAATGAATAAAAAATAAACGGATAGTTCAAATAAAGAATATATCTGACTTTGTAAAGGTAGGTATCTTAGAGGGATTATAAGTTATAACATTTTTGCACACCACCACCACAATACCTACCTCTCTGTTCGTTAGCTAATCTTTGAAAACGAAAGTGACAATTGATGAAGGAACTTCTATAAAGAGAAGTGCGTCGGGCGCACTTCGCACTATAAAAGAATAATCTTAAAAAAAATTAAGTAATTACTAAACATGGTGGAAACAGACTATAAGCTAGTGCCTAGTAAGGACAATGGAAGCTGTGGTAAGTTTAAAAATGATATTATAAGCTCTTGTGATTAATATTAACTTAAATATCTCATTCCTATAACTTTAAACGTGACAATCTAATATAAGATCATGCATCGGTTTTCCGGCAACGGCTGCATTGTGTCTGTGACATAATAATAATATGGTGAAGTTGATGTTTATTATTTACCTCACCTTGTTGAACTACTAATATTATTATAAATTTACCTTTATTTTTGTCGATTATTTCGTCCCAAAATACGTCTGGGTACTCAAATAAGCTGAAAATATTTAGTTTTAATAAAATGTTTTCTCGTTAAATTATTCGGAGTAAACTTAAGCAATAATTTATTGCTTCTAAGAAACTCTCGCGAATGGCGTACATAATGTATAATGTGTAATGAAATTCAAACACAATTCTACTTTAATTGCTAAAGCTGTGACAAACAAACCAACAGTACGTGTAATGCTGTAACTCGTTTTTTGAGAAAAAAATGGCTTCCCGACTAACAGGAATCTATATTTCAAAGACCGCGTTGAACCCAAATCGATATAAAAATGAATTTTAAATTTTGTTAGTCTCGCTAAAACTCGAGAACAACTGAACCGACTTGGCTTATTTTAGTCTTGAAATATTTGTCCAGTCCAGGGAAGATATTTTATAATTACCTTAGTGTTTAGAATGCCTTGTTTACAGCAAAAACTATGTTCTTCTTACTCTATGTAAAAATTGTGTTTTTAGCGTTACATCCTTTTGCGTCGTCGCCGTCGAATTCTATTTTAAATGGTAAAGCAGCGACAGACAAATATACGATACATTATGTTTGTTAACACACCTTGATGAATGAGAGAATTAATTAAATGAGCTAAGAAATCTAATAGGAGGCGTAATGTAATCTTAATTTTAAATGCGTAATCCTTATCGGGACATCATTATCAGGATAATTTTGATTACAATTCGTAAACTCGACTCTCTTAATATAATATTGCTTTAGAATGTAGATGAGGGCTCTTTTAAGTTTTACCCATGCAAGTGACGCAAATTACGCAATTCAGAGATCAATAATATTTACTATAGGGTATGTAATTATGACTAATAATAATAATTAGTAATAACTAAGAAGTAATAACCCACCATTCTTGATATCTTTTCAAAATAATAGACGTCTTAAAAACTACATGTTTCGAAAAGAAAACTTAAGTTTAAGTAATTTTGTCAAATCAATTTCTTATTGCATCAGTCAATCAAATTATATCGACCAAATAAGTTTACAAAACAATGTGTCCCGCTATGGCCGTTTACCGCCTCATTGCCAGCAGGCAATTTTTGCCTTGCCTTTGAATTGAATTGAATTGCCTTGAGGCTCGAATCAAGCATGATTCGAGCCTCAAGGCACACTTCTGCAAGGATAGTATCTACTATCTAGTTTTGATATCTTCTACCAATATAGACAACTCCTCTAGTCCTAGGTTGCCTATAACTCTTTTAAGCATTTTTTTATAAACTCCTTGTGTTGGACTTGTGTCTCCTTAAAAAGTTGATAGAATTTATTATATCTATACATATGTATAAATTCAAAGGTAACTGACTGACATGGTAATCTATCAACGCACAGCCCAAACCACTGGATGGATCGGGCTGAAATTTGGCATGCAGGTAGATGTTTTGACGTAGGCATTCGCTAAGAAAGGATTTTGATAAATTCCAACCCCAAGGGGTTAAAATAGGGGATGAAAGTTTGTATATAATACTTCTTAACGCGAGCGTAGCCGCGGGTAAAAGCTTGTTTTACATAAACATTGTTGTTCCAGAGAAAGAACCTGAAGAACCAGCAACCTACGGCTACGGAGTCAGACACGTGCAAGCGCTGTTATTCTTCTTCTCTCTGACGCTCTGCTACAGTTCCAGGGCTCATCTCGGAGTCTCCATAGTGGCTATGACGATGGACAGGAATAATGACACGGAGGAGACGAGGCTGAATGGAAGTTTACTCAATCAGACGCTACCAGATCTGAACATAAGTCAAGTTGTGAATTCAAGCAGTGATAATGCTTGGCAAATTTATAGAGTAAGTTTACTTGTTGTTTTAACTTTTACGATTTTTTTGTACCAAGATGTGGCCGCAGTTACATCGTGTAGAAATTAGTTTTATGCCCGGGAGCTGTACATTTTATTATAGTAAAAATTACTATTATAGCTTATCTTTTTCCAGATTCAAAATATACTAGAACCTCTATTATTTAATTTTTTTAAGAGCGTGTGAGAATGGAAATACTAAAGGTGCCGGTTGGCAGCGGGCGAAATGAAGCAACCGCAGACGACGCGACGTGTAGTCGCGACACTGGTTTGTATGTATTTCTATGAAATACCCTCCGCAGCTAGCGACACGAAGCTTATTCATAGAAATTCATAGAAACCAGTAGTGTCACTGCGACACGTCGTCTGCGGTTAACAGACAGCCAGACATCCAAGTACTTTCACTTTAATTTTTATTGAGCATTATAATTTGCCGTACACTTATTGCATTACGGTGCTCCCAGAGGACCCAGACAGACGTTATAAATATAACGTTAAAAACATTGTGTTATGTGTAACACGATAACATTTTATAACATCGTGTAACCGCTACAACATGTCAAAAAATAAATGTGTATTTTGTTATAAATTGTTACAAAATGTTGTACAAAAATGTTATCTAACGTTATATAACTTCTGTATGGGAGCACCTTTTTATTTTAGTTCCTGTACGTCCTTTTTCAGACGTACGACTGGCCGAAGTCCACTCAGGAGATGGTTCTCGGCGCGTTCTTCCTGGGCTACTGCATCATGATGTTCCCGTTCGGGATGATTTGCCAGCGGTTCGGGGGGAAGATCCCCCTGCAGGTGGCTCTGCTTGTCAACGCCGCAGCCTCTTTCCTGTCGCCGTGGTTCGTTGCTTGGGTGAGTGTCTTGTGTCTTCCAATTTTAAAAATTATGCCTTCTTATCCTTAAGGGTCAATTCAGACCGCAACGCGACGCGTAGATGCACTTCATTCGTACTGAATTGGCAGATTTCGTGAGCGTGAGACGTCTTGCAAATCTGTCAAATCCATACAAATTTAGAAATGCATAGCTATGCGTTGCGTTTTGGTCTGAATAGACCTTTGTAATAATATGAAGATTGAGGGAGATAACGTGATGATAGCTGTTGACGGCAATTCTGTAGATCTTTTCTATAGTAAAGGACGTTTGCTGAAGTTTAATATTGTTATGCGTTCCAGTTATTCTAGCAACCAATTTGTTCTGACAAGAAGGTATAAAAAAGCTTGGTTATGTATAAAAAAATATTACTTATCAGTAGAATGCTTACTTATCACTTTTTATCACATATTTTTACCGTTATCGAAGTCTTTAAACGTCTAGAAATAAGAAAATATCATTATCCCATCCCAATTCGCGTCACGGCGCGGCGTGAGGCGGCGCGGTGCGGGTTCGCACAAAATGTTTTATACATACATCCCCCCTACAACGGCCCCCGGGGGGGTCGTTCGGGCCCAAATTGTATAACCCGACATCTCAAATGTAGATTCTACGAAAAAACATTACACAATGCGCGAAAAGAAAAGTTTCTGATCGACTATTTAAACACTATTGTATTTAATAACTATTCACAAATTGCTAATTATATTACTTACATTTTGCTTTTGAATATTAAAATCAAAATCAAAATCAAAATTGTTTTATTTAAATGAATAAATTTAAAATAAATATTTTCAGAATGTCCTACATGATGCCTACCACCGGTTCGGGAACTAACCCGGCGAGAAGAACCGGCGTAAGAAACTCGCACGGGGCCCACTTTTTTACCAAAAAAAGCGAGAAAAAATTAATTCATTTCATGCGTTTCATTTTAATAAGACATACTTTCCTATAAAAAACTTTTGGTTTTTCAATTATCTCCACTAAGGTATTTGATGTTTTTAACCGACTTCCAAAAAACGAGGAGGTTATATGTTCGGCTGTGGATATATATATTTTTTTGTATGTTCAACGATTACTCCGCCGTTTGTGAACCGATTTTCGAAATTTTTGTTTTGTTGTATTAGGTTTCACTCCAATTTGGTACCATGTTCACAAAAGTGGTAACCTGATGATGGGATCCATGAGTAATCGAGGGAACTCCTCGAAATTTATATGGAAACATTTGGTGATTTTGGTTTTATGTGAAGTGTACTAAGAATACGCTACCAAAAAGATAAATATTGGGTCAAGGTATACCATGGTTTCGAATATGCTGAGAGAACTCCTGACTCCTTATAGATACACGTTTGGGAGTTTCGGCGTATACAGATCGAATACTTTACTAACTACTTCATAAAATTTTAATAGACAAATAGAATTAAAATAAAGTTATTTTAAAAAGAGCATTTAAACAAAACAAAGTCATTAAGTGTCTTTTTAATTAGTTATACTTATTAATCGATAGATGGTGCACTAAGTACCTATCGATTTGAATTCTTGATTACAAGAACAGCTGTCAATAATTATGATAATATTAAATATTATGAGTAGCTACGTTACATCCTATGCAAGTTTGTACAATTTTTTATCTGATAGATCCTTCGATCGTGGAAAAACGAGACACAATAGCCTTTCTATTGTCATCGCAATCGCCGTTGACCGCTTGGGGCTTGAAACATTAAAATTTTTAAATTACTTAGCACAATATGTTCACTTCACTGATAATATTATATTATTTTGTGAGTGTGAGTTGTGACACTTAACAAATTGTAATAAGATACGTAAAATATACGCGAAGATTTACCTACTAGTATAACTAAAAAGAGTGAAATTATTATTATTTTTAACAAAAAATTAAAACCGACTTCCAAAGTAAAAATAATAATAACATTAATATGAACTAAAAAGTATTTAATAATTTTTACTATCTAATAGTGCCTTTTTCCGAATTCGGCTAAACCTCAACTATTTCTGTACTCAATCTTCATAATTTTGAAGTCGGTGTCAGTTCCAAAAGTTTTAAATATTCTGTCAGAGGACTGAAGCAGCGTTCGACATCCGTCTCTCTCCTAAGTCCTACTTGAGTGACGTTCTGTAGGGTTACCCTGGGACGCAATTCGCAAATCCCTGTGGTGTAATAATATATAAAACAACCAGTGAGTGTCAGCGTAAAGACGCAAATGTATACCATTGAATTACACATACCAAATGTTGTCGGGTAAGCGATAGCGCGATCTAGAGGCCTAACAGTGACATCTGTTATTAAATCGCAGAACTAAATTTACTTATAAAATATCTTAACAAAGGTTGTTGTCACGTTCAACTATCATCAGTAAACCGACTTTACAGGCAACCGATTTTTTTTTCATAATATTATATTCTAATTTGCGAGTTTGTTCTACTTACACCTGTTGACCACCATCATTATTAAACGTACTAATTCCCAGGGCGGGTGGAAGACGCTCTGCGCCTGCCGCGTGATCCAGGGTCTGTCGCAGGCCGGCTGCTACCCAGCTCTCACCACGCTGCTCTCCAACTGGGTCCCGCTTAGGGAGAGAGGCAGCTTGAGCTCATATGTGTATACAGGTGAGTAAACTGTTTTATCCCTTGTGTGTTTAATAAAGCTGTTTTTATTTAATGATGACCTACGCACGGCAATAGAGTTGGTGTTGTATACCCGAGGAAATTGATTCCTAGGGACCTAGGCAGTTGACGACCTACGTTGTTTCATGTTTGATCGGCTAATGCCAATTCAATGTTAGCTGTGACTTGTGATCAGTCGGATGAGTTTGACTTAAGTCGACCAACTTAGGTACGCCATCTGCCTGGGAATTAAATTCTTTGATAGTACATGTTACTGTTAATGTCTATTAGTAGGTTCTGGGTAACGCTTTGCTCACGATTAGACGTGGGGATCGATTTAGTTCTAAAAGAATACCACTGTATCTTGAAAACCTCATCCGTTTCAGTCTGGCTCCAAATTTTAGACTTCTCACGATTCTACAAATCTGGCGAGAGCACAGAATAGATAATAGTCGGCGAGAGGCAAAAAAACATTCGACGCTGCAAAAAAAAAACGCAATCCTAGCTTTTTTTTGCAGCGTTGAAAGTATTGTAATCGCTCATTTAGACGTTAAATTTTGATAGGGATTAGTTTTTGCAAATGACATACATGGACATGCCACTGAAACAAGGTTCTTGTTCGCCCAGGTTCCGGTGTGGGGACCATAGTGGGCTTCCAAATGGCCGGTCTACTAGCGTCTTCTCGCTTCGGCTGGCCCTCCAGCTTCTGGGTGATGGGAGTCCTGTGCCTCATCGGCTTCGTCCTCCTCACTGTGTGGGGGTCGGCCACGCCGGACCAGCACAGCTCCATATCGGAGGCGGAGAAGGCCTACATCATGGGAGGTATCGGCCAACGCGTTGTTACGGTAAGTTTTTACCTTTGGTTACTGTTGAGGCTTCTTACAGACGACCGGCATTCGTCGTCAGCAGTCGACGGCAGGACAAGTGACGACGGTTGCCGTCGACGGGTGTCTGTAAGAGCGCTAACTGATAGGTGATAACAAAACCACAAACAAAACTATATATAAGGTATTGTCAACTAGACATTTCCTGCGATTTTCTCCTGCTATAAAAATTCAGCAGAAACTTTTTTTCAACATTGAAATTTTAGAGATTCGACCGAGACCGAGTTCTGCTGTAGTTTTGTTTTCTTTTTGTGTAATCAGTGCATTGTTTCGGACCGTTTTCAAAGCAACGTGTTTCCTTTTTACAACATTAGTTCCCTTGCATGAAATTATAACGCGCAACGATCTTCGTACCATAGTCATTTCGATTCTCATATAAGTAGTAATCAAAAGTTGTTATTTTGTAAAGGAGTATCAAACTTTTGAAGCCTCAAGGATCAAAAAGTTGAATCAAAAAGTTACTCTTGGCGATATTAAAACGCGCACGTGCGGGTGAAATTAACGTTATAACTTATAAACGACGGATGATGGCAAAATGTTGCTAGGAAAGGATATTGACATGTTTATAAATAATATTAACTTCTCTGAAGTGAAGCAAACGGATCATAGACTCAGCGTGCTCATATTATAAGGAATAGAAGACGTGGAATGAAGTAGGTAATTAACAATTTGAAAAATTACGTTGTTTGCATAAATAGAGGCTTTAGGACCGGAAAAATTATTTAAAATAAAAAAAAAAATGTGGATTCTATGTATTGCTTAGCTAGAATAACTAGATGATGAAGTAGGTAAGTTAAGTACAAGGTTTGTTCAAGTAACAAGGGAAAAAATGAGTAAGTACCTAATTATATTGAAGGCGCGTGATGTTCAATATGAACCCTAGACGGTCAATATAATACTACGCAATACGTGGTATTGCGCAATAAAATTGCTGATCTAGGGGCCCGCTAAGACAGCCTAAGCTCTAATCGATATTCGACTCGTAAGAATATTCCTCAAAGGCAGTTATTGATTTTATTAGCATACGTTATTCTTCGAGCGCTGAAGATATTTTGTAACAAGCTGTTACCTTCGTATAATGATTCAACTGAGTTTTTATATGCCACAATATTTATAGGTACTAAAGACGAAATTGCCGTTCGATCTAAAAAAATATATAAAGATGGAGTCCGCTCCGTTGTGTCAAAATTTGTTTATCGCGCGAGAACCTTTTCCGAGACTCAGAGTATCCCCATACCAAATTTCAGCAAAATTGGTTCAGCGTTTTGAGCGTAATGAGGTAACAAACAGACAAACACATTTTCGCATTTAAAATATTAGCACAGCTGAATACATAATTATTAGTATATTAGTATGGATAGCCAAAGTTGCGTTCGACATATTATTACGCAGAAGCCATGATGTGTTTATAGTAAAGTTGTGATTACAATGTTGAATCTAATTGAGCAAGAATTTTCTCCTCTTTGTGAACCCATACTAATATTATAAATGCGACTGTCTGTTACCTCTTCACGCTCGAACCGCTGAACCGATTTTGATGAAATTTGGTATGGAGATTCTTTGAGTCGCGAGAAAGGACATAGGATAGTTTTTATCCCGGAACAATGTACGGTTCCCGCGCGATAAACGAATTTTGGCGCAACGAAGTTGCGGGCATCATCTAGTAATATAATAAATATTGAAATCTGTGTGCAAATCGACCCAGACATCCACATAGATATCACAACGCATTGTTGACTCACCTCGGCAAATAACAGAATTTAGAACTTTTAATTAGTTTAGCCTTTTTACCTGTTTGCAAACTTTATCAGACATTTATCAGATAAACTCTGAATTTTTAATCAAAGTTGTGTCGAATACTTCTGGGGACCTTTTCCCCTGTCCTAGGTCTACACAAAATAATTGGCTTAGAAGTTTTAAATGTATTTTAGTATTGGGCTTTATTTGATAAAGTTTTGTTACATATTTAGATAAAGCCCGGCCGCACATTATCCGAAATTTCTGATCAGAAAAATTCGGACGCCCGCCGGAACGCACTGGTCCATACATTTTGTTGTAGACTCCTTTTTTTTTGTTTTTTTTTTTTACCCGCATACTATCAGAATTCTGACGTGTCAAAAAGTATGAGCGGGGCGGGGCGTCCGAATTGTTCTGATCAGACATTCAGATAATGTGTGGCCGGGCTAAATGTTAAAGATATAAACGAAGTGACATTGATCGATTCAATCTATTCAACAGGTTTAAAAACTTTGCTTCGGTGCATTTCGTAACTCTTGTTTGCTTTAGATTTAATTTTGTCGTTTACATTATAATTAATAATTATAATACTTTACTTTTTTAAGCATACTTATTGTACCGTTCAAAAGTTTTTGTTTTTGCACGTTACATAAAAAATAAAAACGACATGATCGATTTGATAATTATATTTTAAAGAACATATTATTTGGATTAAAATTTAGTAATAAGTAGATAAGGCTGCAATGGTTCCATATAAAAAAAATTTATTTATTCATATTACCTTCTTTTGCTATTATTATTTCGGTGCACAGTCTTGGCATTATTAGTAACACTTCGACAAATAATTGATTTCTATTTGGTCCCAATCAATTTCTCAGGATATGTCAAAGGTGTGTTATCATAATAGGAGTGTCCTATTGTCTTCTTTCTGACATTCATGTCCCATTTAGCCCACAACAACTTAGTCGGGTTGAGGTTGGGCGACCGTAGTGGCCAAATCACTACTTTTAGTACATTCTTCCTTTCCAATTCTTCTTAATGCTGTTTGTATAGCTTCAAGAAATGCTTGGGATCGTTGTCATGCTAGAAAATGAAATTTCTACCGATCACGCTTTGACCAGACCGTACTACATTTTTCTTTAATATTTTTAATTATTCCTTCTTTCTTTAAAATCCCTTCAATTTTCGCCAGGTCTCCAGTCACCCGTCCTCTAATCTATCCTCAAATCATCACCTAGTCTTCACCGTGTTTTAAATTCGGGATTACACTTGGATTACACATTAATTTAACATCCGTTCTCCCTTTGGCCTGCACACGAATATTCTTCTCTTAGACTCAAAAACCTCAAACTTTGACTCATCACTTTATAAAACTCTCTCCCACTGATCATGCGCCAATTTTTATGTATTTTAGCTCACTGCAACCTCTTCACGTTATTTTGAGTCTTCACTCTTCCAAAAAAGCCAGCTTTTGTCAATCTCCTTTACACTGTTTTTCATTGTAAAAGACCTCAAAGGGAAATCTCCAGTTTCTTAGATCTAAGCTGCAATCTCTGGACCCGTGAGTCGTCGATCACGTTTACTGGTCAATACACTACCCTTTCCTTCAATTGTTGTGACTTTGCGAGGCTGTCCTGAATGCTTGCTATCGCTGAAACTCCTGGTGGATGCATATTTTTTCACGATGTAATCCACGATTTTTCGACGTATTTTTAATTTGACGGCAATATTAGGGTTCAGTTTGCCTAAGTTATGTAGACTTACGATAAATTCACGAGTCCAAACCAATACCTCCTTGGTTATACCTATTTTAAAGCTTTTAATATGTCTGAACTCGGAATTTGCGAAAACGAAAACAATTAGTATTTAGACTCCACAAAAGAGTGTGTTGGTGCACAAAGTTTGAATAAAAACTTGATTCTTGCGACTCACAGGGCTAAATGGAAGTAAACTCTAATCAGAAACATGAAAGAAATAATTCACAGTTAAAGAATATTAAACAAATCAGCCATACTTGTAAAATTTAATTTCTCGCACTCACCTACAAAATGTAAACATCGTATAAAAGTATACAAATAGCGGACACAATTATTTTTGATTTTAAAAAGATCGTTTTAACCTTCGTTTGAAAATATTAAAGGAACATTTGCTAATTCGTAAATATTTTTAATTTAATAAATGAATTATGTTGTGGGCAAAAACTTTTGACCGATATGTATATAAAATCTAAGTAGAAAAATGTTTGCATTGAAGAGGCTCCGAAACAACAGCTTGTGTGATGCTGGTGGACAGACAGAAGTCACATTTTTATTGATTTTTTTTTATAAAACGTGACATAAGCCACAAATGTCACTTTTTATAAAATAAATCAATAAAAATGTGACTTCTGTGTGAAATAAAGTATTTTAAATATATTTCGCGGGAATGGTATTGCAAAATAAATAAGTAGATGTGAACTTAGCTAATTAATGTCGATTGTTTTTTTGTATGGGAAACGAACCACCTTATGACCTAATCACTATTTTCGCATACTTACAAAATTTTGACAGCTAATTATATCGCACACTGTCCAATTACACCTGTTTCACAGCTAATTGAACTGTAGGTTATTGGTGGAAATAGCGCTACTAGATTTTGTTAACATACAACACTGAACACACCCTGCAGGCAGTACAAATATTTTGAGTATCCTTTGAAAGCATTTATGTGCTAAGGCTTATTATAAGGTAACTGATTTTCTCAATGATAGCACACCTCGGGAAAAATAAGCTGACAAACCATTGGCCACTTCTATAATATAAATGTACTTACCACATTTTTACGTACTTAGTGTAATTTAGCTTAAGCTATTATTGTTATTTTCTACCTTTTTGGTAAAAGGTGGCCCCGTGCGAGTTTCATACGCCGGTTCTTCTCGCCGGGTTAGTTCCCGAACCTGTGGTAGGCCTCATGTAGACGCGACGTTCTAAAAGTGTTAACTTTGTTAACCTATTTAGAAATAAATCCATACTTCCATACTAATATTATAAATGCGAAAGTGTGTCTGTCTATCTGTCCGTCCGTCCGTCCGTCCGTCCGTCTGTCTGTCTGTCTGTCTGTCTGTCTGTCTGTCTGTCTGTCTGTCTGTCTGTCTGTCTGTCTGTCTGTTACCTCTTCACGTTCAAACCGCAGAACCGATTTTGCTGAAATTTGGCATGAAGGTACTTTGAGTCCCGGGAAAGGACATAATATACTTTTTGTCCCGGTAAATGTGCGGTTCCCGTGCGATAAACGAGTTTTGGCGCAACGGAGTTGCGGGCGTCATTTAGTATTACATATTTTCATTTTCATTTCATTTCAAAGTATTTCTTTTAATTCAACTACTTCTCTTTCAGAAATCCCGCACCCCGTGGCGCTCGATCGTGACGTCACTGCCCGTGTGGTCGACGTTCGTCTGCCACGCCGGCTCGGCGCTGTGCTTCGTCTTCTTCTTCACGCAGGTCCCCACCTACATGTACGCCATACTGAAGTTCAACATCAGGAACGTGAGTACACCCTTTCTCAATTTCGTTAACTCTAAGGTTGCCGAAACTTAGCTAGACAAAGCAGCTCAGGGCTGAGAAAACTGCGAATTCACATCGCATCGTTATGTCATTTTTATTATAAATTTTGTCGCAGATATTTGCGATGCGATGCAAATTCGCAGTTATGTGTGGGTGCCCTTAGCCGGATATTTGTATGACAATTAGTAATGTAAAGTAAAAAACCTACAAATTAAAAGTACAAAGTTATGAAATAAACAATAGCCTTTGGCACCTGCATTGCAGCTAAATTACTAACCTATTGACACCTTATTTAGTTGAATCATACAGGGCTCGAAAACGTTATTTTTAATAACGGTTTTGATTCGTTCGAAACGGTTCACTGCAATAACGTTTTTGGGAACAAAAACGTATTTGAGAACGATTTGAGAACGTTTTAAAAACCGAAATGTTTGGATGTTTGGAATATCATAGTCTACGCTACGAGGGCACACACGCACACACACACACACAATATATTATGCAAACTGCCTAAATTATTTCTTAATAATAATAATAATAAGGAGTGAACACTGACGGGGAATCAGGCCCTAACTCTGCCTTGCCTTAACCAGCCGGTCAGAGTGGACTCACAAGTGCTTCGGCTCGGAAGGAGGATGTGAAGCGTAAGTGGCGAGTGGGCGACGTCCAGCCTCAAGCCGCTCTGTCAATGTTGCCGCCTCGGTGCACCGTGCGTGCGACCATTTTGAGGGGCCCATTCAAATAAAAGAGTTGGCGAGTCACCGTCAGCTGGCAACTTTATACATGTTACAAGTTACAACATTGTATCGGCAGACGCCATACTCCTTATGTACTCCCAGTTACCCAGTCCACTAGCACCTCACTACGAGTATCATTTTAATTACACTCCCTGCAATAGTCCTACACTGGCCGTTGGCTCTCCTTGGTCGTACTCTTATAGTGCGGACAGGGAGAGTCGCCGGCTAGCGTCACATTACATCTAGATTAGAACTGTGTTACGGGCCTCTACGTGTTGGTTTCGGCCCCACGCATGCCTTCCAAAGGTCCGGAATTTAATTGCCCGTGAGCAAGGATTGCCACAAACATAATAACATTAATAATAAAATGCTTTATTCACACACTAAGACAATGCACAGCACACACTAAAACAACAACCAAGCAATAAAACCAAAAGAAAAAATGCTTAACTAAATTAACTTTCTCTTCCTTTTTAACGTGACCGACTGTGATGTAAGTACCTCATTGTACCGTTTTAATTCAACATTCAACCGAAACAACGAATTATTATTTTTAACAAAAAATTAAAACCGACTTCCAAGGTAAAAACAATAATAACATTAATATGAACTAAAAAGTATTAAATAATTTTTACTATCTAATAGTGCCATTTTCCGAATTCGGCTAAACCTCAACTATTTCTGTACTCAATCTTCATTATTTTGAAGTCGGTACCAGATAGCTGAATCTTCAGTCCTCTGACAGAATATTTAAAATTTTTGGAACTGGCACCGACTTCAAAATTATGAAGATTGAGTACAGAAATAGTTGAGGTTTAGCCGAATTCGGAAAATGGCACTATTAGATAGTAAAAATTATTTAATACTTTTTAGTTCATATTAATGTTATTATTGTTTTTACCTTGGAAGTCGGTTTTAATTTTTTGTTAAAAATAATAATAATTTCACTCTTTTTAGTTACACTAGTAGATAAATCTTCGCGTATATTTTACGTGTCTTATTACAATTTGTTAAGAGTCACAACTCACACTCACAAAATAATATAATATTATCAGTGAAGTGAACATATTGTGCTAAGTAATTTAACAATTTTAATACTTCAAGCCCGAAGCGGTCACCGGCGATTGCGATAACAATAGAAAGGCTATTGTGTCTCGTTTTCCACGATCGAAGGATCTATCAGATAAGAAATTGTACAAACTTGCATAGGATGTAGCATAGCATAATATTTAATATTATCATAATTATTGACAGCTGTTCTTGTTATCAAGAATTCAAATCGATAGGTACTTAGTGCACCATCTATCGATTAATAAGTATAACTAATTAAAAATACACTTAATGACTTTGTTTTGTTTAAATGCTCTTTTTAAAATAACTTTATTTTAATTCTATTTGTCTATTAAAATTTTATAAAGTAGTAAAGTATTCGATCTGTATATAAAGTAGTTAGTAAAGTATTCGATATTCTGTCTTCTGCCGACGCCGACCGCCGTGTATTAAAAACAAACAGGTGTTGTTAATTGTTATACAGTACATAATTATTATTATTAGTATATCCATACCTATGCCTTGCACTATTATCTATTCTGTCCCATGACTCATGAGACATTGGTGGCCTTAACACGACGTGGTAATGATGATGATGACGATGATGATGATGATGATTATGATGATGAATATGAATTGCATAGTAGTTTATGCTTTCTGTTCTTAAAACAACGCCGAAACTCCCAAACGTGTATCTATTAGGAATCAGGAGTTCTCTCAGCATCATCGAAACCATGGTATACCTTGACCCAATATTTGACTTTTTGGTAGCGTATTCTTAGTACACTTCACATAAAACCAAAATCACCATATGTTTCCATATAAATTTCGAGGAGTTCCCTCGATTACTCATGGATCCCATCATCAGGTCACCACCTTTGTGAAAATGGGACCAAATTGGAGTGAAACCTAATACAACAAAACAAAAATTTCGAAAATCGGTTCACAATAGGCGGAGTAATCGTTGAACATACAAAAATAAAAAAAAAAAAAAAAAAATATCCACAGCCGAACATATAACCTCCTCGTTTTTTGGAAGTCGGTTAAAAAAGTAGAACAATGTTATAGTACAGGGATTTTGATATCGTTGGTACAGGGTGATAGTGATAGTACTTTAGGGTGTGTATGTGTTCCTTATATAGAATTAACTGTAAAAGTAGCAGCGCTGAAAGAGCGTCTATTTTAACTTTTGTATGAGAAATTCCATCGTGCTAGGGCGCTTGCCCAATGCCCATGCAATTCACAAAACTAGCTATCACTGTTCTTGAGATACAGCCTGGAGACATACAGACGGACAGACAGACGGACAGATATACGGACAGACAGACATCGAAGTCCTAGTTATAGGGTCCCGTTTTTACCCTTTGGGTACGGAACCCTAAAATGTCTTTCAGTGCTGCTACATTGTGCTATATTCATGACAAATTCTATACAGGGACCCATTATACACACTCTAAAGTCTTAAGTATTAGTACGCAGTGGTATTATCAATTAGTTATGTTACACCTGTATAGTTTCCAGCAACAGTATTTTGCAAATAATAATTATTACTACTATTTGCAGAATACTGTCGATTACAATCAAAGGTGTTTACTGTTTTCTACTAAGCGACCTTACCAACGACAAGGGTATTGTCAAGTTAAGCCGATCATTATCTTTACGACTGGTACTACAATAGATACTTATTGACGTTGCTACTTACACATGAAATAATAACATCATGTTTTACTTCAGTCAAATAACTTTTTCAATTACGAGTATAAAATATTAATTAATTATCTGAGCGGTATTCAAATTACAATAAATTTTGCTTTTGCTGAGGGGTGAACATTATAAAATAACTGACGTTTAGAAAAAACCACTGGCCATCTAAAATTCGAGATAATAACATCGCCTTTAGTTACAATAATTAATGAAAAACCTGCAATATATATAAGGGACATTAACAAACTGAGAAGTAAGAAATAAAAATTATATTATAAAATAATTATATAATATTATATTTTTCCCTATAACAGTTTAAATACAAAATCTTTGTTTGCTAAACAAATTCCAACGCGGAGACATAAAAATATGTAGTTGATAATACAAGAGGAGCGTCACAGTGATTCAGCTTATCACTCTTATATCTGTCAAATATTTGCTGAACACGCCACTGTGTCGCTGCTACATAGTAAAATATAATGTGTTTATATTATACTAACAACAATAATTATATTGTGATAATGATATTGTTATATAATAATGACTAGATGGCGCCCGCAACTCCGTTGTGACAAAATTCTAATATCGCACGGGAACCGTACATTTTTCCGGGATGAAGCGGCGGTTCAGCGGTTTGGGCGTGAAGAGTTAACAGAGTGCCGAGTGTGAGTTTTTGTTTCACATTCGATCGTGAACGCGTTTGGCGTTTACTAAGATTTTGTATGGGATTTGTACAGCGTCACCTAGATAATAATAATATGCCTACGGGAGTGAGCCCAGCCCAGTGAGTAGTCGAGATAAACTACGATAACATGGCGCGCCCCTCCAAAATTCAAAACGTTTAAAGTGCGCTGTGTCTTGCGCGGTCGGCTAGCTATGATTAGTTGACCAACAAAATATCTTGGTAATAAGTCACATTTAGGCTCAATTCACACCGGAATGGCAGAGGCGAGGCGAGCAGTTTCAGTGTCATACGATTTTAAACTTTATCTTCATTATTGTAATACATAGTATCGCTTGAGAAATCGCCGCCGCCGGCGGCCGCAAGATGCCACGAGCGGCCACGAGCGTCCACGGGCGGCCGTAGATTTCTCAAGCGATACTACGTATTACAGTAATGAAGATAAAGTTTAAAATCATAACATGACACTGAAACTGCTCGCCTCGCCTCTGCCGTTCCCAGGTGAATTGGCCCTAAGTGATATATTACGAGTACTGGTTGATTGGTTGAATACACAAATTAAGGATAGGTAGATGGCTTAGCCCGCCAGCGCGTGGCCATTTTATGCTTGTGTGCATTGCCGTAGTGTGCGTGTAGGGATGGGCGTATATCATGCTTGTATATCGATAAAATTTTTAAATAAAATTAGACTATCGATCAAGAGTAGACCATTTTTATGTTTTAGACATTTAGATCTCTCTAAGCGACACTTTGTAGGTGGGACAGCCATGCTTCGGCACGAATGGACCGGAGAAATACCGCGGGCTCACAGAAAACCGACGTACAGTATTCTGTGTTTCATGAGTGAGTGAGTTTACCGGAAACCCAATCCCTTACCCTCCCCTATTACCCTATTCCCTCTTAAAACGGCCGGCAACGCACCTGCAGCTCTTCTGATGCTGCGAGTGTCCATGGGCGACAGAATTTGCTTTCCATCAGGTGACCCGTTTGCTCGTTTGCCCCCTTATATCATAAAAAAAAAAAAACAAAAAGAAGGTTATAAATGCGACCCGATTGTTCAACATAGGATGTAGGTAGGTATTATGCTCATTTAATAAGAAGTCGCTTTTTTATTATATTTATATAAGTATTTTTATAAATCACACAAATACCTAGTTAAAAATATACATATTATTATAAGTACTCTATAAGTCACCAAGGCTTGTCCGGAGTGTAATATCAATAAAATCAACAATTTTTTTTAAGATTAAATCACAACAGAAGAACAAAATACATACTTTATTATACTTAACTATTAACAATAAAAATATTTATATTGCAACAATTTTCATTTAAGTAATAACAATTATTATTAACAAAGAAATATAGAATTAATCTCAGCCCTACTTATTTAAGTAATTTCAAAAACGCTTAGGTGCATTATTTTATTTTACCTATTAAAATATATGTATTAAATGTTTGTATAGAAATGAAATATATTTAAACATTTAAGGTTTTATTGAATATTATGTTCTAGTTTGCAGCTTTTGAAGTAAATATAATATTAACTTCCATAAAGGTGCTCAAACATCATCATCATCACATTGACTCCTTCTTTATGTTCCTAAAAATGTCCTAAAGATGTTCCATTTCTTTTCCTAAAAAAAATATTTTGTTTAGTTATCAATGCTCTAACTCAACTCTAACTCATAAGAATTTATTCAATTTTTACACGATATAACAAGGTCATGTCAAGATTTAAATGAAGAAAATATGAAATTAGCAATTTTTAAATATGGTTCATGGGGAAGGTTGTCTGCTTTATAATTACTAGACTCTGTCTGATGGCTGCATTTGCGTATCATGCTACAAAAAATTACATATTGAGATAATATGAATACAGTCATGTTCTTCATAATATTATAAAAATATGAAGTTTAGCTAACCTTAGTATGCCTCGAAAACACTGAAAGCAGTCAACAACTGCAGTCTCCTTAACAGGGGGGTTTCCTGAAGGTGGGAGTGATAAAGGGGGATTTTCCTCACTTATACCATCCCTCCTCACTCCATCGCACCACCAGAATTCTCGGTTATAATCTAAAGTCTAAACTTAAAAATAATATTATCTTCATTAAATAGGTCTCTCCGTCACCACCATATTGAACTGTTCTTTACGAGCATTCCAATAACCTAAAAAAAATAGTTGGTTTAGTGTCATTAAATGTACCTACTTAATAATATAAAATATGTATGTACATATTATATTATAATACACGGGGCAATATGCTTTATTGTAACTTTTCCATGCTTAACCCATCAAGCCCCAAGCGGAACCCAGGTGCCGCATAATAACAGATTATCTATTGTGACTGGAATTCGATGTTCGAGGTATTAAATTTATTTTATTAAATGATTATGGCTTTAGCTTTATTAAATTTTTACATTTTACTTATTAAAAGAGTAATGCCAGGATAAAATTTCAAAAAGTAGATCTAAGTAACGAACTGAGTACTTACAGGGGGGAGGTGTGAGAGCTGTTGATCATGCAATTATTTTGCTCTCCGTTAGAACTTTTTTATTTCAATAAAATCATTGTTTCAAACTCACGTTTGAAATGATAATCCCAATATTGTGATGTCTTCATGAGGGAGTAAGAATTAAGAACTTGCATGCAACTTGCGTCTAAATATTTCTGTTCGTCGTCTATTTTGAAGCATTTTCAAATCCTGGAAAAAAATCATTTAGTCCATGACAATATTTTTATCGATAAACTATACTTCAAGTAAAGTGCATCCCTAAAATACACGTAAAAAACTATGCAATATTTGAAGCCGAATTATAGCTTGATGTGACATTTTTATCACTAATGCCTAATATAGCATGATTGAGGGATTATTAAACTTATAAATTTTCTTTTTAGCTTTATTAGCTTACAAAAATACCGATTGATAAGCCCAAAAAGCGTTGTTGAAAACTTACGTATGTTATGTTAAATCCACGTGTTTGAGGCATTCCTTGGCCGTTTTTATGGTTATTATGTAGCGGAACCACAAAACCCATCAAGATATTACATTTAACGTTCGCTAAACACTTCTTTTAGCACTTTTTAAACATGAAATATGCTGACCGACTCCTTTCTTATGTTCTACTAGGTAGGACATAACATTACAAACTTTTGACGTTTATTATACACCGATATGAGCTTTCTCTTTCACTCGATTTACTGCATCGTTAGTTAGAAAGAGTAACATTATCAACTGTCAAAATATAAGGTTACCTCCAATAGTATGTACCTCATTGGTTGAATACTTACTACATACAAACTCTTTCATAAGTGTGACTACACACATTGAAACAATAATTTGGAGGGGCGCGCCATGTTATCGTAGTTTATCTCTGATCCCATACTAAATCAGTTAAAGCCAAACGCGTTCACGATCGAATGTGAGACAAAAACTCACACGTCTCGGCACACAGATAGACAGACGATTACGCTTAACGGTGTACCTACTAGATATGACCCACAAATTCGTCGGTCGCCATGGGTCATCTATACTTATAAAATTACATGTCCTGACTGACTGACTGATTCATCATCGCTGAGCAAAAACTGTTAAAGTTACAGCCACGAAATTTGGTGAGTAGGGTTGTTTTGTAAAGTGAACACCCACTAAGGAAGGAATTTCGGAAATTTTAACCCAAAGGGGGTGAAATAAGGGTTGAAAGTTTGTATGAAGGTCCGTCATTTCTTAAGTTAGAAACATGAAACTTTATTTTTAGGCTACTGAATAAAAATGAATAAATATGTATTTAAGGGTTTTTGGAAATTCTACCCCCAAGGGGGTGAAATTGGGGTTGAAAGTTTGAATGAAAGTCCGTCATTTCTTGAGTTAGAAACATGAAACTTTATTTTTGGACTATTGATTAAAAATGCATGGATATATAATATATTTAAGCGTTTTTTGGAAATTCTTCCCCCAAGGGGGTGAAATTGGTCCTGACTGACTGACTGACTGACTGATTCATCATCGCTGAGCAAAAACTGTTTAAGTTACAGCCACGAAATTTGGTGAGTAGGGTTGTTTTGTAAAGTGAACACCCAGTAAGGAAGGAATTTCGGAAATTTTAACCCAAAGGGGGTGAAATAAGGGTTGAAAGTTTGAATGAAAGTCCGTTATTTCTTGAGTTAGAAACATGATACTTTATTTTTTGGCTACTGATTTAAAATGAGTGAATACGTATTTATATGTTTTTGGAAATTCTACCCCCAAGGGGGTGAAATTGGGGTTGAAAGTTTGTATGAAACTATGTCAATTTTAACCGATCGGTCTAAAACTTTGCATGTACAAAGCTACTATGGCGTAGGCGTCTCATAAGAAAGGATTTTAGAAAATGTCAACCCTAAGGGGGTAAAATAGTGGATGAAATTTTGCATGAATTTTTGACAATTTTAGACCGATCGGGCTGAGACTGCTATGCATAAAATAACTATGACGTAGGCTTAGTCGTTTTCGAGTGTTATTTGATTAATATTGTTACGTGCTAGGGTTCTTTGGATTCGGAGAAAAAGACCTGGTGACTCTCTTGAAGACTTTATTCACAAACACTAGCTCACACTAATCACTGTGTCCAAACACTAAGCACTAGATCCAAATCACTGAGCACTATCACTGTCCTAGGTCGTAGCCGAGTCACTATCACAATCACAATCACTCACTATTGATCACTTGTTTTCGCTCCGAAGTTGCCTCGAAGAACGCTCAGATAAAACTGAATTGCCGGCTCGACTGTCTGCGACTATTTATACGGGCCGGATCGAATCTCAGAAAATTCCGGAACATCCCAGAATAAACCCGATATGCGTAAACAAGTATCAGATATTTCTAGAAAGTACTCGCAGGTACATACACCTAGCGTCATCTAGTAGCGAGTAGGGGATTTACGTTGCCTGTGTTCCCTTGGTAGGTTCGCTGGCGTGACGCTAGATGGCACCACGTGTCCGTATCCGTAACATTACTCCCCTCTTAGAGATGCTCGTCCCGAGCATCGTTGTTACTGCCATGGTAACGCGCCAGACGGTCTATGTGTACCACTTTGAATGTCCCTCTTGGTTGCTTTTGGATCCTGTAAGTCACGTCATTCAATCGGGTAACCACTTTGTATGGGCCATCCCACTTGGTCTGTAACTTTGGAGATTTCCCTTTTCGGCGAGTTGGGTTATGCAGCCACACCAGTGACCCTTCTTCGAAGCCGCTCGTGTTCGCTTTCCGGTCGTATCTGGTCTTCATCTTCTCACTTGACTGTAACCCATTTTCCCGAACCGTGGCGTGTATATAGCGCATCTTTTCCCTTAAATCGCAGACATAGTCTGGTACGGTCTTTGGTTCCTCCGGTGACCCTCCTGTCAAGAGGTCTACTGGTACTCGTAGTTCTCTACCGTAATTGACATACGCCGGGGTAGCTTTTATGCCCTCATGCTCGGCGGTACGGTACGACAGAAGGAAGAGCGGTATATACTTGTCCCAATCCTTTTGTTTGTCATCTACCAATTTCGCCAAATGCCTCTCAAGGGTCTGGTTAAATCTCTCAACCATTCCATCAGATTGTGGATGGTAAGCGGTGGTCCTCGTCTTATGCATTCCCAAAATTCTACATACTTCCTGGAAGACCTGCGATTCGAAATTCCTGCCCTGATCGGAATGGATTTCTAGAGGCACACCAAAGCGAGATATCACTTCTTCGACTAGCTTAGAAGCAACTGTTGTAGCTTCCTGATTTGGTATAGCGAAAACTTCGGGCCATTTGGTAAAGTAGTCCATGACGACCATGAAATACTTGTTTCCCGATTCCGTTACAGGAAATGGCCCAGCTACGTCAACTGCAATTCGTTCCCACGGTGCGCCAACGTTATACAAGCGCAGGTTCCCACGGCTCCTTGTCTGTGGTCCCTTTACTGCAGCGCAAGTAGTACATTTGCGGCACCAATCCTGCACATCATCTCGACAATGCAACCAGTAGAATCGTTCTCGCACTTTTGTTAACGTCCTCTTGACACCTAGATGACCTCCTGATACGCCATCGTGTATTTCACGGAGAACATCTGGTACTCTCGTCCTTGGGACAACTATCTGAAGATGGAACTCTCTGCCGTTAGTCTTCTCCCATTTCCGGTAAAGTATTCCATTTTGAAGTATCAGACTGTCCCATTGCGCCCAGTACGCCTTAGTGGCAGCGCCAGTGGGTGCAACCTCACTCCAGATTGGTTTTACGTCACCCCGTTTCTTCCATGTGATGATGTGCCGAAGGTCGTCATCTCTTTCTTGAGCCTCCCTCATAGCATCATTCTCCCATGGACCCAAAGGACTTGTTTTCGTTAACTTTAATGTAATTTCATTAGATTCCTGCTTAACACAATGTTTGCAGTCTTCTGAACACGGCCTTCGTGAAAATGCGTCGGCATTCCCATGCGCCTTTCCGCTGCGGTGTTCCGTCTTGAAGTCATACTCCTGGAGTTGTTCAATCCATCGAGCTACTTGGCCTTCTGGGTTCTTGAATTGTAATAACCACTTCAACGCTGCGTGATCAGTTCGCAATAAAAACTGTCTCCCGATGAGATATTTGCTGAAATGTTGTAGCGTCTTTACGACAGCCAAGAGTTCTCTTCTTGTCACACAGTAGTTTCTCTCTGGCTTGGATAAAGACTTGCTGAAATATGCAATTACAACTTCTCTTTCACCCTGTTTTTGAGATAACACCCCTCCAATGGCCGTGTTGCTTGCGTCTGTGTCGACTATAAACTGACCTTCAGGTTGTGGATACCCCAAGATTGGTGTTTCACACAGATGTTTCTTCAGTTTCTGAAAAGAATCTTCAGAAGTCTTGTCCCAAATAAACTGTCGTTTATCTTCTGTCAGCTGATGTAATGGCTTGGCTATCTCTGAGAATCCCTTAACAAAACGCCTGTAGTAGGAACATAGGCCGAGAAATGCCCGCACTTCGGTTTTGTTTTTAGGAGTTGGCCAATTTTGAACTGCTTCCAGTTTCTCCGGGTCCGTCTGGATTCCATCACTGGAGATAATATGGCCGAGATAATTGACCTTACTCCTGAACAAACGACACTTTTTCGGATTCAACTTTAACTTGGCCCCCTCTATTTTGGCGAAAACTTGTTCTAAGTTTCGCAAATGGTCCTCGAAGTCGCGGCCAACAATGATGACGTCATTCAAGTAGACTAAGCAAGCCTCTCCAACTAAGCCTGCCAGTACACACTCCATGAGTCGCTCAAATGTGGCAGGTGCGTTACACAATCCAAAGGGCATGACGTTAAACTGCCATAAACCTTTACCGGTGGAGAAAGCTGTCTTCTCCTTGTCTTTTGGATGAATTTCCACCTGCCAGTATCCAGATTTCAGGTCCAGGGTCGAGAACCATTTCATGCCACTCAAGGTATCCAGAGTGTCGTCGATTCGAGGTAATGGATAGCTGTCCTTCTTAGTGACATCATTGAGACGCCTGTAGTCCACACAAAATCTTGTGCTGCCATCTTTCTTCTTCACTAACACAACAGGTGAGCACCACGGACTTGCAGACGGTTCAATTATCTTATGCCTTCTCATGTCCTCCAAAAGGCCTTCAACTTCTTTTTCCTTTGCAATGGGTATCCGTCTTGCTCGTTGACGAATTGGGTTCTCGCTTCCGGTATCTATCCTGTGCTGAACCATCGACGTTCTTCCAAGGTCGCCTTCCTGACTGGAGAAGATATTCGCGTGGCGTTGTAAAAACTTCTTAGCTTTCATGCTTTGCGAATAAGTCAGATTACTCTTGCAGTCATCGAGTAGCTCAGTCACTATTCCATAGTTGCTGCTGTTTGCTGAGTCTGATCCTGTGATCGAACTACACTTTCTCATCCAGACAACTTCCTCGCACTTTCCAATGACGTCACCTTTGTTCAAGCAGATCTCGCGATCGCCAAGATTCAAAACCCTGACCACAGCGTTACTGTTTCCACTAACAAGGGTTCTCGCCGTCATCAGTTTTTGCGCTGATGTCTTGGTAGCCGTGTCTTCGATCAACACGCATCTGTTTGACTTTTTCTTTCCAGCTGGCGGTAGTTTAACCAGCACCCGAGCTTCCGCACGTCCAGGTATAATGACTTTCTTTACACATTCAACTTTCCCGCAGGCGCCTCCAAGGATGAAAATTTCCTCTTCACCACACTTGAAAACTCCATCAGCGACATTAATTCTGCAGTTATGCTTCTTCATGAAATCCAAACCCAAGATGCAGTTATCCATAATCTCAGCTACGATAACGTCGTGAGGGTATGAAGACCCCCCTACATTAATCGTAACTGACATTTCTCCCAGGACGGGTATTGGCTGACCGGAGGCAGTAAGAAGCCGACAGTTAATTCTCCTCTTCTGTCTCCTTGCGGCTTTTACCAGATTTGGGTTCACTATCGTTCTAGAGGCTCCTGTGTCTAGAGTTATTTTGCAATCCGTCCTGTTAATAGTCCCCTGAATCACAAGACTATTCCCGCTGCATGCTTGGGAGATAACAGTTATCGGGGCTTCCTCCGCGTCAGCCAGTACTCGCCCCTTAGTCCTGGCTTTTATTCGTTTCCCTGATCGTGGGCAGGGGACGAAGCCCCTTGCTTCTTCAGCTCCTCCATTTGTTCCTCGAGCTTTTTCATTCTTGCCAACTGGGTCTCCTTCTGCGGGCAGTTAAGCTGAAGATGGCCCCTCTCGCCACACTTGTAGCACATGGCTCCAAAACTTTTCTTCGTGGGAGCCCTCATCTCCTTGACTTCCTCGTAGACCTCGTGGATCTTATGGGTCTGTCGTATGTCACGGCGAACAGCCTCGACTTCTAAAGCATGCGCCAATGCTTCCTTAAGCGAGGTGTGGTGACGAAGCCTCACTGCAGCTCTGACCTCCAGATCCCTGATTCCGTCGACAAATGCTTGCACAATATTTGTGTCGATCATTTTGGAATCGGCTCCTGGGTGTGCCTTCTTGACCAGTTTTTCAATTTCCAACGCCCATTGTTGTAGTCCCTCTCCTGAGCGTTGGACTCTGTCGCGCAGTTGAGCGCGGAACACGTGCTCCAGGTGTCGCTCCCCATATCTGGATTCCAGTGCCTCCATCAAATCTTGGAATCCATTCCCTGTATGTGCTTCCAGGACCGACAAAGCTTGCCCTCTGAGCGCAACTGTGAGAGCGGTCAGGCATTGTTCATCAGTCCATCCATTGGCAAAAGCAACAGTCTGGAATTGCTGACGGTAAGCGTTCCAAGAAGTAGTGCCGTCGTATGGCGGTACTTTTACTCTTGGTCCCTGCACCACTATAGTGTTTCCACTAGACACCGCAGCTCCCGTGGTTTCAAGGCGCACTACTTTCTTCTGTAGTTCGGTGATGTTGGTTTTTACATTTTCCATATCCAATCCTAACCCGGTAACTCGTTCGTCCATTACGTCGACATCTTTACGAAGCTTAGTTACCGTGTCACTGACATCCTTTATGGCCAGAAGCGCTTTCTCTTGGAGGTCCTTCTGTTGCTCTTGTGACTCTTGTAATTCCTGCAAAGCGCCGAGCTTGCGGTCTTGTGACTCTTGTGATTCCTGCAAAGCGCTGAGCTTGCGGTCTTGTGCCTCATGCAAAGCCTGAATTAATTCAATTATGCTTTCCAATTGAAGAGCCATTTGAGGGGCCGTAGAAACTACGGGCGTGGCAGGATGGATGGAGCTAGTTGACGGGGCCTGAGCAGGTGGGGCCCAGTGGGCGGGGCCAGTGGGCGTGGCCTGAGTGGGCGTGGCCTGAGTGGGCGTGGCCTGAGTGGGCGTGGCCTGGTGGGCGGAGCCAGTGGGCGGGGCCTGAGGGGCGTGGTCAGTGGGCGGGTCCCGGTGGGCGGAGCCAGTGGGCGTGGCTTCACCCGAAGTGGGTGGAGCCTGAGGGGCGTGGTCAGTAGGCGGAGCCTGGTGGGCGGGGCCAGCGGGTGGGGCCTGCCCCGCAGTGGGCGGAGCTTGGTCCCTAGTGGGTGTGGCCTCCGCAGCTCCACCTCCAACTCCTCTCTCAGAGTCGATGGCAGCAGCTCGCTGCGCCCTTGTCCTGACACTCCCCTTGAAGTCCTCTCTTGGAGTCAATGGCATCTCCAAATCTCACTTCCGACACCAGTTGTTACGTGCTAGGGTTCTTTGGATTCGGAGAAAAAGACCTGGTGACTCTCTTGAAGACTTTATTCACAAACACTAGCTCACACTAATCACTGTGTCCAAACACTAAGCACTAGATCCAAATCACTGAGCACTATCACTGTCCTAGGTCGTAGCCGAGTCACTATCACAATCACAATCACTCACTATTGATCACTTGTTTTCGCTCCGAAGTTGCCTCGAAGAACGCTCAGATAAAACTGAATTGCCGGCTCGACTGTCTGCGACTATTTATACGGGCCGGATCGAATCTCAGAAAATTCCGGAACATCCCAGAATAAACCCGATATGCGTAAACAAGTATCAGATATTTCTAGAAAGTACTCGCAGGTACATACACCTAGCGTCATCTAGTAGCGAGTAGGGGATTTACGTTGCCTGTGTTCCCTTGGTAGGTTCGCTGGCGTGACGCTAGATGGCACCACGTGTCCGTATCCGTAACAATATAAGGGACCTTAAAAAGGAGAAAATTATCCATCTCCGTTATTATACTATGTTAACGCGGACGAAGTCGCGGGCAACAGCTAGTCCGTATATATTTTGTCCGGGATAAAAACTATCGTCCTTTCTCGGGACTTAAAATTTGTTCAGAGGTACCTAGACCAGCTATTCTCAAAGTGTGCTCCGCGGATCCCTGGGCTCCGCAAAAGCCAGCGATTCACAAATTGTTTTAAGAAAATATATTAATACCATACACTAGCATAAAGACAATTCAAAGACATTAGCTTTTATGAGGGCCCGTCAAAATAGATACTCCTTGTAAGGGAACTCTGCCACCAAAAAAGTTTGAGGATCGCTGACTTAGACAAACAAAAACACAGACATACAATACTTACCCATTATAAGTTTTAATATAAATAAAAATAAGTAATTACAGGATCTAAACAATAACAATAATAACATAATATTATAAGCGTAGAAGATAAAGATAGCTGAGCTATTCCGCTACAGAGAAAATTAACGAGAATTTTTGAAATGTGCTATTAGTTACATTTTTCAATTGGAATATACGTAAGAAGATGTGTATTTACTAACAAAACAACTTTTATCGGTAAAAAATGGAATTCAAATAATTAAGAGCGTTTTTAAGCATTATCATCTAAGGGACGCGATGCTTTTTCCCATATTTTTTAATTAAAATACCATATATTTCTAATTAATGTTTAGTTGTAGTATAGTTATACAGCAATACGTCCAAATTTTTTGTATAAATTACACTATTCAACTGTTTTTAGTGATTTAGACGATTTATTTTGTCAGGCCAATAAACAACTGAAAATTTAAAAAAAAACTACATTTTGGTGCAGTTTTGTTACAAATTACTAGTATAATTATATATCCCATATCGAAAATTTTAAAATTTGTTAGATAATTACGATTTAATTCACCTTTAAGAGATTAGATAATTTTTATGTTGCACCCGCGATCGTAGAAATGGTTAATAATTTCTAGTACTTAGTACTATAATTTCTTTTATCTTGTTACATAGTTTCTTTGTTTTATACTCTTTTGAAATAAAGGCAAGTTATTTTGTAAATGTTTCACAATAACCAGTACTCACATATGAACTCATCACAGTTGTTAATGGAGGTTCAAATTAGTGGCACCCGCGATGGCACTTCAGACCTATTTGTGGCCCTTCATACATTTGATGAAGGTTTTCATTTATAAATCATTGTTAAACTAGTTAAAATGTATCCCTTCACGGGATATTTTATTAATAGATATGCTTCATTTTGCCTGTAGGAAGCTTTAAGTGTGTCAAACTGTTGCACCCGCGATAATGGAATCGCCCAGCTGCTATAAAGTTCAATGGAAATAAACGAATTCGATGGAACTTTTCACTGGATAACAACATTTTAGGTCATAACAACAGCTGATAATATGAAAAATCCGTAATATCGATTACAACGTCAATCTGTGAGGGTCAGTAGTTTGTCAATAAAGGCCAGGTGTTCCCAATCAGTCAGCATAGCGCCTAAGGGACCGAAGATGTTTGAGTTTTTAACTTTTAAGAAAATGGTACAATAAACCTGGATTTGACTGGTACAGACCACAGAGCAGTCAAGCTCAAGTGTATTTTTAGTGTAGTAAAGTGAACAATAAGTATTCAATAAATAATGTAAATTTTACGTATTGTATGAATTATATTGGTGGATTTTTGAAATGAAAACTTCTTTAGCGGCATTGAGCACTTTTGTGGGATGGGTAAAAACTGTGAAACTCGCGTCAGATTCTCGAGCTGATCGAAAAACCTTGGAAAAACCGTAAGACGGTTGGAGAGTAGTGTTTTGTGTCGAACTCGAACTCGAACTTTTGTAAGGGTTTCGATTAATTAAAAAAATCGATTAAAAAAGCAAAAAAATGGGTTAAAAAAGCACAACCTTAATAATCAAGTTTTCACTTTAGCCGGCACTGTCGGAGTGCAACCCGTCTTTTTTTTTTTTATAAATAATTCATGAAAAAAATTTCAAACAATCTGAAGAAGAGAAATATTTTTTTGTAAAATTTATTATTTTATTATTCTATTTTTTATATCTAAATTCAAGGACAAACACAAAAGGGACAAAGGATAGCCTTTTTATAAATCGAACCAGCGGCTTGTGAACTGGTTATAGACACTTTAGCGTTAATAACATTACAATAGACACTCCTAGGGGTTCCGTAAAAAAGTTTGGGAACCCGTGGCATACCCTTGTCAATAAGAGTATCTCGCGAGGTAGGAACCTGCCGCGTGGAAACTACGACGAGATTGACCCAAATTTATCGCGTCGTCAGCCCTTTTGTGACCCACTACGCCATACTTCCACGTGTTCCGGGGAATCTTGAAATAATTATGGATCTCTTATTTCTTATTATATAGTTTTTATACTAGAAGCTAGATACATATTAAAATCGTTTCACAAACGGCGGAGTAATCGTCTAACAAAAAAAAATGAACATAACACCTCCTCCATTTTGAAAGCCAGTTAAAATTGTAGCCTATGTGTTATTCTGATGTTTAAGCTATATTATCGTGAAATTTCATTAAAATCCGTTCAGTAGATTTTTCGTGAAAGAGTAAGAAACATCCATACATACATCCATGCATACATACAAACTTTCGCCTTTTTAATATTAGTAGGATAGGATAATCGCAAATATCCAGCTATTCTTTCAACCTTTTCAAAAACAGTGTGTATATTTCAGAGCGGGCTCCTATCCTCCCTACCGTACATCTCGGCGTTCTTCACGTGCGTGCTGTGCGGCTTCCTGACCGACTACACCATCAACAGGAACATCATCAGCATCAAGACCGCCAGGCTCACTTCTACTATTATAGGTGAGCATTTGAAAGACTAAAAGCTACAGTTCATAAGGCCCACACCCTTGAGATCGTTCGGGAAAACTGGAGAGAAACTTTGCTCATTTGTACCATCGAAGAAATTTGTAATAATAATGATAATAAAGCCCATTTATTTCCAACAACCTTAAATAACATTTTCTCTTTTAACTAAATAACTATTTCTATTCTATTATTGGAACCACACGCAGGGTAAAGGCCTCTTCTGACCTCTAGCTTACTCCAGAGTTTTCTGTTGCTTGCTTTTTCTCTCCAGCCTTTTCCTGTTACTAGAGTTAATGAAGAAATTTATTCATAGGCAAATGGCAATCTATATCTATATATATATATAAAAGAAAGTTGTGTTAGTTACGCCACTTATAACTCAAGAACGGATGAACCGATTTGGCTGAAAATTGGTGGACAGGTAGCTTAGAACCAGGAATAGGACATAGGATACATTTTGTCCCGGAAAAATGTACGGTTACTGCACAATATACTTTTATGATTTGCGCGTAAACTATTCAATCGATTTTGATGAATTTTGGTATGGAGATACTTTGGGTCTCGGGAAAGAACAAGGAATACTTTTTGTCCCGGAAAATGTACGGTTCCCGCCCAATAAACTTTTTTGATTTTCGCCTAAACTATTCAGTCTATTTTATGAAATTCGGTATGGAGATACTTTAAGTCTCGGGAAAGGACAAAGAATACTTTTTGTCCCGGAAAATGTACGGTTCCTGCACAATAAACTTTTATGATTTTCGCTTAAACTATTTATTAATCTATTTTGATGAAATTTGGCATGAAGATACTAATTTTAATCTATTGTTTTCTTAATTATACCAATTCGAATTAAATAATCATCGTTAAGACAGGACAACGTCTGTCGGGTCAGCTAGTCTTTTTTATAAGGCCCACACCCTTGAGATCGTTCGGGAAAACTGGAGAGAAACTTTGCTCATTTGTACCATCGAACAAATTTGTAATAATAATGATAATAAAGCCCATTTATTTCCAACAACCTTAAATAACATTTTCTCTATTAACTAAATAACTATTTCTATTCTATTATTGGAACCACACGCAGGGTAAATGCCTCTTCTGACCTCTAGCTTACTCCAGAGTTTTCTGTTGCTTGCTTTTTCTCTCCAGCCTTTTCCTGTTACTAGAGTTAACGAAGAAATTTATTCATAGGCAAATGGCAATCTTTTTCATAAAATTAGGGGGCAAATTATGAGTCACCTGATGGCAAGCAACAACTGTCGCCCATGAACAGTCGCAACATCAGAAGTGTTGCAGTTTCGTTGCCGGCCTTTCAAGAGGGAATACGCTCTCTTCTTGAAGGTTTGCAGGTCGTATTGGCCCACTGTCGTGTTGGTCGTGTTGGACAGTTTATTCCAGATTTACGGGGCCGTTCCGTTTGAACGGCATTGGTGGGGCCGCAGAGGAAGAGGAAAGTAGGTATCACGGTGCGCCGCTTGCCCTATCCTCTGCGGCCGAGGTTTGGTCGGTGGCAGAGCCACAGACCTGATCTGCCACATAGCCTCCAAGTGGCAGACTCGGGGGGTGTCTGCTACAGCCCTGGTGGGGGCGGAGGAGGAGGGCGCACGTGTTGTGCGCCCATCGTGGAGTCTTCGGGCCCTCTGCGCCTGGGTGGTATGCGTAATGCATTTCCCCCTCCGGAAAAAAAAGGTTTATCTAACAGAATGCTAAGGCGAAACTGAAGAAACTGAATTTCAGTTGTTTTCGTCCTTCGAAAAACCTAAGTTTACCCCAGATGCATGCATGCTAAGAGATTGGCGTTTGCTACAATGTAAAAACACTGGCATGAGGAATACTGAAAGGAGGAAAACAAGTTATTTTAATTTCATTTTTTTTATTATGAAGAAAAAGGCGTGACCTTAATATGACCCAATTGATTCAGATCCTCCAGGACAATCCCTAGTTTGTTCACCGAAGGCGACATGAATTTTTTTATAAAAACTGTGTTATTGAACGAGTGAAACTTCCTTCATCGGTTACGACATGGGACGAGATTAGCTCAAACGGGAATGGTCTACTAGACGTGGTTGAAGGAACCATGCGTTAAGACCAATATCTGGTAGTTTTACAAAGTCATCTCCATCCCCAGATAGCTGAATAGCAGCCAGACGGGACCTGCATATGCATGCAAGACTCTGCACCTTACTATAAGGCTAAAAAAATTATTAACTTTTTTAAATATATTTTTTTTTCCTTATGACCTTATGAGGCACAAAAACTTATTGTTTTTCAAGTGAGTATAATAATTTGGCCACCGACGGTATATTTGTCTTCTTCCAACTTAACATCTGGGGTATAAAAAAATTTCCCCCCACCCCACTAAGGGGACCAAAGAGGGGGTAAGATTTTGTATCAACTGATGAAGTACAAATACTTTAAATGGCAAAACAACGTTTGCCGGGACAGCTAGTTATGTTATAATTATGTATTTATGTTCCTGTTTAGTGATTTAATTTAGAATAATATAATATATTACTAGCTGTCCTGGCAAGCAATTATCTTAAGATTTATCATTCCTCTGTCTATGAACTCGAATAATAATCGATTAAAAAATCGATATACCTATTAAAATGGCACAAGAGGCGGGGCGCGGCGATTCGTTTGAATTGATTCCGCGCGTACGGGTATTCCCATCACTAAAGCGCTCTTGTGACGTCACAGAAGGTATGAAAAAAGTGACACGCTCGTGTTCATACAAATGGAGCGACATCGCGCTTCTAACTAGATCTTATTTCTGTGGCGCCATCATTTTTCTTAAGCACACTCAAAGTTATGAACGGCTTACATCTGCTATTATGCTCTATGGGCTGTAATAGTCTGCAATAAACGTATTTTATTTTTTTATTTAGTTATTTATTTATTTATTATTTCTTTATGTAACGACAAAAGTTTATACTCATTACTAATAATTGTTTTCCACTTCTCGGAATACAGTTACTTAATACCCTCAGTCATTGCTTACAACGCGGAAAACCGCGTAACAAACCAATTTGTTTATAAATTATGCCAAATTGCTTTATGAGGAATTTCCGGATTCCAATAATCTTTGAAGTATGAAGCTAATTTCTATTCCCATGGAGCACGAAATTATTTTCTTTGTAAAAATGATCGGCTCATTTTGTAATGTGCGATTCTGATGAGACGTTATGGAAATTCATGTTATTTGATTATTTCATTCTTACTTTTGGATTGTTATCGTAGAATCTTATCAATCTTTCTACTAATAGCCCAATTGACTGATAGTCGATACATGACTAATAGTTACGTCCAGGAAATCAGACTGTCTGTAAATTGTCCGTAGAAATAACCAATGGTTTGTTTTAGAATTGCCTGGAAAGCGAAAGTTTTGTCGCTGATCACTTCACACGACAGAACTAATTGGGCCAGTGCCCTGTGTAACTGAAAGATCAGTAATTGTAGCGCAGCCTTATATTGCTCATGAGCCGTGCCCAATAGTCAGTATGACATTAATCGATGATTACAGCAACTTCTGCGTCTCTAATCACTAACTTCTCTTGCTTATCATCTTTGTCAGAGTATTGCTGACGGAACATAACATGCCTAAGTCAGCTGACCCTCAAATTCCACCTGGCGCTACAAGTGCCGTAGCCAATAAAAGTAATACTATACGAGTACCTAATGTTACATCTGTTTCAGCATGCTGTCCCGCGATCTGCCCGGCGCTGGTGTCGTACACAGTAATATTGATGTTACATCTGTTTCAGCATCCTGCCCCGCGATCTGCCTGGCGCTGGTGTCGTACACCACCAACACGGTGCTCGCCGTCGCCTGCTTCGTCATCTCGATGAGCACACACACCGCCATGCACACGGGATGGGTGGTAAGATTTTTCTAAGGAGATTTTGCCCCAACTGATGGTTTTGGCAATAAGTAGTTACTTGGAGTTGGAGGTTCGTTATCAAATACGATGTCAATAATCTCAATAATATTACGACGGAATTCGAAATCACCTGAATAAAATATAATGGTAATAATAAATCAAAGTTATTATAATACAATATGATTATCCCTAATATCTTCATCAAAATCTTCAAATTCGAAACTGATGACACAGCAGTTGTTCAACTTTATGCTTTAAGGGCGTTCCGTCCGGAGATTCCGTAATTGACCGTATTTAAAACCTTATAAACTCATAATCTGAAAGCTACAAAGTTATAATAAAAATACAGCAATAATCTTCAGTATATCAACATTCCTTTTGTCGTTTTAAATTTTCTATTTTTGTTTCTTATACTCATGATATCAGCTTCCAAAGTAATACCAATTTGTTAAAATTCAAGCATACATTCAGCATCTCCTTAGGATTTACAAATTACTTTTATTTGAAACTTACGCCAATAGATCGAATATATTATAAACTACATATTCGCCGTTTTAAATTTATTTTAGGACAATTTTGAACTAAGATAAGTAAAAATAATAGGGTTTTGGCGCGATCTCGGCAACGCGGCAAATGTATGGCCAAGGTCGTTTGCTCGGGGGACGGCCTTAATGTTACACCATTCTCTACACGACATAATATTGTTTAATGAGTGTGGCAAAGCGCGCCTACCCGGCAAGTGCGCCATATCGCTATACTAGCCTATGCTTCGCTCGAGTTAAGACGTATTATTATTAATTAGGTATCAAAGTAGTAGTTTAGTAGTAGTTTTTTGAGGATTGTATTATGATTAATCCTGCGATCAGGGATTCTTGGAAATGCTATTGTATTATATTGTTGTAGTGATTACCGGTGCTCTTATGAGACTTAAAGGATTAATTTCAGATTCTGTTAATATCATATTAAGTATAGTACAAGCATGATTTTTTTTATATTTAAAAAAATAAATTTCCACGCCTTTGAGGCATACATTGTGAACATAATAAATCTAAATATATAAAACTCAAAGGTGTGTGTCTGGCATGGTGATCTATCAACGCACAGCCCAAACCACTGGACGGATCGGGCTGAAATTTGGCATGCAGGCATAGTAAGAGGATAACCCCTTGGGGGTTGAATTGATCAAAATTCTTTCTTAGCGGATGCCTACGTCCTAACATCTACCTGCATGCCAAATTTCAGTCCGATCCGTCCAGTGGTTTGGGCGGTGCGTTGATAGACCTTTGAGTTTTATATATTACTAGCGACCCGCCCCGGCTTCGCACGGGTATAAAATATAAAGCCACTGAAATAATTATAAAAAATTGATTCAGCAGTTTTGATTTAAGCATATATTCATTATTACTACCCGTGGCCCGCATTGGCCGGTACCGCCGCTAAAGCTACGTCTCACAGGAAATTGGAGCCTTTTGCAGGGTATAGGCAAATCAGTAGGGATCATTGGTATTCTTGGTATAATATGAGCTCCACCAGCTGCAGGGCCGGTCATAATCTTCGCTACTGCGCACCCCCGCCTTGCACACTTCGAAACGGGCGTAAATACGAGTAGCAATTTTTAATTTCGCCATAACTTCTAAACTAAACGTCCAATTTGAATCATTCAAACACCAAATATTATCTACATAAAGAGTACTTAGTGATGAAATAATTTATTTTGATAAGGATTATCAGCATGAGTAAAATAAATGCGTTTAAATGTAGTAAAAAAAAATCAAGATTCTTAAATAAAATAAATGGTTGTTGAGCCTCACTTGATATAGAAAGGTATAGTGTGTCGCAGACATTTTTGTAGATATTTATAAGATCTACATTTACTTTGAACATTATATGGTTCTATCTTTTATAGTTTAGGCAGCGTACGCAAAATCAGTAACTTTTCTGGTTGATTTTTATCACCTTGTGTCAGAAAAACCCAAATATCTTACGGAACCCTATATTTTCCAAAATAAAAAGTAGCCTATGTTACTCCTAAATAATGTAGCTTTCAAATGGTGAAATAATTTTTAAAATCGGTCCAGTAGTTTTTGAGCCTATTCATTACAATTAAACAAACAAACAAAGTTTACCCCTTTATAATATTAGTATAGATGTCGCAGGGAAAAGAGGATATCAGGGATTTTACGATATCCCTAGGGATATCACGAACTCCCGGTAGATGCCGAATATTCTTGTTTGTTACGTCTTCTTACTAAAAATATCTAGTGATATGTCATTTCACTAAACTAAATCTAGTGAAACGTCAGAAAAGCGGACAACGCCGAATAAAAATCAAGCCACGCATTACTCTCGCTTGCTCTAGTATACACACGGGTACTTTGATAGGATCATCTTACATCTGAATCTGACAAGTAAGATGTTAGATGATCCATGCGTCGGATGGGTATGTAAAAAGTCGGTCCTGCGCCTGATTTCTCGCCGGTCGTGTCAGTCTTCCGTCTCACCGGGTTATGCGAGTAAAGGAATATAGAGATTGCTCTTGTGTACTGCGCACACACTTGGGTACTATAAAATTACTCTTGGCCTGGTTTTAATGAAACTGGCCACCGTCACCAAAACCAGAGTGGGAGTTATTATTATTATCATCACACGTGTAATGCAACTATAGCAGATCTGAGGGGGCATCACCATATCTCTGAATCATACAGTTGAAACCAGCTGAGGGTTCTTCATCAGATTTTATTGATCACCTTTGATTTTTGACGTCAAATGAAGCGACCGACCAAGTTGAATATTTATTGTAAAGGTCTCTCGATCTCTAGTTTGGTTAGGCTCTTGTACAGGCACAGGTACTACAGGTGCTCCAGCTCTTCGATTATCCTAGTTTTTACGGTTCCATACCCAAAGAGTTAGTCTGTCTGTCTGTATCCAGGCTAGACGAGCCGCGCCAGCTCAAGTGACGCATTTGTTTCACTCCCACTAGTGCCCGTGTCATGTGTGGGAACTAGAGCGAGCGCGAGAAATGAGTGGCTCGATTTTTATTCGGCGGTATCAGCGTTTCTGACATTTCACTAGATTTAGTTTAGTGAAATGACATATCACTAGATATTTTTAGTAAGAAGATGTAACAAACAAGAATATTCGGCATCTACCGGGAGTTCCTGATATCCCTAGGGATATCGTGAAATCCCTGATATCCTCTTTCGCTGCGACATATATTTAGATTTACTGCTGAACGGAAATTTCATATCATCAGTATTATTATAGCTATATGGCCCACTTGCCGGGTAGGCGCGCTTTGCCACACTCACTATATTCTCCTATACCAAGAATTCAAGTCATTCTGTCACATGTCCAGGTGAACTACATGGACCTGTCCCCGAACTTCAGCGGCTCGCTGATGGCGTGCGGCAACACCCTCGCCAGCGTGCTGGTTCTGCTGCTGCCGGTGCTGGTGTCGCAGGTCGTCACTGATGTGGTAGGTATTGCTTCCATCAGCTTTTGGAGATTAGGGATGTGTAAGGTAGTCCACGTATGTACCATCCTACCATGGTCAAATATGTCAATTCAATGTTAATTGTGATATGTCGGCTGGGTTTGACGTAACGCTACCAGAGTAGACAGAATTATAGAGTATGCCGACTTAGAATTGATGTTGAAATGTTTAAATTTGACATATTTTGACGAAAACCGTCGCTAGGGTTGTTGACTTGTTACCTACGAAATTTAAACTATGACATATTCGCTGGAAGTGTTCCTCTTTGGTCGTATTGTTGTTTGTGTTTTGGCACATGCGATTAAAATTCTCAGAGTCCAATTTTGAAATATTTATTTTAAATATTTAAAAATAAATATAATAATATAATATCAGCCAGCGCGAGGCACATTCCGTTCATAATCCTAGCGAAACCCGACGAATTTGACCAGCCCCGGATCTTCATTTTTTTTTAGGCGGGGCAAAAACTGAAAAATGCCGCCCCGCCTTTTTTTGCCGTTGGGAATTAATGCAGCTTGATGCATTCCCGGCAGCCTGGGTGGACGCCTGGATATGTGGGACTCCTCGGGTGCTGCGGTACGGAGGAGCACTCTGCTTACTCTGGAGTGGGTAACCCCCACTTAAACCCAACGGTGCCTCCTCTCCGCGTGTCGCTGAGCTACTGGACCCGCCTGAGGCGATAACTACAGCAGCCCAGACAGCGGCATCTGCTCTACCGATTCTGCCGAGAGCGGTCCGGGGCTCCGGGCACTCTTCTACCGGAAGAGCTCGTGCGATAGGCGACGGATTCCCCAATCCATCGCCCAAGCCCTATTATGTGGGGAGTAGCCGCTCATGTTGAGCGTGTTTTCTCCTTATCAGGTCAGCTGCTTCATCGGCCTCCTTCTGCCTCATGATGGACTCGCAGAAAGTAGAAACCGCCTGCCAGGCTTCTCTCGACCGGACTAATGCTCTTATTATGTCCGGGAGTGTCAGGTCTGGTCCTATAGCGGCGCAGAGTTCTGCCCGTTGTGCGACCCAGGCTGGGCAGGCAGCGAGCGTGTGCTGCGCCGTGTCGTCCTCGTCCGTACAATGATGGCACTGGGGCGTTGGCTCCCGTCTGGCCGTATGGTGCAGGTAGTGACCGAAACACCCATGTCAGCTGTCAGCATCTGCACCATCCGGTAGGAGAGAGTGCCATTACGCTGCGCTACCCAATCCTCCAGAGCTGGCCGAATTGCTGCAACAACTCTGTGACCGGCAGTTGGCGATGCCATTTGGTCTTGCCAGGTGCGCATTATCAGCATTCGCGCTTGGCGACGCCATTAGCCGCGTAATGACCAAGCGAACCGTCTCGCTGCCTCGCCCGAGCGTGCCGCGGCCAAGCCAAAAGTTGTCGGTTTTTGGTCGATGCTCAAAGGCGCCTCGGACGTTTGCCGCGCCCTAACACGTACTGACCTACCGAGCAAATGCGCGCGAGGCTGTCGCGGCGAGGCGGCTCGCTTGGTCAGTACGCGGTTATTGGGCTGCCAGATCTGGTGGCACCCGTTCCCCTCTTTTCTTTGCTGCTACTGTGTGGGAATAGGCTTTCGTCTGCACACGGGCTTCCAGGTACCATGGAGGGGTACCGGCTAATGCAAACGCGGCGCCCCGCCTACCTACTTATGTTAATTTTCACTTTTATCATCCATATAATAAATGATCAAATGAACTTACCAAGTGAAGTTTGATCATTATTATATGAGTCGCTTCATTCTTCGATATATAATTAACCAAGTAGATTTTCAGAGTAACGAAAGGAAGATTTTTTTTTACAAAATCCAATAGATTACATTATAAATAGTAGTGATTCTAATATATTCAAGAAAAAATTTAACATTATGCTCATAAAAATAATAGTCAGTAGAAACGAAACGTAAGAGACCTCTATGGTTTGTGATTCAAATGTTAACAGTTATACTGGGATCATGGTGATTATTTATCTGATTCAGCGAAACTTTGTTCGTCGATAAAATTATGGTTGAGGAAAATCGCGAAAGTATCGGAATCGCTAGTCCTGACTCCTGCCTGTCGACTGTCGTCTTACTAATAGTGTCCAGTATCAATCCCCGTGTCGACACTCGTGTCGACGCCGCGCCGCTGTCGCACAGCATCTGCTTTATCCAGCGGCTAACTGACCGACTGGGAGTTGGCTGTTCTGTGCAGAGAGTTAAGCGTTAGCAATGATAACCCGTACTGTAGCATTATCCTATTTAATATTATCCTATTTAATTAAATCTTGAATAACCATCACAGGGTGTAATAACTTAAATATCCTCTTCTTCTTTTTTTTTATATAAAAAATAACATCCGATCAGGCTCGGGAGTTTATGACTTTGTAATATAAATTTCGATCCCGCTATTTTTTTAATTTTTTTTTAATTTTGCCGAGTTTTATTAGGCAGAAAGTTTTAAGTCAATGATCAGTATTCAGCTATAGGTACAGAGTGCAAGAAAAAACAAATAATTTATAAGTGGATCCCGGGTTCTACACTAGTCAGGCATGGGCTAGGATTTTACAGGAAAGCTTCTTTCAAAAGGCGCTTCACACATTCATCTGAACCAATGTCACCAACCAGTAATGTCAACATTGTTCATAAACAATGACAGTGCACAGTGATGACTGTGGAAGATATTATCGTATTATGTCCATTGTCAAATTCTTCCTCGCCTCGCCTCCGTGGTCTAATGGTAAAGAGCGCGGCTCTTGACTCGGAGGTCGTGGGTTCGATTCCCGCGTTGGAAACATGCTATTTCCAAGTTTGGTTAGGACAATGCAGGCTGATCACCTGATTGTCTGATAAGTAAGATGATCCATGCGTCGGATGGGCATGTAAAAAGTCGGTCCTGCGCCTGATCTCTCGCCAGTCGTGTCGGTCTGCCGTCCCACTGGGTTATGAGAGTAAAGGAATAGAGAGTGCTCTTGTGTGTGTGTCTTGTGGTCGTGGGTTTGATTCCCGCATTGGAAACGTCGGATGGGCATGTAAAAGTCGATCCTGCGCCTGATCTTTCCCCAGTCGTGTCAGTCTTCCGTCCCACTTTGTCATAAAGGAACAGAGAGTGCTCTTGTGTAATCCGCACACACTTGGGCACTATAAAATTACTCCTGCGTAGCTGGCCTGGTTTCAATGAAACCGGCCACCGTCACCGAAACCGGTGTGGGAGCTATTATTATTGTCAAATTGTTTGGCTAAGGTTCCAATGGAGCGGACGAAGATCTCTGTAATAAATCTATAAAGTAATAAAATTGAAGAGAGCATATTTTATCTAAAATCTAAGTCGAAGAAAAGTATTTTAGAATAAATTTTAAGGAGTCTACTGCTTTAACTGGATCCGGCTCTGTGGTCGTCGATAATGTGATTATAGCATATGAATATGATTGAAAGTCGAGAATATTGTGTTCTCGGTCCCCCAAGTTCTATTTTAACAATTATTATTCAAGAATAAGTGTGATTCTGTTATCGTATTTATCATTGCATATTTTACATATTTTATTTACTATTAAATATTTCAATCGCTGAAAACCAGTTGCATTCCGCGGTGGGAGTCAGGAATCAGGATATGAAGGTGTCAAAACACCTATCAGTTGAGCTAGCTCAAGAATAGTACTGTTCTATATTCCTTCTAGTTCTGTCTAGTTTCCTTCTTTATATTTTTTGTGAAATAAAAATGTTAGCGCATCGGATAGTCTGTACGTCAAGACTTAAGGCTCTTAATTCGTAAATTAAAATCTTTCGATCGACTAGTGAGTTACTAGGAACCAAGAAGTAGCCTCTTAAATCTATTTTTGCTAGATATCCACTTTTAGGTATTGGCTTGGAAGCCTTAAAGGTTAATTTTCCAAATTAACCTTTAAGGCTTCCAACGCTTCGAAGTGGTTCCAAATTAAAAATAATTCAAAAATTGTATTTAAAATATAATACAATATTTTCCGCCGCTTTGTTTGGGGAAAAAGAACAATCTTTGAAATAAGGTAACCTTCGGTGGGGGTACACAAAGATATAGTTTTAAATTCTAATAATTTATTGACGTCTTGATGTATAATATACGAGCTGCTTTTGTTTTTGGAACGAAGTTCCCTAATTTTTTTATTTTTTATTTTTCATGCGGGCCGCAGACATTTTTGGTATTGGCGTCGCGGGCCGCAACAAACATTTTTAGGTTTAAAAAATAACGTTATTCAAAATTAACGATTTATAAGTGAAAAAGACTTTCACGTTGACTGTATAATATTTTGCCCGTGGGCGTGAATTTCAAAATGGTTTTACATCACGCGGGCTACAAATAAAGTCCTGGTGGTCTATAAAATATATACAAAAATAACTGTCAGCACTACTGCTGCGGTGTTGAGTTGATCCCGGTTGATGGGATGTACTAATTTGCCTCTGAGAACAAATACTGGAATTATCCAGCGAAACAATAATAATCTCGATCTGATATTGAGACACGACTTATCGAGTCTGAGTGTTATAGGTTTCCGTTACGAAGTTGTCTTCTCTGATAATATATTATCTGATAACTTTGACAATATTTTATATAGAGATAATTCAGATACTGTTGATAAGTCTGATAATATCGAGACTTTGTCAGGTGAAATCTATAATGATAATAATCGATCGAAATGGAATCGATCTGCAACACTTATTATCAGGAACGTTTTATAACCAGTAGCTTATCTTAATCGTTTTTGGGATCATTTAAAACCATAATCTGGCGAATCCAACAAGGGTTCACCTAACGTCAGTAGGAGCCCTGGATCTATCCGGATCTGGTCCGGTTCTATCGGTACCGGTACTCAGAATCGACCTTTAGCACCTGGTTTAGGAGTGGGAAAGCTTCGGGTTCATCCGTAACCGGATCGAGCCGTATAGTGATCACTTTTAGTGATATTTCCCCAATTGTCTGGTCTTAGTGACCTAAAAAAATAAATATTGGGGTAGTTCGTTATAATTGACTTATTTGTCGATAAAATAAGTTACAAAAAATATTGAGGGTAGTAACTATCACGTTACGTAGATATTAAGTAAGTTTCGTTATACACTCGCGGTGTATCCCGAGTCCCAACATTGGTGCAAGTTTTATTTAATAATAATAATTTTATACAGGCGGACATAGTAAATTATAATCGTAGTTCTTTAATTAGAACAAAAGGATCGCGCGAGACGCGCATAAGTTTGTTAACTGATGAGACTCGCAGTCAATCTAGTTATTATCACGAAATAGCTGTTCTCTATAAAACGGCAAAAATATTTATATAATAATAATAATTATGTAGTTCTATTTATAGAACAAAGAGCGCGAGAAAACGCGCAGTAGTTGCTAATTTTTATTTTTAAAACATTGTCGGAGACTCCTTTTTTTTTTTTTTTTTTTTTTTTTTTTTTTTTTTTTTTTTTTTTTTTTTTTTTTCAGGAGGGGAAATGCATTACGCATCCGCCGCCCTCTCAGGGGAAAGGGCAGGGGTATGTCGGACTCCCTCCGCAGAGGTTTACCGACTAAAACCCCCCCATGCCCTCGTCAACGCTACACGCGGAAGGAGCGGGAACGCGATGCAATCTACCGCGTCCTCCGCAGCGCTTGCCGTTTGCGGCACCACAACATTGCAGCAGCCTATGCCGCCGCCTGTCTTCATCGAGAGACTCCCCGGGCATCGAGAGAGCCTTTCTCCGCGGGGCCTATAATATCGTGGACGGTGAACCCCCGAACAACCGCTCACAGGCCTAGGCTTCTACCTCCATGGCGGGGGCGTTTTGACTCGCCCCTGCCTCATCTGCTCCAGGCCGTTTACGCGGCCGAGCCTTGGAGGGAGCCTTGCGCTTCTTCCTCGTGCTAGACGGCTTTCTGGCTACTGAGATGCAGCCATTAGCCCCCAGCACGTGGTTGCTCTCCTTGCCGAGCTCGGCGCAAAAGAAGCAACTGGGCTCCTCCGCGCACTCGGCGGCCTTGTGCCCCGGCTTACCGCATCGGAAACAATTCCCGCTGCGGTCCACCGGGGACTGGCAGTTCGGCGCCAGGTGGCCGGTGTCTAGACATCGGTAGCACCGCATTGGCCTCGCGGCCAGCAGCACCACCTTCGTCATGACCCAGCCTACCTGCAGCCGCCCAGAAGTTACCAACTTCTTGGCGGCAGCCGAGGGGACGTGAAGCCACACGCTCCGCGCGCCCCTAGGGCCCACCGTTATTCTACCCGACCGAATGTCGGTGGCCGGGCAGCCGCCTTCTTTTGCCGCCGCATTGGTGACATCGGCGGCGGTTGCTGCGTCGTCCATACCGGAGACGAGCACATCCACCCTTTGGACAGGGCGAGCGATCTTCACCGCATCCCTGTCAAGGACCTCCCTCAGTCTATTCGCGAGGGCGTCCGCCCTCTGCTGGGCGTCCTCCCCGGACACTTCAAGTATCCGGGCGCCTGTCCTCGCCTGCCGGAATCGAACCTTGTGCCTCTGGTAGATACCTACCTCCTCAAGGTCAATCCGGCTCTTCGCTTCCTGAAGTATGGAAGCGTACGTCACGCTCTGGTCCACCCCCTTCTCCAACGTAAGAGTTATGGCGGCGGACTTGCGCGGACGCAGCTTTCTCTTCTTCTTTTTCTTCTTGGGAGCTGCCTTTTTAGCAGCTCTCTTATTCTTATTCTTACTCCCTCGTGGCTCTACTCTGGTCCACGAGGAATCAGTCGCAGACGGGGCGGATGTTCGTACCTTCGCCTGTTCGGCCTCTCGTGCGGCCAGTGACTTCTTCTTTCTTCTCTTTTTCTTTCCTACTTCCTTGGGCGGCGCGTTAGTTGCAGGAGCTTGTGATGGCCCCGCCTCTTCCGCAGCCGCCTTCTTCGTCTTCTTTTTTGCCACTGGCTTGTTTTTAGCCACTGGCGGTCCTTCCTCAACCGGCACCTCTGCGTTAGCAGCCGCTGCGTCAGACGCTAGCGGCGGCCTCCGCCTCGGCTCTGGTAGGAGACGATCCTTCAAGCCGTCGAGTCGCGCATTCAGCATGTTGCCGAAGGTCTCAATGTTGGAGCGCGAGACCTCCGACAGCAGCTTCTGCATCTCGTCCGTGGCAGGCTTGGAGACTTGACGCCGCAGCTCTTCCAGCTCCCGGCGCATGGTACCGATTTGCTGTTGGAGCTGCTGGTTCTGCGCTTCCAAAGCCCGCATTTCATCATTTTGGCAGCGGTCCTTCATTACGGCGACGGCCTCCTTTATGTTGGCGACCGCCTCTCTGAGGTACCGCACGAAGGTCCCCTTTAAATTGGAGGACTTGCTGGCGATCATGGAAATGGTCTCCAGCGACCTCTCCACACTAGCACTCAATGTCGCGCTCGTCTTTACTGCATCTTCTTCTGCAGCCGGTGTGGGGCTTTTGCGAAGAGAGGCTCGCGCCTCTCTCGCCGCCCGAGCCGTCACGACAACTTGCTCCTCAGCAAGCAGCCTGAGACTCTCCGCCTTCTCTTTGTTGTAGTCGGCTCTGGCTTTCGCCATGCCGACATACTGGCCGGTCGTAGGAGGCCGGCCTCGTCCTCGTTTTGATACCGGTGCCGTCGCCTTACTGGTGGACGGCACCACCTCGTCATCGTCTTGGATTCTCCTCTTGAGAGGAGTCGTACGTCCAGAAGGTGCAGGCAGTTCCTCGGAGTCCAGCGACATGTTGCTGCCAGACGCCGAGTAACAGTCCTCGCTGTCACGATCGGTGGAGTAGTCACGCGGACGGCCAAAGACGAACTCCATGTAGTCACGCCTTATGCCGTCCGTATCGCCCCTCGCTATCTTCTTGTCAATTAAGTCTCCGAGCCGTTTCGCCGCATTGGGCTGCGGCACGGAGAAATCTGTGTCTTCGTCCGTTATTGGTTCCTTGGCCGGTGCGGTTAGGTGCACCGGCTTAGAACTTGCGCGCGTCTTCGCGCCTCCCTTTCCTTCTACCCTCCTCGCAGTAAGTGGCCCCTCCGTATACGCGGACCGCCCGTCACCCGAAGGCGACGTATGGGATTCTCTGGCCCCATCGGGACCGGGACCCACCCGGAGATTATTTTTCTTGCTGCGACCTTCCATCTTACAAAACACCGACACCCCGGGTCGCGGGCCCGTTCGTCACACTGCGGGCACAGCCAAACATACACACAATCACTCGCCCATACCGGCGTTCAGCCACCCCTCCCGTGTCACCGTGAAAAAGCTCACGATGGCACGGGGGAGGTGCCCAGGGACACGACGTGGACGGACCGGTATCGCCCCCATTGTCGGAGACTCCTAGTCAATCCATACATTATGTTGATTATAAAATATCAATATATTTTAAATTTTATATTTAAATATTAATTAACTCGCAGTTAATTATCTCAAACCTGCCAACATAGTATACTTCTATTTTTAGATAAAACATCGTCAGAGACCCGCGGTCAATTCCGATGCATAAGGATTGTGTTTAGAGACTCGCAGTCAATCCACACATTATGGCGGTTTATAAAATAACTCGCTGTTAATCCAAAAACCGACCAACGTATAGTTCTATATTTTATAGAACAGATGAAACATCGTCAGAGACTCGCAGTCAATTCCGATGCATATAAATTGTGTTTAGAGACCCGCGGTCAATCCACACATTATGGAGGTTTATAAAATAACTTAATATATTTAAACACTTGTAGAAATTAACTTGCAGTTGTTTCCCCCAATCCGGCAAACATATAGTTCTATAATTCTATTTATAGAACAGATAAGGCATACATAATATTATAGATTGTGTATAAAAACTCGCAGTCCCAACACATTGTACGTTTATTGACTCGCGGTCGCAGTACAAGCCGGCTAGTATTGAATAATAATTGGCTTGTCTAGGCCTCGGTAGTGCCTGCGCTTTATTTAAGTATTTAATAGTACTTACATATTGTATTTTCTTGTTACACGATAAAATAACACTGACTTTAGTTACTTACAACACTGACTCAATCATCTTAATAATAATAACCAGCTGCGCTTTGGCATGATTACTAGATATTATACGTGTTCGCGTTGCCTCGCGTTAACAAAGAATGAAGCACGCCGGAAAGTCGAGTGAGCGAGCGAGCGCGGAGCGGGTAATTTTAAAATACCCACATACGTCTTAAAAAAAACGCGATTGCCTAGCAGATAAGCAAAGGTACTACTTGATTAATTATATATCGAAGAATGAAGCGAAGTAATATAATTTCAGCTAGCAATATGTAGGATATAATTATAATATTTAACAGGGTAGGGTTTAAAATAAATATGCATAATATGCATAATAAAAACAAAAATCAAATATATTATTAAATTTGTGAATTTAAATTACAATTTTAGTCTTCGAGCTTTTTGTTCAGCAAATAAACCTATAGCCTTGTCATATTTTAACTCGTGTGCAATACGTTTTTCTATCGCTAAGATTGCAAGACCCGATAAGCGTTCCTGGCTCAGAAGATCGCAAATAATTTTTAACCAGTTTTAGTTTGCTAAAACGAGCTCTGCGATTCCTGCAGGCGAGCGGGACCGGGCGCGTATTTTGAACGCGCCTCGCGAATAAATGTTCGTGCAGCACGTCTCACTCCGCACTCAGGGTATTGGTAAAGTTGATATGGCCATGAAATTGCTGTACTTGTGCTATTATTTTTTCCGTGGCCAAAGTTAAATAAATGATGAGTTGTCCATTGGTCCTTGAAGTGTGAACTTTGCCGCCCCCTGAACTTGCCGCCCGGGGCATGGGCCCCGGCTTGCCTCCCCCTAGATCCGGGGCTGAATTTGACAGATATTGAAACCTATCCGTTTCTTTGCAGTCGAACTACTGGTAGCTATGTCTATTGTGACGCTACCAAACTACTTAGGTCCCCGATCTGCATAGGAATCAACTTCTCTGATAGTAGGTACTATTAGAAAAGTTGATTCGGCAGTTGACAGACCTACGTCATTTGGCCGGCTTATGCCAATTCAATGATAGCTGTGATTGGTCTCATGGGGTATGATTTAACGCAACCACATTACTTAGGTCCGTCAACTGCCTAGAAATCAATTTCCTCGATGGTACTATCAGATAAGTTGATTCATAGGCAGGGTCTACGTAATTTGGCACCGCGGTTATGACAAACCCATCATACCGATGAGTCCGATCACAGCTAATATTGTATTGACATAAGCCGGCCAATTGGTGTAGTTCCGTCATCTGGCTAGGAATCAATTTCTTCGATGCAATATATCAATGCAAATGGTACGTTACGAATCGAGAGTTACGCTCTAAAGCACTGCACCATGGAGGCGTTTACTCTTAAATTCATACCTTTCCAGTCTCAGGAAATAGAATGCATGCCGCAGCATGCATTCTATTTCCTGAGACATCATATCACAATGTGATGAGGGTTGTTGAAATTCTATTTGACACCAGGTGCCGCAATGTAGCCTGAAGCCGACATTCCACCGCGGCGCACGCTGCGCACGGCCACGCGGCGCAAGTTTTTATTACTTTGACTACGTCAATTCGTGCGTAGCGTGTCCGTGGGTTGCAGTAGAGACAGTCACATATATTTTCTTGCAAAGCGAAGCTTGACGCACGTGCGTAGTCTCTCCGTGCGCTGCGGTGGACTGGCGGCTTTAGGGTTTATCGTGTCAAACTGCTGTCATAATATGTCACGATATAGCTGTCATGTGTCACACATTGTAATTTGTATATGTATTATTATGAGGAAATACTTTTTTATATTCGTGAGTACAGAACAAACATCATATTTAAATATCTATAAATACATCATTTTATTATAATACAAAATTCATTAAAGATTTCGTTTATCAAGTTATGCATAAGTTATGAACATGGCCTCTCTGTTAATCATTACTCTGTATGTTGAGTTTACCACGTGATCACATTATTTCTGAAAATAATAAAATCGACTACGGCTTGATATGTAAATACAGTCGCGATAATATTATGTCTTTTTGATACGATAGACCCTAAGGGCATCACACTGGCGATTAGCGAGCGATTTCAAAGCGACGCGATTGCGCAACGGCGTCGCGGCGTGGTGTGGACGCCATTTTGTACACTCGTCTAGGGAATTCCCTGCGCGCTGCGCAATCGCGTCGTGGCTTTCGGATCTTAGCCGCGAGCGACCGCGACCGACGAAAACTCAAACGAAATGCCACTTTATGACATAGGCGATAGGTTTTATTTTACTCTACATACTAGCTTTTATGCCGTTGCCACCGGCGGCAGCGTGGTCGCCACGCAAATGTAAGCAGAAAATGATACAGTTTATGCCTAGTTTATGTCATAAAGTAGTATTTTATTTGAATTTTTACCTTTCGCGGTCGCTCCCGGCTAAGATCCAAAAGCCACCCTAAGGCCACATCGCGGCACCAGTGGAAATGCGAAAGTATAGACAAACTGTGCAGATTAACTTAAGTGCCGTTCCGATCTTTTTTCGTTCCTAAAAATTCAATTAAAATGCCACTTTATGACAGATTATAGTCCTAAAAATTCAAATAATATCCTACTTCATGACGTATACTATATTCTGTCATAAAGTGAATTTTTGTCGGTCGCGATTAGCCGCGGTAAAGATCGGAAACGGCACCTCAAGTTCATGTCCACAGTTTGTCTATACTTTCGCATTTCTACTGGTCGCCGTGCTAGGGCTACTCAAAATCAAAATCAAAATCAAAATTGTTTTATTTCTGAATAAATTTAAAATAAATATTTTCAGAATGTCCTACATGATGCCTACCACCGGTTTGGGAACTAACCCGGCGAGAAGAACCGGCGTAAGAAACTCGCACGGGGCCCACTTTGTTACCAAAAAAAGCGAGAAAAAATTAATCTTTTAAAATAAAGTTTACAATTTTGTAACTTAATATTATATACAATATCCACATACATAATTGTAAGTCCTATTAATAATAATGTAGAAGTAGCCTTGCAAGAAGCCATCCTACTCCCAAGGTGTGCCATCGCTTATGAAATCATTGACCTTATAATAGGCTTTGGCACACAAACGTTCTTTAACTACTTTTTTAAATTTATTAATGGAAAGATTTTGAACTTTTACTGGGATTTTGTTGTAAAGGCGTATACATTGACCTTTAAAAGATTTACTGACTTTACTAAGTCTGATCACCGGCATATATAGCTTGTGCTTATTTCTAGTATTCCTACAGTGAATGTCACTTTTAACTTTAAATTTTGTTATATTTTTTCTAACATATATTACATTATCCAAAATGTATTGAGAGGCAACAGTTAGAATACTAATTTCTTTAAATTTATCTCTCAGAGATTCTAAAGCAGACATTTTATAAATAGAACGTAGTACTGGTGGCAAATAGAATTTCAACAACCCTAATTGACTAAACCTATATTAATAACTGTTTCTTCCAGAACGACGCGATACAGTGGCGCATCATGTTCTTCCTGATGTCTGGTTTGACGTTGGTCTCCGGCATGGTGTTCGTCTGCTTCATGTCCTCAGACGTGCAGCCCTGGAACGACGACGCTCAGGAGAAAGGTTGGCATTTACATGGAATTATTTTACCACCAAAACCGATTTATTGAGTTTGAGACTGATTAGTTTCATATTGAGCCAAAGCACGATCGTGCGCTAGTATCTCGGAAGTAATAAAAGCTTTGAAATCGAATAGGATTCGATTCTCGATTCGATTCTGACTTTTTTTAGTAAGGTAGGTGTATTAATTATTATCCCCCCGATGGTTGCACGCCTTGACGTGGCGGTGGGGCTCTAGTAACCGCGGCTTGGACAACCGCGGTGAAGCGAAGAGGCAACCAGGGCCGGCCGGTGTCGCCGCCTGGCCCGAGGAGGGCGCTCCCAGCGGACTGGAGGAGTCCGCTGCGGATGCGCACCGAGGTGGGGCCGCAGAGGAAGAGGCAAGTAGGTATTACGGTGCGCCGCTTGCCCTATCCTCTGCGGCCGAGGACGGATCGTGGGGGGGAGAGGCCGCTCTTCCTACCCCCCCTGCGAGCTGGCGGGGCCGTTCCGTTTGAACGGCATTGGTGGGGCCGCAGAGGAAGAGGCAAGTAGGTATTACGGTGCGCCGCTTGCCCTATCCTCTGCGGCCGAGGTGTGGTCGGTGGCAGAGCCACAGTCCTGATCTGCCACATGGCCCCCAAGTAGCAGACTCGGGGGGCGTCTGCTACAGCCCTGGTGGGGGCCGAGGAGGAGGGCGCACGTGTTGTGCGCCCATCGTGGAGTCTTCGGGCCGCTGGCGGGGTCGCAGATGTGTGTATCGTTCCTGTGGCCCCGTCAAAAGGCGGCGAGGCGGAAGATGGGGGGGGTTTTAGTGGGTATACCGTGGTCTCATTATCGACGGGAGTCCCACATCACCACTCGGGTCGCCCCCTGCGCCTGGGTGGTATGCGTAATGCATTTCCCCCTCCGGAAAAAAAAAAAAAAAAAAAAAAAAAAAAAAAAAAAAAAAAAAGGTGGATTAATTATTATGAAGGGGAAAAGTTTGTTTAATTCCATTTCGATCCCGGCTACGAAACTTCTTGGTGGATTTTGATGACGGTATAGACATAGAGTAGCCTCTAGGGGGGCTCGCGGGAAAATGTGCGATTATCACATAATACTTTTGTTTGGGGGGCGTCCACAAATTACGTGAGGTGTTTAGGGGGGGAAGGGGTCGAGTCAAATCTCATCTAATCTCACGTTAGGGACAGGGGGGGTCTCGGCAAATGTCACGTAATATTTTTTTTCAACAAAATAAAACTATTTTGGTCAACTTCATCCAAATTTTACGTATGCTTAAGATTTAATCGTAAGCGTAATCGTTATACGATTAAGATCATTCACAAATTCGTTCGAAAGAAAATCTACTAAATGACAAACCAAACGTTTACGTAAGAAACCCACATTTTGAAAAATCTCACGTGAGATTTATGGGGGGAGGGGGGGGGGTGTTGTCATCTCACCATGTTGTCAAACTTACAAACAAACTTATATAATATACTGAAACATCCACTTGTACCTTTATGTCTCTCTCAGCCTTTTCACTTATTTTGATTTAGAGAAGAATATTGAACTCAAAACTTTACGTCTCAGAATGGTGCAATGGTGAAGTGGTTTAAGTGTTTTATAATTGATTGAGAGATTGGAAATTATTTGCTTTGTAAAAAGTTAACTAATTTTTTTTCTCTTTTTTCAGATGCGGAGGATGTCAAAGAGAAACCGAATGAAAAACTGAAAAGCTAGACTGCGTATTGCTAAAATTAGAATTAGCCATAATTATTGTAAGTTATTTAAGTGTAATATAAATGTTAGTTAAAATTATATATCTTTAAAAATATTGCGTTCTTATTTCTTATGTCACCTTAACCTAATAGCAGAGTAAACAGAACTATACTGTACTCGGCGAAACGTGGCGGTAGCGGTCATTGACTCCCTGTCAAAAACTTGTCATTTTCTATATAAAATGAGATTGACAAAGAAGTGTCAGATGTTGTCAATGGCGGCTTTGTATAGAAAATTAAAACATTTTGACAGGTAGTCAATGACCGCTATACCGCCATGTTTCGCCGAGTACAGAACCCCAATTATAGTTCTGTCTACTCTGACAGAACTAACGAGTAGGCAGACTCAGAAGAGATCTCTACGTTTGACCATCGTTTGACGTAGTATGTCATGTCGCGGTATATAATCTAATATATATAAATCTTCTGTCACGATGTTTGTCCGCGATGGATTCCTAAACTACTTGACCGATTTTAATGTTGTTATTTTTAATGTGTGTTTTTTTCCAACTTCAGAGATAGGATAGCTTAGATCTTTAATTATAGTCGCAATTTTATTTTATTGCAAATTATTTGTCTATAAAGAGCGACCATTGTTTATGCGACGCGGGTCACGGGATAGCGATGGAAGTTGCCATGGTGACATACTTATTTAGTCACTAACTCAATAAAATAATACGGGCGATATACTTTATATAATATTATAGCAAAGAAACGTTTGCCGGGACAGCTAGTATGAATAAAGTAAATACTTACATATAGTTGCTCTTTAAGCACTGCTACCTTCACAATGAAATCAATACAGAGGACTCATACACATTACACACCCTCAAATATTATAACTGTTTTGTTACACCATGTTTTTTTATGAAATAAGGGGGCAAACGAGCAAACGGGTCACCTGATGGAAAGCAACTACCGTCGCCTATGGACACTCGCAGCATCAGAAGAGCTGCAATGCTGGAGGGTAGGGAATGGAAGGGAAGGGAATTGGGTAAGGGATTGGGCCTCCGGTAAACTCACTCGGCGAAACACAGCGCAAGGTTTCAGCCGGTTTTCTGTGAGAACGTGGTATTTCTCCGGTCGAGTCGGCCCATTCGTGCCGAAGCATGGCTCTCCCACGTATAAACACCCTGTAATCTGTATAGGTACCTCTATAATAATATTACTAGAAAGTAGGATCGAACCCGCACCATCTCGTATGCAAAATTATTATAAGGTCATTGCATATTACTACAGTCGGGGTATTTTAATAGGCCACATTTGACATCTGTCAGATTAATCTCCATAGTGAGGTGAACTGCGTAAAAACATCGACCAAAACGAATAAATCGATACGGACTTGAAATAAAATATTTGAATTTTATACGTTATTTGTAAAACCAAAAACAAATTCCTGTCCCTTTATTACTTTTTATTTGCAAATTCAAGGAACAAAATAAGACAAGTACATAATTTACAAAATTACAAAAAACATTGCATTTATTCGCTTGAATTATAAAAATTGTTAAATTTAGTATTATCATTATTCATTTCCCATAAATATGTGTTACTTTTCACAACGTGGTTATTGATTTATGGGGATATTTCGTTACAAGTAATAAATGCATCGATACTATATTTTATTAGCTTTCGATTTTTAGAGTAACATCCCTAGAGTTTAAAAAGAAAAAAGGTCGGGTGACGTAACATTGTAACGACGTGCAATTATTAAGATCAGAATTTGTTGATTACGTTTAGAATTGTTTATCAGCAAAAGCAAATCGTTAAATAATTCGTATTGGTCATGTTTGCAATAAATATGTAATCGTAATTGAAAAAAGTTAATCAATTGTGCAGTTATAACTTATAACAAAACGAAAATATTTATTTTTTATGCACGTCGCTACAAGGTTACGTGGTGCAATTTTGATGAACTGTCAAATGTGGCCTATTAAAATGCCCCGACTAATATTACACCGACTCCATCCCAACCCAACTCACAGAATGGCATTGAATTATGAGTTTAGGCCGTGTTTCCACTGAAGCGGAGCGGAGAGGAGCTTAGCGGTGCCCGAATTGACCAATCGTGCTATTCCAGCGGAATGATAGCGAAGCGGAGCGAACGGACGGACAAACAGACAGACAGATGCCGATCGCTATTTTTTGTCTATTCCCAGGACTCAAACGATATCTACATACCAAACTTCAGTACAAGCAGTTTGGGCGTGAAGAGGTAACAGACAAACTACTGGTCAGATTTGAAAAAATCTTTCAGTGTTAGATAGCCCATTTATCGATGAAGGCTATAGGCTATATTTTATCACGCTGATACTAATAGTAATTTATAACAAAAGTAAAATAAAAGAAAATATATTTAAGGGGGTTTTCCATACAAAAAACACAATTTTTGCTTAGTTTCACTTTGTCGAACGTTACTAATGTCTTAATTACCGTTTGAGATCTGTTTATGAAATTCTTGAGTTAAGATTCTTGAGAATAAATAATTTATTTATTATATTATGCTCAATAATTTCATAAACAGATCTCGAACGGTTATTAAGACATTAGTACCGTTCGGCAAAGTGAAACTAAGCAAAAATTGTGTTTTTTGTATGGAAAACCCCCTAATTTGACATTAAATACATGACATTAAATATATTTTCTTTTATTTTACTTTTATTATAAATTACTATTAGCGTTTTATTAGCGTGATAAAATATAGCCTTCATCGATAAATGGGCTATCTAACACTGAAAGATTTTTTCAAATCAGATCAGTGGTTCCTGAGATCAGCGCGTTCAAATAATAGCCAAATAATCTGTGATTTTTGTTCCAATAAGTCCTAAATATTTTGATTTTAATTATATAGAATTTGGTTTCTGTTACTTTTCAGCTTCAATTTCGTCATCTTTTATATTTATAAGTTTGGTCTTTTTTATACCTGTAACTTATAAGAAAAGTCATTTAAAACATGAATTTATAATAAATTTGGAGCTACAATGACATAATTTACACAATTATGTCGTAGTTTCACCAAAACTTATCGAATTGAATGTCATATTTACCTTTACGACGTTGTAGCTCCTAAATATAACCACAATCAGCGGGGCGCCCGGCGCTACTGGCTATCTGGACGTTGTAGCATCAGGAACATCGCCATTTTGGTCAATTCCACAATAACAATCACGCTCCATCGCGGAAAATACACATAAAAATATTAAGGTCGATGTTTCTCCGGGTGTAAATATACTTTAGGAACATAATGACATAAATAACTCATTTTTGAAAAAAAAAAGGTAATTACGACGTTGTTGTCATTTGGTACAACAACGTCGTAATTACCTTTTTTTATTATTTATCGGACAAGTTTCAATTTGATATTATAATATGAGCCAAAACGTTTATGTGCAATAGTTTCTGAAAAGACCTGAGTGGAAGAATAAGGTAAGTAACATGAAAAATCTTCCCGTTTTTTTCTTAAATAGAGGCATTAGGACCGGAAAAAATATTTTAAATATACAGTAAAACTATGAATTATATGTTTAGCTAGATATTATACGAGTATTAGCTAGGTTATGAGGTAGATAAGTTACAAGTTTTATTAAAGTAATTAGGGAAAAATGAGGTATTGTCCGTATGTTACGAAATGTTACTTGTTCGATTCTTTCACTCACGTCATTTATTTTGATCTTTTGACGCCCTCATAATAATTATTATGATGGGGTCAAAAGTGGCTGCAAATGGTTCGTATAATAACACGGCGCTGCTCGCCAGTTCTGTATTACTTGAACTTGGCTTGACTCGCTACCGCGTGTCTAGATTGTTGATTTTTAGACTTGCTGCCTGCGGTGATCGGCTCTCTAATATCTAGTGTCTATTTCAATATGAATGCCTCAATAAAAATGCATCACGACGCCTCGTCATGTTGCAATGTGAATTGACCCTATTAGGGTTAATTCAGGCAGCAATGCGACGGGGATGCATTTCTGAATTTGTACGGATTTGACAAATTTAAGGGCGTTTCACACTCAATAAATCTGTCAATTTAATACAAATTTAAAAATGCATCTACGCGTCGCGTTGCGGTCTGAATTGACCCTAAGCCTCACGTTTTAAAATCCGGTAATATGTATAAATTGTAAATACCACATTGTAATTAATGCCGTAGCGAGTGTGATAGTCAGCTAGAAAAATAAATACCGCAGGTATATAATGGAGATAAAATAAGGTCCCTGAGCCATGTAAGGCCAATCTAACGGGAAAATGCTTGTTATTATTTTATTCACAAAATAAATTAAGAAAACAAATTATTAAGTAATGCTCTGTTTCATAAGGTATCATATTATAATTTTTTTTAACCTAGCATCAATAGCCATTCAAATAAACTTAAGTTTTGCTAAGCTCTTCCAAATGGCCTTGCAAGGAACACAGCTCCAAACAAGGCCAATGTTATACATCAGTCGTTTAACTTGAAAATAGAGTTATAATTATTTATTTATTTGATTTTACTAAAACAATATTATAATTTCTTTCAATTAAGCAACACATTAAAAGCTCAAAATATTTATACCATCTAAAAAAGCTATACAGAATATTGCTTGAACATCATCTTATAACTAAGAATATATAAATAGAAATTCTTTAAAAAATAGCAGCAATGAGTATCACATTGACATCTTATAACGAATTGCCAATGAGTTTTATAATACAATCAAATTTTTTTAAAATCTAAAATGGCCTTCTTATGGGCTCGTTCTTTATAAGGCCAAAATGTTCAATATACGTGTATTACTTTAATAATCCTAATAAATAAAGACGTATTAAAAACAACGTAATTTTAATTGTTGCGGTACGCATTTATAACTAAAAATAACTGTTTATATGTTAATTATGTTTAAATGTTCCTTGTAAAGTTTATGTTCCCTAGCAAGGCCAACTATCAAATCTTTGGTTTGGCCTTATAAGGAACCACTGGCCTTCCAAGGAACATTACCAATATTTTAACGTAAATCGAGGCATAAGTAGATTTAGTAGTACCATACATATCCCTACACGATAATGCCCTGCAATAAAATTTGAGATAGATATATGTTATGTAACTAAAAACTAAAGTTTTTCAGGGTGCGGAAATTACAATTGTAGCCTCGACAACCAAAGTCTACAAACAGTGAGATCTCGCTGCCACAATAGCGGCCGCCGCCGCGTTTGTGGTCATAAGTTTGATGGATCTAAGTGTGTAGTAGAAGGAAAATGTCTTGATATGAACATGACGATAACTGTGACTTTTTGATAGTTGGCCTTCAAAGGAACATGGCCTTACATGGTGCAGGGTCGTTATGTTATATAAGGAGTAGTTAAAACAAATAATCTTTATCGTTGATAAGAGAATCGTTCGCTGCGGGAAAAATGCTCTTGGCATTCGGTATTATGTCAACTAATTAGTTTGAGCGGAGAAGATGAAAGGTAAAGAAGAAAAACTTAAATGTGACCAGAACACATCGAAATACGACGAAACAGGTAATTATTATTTTTAACAAACAATTAAAACCGACTTCCAAGGTAAAAACAATATTAACATTAATATGAACTAAAAAGTATTAAATAATTTTTGCTATCTAATAGTGCCTTTTTCCGAATTCGGCTAAACCTTGACTATTTCTGTACTCAATCTTCATTATTTTGAAGTCGGTACCAGATAGCTGAATCTTCAGTCCTCTGACAGAATATTTGAAACTTTTGGAACTGGCACCGACTTCAAAATTATGAAGATTGAGTACAGAAATAGTCAAGGTTTAGCCGAATTCGGAAAAAGGCACTATTAGATAGCAAAAATTATTTAATACTTTTTAGTTCATATTAATGTTAATATTGTTTTTACCTTGGAAGTCGGTTTTAATTTTTTGTTAAAAATAATAATAATTTCACTCTTTTTAGTTACACTAGTAGGTAAACCTTCGCGTATATTTTACGTATCTTATTACAATCTGTTAAGAGTCAGTTCACACTCACAAAATAATATATTATCAGTGAAGTGAACATATTGTGCTAAGTAATTTAACAATTTTAATACTTCAAACCCCAAGCGGTCACCGGCGATTGCGATAACAATAGAAAGGCTATTGTGTCTCGTTTTTCCACGATCCAAGGATCTATCCGATAAAAAATTGTATAAACTTGCATAGGATGTAGCGTAGCTACTCATCTAATATATAAAATTCTCGTGTCACAGTTTTCGTTGCCATACTCCTCGGAAACGGCTTGACCGATTCTCATGAAATTATGTGAGCATATTGTGAGGATATTGGTCTGAGAATTGGCCAACATCTATTTTTCATACCAAAAATTATTTATATGGCAAAACAACGTTTGCCGGGACAGCTAGTAATATAATATAATATTATCATAATTATTGACAGCTGTTCTTGTAATCAAGAATTCAATTTCAAATCCATTAAAATCGATACTTAGTGCGCCATCTATCGATTAATAAGTATAACTAATTAAAAAGACACTTATTGACTTTGTTTTGTTTAAATGCTCTTTTTAAAATAACTTTATTTTAATTCTATATTTTGTCTATTAAAATTTTATAAAGTAGTTAGTATAGTATTCGATCTGTATATAAAGTAGTAAAGTATATTCGATCTAGCGTCTTCCGCCACGCGACGCGCGGCGGCGCCGCGATACCGTCGCCTCCGCGGCGCTGACCGCCATGTATATTTAAACAAAGTGTTGTTATACAGTATAAAATTATTATTATTATTAGTATATCCACACCTATGCCTTGTACTATTATCTATTCTGTGCCATGAGACATTGGTGACCTTAACACGACGTGGTAATGATGAAGACGATGATGATGATGATGATGATGATGATGATGATTATGATGATGAATATGAGTTGCATAGTAGCATATGCTTTCTGTTCTTAAAACAACGCCGAAACTCCCAAACGTGTATCTATAAGGAGTCAGGAGTTCTCTCAGCATCTTCGAAACCATGGTATACCTTGACCCAATATTTGACTTTTTGGTAGCATATTCTTAGTACACTTCACATAAAACCAAAATCACCATATGTTTCCATATAAATTTCGAGGAGTTCCCTCGATTACTCCTGGATCCCATCATCAGGTCACCACTTTGTGAACATGGTACCAAATTGGAGTAAAACCAAATACAACAAAGCAAAAATTTCGAAATTCGGTTCACAAACGGCGGAGTAATCGTTGAACATACAAAAATAAAAAAAAATAAAAAAAAAATATCCACAGCCGAACATATAACCTCCTCGTTTTTTGGAAGTCGGTTAAAAAATTACAATAATTAGGTAGTATAGATCTATAAACTTTCAATATTAAAATAAATGCATTTCATAAAATAATAGCATACGCAAAATATTGGGAACATGTTAAAATAATATGATATCATGGAATTAATTGATAGTTAAATTTCAGAATAAATAGAAAACAAAATTTTAAAATATAATTTAAATGATTCATGATACTGGATACTGTTATATAAGTATATGAAAGTTATTCATTATAAAAAAAACTAGGCCTTTGCATCCATTGTGGATGATTTATACAGTATTTTCAGGGCGAAGTAACCACTCCTCAATTAATACTGTAGTGCCTATAGGACATGATTTTTAAATGTCCGTATGGTTGACCAAGCGCATATGGCATTCTCGCAACATAGCCAGCCTAGTCCAGAGGAATGAACAGGTCAATACGTCTGGGTCCAACTATGTGCGGGTTTCCTCACAATGTTTTCCTTCACCGTACGAACGTCCCTTGTGTACTTGAGATCAGAAAATGTCTCATTAGCTCACTAAAGTGTGTGCCAATGAGACATTTCCTGATCACTCTGACTCACCCGGGATCAAACCTGCACCCTGCGAGGGTCAAAATCATTATAATAATATACAAGCCAATATGTCTAAAACAACTGCGTTACCGGCTTCCCAGTTCAGTTCGTTGGTAAATATTCCAGAAACTTCCTATGGTCAAAAGTTAACTACAGCCATCTACAGCCTTCAGCGCTTAAAACCTAAGTCCATTTTTTTAAGTCCATTTCTTTACAACTTCAAGGTAAAATAACTCCATAACCTCCAAATTCCAGCAAAATATTACTATTTTCTAAACTAAACTAATTTTTTAAATTATTATTCAGCGTGGGGCTACCGTCACCAGCAATGTCTGCTTCTGTTCTGCTGCTTCACCACCGCCTTCTCCATGCGAGCCTGCATGGGGGTTGCCCTGGTGGGTATGGTGGATTCCGCACACGCAATGGAATCGTTGGTCCAGAACTCTACAGACTCAGTTAAGGTCACAAATGCAACTGATGGCGGGATCCTCCACGCGCTGTTGTTGGTACCACCGGTTAGTGCTTTCTTAGTTTCATATCTTTCTTTCAAGAGAAGTTAAAATAAATTGTGAATACAGGTATGGACAATGCGATTTCGATAGGAAGATTAAAGAAATAGATTTATGGATGTAGCACTAACTCAAAAAAGCTGGAAGCAAAAAGTAGGCACAGAAAACAAAAAGAAATGAGATAATTGAAAAGAAAATAATGTGTACGTTCATGACTTATGAAAAATTTAAATAACAAGGTGACCCTTAAAGGTATTACCGCACGCAGTATCAAATTTATTATCTGGAAAGTTTTAAGCGCATGCGATATTGTGATACTTATCTTAAGTTAAATCCGAAATTACGCCAATGTGTGCATCCTATTTCAGCCTACTATGGAGATTTCTATTGTCTAGTCACTAGTGTGTATAATTACACTGTTGCTTCCAAATCAAAGGCAATGGGCATTGTCCAAAAAAAATTACATGTACTTTTTATATTTTTTTTCGTTAAAATAGGGTATTTTAAGAATATAAATTAAATAATTTTGAAATTCATTGGCTAGTTTTTTCTCAATAAATTTTTAAAGTTTCGCTCTGACGTCATCATCGGCGGCCAATTGACCTCTGCAGTATGTTTAAATTTCCTTTCAATCTTATTATAATGGCTGGTTCGTCAAATGCAAGCTCTCATTATGTGAAAACTGATACGAGAAGCTTACCAAAAGTTCGAAACGTAATGTTGGTCGAATTTATTGCTAATTTAACGCCATTGAAGGTCAAACTAAGGTTAAACATATTTGTTCAAAAATATAAGTAACTAATGGGTATTTTTTTGGTTTATATACAGAAAAACGATCACTGACCTTATTCCTCGAAATGTTTTTGTAATGAGCAAAATTAAAAAAAAATGGACAATCCCCATTGAGTTACCAAATGCTCCGTGTCCAGGTGGCAGGTGGGTTCTAATTGAGCGAGATTGTAATTGACCAGCGAGGTGTCGAGGTGTTGAGGCGAGCATGGCATTTAGCTCGCCATTCAATTGCTAATCGGATGGGACTGACCAGTTAATACCGTGTCAGTACTTTAATTATCAAATTCTAGCGACGTTCATAGTTTTTAATTATTGCTGTACCTAAAACAATCCATAACTTAGAGTGTGTAGTATTGTACTACTTAGTGGTCTCGCCCTTGGGGCCTTGAGCCTATTTTCACCGTCATGCCTTAATTTGTAAGTGAAGTAATGAACCATATTATATGCCCACAGAAAAAGCAATATTTCCTATCTGCTTATAGTTCATCACTGTTACTAACTTCTACGAATATTTGATTCTATCACAAGCAAATTTTTTCAGTATCATGTATTTTAGACGTTTAATATTTTCAAATTGCAAACCTCTACTTCTCTCACAAGAAATCTTTTTTCCAGTACCCTCGTTTCCAATGGGACAAAAAGACCCAGGACATGATCCTCTCATCCTTCTTCTGGGGCTACATGTGCCTGCAGATACCTTCTGGCCAGTTGGCGCACCACTTCGGAGCTCACTGCATGCTGTCCTGTGCACTGTTCTGCAACTGCGTGCTGTCGTTCTGTCTGCCTTGGGCTTCGTATTATGTGAGTGTTTTATTTTTGTTTAATTATGACTAAAATAGAAGAATTGCGACGGTTCCTTAACTTCCTATAATGTTGATTTAAAACCCTATTTCTATCTTCCTATAAACCTTTCTGGAAAACTATTACTAAGATGAGGATGAAACTTAAAAAATAATATTTAGTGATATTATAATTTAAAAAATAATCATGTTTCTATCTGGGTTATCATGTGCGTTGAACTACCAGTCAATTAGCTTAACTTTCACAACCATTTCATTACAATACCTAATTTTCACGCTGCTATGTGCAGGTATTTACGCCAGGCAGCAGATAACTGTAGTATGGACTATGGACTTCCAAACAGTTAAGTAAATATTTCAGGGTGGGTGGGCGCTGACGCTGGTGTTCCGCATCAGCCAGGGTCTGACACAAGCCTGCATCGTGCCGTGCATGCACACGCTGTTCGGTCGCTGGGCACCGCTGGGCGAGCGCGGGAGATTAGCTGGGTTCGCCTATGGAGGTAACATTGTGAATTGTACTGTCTGTCAAGAAAGATTAGACGCAGTACAAATTTTCTAAACATTATCACGCTCAAAAGGTGTTTTTTCTCCTTGTACTTCCACAGAGAACGCTTATACACTAATTCTTTTATTACTTGTCTTTTTTTTATCTCGATTTAATAAGGTTTTCATATTTTTATGTGATTACCAAATTGTGTACACTGTACAGCGTCTACTCTATTTGGTAAGCAATAATGTTGTGTTGAAAAACGGTAGTTGCTTTCCAGCGAGTGACCCGTTTGCTCTATGACTTGTTTTAAAAACGTTTTTAATTAACCTGATATCGACGTTGGTTGTACGAAATTGATGTTCTGTTTTGTGTTTCTAATCAGATTCGCCTTCATTATAGAGATCATGGTTATCTGTAAGAAAACGAAGAGATTTAGTGTCTAAGCACACTAGGCCGAAAAAACGCGGCCAAAGTTCGGCATGACGACGCCTGCAATATATTTGAAATTACTGATAGTGATGACACACCACAGATATTGTATGCGTAGCGCATTGCAAGCGTACTTAACTTTACTCGTATCATGCCGAACTTCGGCCTAGTGTGATTAGACACTAAGGCTTCAGGTGACTATGATTTGTATTAAAATCTATCAGGTGTATTTATTACGAAACTTGATAAAATGATGAAAAATGATAAAATTACACCGTTGAAAAAGCCTAATAAGAGCATTTGTATAATGTTACCAATGATAATAATTAATACGAATACCACGAATTACTTTAATTTGTAGTTTCTGGTAAACAAAATAATTTTGAATAAGTTGATTAATTTGCGAACAAACGTAACCGATACTTGTTAACTTATATTTCAATGTTTGATTGGATTTCGGCTTTCATTTGGAAGCTTAACAATATCATTAACGAAATTCTGTTTTTGTTTGACGTTAATCGGAACGTATTTATCATAATTTAACAATATAATTTAAATCTCATGTGAATACAAATTGTGTAACGGTATTCTTGTAAATACATTATTAATAATAATAATATCTGTGGACGCTTCACACCACGTCAGTCTGGCCCCGTGCTAAGTACCTAAAGGACTTGTGTTACAGGTACAAGACAACGGAAATATTACATTTAATACTTTTATAAGATACATATATTTAAGATTTTTATTATATCATACACATATTTAATACACATCCAGACCCGGGAACATTGAAAACTTTATGTTCCGTCGGCGGGATTCGAACCCGCGACCTCCGGTTTAAGCTACCAACGCGCTCACCACTGAGCCACAAAGGTCGTCGTTTTATATTGTATATAACATTTAAATAATAACATATTACGAGAACTAACAGTTGCAAATATAACATACATACGAGTCGAATTGATAACTTAAGGGCGTTCCGTCCTGAGATTCCGTAATTGACCGTATTTAAAACCTTATAAACTCATAATCTGAGAGCTACAAAGTTATAATAAAAATACAGCAATAATCTTCAGTATATCAACATTCCTTTTGTCGTTTTAAATTTTCTATTTTTGTTTCTTATACTCATGATATCAGCTTCCAAAGTAATACCAATTTGTTAAAATTCAAGCATACATTCAGCATCTCCTTAGGATTTACAAATTACTTTTATTTGAAACTCACGCCAATAGATCGACAATATCATAAACTACATATTCGCCGTTTTAAATTTGTTTTAGGACAATTTTGATCCAATATAAGTAAAAATAATAGGGTTTTGGCGCGATCTCGGCAACGCGGCAAATGTATGGCCAAGGTCGTTTGCTCGGGGGACGGCCTTAACCCAACACCCTCCACGCTGACCGGCACAGCGGTGGCCGGTGCGGGGCTGAATGCCGTGCATCGTCTAACGTCGTTTTAGACTTCGGCACAGTGTTGTGTATCCGGGTAGACTATACTGTACTCAGCGAAACATGGTGGTAGCGATCATTGACTATGTCAAAAACTTGTAGTAATTTTACAACAGAGTAGTTTTTATTTTCATCTACGGATTTCCTGTCTCGCACAAATACTGCTATTTTACCTTCGAAGTTGCGCAATTTAATCATTCGATCCCTGATTCTTGTAAATCTATTGTTATAATATTGTTGTCGCGATCACCGGTGCTCTTATGGGGCTTGATAAGTTAAAAGCATTTTACACTTACATAAATCATAATATCAAGAACATCCGAGTTTGTCAAAATACCACAAAGTAACTAGCTGTTATTGTTGAAAACATAAACAGTTATTACGGTATTTTTAGGGTTCCGCAGTCAACAAGGAACCCTTATAGTTACAGTCTGTCCGTCCGGAGATTCCGTAATTGACCGTATTTAAAACCTAATAAACTCATAATCTGAAAGCTACAAAGTTATAATAAAAATACAGCAATAATCTTCAGTATATCAACATTCCTTTTGTCGTTTTAAATTTTCTATTTTTGTTTCTTATAATCATGATATCAGCTTCCAAAGTAATACCAATTTGTTAAAATTCAAGCATACATTCAGCATCTCCTTAAGATTTACAAATTACTTTTATTTGAAACTCACGCCAATAGATCAACAATATCATAAACTACATATTCGTCGTTTAGAATTTTTTTTAGGACAATTTTGAACTAAGATAAGTAAAAATAATAGGGTTTTGGCGCGATCTCGGCAACGCGGCAAATGTATGGCCAAGGTCGTTTGCTCGGGGGACGGCCTTAATGATGGCAACAAAATGGTACATGAATTAATCGTAAAAAAACATTTTTTTTATGGTACCTTTCCACCATCAAGCGGTTGAATAGGTTTTTTAAAAATATTGCGAGTATTCATAGATCATTTTCCGATTTAGGGATCCGTTTGTGAAATATTAAATTTTAAAGTGGAAAAAAATCGTTAGAGTCCAGTGTCCCCCCCCCCCCCCTCTACCAGCTAAACGGTTGGTTCTGGAAATGTGCAAAAATTCACGGGAGTAGAAAATATGTTGAATTTAAAAGGAAAACTATCACGGCTAAGAAGACTTCATAAGTTATTGAGTATAGAGAATAGTCGATAAACTAAAAAAATGTATTCGGCGAAGTATAAATGGAACTTTTCGTTCAAATTCCTTTGAAAATAACTGAGATGATGTTGTTAGTAGTGTAAAACACGCTATAAATGAATGTTCATTGACCATAAAAAAATTGTCAAAAACTAGCGGTACTACGGAACCCTATGTTGCGCGTGGCCCGACACGCACTTGACCGGTTTTTAATAAGGGCCAAGATGCATGAATTAAATCCATACTTTACTAATATTATAAATGCGAAAGTGTGACTGTCTGGGGCCTTCACGACCGAATCGCTGAACCGATTTTGCTGAAATTGGCATGGAGATACTTTGAGTCCCGGAAAAGGACATAATATTAAGATATTGTGTCTCCCAAAAAATTTACGGTTTCTAAAAAAATATACAAGACCTGCTTATAGTGAGGGAGCCGGAGAACAATTTTTTTTTGTGATTGAGTGTTTTGTGGTTGTATACAAGGTAGTCAACCAAGTTTTGTTGATTTCAGAACCCTTAAACGGAACCCTAACCAGCTGATTTTTTGTATATTGGCAGGTTAATAGTAATTATTAAATTTAAATTTTAAGAGTAACCTTGTCCTACAAATAAAACAATCCATAATAATATTATTTTAGGACCATCAAGTCAAAATATGAAATCCTTTCTATCTTTGTTAGATACCACTTTCGAGCTTTTTCGAAAATAAAAATGTTGTTCGTCTTATCAAAACGTAGCTACTCACAAAAAATTTGCTTGTTACTAATCACAAAAAATTTTGTTCTAGGGCTCCCGTACTATTAACACATTTTTTCTTTTATGTACGTGACTGAAACGAAACAAAAGGAGATAGTTAATTTTATTCAATCAAGGAATGCTCAGACAGGCACGGTGTGCGTGTTTCAGCACATTTAATTACACCAGGAGTGCTAACCTAAAAACCCACTTGATACTCTATCTCAGGGTTTCTCAAACTTTCGGATCAACGAAGCCCTGTTACAATTTCCAGGTAACAGCGAACCTAAACTAATGAAATCACATAGGGCCAACCCGCACGTACCACAACCACACGACATCGCAACGACAAATGTCGTCGAGCAGTGGTTACGTGTGAATGGTGTCGCTGCAGCTTTTTGTAGTTGCGTTGTGGTACCGAAAAAATGCGTTGTCACCAGTGGTTGCGATGTGGTTACGTACTAAAGTCAATGAAACGGTCAACGGAGGGTTATCTGACAAGTGGTCGACAACGACTGCAAAATGTGGTACGTGTGAATGGTCCAGTTCATTTACAATACGAAATATATGCCCGACTACGTCATCTGGTTGTCGTGTGGTTGCGGTTATCGTGTGGTTGTAGTACGTGTGGGTTAGCCCATAATGTGCCAAAAGAGTGCCGCGCCTGCCTGCTAGTTATCAAGCCAACATTACGTGAATCTTGTCGCGAACCCCCTGCCGTCGAATGACGAACCCCTAGGGGCTCGCAAACCCCACTTTGAGAAACCTTGCTCTGTCTGATGTGTACAATAAAATCACATTGAATTATAGCCACACTGGACGACGCCTGCAATTCCGTGGCGCCGAAAATTCGTTTATAGCGCGGTATCCGTACATTTTTCGGGGATGAATATATTATAGTATCCTATGTCCTTTCCCGGGGCTCAAAGTATTTCCATATAATATTTTAGCAAAATTAGCCCAGCGGTAAAGGCGTATAAAGTTAACAGAAAAACACGTTTTCGCATTTATAATATTAGTATGGATGTTTTATTGTGACCATGGATTAGACTCGCAATAAATTATGCGTGATCACTAAGAATTTTTATATTAAAATTATATCAAGGCTAGCGTAGCTGTTGTATTAATAATTATGTAATTAAATGTGAGGCTCATAATTATAAAAGGTGAATGCAGATTTGGCCGCACCGCAGTCGCCGCATTTCGAATTCTTCATATAAAGAATGTAGAAGTTGCGAAGACTGCGGCGCGGGTAGGTATGCGAGCTTGCCTATAACTTCATATAAAGAATTCGAAATGCGGCGACTGCGGTCAGCGGTGTGTGCGGTGCGGCCAAATCTTCGTTCACCTAAAGAATGTAGAAGTTGCGAAGACTGCGGCGAGGATAGAGGTATGCGAGCTTGCCTATAACTTCATATAAAGAATTCGAAATGCGGCGACTGCATTACCATTACCTTTACCTTAAAGGTGAACGCGGATTTGGCCGCACCGCACGCACCGCAGTCGCCGCATTTCGAATTCTTCATATAAGGAATGTAGAAGTTGCGAAGACTGCGGCGCGGGTAGGTATGCGAGCTTGCCTATAACTTCATATAAAGAATTCGAAATGCGGCGACTGCGGTGCGTGCGTTCTGCGTTCACCTTTATAATTATGGAGTATGGGCCGGCCCCCGTATCACGTATCATGCGAGAGTAATGCGATGGCAATTATTGCGCGATAATTGCTCTAAAATCGCAATTTCGTATCACGTATCAGCCAAAACTATACGATTGCAATTTGCAATCGATCACTACAATACATGACACCATAGTTTGTGACATTCTTGACAACCAGTAATCACTCGCGCGATTATTGCTATTGTATTGTTGATCGCTATTTTTACGTGATACCCCAGCCGCGGTTCTCGAAAACAGCGGCGCGGCAAGCGGCGCGCTGCTTACTAGAATGTGCCGCTCCCGCGCCGCCACCGCCCCCGCCCCGCTACCCGCTGTTTTCGGGACTAAAACCTTAGTCATCTGGTTGGATCTGCTTTTTGATTGAAAAACTAGCGAATTAATTAAAATTTATTAATTAAACCTTTGAATAGGTACAATGACTAAAGGTCAACTCGTCAAGTCGTTAACTATAACGTTTAACATCTTAACTTTGAGAAAACTCGTCCAGTCTTTGACTATAAATTAAATGCTTTCATTTAATGAATTCGCTAGTCATGCAATAATTAAGTAGCAGATAAAGCCAGATGACTGTGACATAATAATATTATATGTATATCATCCCCCCAACCAACCGCTTACCACCTACCAAGCATTATTTGATGTGCTCGAACAGGAATTATGTTGTTCAACTGTAGGTGACATTTATATATTTGGAGATTTTAATCTGCCACATGTCGACTGGGTAGGACATAATATGCCTGCGCTTATGCCTTGTTTACATAATAACACCAGCACACTAAACACAATTGTAATAAATTTCTTATCAACTATTAATTGTAAACAATATAATAATATTAAAAATAACTTAAACCGCATTTTAGATTTAATGATTTCAAATAAATTATGTAATTGTTTACCTGCGCCACTACCTTTAATATCAATTGACATATTGCATCCTCCTTTTGTGATTACTAGCTCATTCGATGTATCTCACCTGCCCATGGCTACGTTGCCGGTACCAAAATATCGTTTTATAGAAGCTGACTACTCTGCTATCAATATGGATATTAGTGAGGTTGACTGGTCTGTGCTTCAGAATTTTATCTCACTCGATTCTGCAGTGGATTATTTTTATGAAACTTTATATTATATAATTAAAACTCATGTTCCAATTAGACCTTCTAAGTCTAAGGAATATCCCTCCTGGTTCTCTCGCCCACTAATACATATCTTTAAAAACAAAGAAAAGGCATGGGTTATGTGGAAAAAATATAAAAATTGTTCTGATTATGAACAATTTTCCTTATATCGTAAGAGATTTAAGTCATTGTCTGCTGAATGTCTTGACAAATATCTACAATCAATTGAAAGTAGTCTAAAAAATGATGTCAAACATTTCTGGTCATACATAAAAAGCCGTTCTGCTTCTCCTGGTATACCTAATACCATGCATTACAACGAAGAGGAGGGTAGGGGCCCAGAGGATATATGTAGGCTGTTCTCAAAATTTTTTAGCTCAGTTTATGAATCTAATGAGACTAATGATGTATGTGTTGAACCACCAATTAATAACAGTCACATAACTTTAAATGATATATCATTTTCTAGCGATAAGGTGGCATCTACATTGAAATCTCTGGATATAACTAAGGGATCTGGTCCGGACATAATATCTCCTCTTTTTCTTAAACATACCGCTAACTCCTTGAGTATTCCACTGTCAGTGTTGTTTAACCGTAGCCTCAAAGAAGGTACTGTGCCTCGGATTTGGAAGACCGCTAATATCACACCTGTATTTAAAGCTGGCAATAAAAATCAAATTAATAATTACCGGCCAATTTCATTGCTGTCAGCCTTGTCTAAGGTCTTGGAGAGGTTGGTACATGATGCGATTTATCCTTCATTGCATAGTATGCTGATTCCTGAGCAACATGGATTTGTTCGAAATCGCTCCACAGTAAGTAATCTAGTCTTGTACTCTAATTTTTTATTTGAATGCGTGGATAATAAACTACAGGTTGACTCAATTTATACCGACTTCTGCAAGGCCTTCGACAAGGTTGATCACAAGATGCTTTTGAAAAAGTTAGAATATAATGGTATCCGTGGTAATTTATTTCGCTGGTTTGAGTCCTATGTTACAAACAGGACCCAAAAGGTAGTGGTTCAGGGGTTTTCTTCAGATGCGATCACCGTCACATCGGGCGTGCCGCAGGGCTCTATTTTAGGACCTTTGCTTTTTGTTCTATTCATTAACGACATAAAGAAATGTTTTTTAAACAGTGTTTTCCTCCTTTATGCTGACGACTTAAAAATATTTAGAATCATAAGATCGCTAGAAGACAGTGTAAAATTGCAAGAGGATCTGGATAGATTATCTGAATATTGTATAGCCAACAAGCTATATTTAAGTCTGGCTAAGTGTAAGTCAATCTCATTTACAAAAAAAAATAATGTCATAAATTTCTCATACTCTCTTTGTGGTTCCGCTTTAGAAAAAGTCTCGTTGATTAGAGATCTTGGTATTAATTTTGACTCTAAATTACACTTCGATGCTCATGTAGCCCATATCACTGCCAAGGCTTTTAAACTTTCTGGTTTCGTGAGACGCACATGCACTTTGTTCAAGAAACCCGCAACTTTGTTGATGTTATATAAGGCGCTCATCCGATCGCAACTAGAATACGCCACATGGATTTGGAGTCCAATGTATGAGAAATATAATGATCAAATAGAATCAGTGCAACGTAAATATTTAAAATATTTAAATCATAAAATTGAGCGAAAACGATTACCGTACAATACACTTTTGGAAAAATTTTCTCTTCAAACTCTTAAGCAGAGAAGAATATACTTTGATCAAATGTTTCTCTACAAGATCTGTCATAATCTAGTTGATTGTAATAATTTGACTAACCAAATTTACCTTCGCATACCTAGTCGCTCACAACGAATCCGTGATAATTACACTCTTAAGCTGTTTGCTCCCACACCAAGCAGAACGAATGCTGGTGATATGCCTTTAAAGCGAATCATGAAAAGCTATAACGATAATTTCACTGACATCGATATATTTGTATTATCTTTATATCAGTTCAAAAAAAAGTTGCTTGAAAAGATTTGAGTTTTGGCAAAAAATTGATAGCACAAATTCTATTTTTAAGTTATTATATTGCTGTCGACGCTCTCAGCTATCTCTGTTAGTTGTTACATTATAAAATTAAACTGACGGCGCGGGCGTATGATTTTTGATGTCACAGGTTTGCCAATCTGCTTTGTAATTAGTATTATTGTTTATTCATAAAATATTATGTTGTGGATAATGGTGTTGGTTGCGTAATTACCTGTTATTGTTTATTTAAGTGTTAGAATTAAGCTTGTACGCAATTGTTTGTTATCCCAAATAAAAAAAAAAAAAAAAAAAAAAAAAAAAAAAAAAAAAAAATCATGCGGTATTTACTTACAATCAAAGACCACGAGTCAGTTGTAATTTTTTTGTAATTTCAATCTTTTTTCCTGGTTTTCACACATGCATAACCGGTAAATCAAGTCGAGATTCAAAGTCAGTATTATTAATAATTATTATAAATTTGGTGTTTGCTCCTAGACATCTGGTAACTCGTGCTGAATAGGACAACCTATTGCACCATGACTAGAGTCCTCTTTACTTGAAATTCATTATTATAGTATGGGATCCCATCGCAAGATCCTTCATGAATCGTTTTATTCGATGAAATATATTTTAAAGTAATCTTTAGAACGTACGGAATGGATTAATGTTGGGTGGCCTTGTCAAAAGTAGCCGCAAGTACCTCTAATTAAGCTTAATGTTCATGCGATGAATACATAATTTGCATGTATATTTTTTTTCAATAAATTTAACGTCATTTGAAAGGAAATGATGTGACAAAATAAGGTATAAATGGTGGCCAGCTCTAAGTCTGCCGCAACCTAAAGTGGCCATTACTTTTGTATACGACATCGCGTGAGGTTAGGAAGCGCAAGAGAAAAATAAAAACGCCTGTTAAATAAAAATGGCAATCTTGCGGGTTCTCGACGTCCTCAAATCCTGCCTGGCATCTACATACCAATATTCAGCAAAATCGGTTCAATGGTTTGGGCTTGAGGAAGCAACAGACAGTCACACAGACACACTTTCGCTATATTATATAAATATTACAGTTGTGGCGGTACCCACAATTCGCCTATTACATTCCTGCATCGCGCTATCGAAGTATTCTGAGCGCGTCAGTATCCTTACGGAGATACCGCGATTTACCGTATTTCAGCCTTATAAACTCATAATTTGAAAGCTACAAAGTTTTAATAAAAATGCAACAATAATCTTCAGTAAGTTTATCAATATTTCTTTTCCCGCTTAAAATTTTCTATTTTTGTTTATTATACTCATGATATCAGCTTCCAAAGTAAAACCAAGTTATTAAAATTCAAGCATACATTCAGCATCTCCTTAGGAATTACAAATTACTTTTATTTGAAACACACGCCAACAGATCGACAATATCATTAACTACATAATATTCCCCGTTTTTTTTTAGGATAATTTTGAACTAAGACAAGTAAAAAAAAATCGGATGTTGGTGCGATCTCCGCAACGCGGCAAATGTATTGCCAAGGTCGTTTGCTCGGGGGATGGCGTTAAGTATATATTATAATATACGACAGCTGAAATATATCATCACGTGGGCTTCGGCCTGACCGGGCATACCACCGGTCGGAAGATCTTCCTTTGGCCTCTACGCATATCCCCACATACTAAGGGAGATCGCACACGTCACACTTTTTGTCTGCATGGCGCGCGCCATCGGACTGTATGGAAGCCGCAGACTCGATCACACAAAAAGTGTGATGTGTGCGATCTCCCTAAAAGTGTATAGTATGGATACTCGTTTAACAAAAAAAAAAAATAGGAAATAATATAAAGGAACTCTTAGCTCAAATTTCTTAGTCAAATTTTGGACTTTTCCATCCTCTCCTCCCCTAATATATCCTCTAATATTCGTTGACTAGGCCACAGTATTACAATATTTCATATTGTAATACTGTGAGTGTCGAAGCTGCTATTCAATGTCCTCATTTATCGAACAACGCGTGCTTCTTTTCTCTTGCGCTTCCTAACCTCACGCGATGTCGTATACAAGAGTGATAGCCACCCTAAGTTGCGGCAGACTTAGAGCTGGCCACCATTTATACCTTATTTTGTCACGTAATTTTCTTTCAAATGATGTTAAATTTATTGAAAAAAATATACATGCAAATTTATGTAATAATTAGAGGTACTTGCGGCTACTATTGACAAGGCCACCCAACATTAATCCATTCTATACGTTCTAAAGACTATTTTAAAATATATTTCATCGAAAAAAAAACGATTCATGCAGGATTTTACGGTCGGATCTTAGGCCATTATAATTTATAAATTATAAGAAAACGTACATGTGATGGCAACGTTGGCCCATCGTGGACCGATGCAAGTGATAACGTTCGTGTGCGGCAAGTTAGTTTCTCATTGCACAACAATCAATTAGTAGATCAAAACATGCTACGAGCTGTAAAAAATCGCAAAACGAAACATGTTATGAATGACAAAAACTTACGGTTAATACTAATGATCGCCTCCCAGGCGATCGAGTAGCTTATATTTTGAAAACGGAGAGTCTGTGCCGGACCCTGTTTAATCTCAAGTCTGCAGCAAGGTGTATACGGAGTTGGCGCGGAAGCACAATTTGACTCGCGAACGTGTTTTTGAAATAATTGGAAAAAACTAACTGCACGCGGCCTGTCAGGCGATGATTAGTACTCTAGGGTTAAGGTCCCTCGTTTTAACCCTAGGGTTAGCCTAAGTTTTAAGTCTAATTTTAAGACTAATGCTAATTTTAAAGAAGGCTTAGGGTTTTAGTATTAAAAAAGTAAGGGATTGGCCTTTTAATTTATGCTGTATTTGTGAAAATGTACTAAATAAATAAAATAATAAACAAGTTTTATTACAAAAGTAGCCTCCCAGGTGATCATTAGTGTTAATCGGTGGAAATTTTATATTTGTACTCTAGGGTTAATCCTATTTCTAGGGTAGTTATAGGTTAATTCCATTGCATTATATAATATAGTGGTTTACTTGTAAGAATCTACACTAATCTCGGAAACTTCTGGTCCACTTGCAAAAAAATTAACACCTTTTATTCTTAAATTTCGTTTGGCATATTCAATAATTGAATACGTCAAAATCCACCCGCGTTGAAAGAAAAGTGTCATAGCGAGCGCTATGATTTCAACGCGCGTCACGGGCATGCCCCGTTCGCTGTTGATTGCGCTATAACGCATGCCCTTGATGAACAAAAAAAGGCCCAGTGTGGACAAAGCTATAGAAAGCCAGAGTGACATACGATTTTAATTTTTTCCAATAATGATATTATTATCTTTTCCTGAAATTATGTCGTTCTCAGAATTTCACGTGGGCCAAGCCGCGGGTAAAAGCTATATTATTTTAAAACGTGATAATAAATTTTATGGCATCATGGCAACGACTATCGATGCCGCAACTAGATATTATCAAGTATAATATTATGTTACTATTATTTTTGGTTTCCAGGTCAAGCCCTAGGCACAGTATTAGGGCTTCCAATAACCGGGTTCCTGGCGGCTTCCTCGCTCGGCTGGCCGGGGATATTCCGCTTTTATGGGCTGCTGTCAGGGCTGGTGGGGGGGATATTCTGGTGGCTGGGAGCAGACAGCCCCGCGAAACACAGGAGCATATCGTATGAAGAACGACTGTATATTGAGAGCAACTTGGGACGTCAAGGAAAGGTAATATCTATTGTCATTTTTGCTCGATTTCATATTCCACACTTTCCTAAAGTCCTTTAACATATTTTGAGGCCAACATTCTTCATATTCTTTTCACAACACTGCGATATAGGCGCTACGCAAAACGCGTAGCGACGACGCAATGGCAACGCAGAGTTGTGACTTGGGCCCTAGATTATTTTTTTTGTCTGTTATGCAGTTGACATAAAGTTCATAATGCCTCCGTGGTCTAGTGGTATAGAGCAAGGCTCTTGACTCGGAGGTCTTGGGTTCGATTCCCGCGTTGGAAACATGATATTTCCAAGTTTGGTTAGGACCAAGCAGGCTGGTCACCTGATTGTCTGACAAGTAAGATAATCCATGCGTCGGATGGGCATTAAACGTTGTTAGTGGCGGCCGAAAAGGAAGATCTTCCGACCGAGAGAGATAGCATGCTCGGTCAGGCCGAACGTGAGCGAACATAGAGGAGGCGCTGCAAAAACGGGGCAACTTTAACAGTGCTCTGAAGGCATTATTATAATGGACCCGCAAGGCGCTTTACGATTTTTGCGTGTACCTGAACCACAGACTGCTCGAGTAAAATGATGTGCAATATGCTTTAAAAAGCGTCACTTTAACTGCAATGGAGCATCGAGCAAACCTGCGTGCCAACATATTCGCTCTTACCGAAAGCGCCCTGCGTTCCCTCTCCATGTCAACATCATCTTTTAAACAAAATCTTCAGTCACATAATGACCCAGATATTGAAATTGCTTAACCCTTTTTAAAGGCTTATCATATAGATTTATTGATATTTGGACATTTATTACCAGCTTTAAACACCATGTATTCACTCTTTGCGACATTATACACAAGTCCCTGGATACCTGCATAAGATTCGCAGATTTTTAAAAGTTTTCTGAGCGCGCTTACCGAGGGGGCCAGCAGCACCATGTCATCTGCGTAACTTACATTATTCACACATACGTGGCCAATGTGACAACCAATATGTGTGCTGCTGAGCTCCTCGATCAGCTCATTTACATACAAGTTGAAGAGGTTTGGCGAGGTTAACCCCCCCTGTCTCACCCCACACTCCATCTTGTAAGGCTCAGAAAACTCATCCGCCCATCTAACAAAATTAACTCGACTGCCGTACCAGTATTTAAAGACCTCCAATAATTCTCTTGACAACCCCATCTTTTCTAGCTTATCCCATAGGAGATTATAAGAAACCAGGTCAAATGCCTTCGATAAATCCAGGAAACAGGTATACACAGGAGTACGCCGGTCAGTGTAGTATCTGACAGTGTGTTTCAAGCTCAGGATGGCGCTCTCTGTGGACAGTCCACGCCTAAAGCCGTGTTGTCCGTAATGTAATTTCAGAAAAGCGTCCAACGCGAGAATTAAGCACACTGTCAAATACTTTGGCTATAACAGTCGCAAGGGATATTGGCCTATAATTAGTTCCATCTGATATGTCCCCCGTTCTATTTTTGACTATTGGCACTACAATTGTTTTCAGCATCTCATCAGGCAGGTAAGAATGAACCAGATATAAATTAAATAACAATGCCCTAGGTAGACGAAAACCCGCGTGCTTTAGGTGCTCAACGCTGAGACCATCGTGCCCAGGCGACTTACTTTTTTCATTGATTTTATTATGGACTCAATAGTCTTTGCCTTAATATGCGTGACAGGGTGGCCTGTTCGCGATGGTCTAGCATCGAGCGATCCCAATGACTGGCTTAAGCGAGACTTGATATTAAATTTATTTTTAAAAAGATTTGCAATATCTTTGGGGTTGTTAATACCATCAACGCTCACAGGGAGAACTGGTCTAATATTTAAGGTATTAGTGGCTTTCCAAAAACGTCTAAAATCACCCTTAGAAAAATGGGAAGCTAATGCATCCATTTTTAATTGTTCCTGGTTATTTTGACACCACTTAAGTCTTCCTTTAAAAATCTTTCGACTTTTTACCATCTCCTCATATTCTTCCCCATGTTTAGGTCGACCAAACCATGTCCAAATAAGAAATTTAGACTTGGCCTCCCTGTGCGCATCTTTGACATATTTATTCCACTCCATAATTTTTTCTTACGGGGACCACTCTTAGAAGAGGTCTCACTAGCAGCAGATACTAAGGTGGATACAATTTTATTATAATAATCATCAATTATATGTTTATGAGAAGAATCATTACAGAAGTTTAACCAACATGTAGTAAAACTGTCTGGAAAATCAATTAATTTTAATCTTTCATTACATAATTCTAGGTATCTTTTTATTTGATTATCTGATCTAATCCCCCATATTGCACTGTTACTCTTGTTATTTTTGTATATCAATTTCTGTCTAGTAAGATTCAAGTTACAATTAGTTAAGAGTGGAAAGTGGTCAGACCAGTATGTGTCATAAAGGACCTTAGTTTCAACAATTAGTTCCCGGGCTGCTTCAGTGACCACGCAATGATCTAACCACCTTTCACTCCCGTGGGCATCACGAATATATGTATAAGTATCAGAATTTAGACCTAAGTTACTTATATCACTGCATATCCACTTTTGTTCATAACAGAAGTCCATAAGTTCGTTGTAAAATAACTCACCAGGGTGTGCATTGTAGTCCCCCATAATAAATACCGACTCCACGGCACTTTCCTCGACAATAGCATATAAAGAGCTTAGGCAATCCGTAAACTCAACAAGGTTTTCCGGCTTATTGCAAGGCATGTAAACACTGCAAAACATACACGACTTACCACTAAGTTCTACTTTGATAGCACATATTCTGGGGTTATCACTTGGTATTACTGTAACACATTGGAATACACTTTTTCTTCATAATATTGCTACACCTCCATGTGGTCTGCCCACCAGCAAACCCTCTGATGTATCAACTGCAGAGGTTCCCGTACTCCCAAAATCCTGATGCACAGATGATAAAAAAGGCAAATCATGTGGTAATAGCCACGTTTCCTACAAGGCCAATATATCAGCTTCTTCACATAGCTGTCGAATATTCTCAATTGATTTTTTAGGGATTTACAATTGAAAGTAACCAATGAAGTCAAACCTTTCAGTGTATTTTTACTATATGTAGTTTATAATGTCCTGCTCCTTAGTTTCCCGGTGCACATTTGTAATAAATATTAGGACTTTGCAGGCTTATGGTCGAGGCGACCCGATTGTGCCTCGACCATAAGCCTGCTCGTCTGCTGACGTGATGCGGAGGGGCAGGGAGTGTTGATGATGATTGATGTCCAAGATGAAGAATGCGTGTTCTTGTCGGTGGTCACCAATTTAACGTTGTTAGTGGCGGCCGAAAAGGAAGATCTTCCGACCGAGAGAGATAGCATGCTCGGTCAGGCCGAAGCCCACTGACGTCATTTCAGACGTTTTATATATCTTGCCGTTCTCCGAAACTTCGATAGCGCGATGTAGGATTGTTAGGCGAATTGTGGGTACCGCCACAGGTATGTAAAAAGTCGTTCCTGCGCCTGATCTCTCGCTGTGTCGCAACCACCTCAGTGGAGGCGAAAACTATAACTATATTAATAACTCTGCTGCGTCCACCTGTGTGAGCACACGTGACAATTTCACCTATGCGGCTAGTCCGCACTAGACTATGGCATTCTATATCGTGATGGCCTAGCAGGTCAATGACCGCGTAGGCTGCCAACTAAACTATACACACGTGTCCATCTGGTAATCACCACAAACGATGAACACGGTTTCTATACTATACTATACTGTGCAGTCGCCTCCAACCACCCCTTACAGCGACCCCTTACCACACGGCCCAACCGAGCGTTCTATAGCTAAGGTCTAAATCAAACCCACTCAACAGTAGGCAGTAATCACTGGATGTGACCAACCGGCCACAAACTACCACACGGCTCAACCGAGCCTTCTATAGCTAAGGTCTAAATCAAACCCACTCAACAGTAGGCAGTAATCACTGGATGTGACCAACCGGCCACAAACTACCACACGGCTCAACCGAGCCTTCTATAGCTAAGGTCTAAATCAAACCCACTCAACAGTAGGCAGTAAACACTAGATGTGACCAACCGGCCACAAACTACTACAACACCTCGTATAATAAGATAACTAAACGAATCGACTCATTGTTCGCAATATAAATACAGTATCAACATGTTCCATAAGACGATTATAATATTATTGTACATAACAGTTTCGAGGCGTTGGATATCCTCGATGAACTGAACACACGGCCTAAATAATAACGTTTAAGATCACAATATTTAAATAATGATAATAATGACTCACTGAAAAGACTGCGCTGCGTGCTCGCCCGTCTGCGGCTCTCGATCGTCTGTCCCACAGGTCTGTCCGAGAGCAGCTGAGAGAATATTACAACTACCCTCCTATAATTATATATGAATACCGTTGTTTACCTTTTTTACCTACAAGTTCGCGCGATTCGCGACACTCCCCACCGCAAAGAAAATACAAGCTATGAAATAGGTATCCTGACTCTAATTAATACAAAACTTTTATATAAAACTTCGCTTATGACCTGTACCATTGGTACATTGTCGCTGAAGGAGCAAATCAAACACAGAACATTGTATCTCTGCACACTCTACTCTCGGCTGCGGCTCTAGAGAGCAAGTGAGCGCCAGGCCCCAGCTCTCAATTCTGGCGACCATCTTGCCTTGCCCTGATTGGTAGTAAGCGGCCATCTTTATCCATCAACACACCATATCTACCTTTCACAAAATATATATTATATATATATTTTTATTACACAATTACTACTATTTTTTTTACAAAGTTAACATTTTAGAACGTTATCTACATGAGGCCCACCACCGGTCCGGAAACCAACCCGGCGAGAAGAACCGGCGTAAGAAACTTTTTACTTTACCGGGCCACCGGGCCACCTCTACCAAAAAGGTGGAAAACTACAACAACAGCATAAGCTAAATCACACATAGTGTGGAGAAATGTGGCACATCTATATAGAAGCGGCCTATGGTTTGCCAGCCTATTCCCTCCAAGATGTGCTATCATTGAGAAAAGAAACTACCTTATAGTAAGCCTAAGCACACAAACGCCCTCTGGGATTCCATTGTATAGGCGTATACAAATTAAACCAAATGAGCCAAGATATCAAAACTGAAAATATGCAATACAATTTGCAATCAATCACAAGTTAACCGCTTTCAAACCATCACTTCCTCTCTTGTTTAATAATATATTATCTTTTATTTCAGAGTCCATTTCACCAAGCTCCATAATATCAATCATTATATATTAAATTGATGACAACTTATCTCTAAACAGCTGACACCTATAAAACAATTCCGCCGGACACTCCCGCGCAACTAAAAGAGGTGAACTACTTCACCAAATCATTTCGCCAATAAAATTTCTCAATTACACTGATACAAAGCTTTTATATTTAGCGACTCTGCACTTCAACCTTGCCATCCTGTCGAGGCCCATAAGGCACACTATGGAACAACTGAATACTAAAATCTTTACAAAAATTCACAAACCATAAACACCCACAAACCTCGGACCATTGTCAGCTGTTATACCCACTGCCCCCCTAACTATGGAAAACATTTCCTTTAGTGTGTCTGCCACTCAAGTGGCATCCATAGTCCAAGCAACCTCTTATTTTGAATACCAGTACGTATTAAGACACTATGCGTCGGCTTGATCTCCACGCCAAAAGCATGTCATGCGTATATCCGTTCGTCTGTCACGACTCACGCTGCACGCACAGCTGTCAAATCATTTTCGAAAATATTCCAACCTTCAATCACTCTTATTAAACTGAATATATTATTATCTAAACAAACTACCATGAAAGCCATATACAACCTTTATATAATTCGAATCTTCAATAAATAAGCCATTAGTGGCGCAAACACACAGTTTTATATTTTAAACAAAATACTAAATTGGTGGTCAAAGCAGAAATAGCCACCCTTAAATGGTTCCAGAGTAAGACGCCCATTTTGGGCGCTTGGCAAACGAGCTAATATACACAAGAAGTTTTACTGGGCTTTAGCTTTATAAATTCGATCCATGATGCTAAGCTAGTGATTCATTCACCTACATAGTTCACCAGTCCCAAAAACTCTTAAGCTCTTCAAACGTTAAAAGCTCCCAAAATTTCCCTGTAGTTTTATTAATATATTTATCGAAAATTCTTACATTGGAACGAAGTTCCTTATCGCGCTTTCGGCGTAAAGAGGCTAGGCAGAACGATATTTGACCTCGACACTTTTTATTAGTACCTGCATGGTAGGGGCAGAGGGCGTTTATTGATGTTTTTTTTTTTTTTGTATATACATATAACATAAGAAGTAACTTCGTTTCATTTGGGTGTCCTTAGACACGTCTCAAGTTTTTATATTTATCCAAAGGTCTTCATGTGCTAAATTATATTCAAGAAATTCCATACTCGGAACTTAGATGTCCCGGTTAACTTCTTGTCACTTGTGAACCTTCCCTGGACTTCCAGGAATATTTTGAGACCAAAATCAGCCAAATCGGTTTAGCCGTTATCGAGTTATATATCATTTTTAAGATTTGGATCCATTAGAGGTCATGTTCAGCCTCATTGCATCCAAAAAAATAAATAACAATATAGTTACTAAAATTAATATATAGACATTTAGATCTATTAGAGGTCATGTTCAGTAAGTATCATTGCATCCAAAAATAACAATATAGTTACCAAAATTAACTACTCTGTCACAACGTGAATAACAATCTTGCCATAGTCTTTTGGAAGTTGTACCAAAAATACGTAACCTTGATTACAAAATATAAAAGCTGTTACTTAATATTATGTCAACTACTATGCTACTAAACTTTATTTAAGGTGAATTTAATTTTATAACACTCCATCGTTATAGCGGAATAATAAAGTTTAATTAGCTGTTGATAAGATCTTCATATCAACAACATAATTTTTTCTCACTCTTTGCTCACTCTTTTTTCACAATTTAAGTAAAACTATTTTTAGGTCAAGTTTCACGAAACTTCTTGCATTTATTAATTTTATAGAAGAAGTTTTTCTATAGTTGGTAACGGGTGTTTTCTTTGATGTTGGCTTTAGCTTGCCCTATATATCTACACACATATTCTAATTCCCCCTTGAGTGTCGAAACCAAGGGAGTAATCCTAATTCCTACCCCAATAACATCCAATTCCATTGACTCATTTATTTAATCATTATTGAGGACTCTGTAACACGTTCGAGAGACCGGTTTACGAGGACCGGAATTTAAACATTTATAATTTTAGGAAAATTACCTTCGAATCCATCTTTCGTGGAATTCTAATCTCAACACTTCCACTCTCACTGGAATATCCTGGCCAAGTAAATTTTGTACCGGTTTTTTTTTTAACAATTTCGCTTTCAGAAATATTTTTAATTGCTTAAAACTACTATGGGTATAATATAGGCCATTGACCTTTGTCCGGACCCGCAACTCGGTTTTTAAACGGACACTATTGGACTTATTAGTTACATACCTAAATTGGTAGCTTCAATCATAGACAACACAATTATATACATTGTACGTCATATCTAATTATGCTCCAATAACATTTGCAATAACTTTGAAATTGAACAATCTAAATTCTAATCTGTTGTGTTGAAGATCTTCGGGTTCATTCACGAGTTTTAATATTAATGAAAACACAACACAATGAACACCACTTTCTATGCACTTATTCCACTTCAATATTATGGTATTATTATCAACGAAATGCACGCCCAATTCTAAAATAATTCATTATTAGGTGCCTTAATGTCGGTAGTTCGAAAGTACTAAATATCATCAAAACAAATATTAGGGTTAACAGCTTCATAGAAGTTTATACAATTTGGTAGAACTACTAATAATTTGGTAAAACTATTTTCTACTAATTCAGAAGTCTTAATTTTTTATCATTAATAATAACATTATTATTCTCGCTGCCGGTATCAATAACCATATTTACTGGTTGACAATGCAGAAATAGCCAATACATTCATATTTCAAAGTTCAAACATATTGGATGAATGTTAGTTTTTTGTGGTAACAATAATTTTTGTTCAACGTCTCGACGTTGAACGTTCTTTGGGAGCTAATCTTTTAAAGCTGGCAATTTATTGTTTCTAAACTGGCTTCTGAAATTATTTTATTATAAGTAACATAGTTGCCAAGACCATTTTTCCTCTTTTCATTCAATAGATTATTCTAAACCACACGGCCTTTTAGGATAAAAGTAATCATCTAATAATTGCCCTACAGGCTACAGCACTCAAACTTTGCCATCCACTGCTCTGCCAGGTCAACTATAATAGGCCTCTTTTTGCCCATTTACTTTTGCGAGGGTCTCACGAGTAGCAGCAGTGACACACGATTTCAGCCCCCGTTTTATTTTACTAGTGTAGACTTTATACATTGGAACTATAGCCGACCAATCTTTTCAACTATTAGCAACGGTACCCGTTTGAATTTTAACCAAACTTCATCTTAATTTACCTTTAAACCCTCTAACCATTTGTAGGTATCTTTATTTTAACCCAACTACGTATTTAATCAGCAGGTATCGTTTGTCTATCCAACGACCTCTAAACATTTTTTGGTATCTTTATTTTAACTAAACCTCGTCTTATAATCAGCAGGCACCATCCGGCCCCCACCAAATTACCTCTAAACTTCTCATTTTCGATAGGAAGCAATTTTATTTCCACTTTGTTACCACACAATAATACATATGAACCATGAGCTCTCCCGCTATGGCGAGACATTTGGTAAAGAAGAGCAAAATCATCAATCTCACAATAATAATATGACATGATAATTTCATTACAAAGTTTATAATTATATGCCACTTTACTGACTTGAGCAGATTAAATTCATTAGGATTATGCAATAATATTTTAGTAATTAAAAATTATTAAATTAATTAATTTCAATAAAGTAAATTAAAGGGTGCGATGATAGCAACACCGAGCGTATACACTCGTAACGGCTACGCTAGACAACAGGACGCCGCCGTCCATCCATCATCAACACTATCGGTTATCGGTTACTAAAAGATCGTATCATATCATAGTGAATTTGGTGGCTGTGAAGGCGTTAATATAGACTCAAGAGACACTGAGCGCAGTGTGATGAGAAAATCAGGCTCATCAACACCAGCCAACTATCAGGCACCCACTTTACAGCTGCCACACCAATATTCAGGCCTTGTCACTTCCTATCCTCCACAATATACCCTCCTCGTACACAGAAAAATTACAGCATGTTATTCTATGAACAATTCCCACTATAGTGTGTGGTTCACTGCTGCACAATGTATTTGCTATGGCAACATAAGCAAGCCCACTGTAGCAAATCAACGAAACCAGCGCCATTTTATGCATATTTAGCAGGTCTAAGAATCCGCTACTGTCTACATATTTTTATATTGCATTTGTTGAACAAGCGATAGTAAACAATAAATTACGAACTTCAACTCGAGACCGACGGCGACCATTGCCTGTGCATTTCGCAAAGGGACAGCTCGACGCCGCGCCCCGCGCCGCCGCAACGGCGTCCCGCGCCACATAGTTATCTACTATCTAGTCACTTCAACAAAATAACATTCTTTACAAACAAAGAAATACGTTACAACTTCAAATACTTTAAATGGCAACAGAACGTTTGCCGGGACAACTAGTTTAGGAAGGCACTTCCGTTTCAATAGTGCTCGTTAAATGTTATTTCAAGTTTTGTACCAAACCTCCAGCCATATCTAATTTTTCAAATGTTATTAAACTAAATTTTGATTTTGTTATTATTCTCGGAAATTAAAATTTAACTTTAAGGGAAAACAAAATTAGCCGATGATATTAGGTTCCAAACACAAATAACGCCCCCAATCCATCATTTTCCAAAGTTTGTTTCCCTCTGCTTCGAAATTACCAAGCTTTGGCTGGCTCTGTCAAACTACCTCTAAAATTCTAAGTGAAAATCGTTTTCACACTACCTTCGGCCGGTTCCGAGCCGGGTTCGATCCCAGCATCTCCACCATGTCGCAACCACCTCAGTGGAGGCGAAAACTATAACTATATTAATAACTCTGCTGCGTCCACCTGTGTGAGCACACGTGACAATTTCACCTATGCGGCTAGTCCGCACTAGACTATGGCATTCTATATCGTGATGGCCTAGCAGGTCAATGACCGCGTAGGCTGCCAACTAAACTATACACACGTGTCCATCTGGTAATCACCACAAACGATGAACACGGTTTCTATACTATACTATACTGTGCAGTCGCCTCCAACCACCCCTTACAGCGACCCCTTACCACACGGCCCAACCGAGCGTTCTATAGCTAAGGTCTAAATCAAACCCACTCAACAGTAGGCAGTAATCACTGGATGTGACCAACCGGCCACAAACTACCACACGGCTCAACCGAGCCTTCTATAGCTAAGGTCTAAATCAAACCCACTCAACAGTAGGCAGTAATCACTGGATGTGACCAACCGGCCACAAACTACCACACGGCTCAACCGAGCCTTCTATAGCTAAGGTCTAAATCAAACCCACTCAACAGTAGGCAGTAAACACTAGATGTGACCAACCGGCCACAAACTACTACAACACCTCGTATAATAAGATAACTAAACGAATCGACTCATTGTTCGCAATATAAATACAGTATCAACATGTTCCATAAGACGATTATAATATTATTGTACATAACAGTTTCGAGGCGTTGGATATCCTCGATGAACTGAACACACGGCCTAAATAATAACGTTTAAGATCACAATATTTAAATAATGATAATAATGACTCACTGAAAAGACTGCGCTGCGTGCTCGCCCGTCTGCGGCTCTCGATCGTCTGTCCCACAGGTCTGTCCGAGAGCAGCTGAGAGAATATTACAACTACCCTCCTATAATTATATATGAATACCGTTGTTTACCTTTTTTACCTACAAGTTCGCGCGATTCGCGACACGCTGGTCGTGTCGGTCTGCCATCCCACTGGGTTATGAAAGTAAAGAAATAGAGAGTGCTCTTGTGTACTGCGCACACGCTTGGACACTATAGAATTACTCCTGCGTAGCTGGCCTGGTTTCAATGAAACCGGCCACCGTCACCGAAACCGGTGTGGGAGCTAGTATTATAAAGTTCATGCTATGTTCAGTGTCAACGTTACAAAAATTAGCTTCTACTCGTGTAAATAGAGCCACTCCTGATTTCATTGCTCAATCTTTAACCGGAAATTTTTCCATGTCAGTCAATCAGTTCATCTCTTAGAATATACATTTTAAAAAGCTCAAAAGATGCTAAATGGCTTTAATTTTGGTTCGAAATGTGTATCTTTCATAATGGTGTATAGAGGGGCACTGAATCGTGAAGCAGAAGGCAGCGAAGCTCCTATAAATCACGATTTATGTTCCAAAAGGCACTGACGAGAAAAAACCCATTATCGTCACGCTGTTTATAATTTATTTTCTGTAAAATATTATGGCTGAAAAATCTTGGCTTAGAAATAATATTCGAGATAATCTGTCCCTTCGGTTTTCTTTCAAAAACTGAGAAACCACCCAATTACATTATGATTCCCATTGAAGCTTTTATAAACCCATTCATAGCAGAAGCCATAATATGGAAATATGGAAACTTTGGAAATATCATGAATTCTTTTCTATGTAATAACGCGTCTTTTCAAATCAGCTGTTGGATGTAGGTGAGATTTTCTCCACATAAGGTTAATAGATGTAGGTTTGCTTACAGTGACCTTGCTTATGCTTCCTAAATCTTGATTCTTCCAGAAAACTCCACCAGTCCCCTGGTGCAAGATCCTGGCGCACCCTGGCCTGCAGGCGACGGTGATGGCGCACGTGGGCCACACGTGGTGCTCGCTCATCCTGTTCACCGAGGTGCCCGCCTTCATGGACAAAGTGCTGGGCGTTAATATTAAAGCGGTATGGTATTCGTACTGGTAGATGTAGTCAGTCGGTCTGAGTGTCTGTCATCTCTCCATAATATTTTATCGAAATAAAAAATTTATTTGCGTTAAACCGTAGTTTTTAGGCCCAAAGTATCATCATATTGCATCGGATTTGGCTTATGGCTTTCAGTTTGGCAGACTTCAGCACGGTGTGATGCGAATTGTAATTGCAAAAGTTGATAAAAAATGCTATGCAATAGCTTAACCGCGGCAATCACCGAGTGCCAAAATAATCATATTTTTTTATTAAATAAGTTGGCAAACGAGCAAACGAGTCACCTGATGGTAAGCAACTTCCGTCGCCCATGGACACTCGCAACATCAGAAAAGCTGCAGGTGCGTTGCCGGCTTTTTTTTCACCTTTATATCAGAGCTGTGATTTTATATTTTCATCTTAACAACACATTATTTCGCAACGAAAAGTATAGTTCAGGTGGTAACGTAGGCAAAACTATTTACGACTAGATGTTTCGCGCGGCTTCGCACGTGTAATTTAGGAATTTTACGGAAATCGTACATTTTTCGGCAAAAATGTACCTTCACGTGGTCTGTTCTTGAAGTGTGCCAAGCCAAATAACATAAAAATGGCTCCAGCAGCTCTTAAGGTAATAGGCAATTTCGTATAATTTTCCCCGTTTTTTCCACATTTTCCTCTATTTCTTCGCTCCTATTAGTCTTAGCGTGATATATATAGCCTTCCTCTATAAATGCACTATCTAACACTGAAATAATTTTTCAAATCTGTCCAGTAGTTCCTGAGATTAGCGCGTTCAAACAAACAAAATTTTCCGCTTTATAATATTAGTAATAGATTTATTTGATGGCTTTGAGCTCTGGGAAAGGTCTAAGGTTGATGTAATAAAAATAGACAAAATAGAAAATCCTATACTATTTCCACGGTGACCAGCTAAGCGTGCTTCACACACCAAAACAATATTATCAAGTAGTTTATGTAATGGTCGGCGTCAGATAGCACCCTCGGATTTAATGGCGTCCATTCATTCTATTTCGTTTATGGATTTTGGCTTATCACGCTATTTGAAAGGGCCTGCTTAGGTTCGGCGCATACGAGCGACTAGCTTTGATTTAATAACAATAAGAGTTATTTAAAAGGCGCAAAAAACTCTATAAGGCACAGGTTCGGCCTCATATGGAATATTGTTCTCATCTCTGGGCAGGGGCGCCAAAATACCAACTGCTCCCTCTGGATCGTATCCAACGAAGGGCCGCTCCAATTGTTGACTGCCATAGTGTTTCAAACAGCTTGGACCCCTTGGAATTACGCCGAGATGTAGCTTCGCTCTGCATCCTCTATCGGTTGTATCACGGGGAGTGCTCTAAGGAATTGTTCGGAATCATACCACCTGCAACTTTTCGCCATCGTCCCACGCGAAAAACATAATATCATCCTCATCACCTTGATGAGTGGCAGTCTTCCACAGTGCGTTTTTCGCGTAACTCTGCCTCGCACTGTAAAACTCTGGAACGAACTGTCACCAGCAGTATTTCCGGCCCTATACGACCTGCAAACCTTCAAGAAAAGAGCGTATTCCCTCTTAAAAGGCCGACAACGCACCTGCAGCTCTTCTGATGTTGCGAGTGTCCATGGGCGACGGTAGTTGCTTACTATCATGTGACCCGTTTGCTCGTTTGCCACCTTATTTAATAAAAAAAAAAGGTACAACGTTTTAACGCAAATAACCACAGAAAAACAGGTAACAACATTGATATAAATATACAAACATAAAGTAAAGGTTATGAAAGTTGAAAGGCTGTGATGATTTAAGGCCCTTTCTTTTCTTATTCACGGTGTAGATTTTCGAGTGTATCAGAACTCACGGGCTACCAGAACTCACTTCTTCTTTAAAAAACCTTTAAACAAATAAACATAAATCTACAAAAATCTTTAAATAATGCCTGGTTTGTATAGTGCCCGTTTGCACCAAACTTTTTTCCAAAGATATCTTTGGAAAAAAGTTTGGTGCTTAAAGAGATTTTCATTATATTTATTCTATTTCAGAACGGTGTACTAACAGCCCTACCTTTCATGGTGATGTGGATCACGAACTTTTTCTTCACGTGGTTCTCTGACATGTTGATCGTGAAGAACATTCTGAGCGTCACACACACAAGAAAATTATGTAATAGTATCGGTAAGATAATCTTAAAACAATCATAGTTCAGTAGATATCGTGAAATTTCTCAGGAAAGCGAGTTTTCTAAGCTTTCTTGGTATTAAGGTACAAGTTGGAACCGAGCGACATGCGACAACTGCAGACGACATATCGTCGCGACACTACTGGTTTCTATGTATTTCTATGAAACACCCTCCACAGCTAGCGACACTTATTCGCGTCGTCTGCTGCCGCTTCATGTAGCCTCCCACTTGTACCTAGGCGTCTCCCACGTGCATGCGCGTTCCTCGAATACCTAATCCAGAACGCACATGCCTAATGTGGGGTGAGCCTTACTGCCTAAGGCACACTTTCACAAGTCTTACATAAAGTCAACCCTGGATTAAATATTATTTTTCTCATTCCTCGCATTTATAAAAGACGAGCTATTGCCCGCGGCTTCGCTCGCGTTAAGAAGTACTATTATAATATAAAACTTTCATCTCCTATTTTAACCTTTTGGGGGTAGAATTGATCAAAATCCTTTCTTAGCGGATGCCTACGTCATAACATCTACTGGCATGCCAAATTTCAGCCCGATCCGTCCAGTGGTTTGGGCTGTGCGTTGATAGATGACCATGTCAGTCAGTCACCTTTGAGTTTTATATATTTAGATAGAGATGAAAGAAAAAAATATTTGAAATTCAGTCAGCCTTATAATTGCTAATTTAAGTACAAAGAAAAAGATAGAACATAGGAACTAGGAACGTAATTTATAAGAATAATAATCTAGTTTAAAATGTAGCCATAATTTAATGTGTTGCAGGAAGTACCGCAGCGGCGATCGGTTTCATAGTATTAGCGTTAGTGCCAAAGGATATTTTTGTCGTGGAAACTATTCTCGTCGTCGTTGGTGCCTTCAAAATTGCCTGCAATGTTGGATTCCAGGTAATACTTTGCTTTTATGACGCACTAACTTTGTCAAGTAAGGTTAATATAACAATATACATAAGTACTAATATCTCAAATTTTATTTATTTATATTGCATAACTGCAATATACATACATACAATTTGAGAAAGTTCTTATAGTCTTTATAGTCTGAGATACATATTTGGTCTATAATATGACCTGTTATTTCTACGGACCTATCAGACAGAGAGCATTCACGCGGTTAAGCTTTGAAGCGGTCAATTTTGCGTTCTTCGTGTTATATTACGTTACTCACACAAGAAGCGCTTTGACCACCTCAAAAATACTCAAAATGCCTCCTATGTGACAATATTATATAAAGAACGTAGAAACTTTATCTGTTGACCGCGTGACCGCTCACTGTCTTATAAGTCCCACAGATAAAGTTTGAGAGTGATGATTCGAATTTAGACATAAAAATACAAAAACAAATGAATATATAAGGACCAAAGATTCCAAATCTTCAAGAGCCTAAGCTCTATCTAGCCTAGCCTAAGAAGATACGTCCTATGTAAGAAATGGCGTGTGTTTGTGTGTGGCCAAGACTTAATTTTAGTCACTGCGCCGCAGTAAGTAAGTCCTACCTGAGGACCGTCCTGTTTCAGGTGAACCACATCGATATCTCGTCCAACTACTCCGGCATCATGATGAGCATCAGCAACTTCGTCGCCAACCTGGTGGGCTCGCAGGCGCCTCTTGTCGCCGGGTTTATACTCACTGATGTTGTAAGTCATTACAAGCATTTTAGTGCGCTTATTTGCACATTCTGATAGCCGATAGGGGCGGGCCAGCCGCCAGCAGTCTTACCCCCGAAATTGATACGATTTTGATTTAAGAGTCTGATTATTTCCGAATTGAGCAGCAGCACGATCGCGCGCTAGTATAGCTGTCAAGAGTGGGAAAAGTCGATGAGATCAAATTAGTTTCAAATTGAGCCACATCACGATTTCGCGCTAGTATTAAATATTTTGGAAGTAGCAAAATCTGTTGAGATCGAGCTGATTCAATTCTCGATTCGATTCTGATTCTGTCGGGAATAAAAGTTTCAGTGAAGACTACTGAAAAACGAGTGCCTTCATTACTTAACGTTGTTGACACTAATTTGTTTTCAGTAAAATGGGTCACGAAATTAAAAATGAATTCAAATTATCAGAAAAGTAAGTAGCAATAACATTATCATCATGCGTACGAATTGCGTAAATAAATAGCAATTGAAATAATCTCAAGATTCTTGTTTTGTTAATAAATTAAAGATAACCAGAAAATCCAGTATTTTAATCCCCACAGATGTTAGAGCGGGTTGTGCAATTTTGCTGTGTTTTCTAATATATATTACGATCTGAGACTGAGCTAACGGAAAACACGATTCATTTATTTTGACTCGATAGTTTTATTTTTCGTAATTATGAATCTTTTTGGGCATTTCAACAAATATATTGTTACGGATACGGACACGTGGTGCCATCTAGCGTCGGGCCAGCGAACCTACCAAGGGAACACAGGCAACGTAAATCCCCTACTCGCTACTAGATGACGCTAGGTGTATGTACCTACGAGAACTTTCTAGAGATATCTCATACTTGTTACGCATATCGGGTTTATTCTGGGATGTTCCGGAATTTTCTGAGATTCGATCCGGCCCGTATAAATAGTCGCAGACAGTCGAGCCGGCAATTCAGTTTGATCTGAGCTATCTTCGAGGCGACTTCGGAGCGAAAACAAGTGATCAATAGTGAGTGATTGTGATTGTGATAGTGACTCGGCTACGACCTAGGACAGTGATAGTGCTCAGTGATTTGGAACTAGTGCTTAGTGTTTGGACTTAGTGATTAGTGTGAGCTAGTGTTTGTGAATAAAGTCTTCAAGAGAGTCACCAGGTCTTTTTCAATCCGAATCTTCGAACCCTAGCACGTAACAACTGGTGTCAGAAGTGGGATTTGGAGATGCCATTGACTCCGAGAGAGGACTTCAAGGGGAGTGTCAGGACAAGGGCGCAGCGAGCTGCTGCCATTGACTCCGAGAGAGGAGTTGGCGGTGGAGCTGCGGAGGCCACACCCACTGGAGACCAAGCTCCGCCCACTGCGGGGCAGGCCCTACCCGTTGGCCCCGCCCACCAGGCTCCGCCCACTGACCACGCCCCCCAGGCTCCACCCACTTCGGGTGAAGCCACGCCCACTGGCTCCGCCCACCGGGACCCGCCCACTGACCACGCCCCTCAGGCCCCGCCCACTCTGGACATAGCCACGCCCACTGGCTCCGCCCACCAGGCCACGCCCACTCAGGCCACGCCCACTGGCCCCGCCCACTGGGCCCCGCCTACTCAGGCTCCGTCGACTAGCTCCATCCATCCTGTCACGCCCGTAGTTTCTACGGCCCCTCAAATGGCTCAATTGGAAAGCATAATTGAGTTAATTCAGGCTTTGCAGGAGTCACAAAACCGCAAGCTCGGCGCTTTGCAAGAGTCACAAGACCGCAAGCTCGGCGCTTTGCAAGAGTCACAAGACCGCAAGCTCGGTGCTTTGCAGGAATTTCAGAAGGCTGAAATCAGAGCGATTCGAGAATCACAAGAGCAACAAAAAGACCTCCAAGAAAAAGCGCTTGGAGCTATAAAGGATGTCAGTGACACGGTGGTTAAGCTTCGAAAAGAGGTCGACGTAATGAATGAACGAGTTACTGGGTTAGAATCGGTTGTGGAAAATTTGAAAACCGGATTCACTGAACTGCAGAAGAGAGTAGTGCGCCTTGAAACTATGGGAGTTACGGTGTCTAGTGGAGCCACTGGAGTGACGCAAGGGCCAAGAGTCAAGGTGCCGCCGTACGATGGCACTACTTCTTGGAACGCTTATCGTCGGCAATTTCAGACTGTTGCTACCGTAAACGGATGGACGGAAGAACAATGCCTGACCGCTCTCATTGTTGCGCTCAGAGGACAAGCTTTGTCGGTCCTGGAGGCACTGCCACATACGGGAAATGGGTTCCAAGACCTGATGGAGGCACTGGAATCCAGATACGGGGAGCGACACCTGGAGCACGTGTTTCGTGCCCAACTGCGTGATAGAGTCCAACGCTCAGAAGAAGGGCTTCAACAATGGGCGTTGGAAATTGAAAAACTCGTCAGGAAGGCGTACCCCGGAGCTGATACCAAGATGGTCGACTCAAATATTGTTCAAGGATTTGTCGACGGAATCAAAGACCTGGAGGTCAGAGCTGCAGTAAGGCTTGGTCATCATACCTCGCTGAAGGAAGCGTTAGCGCATGCACTGGAGGTCGAGGCTGTTCGGCGTGACATACGGCAGACCTATAAGATCCGCGAGGTCTCCGAGGAAATCAAGGCTTCTACGAGGAAAAGATTTGAAGCCATGTGCTATAAGTGCGGTGAGAGGGGCCATCTTCAGCTCAACTGCCCGCAGAAGAAGACCCAGATAGCAAGGATGGAAAGGATCGAGGAACAGATAGAGGAGCTGAGGAAGCAAGCAGTTTCGTTCCCTGCCCGGGATAAGGGGAAACGAATAGAATCCAGGACTAGGTGGCGAGTATTGGACAATGTGGAGAGAGCCCCAATAACTGTTACTTCCCAGGCACGGAGCGGAAGAACAAAGACAAATACTTTGGGTCTCTTGGAAAATGATGCTATGAGGAAGGCTCAGGAAAGAGATGACGACCTTCGGCACCTCATCACATGGAAGAAACGCGGTGGCGTAAAACCAAACTGGAGTGAGGTTGCACCCACTGGCGCTGTCACTAAGGCGTACTGGGAGCAATGGGACAGTCTGATACTTCAAAACGGAATACTCTACCGGAAATGGGCTAACGGTAGAGAGTTCTATTTCCAGATAATTGTCCCAAGGGCGAGAGTACTAGATGTTCTCCGCGAGATACATCAGGGTGTATCAGGGAGTCATCTAGGAGTCAAGAGGATGCTGAGGAAAGTGCGAGAACGATTTTTCTGGTTGCATTGGCGAGATGATGTGCAGAGTTGGTGCCACGAATGTACTTCTTGCGCTGATGTGAAGGGACCGCAGACCAGGACAGCGTGCCATGGCAGTAACAACGATGCTCGGGACGAGCATCTCTAAGAGGGGAGTAGTGTTACGGATACGGACACGTGGTGCCATCTAGCGTCGGGCCAGCGAACCTACCAAGGGAACACAGGCAACGTAAATCCCCTACTCGCTACTAGATGACGCTAGGTGTATGTACCTACGAGAACTTTCTAGAGATATCTCATACTTGTTACGCATATCGGGTTTATTCTGGGATGTTCCGGAATTTTCTGAGATTCGATCCGGCCCGTATAAATAGTCGCAGACAGTCGAGCCGGCAATTCAGTTTGATCTGAGCTATCTTCGAGGCGACTTCGGAGCGAAAACAAGTGATCAATAGTGAGTGATTGTGATTGTGATAGTGACTCGGCTACGACCTAGGACAGTGATAGTGCTCAGTGATTTGGAACTAGTGCTTAGTGTTTGGACTTAGTGATTAGTGTGAGCTAGTGTTTGTGAATAAAGTCTTCAAGAGAGTCACCAGGTCTTTTTCAATCCGAATCTTCGAACCCTAGCACGTAACAATATGTAACACTTATTGAGTTACTATCATTAAATAACTTACACTACTACTATCACACACTTTATGAAATAATAGCTATGGAAATATTAGTATTCTATTTAGTTTTTAAGTAATCATCAAAAAACAGTTTTGTAACTTACGATCTTTACTTTCGTGCTATAATGCGGAAACCGTTGTTACGCGATATTGTTCACTATTAGCTGCAGCCTAAAACAAATTGCCCGGGAGCACGATTTATGGAATTATTGTATCACGATTGGAGGATAGCGTTGTGTGTAGGCGGGGCTAGCGTTTTGACAGCAGGCCCTTAATAGAAATTAGCAGGGACTCCTTTCTGGGAAATTGGATAAGCCAGTACTATAATTATTATTGAATATCCCAAAAGCTAGTGTTATAATAATTTATATATTTTAGAGGTGATATATTTTGTCAAAGAGGGAGAGACAGACCTAGCTCGTAGTTTTAGTGATTAGAAAGCGCTCAAAATCAGGGATGAGAACTCTTCACGTACACAAAATTTCAAAGAAACACTTTCAGTCAAAAAATACTAGATTACTTGATAATTTATAAACTAGTAAGTAGTTAAATATAGTAAAAAAATAAGTAAGTTGTTACTAACTTAATAATTTCTACGTGTCGCGAATTGCGATAGACGTTGCCGACGCCTTTGTACATCCGAAAAGGATAAGTTACTGAGTTCGGCTGTAAAATTTTATGAATGCATTTTCACATAGACCAATTTTGATGATTCTTTTTGATTTCCAGACCTCGGAATACCTATGGCGGTACGTGTTCTACCTGACAGCGGGTATCTACCTGTTTACCAACGCGGTGTTTGTGCTACTCGGTACTTCGGAGAGGGCGGAGTGGGACAAGATCGATGATGATGATGATGATAAGGAGGCGGTAGCAATGTTGGAGAAGAAATAAATTATTTAGAAAATGTGGAGTTTTCTTACCTTTTCACGCTCAAACGACTGAGTCTGACCAATGAGGGTTGAATGGCTCTGCTTAAGCGTTCCCTAACTTGGTGGAAGTACGGTCCCTTGTGAGGTAGACCGGCCGGTCGTGGAGGGAGTCCTGCGTTAGACAGATCCAGGACATCCCTCCGTATATGGCTGAAGGCAAACCGCAGGTGGTTTTAGTGGATAAGAGTCCTACATACCCCTTCAGCTAACTGAGGCATATCCCCAACCCGGGGCACCCATGATGGGTTTCCCCTGCGCAAAAAAAAAAGGGTTGAATGGCTCTATCATGTAGCCTAGGTCTATCGTATCAATAATGATTGTCGTGTTCGTCCACCCAAAGAATAGCCCAAAAACAGGTGTAGAGTGCGTGAGCTGCAACCTATTTCTTCAGAAATGTATTTAGGATACCTAGAAGATAAACATACTAAAACCTCTAGGGGGTGAGCCGGAGTGGTCGGAGGGGGTTAAAGTTCCCGTGTTTGAGTTTTTGGCTCATATTATCTTTAAAACGGTACGTCGTAAAGAAAAAGTGTCTTCTACATAATGAAAGCTACTAAAATTTACTACAACTTAAAACCTAATGGGACGAATAATGGCTCTCCAGAGCTAGTCGAAGATGGTAAACTCACCGCGGAATTATCCGAACAAGTGATTATAGTAAATCGAGATCAAATTCAAGCCGGGATTTTCATCAGCACCAGCATCAGAGACAATTTCTTAGTGGTACCATGGTCAATCTCACAAACTCATGAAAAAGCAACCTTCCGAATTTTCCACATTTCAATGCTGATTACAAAATATTTTGACTTCTTAAGGACCAACTTAAAGGAAACTCCTCTGCAAGGTTTGGTCGGTTTCTAGAGATTGGTTGCTCTCCTGGAGCCTTTTTACTAGTTGCATCGACTTAATATTGTGTTGATTCGACCAGATTATTCTGGTTTTGGCCTGGTCTCCAGGGTTTTCTGACATGAAACGTATCTACTGCGACTAGAATATGCAGTGTTAAATACATTTCAGAGATTTTCTAGTAAGATAGATACTAGAAAAAAAACGAAATCACAAAGAACATAGGGCCTTTACCAAAGAAAGACTTAAAAATGTATTTTAGGTATTAATACTCAATACTAAGTATCGAATAAAATTAATTATTATTAATTTGACTATTAGCAATAAAAATGTAAAAGATTTTCTCTCATTCGAATGAAATTTTCGGTTTTATAAAACGAAGTAAAGATTTTTTGCCATAATATAGCTTTTCTGTGACCATAGAAAAGCCAATGATTTTTTTTTAAAAACAAAAAAAAAATCGGAAAGTTTTTTTATGCTCTATGATATGCTATAAAATAAGCTATAATTCTTTCATTTACTGTCTTCAAAAATCCTGATAGATTTCACAAAATACAAATGTCCCTAGACTTAGTTGATGTGTGTTTTTGAAAATCGATCACTTTAGAAGCTCATAGCATGGCAATGATTGGAGATAGATACATAGTGTAAATTACATAGTTGTAGTAAATTTTAGTAGCTTTTATTATGTACCCGACACTTTTTCTTTACGATGTACCGTTTTAAAGATCTGACCCAAAAACTCAAAAACGGGAACTTTAACCCCCTCCCCCCACTCCGGCTCACCCCCTAGGGGCGGGGACTTTTAGTATGTTTATCTTCTAGGTATCCTAAACACATTTCTAAAGGAATTGCTTAGGTTGCAGCTCACGCACTCTACACCTGCTTTTAAGTGGACTATGTTAAACAGCTGTCATAATATGTCACGAAATGTCACGAAAGTCGAAACTGTTTCCTGCTTTTCAGCATTAGGCAGAGCCACAGGATACGCGGAATACACAACCGCGACATGCCTGCGAATGTCTCTAAACTCTAAAGGCATCAGTGCATGGCATGGCAGTGCATCGTTAGGCCCACATTGACACTACGATGCGATGACAGACTAAGATAGAGGTTATAACACGGTCAGTCTGGCCATCAGTCCATCAGTCTGATCCAGACTGACGAAAAAATGATCGTGTTATTACTGTGTGGTTGACTGTTAATTTTTTTAATATGTACTGGCGTCGCGTCAGTTTGAGACTGATAGACTGAACTGATGCCAGACTGCCGTGTAACCATAGTCGGGGTGTAACCTGACTTAATTTTGTTTCATTCTTAGTATAAAAGTTCACATTTTCTTCAAAATCATTTAATGGTAACGGAGTTATGTTTGAACTCGTTAGATGCATTATTATATTTTGGAAAGACCTGCCAAATATTGTTCATTATCTTGACTACATTTAAAATTATAATTCACAATAGTAGTTGCAAATAAAACGAGATTATTATTAATATAAATATTAATATATATAAAATATTCAGCTGATTATTTCGGTTTCTTATTTGATTCGTTTAATTTGATGTATACTAAACTCGTTTTGAGAATTTTAATGAATTTGAAATGTCGGTTTTTCTGTTTGTGTGCGCCAATGTGAGCAAAGTGTGTGCGATATGACGACGTGTGAAATAGATTGTGACATCAAACATAAAGGTAAAAATAAAACTTTTTAATCATGATAAGCTCGGGAAGTGCATAATATTTAGTGAAGACGTAATGACTAATGACCACGCGACACTAAATGACACCCAAAACTCCGTTGCGCCAAATTTCGTTTATCGCGCTGGAACCGTGCATTTTTCCAGGATAAAAGTATCCTATGTCCTTTCCCGGAACTCAAAGTATCTCCATCACCAAATTTCATGAAAATCGGTTCAGCAGTTTGGGCGTGAAGAGGTAACAGACAGACAGTTTCATTGGAGAAGGTCTCTGAATGGGGTAGACGTAACTTGGTCCAATTCAACCCCGCCAAGACACAAGTCTGCGCGTTCACCACTAAAAAGTCACCAATGGTCGTATATCCTCGTTTCGAGGGCACATCTTTAACCATCTCCCCTAGCATTGAGATACTTGGCGTCAACATATCGAGTGAAGTCCAGTTCCGATATCATCTAGACTCTAGCTTGGTGTTCTTAACAGAGCGAGACAGTACTTCAGTCCGTACCAACGCCTACAACTCTACAAGGCGCAGGTTCGGCCTCATATGGAATATTGTTCTCGTCTCAAGGCAGGGGCGCCAAAATACCAACTGCTCCCTCTGGATCGCATCCAACGAAGGGCCGCTCGAATTGTTGACTGCCATAGTGTATCAAACAGCTTGGACCCCTTGGAATTACGCCGAGATGTAGCTTCGCTCTGTATCACAGGGAGTGCTCTGATGAATTGTTCGGAATCATACCACCAGCTGCAACTTTTCGCCATCGTCCGACGCGAAAACGGAAAAACATACCATCTTCATCACCTTGATGAGTGGCAGTCTTCCACAGTGCGTTTTTCGCGTAACTTTCTGCCGCGCACTGTAAAACTCTGGAACGAACTGTCACCAGCAGTATTTCCGGACCTATACGACCTGCAAATCTTCAAGAAAAGAGCGTATTCCCCCTTAAAAGGCCGGCAATGCACCTGCAGCTCTTCTGATGTTGCGAGTGTCCATGGGCGACGGTAGTTGCTTACTATCAGGTGACCCGTTTGCTCGTTTGCCCCCTTATTTAAAAAAAAAACAGTCAAACACACTTTAACATTTATAATTAGTATTATGTAATAAGATGGATGCAACGATGAACGTCTTGTGAAAGTCTTCTGAAGTAAAAGCAGCGAAAAAAGGGCAATAAAGAGAAAATATATTTTTGGATCATTTTAAGAATATCGTTTTGACCTTGGAAGTCGGGTTTTTTTTGGTTAAAAAATAAAAATTAAGTAGAGAATATAATTATCACCTCGACTATCGCAGAACAAATGATTAACTGAACAAAAATTCATAAAGCAGGGACTTTTTGAAAGCTTTTATTTAATTTGCTCTGTATGTATATATAAGTTAGTTTGGGTGGAATCTTTGAACTCAATTTTGAAGTACTTAGATAATTATCTTTAAACGATTAAAGAGCAATACAAGTTTAGTTTGAATGACAATACATGATGGAAGCTCATCATGTATTGTCATTCAAACTAAACCGCCTTAGAGCGTTTAAATAAAAGCTTTTTTTTAAGTTTTTTGATTTTAATTTATAATTCTGGATCCAGGATGGGGCTACCGTCACCAGCAGTGTCTGGTGTTGTTCTTTATGGTGATGGTGGCGTACAGCATGCGCTCCTGTATGGGGGTGACGCTAGTGGCGATGGTGGACCACACCACCAACTTGACGCTGGTTGAGTCCAACGTCGTCACCACGGAGGAACCCGAGGAGATGGGCAACGGCACCGCGGCAGCGCTGCTCTTGGTGCCACCGGTAAGTTGTGGCTTGATGGGGATACACAAGGATATACAATGTGGAACAAAATTTAGTGATAATACTTTAAGGTACCCCCGGGGTGCTTCAGCTCAACTAAGGCATATCCCCAACCCGGAGCACCCTTAAAGGGTTTCCCTTGCGCATAAAAAAAGGGTATGTATGGGTATGTATGTATGTAAAGGGTATGTAAGGGTATGTATGTAGGTACTCTCCACAAGGAACACCTTGTGGAAGGTTCACTGTGAAAGTAGCAGCGCTGAAAGATTAACTTTTTTTTAATCATGACGCTCAGGCGCTAGCCCATACTTACAGTGATGGAAATCAGACCCAAGCTTTTTTAATCAATCAATTAGTATAATATATTGTGGAAATAGTGGAAGAAGATTGATTAGTGTAAAACTTGAATTTTAACAAAGAACTTATAATCAATAACATCTCATATTTCGCAGTACCCACAATTCCAATGGGACAAGAAGACCCAAGACATGATCCTGTCATCATTCTTCTGGGGCTACATGTTGCTGCAGATACCAGCCGGTCAGCTGAACCACATGTTTGGCCCGCGCTTCATGTTGACCATGGCATTGATGGTCAATGGAATAGCAGCATTACTATTTCCTTGGGCAGCTTATTATGTAAGTGAATAATACTGTGAATTAAGACATCCTTGCGCTGAAAGAATAATGTTTAGCCGGCATAGACGAAGATGATAAAAAATTAAAGTCTCTTTGAAAATTGTTGAGAAATCATGTACATAACAAAAAATTGATTTCTGATAAAAATAACTGTTATATTAATTAATAAAATTACTGTACTGGTTAAAATAAAACCGGTTGCTGAAATCGATTTGCGCGTGATAATTTGCGAAACAAACCTTCCGTCTTTTCATCTACCATCGAAGAAGTAATTTGGATTCATAGGCAGACTAGATGGTGGATCCACGTTATTTGGTTGCATAACATTTTAAACTTTTGGGTTGCATTATAATTAAACCTTATTAATCGGCCGTGTCGTAACTTGCAAGTTGCAACGGCCGTGGTCAAACGTTGAGAAGAAGTATGTACTCGTAGTAGCATTACTACAAGAATAAGTCGCGTTAAGTTCTGATTATGCATTAATTCGTGACCTGTTTAAGGCTTCTAGACGAACGTGTCGGCGGCAGTCGACGGCAGACGACGGCACGTGTCGGCGGCAGTCGACGGCAGTCGGTGGCACGTGTCGGCGGCAGTCGACGGCAGACGACGGCACGTGTCGGCGGCAGTCAGCGGCAGTCGACGGCAGCCGACGGTACTCGTAGCCTTTGACAGTTTATGACGCTTGCAGGGGGCCTACCACGACCTTTCCTAAAACTATCATGTTTCCAGAACACTTTGCTGTAAGAGTACAACAACATTACCGTACTCACTTTTAAATATAATTTTACTAAAAACAGTAAAAAATGCAAAACAATGTTAAATCCGCTGATTTAACATTGTTTTGCATTTTTTTGTTATTTCACAGCGATGAAATATCATTTTTTTTTAAGATCACTAGCTTGACGGTTAAGTAATAAATTCTTATCTGTCAAACGATGTCGGTTAGTAGAGGTGGTGGTAGGCCCCCAGTTGTGACGTACCCCCGCAAAGTAAGCGTCCACAGGTCGGTATCGTACGCAACGGACATCTCGCATTAAACGGATATTTTTTTCACAGTACGTCCGCTGAATCGGCAGTGTACAGATTACTGTTTAGCCTGGTAAATAAATGCTCAAAAGGGGGGGTATGGATGGAATAGTTGAAAGCAGAAATTTTAACTTAGAAACTTTGTTTGGACTAATGTCGGCCATTCTCCGGTTTGGCATTATTTGCCTCATTACCGTAACCATTTTTTTTCTTCGTCGATTTGACTTAGACACATTGAAATATTAAAGAAATGAAAGATACAAACACAATAATAAATGTGGCGTGATACAGTTAGTTAAAGTTTTTTGGATAATGAGACTTAAAAATTTATGGGTACGGTAATTAGACAAATATAGTGTTTTACGTAACGATACAACGACACAATTGACAAAAACTAGCTAAGGGGAACGTATGTAGGCCAAATTATGTAACATAAACATAATATACATAATAAAAATCTAATTTAAACATAACTGAAAAGAAACGATTACGGTAATTAGACAAGTTTGTAACCAAAGCTACGGTAATTAGATACTAACGTGCTTCATCGGCGGCACACTAAGCAACCCGTGCACTGGTAATGTGCCAAATCCTGATATTTTTGGATGGGCATCCAAAAACAGCAGGTGTTACGGTAATTAGGACTTTTGTTCGGACAAGCGTATTTATAGGCTGGGCCTATTGAGTCGATATTTTGCAATGCCATAACCAATGTTTATAGGCGTTTAAAATCATGAATAGATTAAATTAAATAGATACGTTATAAAAATTACAAGCAAGTTTCGAGATCAAGTTGGCGTGGGGACACCTTACGGTAGTTAGAAAAACATGGTTTTTGAACACGACTTCAATTAATTTAGTCAGAATTACCTAAATTAAAACCCTTTTTTTAGTTTGTAGCAAGATACTGATGCTATCTACCGTTTAAAAATATTACACACTTGAATAAGATAATATTACAGAGTATACAAGCCCGGGACACGTAAATTTTGCTCTCCTGAGAATGGCCGATTTGAAGATACACATACTAGCTAGTCGGTAATCCGTACGCTGCCGATACAGTGAGACGTGCTGTGAAAAAAATATCCGTCTGATGCGAAACGTCCGTTGCGACTTGCGTACTATACCGACCTGTAGACGCTTACCTTTACGCATTACGTCACAACTGCAAGCGTTATAAATTACTGTCGACGGCTGCCGTCAACTGCCGCCGACTGCCGCCGACACGTGCCGTCATCTGCCGTCGACTGCCGCCGACACGTGCCGTCATCTGCCGTCGACTGCCGCCGACGCGTGCCGCCGACACGTGCCGTCATCTGCCGTCGACTGCCGCCGACACGTGCCGTCATCTGCCGTCGACTGCCGCCGACACGTGCCGTCATCTGCCGTCGACTGCCGCCGACGCGTGCCGCCGACACGTGCCGTCATCTGCCGTCGACTGCCGCCGACACGTGCCGTCATCTGCCGTCGACTGCCGCCGACGCGTGCCGCCGACACGTGCCGTTTGTCTGTAGTGCTCTAACATGCTCTAAGCTTGACATATTCTGATTTCTGACCAAACTACTGAGATCTGCCTATAAATCAGTTTCTTTGATTGAGCCAATTATATAAAATTCTCATGTCACAATGTTAGTCCACGATCCGAAACGGCTTTACTGATTTTTACCAAATTTTATATGCACATTCAGTAGGTCAGAGAATCGGCTACTGGGTACTTTATATATTGATAAGTGCATTTGTTGAATAAACAATAGTAAATTATTACAACTCGAGACTTAGGGCGACCATTGTTTGTGCGACGGGATAGCGATGGACGTTGCCATGGCGACATACTTATTTAGTCACTTCAATGAAATAATATGGGCGAAATACTTTATATTATGGCAAAGCAACGTTTGCCGGGACAGATAGTAAAATATATAATTTTCCAGGGTGGCTGGATCGCCGCGGCCTTGATGCGCTTCGTCCAAGGTCTCAGTCAGTCGTGTATATTCCCGGGCATGCACTGTCTGTTCGGCAAGTGGACGCCGTTAGAGGAGAGAGGTCGACTTGCAGGATATGCATATGGAGGTAAATTGTTTTTTTCTTGTTTTTGGGGACACAGGAAAAAAAAATGATAATAAAAACTAGAACAACCAGAAATATACCTACGTCGATAACCTATTACGAAAATAGTGTATGTCACCGTAAGATTGTAAATACCGTTAGATTATAATTTATAACCTATCTCGCGAGATTGTGAACGGTCGAAAGATTGTGAACCGCAACATACTGCTTACAATTTAACGTATTATTATTCGGTAAATTGTAATCTATCGAAGTGAAACCGTCAAATTGTGAAAAGGAACGCACCTCGGGCGATTATTGATTAGTGATTACAATTCAACTATCACAATTCTTGAATTAGTGCAATTATTTTATTTGACTGACACCTGTGTTTCATTCCTAACTCTATGGAAACAGAACGGTCTACTGTAAGGCCGGCCAATCAGGGACAGCCTTCGGACAGCTGTTGATAATTACCAGACAGTTGTACCGAATAATAATACGTTAAATTGAGCAGTATGTTGCGGTTCACAATCTTCCGACCGTTTAAAATCTCGCGAGATAGATTATTTTTTGTTTATTTTATTTATTTCTTTAAATCAGGCATCTTGGTCCATATTATATATACCTTATAGACTAACATACATAACATTTATACTAAAACTAACACTAAGCACTAAACACTTATTGTCTGCGACGTGGGGCGCGACGTGTTCGGAAGTCGTCCTCGGAACCTCCTGTAGACGACTCCAATCGGCCAGAACTCCTGCTTCTCGAAGGTCGGTAGATAGTGCGTCGGGACCCTCACCATAAAGGAGCTAAAATTGACTTTGTGGCGGGACTCCCAGCGCTCTACCCTCAAGACGAATTGGGTCTTGCTCCTGATGTAGTCCACGACCTGCTCGACCGTCGTGGACCAGTGCAGCCTAGACACGTACAGCGGCGTCGATTATAATCTAAAAGTATTTACAATCTTACGGTGATATAATATTCATTGCTAAACAAACAAAATAACGAAGCCTTGCCACAAATATCTTATTTAACTAATTTGGCGCGCGATCTTTAACTAAACACAGATCTGGTAACAATTTTGCCAACGATCACGACATTGCATTAGATATTATTATAAACCAATCAACCCCGAGGTGGTAAAAAAAGTACTAACTTATAAATACACCACAATATACTTAATCCTCAATCCGATGATAAACTTTGTGCAGGTCAAGCATTGGGGCTGGTGGTGGGTCTGCCGATCAGTGGGTACATCGCTGATTCCCCCCTCGGATGGCCGGGAGTGTTCAGATTCTACGGCATCTTGTGTTGCGTCTCAGCCGGTTTCCTTTGGTGGATCTGCGCGGACAGCCCCGCGAAGCACACCAGTATATCCGAGTTGGAACGAATGTACATCGAAAAGAATTTAGGGCTGTCCAGGTTTAAAAAGGTGATTTTTGTTTTATTCCATAATTTTAGGACATTTTAAAATACTTGGAATTTGTTATAGTAACTCGATTACGAATATAAAATTGTGCAAGAAGAAGACAATAAGACCGGGCTGCCGAAAATATCATAGCAGGCTAGACGCGCCTACACACCCCGCTATCCTCCAATCGTGATATTATAAGGATTCCATGAATCAAATACAAATATTGACGTGATAATGTCTTATAATTCGATATGGGCTGCGCGCCCGAAAAACATGACAGTTCATGCGGCGTTATCTCGCTCTGAGGCGTTCTATTTAAGGCTTGAAGAGCAAACGAGAGCGCGGAACGAGCGACAAGGAAGCATAATCGGCCTTTGCGTTCGGCAGCGTTCGACATCCGTCTCTCTCCTAAGTCCTACTTGAGTGACGTCATACGCCTAATATACTGGTCCGATCCGTTCTGTAGGGTAAAGGGTTACCCTGGGAGTGACCTGGGACGCAAATCCCTCTGGCGTAATAAAAAATTTAACAACCAGTAAGTGTCAGCGAAAAGACGAGAATTTATTCCATTGAATTACATAGTATACCAAATGTTGTCGGGTAAGCGATAGCGCGATCTAGAGGCCTAACAGCGACATCTGTTATCAAATCGCGGAACTAAATTTACTTATAAAATATTATGAAGTGTACAAATCTCAACAAAGGTAGTTGTCACGTTCAACTATCGTCAGTAAACCGACTTTACAGACAACCGATTTTTTTATTGCTGAATCATGCCCGCATGAATTATACTTTGCGCTGCAGCTAATAGTGAACAATATCGCGTAACCCGTAACGATAGTAACTCAATAAGTGTAACAGGCATTTGTTGAAAAGCCCAAAAAAATTCATAATAATTTGGAAAAATATAACTATCGAATTGTGTTTTCCGTTTAGCAAATATCAGATAAATATACAATGACTAGCTGTTGCCCGCGACTTCGTCCGCGTTAACATAGTATAATAATAAAGATGGATAGTTTTCCCCTTTTAATGGTTCCTTATACAAAGGGTAAAAACGGGACCCTATTTAAGCAAACGTCAAACGCAAACGTCAAACGCAAACGTCAATAAACTTTCATGTTTCTAACTCAAGAAATGACGGATTTACATTGAAACTTTTTACCCCGATTTCACCCCCTTGGGGGTAGAATTTCCAAAAACGCTTCAATACGTATCCATTCATTTTTAATCAGTAACCCAAATATAAGTTTCATGTTTGTAACTCAATAAAATGACTAATTTTCATTCAAATTTTCAACCCCTATTTCACCCCCTTCGGGGTAAAATTTTCAAAATTCCTTCCTTAGCGCACCCACTACTTAATGAAACAACCCTACTCAACAAATTTCGTGGCTGTAACTTTAACAGTTTTCGCTTAGCGATGATGAATCAGTCAGTCAGTCAGGACATGTAATTTTATAAGTATAGATTAAATAAATCTCAATTCTTCCGGTATCGTAATACTTACTAGAAACACAGCAAAATTTTGCAGCCCGCTCTTAATGTTTTCTGATATTTTCAGTTGAGATATGAATATAACGTGATACTAAAATATTACAGGTTCCCCCAGTACCATGGTGTAGTATACTGAAGTCTCCGGGTCTCTACGCGATCATGATCGCTCACACCGGACAGAACTTCTTCCATGTCACCATTTACTCGGAAATCCCATCGTTTATGGACAAAATCATGCATGTTAATATAAAAGCTGTGAGTATTCCATAAATATTGTTAGATGAGAGTCAAATAATTTTATGATTCGTTACTATACGTCTAGATATGTGGAAAATATTAGGAGTTCTGCGACTTGTAAATTGTAATCATGTAATTTTTTTATTGATGTCTTCACGTTTTATAGGCAGCGTTTGGTTCAAATATAGTTAAATTAATATCATTTATCCTCAATTTACTTTTAGAAGGTTGACAAATAACATTTCCATCAATAGTTTAACCCTTAATTAGGCATAGTACGATTTATCGACCACCTGGGTTACTAAAATTTATAATTATTAATTTAAAATTTGTTCGTTTTTTTCTCTATTTATTGTGTAAAAAATCGTTTATTTTTTCAGAATGGATTGCTATCTGCTTTACCATTCCTCTGCATGTTATTCGCGAATTTCTTCTTCAGTTGGCTGACAGACATACTAATCGTCAAGAAGATAATGAGCGTCACCAATACAAGGAAACTGGCTAATTCTATAGGTATGTGACCATTTGTATTATTTAATGTAAATCATACCCACCAAAAACATATCTGTTAAAATAGGGCCTAGTTCCTATAGGCTAATTTTTGGCCTAAAAAAAGAGTTGAAATCTAATCCAAAGTCAAGTTCAGATGCACTTCATCGATCATAATCATCTTCATCAACAGCCTGATCTATAATACTTCTAATTTGAACTTTTTTTTTTTTTTTTATTTATTTTTAAACTATAAAGAAAATACAAACATAAACTTAATCTAATGCAGTGTATCATAAACCATTTCTTTTATGATATGTGCGTTTTTCCGCACACTGCCATTCGTCTTCGACAGCTCTTTTTTAAACAATAATACTATGGCGTAATATAACGTAATGTTTAATCTAATTAGACAATTAAATACTATTTTATATTCACTTATTAAGAATTATATATATATTGTGGTCGCTTGTTAAGCATTAGTGCCCTAACCCATATTTTTTGTTATATTTTGGATGCAGTCTTGTTCTAGATCATCTAAAGAGCATAATTGCATTGATAACTCAATACGTCTTTTTTTTTGTGTGTTAGTACACGAATGCCTAACAGCGTCCATACAGCAAATTACAAAACGAGTTAATATTAGACGTTTAAATGGTAAACCAAGGCACGACACTTCATAGGTTATGGCTCGGTTCATCCTTTCTATTTTTTATACATAGCAGTGCAGTGCAACGACGCGCTGTGATAAGAAACTAGTTATGCTCGCTGAAAACACACGGTTGGTGATTCGCGAATAATTATTTTTATCTTTTAATATTTTAATTATTACTTATGTATTGATTTATTTTATATTTTTTAATATTATAATATAGTTATTTTTTAGTTTTTAATTTATCTAATTACTTTATATTAAGATAATTTGGAGAGATAGTAGTTTTTTAATTTATACTTGATATTGTTCTCTCGTAATTCTTTTTTAAGATTGTCAGGTAGGTCGTTAATCAATTTTGGTATCTGAAAATGTAGCCTTTGCTTACCGTAAAGGTTGCAATATCTCGGAACGAAGTATTTGATTTTAGACGAACTTCGAGTTTTCTTATAGTGATGTATTTCATTTAGATATTGTTTGTCGAAATAATTTTCTTTTAATAAAATATACTTCACATTGTCGTGAATAGGCAATACGTGACTTTTAGTGAAAAGATCGTTATAATTGTCAGTGTTGAGTTGGCAGGTTAATTAAATTCTATAAATATTATCTAATTATATAATTATTCAAGTGTTACGTATAGCACAAAAACCTGCCAAGTTCAAATTTATAAGTATAGTATAAGTATATAGTGGATCAGGCTGTTGATGAAGATGATTATGATCGATGAAGTGCATCTGAACTTGGCTTTGGATTAGATTTCAACTCTTTTTTTAGGCCAAAAATTAGCCTATAGGAACTAGGCCCTATTTTAACAGGTATGTTTTTGGTGGGATTTCAATACTTTTTTTCAAGAAATGATACCTATTATTTTCTTTTTGTGAAACGCCCGATACAAACAATACTTTCGATAGATCATGCCGCTAGTGGTATTTGTTAAATTATCAATAGAAGCCAAATTTTTAAGTAAACGGTATTTAGTAATTAGTAATTACTAGCGGTCGCCCGCCGCTCCACTCGCCTACTTTTCTCTTGAAGTTTTTTCTGAATTATTTTTTCAATAAACCTCATGGAGCCCGAGACCTTTCCAACGAATGCAAAACCGTGGAAATCGGTTCGTGCGTTCTGGAGTTATAGCGTCAGGAAGGAAAATCCGACTTATTTTTAAGTAGCCTCTAAAGTTCGATTTATAAAATTTCTTAATTTTTCGTTAATCTACAAATAACACACGACCTGTGTGCCAAATTTCATAACGCTAGGACATTTCTAAGTATCCTCTAAAGTTCGTAGATGAGCCGACTCACGCTTGACCGATTTCTAAAATTTCTTAATTTTTTGTTAATTTACTTATAACAAACGACCTGTGTGCCAAATTTCATAACGCTAGGACAATAATTGGAAGTGACCTAGAGGTTTTGATTACCGGTCAGTGAGTGAGTGCCAAAATTAGCTATTTTTACAGGGACATATTTCAGGATCTACCAAACCTATATCTATGAAATTTGGTATACTGTGTAAGTACTGGTATATAATTACGTAGATATAATTTTATCTTTGCACTCGCAATAGACACTGAACTACAGGGGAGTCAAAAGTGCGTCGAAACGGTTCGTGTAAATAGTGCACGGCATGCGCGCGGCCTGCTGGAACTAGGCCGGCGCACGTCCGTGCGTTTTGATTATGTTTATCATAATGGCAATGGCGCCTAGAATCTAATAACGCAAAATAAGTTTATGACAGGATTGAGGCCCACAATTAAATACTTTGAAGCTGAATTTGCGATATTAGCTGCACGCCATTGTGAAATAGATCTTTGAGTCAAAATATTATAATAATAATCAATAAATAACTTGACCGTTAATTTGAAGCCTAATATATAAATGAGAGAGATGCCCGCTCGCCTCTCCCCCACCACCACCGGCAGCAGCAAGATTGCTTGCGCACGGGCTTGACTCATTGACGTCGTTGTTCCCGTCCTGACAACTGGTGACACCCGGAAGTGTATTTTTATTTATTTATTTATTTACTTAAACAAAACAAATTTACATACAAAATAGCATGCATTACAAATATTATGGCTTAATTACAATAAGTCATCAGTATCTACAAAAGTGTAAAACTGCAGCGCCTCTTACAGTTGTTACAAAAACAGTATCTTAAAATAATTAATATAATGTATTATAATTATAATAACGGCTTATAAAATATGATAAATATGACATGTGATTGCCGTATTATTGAGATGCTATGTATGTGTTTAGGGGTTGGGGGATTGTGTACTAGGATGGGCTTGAATATATTAGATTCATTAGATGGTAACGAGTTTTTCTCTTTCTTCGTAATTTAATTCTTTTAGCCATTTATTTAAACACTTTTTTAGTTTGTATCTTGTTAGGGAAAATATATTTAGTATTTTATTTACTTTATTATAGAGTACTAGCTGTCCCGGCAAACGTTTCTTTGCCATATTAAGCAAATAAAGTATTTTTTTTTTAATTTGATCGCAGCGCTAACTGTCGGGACAGACTAAAATTAAAATTCGAATTCGAATATTATTTAAAATTTGACACTGCGATGGTAGCGCCGTCCGCCGGATCTAATGTAAAACATTCCAAAATCAACAACTCCTTATAAATAAGAAATTAATTGAAAAAACATTTTCCAGTAGACCAAACTGTAAATCTAAACCATTCTCGAATCTCCACGAACACACACAAAAAATTTCATCAAAATTGGTCCAGTCGTTTAGGAGGAGTTCAGTCACATACACACGCACACAAGAAATATATAATATATTAAGATAAGATAAGATGGAGCTGATGTATTTAAAATGTCTTCTGGCTGCATCTGTATTACAAGGCAGCACCTCACAGACTTTATAGAACGGCGTTTATTTTTATAAGAGTTTGGGTCGTATATGAGAAGTTTGTGTTTCTTTTGTATAGTACGAAGAATATACAACTGTCTCGCTGATAATACTTGGCACATCCTAAAAAGATCTACAGTTGGGAAGAACAGCGGCTTTTTAGCAAGAACCTTCAGAACTGCCCTTTGTCCACGCTCAACTCCAAGCATTGTAGTCTTGTGTACGGCACCCCAAACTAAAATACAGTATCCTATATGAGACTGCCCTAATGCTAGATAAATCATGATTAGGGTTTGAAAATCAATGACAGTTCTAAGTTTCCTAAAAACGTATGTTAATTTCCTTAGACGTGCGGCGACAGAGTTGATGTAGGGCTTCCAACGCAGGTTATTATCAATGATATTTGATAGACTCAGTACGTTCGAGTGCAGCACAGTTACAGTTTGAGGCTGGAATCGAACTGTAGCAATTATGGGCATAGATATCAATAGGGATTTTTGGTTGATTGGCTTTGGTATAGGAAAAGGTGATAAATTTAGTTTTGCTTACATTCAATGTTAGAGTGTTTTCGACCAACCAATGCATGACAAGTTTTAATGCTGTCTCAGCATTGCGACGAGTACTGTCCCAATCTTTTCCGTCCACTATAAGAGCTGCATCATCCGGATAGGAAACAATTTTACAATGAGACAGTGGTAGTTGACACAGCTCATTTACGTATATTAGAAAGAGAGTTGGACCCAGTACACTACCCTGAGGGACACCGACGCTAACAGCTTATGTGCATGCCTATTTTAACTAGCCGCTTACGGTTGGTTAAGTAGCTTTTAAATAGTTGTAGAGCCAAGCCACGAACACCAATATGTTCTAATTTTATTAACAGTGCAGAAATCGAGATAGTGTCAAAAGCCTTAGATAAATTTACTATTTAGATTATGATTTATTGTATCTGTTAATTCAAGGACAGCATCTTCGGTGGATGTTCCATGCCTAAAGCCAAATTAATTATTGGATAGGATTTTGAATTTAGTTAAGTATTTACTAAGTCTATTATTAATAACCTTTTCGAAAATTTTGGAAAAAGTTGATAATATAGATATAGGTCTATAGTTTTCAACACTACCTCGATCACCTGACTTGAAAATAGGATGGACGACAGCAGTCTTGAAAACGTTAGGAAAGACTCCTTGCGAAAAGCATAAATTGAAAATATGAACAAGAAGTGGAACTATGATGGGTCTAGTTGCTTTAACTAATGAGGAACTAATAGCATCAAATCCAGAAGAGCATTTGTTTTTAAGATTACTAATAATAATATCAACCTCAGCATTATTTACTTCGTGCAAAGCCATGGAGTAAAGAGTAGAGCTTCTTGGGTAGTTCGATTTGTTACGATTTTGAAGGTGACTGTATAATTCTGATTTTTTTATATTAGATGCCAATTTACCGCCTATATTTGCAAAATACTCGTTTATTGAATTAACTGATTGGGATGGGTCTTTAGAACAGTTCAACAGCACCGAAGGCGATTGTTTAACCTGGTTTAAGTTTGCAACTTGTTTAATTAATTGCCACGTATCCTTAGTATTACCTTTTACCTTCTGAAATTCAAGGCGCTCATAGTCACACTTGACTTTTTTAAGGAGATTGTTGCAAAAATTTCGGTAACGGGTAAATACAACTTTTTTAACTGCATTTTGATATGGCTTCAAATTTAGGTAATTAATTTAATTCACGTTTTATTTTCAGGTAAAACGTTTGTATTAATTTTTATCTAAAGTCTACGTTGGTAAAATTAAGACAACTAGGTTATTTATATTACACTCATATAAGTAATTGTTTCAGGCAGTATACCGCCGGCGTTGGGTCTGGTGGCATTGGCGTTGTCCCCAAAAGACATCTACATCGTAGAATCTTTGCTGATTGCGATCTGCTCCTTGAAGATAGCCAGCCATTCAGGATTTCAGGTAATGTTTAATTTTTGACCAAATTCTAAATTGCTTATCAATTCGCCGGCCCCGGGCAATAAAGTGGTAAACGCCGGTTACGCCCTTTTTAATGTTATTCGATTTGTGGCTTCTCTAAGTATCGGTCTATCACCCCTATTTTTTCATATTTTTAAATTAATATTTAGTTATAATAAATGATAATGACGGCTTTATTGCACGGAAAATTATCTAAAAACTAAAAATGTATTCAATATTCATACTGTACTCTATGAAACATAACACAAAAATCGGTGTCCATCAGCTTAAGAGTCCGTATACGAAATTTGCCGATTTCGCTGATTTAACAGACGTGATTTAACAGTTAAAATACAGTATTTCTATAAGTTTTAATGCACAACATGTAAGATAATTTCAATTATAATCTAATGTTGGAGCTAGATTTTTTTAAGTATTTTTAAATAATCCAACTCAAACCCGCGACAGTTTTGTGATTTTTGCTGTAAAAGGTTTAGAATATCACCTGTTTATGGATTGTATTGACGTCTTAACGGTATGAAAAAAATACAATGTACTGTTGAGAAAGTCGTCTATACAATGTTGGAATTACTTTTTACCACTTTAATATGAAATAGTTGAGTAAAAAAATATGCAACTCGGCAAAATTTTAGAGAAAATGGGCAAAGAATTGCTGTTAATTTCGGCAACTTGGAGCTGTAATTCATAAAAAGAAAACAACAGAAATAATCTATAGATACAATTCTATTCGATTCGAGAAAAAAGAAAAAAAAAACAAATTATGCCAAAAAACACGATTTATAAAACAACCTAAATCTCACATTATATTACTCGCCGCAAGGCGCAAGTCGGCAGTCCGCGCTTAAATAATACATAATATATTGTTAAGAGGCCGGGTACCCTTGGAATTTTTCATACAAACGTAATACCAAAATCATTTTCTCATACGAAAATATTTAACATGTTTGAGTTATTTTTCAGTTTAGAATAGTAATTACCTAGGTTCCTGCACAAAAATTTACTTCACTTTAATTTACTACACAATATTTAAACACAAAAAAAATTTTTTTTGTTTAAAATTTTTTTTAGTAAATTTACTACTCAATATTGAAACACTAAAAATAGAGTAAAACACTAAAAATATATAAATAAATAGTAAATTTACTACTAAATATTTAAATACTAAAAAATATTTTTTAGAAATTTAATAATTTGTAGTAAATTTACTATTTATTTAAGTATATATTTTTTAGCGTTTTACTCTATTTTTAGTGTTTCAATATTTAGTAGTAAATTTACTAAAAAAAAATTTAAACAAAAAATATTTTTTTTTTGTTTAAATATTTTGAAGTAAATTTTTGTGTAGGAACCTAGGTAATTACTATTTTAAACTGAAAAATAATTCAAACATGTTAAATATTTTCGTATGAGAAAATGATTTTGGTATTACGTTTGTATGAGAAATTCCAAGGGTACCCGGCCCCTTAATTCTAATAACTAACCCTTAATTTACTAGGTGAAATTCACTAACGTAATTAACTTCTGTGAGTCCCTGGGACTCACATATTTTAATTGTATGTTTTTATGAAATGAAACAAATTTCATCAACATTTTGTTTAACAATCTTCGTAAGTACTTAGTAAATTATAAGAATAATAACAAAACCAACCAAACTTCTAAGATCCTCTTGAAAATTAAAGAAAAGGCACTCATCAGTCTTATAAAACCATGATATATTTAAGGTTTCTCTAAACTATCAAATATTCTATAAATTAGAAGATCTTAACGTTTTTAAACCAATAAAGGTACACAAAATAAAATAAATATTAATGTATGCTTCTATACGTAGAAAAAAAAAACGTGCAGTGGGTTTCTACCACCATCTAAAAGCTACATCGACATATCTTTTTTGAGCAAGTAAAACATATCGGCTTCAGACATTTTGTGCACAGATAAGCAGTTTTTGTTCTCTTTTTGTAGTGGCATAAAAAGTAATAGTTTCCCTCCTAGCCAACTTGTTTCAGGGCGGCTCACATCTTCAAGAATGTCATTTTTTCGTCCAAATCTTCTTGGAGCTAGGCTTTCAGAATGGAATCTGCTCCATCTTCTCTTAGATTGATAAAGTAATGTTTTTTAGAGCCATTCTACAATTGTACAACAGAAAAATAAAGCATACATAATTTAAATTATAATAATGGTGAAAATCAAAATTTCAAAACTTTAATATAATAAAAATAATCATAACGTAATTCACTAGTATGAGTCCCTGGGACTCACTCGGCGTAATAACTCACCAAATATGGTATGTACGCACTCATCGTCTCGGCACCATGTCGCCCGCGTCACTACAGGAAGGTACTGAGACGTGGGGGAAACTAGCTGCTAAGACTTTTGAATTATGGCCGTTTAAAAATTTGATGTGAGTCCCTGGGACTCAGGAAGTGAATTAAGGGTTAATATATTGTATTTTTTAAAATCTAATAAGGGGAAAAAACCAAATAATATTTATGTAGCGAACCTTTGCAATTTCATATTCATCGGCAAAATTTCGTATTCGGAGCGTGCGAAGTGGGTGGAGGGGACAAAGAAAGCGATTGCCGCGGTAAAAATATGCAACCAATTCGGCTCAGATAGTATTCAAACAAACTTGTCAATCTTGTTTTGAAATTTTTAGAAATTGGCCTTAATTGTTTTTGTATCGTAGACTGCAAAAATAACAGCAAAATATAGGTAGTACAAATTTAATGTTTTTCCTAAATCCACTAGGAAATTAAATCAGATATCTGCTCTAAAAATGAAAAAGTATGTGATTCGATATAACCTAAAATTGCATTATCAGTCAAGTCAATTTTATTTGAGTTGCATTTTATAAAGAGTTTTTGAGAACATAACTATTGTTTTAGTGTTGATGGATCACCATGATGGTCTCCAAAACCCGACGACAAAACTTGCAGTGATCGTTTCATAGAATATTTCATTTAAATCCAAAGTATCAGGTGGAAGAAAAGTGACTCACAAATGACGATAAACCACTTAACTGATCTTTTAGAAGCTGGAGATAGAGTTTTTAATGAAAAAGGTTTTTCAAGTAAGCAAGTTTTAGATGAAAGGGGTAAAAAAGTTGAAATGATTATGCCCCCATTTTGAGCAAAACAAAACGAGTACCTACTCTCAAGAGGAAACCGAAAGGACTTATGATATTGCTCGAGTTAGAATCCATATTGAAAGCAATAATATTCTATGTTACTTATTTAGAAACTTATTGATTGAAAGTGTATAATTAATGCAAAGACTCAGAAACGTGAAAAATGTTTACAGTGTTTTAGTAAATTTTTGGTCTCCGATTTTCTCCAAGAGTATAATTAGTAATGTTGTAAAAAATAAATAAAAACAAGATTTTTAAAAACATTACATTTATTTTTTTCAAGTAACTAGATATTGCTCGTATTTTTGTTACTGATTAAAGCAGCAATATGTTTGCACTTGCCGCTCTGGTTAAAACGCAGCTGCCTTTTGCTCCAGCAACAATCACTATCATCTGTAAGAATTAATAATAATGTTTAGACTTGCTTTATCCAAATGTTTAGTTACGTTTTTTGGTCGGTTGAGTACTTACGTTTGAACTTGTTTTATAGGGTGCTAAAGTCACCGATGTTCGGCGAATTATATTGGCTCGTATTAAATAACATTGCCATTAGTTCTTAGCTCTTCTACATCCCTTAAATGTCCTGCTAACACCAATTTATTTCCTTTTAACATAGATTGGGCCTTGAAACTTATTGAGTGTTTTACACTCTAAAAACAAGTTTTTTTATGATTATATTCATTTTCCACAAGTATTTTCCAATTGCTATTCTATCACAACATTGTGATCACACGTTGTTATAGAATAGCAATTGGGCTTAGGACTCATAAGGCAATTGCGGCTTCAGAAACTTTGACGAATATCTGTCTGCCCTTTGCATTGGTACAGTGCACATAGTGAATAGTCTAGTTTTAATTTAAATTTAATACTTAAACAAAGTAAATAGTTAAAAGTGATCATCAAAACTCAAATATCAACAAAAGTCATACAGTCCACAATATTGTTTTTTAACTAAATATAACCCAAATATCATTAATTATTGGTCTAAATATATTTTATTTGCTATAATATTTACAAAATAAACAAACTCTTGTTCTTCTTCTTCTTCTTCTTCTTTTGGCGTAAGCCTCCCCACTTAGGAGTTGCCAGCGTCTGAGTTGAGGCGAAAAATATGTATATTATTATGCTCAGTTATAACGCAAACTGGTTGCCATGCACTGGGCACGGATGAGTGATGACTTCATGCGACCATGCAAATACAAGATATAATAATAAACCAGAAAAAAACCAGAACAAGCAAATATGAAGCAAAATATTGTTTCTTAGCCTTTAAATATACACGAAATACATAAACATATATACAATAAATAATTTAATATATAAAAGGAAGAGAATTCTAACTACAACTAGAGCCTAATGTGATTATGAGTCTATAAATGGAGAATATACTAACGATAAAATAGATTTAAGATTAGTGGGACGAAGAATATTAGGAGGAAGGTAATCGTACAATGCAAGGTTGTTTTCGCAAGCAAAAAATATATGGTCTGGAGAGCCTTCATCCAAGCCACATTCACACAATGAGCTTTCCCTCACCCTTATTTTAGCTAGAAATACCGGATTACAGGAGTGCCCCAGACGTATCCGACAGATAGTAGAGCAAACAGGCTTATTAGCTTTCAAATATTTATAAAACCACGGTCGACTAGGTACTGAATCTTGAACTTCAGCGTAAAAACGTCCTTTATTTCTACTCGACTCAATCCAAATAGTATTCCACTCCAAAGTCAAACGCGACTTGGCCAGAGGCAAAAGATCCTGACAAAAAATTTTGAAATTGCTTAAACCACCAGTCTTTGCAGCTTCTTTGGCATATATATCCACACATTCATTTCCTATTATCCCGCTATGACCAGGGATCCAAGCAAGTACAACCTGAATGTTGCTACAATAGCATTTAAATAGTAGCTCCCTAATTTTAAAAATTAAAGGAAACTTAAATTTACTTCTAAAGGGGTTTGACAAAATTGCTTCCAGGGAACTTTTACAATCGGACATAATAATTGCCTTGTTAAGCTTGTGCGATTCTACAAATGAGACGGCATCAAAAATCGCTAGAGATTCAGCATTAAAAACCGAGGAAAGCGAAGGCAATTTATTATTAAGGATGACATTAAATTTTGGAATCCACACGGCACTACCGACACAAGAAGTATCTGATAGTTTTGAAGCGTCCGTGTAAATCAAAGTCCAATCCTTAAATTTATCACTTATAATGGTATTAAATTGGTTGTTAGCAACGGGGGAACCCTTCACTATGGGTAAATTTAAAATAACATCTGGAGAAAATACAAGAGAGGAAAATGAAGCTTCAAACAGCGGATTAACTGAAAATTGGGCCACAGGACATGAAAGAGATACTATCTTTTGATAACTTTTCATAACACAGGGTAAACTTTTATGCGTCCAATAACTACTAGTTGAAAGATGTGAGAGAGAAGACAGCTTATTAATAAGAGGGTGGCAAGACCACTGGTAGACCTTAAATATGAACCTGTCAGACAAATACTGTCGACGTAGAGATAAAGGAGGTTCCACACACTCCACTTGGAGCGCATTAATGGGGGATGACTTCATTGCGCCTAAGACTACCCGTAAACATTTTGCCTGCAGCTTATCATACATTTTTAAAGCAAATTTGCTACAAGGCTCCAATAAAAAGGACGCATAATCCAAATGGCTACGAATTAAAGCATTGTAAATTAACCTTTGGACGTATGGGTGAGAACCCCACCAAACTCCTGATAATGATCAAACTCTTGTTCCTCTTGTTGTTAATTTTTTGACACGCCCCTGAAACATCGTTTGAAATATGTCACTACTGACGTACACGTTCCGAATACGGAATTTTAACAATAGCACAATAGACAACTACCAGGATATCGACTGCTAAGAGACGGACGATATGCGTCAAGCATATTATGTATCGTTTGTCTATGAAAGTAGTATCTGAGACAGATGACCCTATCTAGTTCGTCTGTTTGATTTCTAATAGCTCCTTGAGATAATTTATCATCATCAGCTTACATAATGCTCGTTACATCAATTTCCAGTTGAACCACATCGACATGTCGTCGAATTACTCTGGCACGATGATGAGTATCACCAACTTCATTTCCTACGTGGTCGCTTCCCTCGCACCCATCACAGCCGGACTTATACTTCAGGACGTGGTAATTATAAGTTCCATTATTGATCAAATATCCTTTTGTTCACTAAAGTTAATTTAAAATTAGCACCTAAAATATAAGAAAGAACTAACATTGAACTTAACGTTTCAGACGTCAGAACAGCAGTGGTGCACGGTGTTTTACGTCTCAGCAGCGTTCCTGTTCTTCTCGAACCTCGGTTACGTCATACTGGGCACATCAGAGAAACAAGACTGGGACAACCCGCAGGAGCCGAAGAAGGAGGACATGCGGGAAATGGAGCGATTTGTCGTCCAGTAGGTTGAAAATAATAGAATAGAACTTATTAATATTTATAAAATATTTTTTTTTTTTAATTTTAAATATTTATTTCTACTAAACATATTTTATTGCGTCATGAAACCAATGAATCCCAAAAACTTTTTGTTCTATTTATCCGGCGACCTGTTGATTCACAAAGACAGTGTTTATAGAAGTTTTTTAATGAATATGTTTCATCGTACGTCTCACACGAAGCTAAATAAAGGAATTTGAATCTAAACATGGTTTTTGTTTTCGTTTTGGTAAAATAACGTCTGAGTTGTTTCAGTAAAGCTCCCGTCTGTTTGTGCTGTATAATGTTATTGTTTTTAAAACATCAGCTTAAAACTCAATTCTATCTCGTTTGACCTAGACACATAAATAAAATACATTAATTTTGAAACTAGAATTTCAGCCAGTTTATAGAAACCCTTTTGAGATACTAATTGCTATTCTGTTGCTCGCTTCTTACTAATTATATTATTCGTTTGGTGAAGGTACCTATTTCAAATTTTGGGATAAATAAATGCAGATAGTAGTAAAATATTTTGCTCCATCGTTTTACGCGTCAGCAAGATAACACTGATTTATTTAATTGTGTCTTTTATCTTAGACGTAATTATTTATCTACTTTAAGAACAAAACACTATGAGTCCGTTTCAACACGTAATGTTGTGTAACCTCTTTACGAAGTTGGTTAAGTCGAATTTACAACTCGGTCGAGTTAACTGTGCACCTCGTTCTGTGACGTCATTACGGCGGTACCGCTTGCACAAATTCCAGCGGGGTGTGTCAAAGAATATAATATATGTCATAGTCATCTGGGTTAATCTGCGATTCGATTGAATGACTAGCGCATATTGTATTATCCCATGTTCAGTAAACAGATCTCGTACTCCTTTATTAACAAATTCCAGTCCATTATCAGTTCTAAAGTATTTTATCTTATGGTCTGTTATATTCTCAGCTTTATTTATGAAGTCCTTAATGCACACCTTCACTTCATCCTTCCTTTTCACAAAATGTACAGAACGATAGTTAGAGTAATCATATTTCATAATTACAAAATATGTGGACCCTATACTGATGGCACTTCCATGGGCCCGCATGTGTCTGCATGTATGATTTCACAAGGCCTTGCTTGTAGTTTTTGTTTTACTGTTGTCAAAAGGCACTTTATGTATTTTGCCTTCTAAGCAGCTTTCACACATAAAATCTGTATCAGTAGTCACTGAGATATTATTGTTTTACAATATACTGATTATTTTGATGAACAAGACGTTCGTGCCATTCTTTGAGGCTCAATAATTGCACTTGTGACACATTTGCGTTGGCCACTTCCCAGTTCCAGTTATAACGCACATCCATATTAGTAGGGGAGGTAGTGCTATCGTTTGCTAAGCCATTTCATAACGACCGAATTTTTGTCCAGCGGTAGCTTAATATTTATCAATCAATATAATCAGCGTCAGTCGCCGCACCCGTGGTGGAATGTTAACTGAGAGTATTTCAAAGTTGTAAAAAAAATAGTTACGAAAAGTGATGTTATATACCGAATGAAACTTTGGTGGATGATTATTGAGGTCATTTTTAACCAAAAAATCACCGTCAGCCGTATTGCAGACTGGGGATTCAATGTCAGTCGCGTTACTGAACATGTAAAACATTTTTGAATATAAAGTAATTTTATACCGTACAAAATTTATACATGTGAATGTTTCTACATTGCATATAATAAAGAAAACCATCAGTCACTAATACGTCGGTGGAAAAACCGTCAGCCAGCGATATAAGTTATAACCAATATAGCCCTACTTCGCGCTCAATGTATTCTTGGGCGTCGCGTAGACGACAACATCCAGCTGACGGCGATTTTTGTCTGAATTAACCATAAAATAATAGGCTACTTGACCTATTTTTTTTCTTCATTCTAATCGCTTCTTAATCATTCATTTTCACCAAAAAAACTAATATTTTAATTTTTTTAACAGTAGAAACCCATAAAAATGTAGATTGAAAAATATGCCTTTTATATGGCGCCAAAAACACTGTCCGCCATTGTACCGCCATAGTGTGATGTCATGTTTTTTGTATTTTATACTTTCTTTATTGAAAAAAGTTTTATGTGCTAAGCGTACGAGTCTAACAGTGCCAAAAAATTTGAAAAGAATTTAGAAATCATTTGTAATATTGAAGACTTTTTTAGAAAAGTTTTGGCCATTTCATTTCTCAACTACAATAAATGGAGATAATGTATAAAACCGATGTTTTATTTGAATTATTCAAGAAAATATAATTTATAAATCTTTCTAGGCTTATTCATATTATTTATGTACAAATAAACTTACATATAACGAGCACAATAAATAAAAAAGATATTAAATTACAAATGGGATGACGTCACATCCAAATCGGAAGTACCGCAAAAGCGTTTTCGTCAGTACAATTCCTATTTTCATAAAATCATATTTTCAAATCGACTTTATTTATCAATCATAAGCTTTTATTTGATGATAAGGGTGAAATACGGTTTCCTAGGCCAAGTTCTACTAGAAATATGCATTTTTTCAATGAAATTAAATATATGTCAAGTAGCCTATTGTCTCACATCCACCATTCCACCACGGGTGCGGCGACTGACGCTGATTTGATCGCTTGGCGAGTATCGCTGAGTCGATGTTATCTTCCGTAGCTCTTGTCGCTCAGCGACAAACAAGTGAAGCTAGTGCTCGCCGGCAGTGTGAACAGTCAGCGACCAACTGTTTGTATATACATCTCTTTTGTTTACACGGAATTTATATCTATCGTACGTTTCTTGAGCGAGAAAGTAACCGATAGTTAGTCGTTAATCACGCCATATATGATATAACATTGTAGTGGCGTCACCATTAAATTAGGATCATAATGGACGTGTCTAAAAATCCAATTTATAAATTTTACGTAACTTAATGCCTTTACAATGATATTCCGTTGGAATTTTTACCAATTCTTAACATTTACAAGAAATTATCTCAATCTCAAATTACGTTTCGTCCTGCAAAAGTTACTTCGTCACATGACGTTACTTTTGCAGGACGTAAACGTAAATTCAGATTGAGATAATTTCTTGTAAATCCTAGAATTGGTAAAAATTCCAACGGAATATCATTGTAATGGCATAAAGCTGCGTAAAATTTATAAATGGCATTTTTAGACACCTCCAATATGATCCTAATTTAATGGTGATGCCACTACAATGTTATCAACTGTCAGTGTCATAGGGACCAAGGTTCGCCGCGCCGAGTGTAAACATTTGCGAAACGGGAAATGTTGAAGAAAGGGAGAGAACATTCCCTTTCTCCAACAGACACTCGCGGGCAGGTCGCGGTTGTGTATTCCGTGTACGTGAAATTTACGTCTCGTCGCTCTCAGCGGAAAAGCAGAAACACCGTTGGGGTTTGTGTAGGTTTTTTTTTAAATTAAATAAGCGGGCAAGCGAGCAAACGGGTCACCTGATGGTAAGCAACTACCGTCGCCCATGGACACTCGCAACATCAGAAGAGCTGCAGGTGCGTTGCCGGCCTTTTAAGAGGGAATACGCTCTTTTCTTGAAAGTTTGCAGGTCGTATAGGTCCGGAAATACTGCTGGTGACAGTTCGTTCTAGAGTTTTACAGTGCGCGGAGGAAATTAACGCGAAAAACGCACTGTGGAAGACTGCCACTCATCAAGGTGATGAGGATGGTATATTTTTCGCGTGGGACGATGGCGAAAAGTTGCAGATGGTATGATTCCGAACAATTCCTCAGAACACTCCCCGTGATACAACCGATAGAAGATACAGAGTGAAGCTACATCTCGGCGTAATTCCAAGGGGTCCAAGCTGTTTGATACACTATGGCAGTCAACAATTCGAGCGGCCCTTCGTTGGATACGATCCAGACGGAGCAGTTGGTATTTTGGCGCTCCTGCCCAGAGATGAGAACAATATTTCATATGAGGCCGAACCTGCGCCTTGTAGAGTTGTAGGCGTTGGTCCGGACTGAAATACTGTCTCGCTCTGTTAAGAACACCAAGCTTTTTCGAGGCTAATTTGGCCTTACCCTCTAGACACTAGAGTCTAGATGATATCGGAACTGGACTTCGCTTGATATGTTGACGACAAGTATGCCCAGGCGCGACCTTCCGGGGAGTCCCCTATACCCCAGATTTCCGCGGGATGCGTTCATGTCATATTTTTATTTTTTTAGGGTTCCGTACCCAAATGGTAAAAACGGAACCCTATTACTGAGACTTCGATGTCAGCCCGTCTGTCCGTCTGTCCGTCTGTCTGTCTCCAGGCTGTATCTCAAGAACCGCTATAGCTAAACTTCTGAAATGTTTACAGATTGTGTATTTCTATTGGCGCTACAACAACAAATACTAAAAACAAAATAAAATTAATATTTAAGGGGGGCTCCCATACAACAAACCTGATTTTTTTTCGCTTTTTCAATCAACAATGGCAACAGGTAGTGTAGGGTTCAGCGTATCGATGAACTCGCACGTTGAATTGAGCCGTATCATCAATTTATTTGTGTAAATTTAAGCAATCTATTGGTATTTGGTAATAATAAAATCAATGTAATACCTGCCGGGCTAGCATACGGACCAGTAGAAATACGAAAGTATAGACAAACTGTGGAGAAAAACTTAAGGTGCCGTTCCGATCTTTTTTCGTTCCGAAAAATTCAATTAAAATGCCACTTTATGACAGACTATAGTCCTAAAAATTAAACTAATTTCCTACGTTATGACATAGACTGTCATAAAGTGGCATTTTAATTGAATTTTTGTCGGTCGCGATTAGCCGCGGTAAAGATCGGAACGGCACCCTAAGTTTATGTCCACAGTTTGTCTATACTTTCGTATTTCTACGGGTGGCCGTGCTAGCCCGGCTGGTAACACTAAAAAGTTGGCAACACTGTTTATTTATAATGGCGGCTTTGTCTCTTGAGTCTTGGCTTTGGTTGCGTTGTAATTGCAATGTATGTTGTGTTAATATAAGTTTTTCTTTTATTTTCACCACATATACCTTCAGGTTGTGGGCACATACACATATTAATCCTGCAAGATTTAAATCGAAAATACGAAATACGAAGTACGGCGGCGCGGCGTGGTGAACACGTTGTCGGGAAGTTCACTGCAAGAACTACTAGTTTCTAGAAGACTAGGAGGACTATAACAGGAGGGTAAAACTAAACACAATGGAAGACAAAGTGCCAGTTTCCACAATCAAGTTAGAAGGAGCGTCTAATTGGAATGTGTGGAAATTCCAATCCACCATTATTTTGAGGGGTCAAAATCTTCTAGGTATTGTAGAAGGCAAGGTGGAGAAGCTGAAGGGGGCAACGGAGAAAACAAAATGGGAACACCAGGATTCCAAAGCCCAGACATGGATAGTGAACAGAATCTCTCAACTCATATTTTAACCTGTACAACGTTTCTTTCAGTATAAGTATGAGGAAGGGACGGATATGTGTACATTTCTATCAAAAATAGAAGAGTTAAATAATCAGCTAAAGCAGATGGGAGAACAAATCTCAGAAAAAATTTGTCATAACTAAGGTATTAATGTCACTACCAGAAAGGTACAAACATTTTGTATCCGCGTGGGAATCAGCCCCGGATAGCAAGCAAACATAAGTAATCGCTCGCCCTCGCACACTCGCTTATCTATCTATCTTTTTTTTTTGTTGCGCCGGGGAAACCCTTTATGGGTGCCCCGGGTTGGGGATGTGCCTCAGTTAAGCTGAAGCACCCCGGGGGTATGTGGGACTCCCGACTCCGGGTTTACCCACTAAAACCACCTGCGGTTTGCCTTCAGCCGTATACGGAGAGATATCCTGGATCTGTCTAACACAGGACTCCCTCCACGACCGGCCGGTCTACCTCACAGGGACCGGACTTCCACCAAGTTAGGGAACGCTTAGGCAAACTAAAGCGTTCCCCTCGGCGCCGGCACTTGCTAAGCCGGGCAGGTTCCCATCCTGACCCGGAGCCCCGTGGGACGGAAGTTATTGAAGGTTCGCATAGCGACGCCTCCGCACTCCCGTCCTACGATCTATCTATCTATCTATCTAATCTAATTCTATCTAATCTAATCTAATATGTTATATAAATCTCCTGTCACGATGTTTGTCCGCGATGGATTCCTAAACTACTTAACCGATTTTAATGTTTATTTTTTTGAAATGTGTGCGTTTTCCCAACTTGAGAAATAGGATAGCTTCGATCTTTAATTATAGTCGCAATTTTATTTTATTGCAAATTATTTGTCTATAAAGAGCGACCATTGTTTATGCGACGCGAGTCACGGGATAGCGATGGACGTTGCCATGGTGACATACTTATTTAGTCACTAATTCAATAAAATAATAAGGGTGATATACTTTATAAAATATGGCAAAGAAACGTTTGCCGGGACAGCTAGTTATATTATAATTTATAGCCGAGCTACACAAACTACGCACTCGCTCCCTGCGTCTCGCTCTCGTTCCTAGTTCTAGCTCTACTCGTTATTCGTTAAGGCCGTCCCCCGAGCAAACAACCTTGACCATACATTTGCCGCGTTGCCGAGATCGCACCAAAACCCTATTTTTTTACTTATCTTAGTTCAAAATTGTCCTAAAAAAATTAAAATGGAGAATATGTAGTTTATGATATTGTTGATATAGGCGTGTGTTTCAAATAAAAGTAATTTGTAAATACTAAGGAGATGCTGAATGGATGCTTGAATTTTAATAAATTGGTTTTACTTTGGAAGCTGATATCATGAGTATAATAAACAAAAATATAAAATTTAAAACGGAGAAAGGAATGTTGATATTATACTGAAGATTATTTATTGCTGTATGTTTATTATAACTTTGTATCTTTCAAATTATGAGTTTATAAGGCTTTAAATACGGTAAATTACGGAATCTCCGCAGGGAAGGCCCTTAGTCGTTTCCGGTGGGACAAATGCTTTACGTGTAACTCTAAATAAGGACGTCCAGTCATTATAGAGTTGTGGTCTCCAACATTTTTTTCATAATATGGGCCACAAACATGTTTTGGTCTTCGCGGGTCGCAACTAATAAATTTTAGGGTGAAAAAATAACGTTATTCAAAATTAACGATTTAAAAGTAGAAAACAATTTACGACTTTCACGACGACTTTTCACTTTACATTATTTTGCCGGTGGGCGTAAATTTTAAAATGGTTTAAGGGAGCTACGGAGATTTCGTAATTTATCGTATTTAAAGGCTTATAAACTCATAATTTGAAAGCTACAAAGTTATAATAAAAATACAGCAATAATCTAAAAAAAATAAAGCAATATTTTTTTTAGATTATTGCTGTATTTTTTTCCCCGTTTTAAATTTTATATTTTTGTTTATTATACTCATGGTATCAGCTTCCAAAATAAATCCAATTTATTAAAATTTCAAGCATACATTCAGCATCTCCCCTCGGATTTACAAATAACTTTTATTTGAAACACACGCAAATAGATCGACAGTATCATAAACTACATATTCCCCGTTTTTATTTTGTTTAAGGACAAGTTTGAACTAAGATGAGTAAAAAAATAGGGTTTTAGTGCGATCTCGGCAACGCGACAAATGTATGGCCAAGGTCGTTTGCTCGGGGGACGGCCTTAACAGCACGCGGGTCACAGATAAAGTCCCGGCGGGCCGCATGCAGCCCGCGGGTCGCGGGTTGAGGATAGCTGTTATAGGGGGCTGACCTCGGAAAATCGACATACCTAGTATATTACCACCTTTAAAACTTGTATTTTTTCATCCTAAGACAGTTCTCAAAATTCACATATAATTGGATGCTCGCAAGTTTTAAAATCAGGGGTCAAAGTTAACAAAAATCGTTTTTTTTTAACATTTTTTGCATATTTTGCGTTTTCTATAAGTTTAACGCTATTTCTATTTAACATTTTTTATACTGTAAACTGTTTTCGAGATAGAGCGCGTAGAGTGCGCGGTCAGAGAATTATCTGAGGTCAACTGGTAATCTCGACCAAAAACGTATTCCTGGAACCTATCATGACTATAATATTATTTTTACCACCTTTAACACCTTGCTCTAGATGAATTACTCAATACATTAATATTCTGTAACTGCAAATGTGGCTGAGGGGCATGTGGCTCAAGATGTGGATGTAGGAAATCGGGGTTAAAATGCTCTTTAGCTTGCAGCTAGTGTAATGAAATGAACCTGCGAGTTTCTTACGCCGGTTCTTCTCGTCGGGTTAGTTCCCGAACCGGTGGTAGGCATCATGTAGACTTTCAGAAATATTTGCAAAAATTTATTCTGAATAAAAATTTTTGAGTTTGAGTTTGAGTTTGAAAAAGGTGAAAAGACTACTTTGATAGCCAACTCTATGTAGGTACCCATAAACACCCTAAAGTATTATCGCTTAGTTTTGTTTCACTGTGTATAATACTATGTTATAGCTTAGTATAAATTCCACCACTTATATTTTATATTTTTATCAAAATTATTTTTTTGTAACGGAGTTATGTTTGAACTCGTTACACGCTTATTATAATATATATATATATATATATATGTACATATTTTGGAAAAACCTGCCAAATATTGTTCATTATCTAGACTACATTTAAAATTATAATTCACAATATTAGTAGTTGAAATTATAGTTCACGAGATTATAACAATAAATATTTATATGTATAAAATATTCAGCTGATTATTTCGGTTTATTATTCGATTCATTTAATTTTATGTATCGCTAAACACGTTCCGAGAATTTTAATGAATTTGAAATGTCGGTTTTTCTGTTTGTGTGCGTCAAAGTAAACAAAGTGTGTGCGATATGACGACGTGTGAAATAGATTGTGACATCAAACATAAAGGTAAAAATAAAAATAAACTTTTTGAATCATAATAAAACCTATTCGAGAAGTGCATTGGTAATATATTATTTAGTGACGTAATGACGCGTCGAGTCGAGGTCTAATCTGTCATTCCCAAACCTTGCATTCAAAAGCTACGCGCGTTTTTTTCCGTTTGCGCGGGCGGAATAAACATTAAGTAAGATATTAATTAATAAAAGTAATGAAGAAAACATCCACAACTTTTTTGACAATCTGTCAAAAAAGTTGTGCATAGCCTATCCGGCACTTTATCAGGAAGTGGTGAAACATGCCCTAAGATTTCTAATTGTATTTATTTGCTGTGAAAACACAGAAGAAACAAAAAAGATAATTTTTGGGATATTTCTGGGGTTATGTTATGACTAAGTGCAAAACATTTAATTTAATTTATTGATAAAAAAAGCTGTGGCCTGGGTATACCTTGTTCAGCAGTGGGACTGTAAAGGCTAAAAAATACGCTTTCACCGCTACGGCTGCTACTATCACAGTAGACTTTGTATGAACACACACACATTGTAAAATTTATGGATTTGTTTCGTTACATTCTGTATATTGTGTTGATGTTTTTTTGTTACTCCTGCCTTCATACGAATTCAAACGGACAGTGATGAATCATTATAAGAGCCGTCTCAAGACGGAATAGACCAGGGGTCACCAAATAGCGGACCGCCGACCCATTGTGTGCAGACCGAGCATGTTAGAATTGGGACTTCAACATCTCCAGGATTTAATGTCAATATAGAGCAGGGGTTCCTAATCTTTTTCAGCCTGCGGCGCACTTATAATACAATATATTGTCACGGCACCCTACTCTACCAAGCTATTACACAAATATACATAAATGAACACCTTTAATAATTATTGCTACGTTATGCAGGTAAATAATAATAAACAAATATTTAATCATCTGACTGCTTTGTATAATTCATATTATATTTTTATTTTATAATATTTGTGGTTATGGATAATGATGGAGCATCGACTCACGGCGCCCCTCTTGCCTTGCCACGGCGCACCAGGGCGCCGCAGCGCACAGTTTGGGAACGCCTGATATAGAGTATAGCTTTTACCAATTTCACTCCAAACTTCAGAGCGATATTTAGCTACAAAAATAGTTAATTTTCTCATTGATATTTAAACAAAATATACCTTTGTAATATCCGTAATTACCGTTGTTTAATACGTCATATTTTTTTTAATGTGTGGACCGCGAATGTCATTTCATGTCTAATGGACCCCGAGCGAAACTAATTGGTGACCCCTGGAATAGAAATATTTTGGCGCGCAGTTAGACTTTTCCTTGTATTGATATTAAGTTAAGTATATCAATACAAGGAAAAGCATATAATTCATAGTAATAATATAAATGAAAAAAAGTGTCTGTCTGTTACCTCTTCACCCTCAAATCGCTGGACCGATTTTGCTGGGCATGGAGATACTTTGAGTCCCGAGAAAGGACATAGCGAGGGTATAGTGCTAAAACCCAATAAGTGTCAAAAAATCAAAAAATGCTTTTTTAGTCCATCTTGATCAGTTTTTTGCGCTCTTTCTAGTAGTGTAATCAAATAAGCAGAATTCACAGTGTAAAGAAAGTTAGTTGAGGTAAAAACCCAATAAATTGCCCTTTCTTAGCCCTGACTGAGAAACTAAAACACAATAAAGCGTGTTAACTTTCGAAATCCTTTTTTACTTTAAGCTAAAACCACAAAATATGATTTATCTGTATTAAGTATTTACAGTTTTCAATTAGAATTGCATAAAGGCTTATGGTAATAACCATTATTCGTTTTTATTGGATTTTAGCTTTAGTTAAATAAATAAGACAACCCACAAACCAGAAATACTAAAATCAAATAAAAATATTTGTTGGCTTTTACTGTTAAATTATATTTCTAAATTAACAGTTAATTTTGCTAAAACCGTATAACTAAATATAGTTACCTTACCATACCTACTGTCTGTGTTGGAGCGAAGTAATAATTAATGGTAAAAATCAGCCAAGTGCAAGTGGGACTCACACACGAAGGGTTCCGTACCGTTGTAGAGCAAAAATAGGCCCAAAATTGTGTTTTTTGTATGTAAGCCCCCCTTAAATTTTTATTTTATTTAAATATTATTATTAATTAAAGTACACATACATTTAAGGCCTTTGTGAAAATTTCAAGTGCCTACCTATTGCCATTATTGATATTGAACAAAAAAGGCCGAAAAATTCACGTTTGTTGTATGGCAACCCCCCTTAAATATTAATATATTTTTGTTTTAAGTATTTGTTGTTATAGCGGCAACAGATATACACAATCTGTGAAAATTTCAGAAGCCTAGCTATAGCGGTTCTTGAGATACAGCCTGGCGACAGACAGATAGACAGACAGACCTTAGTAATAGGGTCCCGTTTTTACCAAAGGGGTACGAAACCCTAAAAAGGTACCTAGTTGTGAGATAGGTACGTGTCTTTATTACTTTTTATCAAAGTAATTACCTAAATCACACATTTTTTTATGATATCCGCAGTAGGCAAAATAGGAATCAAAACATTTCAGCACTTTTGCTCTGGGCTGTTCAAAAATTGACCACTTATTTTTGGAAAGTGGTCATACTTATAATATGGAGGTCGACTCCGTGCATCATACATGCAGCTATTAAAGCAGCGTGAGTGAATGGAAGAAGATTTTTACAGACGCTAGCCGCTTTTCACGGGTTTTTTTTTAATTTCTTAATTTAATTTTATTTTATGCTTTTTTAACTTGTGTTGATTATAGTGCAGAATAATCCCTATCAACAGGATCATATCCCTATGATTACCATCTATTCATGAAAGTCCTTTTCGATAAGGCCATTAATATGAGCCCAAACACTAAACCTCCAATTTAGGTTTATAAGGAGCTCGGTTTTTATATTATAATCCAGGTGATGCTGCAGCAGCAGCATGTAAATATTTACTGTTTATCTACGTCTTACTGGCTGAAACCTCTGCTCTAAGTTGGCGAGGAGTTGGATATCCTATTGAGTACCAGGTGATACTGCAGCACCAGGTCAACTTTCCATTAATGTGTTTATGTATAGGTATAGTATATTCACAAATCACAAATGTTACGAACTATAACACCCCTCTTTTGGTCGGGGATTAAAAATGAAATATTAAACCCATCAAAGTAGGACTGCAAGTTTAATGCTAACGGCCTTTCATGAACCAGATAAACCCTGATTTTTCAGCACTGAGCAAACCTGCTCAGTGCTGAAAAATAAAAAAAAATAATTCATCATCATCAACCGATGATAATGAATTATAGCTAAGAACACTCTCGAATCTCGATCATGTCAGCTTTTAACAAAAAAACTAGATCAAAATCGGTCCACCCGTTTGGATGCTACGATGCCACAGACAGACACACAGACAGACAGACACGTCAAACTTATAACACCCCACTTTTTTGAAGGGGCTTAAAAATCCAGAGCAAAACGATATTCAAAGTTCAAACCCACCTTCAGTTAATTTACATGAATTACCTGAAATAGAGCTTTCTACGAGCGTATTCCTATTTAAGTATCGCAAAAAAGAAGGATCTCATGAAAATGTGCGAAAAACTTATTACTCCCGAAGAACTCCATGCGTGGATACGAGATATGAAGACACACAGCCAACAACCGGCTTTTGAGAGTGAGGAGGAGTAATAAATAGTACTGTTTTTTGTTAAATTTCTTCAAAATAAATTGATTAAAATACAAAATACGTCTTATTTGTATGGACGAAAACCCAATAAGTCGGCACCCTACGTAAGTTATATATTTTTTATAAAAAAATTAACCACTTTAAAGACTTAAAAATATGTTTTTATTTTAAAAGAATGTATATGCTTTTAAATTAAATATTAATTTTGATATTTTTATTTGAATTAAATTTGTATTTTTGTTCTTGAACCTTTAACATTGAATATCTCGAAAGTAACAATTTCACACTTATTGGGTTTTAGCACTATACCCTCGGATAGTTTTTATCCCGGAAAATGTTATGGTTTTTTATATTTTTTCTTTGCTGATTTGCATCATGTTCAGGAAGTTTTGGAAGGATGTTAGGCTTCATAAAACAGGGAAAGTTACTTACCGCACGGATTTCTAAATAGTAACTACGAAATGCTTATGAGTATTCACTTTTGGGACCTCAGCGCTTGCCACAGCTTCGTAAAAGGGTTTGTATTAAGGGTTGGAGTGAATATAATTTTAACAGGGATTTTACACTGTGTCTAAATGACCCGGTGAACTTTATATCACGTTCCTCCTGATATAAGCCTTCCCTGAATTTCCACGAATTTTTTAAGTCCAAAATTAGCTAAATCGGTTCAGCTGTTCTGGAGTTTCACGAAACCAACAAAAACTTGAGAGGTATCAAGGGACACCCGTATGGAACTAACAACGCCCAGGAATACTAACAACGGCACTTTTGTGGAATTGTTTATTTCCAAAAACGCCATTTAGTTTTAGATTATACAGGTATATTACCAACGCCCTCTGCCCCTACTATGTAGATTGTAGGTACTAATAAAAAAGTGTCGAGGTCAAGTTTCGTTCTGTCTAGCCTTCTTTCGCAACGCCGAACGCGCCATACGGAACTTCGTTCCAAAAATATTTTCATTTAAGTATTATAGATATAACATATTAAATGTATTTTTGCCTGTTAAATCCGAGCAAAGCAACATCTGTGTTGGTTAAAAAATAATTTTTCCAGTTGTAAACTGCCGGCATCTGTTGCGGTCCCAACTCACAACTGGCCAACTACCCGCCAGCCCGCAGAATACTTGCGAACTGCGCCATTTGGACAACAATGTTCTATTTCATGGAAATGAGCTTAAAAATACACAATAAATACTATGCCCAGTGTTTAAGGTTATTTGACAGTACGTTCGTAGCATTGATGTTACAAGTTGTATCAAGATTCAAGATATTATTACACATTGTATGATGTATCATTACAATTCACGCATTGTAATGCTTGGTTCCCCTCCTTCACTGATGTAATGCTCGTATCTGTAATGTTACATTACAAGCAAATGCTCCCGGTGAGGGGGCACTTTTATACCAATCCAGTAATCCATCATCCAATCCAACGCTTGATTGCTATTGGAATAATGGAAACGGGCACTGGAATTTGATGCTTTTCCGCGCATTCCGCAACGCACCTGCAATTCTTCTGATTACTTGCTTTACATCAGGTGACCCGTTTGCCCCCTAATTTTATAAAAAAAAACATAATATCAAAACTTACCCCTCCATTTGTAAATCATAAATCATAAGAATTGACGTCATAAAACGAGCGTCGCGAAGTTCGTTTGAGAGGCTAATTTTATGCTCGCTCGTGAGGCAGCCGTAAACCCGGTGTTAATTTATCGAGCTGTAGGTTATTAAATAATTTTACTGCCGCTTCGGTATTCCTCCTACTATTCATAAGTTTGAGAAATCATTAATCCCATAAGCGTAATATTATGAGAGCGATAATAATTTGTCTGTCACCTCTTAACGCTTCTGATTTTGATGCAATTTACTGGTAAATATACTTTGGCTCTCGGGATAGCGGATTTTTTTTATTGTAATACCCGTGTGATAAAAGTGCTGACAACATATTCTATTCTTGACTATGTTCAGATTTGCCCTCAGCGAATTTTTAACACGACAAAAAAGAGGGGTGTTATAAGTTTGACGTGTCTGTCTGTCTGTCTGTTTGTCTGTGTGTGTATCTGTCCGTGGCATCGTAGCATCCAAACGGGTGGACCGATTTTGATCTAGTTTTTTTTGTTTGAAAGCTGACTTGATCGAGAGTGTTCTTAGCTATAGTTCATCATCATCAGCCTGCTCAGTGTTGGACAATCAGGTTTTATCTGGTTCATGAAAGGCCGTTAGCAACTTGTAGTCTTTTGATGGGTTTTATATATTTTCATTCTAGTTCGTGACATTTGTGAATATACAATATAAGTATACACATAATAATGGAAAGTTGACCTGGTGCTGCACCATCACCTGGCAATCAATAGGATATCCAACTCCTCGCCAACTTAGAGTAGGTAGAGGTTTCGTGTTTGGGCTCATTTTAATTGCGACAACCAGTAAGAAGTAGACAAACAGTAAATATTTACAAGCTGCTGCTGCAGCATCACCTGGATTCAATAGGAACCGAGCTTCGTATGAACCCAAAGTGTCATGTTTGGGCTCATATTAACAGCCTCATCGAAAGGGACATTGATAGGTGGCAATCATGAGAATACTTACGTTTCTGTTGATAGGAATAATTCTGCACTATAACCAACACAACTTTAAAAAGTATGAAATAAAATTAAATTAAGAAATTAAAAAAAAAACCCCGCCAAACAACTTTAAAAAGTATTGAAATAATATTTACTGCCTTTAAGTTCAAATAATTCCTAACTTGTGTAAAGTAATATTTTAGTCCATTATTGTTGTCATCGGGGGACCGCTAATATAGATGTTTGATTTCATTCATAGTGAACAATCGAGATAGTCAGCGACTTGGCGGTTGTATGTTGTAGTTTACTTGGCGGTCCCCCGACACACCGTGACAGCAATAATGGACTAAAATATTACTTTACACATGTTAGGAATTATTTGAACTTAAAGGCAGTAAATATTATTTCATTACTTTTTAAAGTTGTGTGGCGGGGTTTTTTTTAAATTTCTTAATTTAATTCATATTGGAGAGCGTGTGGAGAGCGATGTTTCGGAACAAAATAGCACGACCTTACAATAAAACAACATGTGTACTTAATTCTTTCGGTGTTGCGTCTCTCACTTACCGACACAATATGATCGGTCTGTTGGTCTGTGATTCACTTAGGCTGGTATGAATAGTACTTAAGATGCATCTCGGTCTCAAGACACGGTTCAGGCTTTGTGATTGGTTGACTGTCAAAATTTGGACCAATCACAGAGCCGAACCGCGTCTAGTACTGACTATTTATACGAGCCTAAGTAAAAATTAAACTGAAGACGAATTTAAACGTATACACTATTGACTATACAGTATACATATTATTGATATACTTAATTTATTTACTTAGGTGCATCTAAGGTGCTGTGTACATAGTACATAATACATACATTAAAAAAAGTTAATGATATTACAATGTCATTCTTCAGTATTATTTCAGTTGCACCGATTGTTGGCTGCAGATTCGTTTGACTACTAAAAGAAGCACAGTCACTAAATTTTTTAATAAAATTTCATGACAATCGTTCAGGGCTTTCATAATTCAGCATGATCGTCTAACAAAATGAAATTGAATTACTGATGTATTTAAAAATTAGTGAGTTAATATCAACGTATTTCCGTAGACCATAACGATAATAACGTTTAAGTATATATCGGTAATATTAATGAGGTGATAAAATGACACCCGCGTATTCTACGACGCTAAGCAGTACCATGGATAATATGCCTGAAGCGAACGGATTAAAAGGTTAGACACAAGTTGACTGAAATTTTGACAAGAATTTGCGGTGCGTTAATAACGGCAGCAGGATTTAAAAAAAATAGACAGAGTGTGAGTTGTGATTATTGAATATAAATAAAATATTTTAGATAAATAACAAAAAATTAAAACCGACTTCCAAGGTAAAAACAATAGTAATATGAACTAAAAAGTATTAAATAACTCTTACTCTTTAATAGTGCCTTTTTCAGAATTCGTCTAAATCTCAACTATTTCTGTACATACTACAGTCTTCATTATTTTGAAGTCGGTACCAGCTAATTTATTCGTGAGTTCAGTAATGTCAGAACTTAGAATATCTGAAACTTTTGGGACTGGTACCGACTTCAAAGTAATGAAGACAGTATGTACAGAAATAGTTGAGATTTAGACGAATTCTGAAAAAGGCACTATTAAAGAGTAAGAGTTATTTAATACTTTTTAGTTCATATTACTATTGTTTTTACTTTGGAAGTCGGTTTTAATTTTTTGTTAAAAATAATAATTTCACTCTTTTTAGTTATGTACAAAATAAGGATTTATGCGTAAATAATTTATACGAATGTTAACTATTCACATTATGTTACTGTTTAAGCGAAATTGTGGTAAATGCTTGCAGTTATCTAAGCGATGCTGCAATTTCCAAACTTTTGGGACTTTTGGGTTTCTGGGGTTAAAGGTTCAGGAGTTCTATTCAGTGTCTTTGGACCAAGAGACACCTTCGTATAAAATTTCTCTTATTCGTAACGTACTATGTTTAACTTACTAGAAACAACATTTTAACCACTATGAGTGTTTTAATAAATTTCAAGGATTTCCCTCGATTGCTCATAGATCCCATCATCAGCTCACCACTTTCGTAATTGTTATACAAAATTAAGATTATATCTTATACAACAACACGGGAATTTTGAAAATCAGTCCACAAACAGCGAAATCATCATCAAAAACAACTGCTTCGATGCAAAATATCGCGAAAAGTACCAATAATTGGGTCATAGTGTAATGACCAATGGTATAATTATGGTTGTGATGATGATGATCAATCATCAGTGTTGGCTTATGCTTTCAGTTGTTTAAACAACGCCGAAATCCCCGAACCTGTACCTATAAGCATTCAAAAGTTCTGTTCGGTACCTTCGGATCCAGGGTATAACCTGGTGCGTTAGTCTTACTTTTTGGTAGCATTTACCTCAAATGCTTCAGAAAAAATCGAAATCACTTTATGTTCCCATACAAATTTCAAGGAGTCCCCTCGATTACTCATGGATCTCATCACCAGATCATCACTTTTATGAACATGGTACCAAATTTGAATCAAACCCTATACAACAAAGAAAGAATTTTGAAAATCGGACCACAAACGGCTGAGTAATTGTTGAACATACATAAAAAAAAATACATACAGCCGAACGTATTACCTCCTCCTTTTTGGAAGTCGGTCAAAAATGACCGCCTAGTTAAGTCTTCTTGTTAGTTTTTATTAATCGTAGCTTCTTATGAATTAAAAACACTAAAAAGGCCAATAAAGAGCAAAAATATATTTTTAGAAAATATGATTACCACCCTCGACTATCGCAACATGAAGAACTATTATACGAATCAAAGTACTCCGCCTACAGAAAAAATCAAAAAGCAGAGACTTTTAAAGCTTAAAATTTTACTTGCTCTGCATATTGTATGTAAGTATGTTCGTTCGGGTGGAATCTTTGAACTCAATTTTGAAGTAGATAAAGACATCTACTTCAAAATTGAGTTCAAAGATTCTACCCGAACATACGGATTGAACTATAATGTTGTATTATACACGTTTGGTTTGGATAACAATACATGATAAGGTGTGTGACATCATTCTAAAATGGACATAGCAAAAGTAAGCTCCAAGCTGAAATAGATAGCGCATTCTCCCAAACATCCAAGTCAAGGTGAGGCCGGGCATTAGCCTGCTGTTATGGTGATAATCATTTAAGATCTTAAAAAATGTTTTATAATGGTGTTATAAGTTTAAGTTAAAAATAAAAAATAAAAAGATATTTTTAGGGTTCCGTACCCAAAGGGTAAAAACGGGACCCTATTACTGACTCTTCGATGTCTGTCCATCTGTCCGTCTGTCCGTCTGTCTCCAGGCTGTAACTCAAGAACGGTAAGAGCTAGAGGGTTGAAATTTTCACAGATTTTGTATTTCTGTTGCCGCTATAACAACAAATACTAAAAACAAAATAAATTAAATATTTAAGGGGGGGCTCCTATACAATAACCGTGATTTTTCAAACAATTTTTTGCTCGGTATCAATGATGACAACAGGTAGGCACTTGAAATTTTCACAAAGGCCTTAATTATATATTATGTACTTTAATAATTAGTAATAATATTTAAATAAAATAAAAATTTGAGGCGGGCTCCCATATAAAAAACACAATTTTTGGCCCATTTTTGCTCTATAACGAACGGTACGGAACCCTTCATGTGTGAGTCCGACTCGCACTTGGCCGATTTTTTTTTTAATTTTAGGTCTTTTGATTTTAATTTATAATTCTGGATCCAGGATGGGGCTACCGTCACCAGCAGTGTCTGGTGTTGTTCTTCATGGTGATGGTGGCGTACAGCATGCGCTCCTGTATGGGGGTGACGCTAGTGGCGATGGTGGACCACACCACCAACTTGACGCTGGTTGAGTCCAACGTCGTCACCACGGAGGAACCTGAGGCGATGGGCAACGGCACCGCGGCAGCGCTGCTCTTGTTGCCACCGGTAAATTGTGGCTTGATGAGGATATATAAAATAAGTGGGGCACTCGGTTTCTGCCGCGGTACAGCTATTACATAGTATTTTTTATCAAATAATATGCATACGTCTAGTCGCACGTACATAAACACCGTGCCGAAGTCTGCGGAACTGAAACGACGTTAGACAATGCAATATGCATAGTAATGTTGCATCGCTGTACGAGTCGGAATAGGTTGTGTTAGGTTTGTTTTCGTTACAGAATTTCTCGATTTGGTCGCCGCGCTCAAATCCTGCGATAATTAAAACTTATTAATCGGGACTTAACGCGAAAAGCGAAATACGCGAAAGAACACAATATAGCCGCAGTAAAAAATCGCCAGACAAATAACTCTGCGGTAGCAGAACATCTGCTTGATATGAGGACTAATCACTGGATGGAACTACACGATCCCAAAATCCTCTCTACGGATCGTCATTACCACACGAGAGTAATACGTGAAGACATTGAAATTAAAAAGTACAAGAATTTTAATCGTGAGGATGGATTTAAATTGTCTCCAGCCTGGTATCCAGTGATTAATAAGTGTAAACCGCGTGTGTCACCTTTATCAATAAATGTAAACCCGGATACAGTTTAGTGTTGTATCATGTGTGTCGCAATGAACCTACTGACTGTAAATATACTGGAACACAAATGTTGGACAACTCGAGGGTAGTCGAAGATCAGACGGCCCGGTGCAAACGAACACGTCGCGCGCCTGCAGTCAACTCGTGACCGCGGCCGCTGCAACACGGCCGAAACATCGAGAAAAAGTATGTACTCGTAGTAGCATTACTATATTTTAAAGAAGTCGCGTTAGGTCCCGATTAATAAGTTTTAAATATAATGCGACCGCGAAAGTTTAAAATGTTAAACTATGCAATAGCTTAATAGTCGCTGATAGTTATATGGTATACTCGTAGAACTTCTGAGTCTTAATTATTAACTACCATTAGTTTCTACTGATATGAGCTGATATAAACAGTGACGGAGATCAGACCCTAGTTTTTTAAATTATTCAATTGGTAAATATAGTGAAAGAAGATTCATTAGTGTTAAACTTGAATTTTAACAAAAAACTAGTCCAATTAATAACATCTTATAAAATTTCACAGTACCCCCAATTCCAGTGGGACAAAAAGACTCAGGATATCATCCTGTCATCGTTCTTCTGGGGCTACATGCTGCTGCAGATACCGGCTGGTCAGCTGAACCACATATTTGGCCCGCGCTTCATGTTGACCATGGCATTGATGGTCAATGGAATAACAGCTTTGCTACTTCCTTGGGCAGCTTATTATGTGAGTGAATAATACTGTGAATTATGATATCCTTGCAGTGGAAGAATAACATTTAAATGCCCGAGCCGACACAGCTGAAAATTGTCGAGAAATTATACATATGCACAACAAAAAATAGTTTTCTGCTTAAGAACTCCTGTGTAGCTCTGCACCTTGTTAAAACAAAACCGGTTACTGAAATCGATGTGGATCCGTTTATTCGCGTAACAAGCCTTCCGTCTTTTCATGTACCTTCGAAGAAATGGATTTATAGGCACGTTATTTGGTTTCTGTCTAAGCTTGACATATTCTTACCGAACTACTGAGATCTACCATCTGCCTTAAATCAAATTCTTTGATAGTACGATAAGGTATGCCAATAATTCATAAATATATAATTTTCCAGGGTGGCTGGATCGCCGCAGCCTTGATGCGCTTCGTCCAAGGTCTCGGTCAGTCGTGTATATTCCCGGGCATGCACTGTCTGTTTGGCAAGTGGACGCCGCTGGAGGAAAGGGGACGACTAGCGGGATGTGCGTATGGAGGTAAATTGCTTTTTTTCTAGTTGGGGAAACAGGAAAAAATAAATGATAATAAAAACTAAAACACCAGAAGTAGAACCTGTTACGAAAAATAGTGTATGTGTTCATTGCTAAACAAACAAAATAACGTAGCCTTGGCACAAATATCTTAACTAATTTGGCGATCTTTAATTTCATTTCACCGATCTGGTAACAATTTTGCCAACCACCACGTCATTGCATTACATATTATTATAAACAATCACCCTAGGTGATGAAGAAATACTAACTTAGAAATTAAGACACCTTAATCCTTCAAGTCCCATAAGAGCACTGGTGATCGCGATAACAATAGAATAACAATAGATTTCCAAGAATCCGCGATCGAAGGATATGCTTAATCCTTAATCCGATGCTAATCTTTGTCCAGGACAGGCATTGGGGCTGGTGGTGGGTCTGCCGATCAGCGGATACATCGCCGCTTCCCCCCTCGGATGGCCGGGAGTGTTCAGATTCTACGGCATCCTGTGTTGCGTCGCAGCCGGCATTCTTTGGTGGATTTGCGCGGACAGTCCCGCGAAGCATACCAGTATATCCGAGTTGGAACGAATGTATATCGAAAAGAATTTGGGGCAGTCCAGGTTCAAAAAGGTGATTTTTGTTTTATTCCATAATTTTAGGATATTTTAAAATAATTGGAATGTGTTATAGAAACTCGATTACAAATATAAAATTGTGCAAGAAGCAGACATGAATGTTTTTTGATATTTTCAGTTGAGATATTAATCCTTCGATCGGGCATTTTCAAGAGGAAATGCTATTGTATCTTATTGTTGTCGCGATCACCGGTACTCTTATGGGGCTTGAACGATTATTAACGTGGTATTAAAAAATGACAGGTTCCCCCAGTACCATGGTGCAGGATACTGAAGTCTCGAGGTCTGTACGCGATCATGATCGCTCACATCGGCCAGAACTTCTCCCACGTCACCATTTACTCAGAAGTCCCGTCGTTTATGGACAAAATCATGCATGTCAATATAAAAGCTGTAAGTACCTACTATAAAATATATTGATGGATGAAGGACAAATAAAATTTAAGCTAATTCTATTACTGTTCGTCTAGACATGTTAGGAAAATATTCCTTGATAGTTCTGCGACTTGTAAATTATTGTGATCATGCATCTCAATGTGATCATGTAAATTTTTATTAATATTGTCACGTTTTGTAGGTTATTTATCCTTGATTTATTTTTAAGAAGGTTGATCAATAACATTACCATAATAACTTTAAAATAGACTTCCTCGTGCTGCGCCAGATTATTTACTAATATTTAAAATTGTTATTAATTTAGAGTTTGTTCTTTTTTCTCTCTATATTTTCTTATGTAAGAAATCGTTTATTTTTTTCAGAATGGATTGCTGACCGCTTTACCATTCCTCTGCATGTTCTTCGCAAATTTCTTCTTCAGTTGGCTGACAGACAAATTGATCGTCAAAAAGATAATGAGCGTTACCAACACAAGAAAACTAGCTAATTCTATAGGTATGTGACCACTTGTATTTTAATGTAAATATTATGTTTATCATTATGGCAATTGAGCCTAGAATATATCGCCCATGACTATTAACAATGTCGGATGTGCAAAATCGTTTTTTTTTTTATTTCATAAAACATGTCCTTATAACCAAGGTTATCATTAGCTGAAAAGAAAAAATCTATATTATGCATAGTTTCTGAAATATCTACATTAAAAATGTCGTATATTACTAAGATAGTCCGCTAACAATGTCAGATAGTCACTACCTACGTTGTTAACGGGACGCGGGGGTGAGTGAGAGCGCTCGATGTGCCACTTCCGACTATGTTAACGGAGGGAATGGACCTCGCGCTCTCATTTGTTTTTTTTTCGCAACCTTAGTTATATTTTTTAATTTTCGACGCCATTTTTAATGTCTACAAGATGAAGATAATGTCTAGAAAATGCTGATGGAAATATTATGATCGAAGCTAATACTAGTGCGGAAAATTGTATTTACTATTCTTTATTATATTTTTTAAAGATTTTGAACAGTATAGCTTATGTTTTATTGTTTTAGATTTGATTATAAGAATAAACATTTACCTTCATTAAAATTTTATCGTAGGTCATTTAAAATTGTCGGATGTGCCACATCCAATGTTCTTAACCGGTTTTTCAAATGCATGAAATGTCGGTTGTACCACATACGACATTCTTAATCGGTTTTATAAATGGTTAAATTGTCGGTAGTACCACTTCCGACATGGTTATGCTGATTTTTAGATTGGTAAAATGTCGGTACTACTACATCATGATCATTTCATTTATTTTTCTTATTGATGAAATGGCGCTTGTAGTTTGTACAATATCTGTCGTTGCTTACTGACTTTAAACAATCTCCAGAAGGCTTCAAAATAGGTCATTTTTGTGCGAAAATTAAATTTTTGTTGGCACACATACAAAATGAATGAATATAATTTTTTAATTCAATAATCGTGTTTTGGCGATCTGGTGGGTATTAAAAGGACCTTTTTTCACACTAGGTGTAACTTCAGTCACAAGATTTCCATGAGCATTTTTTTCCCATTTTTTTCCTACACTATAATTATAATTTTCTCAAATTCGTTGAGTACCTAGTTTGATTAGCCTTGCTGATCTTATAGACATTGTAAATGCAAAGCTTGCAATATGTCTTAACAAATATACAGATTTACTCAGATTACGTAAAAGTGAAATTATTCTCAAAAAATGCCATAGTATAAATAGAGAATCTCGGATGAAGAAGACTGCTTTTGATTAATTAATCTTATAAATATTAATCTGTTTTTCATGAAAACGAAGGCTGTCGTAGTACGTAAGTGCCCTAAAAATGTAGACATTTTTAAGAACTACCTGACTCCGTAAACTTCGTTTCGCTGACAAATTAATGGACCTGCAATACAGTCAGTCCTTCGTCAGTATTTTCTGTATTTCCCACATATTTGGGCAAATTCATCTCTCCAGCGTACTTGGCAGATTTTGATAAGATCCATAGCAAGTTGTTCGACTTGGAAAATATAATATTTTCCATTACAAATTCGTGGTAACCACCGCCGTTGCCGCGTCGGCGCCTTGTTTTAAGCTTTAATCAAACTGCCCTAACTTCTCAAATATTTGCCCCATGGTAATAGTTTAAAAGACAATTCTATTCTTTACAGAATCATAATTAATATTTTGATATTTATTTAGGTAAGGATCAATTTTTAATATGCAAAAAAAGCCACGCTAGTAGGAGATGATTTGAAGTTAATTTTTTAATGAAGGAAATGGTTAATTATTCGTTAACCATAAAACATACATATATGGTGTCCTGGAATTTTTTGTAGATAATGATGAACACTATAAGTATTTGTAATGTTATTTCTGTGAATTAGCTGTATTTTTGCAGCGCAAGCGAAATAATGTAATTTATTGCAAATTTTTACCACTTTGGGTTATATTTTTGCGATTTTCGGTATGATCCCTCCTATTTTTCTGAATAATACACTGCTCATGTTCTTTGCAAACAACGCAGCTTACCAAGGGTACAATATTTTTAGTTCAGTAGTTATTGAACCTATTCATTACAAACAAAGATACAAAGACTTTTCCAAACACGAAACAAACTTTTCTGACTTTATGATTGATACAAAAAAAATATTAATTTTGTTAGGTTAATTTAAGATTATTGATATCATAAAATCAAAAAGTCAACAAAATAGTGATGGCAATAATTTTTAATTTCAATGTTTTAAGTTAATTTACATTTCGGACAAAAATTTGATTTTCCGAATTATTTACGACATACGTTTTATTTGACAGAAGTCCATAAAAAAGATATATTTTCTTTAAATTGTTGTTATTTTTGCTGGTAATTTCTACATAATATCATAATTTAATGGGCCGGCTCGACCGGAGAAATACCACGTCCTCACAGAAAACCGGCGTGAAATAGCGCTTGCGCTGTGTTTCGCCGAGTGAGTGAGTTTACCGGAGGCCCAATCCCCTACCCTTTTCCCTTCCCTATTCTTCCCTATTTCCTTCCCCACCCTCCCCTATTATCCCTTAAAAGGCCGCAACGCACCTGCAGCTCTTCTGATGCTGCGAGTGTCCATGGGCGACGGAAGTTGCTTTCCATCAGGTGACCCGTTTGCTCGTTTGCCCCCTTATTGCATAAAAAAAAAAAACGACATATTTTTAAATTAAAAGTTATCACTTAACAATGGCGTAAGTGCCACTTCCGACAAGCAATCATAGATTTTGTACAAGCAAAAACGTCAGTTCTGGCACTTCCGACAAATCAGCATTACTCGTACTCCTTTAAAAAGGTCGGAAGTGACTTTTCTCATATTTATTCATAAAATACGGGATACCGTTAATAATAAACTAAACGTAAATAACTTATAGAGCACAATCCTGAAATTTCATGATTCTACTTGAAATAAGTAAAAAGTTATTCACAATTTAGACTTTGAATCGCTCTCCTATAAAGTTGCTGTTTTTCATATCCGATATTGTTAATAGTCATGGGCTATAATATGATGCATAACAAGTTTACGACAGCTTTGAGGCCCACAATTAAATACATGTTATAAAGCTGTATTTGCGATACTAGCTGCACGCAATAATTGTGAAATAGATTAATAAACATAGATTTTTATTGGGAAAATTTAGGACAATCAGGTTATGCAATTTATATTAAGGGAAAGGCGCTAATGGTAGACACTGAACTAATAGATGACACTTACGACAAAATGCCATAAAAATAAGAATTATTCTAATTATTTCTCAACACTGTAAATTTTATAAGCTTCTTATGCTATCTGTTGATGTGAAAAAATATATTAGGGATGCCTTCGGGAACAAAATTTTAAAATGGGATCAGTTTTCGTAAATGATGTGACCGCGTCAACACGCACCCGGCAATTTCTTAGCAAATAGGTTAAGGAAGGCGAAATTTTGCACGTAAGTTTTGAATACATTTATTAGATTTTTTGTAATTTCTATTGACTTCATTGGATTAATGGTCATGTTGTTTACACTAATTTATGTTTATTTATGATCTTTTATCCATTTTCCCTAACAATATAAAGGGTGTCTACTATTAGTTCTTGAAAATGTAAAAAAACCTAATAGATGACATGGATCTCATCTTTTAGTTTTTCAATACATACTAAAGTTATTTTGTACTTTATTCTACTCCAAATATCATCACTATTCTCTAAAAATATAATTCTATTAACAAACTAAGAACTTAGAACTACTGTACCTAAAAATGGACATGGTGTCTAATATTAGACCTTGCACTGATCTAAAAATCGATGCTTTAGTTTTGTAGCAGTAAAAAGAAGAAAAAGGAGAACTGAGAACAAAAAGAAGAAAAAAGAAGAGGCAAAAGAAGCATGGAGACTTAAGACTAAAAATAAATTTAATGGGAAAAAAATATGAAAAATAAAAATAAAAGGAAAGATAGTTTCAGCATGGAAGAAGAATGAATAGAATCTGGAGACAACGTGGATAATATTTCTGATGCATGTAGTTACTATCATGAAATAAATGAAATCTTTTGAAAAACGGCAAATAAAGACCTAATAATATGAAAAATGTAAAATGTAATTTAATGTTCTATGTCAACTATTAGTTCATATTGGTGTCTACTATTAGTGTTGTTCGCTTATTGTGATGTCATCTATTAGTACTTATGACAAAGTTTACAAAAAGACCAATAATATATTTTTTTATTGATTTGTCAGAGAATAATTATAATAGTTTTATTTTGTAAGAGTTACTGAAGACATGGAAGAAGTTATCAATCCTTTATTTTCATAAATTATATATTTTATAACATTCGAATGTTTCATGTTTCCTTAAAGTGTCTGCCATTAGGTCTTCTCCCTTACACTCTTATGTTATTGTTTCAGGCAGTATACCGGTGGCGTTGGGTCTGGTGGCGTTGGCGTTGTCTCCAAAAAACGTGTACGTCGTAGAATCTCTGCTGATTATGATCTGCTCCTTGAAAATAGCCAGCCATCTCGGATTTCAGGTAATGTTACATTATTATATTTTATTACCAAATTCAAAATTGCCTATCAATTCAGATTGTAGTAAAGAGAACTCAAATTATAATTTACCGTGTTCGCTATTTTGAATGTTACTAGTTACTAAGGCTGTGTTGTATTGTATTTAATCAATTTAAACTTTATAATATTATAATTGCTATATGCATGCAACATGCTTATTGTGTATGATTTGTCTGTTTGTAGTATCTCAGACGAATGACCCTATTTGTCTATTTGATAGGGACGATTATATTAAGGCGTATTATTTAGCTGTTTGCCGTAATTTATCATCATCAGCTTACATTCAGCTTGCTAAATTTTCCAGCTGAACCACATCGACATGTCTTCAAACTACTCCGGCACGTTGATGAGCATCACCAACTTCATTTCCAACCTGTGCGCTTCCCTCGCACCTATCACAGCCGGACTTATACTTCAGGACGTGGTAATTATCATTTCCATCCATACTAATATTATAAATGGGAAAGTTTGTCTGTCTGTCTGTTACCTCTTCACGCCCAAACCTTTGAGCCGGTTTTGCTGAAATTTGGTATGAAGAAACTTTGAACCCCGGGAAAAGACATGGGATACTTTTTATCCCGGAAAAATGTACGGCACCCGCGCGATAAACGAGTTTTGGCGCAACGAAGTTGCGGGCATCATCTAGTATTAATTATACTAGGTGACGCCCGCAACTCCGTTTCGGCAAAATTTGTTTATAGCGCTGAAGCCGTTCATATCTCCGGGATAAAAAGTATCCAATATCCTTCACCGGCACGCGATGTATCTTGATACCAAACAGAAAAATTGGTTCAGCGGTTTGGGCGTGAAGAGGTAACAGACAGACACACTGTCACATTGATAATAATATTATATTAAAGTATGGATGGAACATCGAAGGATGGAGGAGGAATATCAGATACAATGACTATGAGAGACAAAATGTTATAGTATTCGCTTGTCTCGTCTCTACATGACCTGACGCTTTTAGATTTTAAGGTATACTTAAATTCATAATGTGATATTAAGATCGAAACAAGATTAATAGATCAAAATACTAAAAGTTCCACTTCTATACTTATTATAAAACAGTCACTTTTTTCCCTCATGTCCCTTTGTTCCCTTTAATCTTTAAAACTACGCAACGGATTTTGATGATTCTTTCAGTGTTAGATAGGCCATTTATCGAGGATGGTAATAGTCTATATTATATTACGTTAAGACTAATAGGAGCGAAGAAATAGAGGAAAATGTGGAAAAAACTGGGAAAATTATTTGAAAATGCTAACTTGAACGCGCTAATCTCAGGGACTACTGGTCCGATTTGAAAAATTCTTTCAGTGTTAGAAAGCCCATTTTTGGAATTTATTTGTGGCCCGCGTGATGGTTTGAAATTCACGCCCACCGGCAAAATAATGTGTGATAGTCGTTAAATTTTTTCACTTTTAAATCGTTAATTTTGAAGAATGTTATTTTTTAATTTTGTTGCGGCCCGCGACATCAAGAACAAAACATGTTTGTGGTCCGCATGAAAAAAAGGTTGGGGATCACTGCTATAGGCTATATTTTATCACGGTAAGACTAATAGGAGAATGTGGAAAAAACGGGGGAAATTATTTGAAAGGGCTTAAATCCCGCGAACTACTGGAACAATTTTTATGTTATTTGGCACAGATAAGAAGTAGACCACGTGAAGAATATCGATCTTAATCATTTTTTCAGTGGCTATAATATATTTTATACCCGTGCGACGCCGGGGCGGGTCGCTAGTAAAATATAAGAAATAGCTAACATTTAACTGAATGTTTCAGACGTCAGAACAGCAGTGGTGCACGGTGTTTTACGTCTCAGCGGCGTTCCTGTTCTTCTCGAACCTCGGTTACGTCATACTGGGCACATCAGAGAAACAAGACTGGGACAACCCGCAGGAGCTGAAGAAGGAGGACATGCGGGAAATGGAGCGATTCGTCGTCCAATAGCTTATAGGTAACTTGTAAATAGAATAGAACTTATTAATATTAATAAATATTTATTTCTACTGAACATATTTTATTGCGTCAGAGACCAGTGAATCCCTAATAATCGGCCAAGTGCGAGTCGGACTCGCGCACGAAGGGTTCCGTACCATTATAGAGCAAAATCAGGCCAAAAATTGTGTTTTTTGTATGGGAGCCCCCCTTTATTTTTATTTTATTTAAATATTATTATTAAATATTAAAGTACACATATAACTAAGGATTTTGTGAAAAAGTTAAGTACCTACCTGTTGCCATTATTGATATAGAGCAAAAAGGTAAAAAAATCACGTTTGTTGTATGGGAGCCCCCCTTAAATATTTATTTTATTTTATTTTTAGTATTTGTTGTTATAGCGGCAACAGATATACACATTCTATGAGAATATCAACTCTCTAGCTATTACCGTTCTCGAGTTATAGCCTGGTGACAGACAGACGGACAGACAACGAAGTCTTAGTAATAGGGTCCCGTTTTTACCCTTTGGGTACGGAACCCTAAAAACTTGTTGTTCTATTTATCCGGCGACGTGTTGATTCACAAACAAAAGTAAGACGGTGTTTATAAAAGTTTCTTGAAAACGTTTGATCGTACATCTCAGACGAAGCTAAATAAAGGAATTTGAGTCTAAACATGATTTTTGTTTTAGTTTTGATAAAATAACGTCTGAGTTGTTTCAGTAAAGCTCCCGTCTGTTTGTGCTGTATAATGTTATTGTTCTTATAACATCAGCTTAAACTCAATTCTATGTGTGTATGTCGCAGCCAACTGGTTTAAATAACCGATCAATCAAACAGCTAGCTCTTTGACTGAACAGCGCCATTCAATCACACGGCTATACGTCGTTTAGCCGACTTGTTGACTGCAACGTTCAACACTACAGCTAGACGACGCTTAGCTAACTGGTTAAATGGCAAATTAACTAAGCTGACATTTAGTTTAGTTTTATTATTACACAAGCGCAATCATATAAACAGAATAAATTGTATTCTAACTCACTTTGAACACAATTGCAATTAATGTATCTACGTGATGCATTTCATAATCCCGTAATTTCTCCTCGAAATTCGAATATTTGTTTAAATTTTTATTCATTGATCGTATGTGCCCCCATAATTTCTGTCACTTTAATAACACTTGTAACGTATATTTACGAAAAATATCTTAATACAATCACAAAACACCGGCTAGTTGATGCCATATTGTAAACAAAACGCAACTAGCGCCGCGGTGGTGAGCGCTGAACGAATTCAATCAAACGGCGGCGGCTTGAATCAGCTGTAGTGTTGAACGTTTCGAGCGACTGAAATATTTAATTAAAAAGCTAGCCGTGATATTGAATGGCGTTGTTCAGTCAAAGGGCTAGCTATTTGATTGAACGGCTATTTTAACAAGTCGGCTGCGACATGTACATAGAATTGAGTTTAAGCTGATGTTTTATATTATAAATTACTTATGTACTTTTACGAGACTAGCACCCGGTTTCTGAAAGGCTGATCAACACTAAAATCAACTAATCGCCTAGTAAATCTCTTGTCAAGTACCAATTGGGTTGCTAGAAGCATGATTAGTTAGTTGAATTTGATCAGCGCGCGCGTCAGTTGACACGGCTGTTCAATTTGACTCGAGAATCATAATTATGTCAACCGCCATTTTGGGTTTCCGAAACGCTTAAAAGCTGTGTCAAGTAATCGGTAATTGTGGGTGAATTAACTTATGAATTTAATTGATTGTTTATGTAAATCTACATTTTCACTTTGAACCTACGTTACTATAAGGTTTGTAAACACATTTATTATGAAGTTTTAATAAAACTTCGTAATAAATACGTTGATAATGCAAATAAACTGTTTTATTTGCAATACTCGTTTTATTTAAAAAAATGTATTTTATAATCAATTTCATTTCTATAATGAAGAAGAATTTAGGAATCGAAAACGTCTGAAAAATTGAAAATCATTATTCTGACAAATTAACGAAGATAAACAAATCGAATGTCAAATCAAAATGATCACAGATTAGTTAATTTTCGTTTGATCAATGATTCAGAAAACATCAGATATGAAATTCCCAGAACATTTTTGATAGCAATGACAGTCTGCAATTCCTTCTTTTGACATTTCATTGTCATTTTTTATAGTTAATAGTGAAGTAATGAACGAAAAATAACAAATCGCTAGTCATTACTTCACTATTAACTATCAAAAATGCCAATGAAATGTCAAAAGAAGGAATTGCAGACTGTCATTGCTATCAAAAATGTTCTGGAAATTTCAAATCTGATGTTTACTGAATCATTGATTAAACCAAAATTAACTAATCTGTGATAATTTGGTTTGACATGCGATTTGTTTATCTTCGTTCATTTATCAGAATATTGATTTTCAATTTTTCAGACGTTATCGATCCTAAATTCTTCTTCATTATAGAAATGAAATTGATCATAATATACATTTTTTAAAAATAAAACGAATATTGCAAATAAAACAGTTTATTTGCATTATCGACGTATTTATTACGAAGTTTTATTAAAAATTCATAATAAATGTGTTTACAAACCGCATAGTAACGTAGGTTCAAAGAGAAAGTGTAGATTTACATAAAAAATCAATTGAATTCATAAGTTAATTCACCCACAATTACCGATTAGTATTGACACAGCTTTTGACAAACGTTTAATCTATGATCACGGCTTGACAAGCGTTTCGGAAACCCAAAATAGCGGTTGACATATGCTTCTCGAGTCAAATTGAACAGCCGTGTCAACTGACGCGCTGATCAAATTAAACTAACTAATCATGCTTCTAGCAACCCAAATGGTACTTGACAGAGATTTGACAGGCGATTAGTTAATTTTAGTGTTGATCAGCTTTTCAGAAACCGGGTGCTAGTCTCGTAAAAGTACTTAAGTAATTTATTAATTTTGAAATTAGAATTTCAGCTAGTTTATCAGGGTGCAATTAAAACTTCTTGCCAAATTTTGATATATTGATCCTTGTTAAAAATAAAAATAAACGTATTTTTTCTTTTATAATCACTCAGTACTAAATTGTTGAGAAACAGCTTCCGAAAGCTATCCTCTTAATGGACACGACGCGTCGCCCGCGCGTGACGTCCCCCCGCGCGCGAGTCTCCTGACCGCTCATTCCCCCGCGCTGCGAGTGACCGTTCTGCAACGATTTTAAATGGGATAAAAAAGTAACACCCAATTTTTAATGGTTAAATGGGCTCTCCTAATGATACTTAAGCCCTGGAAAAAATTTGGCAGGAAGGTTTAATTGCACCGTGTAGAAACCCTTTTGAGATACTAATTACTACTCTATGGCTATCTTCTTATTAATTATATTATTCGTTTGGTGATTGCTCATCTTAAACTGGCCGTTATTTCAAATTTTGGGCTACATAAATGCAGATAGTAGTAAAAGAAGATTTTGTTCCATTGTTTTACGCATCAGCAAGATTACACTGACTTATATAATTGATTGTCTCTTATCTTAAACGTAATTATTTACCTACTTTAAGAACAAAACACTGTGAGTCCGTTTCAACACGTAATGTTGTGAAATGAAATCAAAATGATACGCAACGATATTAAAATATTATATTTTTTATTATTCGTAGATTAGGGGGCGTCCACAAATTACGTGAGGAGTTTTTTTTTATTTTTTGCCCCCTCCTCGCTCCCTGGTGAGATTTCGTGAGATTTTAATCAACCCTCCCTCCCCCCTACCAAATCTCACGTGAGATTTGACAAAATGTGGATTTCTACTTTCTTACATACAAGAAAATCTACTGACTGTTAAACCAAACCAGGGAGCGAGGAGGGGGCAAAAAATAAAAAAAAACTCCTCACGTAATTTGTGGACGCCCCCTAATCTACGAATAATAAAAAATATAATATTTTAATATCGTTGCGTATCATTTTGATTCTCACGTGAGATTTGGTAGGGGGGAGGGAGGGTTGATTAAAATCTCACGAAATCTCACCAGGGAGCGAGGAGGGGGCAAAAAATAAAAAAAAAACTCCTCACGTAATTTGTGGACGCCCCCTAATCTACGAATAATAAAAAATATAATATTTTAATATCGTTGCGTATCATTTTGATTTCATTTCACAACATTACGTGTTGAAACGGACTCACAGTGTTTTGTTCTTAAAGTAGGTAAATAATTACGTTTAAGATAAGAGACAATCAATTATATAAGTCAGTGTAATCTTGCTGATGCGTAAAACAATGGAACAAAATCTTCTTTTACTACTATCTGCATTTATGTAGCCCAAAATTTGAAATAACGGCCAGTTTAAGATGAGCAATCACCAAACGAATAATATAATTAATAAGAAGATAGCCATAGAGTAGTAATTAGTATCTCAAAAGGGTTTCTACACGGTGCAATTAAACCTTCCTGCCAAATTTTTTCCAGGGCTTAAGTATCATTAGGAGAGCCCATTTAACCATTAAAAATTGGGTGTTACTTTTTTATCCCATTTAAAATCGTTGCAGAACGGTCACTCGCAGCGCGGGGGAATGAGCGGTCAGGAGACTCGCGCGCGGGGGGACGTCACGCGCGGGCGACGCGTCGTGTCCATTAAGAGGATAGCTTTCGGAAGCTGTTTCTCAACAATTTAGTACTGAGTGATTATAAAAGAAAAAATACGTTTATTTTTATTTTTAACAAGGATCAATATATCAAAATTTGGCAAGAAGTTTTAATTGCACCCTGATAAACTAGCTGAAATTCTAATTTCAAAATTAATAAATTACTTAAGTACTTTTACGAGACTAGCACCCGGTTTCTGAAAAGCTGATCAACACTAAAATTAACTAATCGCCTGTCAAATCTCTGTCAAGTACCATTTGGGTTGCTAGAAGCATGATTAGTTAGTTTAATTTGATCAGCGCGTCAGTTGACACGGCTGTTCAATTTGACTCGAGAAGCATATGTCAACCGCTATTTTGGGTTTCCGAAACGCTTGTCAAGCCGTGATCATAGATTAAACGTTTGTCAAAAGCTGTGTCAATACTAATCGGTAATTGTGGGTGAATTAACTTATGAATTCAATTGATTTTTTATGTAAATCTACACTTTCTCTTTGAACCTACGTTACTATGCGGTTTGTAAACACATTTATTATGAATTTTTAATAAAACTTCGTAATAAATACGTCGATAATGCAAATAAACTGTTTTATTTGCAATATTCGTTTTATTTTTAAAAAATGTATATTATGATCAATTTCATTTCTATAATGAGATTGATCATAATATACATCCAAATCCCCCCTACCAAATCTCACGTGAGATTTGACAAAATGTGGGTTTCTACTTTCTTACATACAAGAAAATCTACTGACTGTTAAACCAAACGTTTATACGTTTGGTTTAACAGTCAGTAGATTTTCTTTCGAACGAATTTGTGAATGATCTTAATCGTGTAACTATTAAATCTTAAGCGTACGTACAGCCATACAGGTATAACCTAGATGAAATGGACCAAAAAAGTTTTATTTTGTTGAGAAAAAAATTACGTGAGATTTGCCGAGACCCCCCCTCTCCCCAACGTGAGATTAGATGAGATTTGACTCGACCCCTTCCCCCCCTAAACACCTCACGTAATTTGTGGACGCCCCCTTATACAGTTAAGCCATAAATATTGTAATACGGTGGTAATGGTATTTTGATCTTACTTGCTAAGTTACGAAATTATGTACTTGCATAATAGATGCAAGTACATACATAATTTTGTTACAATTTTTAGATTCACATTAATTATTATTATTGCATCAAAACGTGAATGGTAGATCATCACTGACCAAAATAAATTTCACATGATAAAGAAATTAAGATTTATTTAATCATTTACAACTACAAGAAAATACAACATCTATAAATAATTAATATATAAACACTTTTTATAAGTAAAAAATTAAATCTAAATCGGAGGCTGCGGGCAAAGTACCAATTAGGCTGGCGGCATTACCTCGCTGAATGGCCAAACTAATACGTTGGCCGAGGTAAGCGCCAGCCTTGGGGTCATTTGATTTGGCGACCAGTCTTTTGGACACACCTTTATAGAGGGCTATTGCGTCAGGCCCCCACGGACCCAAGGTTTCAACAGCAAAGCAGATAAAGATACACTTCACTGAAACTGGTTAAACGTAGAACCAAAGTCAAATATTTAGTTAAAGATAACGATTACATTTAAATATACGAATAGCTCACATTCACAATAACCACGAGTGATAAATCAACAATGAACGGAACTGCTGCTGAAACTACTTCTTATCACAAAGTATCTGATGATGACAATAATTATAGTGAAGCAAATAATGAAAGTCCAAAAGACATTAGAATAAATGGTGATAACAATAAAGCAGTGACAGGCGTAGATGATTTCGATAAATCAGAGAAGATAGAATTAAAAGGTAGGATCAGTGGCAATTTTTATATTAACGCAGTTACCCAATAAGCTTTCCGTATTGAAGCATTTACAAAATTATTATGTTTTTTTTAATTAATCGAGCAATAAATTTTCAGGATGGGGCTACAGACATCAACAATGTTTTATATTATTCTGTTGTTTGACGACAGCGTACAGTATGAGGGCTTGTATGGGCGTGTCTCTGGTGGCTATGGTGGAGAAAGGTCCGATTCTAAAAACCTTGAACTTTACAGAAAACATGACAAACATAGAATTAAATAATACTTTGTCAACAAATCACACCCAGGATAGTGGACTTATGCAATCGCTTTTATTAACGCCTCCTGTAAGTCGATTTAGTATTTATTTTCCATCGAGGTTTTAATTTCGTCGAGGTTAACGCAAACCTAGTCATTTTTCTATGACTAACTCTACTATTATAATAGCACATATGTATTTTTTCAGTATCCCAAGTTTCAATGGAGTAAAAGGACTCAAGATATGATATTGTCATCATTTTTCTGGGGCTACATGCTCCTGCAAATACCATCGGGCCAGCTCGCACATTTCTTCGGTGCTCGGTACATGCTGACGGGTGCGCTGGTCATAAACGCAGTGGTGTCATTCACTTTGCCCTGGGCTGCACAATATGCAAGTACTTTAAAGACCAAATAGGATCATTCTTATAAGTTATGTAATGTTTAATTTATTCGGATAAAATATTCGTGACTCCCAATATTTGCATGAAATTTCAGGGTGGATGGATCCTAACAATAATATTTCGAATCGTGCAAGGGCTCAGTCAGGCGTGTATTTTGCCCGGGATGCACACAATGCTCGGAAAATGGACGCATCTGGAGGAAAGGAGTAGACTCGCGGGATTGGCTTACGGAGGTACAATTTTTTCCACAAGTATTTCAGTATTGTACAAGTTTTATTCAAGGTCACGGAGATTCGCGCAACAAGAGGGGCGGAATTTGAATAAAATGCGGAGAAACCATGAACACGTTGTGCTTTGATGAGTCTCGTGATGTTTATTTATGAAACGTTGCGGTAAGTCTCAAATAATTATAACTTTTTATAATGACCATTATTACTCGTAATCATTATAATGTGTGATACATTATAGTAATACCTACTCATTTGTTTTTTTGGTTTTAGGCCAGGCTCTCGGTACAGTACTAGGTCTACCTATAACTGGATTCTTAGCCGCCTCATCCCTCGGATGGCCGGGAGTTTTTAGATTTTATGGGATCCTATCTGGAATCGTCGCTGGGATTTTGTGGTATTTTGGAGCTGACACTCCAGCTAAGCATACCAAAATATCTCCCGAGGAAAGAGCCTATATAGAAAATAATGCGGGCTCGGGCGATGGAAAGGTATGAGAGACTCGTCCTTGAAAATATTTATACAAAAACGTCACCTCATTCTTATCAAAGCATACCAAAGTTGTGATAACATCACTTCCTTAAATACTATTTATTTAAATTACAGATTTAGACAATAATTTAGTTTTGTTTTTAGCGTCCACCCGTTCCATGGAGCAAGATTCTTCGAAGCAGGGGGATGTACGCCATCATGATCGCTCACATCGGCCAGACCTGGGGCCAGCTGACTCTGTACGCGGAAGTACCAGCGTACATGGACAAAGTGATGGGCGTCGACATAAAAGCGGTATTTGTACATCGTTGACACTTTATTTATCGGAAACCCATTTGAAAGGGTTTATTGGTGATATTATATTTTATCGGCTGTTTCTGATGGAATTCACAAATAGCGCAATAAATTCAATAGGTATCGAGCGTCAGTGACGTTTTCGGTTTTATATTTTCAGAATGGTCTGTTAACGGCGCTGCCGTTTATGGTGATGTGGCTGACGAATTTCTTCTTCAGTTGGTTTACTGATCGACTCATCGTGAAGAAAACACTCAGTGTTACCAACGCGCGGAAACTTGCCAACTCTTTAGGTAAACTATAAAAATGCTGAATATGGGATTATTTGATAGGTCTAACCTCCCTAGTTAAAATTTTGTTGTAAGCACAGAAATTCTTTAATTGGACTCATTGCTACATTTTTTGTGATGAAAATAAAGTTCTTTTTCGGGACATCCATACTTCCATACTAATATTATAAATGTGAAAGTGTGTCTGTCTGTCTGTCTGTCTGTCACCTCTTCACGCCCGAACCGCTGAACCGATTTTGCTGAAATTTGGTATGAAGATAATTTGAGTCCCGGGAAAGGACATAGGATACTTTTTATTCCGGAAAAATGTACGGTTCCCGCGCGATAAACGAGTTTTGGCGCAACGAAGTTGCGGGCATCATCTAGTAAAATATCTAATACCATGTAGTGGTAACATACCAGACGAGATTCGGTCATCCACTTTTTAATAATATTAATGAACTATTTCAGGTTATATTCCAGCCGCGGTGGGGTTGGTGGTGCTGGGTTATGCACCAAAAAATATTTACATAGTGGAGAGCATACTCGTTGTGGTTTGCGCGTTCAAAGTGGCCAGCCACGTGGGATTCCATGTGAGTTATTTTATTGTTTGAAAACACTTTACAAAGAAGACTAGTTAAAGGCCTGATAGACGTACGAACTTAAAGCACGCGGATTTTAAGTTCGCGAACTTACTCGGCTCGCGTCGGCAACACAGTGAGAATCGCTCACACTGGATTACCATGCCCCCAGGCTCGCGGCTTGCGGCTTTTTGCTGACACACAGGCGATTAAGATCGTCGAGCCATAAGTCCGCGTACTTACTCGCACGTCTGTCACCTCTTTTAGAGCCATTCACACCAGCGGTTTGAGGGCGAGTCCCTACATTTAACGAGCGCCGCAAAGTCACCGTGTAAGGCCCTTCAAGATTTTATTTTTTATGAAATAATAATTCAACTGCCTGTGGAATTATTTTCATACAAGAAGTAGTAGTACAAAGTGAAAAAAAGTTGCTCTTTCAGCGCTACTTTGCTCTTTCACTGCTACTTTCACAGTGAACTCTACAAGGGACATGCACGCCCTAAAGTATTATCACTAAGTTTTGTTACACCCTGTATATTATGTCGTAACGAAGCAGACAGCAACCAACCCAGTTAAACTTATTAACCCTAGATCTGTTCAAGTAAGACCATAATGAGTAATGACTAATAACCAAGATACAACAATTTCTTTTATTTCCAGCTATCCCACATCGACATCTCGAACAACTACTCCGGCACCATGATGAGCATCAGCAACTTCGTCGCCAACTCCGTCGGCTCCTTGGCTCCCATCGTGGCCGGCTTCGTCCTCACTGATGTGGTAATAATAACTCCCACGCCAGTTTCGGTGACGGTGGCCGGTTTCATTGAAACCAGGCCAGTTACACAGGAGTAATTTTATAGTGCCCAAGTGTGTGCGGATTACACAAGAGCACTCTCTGTTCCTTTACTCTATGACAAAGTGGGATGGAAGACTGACACGACTGGCGAGAGATCAGGCGCAGGATCGACTTTTACATGCCCATCCGACATTTCCAATGCGGGAATCAAACCCACGACCTCCGAGTCAAGGGCCACGCTCTAAACCACCACAGAGGCGTTGTAAGATGTCACACTGACAAGAAAGACGATCCATTCTTTGGGTGAGCATGTAGAAAGTCAATCCCGTGCCAAATTTCTCGCCGGTCGCGTCAGTGCGTCCCACTGGTAAAATATCGAAGCTATGCTCGGTAAAGGACATTTCATATTAGTTTAAATCACGAGAAATATACGGCTTATAAACTTTACTGCAACAAAGTGGCAAGCAATATCTAATACTCTGTAGTTCAGATATGATATACTATATTCAAATGATGAAAAGTTTCAATTAAACAAGATACAGTTTTGAAGTAACTCTCATCACTCACAGGTAATCAATAAGTAACAATACGAATAGAACTAAGTTCTAATGAGAAATATTGTTTGCAATATCTATTGTACGTTGTGATATTGATAATATAGTATTGGGTACAATATCTATTATACTATTGGCAAACATTATGCCGCACCACGTTGGGGAATCGCATGATCAATCAATGCACGGTAATAATTATGTGCAGGGAATACTGAGGAAATAATATAAAGTTAGACAACAATAAATGGAGAGAGAAAGGGCTATTGTCATTTTCTATGTATTGTTTATTAATTATTTTCTTTTTATGATATTCTTTATACGCTATGTGCTATTTTTTTCCTTCGCCGGCCGCGGTTGCGTCATCAAGACATAAGCTACTTTATTTCTAAAAAGTAGTCTGTTATAACTAGTTATTTAAAGATAAAGTATTTTTTATAATTTTCAGACCTCCGCGTATCACTGGAGACGAGTGTTCTTCATAGCCGCCGCGATATACTTCGTGTCCAACACGGTGTACGTACTGTTCGGGACGTCGGAGCGGGCGGAGTGGGACAAATTAGAAGATAACGCAGAAGATAAGGATGCTGAAGATCCAGAAGAGAAGGAGAAGATGATTAAGAAGTAAGCGGTGTGACCGCAGTCACGGGGCGTCTGAGGTCGCGGGTTCGAATCCAGAAAAAGGTTTGAATGTTCCTAAAAGTCAAGGATGCTAGTTAAATTTAGTCTTAACAGGCCCCTAGACGAGCAATTTAATTGCGCAATATCACGAATTGCGTAATCTACTTAATTGTCAAATAAACTGTTCAATAAAATTGAAACGTGATATTGCACAATACAATAATTGATCGTCTAGGGGCCGGCTTATGTAATTACAAATTAGTAATTATGTACGTATAACCTTATTATAGCACCTAATAATATAAGTAGTAAAATTTTATCCTAAAACCTAAAAGAGGTCTTTATTTTTCTAGTAGTATAAAACGCTTATTTTAGAGTATGAATGATGATTAGTGAAAAAAAATTAATACTCTGAAATAAGCAGTGAATGTTGTGTCGTTTTTTTTTCCTGAATGTGTCAGAGAGGGTTTTGTTCTTTGAGAGTGTGTATGTGTAATGTGTATACCTAGATATTTATGTATGCATATTGTGTAAGCTTTGTGTTTAGTTTATATAATCTAATGTATAAAAATGGATTTAGAAATGTGTTAGTCGCGCTAAAACTCCAAAACGGCTGAACGGATTGGGCTGATTTTAGTCTTAAAATATTCGTAGAAGTTTTAAAGTGACCTGTGACACGAAGTTCACCGGGACAGCTAGTAATTTATACATTTAATTATCTCTGTAAGTATCAATAAATATTTCGTGATTACAAAATGTTAAATGAATGGTAAATGTTTTGATTTCCGGGAGATTGATTCTAGTGATACAATTGTATAGAATACATCCGGTCGGGGAAAATGAAGGCAGATGCCGTTGACGTACTGAAAAGATGGCAGACTAAAATCAATCTTCAATAAACACCAAAGTCTTAAATGCATGATTATGAATTAATATTAACAGCATTTTGTACGTAATATAAAATAATAAAGAGTTTGAAACATAATTATTGCATTCATTGCTTATAATAAATGGTTTGGCACATCTTACAGCCTGAACGACGTGATAGATTTTTTGTTTGGAAATTACTTTGGGTTTGGTAAAGTAAGATAAAAAATTACATACAAAAAAACGTAGTTGTTTAATTCGTTTTTTTAATCACTGTTTTCTAGTTGTGTATATTTTTGTAGATCATTATGTTTACAATAAACTTTTCAATATTTAAGCATGTACCATCGAGGAAGTTGATTCCTATGCAGTTGAGAGACCAACGTCATTTGGTCGATTATGTCAATTCAATATTAATTGTGATCTGTCGGCTGAGTTTGACGTAATGCGACCAAACTACGTAGATCCCCCATTTGCATAGGAATCAACTTCCCCGAGTGTACAACATACATTCCTCTAAACCGAGCAACAATATTTGTTCGTAAAGCTGCAACAGAATTTGTACAGTTGAAAATCAATACATCCTGTTTGTGTTCGAGCTCGCTTACATCAGAAGGGCGTATGATATTTATCTTTTTGTACCGCTCAGTTCCGTTTGAAATAATATTATTTTGGATATTTTGTAACTCGGGTCAATTATTGGTGACTTCTTGTGCAATAAAATGTTTATCGCGCGGGAACCGTCAATTTTTTCGGGATAAAAAGTATCCTATGTCCTTTCCCAGTACTCAACGTATCTTTTTATCAAATTTCAGAAAAATCAGTTGATCTGTTTAGGCGTGAAGAGGTTACAGACAGACAGACACACTTTCGCATTTAGATTGGAGTGCTGAGTGTCAGTTTGAGTCGCTTCTCGCCATGAGGACGTTGGCTATAATTTGTATAAGATGGAAACAATTACGCCCCTGGCTTGATACCATAAAAATTTTGCTAACGTGCTCGCGGTGAGAAAGGATGAAAACACAAAGTCAACACTAAAAAAAAAAGAACGTCTACATGAGGCTTACCACCACTCTGACCTAGATCACCATTTAGGTTAGAGTCTTCCAAGCTAGTCTATTCAGCGATAGACTGGCAAAAACTCTACGCATAGAGTCTCATAATACCTACCGAGTATCTACAGTGTCAAACAGTGCTCTCCAAGGCCAAGCACTCGGTATGTTTATCATGGACTAGCGACCCGCCCCGGCGTCGCACGGGTATAAAATATATAGCCACTGAAAAAATTATAAAAATCGATAGCCTACGATCCTTCACGTGGTCTACTTCTTATATGTGCCAAAATACATAAAAATTGCTCCAGTAGTTCGCGAGATAAGCCCTTTCAAATAACTTCCCCCGTTTATTCCACGTTCTTCTATTAGTCTTAACGTGATAAAATATAGCCTATATAATATAGTAATTTTAAAGATTAAAGGGAACAAAGGGACATGAGGGAAAAAAACGACTTTGTTTTATAATAGATATGTATACTACTCGTAGATGTGGTCGGCCGAAGGAATCGTTACTCCACTCGGTACGTATAATCTTTGATTATACGTACCGAGTGGAGTATAATCAAAGCATTATATTTTAATATTCAATTAATTTTGGGCGTCTGAAACAGATTATAATATTTTGGCTCACTTTAATAGGTGGGCCACTTTTAACTTCAACTGTAAACGATTTTGAAATATCCCTTCAAAATGTTAACTTTTAATATATAAATTACTAATTAACATCCTACTGAACCCTAGCAAGCTGTTGAAATAAATTTTACCGCAGGCCCGACGATTTTGCTTGATACCCGCTGAAATTCAACTGAATATTTTCAAATTAAAAAAGTTTGGGCTCGAATTAAATTTGAAATATTATGTATAATGTTACGACTTATGCGTCCTCTACACGCTAGCCATTGATGGGCAAGTCACTACGAAAATAATATTGTATAGACCATAATAATATTATTATTGTCATAGATTGCTCATTTTATTGACCCCAACTAAAAAGCTGCGAGACTACAAAGTTTAGCCTCGGCCACAATATTGACCCTTACATTGTTTGAATAAAGGTCCTGTTAGAGGTAATATAATTTTAACCGATTCGTGGCCAATGCCGCGCCCAGCGCGTCATTCAAAAAGTTTTAGTGAGGCCGATGACGCGCCAGACGCGGCATATAAGAATTGTTAAAAAACACGTTAAAACTAATTTATTATACTGTAATTACAATTCCCTTGTCTAAATATACATGTTGAACTCAATTTTATGCGTGGCCGCTTATTTTAGAATTAAAGGCTACTAGTCAGAGATCGTCAATCATTGGTTCACTCGAAGAATCCTTACTTTTCTGCGATTAGCGTATTTATGAAACTTTTTTTTCTTATTAACACTCATCTTCATCAGCGTCAGTAATTTAGCTTCGATGCTACTGTCTGTTGAGTTATTTTTTGCGTCATGACAAATACGAGAACTTTCAATTACTTAATGTCCTTTTCAATGTAAAGTTTTGCAATATTGAGTGACTATATTCTGGAAAACTTTCATTCTCCTTATTGTCGTTTTCCAGGCAATTTTCATTTGAGTATGTTTGTAAATCGTGGCTGGCTATATTCAGGAAAGTCATTATATACCTGCTGATTATCCAAAACAAACGTATTTCATTTGTTTAAATAAACGATTTTCTGAGACCTCTTAAATTTTAATACAAATTTATATTGTCATAGCTACACAACTACTCTAAGTTATTTATTCTTCAACTAAAATAGATGAAGTTGCTAGTCATAATAAATCCCACAACCTTTACGGAAAAACTATCATGCCTATTGATTTGTGCTTTAACATGTAATTAGGGTTCTAACTTCCGTACCCAAAAGATAAAAACGGGACCCTATTACTAAGGCTGGCCTCACACAGCCGGAACGTCTCTCTGAATAATTCATAATCGGAAATTCATAATCTAAATTTCGGCACCTTGCCTCACGGCTCACACACATCTTTGAAAATAAGATTGATCAGTAGTCTCATGATTCCTGGCACATATTTAAACGTCTTTATGGAAGAAGAATTAATACTAATAAATATTATTTTTCTTTTACTTTCGTTTTCACTTAATGATTCCCAATTTGAAATTAAACTTTTAAGAATTTCCAACCACGCTATGTTTTTTTCCTGTCATGGTAATCCTCAATGGATGTGTCCTATATTTCAATGCTTAAGATTAAATTTTCCGTGTCAGACATCACGCCAGCAGGTCACAACACGTCCAGGGGTTAGCTTCTTGCAGTGCCAACTGAAATAATTCATAATCTGATTCCAGTATGTGTGTGCCGCTCTATTAAAATGTATGGGAATACGCGCGTTATGAAATCATAATCTTAAATTTATCGATCCGGAATTCAGAACGCTCGTCAGTATCATTCTTACAGATCGATCTGAGAAACATAATCTGAAAAAAATCAGAATGTGTACGTGGAGCATACTTACTGATATTGTATGGAATTCCAGTCTTTCTGAATTAATAATATGAATTCAGAAAGACATTCCGGCTGTGTGAGGCCAGCCTAAGACTTCGTTGTCTGTCCGTCTGTCTGTCTGTCTATCTGTCTGTCTGTCTGTCTCCAGGCCGCAACTCAAGAACGGTAATAGAATTGAAATTTTCACGGATTATGAATATCTGTTGCCGCTATAATAACAAATACTAAAAACAAAATAAAATTAAATAAATAAAATAAGAAATGAAGGGGGGCTCCCATACAAAAACATAATTTTCGGCATAATTTTGCTCTATAATGGTACGGAACCCTTCGTGCGCGAGTCCGTGTTATATGTGTTATCATCAGTCAGTCAAGGTGTGACGACGTGAGCCCTCACAAAGCTCGGCTTTTAGTAACCAGCACTAATTAAAATCATTAATACCTACATACTCGTATGAGCAAAATTTGTGCCAAAGGTTGACGACTACTTACACATTTTGTTAACAGTATGAATTACTACTTTTATACGCCATATCAGCTTTGAATTACAACTAATACGAACACTGCACACAAAATTTATCTTTTCCCTCTCTGATTTACGCCTATTTACAATAAAATATGCATAAAACACAACCAGTGGCCAATGCCGCACGTGGCGCGTCATCGTTTAGCAGGGCCGATGACGCTTATGGTGCGTCATCGAACAAAGTACTTGGCCTGTCGTAAGAATTTGTTGAAATGAAGGTGGCAACGAATCGGTTAAACAGACCGTACAGGGAGCCAGACAAAGTTGTCTAACGATGCTCCTATTCCCATGGACACGCGATACCAAAACTTCAGCTAAAGATCGTAATACAGCTTCATACAAATACTAGGATGCCTCCGTGGTCCGGTAGGTAAAAGCTTAGCTCTTTACTCAGGTCGATAGTTCGATACAGTGCTCCCAAAGTGATAATGCGCATAGAAGTTTTCGAAATTTTTCGGCAGACGGCAACGGTCGTACTTCCCGAGCGACGGTAGACGATATTGCATTGCGTTTAAGATACATACATTACTCAAAGTTCGTCATGATATTCATGTAGCTTTTGTAACACGGTCATTATTCACGGTCATTCATGCGCATTATTAATTTTGGAGTACTGTACCTCCGTTGAATTGTAACAAACGAATCAATAGCCGCGTACTGACCAAGCGAGCCGCCTCGCCGCGGCAGCCTCGCGCGCAGTTGCTCGGTCGGTCAGTACGTGTTAGTGCGCGGCAACGTACCGAGGCGCCTTTGAGCATCGACAAAAACCGACAAATTTTGGCTCGGCGGCGGCACGCTCGGGCGAGGCTGCTCGCTTGGTCAGTACGCGGCTATTGTGGTTTCCAAATGCGTCCCAGCACCAGTACAGAATGTAAGCCATACACGCTACGGTCTATCGGAGAGGTCACCTGTGCACTTATAACTGCGCAGGTGTTACTCGAAAGAATTGATCTTCAATTTTGGGCCGGTCGCCTGCACAGGCTCAAAAAACTGCACAGGTCTATTCCCACACACGTTCCGGTCTACCTGCGCAGACATACCTACACAGGTGGATCTCTCCGGTAAACCGTAGCGTGTTTGGCAGCCATAATACAAGCTGCTATGGCTAATGGCTTACTGTTACAGCCGATATTAATTATTTAAATATAATTAAATTAAGATTTTGACATAAGCCAGCCGTACATAATCTGTTCATTAAATCTGTCTGGTCTGTCAAACTCTTTATTAAATTAAAGTTTATTCGACATTAAATGATCCGCAGACTCTGAATGTGGCCGGTATTATCCTTGTGATGTAGATTGTAGAGAACAAAAGGTGGCTTCAGGCGAGTATAAGAACTTGCCGGGAAGCGCCTAGTTCCTGAAGCGGCGGTAACTGTTATGTAGGTACCGAAGGCATCATGAGGACTACAAGGGAGATAAGTTATATTTAAGGCTTTCACGGTATCATCCACAGACATAGATCAATATCTTGATCAATGTCTGTGGTATCATCTCAGAGTAACTGACACTTGGGTTGATCATTGAAGATTGTTGAAGACATAGAAATGCGTGATATAAAATTCAATAGAAATTTGAATTCATAAGATTTTTAGGGCTAATGAAATTGAGTTAGTTATTTGTAGTAAAGTTCATCGATTGGTAGAATAAAATATTAATTTGCTATGTTTCAGTAAAGTAAGGTCTGTTCTGTTGGTGGACTTATCAGTAGCTATGATGTATTTAGAAGTCAGTAGGTAAGTTTAAAAGAAAATATATTATGATTTATGTTGAACCATTGAACCGTGTGTTGAACATAATAATATTTAAGTTTTAGTTCTCGTTTTTGTAACACAGATAATGTCAAAAATCGGACTATTATTATAAAAGCTAAAGTCCGTTTGTCTGTTTTTTTTCACACCCAAACCGCTGATACGATTTTGCTCATATTTGGTTTTCAATTTTGGGATAAACGAATTTTGATGCAACGGAGTTTCAGGCGTCATCTAGATATTTTATAAAGTAAAAACTTTTTGAGTAGCGTTGTGCACTTTTTGCGGCATGTGGAAAAAATTCTAAGGCCCTGGCTGCTGTTTCGTTTTGAGTTCTGTATTTTGAACATGCAAACATTTTTCATTAACTTGATTCTACTGGAACTCGATTTCACTGGCGGCTAATCCGCAACTAAACTTCTATATTTTCATTAAAGTTTCGCCGCAAATTTTTCATCGCTACGTCCAATTCGCAGCGGGCCGCTGCGGTTTCATTATTTCACATAAACCGCGTTTCTTCGCCACATTTTCAAATAAACAGTGCATGTGTTATTATTTCACAGTGAAATTAACGTGAAAAATGGCGCCCGGTGCGGTCGAATACTTGTTATTTATGTTACAACAGCACGGGATCTGGTAGCAAAGTTTGAGGTTGGCGGATTGCTATTTCAAGTTTGCAGCGTTTAAATGCCTTTGACGTTCCGCTAAACCTAATTAATTAAGGGTAACCGCACATTTTACTAAGATAAATCCATATGGAGCTCAAAATATCAGCACACCCATAAAAATCATATTAGTGTCATTTTCATGTGTTTTTTAGTTTACAACTTTGTTATATACGTTAGTAAGTACGTTGTACTTAGTAGTTTTAGTATTTGTCTTCCTTTTGTAGCGATACTCTTACTTATTATAAAACAAAGTCGCATTTTTTTCCCTCATGTCCCTTTGTTCCCTTTAATCTTTAAAACTACGCAACGGATTTTGATGATTCTTTCAGTGTTAGATAGCCCATTTATCGAGGAAGGTTATAGGCTATATTTTATCACGCTAAGATTAATAGAAGCGAAAATGTGGAAAAAACGGGGAAAATTATTTGAAAGGGCTAACTTGAACGCGCTAATCTCAGGAACTACTGGTCCGATTTTAAAAATTCTTTCAGTGTTAGATAGCCCATTTATTGAGAAAGGCTATAGGCTATACTTTAGCACGCTAAGACTTATAGGAGAATGTGGAACAAGCGGGGTAAATTATTTGAAAGGGCTTATCTCGCGAACTACTGGAGCAATTTTTATGTTATTTGGCACAGATAAGAAGTAGGTCACATGAAGGATCGTGATAGGCTATCGATTTTATTCATTTTTTCAGTGGCTATAATATATTTTATACCCGTGCGACGCCGAGGCGGGTCGCTAGTTTTGTCATAAACTTTAGATGTAATGAAAATATAAATAAAATAATAATATATATAAAATAATAAAATAATAATATACATAAATAATGTATATTATCTGCCTCTACCTTCACAAGTTACTTTTGCATCCATAATTGAGATGGACTAATTAGAGGGATTGTGGGATGGTCTTATTTATTTATATATTTATAGCTTTTATCCTTATATTAGCACAAAATCACGTGCAATAACCCCGTTGCCCACAGATGTTGCTTCGTGCATCGAAAACTTACCTCATATTGGGCAAATTTCGCCAAATTTTGGTCTGGTCATTTCCGTCCAAATCCCGTTTCTCAAGAATATCAATATCAACTGTATTACATGGTGCATTAGCAAGCGTTATTCCTACCATTATGTTATCGGACTAGTAACTCACCTACGTAAAACTGTAAAGTTTTTTTTTAAATAATAATAATAATAATAATATCTATGGACGCTTCACACCACGTCAGTCTGGCCCCGTGGACCGGCCGTCTGGACTTGTGTTACAAGTACCAGACAACGGAAATATATTTAATTCTTTTATACTACTTATAGGTACATATATTTAAGATTTTTATTATATGATACACATATTTAATACACATCCATGACCCAGGAACTTTATAAACTTTTTGTTACGTCGGCAGGACTCGAACCCGCGACCTCCGGCTTGAGCTACCAACGCGCTCACCACTGCGCCACGGAGGTCGTCATAATAATTGCATTTGGTGCCGGATTGACATTTTTTATGAGTGTAGACTACTTAAGGGCGTTCCTTACGGAGAATGGAGATACCGTAATTTACCGTATTTCAAGCCCTATAAACCCATCATTTGAAAGCTACAAAGTTATAATAAAAATACAGCAATAATCTTCAGTATATCGACATTCCTTTCCCCGTTTTAAATTTTCTATTTTGTTTATTATACTCATGATATCAGCTTCCAAAGTAAAACCAATTTATTAAAATTCAAGCATACATTCTGCATCTCCTTAGGATTTACAAATTACTTTTATTTGAAACACACGCTAATAGATCGACAATATCATAAACTACATATTCCCCGTTTTAATTTTTTAGGTCAATTTTGAACTAAGATAATTAAAAAAATAGAGTTTTGGTGCGATCTCAGCAACGCGGCAAATCGTCAAGGTCGTTTGCTCGGGGGACGGCCTTAATTTTCACCGCAGCATGTACGAAATTAGCCTAGGACGCTGCCGAGTACCGCCCCTAGGCCACGGCCTATACGGCCTGTTTGTAAATCCGGATGTATGTATTGCAATTCAATTTGAATTCTTCCTTTTTCAGTGTGTTACTAGAAGCAGCCAGCAGGTATACAAATCATAAACAGTTGGCTTAGTGACCCATAACAAAATGACTCCATAAAAACTAACACAGTGGAAATTGTTGCAGATTTAACGTCACCTTGCAGAACATACGGTTCATAACATACTAAAGGTCAGATCACATATAAATTATACGAGATGCGATGCCGGCTATGTATAATGATGACAGACATAATATTATTATTATTATTTTATGCAACGACGTCGAACTATTCAATTTTGCTTTGGATCACCGAGTCACGCAACGTTTCGCGTGCTTTTGGTGTGAGCACCAGTTGTGAGTTGTGACTGACCTTAAATACTTCTAAGAGAGGCACAAATTTTTTTACCCATTTTTTAAATTTCTTATTTTATAGTATTTTACAGATCGTTTCAGCGTTATAGTTACAAGTTACACTTACTTACGACCTGTATAACGCTGCTCATAGTTTAAATTCTAAATAAATTTAGGGCCTGTTTCACCATTTCCTGATGAGTGCCGGATTAGGCCAGTCATTAAAGCCAAAACCCGAAAGAAATTAGTAACTTGATAAAATTTTAGGGGGTTGTTAAAGAAGGTAAAATAACTTACCGTGTGATTTTGCAGCGTTCTGGGGTGTACGGAAAGGGTTGAAAAGGGGTGAAAAAGGTTTTTTGTTAAGAACATTGCGTAAAATATTAGTATCACGCTGCAAATTAGAGGCTTATCCATTACTTAACTTGACAGATAGAGTATGGAGAATCTGTCAAATAAGTTGTGGATTAAGTTGCGAACCTAGACCTTATTCCTTATTAGAATCATCATCTAAACTAATTATTAAAAACAATGTCTAGTGTAGTGTTTTTCAACCTTTTTCATGATGCGATACGGTTTTTTTCCACAAGGGCATGAAAAATATTTCGCGACCCCCACCCTTTTCTTTTTTATTAGGTATGCATGCTTATGAATTATTATGAAATTATTATTATTTATTATCTTTTTTTTAATGTTAAGTTAAGTAATTATTATTTTTAACAAAAAATTAAAACCGACTTCCAAGGTAAAAACAATAATAACATTAATATGAACTAAAAAGTATTAAAATAATTTTTACTATCTAATAGTGCCTTTTTCCGAATTCGGCTAAACCTCAACTATTTCTGTACTCAATCTTCATTATTTTGAAGTCGGTACCAGATAGCTGAATCTTCAGTCCTCTGACAGAATATTTAAAATTTTTGGAACTGGCACCGACTTCAAAATTATGAAGATTGAGTACAGAAATAGTTGAGGTTTAGCCGAATTCGGAAAAAGGCACTATTAGATAGTAAAAATTATTTAATACTTTTTAGTTCATATTAATGTTATTATTGTTTTTACCTTGGAAGTCGGTTTTAATTTTTTGTTAAAAATAATAATAATTTCACTCTTTTTAGTTACACTAGTAGATAAATCTTCGCGTATATTTTACGTATCTTATTACAATTTGTTAAGAGTCACAACTCACACTCACAAAATAATATAATATTATCAGTGAAGTGAACATATTGTGCTAAGTAATTTAACAATTTTAATACTTCAAGCCCGAAGCGGTCACCGGCGATTGCGATAACAATAGAAAGGCTATTGTGTCTCGTTTTTCCACGATCGAAGGATCTATCAGATAAAAAATTGTACAAACTTGCATAGGATGTAGCGTAGCATAATATTTAATATTATCATAATTATTGACAGCTGTTCTTGTTATCAAGAATTCAAATCGATAGGTACTTAGTGCACCATCTATCGATTAATAAGTATAACTAATTAAAAAGACACTTTCTTTCTTTTTTTCTTTTCTTATTTATTAGGCTTGTGTCGAAACCGACAATGCCAGCCTCATAAATTACATCCAAATTATACACTTTTTGTTAACAATTTGCAAACAGATACTAATTAGCTCTACACTTAATAAAATTCAAATACAAATTCACTAGCCCCCAGCAAACAGGATATTTCGGCTGAGCGAGAATGGCGCTCACACAACCGAGCTGTGTCAGCGCCATCCCCGCATCAGCCTCAAACCTGCGCCTCTCTGACTCCACCCGGGCACACTCCACCAAAGCATGGTAAAGATCTTCCCGCTTCTTACACAAACTACAATCTGGCGACATGCAAACTTTCATCATATATCCAAATGCATTGAGTGGAACGTGCCCGGAGCGAAGTCTCATGAGCGTCGTTAGCCTAATCCTATCTACTTTTATAGAAATGAACCACGGGATCTTAGGTGGCTCATTACACAGAGTTCTGTACCAAATGCCCTTCTCCATCGACCTTTCATCAAAATGAGTTTTCCATAGGCTGTGACAATTATTTTTTAGATCCGGCAATAAGTCCGTGAAGAAAGGCGGTTGATGCACTACTATACCCGAGTGTGCCCCCAGCAGCGCCAATTCATCCGCCTGTTCGTTCCCGGTCAAACCTATATGCGAAGGCACCCACTGAAATTTGACATTCACATCGATTCTTTGTAATTCCAAAAGCGAGTCAATTATAACGTAAGCTATGGGTAGCCCTCGTATGGACGAGGAACACCGAGCTAGATGTTGCAAAGCGCTTTTAGAATCACAAAGTATCACATAATTACTGTAAGAACAAGTTTTAATATACGAGAGACTTTCGGAAATTGCATGCAATTCAGCTGACATAATAGAATGAAAAGACACTTAATGACTTTGTTTTGTTTAAATGCTCTTTTTAAAATAACTTTATTTTAATTCTATTTGTCTATTAAAATTTTATAAAGTAGTAAAGTATTCGATCTGTATATAAAGTAGTTAGTAAAGTATTCGATATTCTGTCTTCGACGCCGACGCCGTGTATTAAAAACAAACAGGTGTTGTTAATTGTTATACAGTATATAATTATTATTATTAGTATATCCAACCTATGCCTTGTACTATTATCTATTCTGTGCCATGAGACATTGGTGGCCTTAACACGACGTGGTGATGATGATGATGATGACGATGATGATGATGATGATTATGATGATGAATATGAATTGTATAGTAGTTTATGCTTTCTGTTCTTAAAACAACGCCGAAACTCCCAAACGTGTATCTATAAGGAATCAGGAGTTCTCTCAGCATCATCGAAACCATGGTATACCTTGACCCAATATTTGACTTTTTGGTAGCATATTCTTAGTACACTTCACATAAAACCAAAATCACCATATGTTTCCATATAAATTTCGAGGAGTTCCCTCGATTACTCATGGATCCCATCATCAGGTCACCACCTTTGTGAAAATGGGACCAAATTGGAGTGAAACCTAATACAACAAAACAAAAATTTCGAAAATCGGTTCACAAACGGCGGAGTAATCGTTCAACATACAAAAATAAAAAAAATAAAAAAATATCCACAGCCGAACATATAACCTCCTCGTTTTTTGGAAGTCGGCTAAAAACATATTAAGATGAAGATCTTAATATTATTTTTTTTCCTGAAATGACTTTCTCGACTACTCGCGACCTACAGAGGCTTCGCGACTCACAGGTTGAAAAACACTGGTCTAGTGGATGTCCATGGCCCAGTCAGTGACCAGTCGGTCACGAACCTTACTGTCTGACCTCGACCCAGTGCACTTGCTGTGAGGTGCGTTTCGCTCATAGGTACGCGCACATTATGACATGGCGTAGCGGGCTGGACACTTTTTCCATACACTTTTTATAATCTATCGTGAACTCGCTCGGTATAAAATCCATACTTATATTATAAATGGCAAAGTATCTCTGTCGGTCTGTTACCTCTTCACGCCCAAACCGCTGAACCGATTTGCTGAAATTTTACTGAGATATAACCATGAACGTAGAAAAAAGGCGGACGGAGTCTTGTTATATACAAAACTGTGTCTTCACTTTTCTTCTGAGTCGGCCACGCACACATTCTGACGCCTGTCAAATGGTATGGACTAGTGCAAGAATGTGTGCGTGCAGACCGTGTACATACAGCCAGCTGGCCGACTCTGAACGACACAGTTTTGCGTATGGTGGGACTCCGTCCGCCTTTTTTATACGTCCATGGATATAACAATAATTAAATGTTTAATGGATTTCAACTTTGACTCAAATCTAAGCTTAAGAATAAAATTATTCAAAACAGTTAACCAACGCTAGTAAATAAGGGTGTTTATTTGTACAGTTATTTGACAATCATATAAAAATGTATAAAATATTGTCTCTTAGTCCTTACAATAAAGTTTAGAATACCAAGTCTTAGCGTAATGGTCCTTTTGACACAAAATTACTACGTAGTTATTTCTGCAGAATTATGTCTGGAAGTTTAAGAACAAACTTTATGTAACTTGAATAAAATTCCTATTTCACCGCAGCTTGTCAAAACATCATGCCTTCTTTGCATTGATAATAAGAGTGACTAGATAGCAAGATATTTCATTACCTTACTGGTTAGTGGTTACTGACAAAAATTCAAATAAAACGACTTAGGGCCATAGTGCCATAACCCACACGTACCACAATCACAACCACACCACGTGGTCAGGCGCATAAATAAATAAATAAATAAAAATTGTTTTATTTCCGAATAGATTTGTAGCAAATGCTTTCAGAATGTTGATACTACTGGTGCCTACCACCGGTTCGGGAACTATCCCGGCGAGAAGAACCGGCGTAAGAAACTCGCCGGGGTCCCACTTTTTACCAAAAAAGTGAGAAAAAAATTATTCTTTTAAAATAAAATTTACAATTGTAACTTAAAATTATACAATGTCAATATCCATACATAATTGTAAGTCATATAACATGTAGAAGTGGCCTTGCAAGCAGCCATCCTACTCCCAAGTATAATATTTTGTATTGTCAATGAACTGGACAATTCACACGTACCGTACCGTACCATATTTTGCAGTCGTTGTCGACCACTTGTGTGATACCGACCTAATCGCAACCACAACGTTGCGTCGATGCAACGACAGTCATGCGCGCACACCGCCCGTGCTCCTCACCACCTCCGTTTCATTTGACATTCGTGTCAAGAATGTCTAGGAGGCGAAACTTTTTATTTTAGCAATAGCAACACTCTTTTGACATTTAACCCTTTGTTGTATCAATACTCTATGACCAATGATATTATATAAAAAAAACTCAAAGCAGATATGTTACTACCGCGCGCGTTGTGAAGCCATAGATACGGGCCAATTGGCCCGTCTTTTATTTAGTCTGTCTCTTTTATGTAAATGGCATTTCGTATCTTTTGTTTCACTTATCTGTCAAATTTGACTATTGAATTTGAAAATTGTTCGGAGGCAATTTAAGCCGGAAAATAGTATGAACGTAACAGATCTGTATTTAGTAGAATATCATTGTCTATGACATAATAATTACAAAACAAAGATTTTCAATTTACTTAAATTTAGTTTTACACTGTGAAAACTACATTATACTGTGATTAATATTAACAATTAAAGTGAAAGACGTCTCAGAGTGCTGAAAATTTGAAGATTTTCATTGAAGAAAAATAGTAAAACGCGAAAATATCACTGAAATTCTCGCGTCCACATTTCCGATTCTGATCGCTCAATCGCCACAGTAGCAGGTAATTAAGCGTTTGTTTTATAAATTCTGTTTGTTAATTTTATTGTATTTAAGTGTTATGTGGTATATTATAACAATAATTTTACATAAACCTTATGTTTACGTAAACAATGAACTGTCAAAGAAATCTATAATATAACGCGCCTAACAATGATTGATACTTTGTCTTAGGTACTTTGCGTAATTATGTATCCTAGATGTATAATATTATAAAATTCTCGTGTCACAGTATATGCGCTTAACTAATTTAACACTTTGATGCAGCGTAATATAATATTATAATTAAGTATTACGTTTTATGTTTACAGGTAGCAGAAAAAGCGTTAACGAAATAACCGAAATGACTGGGAGAATTTATGCTATCATTTTGAAAAAAAAACACTGAAAATAAATAAAAGGAGTGGTAATTAACCCTTTATTAGGATATTGAAGAGCTGATTATTGAAGTTGAAAGTGCCTCTTCACTGTAACACCACTGCTGTAACTACCTACATGGAACTAGAAAGTGGCGATGATTCTTTTTCCGGCTGCATTGTAGAATATGATTCGGATGATCATATTTTATTAAAATAACAAAACCCTGTTTTTTATTTATTTATTTTTTGTATTTTTAAATAAACAGTTCCTTAATAAAACAGGAGTGAGCTTTTCTCAGCTTTCACTGGTCATCAGAGTAGCTCTGCACCTCTCAGGGAGAGGGTACTTAAATAACAGGAGTTATAAATTCATAAAATGTAATACTAGTGACTAGCTGCGTGTCACTTATAAATCTTCCCTGTCCCCTTAGACAACTGGCAAAACGCTAACGCTAACGTTACAAAATGTATAGATTTGACATTAGTATTCGCTAGCGAAGCTCGAAGCGATGATTTATGTCAAATGGCATACATTTTGTAGCGCTAGCATTAGTCAAAATCTTTTATAGTGACAGGATACAGTGTGGCCATAAGAGGCCACACCGGAAACAAGTGGCGACTCTATTAATGTCGTGACTTTTTTGACAGACTATAACCACATCGCTACCACTGGCGACAACGTAACCATGTTGGCATTTTATCGGTACCACAACGTAACTACAAAAAGCTGCAGCGACACCATTCACACGTAACCACTGCTCGATGACATTTTGTCGTTGCGATGTCGTGTGGTTGTGGTACGTGTGGGTTGGCCCCATAAAGTTAATATCATAAAGTTAATATACCTAGCGGAATAGAGCAACAATCTCGAGATTGTTGCTCTATTCCGATAGGTATATTAACTTTATGGTTAATATACCTATCGGAATAGAGCAACAATCTTGTTATGATTAATGTAATTTAGAACCTAGTTTATTGTTTTTAGAATACTAAAAATTATTATAACTTAACTATTTTTGAGTAAATTTGATAATAGTTTTAATATTTAATACTGGCCACACTGACAACGTGCAATCCCTTCTACGATCACGTGATTTGGAGTGGGGTTGACGGGTAAAAATTGGGTATAAATACCCCAAGAGCTTAGTATGGTGTGGATTTTGACGGAGGAACAACTGTAAGAGGAACCTCTGCCCGAAAGTGTACAAGTTGTATAATAATGTATAATAAAAGTAGATATTACAATTAATATGGAGTTTTATAATTTTAACATCTCAGAAGAGGGAGAAAAATCCAGGTACGCTCACTTTAAATTACTTATTATTAAATTATTATTAAGTGAGATATGAATATATTTATTTCTAAGAAATCGTACAAACGAGTTATCAGCATACAATAACGATTTTATAATTCACATAAAATAAATATGAAAAGAATGTAGGGTAATTTTAAATTATTTTTCAAAAGTGTTAATAGTTGAAAGTATCACGAATTAAGGTGTAATAATATTAGCTGTGTTTTGAAAATTGATGTAGATGTTGCTTATTTATTGTTTGTGGTAAATCGTTTTGAAGTGCAGCATCTTCGTACAACAAACTTCTTTTTCAATAGTAATTACTAATAACTATTAGTGTGCGCCGTGCGGCGAGTATAATTATTATTGGTATGTCCTGTCTATTTTTCTTTTGTGTAGTTGATGTTTCTTTCTAAAGTGTATTCATTGAAATTGATTCGATAATTATTAATGATTATGAAACGGACGGGTAACTTTTCAAATACCCACATACGCCTTTAAAAAAAAAAAACGCGATTGCCTAGCAGATAAGCAAAGTTACTACTTTTGGTCCTAACCAATGTTGTATTATATCGAAGAATGAAGAGAAGAAATATAATTGAAATAGATTCGATAATTATTAATTGTGAAACGATTTTTACCGTAATGAAAGACTTTGTTTTCTATAATTTTAGATTTGATGAATATGCAGTCTTTCTATAATGTGACATTTTTATATGAACATTTATTTTGTACATTCGAGACTTATAAATTATAATGATAATGAAGATGTACATTGTACGTATATGGTTAATTTTAAAATATATTAAAAAGAAAAATGAGTATTAAGAGTATATTCTGGGCTTTTTACAAGAATTTTATATAACTTTGCAACAAGAGGTATTCAAAAAATACGTTGCGGAGTAGAAAGAACTCCAGTACACATAACAATCATGCTCCACACACATAATACCTTTCACTTGGTCGAGGCTACTCTTCGACAGTGTATTCAACATTACATTTTAACATCATTATACATTTCACTTGGTCGAGGCTACTCTTCGACAGTGAATTCAACATTACATTTTAACATCATTATACATTTCACTTGGTCGAGGCTACTCTTCGACAGTGAATTCAACATTACATTTTAACATTATACATTTCACTTGGTCGAGGCTACTCTTCGACAGTGTACACCACACACCACATTGTAGTTCACATTTGGACAGCTTATAGCTGTTATACACAATTCATTATTACACTACTTCAATTATACAACTTTCATTTTTATGAATAGCAAAAAGCCTACATGGAAGTTGATAAAATATCATTTTTATTACAAAGTATTATACATAAGTATTTTTAGTGCAAAGTGCAAACGGTAAATTATTCAAACTTGGTAACTAATGTATTATATTTTTGGTATTATATGTTTGGTATAGAATTACTTAGTTACTTTACTAAAATAATTATTTATTCAATACAAGAAATAAAATTAATATTGACCTCCTGTTGGACATTCATCAAACATAAACTATGCTTGGAAAAGTACCCAAACCAGTAATATAAATAAATCGAAATGGTTTATTCTAATATAATGATAGTATGAGATCTCATTTTATTGCAGTTTATAGTTAATATTTAATAAGTTAACTTTTTATAGTTAATTTCAGAGTGTCGATTCAATAACAATATCATTTTTATTTTTTGTTTTCATGAAACTGCTGTGGAGTGAACCATTGATCAGTTGCTGTGGAGTGAACCATTGATCAGTTGCTGTGGAGTGAACCATTGATCAAAGTTGCTGTGGAGTGAACCACTGATCAAAGTTGCTGTGGAGTGAACCACTGATCAAAGTTGCTGTGGAGTGAACCATTGATCAAAGTTGCTGTGGAGTGAACCATTGATCAAAGTTAAAGGTATGTGAACTGAAAATTTTAAACTCAATTTCAACAGTATCGATTTTGAGGACTGTGAAGTGAACTCCTGAGTAAAGTAACTGTGGGATTGACCACTGTAAAGTTTCTATATAAAGTAAGACCCTATAGATGCAAAAGTACATGAAACTGTTTTCTCGTTTAAAGTTTACCTTTTGTATAAAAGGTGGAGATGAAAAGGTATTAAATAAAATTTGGATTAAGTGAAATTTGGATTAAATGAAATTTGGATTAAATGAAATTTGGATTAAATGAAATTTGGATTAAATGAAATTTGGATTAAATGAAACTTGGATTAAATGAAATATGGATTAAATGAAATTTAGCGAATTAGATTAAATGATATTTTGTGAATTAGATTAAATGAAATTTAATGGAATCGATTAAATGAAATTTAATGAAATCGATTAAATTAAATTAAGTGAAATATTATATTAAATCTAATGATTTGTAAATAAAAATATGAAAGTAAGTGAAATATTGAATTGAGATTTTAGACTGAAATGGAGTTTTAGGCCGAAATGGAAAAACTGTCTTAGATACATTCTGCCTTTCTAGAGGCGTACAAAAGTAAAAATGGTTTGGAAGTCAAAATCAGTAAAGGTAGTAGCTATCATTAGTTTAATCTATTGTCGAAAAGTCAATACAAGAGTTATGATTTCTAAATGAGATTCAGATGAAAATATTTTTCACTATGTACATATAATTCTAAATCCTAAAATATATAATGTAAATGATTAATCGAAATTCGACTCGTGTTTCTTAATATTGTATTTTTAATAATTAGCAATAGATAGGGAAGCGATGAAGAAAACTTCTTGGCTACTGGACCATGTAAAGGTTCTTAAATTCGTTTATAGATGTTACGGAACTTAAATAATTTGAATTTATTTCCTGGAAGAGCGGTTCGTGCATTTGCTCTTAGTAAAAAGTATTCAGAATGCTGTTGTTATAGAAATCAAGAAACGCTACAGTGAATATTAGTACTTACTGCAGTTAAACTTTGTAACTGATTTAATAACAAGATGTAATAGCCTCCAATTAAAAGTGCAATAATCATGGTCAATATTTAATCCTTGTTAATATTATGTATGTATAATTGTAACTATTGTTGGTTGTTCATAGCAAATATAAAAATAAATATCCAAAATTATTAATCCTGAAAGGTCATCATTCAGTCCATGTCAATATTTGTATTATAAAATTGTAAATCGAGATCAACTTCAACCATATTGTAAAGTTTTCGAAAAAAATATTTTACAAAGCCGAGCTTCGCGAGGGCTCGTGTCGTCACACCTTGACTGACTGATTATAATACATCTACATATATGTAAATAAAAATTACTATGTTAGAGCACAAATCAATAGGCATGATAGTTTATCCGTATATCCGTAAAGTGTATGATTCATCACAAAATGTAAAGGTTGTAGGATATACTATGTACTACTATGATTATTGCTGCCAAAGTTTTGACATCCACAAATAACACTGCTTTGTGATTGATAGCGCTAGGAAGATAAGTTAATATAATATTATATTATGTAAAACTTTCTCGTGTCAGTGTTTGCGCACGAGCTCCTCCAGAGCGGCTCAACCGATTTTAATGAAAATTTGTATGTACATTTGTTGGACCTGAGAATAGGTTTTTATCTAAGTACCTTTTATATTAATACTAGAAATAATTTATACGGCAAAACGTTTGCCGGGTCAGCTAGTAGTTTCTATTAAGAATTATAACGTTTTTGAATTTTAGATATTTATTGGATGAACAATTTTTAAGCGAACTCTTTGCTTTACCTCGTAAACGGTAGTTGTTAAACTTGAAAGCAATCAGTTTTGCGATCTACAAAGTCAAATGTATTTTTTGTCATATCCAGAAAAATGGCTACCTACCACAAGATTCCTATCATCGATAGATCAAAGCACTTGTTTGTTCATTGTACGAACTCGTAGTATTGCTGTTCTTATAAAACAAACTGTTGGCTACTATTCGATGGTATATAAAAAATCGTATAGGTAGGCAAATCGTTTAGGATAGCTATTTTAAAAACTTTAAAATATTATGTTACGATTACGATCAATACGGTAACAATGAGATAAGACAATTCTACTGCTACTGATGTGAACAAATAAGTCTTAAGTTTATCAAGAAGTTTAGGGGTTGGATTATATTTTTGCTCCATACGATTGTCAAATTCTACTAAGTATATAATTATTTATCTTAAAGTTTAAATAATATTGTTTTTCATTTATAATTGTCGGTTTTAGCATTTTGGTTATTATTCGTTGAAGTAGAATTAACATAGCTGCTATCGAAGTAGAATTTATTATGATTTATCAATGGGACGTTTTCTTTTAATTCAAGTTAAAGTTCCACAAGGTCGATATATTGAGTATTTGGTAGACAACAATCGATGATCCCAAATGTAAAACTAGACTCATTTATATTTTTATGAATATTGACTTTCGAAATCTCATGTTTTACTTGTAACTATATTTTTCATGTTTAATGGTTAATATTCTACTAATACGACCCAATAAAAACGATAGCGATAACACAATTCTAAAAATAAAAAATGTTACATATTATATAAAAAAATATTATACTTCATCTGACACACACAGGTGTCAAAATATTACTCATCTCTCTTTGTGTATATTATTATACAGTAACAAAATTGTGATGAAATAAGAGAATAAATTATTATTATTTTATGTAAGTATATTATAGATAATCACTTAGGTCAAAACTCCTTTATTAAATTATTATTAATAGTGCCAGTTTGACAATTGACATAATATTTATCTGTATATGCTCAAACTAATATTACCTACTAAACTGGCCTGAGGTATTTAGGGTCCTGTGGGATTTAAATTAGAGACGAAGCAAAAACGTAGAAATATGACTTAAGTTTTATGCTTGATCTTGAGCTAGTGGAATCTAGATTTAAAATACATGTTATGATTTATAAAATACCTGTTATGATTTATGTTACATTGAACAGTGTTATGATAATATGATTAGAAATATAACCCATGTGAGTTGGTCTCGAATTATTTGAGAACCGATAGAAAATCTAGGTATGTATCACGTCACTCTGGTTTCGATGATTAGAAGAAAGTCATCCTTAATAATAATTAAAATATGACTCATGACAATGAATATTCCGGTAATTTCTGGGTACTATTTAAACATGTATCGATGCCATTCTGTGTAATTTAAGGTCACAGATTTTTTTTATATATCCCAGTGATCCCACATTACTTCTGTTTTTGATTATTTATAGTTAAGTTATGTTTTTGTAATGAATCTTACTATTTGTCCTTGAACCTTTGCCTTTTGATTACCATAAGTTTATGTTAAGAGCGGGCTGCCAAATTTTGCTGTTTTCTAATAAGTATTACGATCCCGGAAGACGATTGACTCAAATGAAATTGGTATTTATTTAATCATTGTATATTTATCTGATATTTGGCTAACGGAAAATACGATTAACTTTGTTTAACTCGTAAGCTATATTTTTCGAAATTATTAATATTTCTGGGCTCTTCAACAAATACCTGTTACACTTATTGAGTTAATATCATTAAATAACTTGCACTACTACAATCACTTTATAAAATAATAGCTAAAGGAAACATTAGTATTGTATTTAATTTTTAAGTAATCATCAAAAGCATTTTTGGGACTTACGACTTTTACTTTCGTGCTATAATGCAGAAATCGTTGTCACGCGATATTGTTCACTATTAGCTGCAGCGTAAAGCACATCGCCCGGAAGCACGATTCATGGAATCATTATAATATGATCACGATTGGAGGTTAGCGGTATGTGTAGACGGGGCTAGTGTTTTGACAGTAGGTCCTTAAATAAGATTTTCTTTTAGAAAGCTCAGGAAAGCGTAGTTTATGAAGCAGTAAACAATTGTTTCGTAAAATGTGAAAATAAGTATGCTCTTTGCTGCAGAAAAGCTTAACTTAGACATGCATGTAGATGTTTGGTTTTAGCAAATTTGTTAATTTTGGGTAGTCTTGTAAGTTAAAAAAGTGTTTAAATTTGAATTTATGGAATAATCCATAAATTTAAATTATTTGATATTTAAAATATATATTATACTTGAAGTTACTATTTGAAGTTATATAGGTAATATTGTTAGTTTTTTCTGGGAATACCAGATGATCACAGATCTATAGCTAGATACAAAATAAAATTAGAATCGGCTGAAGTTGAAGTTCCATATTTACTAGTACCTTTAAAAGTAAAATTGGAAGACCAATAATTATTGTTAAAACTTCCAGAGGTCTGTAATGTTTATTGTTTATTATTTCTAATTTTTATCACCAGCGACATTTGATAAGGTATCTAATATTTACTTAACTTTATTTTGTTGTGTATTATGTTAGAAAAGTTACTTTTTGTACCACTGCAATCGTTAAAGGTATTGTGTGAGAAGTTATTATTTTCAGGCTTATTTTTTCAGTTTGTTTTTATTAAGTTTTTTGTGATATTTTATTTTATTTTGACACCCGGAGTTATGTATCTCTATTAAATGAGTCGCAAAAAATATATTTAATTAGCCTAATGATTTGATTGATAGATTGTTGTATAGAAATACTGTAATTTCTGTTCTACATTGAAAGATATTATATAGATTACTTATACCACATTTTAGTGTTAGAACTTATTTTTTAATTCAATTAATGTTGTAACATTAAGACTCAAGAGAGTAATACACAAGGATTTTTATCTTAATAATGTCAATGTTGGTTGTTGCAAAGCAATGATTGTACAAAAATCTTATATTAAGTTTAATTAAGTAATGTTTGTAAGTATAGGTAGATATATTATTTCATTCTACACGGTTTGTAACACAATACAACAAATGAATTGTTTTTTTTAAATGTGAAATTTAATTTGATCAGTGTATTTATTAACAATAGGTACTTACTAGTTTATAGTGAAAATGTATAGATTACTAAAATATTTTTTGTATTGCACCATTGATGATTAGTTAAGTATGTTTTTAGAGTGCATCGGGACGCTGCACGTTGTCGGATGGCCGAATGTTATGATTAATGTAATTTAGAACCTAGTTTATTGTTTTTAGAATACTAAAAATTATTATAACTTAACTATTTTTGAGTAAATTTGATAATAGTTTTAATATTTAATACTGGCCACACTGACAACGTGCAATCCCTTCTACGATCACGTGATTTGGAGTGGGGTTGACGGGTAAAAATTGGGTATAAATACCCCAAGAGCTTAGTATGGTGTGGATTTTGACGGAGGAACAACTGTAAGAGGAACCTCTGCCCGAAAGTGTACAAGTTGTATAATAATGTATAATAAAAGTAGATATTACAATTAATATGGAGTTTTATAATTTTAACAATCTCGAGCTGTCAAACGTAACCAAAATTGGTTTTCATCTGTGTGAAAAATATGTGTACGTATACACTTACACAAGCATGATTGAACATGAATTCTATGAGATTATATTGACAACGTGCGGCACGTGCCGACTGGACGTCAAAAAAAGAGTGCTGCTGTCATGTATCACACGTCTCTTTTTACCACGCGGTGTTACTGATAGTGGCATCTCGCTTGCTCAGGCCTTTGTTTCTCTATTCCGCTAGGTATATTAACTTTATGGTTGGCCCTAAGGATTCATTTTGCTGTACGTCACTACGTACCCGGCGATAAATATTGCACATCGACCTTTGGAAAGTGACAGTCGACTAATTTCGGTTTTGTAGAGCGCTATCTCTAACGCACGAAATACAAAAAGTCCGGTATATATTAGGAGCTGTTAAAACAATTATGGTTTGCTTTTTTTGACAATTTTATTATTCTTTGTATAAAATACACCGAATATTCTATAAGTTATGGATTTAGGTTCAGCCGTTCGGGTAAAGTAAAATAAAAATAAAACCGGCCAAGTGCGTGTCGGGCCACGCGCAATATAGGGTTCCGTAGTACCGCAAGTTTTTGATAATTTTTATGGTCAACGAACGTACATTTAAAGCGTGTTTTACACTACTAACAACATCATCTCAGTTACTTTCAAAGGAATTTGAACGAAAAGTTCCTTAATATACTTCGCCGAATACATTTTTTTTAGTTAATCGACTATTACTCAATAACTTATGAAGTCTTCTTAACCGTGGTAGTTTTCCTTTTAAATTCAGCATATTTCCTACTTCCGTGAATTTTTTCATATTTCCAGAACCAACCGTTTAGCTGATAGAAGGGGGAGACACTGGACTCTAACGATTTTTTCCACTTTAAAACTAATTATTTCACAAACGGATTCCTAAATCGGAAAATGATCTATAAATACTCGCAATATTTTAAAAATTTTATTCTATTATTTCCTATTCAACGACACCTCACACGATGGGGTGGGCGCGAAAAATAATATTCATCCCCGCTTGATGTGTAGGGGAGGTACCATAAAAAAATATATTTTTTTACGATTTCGTGTACCATTTTGTTGCCATCATTAATATGTGTATTCATGCTAAATTACAGCTTTGTAGGTCCTATAGTCTCTAAGTAAAACCGCGGACAGACAGACAGACAGACGGACGGACAGACCGAAACTATAAGGGTTCCTTGTTGATTACGGAACCCTAAAAATGTGTTCAAATTATGTTTACGTATTTAAAATTCTTTTTGGAAAATTACAGCTGTAGCAAATTTAGGGGTGTTAACAACTCTAGATATATATTTTGAACTGGACGTGACTGCACTCTATTGAATTTGAACAACGACTGACATAATTGACTGATATAACTTGACGGAGGTTGTTCGTAGAGTCCACATCCTGAGGATGCTCCGGTGTTGGAGCGAAACGCGCGTCGAGGTGTTCAACCTTCATTTACTTAAAGGTGGAAGTGTATTTCGCGGAATATTGCTAAAAATAACAACAAACTAAATTTTAAGCTATGAATTTCCGCAAAGTAACGCCTGATTCCATTAACGACTGACATAATGTCAAATAGGTGTGTGCTTTTTTTTATTTTTATTAAATAAGGGGGCAAACGAGCAAACCTGAAGGTAAGCAACTACCGTCGCCCATGGACACTCGCAACATCAGAAGAGCTGCAGGTGCGTTGCCGGCCTTTTAAGAGGGAATACGCTCTTGTCTTGAAGGTTTGCAGGTCGTATAGATCCAGAAATACTGCTGGTGACAGTTCGTTCCAGAGTTTTACTGTGCGCGGCAGAAAGTTACGCGAAAAACGCACTGTGGAAGACTGCCACTCATCAAGGTGATGAGGATGGTATGTTTTTCGCGTGGGACGATGGCGAAAAGTCGCAGGTGGTATGATTCCGAACAATGGGGATTGTCCATTTTTTTAAATTTTGCTCATTACAAAAACATTTCGAGGAATAAGGTCAGTGATCGTTTTTCTGTATATAAACGAAAAAAATACCCATTAGTTACTTATATTTTTGAACAAATATGTTTAACCTTAGTTTGACCTTCAATGGCGTTAAATTAGCAATAAATTCGACCAAAATTACGTTTCGAACTTTTGGTAAGCTTCTCGTATCAGCTTTCACAATATAATGATAACTTGCATTTGACGAACCAGCCATTATAAATAAGATTGAAATGAAAAAAAAACATACTACAGAGGTCAATTGTCCGCCGATGATGACGTCAGAGCGAAACTTTAAAAAATTATTGAGAAAAAACTATCCAATGAATTTCAAAATTATTTAATTTATATTCTTAAAATACACTATTTTAACGAATAAAAATATAAAAAGTACATGTGATTTTTTTTGGACAATGCCCATTCCTCAGAGCACTCCCCGTGATACAACCGATAGAGGATGCAGAGTGAAGCTACATCTCGGCGTAATTCCAAGGGGTCCAAGCTGTTTGAAATACTATGACAGTCAACAATTCGAGCGGCCCTTCGTTGGATACGATCCAGAGGGAGCAGTTGGTATTTTGGCGCCCCTGCCCAGAGTTGAGAACAGTATTCCATATGAGGCCGAACTTGCGCCTTGTAGAGTTGTAGGCGTTGGTCCGGACTGAAGTACTGTCTCGCTCTGTTAAGAACACCAAGCTTCTTCGAGGCTAATTTGGCCTTACCCTCTAGATGATATCGGAACTGGACTTCGCTCGATATGTTGACGCCAAGTATCTCAATGCTAGGGGAGATGGTCAAGGAATGTTTATAAGGCCCTAAATACGGTAAATTACGGATTCTCCGCAGGGAAGGCCCTTAAGTATTACATACAAGGATAATATTATTATTTTGTACTAGATGACGGCCGCAACTCCGTTCCACCAAAACTAGTTTATCGCGCGGGAACCGCACATTTTTTTGGGATACAAAGTATGCTAAGTCCTTTCTCAGGATTCAAAGTATCTCCATACCCATTTTCAGCAAAATCGGTTCAGCGGTTTGGCCGTGACAAGGTAACAGACAGACACTTTCGCATTTACAATTTAATAAAAAAACGAGTATCAAGCTATTATTAATTACATAATTGAAAGGCACAGTAAAGGGAAAAACATTTATTTGTAATTACTTTTACTGCTCCTTGGTCGTTTTAACTTAAAGGACAAACAAGATGTTATTGTTTTTACCTCTTTATTTAAGGCTGCGTCCCCATCAGACACGACGCGGCGCCGGCACCGTGTTACGGCACGACGCGACGCCGCCACCGTGATACGGTACGGCGCCGCGCCGTGTCACGGTGCCGCATACGGTGCGTCTTTATTCAGTCGATATTTGCGCTCGAACGAGATTGCTTGTCTGCATATGGATCGCAAAAGAATTATTCTCTTGTTGTTACTAAAATGAAGATTGAAAACGAAACAGAGGAAATTTTGGGTAAATTCGTATTACAAATTACTTACAAATTTAATAATTAATGGGGCTCCCATACAAAAAACATTTTTTTTTGGTTATTTTTCTCTATAATAATTGGTACGGAACCCTTTTAACCCTAGTTTATTTTAATTTTACTTTAAAAAAATAAAGAATAAATATAAATACATACAACTGAGTACTTATTTATGTTTTTGTAAACATTTGTCTCTGTTGCCATTATTGATTTCGAGTAAAAATATACAAAATCACGTATGTTGTACTTGTATGGGAGCCTAAAATCCATATCCATATCCATACTAATATTATAAATGCGAAAGTGCGTCTGTCTGTCTGTCTGTCTGTTACCTCTTCACGCACAAACCGCTAAACCGATTTTGCTGAAATTTGGTATGGAGATACTTTGAGTCCCGGGAAAGGACATAGGATACTTTTTATCCCGGAAAAATGTACGGTTCCCGCGCGATAAACGAATTTTGGCGCAACGGAGTTGCGGGCGCCATCTAGTATTTAAATAACTTTATTTTAAGTATTTGCTGTTATAGAGGAAACAGATATGCATCATACGTGTTGGCTAGCTATATACGTTATTGAGATACAGCCTGGAGACAGACAGACAGACGGACAAACATCGAAGACTTAGTAATAGGATCCTGTTTTTACCGTTTGGATACGGAACACTAAAAACAACAATAATATACACGGAACCCTAAAAACAACAATAATTGGTATTTATCATACAGCGGCCTTGGACTGTCAAATACAAAAATGTGAGTTGAAAGTGACAGGTCTTGCAACTTGCAATTGACTTACGCAAGTTTTAAACAATTATTAACTATCAAAAATTTAATTAGCAATTAATAGAAACTAGAAAGACAATATTATAGCATGATACTGACAGTCAAAACAGTAATTGTTGTACATTAACATATCCAAATTTAACGATTAGGGTGTGTTTCCACTGACGCGGAGCGGGGCGGAGAGGAGCTTAGCGGTGCCGAATTGACCAACCGTGCTATTCGAGAGGAATGACAGCGAAGCGGAGCGAAGATTTCGAGGATGGTAATTGGTCAATTCGGCACCGCTAAGCTCCGCTCCGGGTCAGTGGAAACACGGCCTTAGAGCTTTTAAATAATCTGGTTTCGTATCTAAACCCTAAATCTAAGTGAGTAGCACGTCGCTATGAGATTAGGGTATGTTCATAAAATGCGCAAGAGGCTTTTTCGATTTTTTTACTTCATTCAATTTTTTACTTTCCTCTATGGTAAAATATCCTGAGATTTACACATTACAACTACTCAAATTGTTATCTAAAAATTCAGGTTATTGTACCACTGTTTACGCTATGAATCTCGCGAGATTAGGGTCAAGCGAGATCTCGTGAGTTTATGAAAATCAATCACGCGAGATCCGGCCTTTTTCTCGACCGAGATTCATCTTATCTCTTATCTTATTGACTTGTATCTTGATCGCATCTGACAGACAACCGTGACAAGTTTTTCCTATCGAAAAGCCATCGATCTGGAACAGGTAAATTGTGCTATTGATTTATCTCAATGATCATATTATGGACCAAGAGCCCGCGACGGCTAGACTTTCTACTGCCTCCCCACTGCTAGACAGTAGACACCCCCAAGGTCTAATACTTTAAGAAAGTTTAAGGGTGCCTGGCAGTGGGAAGCAACTGTCAAAAATGTCCGGCACTGGAAGAAGAGATTCCTTCCGCGAAGAATATAAGCTAGGAAATTGAACTTTACTCTTTCTCGAAGGTCTGGTAGCCCTTCAGAACTGGATACCTCTTAACCGCGACCGAAACTCCATGGTTTCTGGTCGTTATTACCTCTGTAAAGGTCGCAAACGGGTAAACTTTCAGCTTTTCTAAAATGAAGAAAGTATTTCCGTCGCAGGCTCTTACTCTATTATGTCGATGCGCGTGCGCCGAAATTGGCGACATCTGTCAGTCCGCGCGACGCGACCGGCTGTGACGCTCGCACAGACTACTAAGGGATACTTAGACGCTCGTGTGGGAGGCGCTTTAGTGAATATTTAGTATAGTATAAACATGGAGGTTGCGAAGAAATCGGGCAAGTTTATTTGATGTTCTTTGACTGGAAATACTTGGGAATTTATGGAAAAATCTATTCGTCATTTTCCAGACTTCAGTGCGCTTGCATCCCTATATAATATAGTAACAACCTGTTGATATTATTATAACATTGCATTCCAGCAAAAAATATTATAATTACTTATAATAATAATATAAGAAAACAAGATGTAACAAAAGTTTAAGTGCGATATCTAATACTTTAGGGTGCGTAAGTTAAGTTACTCTTTCAGCACTACTACTTTCGCAGTGAACTCTAGTAGGTAACATGATTCGTCATCATAATTTAATTTCAATTACTTACAATTTATTATTGTTTTTCCGCGTTAAAATCGGCGAAGCATGACGATCGTGATTGGCGACAATTCCAACTATGAACAAATGATTAGATGATGCTTCGCTCTGCATACTCTATCGGTTGTATCACGGGGAGTGCTCTGAGGAATTGTTCGGAATCATACCACCTGCAACTTTTCGCCATCGTCCCACGCGAAAAACACACCATCCTCATCACCTTGATGAGTGGCAGTCTTCCACAGTGCGATTTTCGCGTAACTTTCTACCGCGCACTGTAAAACTCTGGAACGAACTGTCACCGGATTTCCGGACCTATACGACCTGCAAACCTTCAAGAAAAGAGCGTATTCCCTCTTAAAAGGCCGGCAACGCTCCTGCAGCTCTTCTGATGTTGCAAGTGTCCATGGGCGACGGTAGTTGCTTACCATCAGGTGACCCGTCTGCTCGTTTGCCCCCTTATTTAATAAAAAAAAAAAAAAAAGATGATGTGATGTGGTCTCTTCTATCTGGCCGGTCAGTCTGTCCGTCTGTACCTTGATAATTTCGGCAATATATTCAATAAGTATATATTATTTTGCACGGCTTAGATTAGTAGTAACTAGTGTTCTTGGAGGCGTTGATACTTTTTTTCAAGGCGAGTTTCTTACGCCGGTTCTTTTCGCCAGGTTATTATGGTTCCGTGTTTTTACTTTTCAAGGGTCTACTTTTGTCACTGACAACCTTAGCGCGTACATTATCTTGGATCGCGGAATACAAATCAAAGAATACAAACTTGATTTTAATTAATTAATTCAATAACTTGTTTTAGGCACGTTAATAATAGATCACTTATTAATAACTAGCTGTTGCCCGCGACTTCGTCCGCGTTAACATAATATAATAACCTAGACGGATAGTTTTCCCCTTTTTGTGGTTCCTTGTACAAAGGGTAAAAACGGGCCCTATTTAAGCAAACGTCAAACGCAAACGCACTAAAATAAATTTTCATGTTTTTAACTCAAGAAATGACGGACCTTCGTTCAAATTTTCAACCCCAATTTCACCCCCTTGGGAGTAGAATTTCCAAAAACGTTTAAATACCTATCCGTTCATTTTTAATCACCAGTCCAAAAATGAATTTTCATGTTTCTAACCTAAGAAATGACGGACTTTCATTTAAACTTTCAACCCCTATTTCACCCCTTTGGGGGGAGATTTTCTAAAAACGCCTAAACACGTATCCATTCATTTTTAATCAGTAACCCAAAAATAAAGTTTCATGTTTCTCACTAAAAAAATGACGGACTTTCATTCAAACTTTCAACCCCTATTTCACCCCCTTCGGGATAAAATTTTCAAAATTGCTTCCTTAGTGGGTGTCTAATTAATAAAACAACCCTACTCACCAAATTTTTTGGCTGTAACTTTTACAGTTTTTGCTCAGCGATGATGAATCAGTCAGTCAGTCAGGACATGTAATTTTATTTAACCGACTTCCAAAAAACGAGGAGGTTATATGTTCGGCTGTGGATATTTTTTTTTTTTTTTTTTTTTTTTTTTATTTTTTTTTTTTTTATTTTTGTATGTTCAACGATTACTCCGCCGTTTGTGAACCGATTTTCGAAATTTTTGCTTTGTTGTATTTGGTTTTACTCCAATTTGGTACCATGTTCACAAAGTGGTGACCTGATGATGGGATCCAGGAGTAATCGAGGGAACTCCTCGAAATTTATATGGAAACATATGGTGATTTTGGTTTTATGTGAAGTGTACTAAGAATATGCTACCAAAACGCAAGATTTTTCACCGAGGTATACTATGGTTCCGAAGATACTAAGAGAACTCCGGATTCCTTATAGCTACAAGTTTGGGAGTTTAGGCGCTGTTTTAAGAACTGAAAGCATATTATGCTACTATTCAAATTACATTCATCATCATCATCATCATTAATTCGTTACCACGTCAGGGTCACCAATGTCACCAAATTCAACCTTATCTCCAGAGCATAAGGCACACATTTGACATTACTTCTGAGAAGTTAAAGTTGCTTCGATTAAACGTAACATTCTGTCTCACTTACAAATTACAAATTATTTATTTCCAGAAAAATACAATATTAATACAACTTAAGATTAAGACAAATCCCCACACTAGACATAGCCTGTCCTGTGGGGCCAGAAACTTCGATGAGATACTCTGGAAAACAACCTAATTTCAACCTTTTGCATTGCGTTTAGCGTTCATAGTACAATATTATAATTGCCTGGGCTGTCCAGCGAGCGCGAGCGGCGCGGCGCGGGCGGCGCGGCGCGGGCGGCGCGGCGCGGGCGGCGCGGCGCGGGCGGCGCGGGCCGGGTACTGTGTGCGATCAGCGATGCGTCACGTGCGCGGTACGACAAGTCGAGCGAGTGCCAGCCTATTCCTATAGAAACTAGTCCGGTGACCGGTTACTTAGCACGTCACACGTGTTCACTTCGATTTTTTTAAATGTATTGTTTAAAATTATCTGCAGGCTGCAGCTGATATTATATTTTGTAAGTGTGACTGTAATAAGATACGTAGAATAATAATATGCAGGTGTATTATTCTACGTACCTATAGTACGCGTTGGCTTACTAGGTAACTAAAAAGAGCCGCTTGGGAGTTGAAGCGTTCGAGACCGGTTTCAGCACGATACTTATAATTTGTTGCTAATACCTAGTTTGTATCCTTCGATCGTGGATTCTTGGAAATCTATTGTTATTCTATTGTGTCTTGCTCACCGGTAAGCTTGTAACAAGATACGTAGAATAATATTATACAGGTGTATTATTTACGTACATAGTACGCGATAGTTTAGTACTAGGTAACTAAGTAAGTAAGTAAGTAAGTAAGTAAGTCTTTATTTCCAAGAAATTGGTTACAATGTTCTTGTTATTATTATTTTTATAGTTCACAATTTCTGCCTCTAGGGCGTGGAAATATTTTTAAATATAAAAAATCATGCTTTAATTACTATAGTGTTTAACCATAACAAACTTATGATCTAAATAGAATCTAAATTAAATTTTAATACAATCCTCAAAAAATTATGTAAATACGAATACTCAGTCAAAACATCCTCCAACCATAAAAAAACAATCAATTAATGGTCAAAGATACAATGAAGTAAATTAAATGTCAATCAATTCACATTAAAATCAGTTAAATTCATTTCAATTCCTTAAAAAAAAAATACAGTCAATCAAATAATAGTTAGTAAAATTCATTTCAATTCCTTAAAATAAAATAAAATACAATCAATTAAATACTCATTATTATACAATATAATATAATCATGACAACAATTAAAATACGGTACAAAAAAGTTACAATAAAGGGGGATAAAATACAATAAAAAAAAAATTTAAATGTCAAATCATTCATATTTTCATAAATAGTATTTCAATTCTTTAAAAAAAAAAAAAAAAAAAACCATTATTTAATAATTAAAATGTATTAAAATTAAATTTCTTTGTGACTATAATATCATTGAAGAAATCTTGGGTCGTGTAATAGCATTTATCTAAGAGCCAGTTGAACAATTCTTTCTTAAATTTATTTAATGTAATATCGTCATTTTTGAATAAAAACTAAAAAGAGTGAAATTATTATTTTTAACAAAAAATTAAAACCGACTTCCAAGGTAAAAACAATAATAACATCCTTATAATATGAACTAAAAAGTATTAAATAATTATTCCTATCTAATAGTGCCTTTTTCCGAATTCGGCTAAAACTCAACTATTTCTGTACTCAATTTTCATAATTTTGAAGTCGGTGCCAGTTCCAAAAGTTTCAATTAATATTCTGTCAGAGAACTGAAGATTCATCTGGTACCGACTTCAAAATGATGAAGATTGAGTACAGAAATAGTTGAGTTTTAGCCGAATTCGGAAAAAGGCACTATTAGATAGGAATAATTATTTAATACTTTTTAGTTCATATTATAAGGATGTTATTATTGTTTTTACCTTGGAAGTCGGTTTTAATTTTTTGTTAATAAGTATAGATTATTATTTAATATTGTACAGGAATCTTTGTGTTCGCCGCAAAATTCCACGAGAACAGTATAGCCTATGTCTTTCTTCAAGGTTTACTCGTTTGCAGTAATGAGCTAAACAACAATATTTTATCTAATTTCAATTAAAAAGCAAAAAAACCTTATTTAACCAAAATATGGAACAAGATTTACTTATGTTAAATTAACATTGCAATTAGTGGTACTTTCGGTTCTCTTTATTGGGCCATGATGGGTAGCTATGATTGGCACTAAAGATTGCGAAGCTTACATGCGCAATCGACCCCATACACGAACGTGCCCTTCTACAGGTGAATAATATCCTCTATTGGTCTGTAATGAACAACGTTGGCCACCTGCACTATAAGTATACAGAATGTAAAAATATTGCTAATATAATATTATAAAAAAATACTTGTGAAACTTTTTTTTTTAAACTTTTGTATGGGAAAAGTCATAGAAATCACAAAATGTTGCTCTTTTGAGTTTCGCCTCTGCTACCCTCACAGTGAACTCTGTAATATTCGTTTATCATTTCATATAATATACATATTTGCGTATATTTTTCTGGGATAACTATAATCCTATATCCTTCCTCGGGACTCAATTAAGTATCTTATTCATGGGTTATCGTATTCGGTGGCTTAGTTTGGCGTGAACAGGTAACCAAAAGATACACTTTCGCTTTCAATAGGCATAGGCATCTAAGGAGTAAGGACATTGCATTGACATAGGACACAGGCTTATTGTAATTTGCTATGTAATTTGTATGTGAATTGATTATTGACTTTTTAATGACTATTTTAACTTAATTATGTGATTGAACACTTTTGAAATAATGTCTTAAATTCAATTTTACATAAATTAATGTTATTGCATGCCTAAAACTATAGGTAGAAAGAGTGAACCATGTTTAATAATTCGAAACAACTTTTTTTGTACCTCTTTCTGCAAAATAAATTATTATTATTATTATTATCAATTATTGTAGTCAATCATAGACGATAACATAATACTTTTATAATGAATGACGAACTGTCACCAGCAGTATTTCCGGACCTATACAACCTGCAAACCTTCAAGAAGAGAGCGTATTTCCTCTTAAAAGGCCGGCAACGCTCCTTCTGATGTTGCGAGTGTACATGGGCGACGGTAGTTGCTTACCATCAGGTGACACGTTTGTTCCCTTAGTTAATGAAAAAAAAAGTGTTACGTAAAAGTGCTTACGTATTAGTTCATACAGTATAATATTGTATTGTCCTTCCGTTATTAGGATTGTGTTAGCACGTAGTACATTCGAACTGGCCGGTCGAAGGGCATATCGTGATGGATGAGCTCTGTTGTTGACAGCTTTTTAATCAACGCATTACCAATTTGACCGCGCAATTCATTCACTTCAATGGTGATTGGTACAATGTTTATTGTAATTTATACTAAACTCCGTTGCGTCAAAACTCGTTTATCACGACGAAACGTTACATTTTTCCGAGATAGAAAATATTCTATGTTCTTTCCCGGGACTCAAAGTGTCTCCGTGCCAAGTTTCATGAATATTGATCCGACTCTATCTTTCTGTCTAGTGTCTAGAAGTGTGACACGCTTGACCCTCGGGTTGATTCAGACCGCAACGCGACGCGTACTTAGATGCTTTCTTCTTCTTCTTTTTTTTTTATGGCGGCCTCAGTGAGTTGCCAATGTCAGAGTTATTTTGGGTAGACTTTGCTCTATTATTGCAGGTCTGGTGAAGAAACAAGGTACAGTATCTAATAACTTAAATTCTGTTGAATATATCTAAAACAAACACAAACACATAGAGGTTAGTAAAACATCACAATTTTATATTGTTAGAACGAATATATGTACACAGAATATCAATAAAAGAGGTATTTACATAACATAAAATTGATTTAAAATTGATAGGGCGAGGAATATTTATAGGGAGGAGGTCTTAAAGGGAGGACTGGTTTTTGGAACAGCAGAAAAAGATATGGTCCAAGGTACCCTTAGATGCTTTTCTAAATTTATTTGGATTTGACAGATTCGCAAGACGTCTCACGCTATTGAAATCTGTCAAATCCATACAAAATGCCGCGCCGCGCCTCGCCTCGTCGCGTTGCGTTCTGAAATGACCCATAAGTCTAAACAGCTGATATTGATCATTCTATTTATTTTAAATGGTTTGTCAACAACTTCTAAATATTAAAGTTCAAATATTCAGTACGCTGAATTAATTCTGTGTTTACAAAAAACACTATATTATGTACCAATTAAAACAGCATTATATTTTAGAGTGTCTATTACATAATTCCATTCATATTTAGTTTCCACTATGAAAGCGCTAACTTTTTAGTTTTTGACTTCTATGAGTCATCTGTGTGCAGGCATGTTGACCGTAGAGTGACATCGTCTACATGCCATTAATCTGTGTTCAGGTTCATCATGGGGCGTGCGTCATGTGCAGACGTTTCTGTTGTTCCTGGCGATGGTGCTGGCCTTCTCCATGCGCGTCAACATGAGCCTCGCCATCGTCGCCATGACGGACACACTCAGTGACAACGTAAGTACCCTAGCATAATCGGTTTTTGGAGCTTTTCATTAATCCTTCGATCGCGGATTTCGATTGGGAGTTGATAGGTTAAAAATAAAAGGAGGCAAATAACGAAAATGTAATACTCAAAATTACAGAATAGAATGTTCTAATTGGGCATACGCAAAAAGTTAAAGAAATCGACTAAATGTGACTGAAATAACGGGTAACGGGACAACTTGTATTCGATCGTTTCAACTGCAAAATTAAATAGGTTCCTTGGTCGCTCATCCACAGAGGAAATTTATGGCACCAACACCACACCCACAACCACATCGTTCAATTTATGAGCAGCATACGGGACGGTACTCTAATGCGATGGAGTCACAATAGATCCTCAAGGGTCGCAGTGACATCAGGGCTACAAGAACCTGCCTTCGGGGAAAAAATTTTAGAAAGAGCAAGGAACCTAATTGGTACTTAAATATAAAGTTGGAAATTTTGGAAAAAAACCTAATTTTGGCGGCAAGATATGAAACATAATATTTGCGATAATACATTAAAACTTCTTTTTTATCGCAAATATGTAGATATGCCAGGCTTCATACTAAAATGTCCCATGCTCCTTGTCTAAGTCTGGGTTGTAATTTGTCTAACTGTCCTAGGTACCTTATTTTCGTAGGTTGCGCTTGTGAGTGATATACCGTGAAATAACGCTCATCGTAGAAAAAATATGCAATTTCAAAGATACAATCTTAGTAAATCCCTATTCACCCCTATTCCCTACATGATCCTGAATTAAGCCAGCTTTACGTTGAAAATTTAAGGTACCTCCGAGCTCAACTCGGAAAATAGTACCTACTTTTGTGATAAGAAGCAAAGGTACGCGTATACAGGGTGTAACAAAAATAAGTGATAATACTTTAGGGTGTGTACGTGTTCCTTGTAGAGAGTTCACTGTGAAAGTAGCAGCGCTGAAAGACGATTTTTTTTTCACGTTTGTATGGGCAAGGGCCCGAACGTCACGACTCACGAGTTTCTCCATACAAAAGTGAAAAAAAAATTTGGTCTTTCAGCACTGCTACTTTCACAGTGAAGTCTCTACAAGGAACACGTACACACCCTAAAGTTTTATCACTTATTTTTATTATACCCTGTATAGAGTTCGCTTTGAAAGTAGCAGTATTGAATGAGTAACTTAATTCTTTCACCTTTGTATGGAAAAATTCATGACCCGGGAGCACTTGCTCAATGCCCATACAAATCATAAAAATGCTACTTTAACAGTAAACTCTGTACGAGGGACACATACACATTACACAACCTAAAAAAATAAATAAAAATTGTTTTATTTCCGAATAGATTTGCAACAAATACTTTCAGAACGTTGATACTACTGGTGCCTACCACCGGTTCGGGAACTATCCCGGCGAGAAGAACCGCCGTAAGAAACTCGCACAAAAAAGTAAAGTATTTATCACTTAGGTTAGTTACTGTATATTGGGGAGGCGCAGCGGAACATATTTTATCATACAATCTACAAAATACATAAATCTTTAGTTTGCATTCTGAAGGTATTCATACAGTGAAAAATATACGACTTGGCCATAAAATTGTGGTAAAATATAAAACATGTATGTAAAATGCTGCCCGCCCCGCGTCGCGCCGTCATTATGTGTGCGTATCATAATAGGTACGAGCCTCCCTAGTCCCTTGAGAACTTAGTAACAGTTTACGATAAGGAGTTAAGAATATGGACCAAGTACCAACTGTCGAGGAAAACGATAAAGGTGTGATTCAAACATTGTAGCTGTAGAGAAGCGAATATCCTTAAAGATAAGCAGCAACAAGACACGTGTTGATTTTATGTGACTTAGAAGGCTGAATGGTTATTATTCTAGTTTGTCTAACTTAAGGGCCCCACTACCTAGCCAGTTGATATAAATGGGAAATTTTCCGGAAGAAGTAATAATTGTGGCATTATTAGTGTCTAATGCTAAGTACTCATGTATACGGTTTTGCTCGATAGTTTTACTCCAAACTGAAGGAAATGACATATATTTGACATATTTAATTCCATCGAGCCGGCTCGAAGCGAGCCTTCTAGCCCAGTAGGGTTAGTTCAGCCTTGTATGGGAATCTGAAATTAATTATAGTCAGAATTTTTTTTGCACCTGTGTATAGCTGGGGTCATGAATAGCTTAGATTCAAAAACTCGACCAGCCACGACGTGTGCGTTAGCCGCCATATTGGTTTGAAGATCAAATCTTTTTTTAGACATATTATAAACACTGGTGTAAAAAAAATTCTGACTTTAATTAATTAAAAAAAAATCTAACCCTACTGGGCTATTCGAGCTGTCAGTTTTGCGGTCCCCACGGTGGTTATTGCTCAATTTGGAGTAAAACCACAGAGCAAAACCGTATATCAGTACTTAGCATAAAGACACTAGGCCGAAAATACGGGGCCGAAGCTCGGCATGATTACGTCAGCAATATCAAACGCATACAATGTATCTTAACGCGACGTAATTTCGACATGGTGTGTCATCGGTAATTTAAAATACATTGCAGGCGTAATCATGCAGAACTTCGGCCGCGTTTTTAGTGCGCGCGCCTAGTGTCTTAAGACACTTAGTCGTCTATTAGATTGGATGTGGTAGTTAAGACGCTAAAATGGCACAAAATCTATAAAATAAAAATGGATTTTCAATTTTGTTAGTCCTGTTATAACTCGAGAACGGCTGAATCGATTTGGCTGATTTTAGTCTTGAAATGTTCGTGGAAGTTCTGAATATTACCGCCATCTGTCTAGGAATTAACTTCTCTGAATATACCTAAAAAATTAAAATCTTCTGGGCCGTTCTGGAGGAGTTCCCGAGAACACTGCGACATGAGAATTTTATATAGGGTTATTATAGGGTTGAAGTAAACGGTAACAGGTCCAATGGAACCAAAATAGAATTAGGTGTCCCACAGGGATCTATTTTAGGCCCATTTCTTTTTCTCATCTATATAAATGACTTACCTTACCTTGTTAAGGAAAATGATAATGAGATAGTACTTTTTGCTGATGACACTTCACTTATTTTTAAAGTGAAGCGACAACAGTCAAATTACGACGAGGTAAACAGTGCTCTCTCAAAAATAGTACATTGGTTTAATGCTAATAACTTACTTTTAAACTCCAGTAAAACTAAATGTGTAAAGTTCACTTTGCCCAATGTTAGGCAAGTCCAAACCAATGTACTATTGAATGATGAGAAGATGAATTTGGTAGACACCACTGTGTTCTTAGGGATAACACTTGATAGTAAATTACAGTGGGGTCCTCATATTGTTAATCTTGCTGGTAGGCTCAGTTCTGCGGCATATGCAGTAAAAAAAATCAGAGAAATTTCTGATGAAGACACGGCACGATTAGTATATTTTAGTTATTTTCACAGTAGAATGTCATATGGAATCCTTTTATGGGGAAACGCTGCCGACATTAATACAATATTTGTGCTGCAGAAGCGTGCCATACGTTCTATTTATAAAATGTCTTCTTTTGAATCTCTGAGAGATAAATTTAAAGAAATTGGTATTCTAACTGTTGCTTCTCAATACATTTTGGATAATGTAATATATGTTAGAAAAAATATAAGTAAATTTAAAACTAAAAGTGACATTCACTGTAGAAACACCAGAAATAAGCACAAGCTGGATTTGCCGATGATCAGACTTAGTAAAGTTAGTAAATCTTTTAAAGGTCAATCAATGTATACGCCTGTACAATAAAATCCCAAAAAACGTTCAAAATCTTTCGATTAATAAATTTAAAAAAGTAGTCAAAGAACGTTTGTGTGCCAAAGCCTATTATAAGGTCAATGATTTCATAAACGATGGCACATCTTGGGAGTAGGATGGCTGCTTGCAAGGCCACTTCTACATGTTATATGACTTACAATTATGTATGGATATTGACATTGTATAATTTTAAGTTACAATTGTAAATTTTATTTTAAAAGATTAATTTTTTTCTCACTTTTTTGGTAAAAAGTGGGACCCCGGCGAGTTTCTTACGCCGGTTCTTCTCGCCGGGATAGTTCCCGAACCGGTGGTAGGCACCAGTAGTATCAACATTCTGAAAGCATTTGCTACAAATCTATTCGGAAATAAAACAATTTTTATTTTATTTATTTTATATATTAGATTATATTTTTCCTGTAGCACTTTCAAGTTTCAAGGCCGTAGCATGACTAGGTTTTTTGCCTTGTCTGCGTACTTAAGTAGTGAGTACCTTGTATTGTCTAAATGCAGATATCCACATGTGCACTATCTTACATATCTTATGGATATGTGGTGACAGTTAGAAGTATTTCAAGCGGTGATAACTGATAGGTATCTCATAATGTTAGGGTTACTGCAGCATCAACATTTTATTTTTTAACCGACTACAAAAAAGGAGGTTATCAATTCGACGCGTATGTATGTAATATTTCCAGAACTGCCCAGTTTTTGTATATGTTAATCTATAACAGCTTCTGTACTAATATGTATGTATGTATGTTTTTATGTTTGTGCACGCATATCTCCGGAACCACAAGTCCGATTTCAGCAATTATTTTTTTGTTGAACTAGGTATTGTTCAACTTAGGGAACAGTGCAAGTTTTATCAAAATCGGTTCAGTAGTTTTTGAGGTAGGGAGTTTTAATTCATAATTACGTACAAAAATTTGAAGTCGGTTTTATCTTTTTAAATTAAAATGCTATTATCTGCTTGTATTTTTTTAGTGTTCCGTACCTAAAGGGTAAAAATGGATCTCTATTACTCCCTATTACTAAAACTTCGTTGTCTGTTTGTCTATCTGTCTGTCTTCAGGGTGTAACTCAAGAACCGCTATAGCTACAGTTCTGAAATTTTCACAGATTGTGTATTTCTGTTGCTGCTATTATAATAACACATACTAAAAAAAACAAAATAAAGTAAATATTTAAGGGGGCACCCAATTCCCATGCAACAAATGTGATTTTTTTGGCCTTTTTTTTCTCGATAAACCTAATAAAAATTAGTTTTAGCTATTTCAAGAGGGACCATTTTCATCTATATAATATACAACAATTTTTTTAACATAAATGTAGAAAGAAAAATATTACACTTTATACTAGTTTAGTATACAATATTTCTATCGTTATATCAATGTTATTTATTACAATATTTACATACAAACAAAATTTGTTTGGTAATTCAGAAAGTAGATATATTATATTGAATCAATATAATAACTACAAGGTCAAACAAGATAAACAGTACTCAGCGAACATCGTTAAATATTATTAAATAATATTCTAGACGAGGTCTATACGACAAAGAGTCTGTCTGTATGTTTGTTACGCTTAAACTGCTAAAGCGTTCGACTGACTCGTGCTGCATACGTATAACACAATGAGAACTCATAAACCGAACTAGCAAAGCAAGACATTCGATAAAATTAAGTCAACATTCGACCCATGTTTTGTAAATTCCATACACTTTGATCGGTGATTCTATAAAGAAACTATAAAGAGAACGTATTGGCTAGGGGCTCTGGTCAGATCGATCTGCCTGCAATCAGTTCAACTCAACCAGATCGAACGGCCTACTCATGTACGGGAGCCTATACATATCTTTTCGTCTTGCGAATAAAGCAAAATTTACGATTTATTAATTCATTTTTATGCTCGGAAATAAGCACTGAATTATTTCATTTTTTAAACATAGATACACTACTTACATTATATTTCCGAGGGTCCGTACTAGCGAAAACGACGGAAGGTTATGAACGCGGCGTAATTTACGCTGATGTGTCAATTGCGATGATGACAAGGTCAAAGATTAGCGAATTTTGTTAATAAAATAAAGAAATCACGGTAAAAAATAAGTGTTCCCAAAATTTCAGCTCGATAGCATTAGTATTTTTTTTTTGTTATGCGCCTTCAAAGTTTGATAATCAAGTCGATTATTTTTTCTTAATATTTATATAACTTATGCAATTAAAAGAAACTTTTGTTTTGAAACCACTTTCATAAACGCAATATTTAATATACCTATCGAACAAAGTTCTCTCCCGATCCGTACAAACTGCGAAAGAGTAACGTCAGTCTTTCGTAGCACTTTGTATGGAGCGTTTCGGGCAGGTCTATTTTATGAGATGTTTGAATTGTCATATAATATCTTGGTGAATCTTTAAGCTATCAGAGTCATTCTTTTAGCGATCTTTCTATTTTTAAGGGTCTTTCAATTACCAGTAAGAAAAAAAAATAGTCTTCAAGCCTATTGTCATAAAAAACTTGAAATACATTGCGAGCGTCGAACGTTCGGCGCCGTACGTTCCACAGATGTGTCGCGACAATTATTCGCCCCCTTTTCACCAATATTCACATGGAGCTTAATTATTCAGACTTGGTATTTGGTGTTGATGAAAATAATGTTGATGACGATGACACAACTGATCGATGGACGCCGTAAATTCGGCCGGAGATAAAAAGCGATGGTTAGTTCGATGACAAAACCGTTTTATGAAACTCGTAAAATGCCATTTTACTTTCTTTTTTACGGCCTCCGGGTTGAGGGCAGATAGTTTGACCGGGTGAACGTAATTGCGTTGAAAAACCCATGGTTAATGGGTTTGGAGATTAGTTTGTCCTCTTTACGGTTTAAGTCGGTCAAAGAGTTTTCTTTTAAACCACTTGTTATAATGGTTAGGAAATGAAAACCTTTTACAACGTTCAAATGAATATATTATCACTTACAGTATAAAGCGTAGCTCTTAGGTAACTTACTGCATATTATTAATAACATAAATATGCGAAAGAGTGTGAGAGTCTGTTACCTCTTCACGCCCAAACCGATGAACCGATTTTGCTGAAATGAGGTGATATCTTGAATCCGGGTAAAGGCCATAGGGAACTTACAGACAAATGTACAGCAGGGCAATCGCGTTATTTTTAAACGTTCCAATTCAGGTTCACATCTGCTTTGGTTGTGGTTCAGTTACGGTTCGGTTCCGCTGCGTCTGAGCAAATTTCAGTATCGTGCTAACGTTTCAACCGTAACTCAACCTTAGATGGAACTCGAATGAAGCGCAACGTTTGACCTTTAGACAGACAATGCAGCGGACCAATCAGCGCCCTTCTGATTTAATTTTGATTGGCTTAAATATGAACAAATTTTTTCCGATGCGTTAATTGGTCAATTGATAAATTGTTTATTTACATATGGATAAATATGACACGAGTGAAGTTGTTTTGGTACTTGGTAGTTATGATCAATGATGTGAATGATTATTACTTGGAGTTTTTAATTTACGTAGATGAATTCTTAAATATTGTTTTACTATATTTTACAAACGCCATTTATGTGTTGAATAGTGAGACATAGTGTGAATTGTGACTTGTGACAAAAGTTTTATGTGGCGCAGAAAACATTTACGTAAAGAAGTAATGTCAAAATTCAATTCAATTTTAAACAAACTCAAATAACAAAACATAGTCCGTTGCATGTTATTTTACAGCTTTAAAGTAAAATATAAGCTTAAATTATAATTTAATTATAGCCTATGTTATATTTTTCCATCGATTTTTGTCAATTTAACACACCAAAATAAGAAACATTTCAGAAACGTGCGAGTAGAAGTTGCATTGTATCAACTTTTTGTTTTGACAGCGTTTGCGCTCGGGCTGAGGTTCAGTAACGTCTCAACTAGCTGTCAAAACGTTAGCGCGATACCGAATCGTTCCAAAAGTCGATCAACGTCCGAGTTTCACTTGCGTTTCACAGTCTGTCTATAAAGTCATGAAATTAAAAAGTGGCAACATCGTAGTGTCATCCCTTTCAAATCAATCTAAGAAAAAAGGGATGATACTACGATGTTGCCACTTTTTAATTTCATGACTTTATAGACAGACTGTCAGTTGAATAAATTTATCGCGATTGCCCTGCTGTTCCCGCGCTATAAGCGAATTGTGGCCGCAACAGAGCCTGAGGGTATTTCAGAATGAAACATACAAGTATTCAAACATTTCTATTGCATTCCGAAGGTATTTCTGAGGTATTTAGATTCTAGATATTATTACGTGCTTCATCGCAGCGTTGCTATTTTTAATATCGAAGTTTAGGATGTACAAAATTCTTTGAACAATACTTTTTATATTCCCTGAGTCCCGACGTACAAAATGCAGAAATGTTTCTTTACAAGCACTGCCAAAACTCGGTTCGTCTATCGACTATCACCACTTTTAAAGACCACTTTCTTGTCACATTTGCATGCCCATAGGGCGAATATTGTGATGCTATTTGCTATTGTTATTGTTGTACTAAGTATATTAATTCTTCAAGCCCCATAAGGGCACCGGTGATCGCGACAACTATAGAATAACAATAGATTTCCAAGAATCTGCGATCGAAAGATGAATAATATCTTTAATAACTCACATCAATTTTAACATTTAAAAATACCTTTTCTTTTCAATTTTTCAAATATGCTTCGAATTTGATATTTTCCAGTCGTTCGAATGGTCCATCCAGACCCAGAGCGTGGTGCTGTCCTCGTTCTTCTGGGGCTACGTGATACTGCAGATCCCGGGAGGAGAGCTGGCGGCGCGCTACGGGGGCATGATCCTTATCACCATCAGCATAGGGGTCAATTCCGCGGTATCGCTGATTGTTCCGTTTGCTGCTTATTATGTGAGTGTGTATACAATAGTTTTTTCTGGTCTGGGTGAAACCTAATCCCGGGACTCGGCTTACGTTTATCATAGTTCTCTCCTTTAGGCTCAAGTGCACGAATCTTACGAATATGGATTAAAACTAGCCTAGTAAAGGGTAAACAGTCATGTTATCTATTTCATAAAATATATACAAACAAAAACATGATACTTAACCTAATGATATCCTTAACGCAGATTCTTATACAGGGGTCTAGTTCTTCGTCCTTATAAAATGATACACTTTAAATCTACATCATAATAGCTGTCAAGTGTACTATAAACAAGTCCTCCTAGATCTTATCTATAAATATTATTAAAACTGTGCTAAAAACTCCAAATTCCGAAAAGAAAAAGTGCTGATAACCTATTATGTACCATATATTGTTTTCCTCAAGAAATAATCAGTGGACGTGACATTTGAGTTGACTTTTTTTTTCTTGTTATGGCTTTTAAACCATGGCCAGTGTCAAGTAAAGTTTTGGCGGCAAAAAAAAATTCGTAAAAAATTTACAAAATTTTCAAGTTGTTTTTCCAGATTATCGTCAAGTCGAAAGTCTAGTCAAAGTCTAAAAAGTAGTCGGTAAAGTCAACGAGTCAAGTCAGTTGTTTTAGTAAAGTGGTAGACCCTTTACTAAAACTTTCGATGGAGTTTTGGAGGGAACACAAAATGGCACGTTTCTTGAAGTTGTATCACTTGCCCACACTTGTGCATGACAACGAATATTTAATGGTTAATATTCTACCAACATTACACATTAAAAACCGAAATAACACAATTTTAGGAAAATAATACAAAAACAAAAAGGTCACTCTTTCGTATTCCCGGCAAAACTCCGAGTTGACGTTTGGAAGCAACCATAGACAATATAAAATACTTTTTATTTTGTACATACTACGAAGGAGCAAAGACAATAGTGTATCAAGTCGATTAATAATTGGATCTATTATAAAATATATTGATAAACATCAAAATAAGCACGGATATAAATATGGATAATAGCTTTTGTTATATGACTCAGAGACAAAAACCAAGATGTGCTTCGCTGCAAAACATCTACAGCGAAATTAATGACGAAGAAAATATGTCTACAAGCACTCGGACTCCGGATCTTAGTGGAATAAGCGTGCCTAATCCATCGAAAGACTGCACATATGTAGATGATTTAAAGAGACAAATATTAGATTTAGAAATGCAATTACAATCAGCACATACAGAAATAGAGAATAAAATATTAGAAAACAGTGATTTAAAACAAAAATTGGACAAAAGTACTAAACAGCTGGCAGTGTATAAATCCTTGTTAAAAGAAAATCAAACTTCACTGGAAAAATCCTTAAACAATTTGACACCAATTTCTACAAAATTTCAAACTCCTCTATCAACATGCATGGGAAGTAAACGGAAAAACAGACCTACAACACCGCGATACCTTCTCAAAACCAACAGAGAAAAGAACCATGTTAAAAAGAATATATTATGTATATATGTATGTATATATGTATGTATATATATGTATGTATTTAACGAATCTCAACCTGATTATACAGAAGATAAGATAATAAAAAATACTCAAGAAGACGGCGTTTCTACTCGTAGCAAGCGGACAAATGAAAATAATCCCACCACAAAGGAAGCAAAACAAAGCATCCCTACATCATATAACACGGAAAAAAAATACCAAAAAAATAATAAAGCAAACACAAAGGACAAACAGAAAATTACAATATATGGAGATCAACAATGGACAGGACTAAGCAACATGATTAAAACGAATAGATTTGGAAAATGGAATGATATTTATAAAGTAATGGGTATTATAAAACCTCATGCTCTAGCATCACAGACCCTCAGGATAAGTCAAGACGTAGTAAGCAGCTTAAGTAAACGAACTATATAATCATAGGAATAGGAGCTAACGAAACCAACCACAACTCATTGATATACAATCTTACTAGCATACTCAAAAAACTAAGTAATACAAATGTTATTTTGCTTCCTGTTATACAGAATAATTATCTAAGTGTAAAACAACTTAATAATAAAATTGAACTAGCTGTACGTAATTGGTCTAATGTTAAGTTACTTAAACTAAATACTACTAGTATTCATAACTCTTCGCAACTAAATCTGAGAGAAATCAGTACAAAAATAAATCTTGAAATAGATGGGATGGACTATGAAAAAACATATATCTGCGGTAAAAAATGTAAGCCATATAAATTACTAAACGTCAGCAACGTCATACGTAATGTTAGAGGTACAATACCATATTATTTTAAAAAAATAGATAAAACTGAAAATAAAAATTATGGTAGTAATAGAATTAATACAAAAGATAATAAAAACAAAATCACACATTACTTTGAACCCGTCAATGACAAAAATACTACAAGTAAAAATAATTCATCAATAAAAAAGAAAAAAAATTATAATACATGATAAGCATTTTAATATAACATTATTTCATCAAAATATTGCTGGAGTTTTAAACAAAATGGATATCTTACAAGTAGTACTAGATAATACACTTCAGCCAAACCTTGGTGATATTCAAATAATATGTCTTACCGAAATATTCATGAAAAAGGGGTTTGAGGGCAATCTAAGAATACATGATTATAAACTTGCTAGTTGCTTTTCACGCCAGGCTCAAAAAAGGGGTGGATCGTGTATTCTCCTAAAAAAAGATTTAAATTACAAAGAACTACATATAACAAAAAAATTCTCTAAAGAACGCGAATTCGAATGTTGCGGTATTGAATTGCTTGATTACAACGTGATAATAATTTGTATTTATAGAACACCAGACGCTAATACCAAAGTTTTTTTTAACTCCCTCGACCTACTATTAACACATTTAAATAACAAGACTAACAAGAAAATAATTGCATGCGGCGATTGGAACATAAATATACTAAAGGAATCAAATGATGTTAAAGATTTAAAAAATACTCTACTTAATCATAACTTAAAGATAAATATTAATTTACCTACTCGAGGTTCTTCTCCTATAGACCAAATAGCAAGTAACATTGGCACCTACAAAACAGACAAACATAATTTGGCACTCTCTGACCATGAGACGGGCCAATCAATAACGTTCAAAGCCGATAATAATAGGAGGGCTCGAACTACTAGAAATGACTTTTACTTCATAAAAAAATGGGACTTCAGTAAGGATAATACACGTAAATTTTTGGAGTGCCTTCAAACACTTACCTTTTCAGAAGTGTATCATAGCACAAACTGTGAAGATGCATTTAAATCCTTTTACGAATTATACAAATTGTTCTACTACTTGTGTTTCCCAGAAATTAATGTAAAAATCAGTAAGAGTTCTATACACAAACGTTGGCTTACTAAAGGCATCAAAAAGCGTGCACAGCAAAGAGAACACTATATTTTAAGTATACCCACGATGCCTTACATAAAAATTATTTGAGAAACAAATACCTTCGCTATTCTAAAATCCTAAAACAATGCAGACATACAGCACAAAAGAAACAAAACACTCACTATATTAATTAGTACATCAAAAAACAAATGCAAGGCAACATGGACACTTATAAATAAAAATGCTAATAATAAAAATAAACATAACATTGAATCAATAATAAATAAAGACAAACGTTATACAAATCCCCTAGAAATTGTGGAATTATTCAATAATTATTACATTGACATTAAAAATCAAATAAAATAATAATACTAATAATAATAAAAATCACAATAATAATTTACATAATAAAAATGACTTTACCACATCTAAGACTAATCATACTAATACAACTAACATTGACATACCAAACTCTATATATCTAACACCACTAGTACCTAATGACATCTACAAAATTATAATGTCTCCAAGCAATACTAAATCAAGCGGATATGATGATATCAACACAAAAAGCTTAAAACTCTCGGCAAAGTACATAAGTGCACCTCTTTCTCATATAATAAACTTATCGTTTGAACAGGGGCACTTTCCTAGTCAAATGAGGAAGTCAATCGTAAAGCCTATTTATAAAAAGGAGACTTAACAGACATGTCAAACTATCGGCCCATTACGATGATACCTGTTATTTCTAAAGTTTTCGAGCGGGCTATGCAAATTAAATTAGTATCATATTTAAACCGCAATAGCATTCTAAGCAAACAACAATTTGGCTTTACGAAAGGGAGTTCCTCAGCTTTGGCATGTTTTACCCTTGTAAAGGAAATAACAGAAGCTCTCGATAAAAATGAACACATAGCAGCCGTCTTATTAGATATGAGCAAAGCCTTTGATCTAGTCAATCACGATCTACTTTAAAAAAAATATGGAATTAGAGGTAACGCGCTAAACTGGTTTAGGTCATACCTGAAAAATAGATCGCAATGTGTAGAGATTACAAATATCATTAATCATAATGCAGTCAAACACCGTTCCAAATACAAAATGAACAAAGGTGGCGTCCCCCAAGGGAGTATCTTAGGCCTAATACTATTTCTTTTATATATAAATGAATAGCCAGATGCCACTGATCACAGCTGTTATATGTTTGCTGACGACACTACCTTACTTATCAAGTCTACTAAAGACAAAATCAATTTTGAAATAAAACGTGAACTTGACAAAATTACTAAATGGCTTAATCAAAATAATTTACATATTAACATTGACAAAACTAATATAATTAAATTTAACAATTTACTTAATAATGATGACATCCACAATATGAATAATAATTGCAATAACTCAATCAAATGCGTGCCCTCAGCATCTTTCCTGGGTATTACACTGGATAAAAAGTTAAAATGGAAAGACCATATCAAAAAGTGTGTGATAAACTAAATAGCTACGTTTTTGCTTTGAAAAGAATAAGGAATACTGTGTAGCAAGATGCTGCTCTTACAGCGTATCACGGTTATGTATCGTCTATTCTTAGGTATGGTCTTGTTTTATGGGGGAACTCTTCGGATATAAATAATGCATTTCTGACACAAAAAAAAAAATGCATTCGGGCGATGGCAAAAGCGGAATACTTGGCTCCCTGTAGGCCGCTTTTAAAAAAATTTAAAATACTACCTCTAGCATGTCAATACATACTTAACGCATGCATGTTTGTTAAAAAACATGGCTACCTATTTGAGACAAACAATAATCTAAAAGCAAATAAGTATACAAGAAGGGATTGCAATAAATTGTATATATAATATACCTCGTCAGAAAAAACAATTATATACTGAAAATAGTTACTGTATGTCAATAAAAATTTTTAACCGATTGCCTAAACTCTAAAGACATAAAAAATATTTCCGTAACAAATAAATTCAAAAAAATATTATTTGATTGGTTGCTGGACAAATGTTTCTATAGCAATAAGGAATATTTTGAATATTTTAATAATGTGAGAAAATTTGACTTAAAATAATTAGATAAATGTAAATTGATAATAGGTATAATATTATGTAATAACTAGTAATTTAGTAATAAATAGTCAATAATTATTAACTGACATTAGTGTATTTATTGTAAAATTGTAATTTTTATTTTAAATGTAATTGACTAATGACAGAATTTATCTTTAATTAATATGCCGAATGATAATTTTATATAATAATGGAATGACTAATAATTATATGACTTATATTGTATTAAAAATTGACATTAGTAATTAATATTTATGTATATTGACTAAATGGCTGTAAACATTTTAAGGAAGTTGAGTGATTATTCTAATTTAATTGTAAGTATTATTTGATTGCAAAAGTAAATTATTATGTTTTGTATTTAAGATTATGTTACCAGCAGGGACAAAAAATCTAACATTTCCACACCTCATTGAGGTAGAAATTGTAAAACGCTTATAAACACAAGAACACCATGATTGTAATCAATTTCTCGGAAATAAATGATTATTATTATTATTAATATCCTCATAATATGCATAAACTAATCCTTCGCAGGATTTATGACGAATAGGATCTCCTTATAACGAAAATCAACTGTACTATTCCTAATTTCAGGGTGGGTGGCAGCTGCTGTGCGCGTGCCGCGTGGTGCAGGGTCTCTCGCAGGGTTTCCTGTACCCCTCCATGCACAATCTGGTGGGGAAGTGGATCCCAGTGGAGGAGAAGAGCAGATTGGGGACATTGATTTATGCCGGTGGGATATTATTCCTTCTCTAATAGAGGTAAAAACGAGACATTAAGTCTTATTCAGTCGCGCGCGCGACTGAATAATTTTCGCATGCGCAGGATGTGTTCTATGTGTCGTGAGTGAGAATAATTGCTCCGTAAAATGTCGAAAGAGTTGAAATGCAGTAATTGCAACATCGTTATCGATGAGATGCTTGCGTATATACAGAATAAAGTCTCTGTTATTGATGAACAGACCTTGGTTCGAATATGTCTATCAGCATTCAATAGTGACGAAATTAAGAAGTCGAAATCCCTTCTGTTTGAATCTATATCAACGGACCTAAGGAAGATAATCAGAAAGAACAAGGAAGAACGGGATATTTTGGATATTGTTCACCTAATTAAATCAACGGATCCTGATGAAATTCCCGTATCTGTAGCCAAGCAACTTGAAAAATTGCCCCCAATTTTATTTGATCATTTGGATTGTGCGAAATTATTACGTGACATATTAAAACTACAATCTGCCATAGATGAGATAAAAAGTACCTATGCTACGCTTGATAATTTGAAGGAACTAAAAGAGGATTTCTGTAAATCACAAAGTGAGTTTCGTGTCCCATCATCTGCGTTAAAAGTAAATAAAAATCGTGAGACCTGGGCCTTAGACAGTGGGCCGGGTTAGGTAACTGTGAAAGCCCCATCACAGTTACCTAACTCACCTTTAAATATCGCAAATAATAATGCAGAGGAAGAAGGACATCAAAATACGAAAATTTTGGAAACTACTGACACACTCACTCACCAACAATATTAATCCTCACAACTCTTCTGTTACTAGTGTCACATCTAACTTTTTGACGTCACTAAACATTTCCCATTCGAAAATTTACGATGAATTAAAATGCCTCGATAGTCGATATAAATAAAGGTAGTGATGGAATTCCGCCCATTTTTATTAGATCTTGCGCAAAAAATATTTCTTTATCGTTGTTTCACATTTTCAACGCTTCGTTAAGCAATGGATATTTCCCTACAGCATGGAAGCAAGCCATCGTAATTACCTTACATAAATCGGGTGATAATCACAACATCAAAAATTACCTACCAATATCAATACTTCCTACTTTTGCTATGATTTTCGAGAAATTAGTCTATCCAGCCCTCTTTTGGCACGTAAAACCATTCCTCTCCGCTAATCAACATGGTTTTATCACTACTAGATCCACTACCACAAACTAACTGCTAGATCTTCCGTTGTAGTAATTAATGGCGTTTCATCTTTGCCGTTTCCTACTCTATCTGGAGTACCACTAGGCTCTAGGTTGGGTCCCCTATTTTTTAATATTTTTATCAATGATATCGTTTTGTCTTTTCTCTATTCCGACTTTCATTTATACGCAGATGACCTCAAAATAGTCAAACTAATTAATAAAGAACTCGATTGTTTCCACCTTCAAAGTGATCTCCATAGACTAGCCGTCTGGTGCGAAGTCAACCAAATGACCTTAAATACCAACAAATGTTTTCATTTTCGCTTTTCCCGTAAACTAAAATCCTCCCTATTTACTTATCAGATTAATAAAACATTTATATCAGGTTAAAGAGATCAGAGACCTTGGAATCACTCTTGACACCTAATTGCAAATGAACAAACATATCGACCAAATCGTATCACATGGGTTTAAAATGCTAGGTTTCATCAAACGGAACTCCACAGCTTTCAGGAACCCAAAAACATCAATACTTCTATACAATGCTCTAGTGCGTAGTAAGCTTGAATACTGCAGCCCATCTTGGAATCCACATTATGCCATTTATTCAAATCGTATTCAAAAAGTTCAAAAAAGATTTTTATGGCATCTATCTTACAAGCATAACTTGATCAATAAGTTACCCCATTATGTCGACAGGTTAAAATATTTTAATCTGGATTCGCTTTTTGATCGTCGAAAATACTTGGAAATTATTTTTCTACACAAGGTTTTGAGCGGTGTTATTGATAATGATAGACTTTTAAACAAAATTCCTATAAATATTCCTGCCAAATTACCTAGAAAAATAATTATAAGCCGTTTAATGTTAAATTTGCCAGAACCAATCTAGGTTACCATGCGCCGCTCAGAAGATTGTGTAGATCCTACAACGCTATATCTAATTACCCTGACGTTTGTATATTTTCTGACAAGCTAAATTCATTTAAACGTAAATTAAAACAAACTCTATGTAACAATATCACGTAACAAACACCTAAGTATCTTAATATTTTTAAATACAATACGGTCACTCTATAATATAAGTAATAAAAAGTAAATATATATTTTTTTGTGGTTAAATTAAAAAATTAATATAAAAATATTATTATTTGTAACCATGAACGTAGAAAAAAAGGCGGACGGAGTCTTGTTATATACAAAACTGTGTCTTCACTTTTCTTCTGAGTCGGCCACGCACACATTCTGACGCCTGTCAAATGGTATGGACTAGCGCAAGAATGTGTGCGTGCGGACCATGCAGCCAGCTGGCCGACTCTGAACGACACAAGTTTTGTGTATGGTGGGACTCCGTCCGCTTTTTTTATACAAATGTTTGTAACTTATAACAGCTGTTTGTAATACTTGAAGAGCCTGTGGCGGTACCCACAATTCGCCTAACATTCCTGCAACGCGCTATCGAAGTTTTCTGAGCGCGTCGGTATATATACGACAGCTGAAATGTATCACGTGGGCTTCGGCCTGACCGAGCATACCACCTCGCTCGGTCGGAAGATCTTCCTTTGGCCTTCACGCATATTCCCACATTGGTGACCCTCGACAGAACACGCCTCCTTCATCATCATCACTCCCCGCCCCTTCGCACCCCGCCAGCCAGCATCGCCTCATCGGATACCTCGTCCACTAGCCGCAATGTACCGCGGCCTGGGCGACTCCGCATCGGCATCAACGGGCTTTCTCACTACACCGACCGGTCAGCAAGCAGAGCACATCTCTCCTGGTCAGCACGTAGCATCGGCCCCGCAAGGCAGCTTATCCGACTCACTGGATCCCGTGCAGCAGCTTACAGTTCCGACTCACTGGGACTCACTGCAACAGTTCCGACTCACTGGAACTCACTGGCACCGGCGACTCAAGCGACAAGACTTCAAGATTCGACCTCCGGTCTTCGGGGGGGAGTGATGTGGCGGTACCCACAATTCGCCTAACATTCCTGCAACGCGCTATCGAAGTTTTCTGAGCGCGTCGGTATATATACGACAGCTGAAATGTATCACGTGGGCTTCGGCCTGACCGAGCATACCACCTCGCTCGGTCGGAAGATCTTCCTTTGGCCTTCACGCATATTCCCACAAGCCTATGATTAGTCGTCACGTCATGATGACCTATTAACAAAAGTTAAACAAAACCATCCTTGTTTATAAGCATTATATTAATGTTATTTTCTTGTTTAGTTTATATGGAACAAATTGTTATGTAACAATCGTTTCTCACCTCATTTCATCTCATCTCATTTTCATCACTAATTTCTTTGTCGCCATTACATGCCGTATTTCACCTGTCATAGGTTAACCTATAAGTTACTATTGTTTGTATTTTATTTAATGTATGAGATGATATTCTGTTGGTGAATCGAAATAAATAAATAAAAAAAATCTACGAGGGTGAATTCAAAAGAATACGAAATATTGCAACGATCGCCTCGCGCCGTCGTCGGTGTCGGAACTGGTTCGCGAGTGTTAGCTGAAAAAAGCGATAATGATGAACGCGTACTACAGAATTCGATTTATACTTATCAATGAAATCTCGGAAGATAAGACGAATTATATACAAAATGAATGGAAAACGGTTGAAAAACGTAGGAAAACCCATAAATACCGTTATATAGGAAAGTCGGGAACAGCGCGGGATGAAAGTTTTAAAGAATTTAATTTTAAAGCTGCCGAAAGAAAAATACCTATTTTTATTACGAATATACATAGCGATACAACGAAGGAAAGTATTGAAAAATATATATATACGAAAACTCAGGACTATGTGCTCTTGGAACCAATTATTGTGAAAAAAGACAGGGGATATAAGGCATACAAATTTTTTGTAAATGAAGCCAAGCTATCTTTTTATCTTGACGAAAAACTGTGGCCAGGAGGCAAAGTATTTAGACGATTTATTAATTTCAAACACCGAAAACGCGACTCTCCTATAAAATCAAATGATAGATAACATGTTTGAAATGGTTACCTTTAATTGTAAGAATATTAAACGATCAATTGACGCTATTCGAGACCTGACAAAAACGGCGGATATAATAGCGCTTCAGGAAACCTGGCTGCTGCCCGAAGAATTATCATATCTGGATACCGTGAGTGATGATTTTGGGTGTACAGGAGAATCAGCTGTGGACATATCAAATGGTATTCTACGAGGTCGGCCCCACGGCGGCGTTGCGTTGCTATGGAGACGTAAACTATTTCCCAATGTTAGTGTTGTTAAGTGTAATAATCCACGCATTTGTGCTGTAAAGATTATTTTAAAAGAAAAATCTATATTAGTGGTGAGTGTTTACATGCCCACGGATACAACTGCTAATTTGACGGAGTTCACGGACATTATGAGCTCGGTAAGTGTAATTATAGACAATTATAGTGTAGACTGTGCCTATACACTTGGAGATTTTAATGCTCACCCATTCGAACAGTTTTATGACGAGCTAATGTCATTTTGTAGTGACATGAAATGGATGTGTGCTGATATAGAAATGTTAAATCCCTTCTCCGATACACACACTTTTGTGAGTGACGCTAACGGTTCAAAGCGGTGGCTGGACCACTGCGTCACAATAGACATAACTACCAGTAGTTCGACTGCAAAGAAATGGACAGGTTTCAATATCTGTCAAATTCGTCGGGTTTGGGGGTGATAAGTTAGAGGCTGGCGCGCTGGCTGGTATAATTTATTTTTAAAAATAAGATTTTGAAATTGAATTCTGACAGTTTTCTTTGCATGTGCCAAAATATAAACAACAACTAAATTTGTAGGTAACGACCCTAGCGACGACTTTTGTCATAATACGTCAAACTTAAAAATTTTTACATCTCTCTCATTTTTACATCTAAGCATCAAGTTAATATACCTATCGGAATAGAGAAACAAAGGCCTAAGCAAGCGAGATGTCACTATCAGTAACACTGCGTGGTAGAAAGAGAAGCGTGATTTGAGGTTGCATAGCTTTTTTTCATCTGTTTGACAGTCTGTCTGCCCCTGGGCCGATCTTTGTCAATTTGGGCTCTCAGAAAAATTGTGATTTTAAGTTAAATAATGAATAATTTTTAGAAATACTGCTCTAGAAACATGGTTAAGTGTTTGTGGAATGATTCTGGATCCACACATCGAAAAAACCCGGACAAATATTCATTTCATAGGTGAATTATTCTACATCGACAGGACCTAGTTTTAAGTTTATTTTTGCCAATTCCCTACGAGTTATTAGTATTTTTACGTCCGTGTTCACTTCTGTATATGTTTAATTATATGGAAAACATAACTTGACTAGCCATGGTCACAGTATAGCAATATATCCCAATAACAGTAGTGAAACGAATGTACTTGCGCAGAGCAACGGAGGGGTACCCGCGGGGAAGCGGGCGGCGCGGGCCCGCGTATACAAACTCGCGGAGTTTGTGTACCTGCCCGCGCAGGGGTGACGTTGGCGCGTTGTCTACGAATTTTGTGTTGTAACAATTATTGTGAAACGATAACTTATCTTATAAACATGGGATATTATAAGGGTTCAGACTTCAGTGTGCGGATGTAAATCTGATTAAAAAAACAAAAAGGATTTAAATTTTTATAAATATCGGCTCACAGCAGCTGTTCACACTAATATTCTGTTGGTCTTGGCGGCATTTATTTGCATCTCTGTTTTATTGTAACGCGTTGTAAAAAGTGTAACTTGGAGAGAAACAATAAAGAATATATTAAAAATTTGTCAAATACCCTGTTACAACTTACATACTAATTAGTACCTACCTAGCGAGGTACACAGATGAGAAGCGCTTCAAAACTCCCTCATATTACGAGCGCGGTAAGGGCGGTCCAAAGGTCAACATGTTACACTTGATGTGGCCACACATCAAGTGTAACATGTTGACCTTTGGACCGCCCTTACCGCGCTCGTAATATGAGGGAGTTTTGAAGCGCTTCTCAGTTCTGTTACACCTGATGTGTGGCGGCCTGGCGGGTGGCCTACCGTACCTACCAATTATGTGATTTATAATTATTGGATATTTTATAGAATGCGTCTTCATTATTTTAATCCTTCGATCGTGGAGTCTTGGAAATCTATTGTTATTATATTGTGTCTCGCTCACCGGTGAGCTTATGGGGCTTGATGGGTGAATTAAATTTTTAAATAGAGATCTAAATCATCTAAAAATAAAGTTTCACCTAAATATGTATCTGGCAGTACGACATAATATTATGTAAATATAACACGCTGATTATAATAATATCCATGGACGCTTCACACCACGTCAGTCTGGCCCCGTGCTAAGTACCTGAAGGACTTGTGTTACAGGTACCAGACAACGGAAATAAATTTAATACTTTTATACTAATATACATATATTTAAGATTTTTTATTATATCATACACATATTTAATGCACATCCATGACCCAGGAACATTGAAAAACTTTTTTTTTTCCGTCGGCGGGATTCGAACCCGCGACCCACGCTAACCACGAAGGTCGTCAAATTTATATAGATTATAATACTTATGATAACATTACAAGCACAATATTTTATTTTTATTTTATCTCCCGTTTCGTGGCAACCCTGGCATATCTGCTCGGTACCTACACCGGTGGCGGCATCGTGCGACATCAAAGGCGTTTCGTTACTGTAGGGATATAATATTGCTATACTGTGCCATGGTGCACAATTTAAGGATATTTTGTGTAAACAATTTTCATCTATTTTACACTAGGGCTGTATCAAGTTATCGATAAGTTGTGTCGATATGAACATATTTTTTAGTTAAGTATACTAATTATCTAGGAATGTTGAAATGATAACATACTCATCCGTAGTTTATTATTAGTTTAAGTATATTAAGGGCGTTCCGTCCGGAGATTCCGTAATTGACCGTATTTAAAACCTTATAAACTCATAATCTGAAAGCTATAAAGTTATAATAAAAATACAGCAATTATCTTCAGTATATCAACATTCCTTTTGTCGTTTTAAATTTTCTATTTTTGTTTCTTATACTCATGATATCAGCTTCCAAAGTAATACCAATTTGTTAAAATTCAAGCATACATTCAGCATCTCCTCAGGATTTACAAATTACTTTTATTTGAAACTCACGCCAATAGATCGACAATATTATAAACTACATATTCGCCGTTTTAAATTTTTTTAGGACAATTTTGAACCAAGATAAGTAAAATAATAGGGTTTTGGCGCGATCTCGGCAACGCGGCAAATGTATGGCCAAGGTCGTTTGCTCGGGGGACGACCTTAATATACCATCATACATAATTTATCGTTTTGAAGGTTCCGCACCCAAAGGGTAAAAATTAAGTCCTATTAGTGGGGTCCCGCAGCCCGCTCTACTACTAAGACTTCGTTGCCTGTCCATCTGTCCATCCGTCCGTCCGTCTGTCTGTCTTCAGGCTGTATAACAAGAACCACTATAGTAATAGACTTCTAAAATTTCCACAGATGTAATATCATTCCATTCTACATCCAATACGGCTGCTCATCCAAGATAGGGAAATAGTTGAAAGCACTTCTGCAAGATGGGCATCAAATAAAAAGGCTCAGTAGGCTCATTGAGAGCGAATTGAAAATTAATAGGGTCTAGTGAAGTCGTGTAGTGTCGTGTAGGTACTGATGTCACGTGACGTAACCTGTCGTGTCGAATCGTGTCATGACATGTCGTGTCGTATCGTACCGGGTTTTAGAAAATGCCCGGTTGAAACCGGTCACCCTTCATGCGCGAGTCCGACTTACACTAGGCCAATTTTTCAGATTTCCTGCGGTCCTGGATACCAGAAATTCATGGCTTAAAATAATTAACCGTCCAAACTGGACTCCGAAGAAAAATTCATGCATACTTAATTATGTAGCAAGCATTTTGAAGAAAATTCACATTTTACTTCAACATTACAGTTTTATTATATTATATCTATGCAGTTTTATTTTATCCCATTTTATAATGCCCGCTGTACACTCTCGCCGAGAGCTCTCGGGCCAGAGTCTCGTGCGAGAGCCCATGTACAGTTACGTTCAAAAGTCCAGTAGCAATCGTACGCAGCTATAGCGTCAACACTTAACGTTACTTGTGACCTTTCTCTATAAAGACAATTCACACACACACATACACTTTGTTTGGCTGTATATTCATATCGTCAATTTCGTCTCAGCATGTGAGCACTGCCGTGGCCTAGTGGTTAAGCAAGTGCGTGTGATTATTCTAAGATCATCTGCATCAGCTAAGTTGCAGGATCGAATCCGACCCGTATTGAGTGTGCGTCGTTTTTACGTAAAACAATTTTTGAGAAATATTAATTATAAAATTATTATGATTATGAATGTTGATACAACTATGTAGAATAAAAAAATTACGTTTCTAACTAAAAGCACAGTAACGTTTAGTTAGAAACGTAACATTCTAGTCACAGCAAAGAATGTGAGGGTAGATTTAAAATAAAATGGAACGATTGCTTGAAGATAACAAAATATTAAAATGTTGTTGGTTGGTGAACTTAGCTACGAGTGTTAGTGTTCTTACTGTTGCAATACAATTTATCCAATATGCAAGCAAATATTACTATTGAAGCAAGAGCTAAAATTGTGGCCCTATATTCAAATGGCCTGAATATTTCTCAAATTTCTAACGAAACTGGCTTCTCAGTAAGTAGTAATTAATTATATTATTATTGTGATGTGTATTTTTTCATTGGTTAAAATCGTCTTTTACAATTTATTCTTTTTTTTAGAGAAATACTGTAAGTCGATGGGTGAAAAGATTCGAGGAAGAAGGTGGCTTGCAGAGTCGTAAACGAAGTGGAAGGCCACTTCTTATTAACCAGACTCAGCGGCGTTATATGGCAGCGGAGTATGAAACATGTGGTTTCATACCGACAAGTCGTTTTGCCGATGAATTTAACACGTCATTGGTCACCGTTCGTCGTGCACTTCATGACGAGGGATTACACCACCGAAAGCCGGCGAAAAAACCGTTTTTGACTCAAAGGCATAAAGACGAACGACTACGCTTTGCACGAGAGTATTTAGATTTTGATTGGGAAACAACAATTTTTCCGATGAGAAGACTTTTAAATCCTCTCAAAAAGGAAGACTACATTTATGGCGTAAAGATAACACCCGTTGGTGTGAAAATAACGTGGTGTCAAACACTGAATCTGGCAGAATAAGTGTGAACATGTGGGGATGGATTAGTGCTCAAGGGCCGGGTGAACTTGAATTTATACCTACGCGAGCCAACAGTGCAAATTATGTAGAAATGTTAGAGGACATTATGTTACCTACTGTGCGAAATGTGTATGGTGATAGCGAAATAAGTTTTGTGCATGATAATTGTCCAATTCACCGAGCCTCCATAGTTCGCAATTGGTTCAGTGAACATTCTAATATTAAAGTTATTCCGTGGCCAGCACGATCCCCAGACTTAAACCCGATTGAAAATATATGGGGTTTAATGGTGCAAAGATGGCGAGCACGCGACGATAGATGTCCGGAGCTGCTCAAATCTCATTGCATGCAGTTGTGGGAGGATTTACGTGGAACAGATATCTGTAAGAATATTGTGGCTTCCATGCGCAGACGTCTTCTTAGTTGTATCGAAAATAATGGAGGTTACACAAAATATTAAGAATCATTATTAATATTAAATTAAAAATGTATTTCTATGTCGCAATAATAAGTGTAAAGTAATTGTTATAATATTTATATTTCGTAAGTTTCAATTGGACATTCTACAAAGGAACGTGCTGGCCAGTAATTGGTAGGTTTAAGATTTTAAGGTTGAGGTTAAGTTTTAATCCTCTTTTCCTCGGAAAACGAATAATTAAACTATAACCTCAACAATATGAAATATTGATTACACAATAGATATAGTTATTATTATATTGATAGATCTGTGAATCAAAGATTTTACCGTCATCCGTCAATCAATTCAATTGTTCAATAATAATTGTTATGTCATTGAAATAAAAATATATTTTTTTGAAAGTGTTGTTTTCTTATACTTAATATATAATTATGTAACTAAAATACTTTTACATTTATAATATATTATCACTATGTTATAATTTAATATTATTCTTATTAAATAAAACTTTCAAAATAGTAATTTCATTAAGTTTTCATAAAATGCTGAGATAATAAAAACAATATGAAAACTTTAAAATAATACGATAAACTGAGATTTGAACCGTGACCATTTTTCGTCCTAGCTATGATGCGAGGCCAACTATTTACCGATGGAGCTACGAACTATTTTACGTGTCTAGTGAAATTTTTGCATGTATTGACACAGTGCAGTGCAATAAATGAAGAAGAATGAATGAAGAAGACAAACACATATGTTATCTTTGTCTTTCATCCACTACACGCAACTTTCTTGTATTGATACTGTACGACATTTAAGTGTGTACACGGTAACATGGCGCACACATAAATATGCACCGTACCGGCAAACGAATATGGTCGTTACGATGCTACTGGACTTTTGAACGTTGACTGTACATTCTCGCTTAGTTCAATCGCAGATAAGAACTCAGATAAGATGGACGAAAACGACCATTCATCATTCACCATGCATCGAAAGATTATGAGGAATCTCTGTATTAGCTCCATGTGAAGAATATAATAAAATTCACTTAGCATCACAATCACTTTATTCAGACTTGCAACGCTTCTCCCCTTACAAAATCGTTCAGTCACCCCCGTGTCGGTTTTCCAAAGTACCGCCATTTTTATACCACTTTAAAAACAATAATCCACCGTCACTTTCAAATATTACAATAACATCCGGAATTACAAACAAATACAAATCAGCAGTATAAATTCAAATTAAAGTACAGTTTATAAATATTATATGAATATTAAATTATCATGTACTATTTAATTATATCAACTAAATTATATTCTCAACTATATATTTTGTCTTTTGCGTAAATTCCTTTTTCCAATACTTTAAGTAAATACATTCATATCTTTTAAAAAATATATTGTCTTAATTTGACAAATTTAAGTAACATAAATTCTATTTTTACTACTCAGTTTATGTGTGTTCCTAATAATCGTCCATCCTGACAAAATTTGCTACCACGCAAATTGAAAAGAATTAAATTAACAATAAAAAAAAATAAAAATAAAAACTTTTGTTATGAAGTCACTAGAGATTTTTTTCTTTCTTTCTTTCTTTCTAGAGCTTGACATCAACTCTCCATCATCAGTCAGCCTGGCTTCGGATAGAAGACTAACCTGTAATAAAAATAAAGAAAAAGAGAAGAAACAGCATAATATGCCATAATAATTTAAGGATGTATTATATATAAGGTCAAATTCCGTAGTACATCGAAATAAATTATGAAAGTACTAATTACTTATATGTAAATTTTTAAGAAATCATTCAATGAAAGCTGCACATGCGCATTGAAAATGAAGAAATATGTCTAATCTCAGCTGTATCACCATTATATTTATATTTTTCGAGCAATTTTCGAGGAAAGTTTTCATCAATTTTAATTTGAAAATTTTCCGCAGAATTAATTTTCTTATTATTATTAAAAAAATATTTTTTTATTGATTGAGTGTACTAAAATGGAAACTCATTTAACATTACAATACCATCATTAATTGCCACAAACTATAAAACTTGATACATATTTTAAATTTTAGTAGAAACTCATAGAAGAAATAGCCGCATTTATCGTCATTCACGCCAAATGTCACAGAAGTTTTAAAATATTTGATTTTGACAACATTTTGCCTGCACTTGTGCACAATAACAAAGATTCCATGGCTAATATTTTATCACTATTGCACATCAAAACCCAAATACCACAATTTTGAAAAATAAATAAATAAAAACCACACCAACAATAAAAATTAGAAGACTAATATAATTGTCGAAGTGATATGCCCGCCAAAACTCCTTGAGTTGTCATTGTCAATTCTCAGTTTGACAAGTGTCATTATGGAAATGTATAAATACATACAGTTTTGTGCTTTGGTTTTGTGTTACATAATTTTATGGTACCATTGTATTTTGATTTATATCACATTTGACAGTACACATTTTTTTTTAAACACAACCAATGTGGTGCTTCAGATCAGTGCGGAACCAATAGGAAATCTAGAAGTGTCAAACAACCCATTACCGGTGAACCCACTTTTTGGGCTTGAAAATCGCAAATTGTACAAATAAATTGATAAACAGTTTTTAACCTTTTGTCTTCGATACAAAGTTCCCCATTCTGATTTCTGTCGAATTCTCAAAAATTGCAACACCTCCGGCCAATAACTTGTCGGCAAGTTTTTTTTTGTATCAATCGATGCAGGATGTTTTATTCTACTATTTATAAATGTTATATACATACATCCTTAATGTTCTTCCGATTTTACTTTAGTTTTACTATATTATATCATTATTTAAAAAAAAATCATTTGGTTATTTTCATCATCAAATCAGATGGCCCATTTATTATGACAGAAAGAACAAGATTTTTTTTCATCGTCTAATAAGACGGCCCATTTTATAATTATTTTGTACATTTTGTCTGTGTTACCCAGTTTTTCATCGTTTGGTTAACGGTCCTGATTCATTACGTGGCAAGGTTACTTTTACCCACTGATATTTTACTTATACAAATCTGTTACGTCCATACTATTTTCCAGCTTAAATCTCTTCTGAACAATTTCCAAATTCAAAATTGCAAACATTGACAAATTTGACAGATAAGTGAAACAAAAGATACGAAAAACCATTTACATAAAAGAGACAGTTCTATTTTTCAACGTCGAATCGTATCGCTGTCTCTTTCTTCGCCTGAGCGAAGAAAATTCGATTTTTTTTTCAAATTGTTCGAAAAATAAACGAAAATGTAAATAATCGTGGTATTTATTGCAATCAAGACATGCGGTAAGAGATTCCATGTGTTTTGTTTTCTTTTGAGTCATAATTGGTACTTTTTCGAAACACGCACGACGTCATTTTCAATTTATTTAGGTAAGACAAGACGCGGCACGTTCGAGACTGCGCTCGATGCAGACTAAATAACAGACGACTCAATTGGGCCGTATTTGAATCTTCACAACGCGCGCGGTAGTTACATATCTGCTTTGAGTTTTCCATCATTGCTTTTACCATTTTCTCATCGTCTAGTCAGACGGCCCTGATTCATTACACAAATACTACCATTTACTTTACTACCAGTTACTTTCACCATTTTCTCATCGTCTGGTCAGACGGCCCTGATTCATTGCACAACTACTACCACTTACTTTCACCATTTTCTCATCGTCTGGTCAGACGGCCCTGATTCATTACACAACTACTACCATTTACTTTACTACCAGTTACTTTCACCATTTTCTCATCGTCTGGTCAGACGGCCCTGATTCATTGCACAACTGCTACCACTTACTTTACTACCAGTTACTTTCACCATTTTCTCATCGTCTGGTCAGACGGCCCTGTATTTGTCACTAAGAACTACTTACACCATAATTTTTCATCGTCTAGTTAGACGGCCCTGTATTAGTAACACAATATGTATAATATGATAATATATACCATTTTCTCATCGTCTGGTCAGACGGCCCTGTATTTGTCACTAAGAACTACTTACACCATAATTTTTCATCGTCTAGACTCTAGTTAGACGGCCCTGTATTAGTAACACATGTATAATATGATATATACCATTTTCTCATCGTCTGGTCAGACGGCCCTGTATTTGTCATGAAAAACTACTTACACCATAATTTTTCATCGTCTAGTTAGACGGCCCTGTATTAGTAACACATGTATATGATATTAATAACACAATACCTATGTTACATATCCGTCACGAATGTCTAGAAGGCGAAACTTTTTTTTTAGCAACAGCAACACTCTTTAGTCTTTTGAGATTGACCCTTTTGTATGTTACTCTCGTGACATAAAATTTCCTATCAATATTCTTCGCCATATCAATTTTAAATTAATTTTATGTTTTGTAACATTACCTCTTTTATTGATATTCTGTGTACATATAATATATTTTCGTTCTCATAATATAACGTGATTTTTTTTTTTTGCTAACCTCTATGGTATTATGTTTGTGTTTGTTTTAGGAATAACGAATATTCAACCGTTTTAAATTAATTAGATACAGTAGGTAGGTACAGTAGGTTTAGTAGGTACCTTGTTTCTTTACCAGACCTGCAATATAGTATAGACTATAGAGCAAAGTCAACACAAAATCACTCTGACATTGGCAACTCACTGAGGCCGCCATATTATAAGAAGAAGACATACAATTTTCAAAACAAAACTACAATTTACTTTTTAGTTTTACATTATATAAAAAACTGTTACTGTGATTAATACTAATATGTAATTATAATTAATGTGAAAGACGTGTCAAGAGTGCTGCAATTTAAAGCAATTTCCATAAAGTAAAACGCGAAAATATCATTGAAATTCTTGCGTCTACCTTTTTCGATTTGAATCGAAAAATCGCTATATTAGCATTTAGCAGGTAATTATGCTTGTTTTATAAATTTTGTTTGGTAATTATTTTACTGTGTAATGCAATCTTAAGTAGCCTGAGTAAGTACTATGTGGTTCAATAAAGAAACATTTTTACAATAAACCATAAGTTTACGAAAACAATGAACTGTCAAAGGCCATAATACTATATAACGCGCTTTAAACTTTGTCATAGGTGCTTTGCGTAATTAAGTATCTAGTATGTAAAATTCTCGTATCACAACCCACATTGTTTGTGCGCGAACTGCTCCAACAAACACTTTGATGCAGCATAATATGATATTATAATTATTACTTTTTGTGTTTATAGGTAGCAGAAAAGCGTTTTACGAAATAACCGGAATGACTGGGAGGATTTATAGTAGCAGCATTACCTATAAGTACTCAAAAATTCAAGATGAAAGTGCCTCTTCACTGTGACACCACTGCTATAGCTACATGGACCTAGAAAGTAGCCATGATTCCGTTGGCTGCAGTGTAGAATGTTTGGATGAACACATTACCTATCTTATTAAAATAAACAAATCCTATTTTCTTTTTCTTTTTAATTTTTGAATAGTTTTCTTAAGTAAAACAAGAGTGAAATGTAAAATTTCGCTTTTCTCAGCTCTAGCTGGTAGCCATCCTAATTGATCTAAAGCCTTCAGAGAGAGGGTACTTAAACAGTAATATTATAGTGTTATTATTCTTAGCACAAAAATCAACGGTCATAACATTATGAGTTATTTGGTTGCATAATAATATGTAAAATCAGTCTGTAAGCCGAAAAGCTTATGGGCTTCACCAAAATTGATAAATTTTAAATAACCTTCGATGCAGATAACTCCTCCAGGAATAGCATATACCTAACTTGTTTTCTGGTCTCTGCTATTACACAGAGTTTTGAAAACCATTTAACAATTTTATGCTCCGAGGCAGTACAGTTACATGCATTCTAAGTACATGTTATTTTTTGAATTAAAATCATTATAATTTAATTTAATGTCACTAAGTGTATCATACGATTAATAAGTTGTAATAAATTTTGAGTTCAATGTAATAACAAGACTAACACCTACTTGATTAATCAGGGATTGAACAATTAATGGAACAATTATTATTAACTCTGTATCCCACATTTTACAGTTACTTACTTTGACATTCCCTTTCAAGTACAAATTATCTGTGAATTTTTTTTTTAAATGTGTGACTTGTCTAATGACTGAGTATGAGCTCCTCCAACGCCTTTCATAACTACATTAGATGTTATTATTTTAAGCTCCAGTTATTTCGCTTTCATTAAACTTGAAACATTTAATTTGCTGCCTGTATCAATATAAACAACTAAACTTGAGGTGCCAACAAATGCAAGGCGCTTTTAAATATTCAAGAACTTGTCATTTAAATTAAGTATCGGTAAACTCACCGGGGTCGATTGCCCCTGTTGTCTCGATAGTCCCGGCTTGGCCGCCAGCCAGCAGCTTGGAGTGTGGCCGTTCCGTTGGCAAATGTCACACCGTTGTTGTGCTCGACAATCACGTGCCTCGTGTCCGATGCGCCGACAGATGTAGCACCGTTTCACTCCAGAGTGTAGGGCAGCCGTAGAGTTCTCTTCCGCGGTTCCCACTGCGGTACCCCTCCGCCACGACGATTTCCGAGAAATTAAAGATGAGGTATCATCTCCCTTATAATTTTCTAGAGAGGGTAGGTATTCAAGATACAACTTTTCTGGTGTTTCACACTAATAGGTATATGCTTTAGCATTAGCACGCAATTCTACCGGAAGTATTCTTATTATGCATGACATCATAGCACAGGCTGCGCCTCTGATGTTACATTTTCATTTTTCGTAGCAGTGATAGCTTGTCGTGATAATTACAGATCATCGTTTCAGACTCCTTACTTCTAGCCAACATAGTTCTTAATAATTTATCCACAAAATCGACTGAACGCGGAAATGCAGTCTCTAGAACTCGTTTCAATGCATTCCAATCAAGACTGTGATCGTTGAGCTCATCGTATCTTCGTCTGGCAGAACGTCGTAGACGAAGCTGCATAAAAAATTTGTCTGCACCGAATCCCAACCGTGGACATCACCGAGCTGGTCAATTTTGTACTGCCAGCTGAAGTTTTCTTTTTCCAAGTCCGGCTGCGTAGGGTCCTGACATCTTGTCCAAATCCCACTTCTGAAATATGAGGAATCTCTGTATTAGCTCCATGTGAAGAATATAATAAAATTCACTTAGCATCACAATCACTTTATTCAGACTTGCAACGCTTCTCCCCTTACAAAATCGTTCAGTCACCCCCGTGTCGGTTTTCCAAAGTACCGCCATTTTTATACCACTTTAAAAACAATAATCCACCGTCACTTTCAAATATTACAATAACATCCGGAATTACAAACAAATACAAATCAGCAGTATAAATTCAAATTAAAGTACAGTTTATAAATATTATATGAATATTAAATTATCATGTACTATTTAATTATATCAACTAAATTATATTCTCAACTATATATTTTGTCTTTTGCGTAAATTCCTTTTTCCAATACTTTAAGTAAATACATTCATATCTTTTAAAAAATATATTGTCTTAATTTGACAAATTTAAGTAACATAAATTCTATTTTTACTACTCAGTTTATGTGTGTTCCTAATAAGATATCATTGTAATCCGAAGATTTATAATCATATTTAATTTTATTTCTCATAGATGATGACTGATAATGACGTTTATTATTGTTATTTTTCTGTTCTACACTGTCCAACGGCGGGACTAGTACTGAAAGACGCGAGAGTGTACTGTACACTCTCGCGCGCTCGTTTTCCTCGCGAGACCCTTTGTCTCGGGCGCAAAATAACGACAGGCGACAACGGACCGAGAGGGTCCGAGACAGGCGAGACGAGGCGAGCGCACCCATTTACACTCTCGCACTCGGGCCGCCTCGCTGTGTCTCGGCGAGAATGTACAGCCGGCATTATGTTTACAATCTTACAATTATTATTCCATGATCGATATTTTGTCGAATTACAAGATGTTTTACATCACTGACACGCACACGTAAACATAATTGTATACACAGATGTAAATCAAATTTTGGTTAATTATTCCGATAGGTATATTAACTTTATGGTTCTAAGTCGGCATACTCTATCATTCTGTCTACTCTGACTGCGTGGTAACAGGGGCAGCCGCTCACACGGTTAAAAATGCGTATGTTAAATACGATGTAATGTGGTCGGATCACTACCCATTAATAATTCAATGCAAAATAGATATTGTACCTATAACACCAGCTGTACAGAGCTCTAAAGAACATAAGCGGGTAGTATGGGGTGAACGGAGCCCTGAGCAAATAAAAATCTTTAGACAGGAATGTCATAGTCAGCTAAGACAAGTTGATATCCCGCATGAGCTTTTGGCGTGTTGTGACAAGATGTGTAGTGATCCGAAACATAGAATTATTATAGATAAGTTCTATGATAAAATTGTAATTATTTTAAAAGAATCTGCCGTGATAAGTTATGCAAATAAGAAATTTGTAAAACGAGCAGTGCCTGGATGGAATAAATATGTATCTGATGCTCACAGAGAAGCTCGGCAGAAGTTTTCTCAGTGGGTAGCCCAAGGGAAACCTTCGTCCGGCTGCTACTATCAAGAAATGAGTGATGCTAGAAGAATCGTTAAATCGCGCTTAAAATGGTGTCAAAACCACGCCGATCAAATAAACATTCACATAATGTCAAAGTGACCTCAGGGCTTATTGCACCTCCTTTTATACGGGGAGCCTGTGGGCCAATTACTGCTGCAGCGCGTCAGGGATGTTCGCTGAAGCACGTGTAGACTGCTTTTATGCAACCATGCGAAAAAGATGCGCATCCTTGGTGCGACGGGTGAGGGGCAGTACCAACAGCATACTGAGAATGTTTGCAGAACGATTGGACTGTCCTTATGTTAATCGATGTGGAGCTGTGTCACATGGACTAGCAAAATAGTTGATAACTTCATAACATTATTCTAGCAGTTATGGCTGGTTTACACGTATTAAGTAGATAAGTAGTAACTAAACTTTAACTTAATTTGAAGTGCCTGCCCGAAATGTGTCAAGTGACAAGCCCCGCCTGCCAACTTAACAGAAAATAGTCAAAATTCAAATTTCCTTGTTTAGTACTTAACTAAATTTTAACTTGCTACTTACTACTAAATTGTGTGTTTACACGCAATAGGTAACTTAAAATTAAGTTAAAATTTAGTTAACTACTTATCTACTTAATACGTGTAAACCAGCCATTAGCGACTATTTTGTTAAATTAAATCGTTATTTATAATTTTTAAAATACTAACATTAGCTTTTAAGAATCAAAGTGTTACTAATAATTGGGCCAAATGTAGTCTGAAAAATAAAATTTATTATTATTATTATTTGGATCCGGCACGCCCATTGCGCAAATGTGGCGCAAATTCACATCGAATATTTTCTGCAATGGATATCTAGGAGTTGTTCGTTCGTTGCGATAGCCGTCGTAGACAGGCTGTCGCACGGTGAATGTTGCTGTGAAGCAAACGCCGCTAACTGGGCCGCTGCAGTTTCGCCCCTGGCGGGTCCGGCGGCCCAGCAACAAGCGGAGGAGGAGGCACCGGTGGGTTTTAGTGGGTAAACCCGGGTGCTCTACCGCAGCACCTGGGGAGTCCCACATATCCGGGCGGCCTTTCCCCCGGGCTGTCGGGAATGCGTAACGCATTTCCCATCGTCAAAAAAAAAAGGAGTTGTTCGTTCAACATCAAGCATCCAATATTGCTCAAATCATCTATGACTTTTTCAGGCGGTCAACTAGGCACGGCTTTTCAGCTGGTGTCGTCAGGCTTCATAGCGGAGTACTGGGGCTGGCCGGCCATCTTCTACGTGAACGGCACCCTGGGCGTGCTCTGGACGGTGGCCTATGTGTACTTTGGCGCCGCCAGCCCGCAGTTGTCAAAGATGATCAGCGCAGAGGAGAGAATGTATATACAGACGTCGTTGGGACATGTTGGTGGATATAAGGTGAGTGATGTTGGTGGACATAAGGTGAGTGATTGAATTGAAGTAGACACTAGACATGTCAAAAACAATGTGGTAGAATGTGTAGCAGGCCAAATTTAGTCTCAAAAAATGTGCGCAATAATTCTTTCTAGGGCAATCCACTACCAGGTAGTAGATTGCCCTATCAGGTCCTGATGATGTTGTTAAAAGATCCTGTTACTTAGTTTACTTTCCAGTGGCATTGTGTAATCGTTGGCACTTTAAGAATTAATCAAACTAGACTTAGTGCAGTTAAAATTCCAGAAAATTGAATATTTTGGCCCGATTCCTCTCAGAAATTGAAGACCCCGTGGAAATCTATCTGGACGTCCCTGCCGTTCATCTCGCTGATCGTGGCGCACTGCGGACAGAACTGGGGCTTCTGGACCCTCATGACGGAGATGCCGTCCTACATGAGCAAGGTGCTGGGCGTGGATATTAAAGCGGTGAGTCTCTACTTAAAAGTAGATCGGTGCTTATAATCAAATGCTGATCTTGTTTCAGAAATAGCTTTTGGTAGCCTGTAATTTTTTACCTGCGGAATGCTTTAGTACTTAGGATACTACTAATTGAGATGTGAGAGTTTCTAAAGATGATGCATGGACGAGTAGATTAATGTAAAATCACTTATGAAGATTATGTTCACAGCTTTGGCTCTGTATTGATAGGAACACACACAGTTGTTCCATTTACGTAACATCAAGCTATTCATCTTCACGTTGAAATTATTTTAGAACGGTGCGATGTCCGCGCTGCCGTACCTGTCGATCTACCTGTTCAGCATCCCGCTGAGCTTCCTCTCCGACCACGTGCTCAAGAAGAAGTGGCTCAGCGTCACCGTCAGCAGGAAGGTCGCTAACTCTTTCGGTATGTTGTAAGACACTTCTGATTGTTAAGCGCTTAAGATGATCATTCCGTTACTTACATATTCTTTACGAAGTCCTTCTTAGGGTAAATTTAGACCGCAACGCGACGCGTAGATGCATTTGTTTGTATGGATTTGACAGATTTCAATTGTCTGAGACGTCATGCTAATCTGTCAATAGCACTATTGTCCAGACTGTGCCTTTTTCTGTTAGTCAAGGACATGCGTTATAGCGCAGTCAACAGCGAACGTGAGGCATGCCCGCGTTGTTTAAAGAAGATGACGAAAATTGAAGACGAAAGCGCATAATGTGGACACAGCTAATTCAATTCAAACTTGGAAATGCATCTACACGTCGTGTTGCGGTCTGAATTGACCCTTAGAGGCATGACTATCTGGATTTAGATCTTAACCTTTTCATTATTTAATCCTTGTGTCATGACAGTGATGACGATGACGTTATGGTGGCAATTCGTCCGTCCGCAGGTCACTACGGTCCGGCGCTGGCACTGATCGGTCTGTCGTACGCGCCGGCGGGCGACGTGACGCTGGCAGTGACGCTCCTCACAGTCGTCGTGGCGCTCAACGCTGGACACTATACTGGATACCTGGTAAGGACTTGATTACACACGAGCACTTGCAATAAGAAGTTTTCTTAACCGTACCATATTATCTTGTTTGTTTTTTAAATGGAAAATTTTACAGCTACCACGAGAGGCATAGACTTTAAATGGGACCAAGATTCACGGTACTAAAATTGAACTCCAGTATGCATGAGCAACTTAAAAACTACAAATGCATGAATAATTGAAGTCTCTGTTTATATTGATGATCATTATATTATTGTCTATGAAGGGACTTGCCAGAGATGTTAAACTCTGAAAAAACTGAAAACTTCCTATATATCACTGATATATTATCACCGACATTAACTCTGAGTATTCTGTGTTATTCTAGCTGGTCCACATCGACATGGCGCCAAATTTCGCAGGCACACTGATGGGCATCACCAACTGCATTGCCAACATCATCAGCATCATCGCGCCGCTCGCGGCAGGCGCTATCCTCAATGATGAGGTACATGTTTAAAGATGCTATATCTAAGCTGCAAAATAAATGACACGATCATTACTCATTTCGATCGATCGATTCATTACTGGAAGCTCTGGGGCCGTAGACAAAGTCTCTTTCGTTGAAAACGATGACGAAATTCGTTATCAAAATGTATGGAATTTGACATTAGTCTTCGCAAGCGAAATGTCATTTAGCGATGACTTATGTCAAACCGCATACATTTTGATAACGAATTTCGTCATCGTTTTTAACGAAATATACTTTGTCTAAGGGGGCTGTTTTTTTTACAACAAACCATTGTTGCTAAAATGTTTTGACGCCAGTAGCAAGGTCTAACAGCGTGATGAATGAGATTACTTAATATTCAATCCAAAAATGTAATGTAATAAAACATAATACAACAAAACAAAAACTTCGAAAATCGGTTCATAAACGGCGGAGTAATTGTTGAACATACAAAAATATAAAAAAATATATCCAGCCGAACATATAACCTCCTCGTTTCTTGGAAGTCGGTTAAAAATGTAACCTAGCCTGGCGCAAGTTGTCCTAAGTAGTCAAAATATTTCAGACTGATGCCAACGAGTGGCGCAAGGTGTTCTTCTTGTCGTCGGCGATCTACATCGCCTGTAACACCTTCTTCCTGATCTTCGGCACGAGCGAGCGGCAGAAGTGGAATGACGGCGAGACTAATGAAACTGGTAAGGCTGGAAAACTGTAATCCGAGATACGTAAATCGTGGAGAATTCAAAGGGTGGTGGAAGTCAATTCATATTGCACCGTCGCGAGGCGTAGTATTAGAGTCAGGAATAGGCTGCCCAACACCGCGGGCAGTAAGCATGTCTTGTCCTCTGTTGTAAAGAAAGTACAGTTTTGAATGGCTCGTCCGCTTAACGTTGCATTATGGAACTGACCTTAAATCTTACTTTGCATGTTTGTGTCACCAGCCCTTGTCCCGCATCTTGATTTTTTTTTGAGAAACTTTTCTTTTTTTCTTGCTTATTTCTCTTTCTTCATTTTATATTATGTCTGAGTATTTAACATAATCATCGTTCTTCCAAAACCTGAATCCTGCTCCTTAAATTATTATTTATTAGTGCCCTAGTATTTTTTTACTGAAGTTGACTGAAGTTTATCTATTCTCATTGGCTAACATTAATGTTATTTAACCAATTACATTTTTAGATTAATTCCTGTCAAAGAACCGGTCATAGGTGTACACTATAACTTGTAGGAAATAATGAAACTCTTTTCCACCTCTGCGAAGCATTTATCAAAGCAGTGAGCACCCTCACAATATCACCACAATATTTATGTCAGTTATCACATCTGTCGCGAGTTTTTTCATTTCGAGCAATAAAATGTAGCATACATCAAACTGATGAAAAAGGGTGTTAATTTTCAACAAGCATGTTTCATCAAAATTCAAGGGAACGATTCCATTTTTCATGGCGAATTTTGCATGGGATGTTGTTGAATTGATGAAAATCTCGGAATTGTAATTTCTAGCTGCCGCCTCGGATAGGCTAAGAACAGCTGGAGGGTCCCATCGATCTTATGGAAGTTTTGACAGAGAGTTTATCATTCCATAGATGAGGGTTTCTAGCAAAGGCACTTCTGGACGCGAAGAATCTCTAACGAATACTTTTTCAAAATTTATGAAAGGTTTTTGGTTTTGGTATTTTCATTCTTTTTAATGTTAACTAAAGTTACATAACAAAAATTATAGCAAGGTTGTAGATCCTGTGCTTGGTCTATTATACTATACTATATTATTATTGAAATATTCAGGCTTCGTGTTTCCCAAATTATTTTCTTTGTGTTTGTGTAAAATTGTGTATTCCTTCTTAACAAAGACTGATTCTTTTCTCGCAATCTGATCCAACTAACATTAGCTTACAAGTTACAACTTACTCCGCTTTAATATATATGTTTTGATCTTAATGTAAACAGAGATCAGCGGGGCTAAAATGGTCGCATAGCAATTCCTCTCAATCAATTCACAAAATGAATTGTCAAAACTGGCAAACTCACGAATGTCCAATTTAGACCAATTCAATTGGTCTAAATTCGTACTGATTCGTAACTTTGACAGTTTTGACAATTCATTTTGTAAATTAATAATTAAGTAAGCCCCGCAGTAATTCAGTATAAGCTGCCATATTAGTGCGTCCTACACTGACGAATTAATTCAGTAGAATTTCAATTTGTATTTACATTTAGATTCAAATTAATTACTGTGCTAGAGAGTAATTATTATTTTAGTAGCCAGAGTATACTTTTCAGAAATGTCAGAGAAAAAACCCGAGCTGAAAGCGTGATGAGAAGAATTCTTAGCCAATTAAATAGTGTAATAGTAAGTACCTGATTGTAAATATGTATTGTATAGATAGATAGGACAATAATTAATTTAGTAGTCGTTGTAAAGTGTAAATAAATATTTATGTATTATAACGATTGTTTTATTACCTTCGTAAGTCGTAAGAAACCAATGAAAATAATATTATGAGAAGGCAAATCATCATTATTGTCATTATCTTTCATAAATTACAATTCTATCGCCGACCACTGCTGAATGCTACACTATGCGGTTAGGGCCTGTCCGCACTGCAAATTTTTGTCGCTCGCAATTCTCACGCAGTATCTGTACTACCGATGAAAAAAATATATGAATAAATTCGAGAGAGTAAAAATGCGCGCGGTGGAAATTTGCAGTGCGATCGGGACCTTGCCGTCCTAATTCTTTTTATCTCGAGGGCAGCCCTCATTCGTCTGTTGACCATCTGCTTAAAATCATCGGCCCATCAAACTGCAGGGCGTTCTACAGTACAGTTGTACACTACACACTACACAGCCGCGCTATTATGAGAAGGCTCAGGACACGATAGCACATTACCCTCGCCATTCGGCTCAAAACTCATGTGAGAAAGTTAAGCGCACACGGTTTTCCTGAGATTTCCTCGGACAATGTACATAAAAGTAGCAAAAATTCAAATTTTATGTTGAAGTACGTTAGAATTTCATGAATGTGAAAACAAAAACAATGCGGAATTCTCGAGGAATAGAAGTAACGCAAAAGTCGCAACCGACTTTTCCATTATGGACTCCTCATTTCAGTTCTTAGGTATTTTTTAGAAAAAATGTGATGAATCTTGAGACTCGACTTTTATCCGACTTATACAATTTTAAAATCTTATTAACCATAGTTTCCGTAGATTAGAAAAGTTGGAATATCCTTAAATAAAGTCGGAAGTTTTGCTGATGACGGCCTTAGCTTAAGGAAGTTATGTCATTTCATAAATATTAGAAGAAATTAGTTTTTAAAGGTGCCGGTTGGCAGCGGACGATATGAAGCAACCGCAGACGACGCGCGACTTGTCGTCGCGACACTACTGGTTTGTATGTATTTCTATAAAATGCCCTGCGCAACTATCGATAGGAAGCTAGCGACACATTCATAGCTTAGAAATACACAGAAATGACGTGTCACGACGACACATCGTCTGCTGAAACTTCATGTAGGCGGCTTTCAACGTGTACCTTGTACGAGCTAAGTATGCAGTGAGTCATCATTGCTAATGAAAAACTTAAGGCGCCTATTGTATGCTCGGTTTCTAAGGTCCATAACAGTTGTTATATTTTATTATATTACAACAAAGATAAACTACAGTAAGTAACTGTAGTTTATCTTTTCAACGACTAGGTTTTTACTATCGATTGGTTAGTGTTCTGGCGTTAGCTAAGCCAGTATCTTACGGTAGCTAAGCTCTATAGTGAATTGATAAACTGCTGTCACTCTAGACACAGCTGGCGCGCCTCCACCACCACCAAGTTCCAAACAGGAAGACCAGTCATTTATACAAACGATATGCGAGTGACTTGCTTTATCCTAGCCTCTTGGTTAGGGCCGGGACACAAAAACACGACACGACGTCGTACGACGCCGTATGACGCCGTACGACGCCGTGTCGTGGTTTTTTACGACGCGCGTCGTAGATTCCCACGACACGGCGTCGTGCGGCGTCGTACGACGTCGTGTCGTGTTTTTGTGTCCCGGCCCTTGGATAAAGCATTTTCCTATCTTACAAGATAAGCGCCAGATAAGTCCCCGTTAGGGGTTAAGTCTGCTGTTTTTCCATTGCAGCTGACCTTGTTTCTATCTGCTGTGACGAAGATACCGCAGCTGCGGCACGTGGGGAGGGGGAGGGTTTGTTGATGTTCGCGAGATTCGCGATAACCCGCGGATCAAACGATTTGGAGCAGGAGAAGTGTGGAGTCGTTAATAATGGGGAACGTGCAGGCCGGGCCGGCCTCTCATAGTTAAACGTTGCCTACTTAAATTTTAACGCCGCGTCACCTTAATTTTAGTCTTATAATATTCGTAGAAGTCCAGGGAAGGTTTATATTAGAAAGAAAGAGATACGAAGTTCACTGGGACGTACTTTTCGGATCGGCAGTTCGCAGCACCTTTTTTGCGCTTGTGTAGGTACTTTGTAGCGAAAATTAAAATGTTAATCAAAATTTTATATCTGAATTTAATACTGTATAAAGTTCTGACGAAATTTTAGTATTTTTAAATATTATGTCAGGACACAAAACATAGGTTTAGTAGTCATTAAACTAGTTACGCAATTTGCAATATGAGAATGTCTTAATAAGCGAATTATGTTATAATATCATGTATTATAATTAATTTATATGTATAACTTTAATGGTATAATCACTGAATATTATATTCGCTCGGTCGGAAGATCTTCCTTTGCGGCCTCCAATACAATTTAATATTATAAACAATCAGAAAAATTAAGAATAACATAGAAACCAGAAATGAATTGGAAACTGAACCGAGAATGCAGGTAAGAGAGTTAAATAAAGAATAATCAAATATCAAGATTTTAATTATAACTAAAAACGAAATAGCTTAGCTTTGATAAAATCGAACCTGTTTTTAATGACACTGATATAATTATTTTTATGTGTACCTTATCTATGTAGTGACATAGATAAATTGTATAGTGATACTTACTACTAGAGTCAGGCTATGTAGCATTAAATAATACATTAGAATTTAGCTAACTAATCAATAATTATTATTTTTCTTACTTAGGTATATTATCTATAAAATATTATACGTTTAATATTATAAATGTGAAAGTGTGTCTGTGTGTTCCCTCTTCACGCCCAAACTACTGAACCAATTTTAGTGAAATTTGGCACGGAGATACTTTGAGTCCCGGGAAAGGACATAGTATACTTTTTATCCCGGAAAAATTTACACTTAAGTCACGAATTTTGGCTCGACGGATCTCCGGGTGTCATATTTTAGTAGAACATAAATTTTATAACAAGTCGACTCTACGCCTCTGTGCTACCACATGTCATGATGCAAATACGATATATCTAACATTCTCAAGTGGACAGTGGCGGGCGGTGGATTGCCGCTGACAGTGAACAACAACAACCTCCTTTACCACGTCGGTTAATAATAACTTTTTATTTAGTTAAGATGGGGATCGCCGAGCAGAACGTTGCACCCAGTGAGTTACTCGTAATTTAAAACTACCCTATATTTTTAATGAATTTATTCTGATTTCTGACTTATTAGAGTTATTACACTAGTTTCAGAGAAAAATATGATGATCTATGCAGTGTTTAATAAAAATATTTAATCCTTAGATCGTGGATTCTTGGAAATCTTATTATATTGTGTCTCGCTCACCGGTGAGCTTATGGGGCTTGATGGGTTAAGAAATGGTAGATGTAAGTAATTATAAAAATGATAATATTAATATTATGTAAAGTTTGAAGAATCTTTGATTGTTATTAAGAAACAGATTCAGATTTCTATAAAACAACTAATAAAGTATTACTTTATGTAAACAGAATAATAATATGGAGAATGGAGATAGTTAACAGCTATTCTGTATTCGTAGTTAAACGTTGCAAAAATAATTATAATATAAGTAAGAGAGCCATTGACGATTTAGAATTTTATAATTTTCATAAGAAAAACCTCTGGTAGGATTTGAAACAAAAATAAGGTCTGCATTTTTATCTTTGTCCCTACTCCCTAATCAGCTGGTGAGAATATCGTGCTATAAAAATTCCCTTTGTCTTCCCAAACGAGGTATGTTTTTATGTGGTTTTTATGAAAGTAACAAATTTAGTTTCCTTGCAAAAAAACAGAGAAAAACCAAGTAAGTTACCCTGATTTTGAAGTAACAATGTTCTTGTTTCAAATATAGTTTATTTTTAATTCGTTCATGTTTTTCATCTATTGATGCGTAGTATTGATGTACAGATCTTGTTTTTAGCTTAGTATTTACAATATTATTGGTGCAATATTTTGATACACGTATGTCATAATATAAGGCTTGGTTCCTGTAGGTTTTTTTGCAGTATACCTACGACTTGTGCCCCGTAAGGCCCATATGGCCCGCGACAACAAAATATTTCCTGGAATTGGTGATCGAGGGATTAAATATTTTTAATAAATACTCTTTGGGCATTACCAAAGAGGATGTATTATACAAAACCTTTAATACCGCATTAAGACCCATAGTACATGGCGTATTTTAAACGCGCAGAAGAGGCGCAGATACGCGTTTCAAACGACGTTTGATCGCAACTTAAGGCGAGGATCAACGCCAATTTGTTATTCCGTGACTCCTAGTTTACCTAGTTCCAATATAATAACGAAATGTAAAAAATATGAGATATAAAGCACAATATTTAAAAGACGTTAACCATAAACATTTTTATAAAACGTAATACTTTGGCTGTAGGTAATTAATTTACAAACTCACCTCCGAAAAAATCTAATTCATCGAAATATAGGTATTAACTAGGATAATTATACATTTTATTTGAATAAATTGTTAGTAAATCTATATTAAAATATCTTTAACCGAACAATTTTGTTTCTTAATATTTATTTCCAAAGATATTTAAAAAAAAACATGAAAAATAGAGAAGATCCGCCCCTAGTAACTACAGTTTTATGCTAGGCTAAAATGAATCTTATTACGATGCATATACGCTTGGTCTTTGGTTGTGTGCAAGGTTATCGTTTTGGATTGTGATTGATCCCTGCCTTAAGGGCGTACCGTAACTTACCGTATTTCAAGCCCTATAAACTCATAATTTGAAAGCTACAAAGTTATAATAAAAATACATCAATAATCTTCAGTATTTCGACATTCCTTTCCCCGTTTTAAATTTTCTATTTTTGTTTATTATACTCATGATATCAGCCTCCAAAGTAAAACCTATTTATTATAATTCAAGCATAATAATAATAATAATAATATCTATGGACGCTTCACACCACGTCAGTCTGGCCCCGTGCCTGTACCGTACCTGTAACACAAGTACCTGAAGGACTTGTGTTACAGGTACCAGACAACGGAAATATATTTAATACTTTTATACTATACATATATTTAAGATTTTTATTATATGATACACATATTTAATACACTTTTTGTTCCGTCGGCGGGATTCGAACCCGAGACCCCCGGCTTGAGCTGCCACATACTCGTACCCTTTGAGCCACAGAGGTCTTCAAGCATACATTCAGCATCTCCTTAGGATTTACAAATTACTTTTATTTGAAACACACGCCATAGTACGAGATACGACTGCAGAACTGTGCAGGTATCGAGTACACGCTTAAAACCACATTTTTACAAATAATTATGATAAGGAGAACACATTTCTACTGGGGTGCCAGTCCAAATGTGGCCGCAAATATGTTCGGTAATAACTCGGCCAAGTGCGAGTCGGACTCATGCACGAAGGGTTGCGTACTATTTTTCTGTAGTGTAGTGAGCAAAATTAGGCCAAAATTTGTGTTTTTTGTATGGGAGCCGCCCTAATATTAGCCGCTAGCTCTCTTTCCCTCAACCTTCGATACTTTGCCATCTTTGACAGCCGGCACCCCCTATTAGATTTAATTAGGAACACCTATATTATAATAATAATAGTAAAATAAGCTTCCATTTGATATATAAAAGATCAATCAGGTCAAAATAAATCAGGTTATGGATACAAAAACGTATCGGAATGGTACCTGTTCACACATGGTTACAATAGGGTTGCGGCCGGGTACCCAACGGCACACCGGATTTTTCTAAATCTCTATACTCATTGCCATGAAATGAACGATGTTTGCTTTCAATACCTGATGATTACATTTTATCCCGCAAACTCAATTTTTCAAAAATTTTTTAACAACATTTGCGGCCACATTTGGACTACTGGGGGTGCCACCCCAGTAGAAATATGTTCTCCTTATCATAAATATTTGTAAAAATGTGGTTTTAAGCGTGTACTCGATACCTGCACAATTTTGCAGTGGGATCTTAGACTACTAATAGATCGACAATATCATAAACTACATATTCCCCGTTTAAATATTTTTTAGGTCAATTTTGAACTGAGATTAGTAAAAAAATAGGGTTTTGGTGCGGCTCTCAGCAACGCGGCAAATGTATGGCCAAGGTCGTTTGCTCGGGGGACGGCCTTAAGCGCAAGGGGCGATCGTGAAACGCGCCTCTACTGCGCGTATACGTGCAGATACAGCGATACAGATGCGTAATGGGGATTGTCCATTTTTTTAAAATTTTGCTCATTACAAAAACATTTCGAGGAATAAGGTCAGTGATCGTTTTTCTGTATATAAACGAAAAAAATACCCATTAGTTACTTATATTTTTGAACAAATATGTTTAACCTTAGTTTGACCTTCAATGGCGTTAAATTAGTAATAAATTCGACCAACGTTACGTTTCGAACTTTTGGTAAGCTTCTCGTATCAGCTTTCACATAATGAGAACTTGCATTTGACGAACCAGCCATTATAAATAAGATTGAAAGGAAAAAAAACAAACTGCAGAGGTCAATTGGCCGCCGATGATGACGTCACAGCGAAACTTTAAAAATTTATTGAGAAAAAACTAGCCAATGAATTTCAAAATTATTTAATTTATATTCTTAAAATACCCTATTTTAACGAAAAAAAATATAAAAAGTACATGTGATTTTTTTGGACAATGCCCATTGTAGTCACTCGTCTCTTTCGGTTTGATCAGAGACTTTTCTTGTTCAGTTGTACAATGGTTGGGTTGAGACTTGAGAGTTGAGACAACATTGCGGCATGCGGTATAAAAAAGACATGGCTTAAAGGTTTTTTTTTATTAAATAATGGGGCAAACGACTGTTACTAGGCCATAAAATCTTATTTAAAAAAAAGAGGATGTTATAGTCTACGACAATACTTAATCTGTGGTGTACGATGTTACGATGCCATCTGTGATACCACAAAGCAACTAACTAGTTGGCAACTAATTTCGGCATAAGATCACAAAATATGTCGATTAAAAACTACAGATTAAAACCTAAATTCATAGATTATGCTACCTAAATTTGCCATGTATGGATATGTCCTACCCCTGAGTAAAAAGTAATAATGTCTGTAAATCGCAATCACAATAAACAATATCTCTTTCTTCTTCTTTTAAAAATGGCCTCCCTTGAGATAAACAAAATCTTGGAAAGTCCGAAGAATGATCGATACGAGATAAGCCAAATAATATGTCAGACGTCACAAATGTCAACATCAATTGAAGTTCGCAAACAAAAAAATTGTAGGTAGTCCGAAAAAAATAAAATTTTATTCTAGGCGATCAACAACTTGTTAATTTGCCAGTCAATATAATATTGTATCGATCACGGCAAAACAAATTGAATGACGTATATTATATTAAAGATGGTTTTATCTAAGAACCTTTTGCATCTACTTCTCATATACTCAGCAGCTGTCATAATCTAAGTAGGATAATATTATGTAGTGATAACATTGTAATTATTAATTATTAGTGTCGAGACAAATGAAAATAATCCCTACTCAATAATTATGTCCTGCTCGCCAGTTCTGTTATATTATACTTTAATTTGGCTTGACACGCTACCGCGTGTCTAGATTTTTTCAATCCACTTTAATACTTTTGATCAATGTTTTAAGCTATTGCATAGTTTTTATCGCTAGATTCGAGCGCGGCGACCAAATCAAGAAATTCCGTAACAGAAATAAACCTAACACCCGACCGGCACAGCGGTGCGGATTTGCCATTCATCGGCACGTGACGCTCGAATGCGAATTATTATAATAGCAGTTGATAAAAATGCTATGCAATCGCTTTGCAATGGTACTCCCCGCGTGCCGAATGTATTTTCACTCATTCCTATGGACTACTTTCTCAACTCATTCCCACCTCGCAACTCATTTTACTGGCATTTCCAGGTGGCCTGGGCGTGCGTCACGCGCAGACGCTGCTGCTGTTCCTGGCGATGCTGCTGGCGTACATGATGCGCGTCAACATGAGCATGGCCATCGTCGACATGACGGACGAGAACAATGAGACCGTGAGTCATCATAATATATCCGTCTTAGCATGGTCACCATAGTCGGAGGTTACACGTTCATGTCTCTCATCAAACTGATCCATCAATCGGGTAAAGATTGACGTGAAACTGAACGTCTAGCGCACGGGTTGATGCACAGATCATTTTGTATTATGTACTTTTTAGCTATCAAATCGAAACTGAACTGATGCCAGATTCAGCGTGTAAACTCCGTCATCGAAGCGGTTTCTTATTTCGGAAGAATAGATAAAGTAACAGATAGACACAGGTAATCGGCCATTTTATCACAAAAATTTCCCGTTTCTAATATTGTTATGCTAACTGGCTGGTGGAAACGCAGTTTCTACCTGAGCTGAGCTGAGCTGAGTTGCGAGATCGCTTCATTTACCTGACCTCGCTCAGCGTACTACTGGATCTTAAAAACCCACCCCTTATAATGCAGATTAGCTTAGATCCAGTGGGAATGCCACCTAACCACCTGGCTATCTCTAGTCAGGTGGTTAGGTGGTCCGTGGTCTAGTGGTATAGAGCGCGGCTCTTGACTCGGTAGTCGTGGGTTCGATTCCCGCGTTGGAAACATGATATTTCCAAGTTTGGTTACGACAATGCAGGCTGATCACCTGATTGTCTGACAAGTAAGATGATCCATGCGTCGGATGGGCATGTAAAAAGTCGGTCCTGCGCCTGATCTCTCGCCGGTCGTGTCGGTCTGCCGTCCCACTGGGTTATGAGAGTAAAGGAATAGAGAGTGCTCTTGTGCACTGCGCACACACTTGGGCACTATAAAATTACTCCTGCGTAGCTGGCCTGGTTTCAATGAAACCGGCCACCGTCACCGAAACCGGCGTGGGAGCTATTATATCTCTGGTCACCATTTGCCACTAGCTATAAGGATGAGTCCAACAGTGAATCTCGACAGTCTCCTTTGTGCGCAAAGTTGAGTAGTGATTAGGGAGAATATTGCTTAAGTATAATAGGTAAGTTAACTTTTATTTGTTTTTTTTACCAATAGGACCCTAACGTTTATGCCCTCTAACAGTGCTTTAGGGTAATAAGTCATGACTCATGTCATCATGACTGTACACAATAATATCTTTAAAGTCTAAGGGCCTGTTTCACCGCTTCCTGATAAGGCTATCCACCACTTAATTTGACAGATGGAGTATGGAAAATCTGTCAAATAACCCTATCGGGCACCTTATCAGGAAGCGGTGAAACAGGCCATAAGAAAAAAACGTATTCGCCAATTCTTTTCGTGACATTACTTAGGCCCATAATAATGTACAGGAAGTTTAGTGGCGAGGATGCAGTTAGTGAAAGCAATATAAGAATGGGACGGTGTTCTCTCGGATCCCTTCAAAACTTTAAATGTTACTACAATTTGCCTCTCTCATCGCCGTGTCCTATTAAATTAAGCGACGAACTGCAGGTCTCTGGGGCTGACTGTGTCGTGTAACTGTCATGGCGGTTATTATATTATTACGATTTACAAACCCTCATCAGGGCAATATCTGCTAAATTGGTGACCTTGAGACAGGACAGTGACTTTGAAAATGTCAAAGCTTTTGTTCATACAGTTTTTATAGCTTCTTGCGTGTTAAATAAATAGGAACTTTGAATATCTTATGAGTTATGAGTTACCTACATCGTTTTTACTTTAAAATGAATGTAATGTAAGAATATTAATGATGCTCAATTTCAATTCCAGGCCTGCAAATTGTCATGGACTTATTAGCTTAATGGCAATATAGTCCCTATCATTTTGTGCAATCAAGGTTACCGTTAAGATGTCACACTTAATTAAAAAGTTTGTGGACTTGACATAACCCGACCAAATAACATGCCTATGAATCAATTATTTCTCTGATGGTACAATATTCGGATGACTTTGTATGTCACTGAACCAAATCCAATTCTCATAATAATTTGAAAACGTATTTGAACCATTATCGTTCGCCCTTTATTCGGTAGTGTTTTATCGTGTGGGTGTGTCGGTCGGGTTAGTTCAGATAACTTCAACTTAACCCGTTTATTTTAACTCATTTGGATCGATAACGCATCGATATCATCTCTGTTTTGACTAATGACTAGTAAAATATTATGCTTATGTTCTCCAATAATAACTGCAGCTACATATTCACCCAAGCATAGATTTGATATTATATTAAATAGGAGTGCTAGAATTTAATTTAGTCTCTTTGGTGGGACGAGGAGTGTGCGGGACGGGTGCTCGCGCAAATTTAACACTATTGGCTAGAACAACGATTAGACAGATCGTTATTGGTAGCTTAACCTACGCGTCAGTAGGCCTACTACGAAACTGTTTTGAGACTCAAATAATCGGACAAGAATGCCGCGTCCTGCTCTAACAACGTCATTACACGTTTGCTAGAGTAGGAGGCGGCATTCTCATCCGATTGTTTGAGTCTCGAAACAGTTTCATGGTACAAGCCCTGTGACGGAGCGTCCAGTTGCGTCAAGTTGTCAAATGTGTGTTTTTTTTACAAAAAACACATTTGACAACTTGACGCAACTTGACGCTCCGTCACTGACGCGTAGCTTTGTTCGAAGCTTTATACTTATTTGATAGATAGATTTTGGAAGATGGTAATATAGATAACTTATGGATTATTGAAAAAAACTATGAAGTACCGACTTGGATGATAATAATCTATATTATCTTCGATTATATAAAAATTGATGGAATGGTCGCATTAAAACTCGAAAACGGCTGAACTGATTGGGCTGATTTTTAACTGACTTCCAAAAAACGAGGAGGTTATATGTTCGGCTGTGGATATTTTTTTTTGTATGTTCAACGATTACTCCGCCGTTTGTGAACCGATTTTCGAAATTTTTATTTTGTTGTATTAGGTTTTACTCCAATTTGGTACCATGTTCACAAAAGTGGTGACCTGATGATGGGATCCATGAGTAATCGAGGGAACTCCTCGAAATTTATATGGAAACATATAGTGATTTTGGTTTTATGAGAAGCATCCTAAGCATATGCTACCAAAACGCAAGATTTTGCACCGAGGTATACTATGGTTCCGAAGATACTAAGAGAACTCCGGATTCCTTATAGATACAAGTTTGGGAGTTTAGGCGCTGTTTTAAGAACTGAAAGCATATTATGCTACTATGCAAATTGCACTCATCATCATCATCATCATTACCAAGTCAGGGTCATCAATGTCACCAAATTCAACCTTATCTCCAGAGCATAAGGCACACATTTGATATTACTTCTGAGAAATTACAGTTGCTTCGATCATGTAACATTCTGTCTCACTTCGCCGAGATATTCTGTAAAACAACCTAATTTCAACCTTTTGCATTGCGTTTAGCGTTCATAGTACAATAACTGTCGTCTGCCGGGTACCGTACTATACAGTGCGAGGCGTGCCGCGTGTGCGACAAGTCGAGCGAGAACCCTATTGAAACTAGTCCGATGACCGGCTACATTAGCAAGTCACACGTGTTCACTTCGATTTTTTTTTAATGTATTGTTTATAAAATTATCTGCAGGCTGCAGCTGATATTATATTTTGTAAGTGTGACTGTAATAAGATACCTACGTAGAATAATATTATATAGGTGTATTATGCGTGCATGTAGTACGCGATGGCTCACTAGGTAACTAAAAAGAGTGAAATTATTATTTTTAACAAAAAATTAAAGCCGACTTCCAAGGCAAAAACAATAATAGCATCCTTATAATATGAACTAAAAAGTATTAAATAATTATTCCTATCTAATAGTTATTAATAGATGTCCGAATTTATATAATATAACACCACAATGTGGCCGCTTGGGAGTTGAAGCGTTCGAGACCGGTTTCCTGCACGATACTTATAATTTGTTGCTAAAAACTAGGTAGTTTGTATCCTTCGATCGTGGATTCTTGGAAATCTATTGTTATTCTATTGTGTCTCGCTCACCGGTGAGATTGTAACAAGATACGTAGAATAATATTATACAGGTGTATTCTTCTACGTACATAGTAGGTACGCGATAGTTTACTACTGATACTGATTGAGGAGCTCAGCAAGCAGCATATTGGTTGCCATGTAGATGGAGTATGTTTCAATAACATAAATTATGCGGACGACATGGTCTTGCTGAGTGCCTCAGTCTGTGGTCTCAAAATGCTACTTGATATTTGTGAGCATTACGCAGCGGAGCATGGGCTGATATACAATAGTAAAAAGAGTCAGTACATGGTCTTTCACAGTGGAACCAGAAAGGTGGATACAGTACCGACTATTTTACTAAATGGTGTTCCTTTGGTTAGAGTAGAGGAGTTTAAATATCTAGGACACATTGTGACGTCCACTTTGAAAGACGACACTGATATCGAAAGGGAGCGAAGGGCGCTGGCGGTTAGGGCAAACATGGTTGTCAGGAGGTTTGCAAGATGCACGTTAGAAGTAATAAAAATGACGTTGTTTAGAGCTTTTTGTACATCCTTCTACACTTTTTGTACAGCCTCTGGGCAGCATATACGCAAAGGGCCTACAGCGCCCTTCGCGTCCAATATAATAACGCGTTCAGGATGCTGGTGGGGCTCCCCCGCTGGTGCAGCGCTTCGGCGATGTTCGCGTGCGCACGAGTGGACTGTTTCTTTGCCACAATGCGCAGGCGAACATCGTCGCTGGTGCGGCGCATGCGGGGGAGCTCCAACGGCATGCTGGCCGCGCTCTGTGAACGCCCTGATATCGGTTTTAAAGTGACACGAAGTTCACCGGGACATCTAGTACATTGATGAAAATGTAGGTTTGTTGTCTCCTGAATGTTTTCCATTGAATGACTTTGACCCTATTAATCATAATAATTCTTGATTCTGTATCACTGGTTATAAAGAATAATATTATAATGATGTGATAAAAGTTTATCGTTTGAACTTTAATTTGTTATAATTAATCGGTTATCATTATTTTTATGTTGAGTTTATTTAACTCGCGTATTTATAAATATGCTTATTGGCCGACAATCGTAACTTGATAATACGCGAGTATGTAAAATTAAAAATATTTTGATAATAATATTATGCAGCATGAGTTGCGTATTACAAAGCTTATGATAAAATTGATAAACAGAAACAAAACACTTCAAGACATCTAAATCCCGCCAAGTATGAATTGGAATATTGCTAAAAGGTCCGTACAAAACGGCTACAAAGGTTCGTGTTTTACCATCTGATAAATTGATTTGGTCATATAACAGGTCACCAAATCACTATCTTTCGGCTGGGATTGATATAGCCCGACTAAAGTACATATTTCCACGATCTACATAATAGTAACTAATTTCTCTGATAGTACTTTATTAACTCAGATAGTCACGCTTATAACAAATCATTTGTTAATTATATTAAGTACTACTTATAAGGAACAATGAATGACTTACTCCACTTTCATTTGTATTAATGGATGTATGTTATCAACTTATCACACGTTACGAGCTGTGATATAGGCTATCATTTGTGCTGTAGGAAACTTACTATAGGTCGTAGGTCGTTCAGCTTATTGCGTGTTAACATCTGAGATATACAGTCCATAGTTATCTCTATCAGGCTATCTTGATAGAAGAGAATACTTCTATTTAAACTGAGGATCTATTTAAATCTCGCACTAGACTACGTGGATACTTTTAGTTTGTGTGTGTGTGTGTGTAATGTTTTAAGTGTATTATTTTAGGATTGCTTTTCAAATGACATTTCGTAGAGTACATCACATCTACCTCAGTTTAAATTGATGTCTTTGATCAAGACTATGATCATTAACTACTTTTATGAATTGAACTAGAAAATATGTGATTTGATCATCTGATAGCGTCGCCAATGGACTCTCGAAACACAGGCGTTATAAGTCTTCTCTATTGTTGCGGGTCGCGTTGCTGGCGGTTTAAGGACCAGCAACGCAACCCACAATTGATTTCCTTGGGCCTACGGATAACTCAACGCAGGGTGGCAGTGTGGGGACACCACCGCCCATTGTACCGAGGCCCAGAGAGAACCGTGACACGCATGGAGCTCCTGCGCATCTCGGCCCCCGTGTGGGCTTTACTTTGGCTGTGCTCGCTGTGATGAGCCTGCGAGACGCGGACAACCATTGGTAGAGTTGCGGTGGGTTGATCGTGCTCGAAACTGTGCCTGAGTGGAGAGTGGAGCACTTTGGGTTTTAGTGGGTAGATCCGAAGGGGAGTCGCACTTACCCCGGCCGATGTCCCCAATCCGCCGAGTATGCGCAAATGGTTTTCCTATGTAAAAATGGCCTATGGATAACTTACTTAATTGATCAAAGAAAAAACAAGCTTGGAGCTTGTAAGAAGATATAGTCAAAAATTTATCAGTTCCTATATAGGACCCTTATCGTGATATGTGGTTGAATTTTTGACCTGACGTGAAAATTTTATTCATTGAACGGCCTTTTCTGTTCATTAACATATCTTACAACAATGAAATGGTCAAGTCACTAATAGAATAAACAATAGGGTGGATGCTGCCCCGTTGTCCTACCGTAGATATTGGAAGAAGATTGACAACATTTTATCGATTTCCAGTTCCTAGTATGTTCTTTTTTTATTTTCAGTACTTCGACTGGAGCCACAGCGTGCAGGCGATGATCCTGTCGTCGTTCTTCTGGGGCTACGTGGTGCTGCAGATCCCGGCGGGGGTGCTGGCCAAGTACTTCGGGGGGAAGGTGCTGATGGCGATATCTGTGGGGATGAACGCGCTACTGTCGCTGGTGATGCCGGTGGGAGCGCAGTATGTAAGTTTGTTGGTTCGGTTTTTTTTATTAAATAAGGGGGAAAACAAGAAAACTGGTCAGCAAATTTTACAACTACCGTCGCCCTTGGACACTCACAACATTAGAAGCAGGTGCGTTGCCGACATTTTAAGAGGTAATACGCTCTTTTTGAAGGTTTGCAGGTCGTATTGGTTCGGAAACACTGCTGGCGAGAGGTCGTTTCAAAGTTTTACATTGTGCGACAGAAAGTTACACGAAAAACTCTTCAAGGTCACTTATCTTATAATTATGATCATTTGCAGGGTGGTTGGCAGTTCGTCTGTGCGTGTCGCGTGCTGCAGGGGTTGACGCAGGCGTTCGTGTTCCCCTCCATGCACCACCTTATCTCCCAGTGGATACCCCTGGAGGAGAAGGGCAGACTTAGCACCATTATATACGCAGGTAAACTGTTGTTTAAGTATGTACTATGTGACACGGAAATGGAAGTGGATCGAATACAAAAATTTGTGTTTTGTAATCCATAAGTACTTTACCAATCTAATATTAGTAAAGTATCATGAATAACTAGATGACGCCCGCAACTCCGCTTCGCTAAAATTAGTTTATCGCGCGGGAACCGTACATTATTCTTGGATGAAAAGTATCCTATGACCTTTCCCGGGACTTAAAGTGTCTCTGAACCCAGCAAAATCGGTTGAGAGGTTTGAGCGTGAAGAGGTAACAGACAGACAGACCTGAGACACACTTTCGTATTTCTAATATTAGTATAGAATATGGATATTGGATAATATTATGTTCGAGTTCTGAGGCGTATAACTGAGGATACTATTTTTGGTGACTAAACTTTTTCATACGAAGTTTCCAAAAGCAATTGATTTCACAAGACTAAAACCAAAACTTAGGCCTAAGTGTGCAGACTACAGATGAAAGATAATCATTTTGAAGTCTTAACTTTGTTAAGGTTATTCGACTTTTCGCTTATATAATTTCTTGTCACGCGTCCTGCGAGAGGTTCTTTGTAAAATTAAATCGCTAACTTCAGTACGTGAGTGAACTACGCAACAGTTCCGATTTTTATTAATTAATGTCGACCGCAAAATGCTTTTAGGCCCAGAATATATTTCGTGTAATGGATGGACACAAACATTGCATACGCAATATTTTACAGTCGTGTCCGAGAGCTTTCAATTACACACTGAAATATTGGTGGAAATAGTTTATTTAGTGTTTGATCCTAAATTCTGACTTAGAAGTCAGATTCCCAGGTTGAAAATAGGCTTGAATAAGCGTTACTAGCCTGGTAAGTCGCCCTACAAGATCTCGTCCTAGGAGGATTATAGTTACTAATTAATCCTTCGATCGCCAATTCTTAGAAATCTTTTGTTATCGCGGCCCACTTGGGCCTTACGCAGATTGACAGATATCAATAGATTAAGTGGGACAAAATTTGACAATATGTGACACTAGAAAGGTTTTTATACCGCATAGATATCCAAGTTTTCCGACATCTAACTTTTATATTACAAGTTACAACTAGGAAGTTGTATAAAAATTCTGACTTTTAAAGTTTGCTCTGTTTTATGTCAAGGAGTCTCTGTTTCATTTCAATATTATAGTAGTCTTCTATTCAGAATATATTCTTTTTATTTACGAATTATACTAAAATTATAATAATATTATAACGCCGTTAGTTTTGTTCGGATCCTTTTAATATTCATACTGTTGTCAGACGTAGGCACTACACTAATAATAACTCCCATGCCGGTCGCGGTGACGGTGGCCGATTTCATTGAAACCAAGGCCATTTACGCAGGAGTAATTTTATAGTGCCCAAGTGTGTGCGCAGATACAAGAGCACTCTCTATTCCTTTTACTCTCATAACCCAGTGGGATGGACGACCGACACGACAGCTGGCGAGTGATCAGGCGCATGACCGACTTTTTACATGCCCACCCGACGCATGGATTATCTTATTGTCAGACAATCAGATGATCAGCCTGCATTGTCACTTCTTTGTACTAGTCGTAGGCACTACTTACTTAGTCTTTCGCGCTTTATGGTTAAACCACTTTAAATTCTACTTATCATAAACTTGAATCAACTTCAATGATCTATACGTTATTTATGTGATAACGTAATCCCCCACAACGGGATGAATATCCTCGGGATTAGCTTTTGAACGTAACGATTAGCGCCCGCCCGCGCTACACCCTTCACACACGATTAGGTGTGGTTTCTTGTAAATGTTTTAAATAATATTTGATTATTATTTTGTACTGGGTGATTATTAATTATTCTGTTTTAAGTCACTTTGAACGTATATTCTACTAAATTAAAGCACTTATGCTTATTACAATAGTAGGTACAAGCAAATTTTACTTGAAAAATATTTGTTTTTTTTTGCTGAGGCGCTTTAGCTGCACTTTTTTACCAGAAATGTTTCTTTCGGTAAAGTTGTTTTTAGTCGGGAAGGAACGCGCGATCAACAGCGAGCATGAATTATTATAATATGTGCTTATCCATATAAAAGATACAGATAATAAGTAATAGAGATAACAACGAAAATATTGAAACCAGAGTACAAAAAACCTATTAAAAATTGGGCTATAAAAAACTTTATGATTTTTTATTAACCCCCGACAAAATAGAGGGGTGTTATAAGTTTGACGTGTCTGTCTGTCTGTCTGTTTGTCTGTATGTTTTTTTTATCGTTTATTTCAAATAAAAATACAAAAGTGGCTTAAACTAGTTTCCCGCCAAACTAAAAAGTTTATTGAAGGGTACGCGCTTGTTAGATTGGGGTAGAATATATAAAGAAATATAAACTAATGTCATGCCCAGGCAGTGGCAAGATAGATGTGATTAAATGAATAATAAACTATAAGGCAATAAAGATATTTATTAAAACAACCTTAACAAGTAAAAGTCGGTAGATATAATTATTTTCAAATTGTACATTACGTAATCTAGCCAAAGTACTTTCAGTTTATTAAATTAATAAGATACAACTCAGGAATAACACAGAACTTATAACTTTATATTATAAAATAACATAATATCAAGCATAAATTACAATAATAACCAAGTTACTTATTAGGTACTAAAATCTTTATAACAAATAGGTACATCACCTTAAACACTGTCGGCCAGAATGAGAGCCGTACTAGGTTCGCAAGATATTTTATACTGGGTAAAATGGATATTCTACCCACACTAAATAATAATTCTAGTACCCACATTTTTCAAAGTTTGGTACTAGAATTATTATTACTTAAATATGATATTCTATCTGAATACAATGAAACAAAATCTTAACATAATAATATTCATAAAATAATTAAGAGACAATACTTTAAATATAAACTACCTTACATTATAAGTCTTTCCTTACAATTCAAAAGGTGTTTTTATTATCAATTTTAACATAAAAATTACGGCTTAATATTGGTGTTGTCAAGTTCAATTCAATAACGGAACTACTTAATTCATACATTTTATTCTTTTATCTATACTTATATATACATTAACATATCTATTACGGCCATACTGACAAAGACTTCGCTCTCGAAGTCGTTAAGAAACTCCTATTTTTTTTTTCTTTTTTTTTTTTAGAGGTCTGTCTACAATGGTTTCATATGGTCACTTTATTAGTCAATACCATTTCGTCCGCAAACTATTCATTTCTTTGCCATCTATTTTTTTTTTTGGATTCTTTATTATTTTTTTCATCCATTTTTTTTGGATACTGGTTTTTTTGCCATCCATTTTTTTTTGGATACTTTATTGTTTTTGCCATCCATATTTTTTTGGATACTTTATTGTTTTTGCCATCCATATTTTTTTGGATACTTTATTGTTTTTGCCATCCATATTTTTTTGGATACTTTATTGTTTTTGCCATCCATATTTTTTGGATACTTTATTGTTTTTTTTTTTTTTTGCCATCCATTTTTTTTTGGATACACAGACTAACTGGGTTTATACATACAGTGGATTTCGTTAATATCGACCTCGGTTGTAAAGACTTAAAAACGACGTCATTAAGTAAATATAATATATATTATGTAAGTACAAGATTACTATTTCGTATATATCTTTTGTTAGAGACTTCCGGATATAGTGAAGACATTACAGTGATTCCTCCGCCGTCGTTATAACCAAAATTCACTGTACTACTTTTTTTTTCCAGTTTCATCTTTTATAAAAAATTACCATAACAACCATAGACCAGACCATTTTGTATTTTATCTTTCGGTACACTTTTTTCTTTCTTTTTCTGAATTTTTTGAGAGTTTTTTTTTATCTTGATGCTATTTAATACCACATAGCCACTAGATCATTTTTATAATTAAAGAAAACATAATTTCACTGTTAATACAACAATTCAAAACGCTTATTTTTGTTTTGCAACGTTAAATTTATTTTATTTATTCATATTTTTATTTATTCAAAAAATTTTGCTGCTTAAGCTTGCCAGTAATTAAGGCCAACAAAGCAAATAAAAATTTCACATGTAAATAATTAAAAATGAAGCAATTATGTAACTTTTCTAAAATAATCGTTATTTCGATAGATTTTATTAAATGATATATTGATATAGTTTTTCAATTCAATAATATAGATTTCTATTTTGTTTAGTTATTGTTTTACTGACATTTAGCGGATTTATAAAGTTTTTTTTTTTAAATGTTTTACAATAAGTACTAATTAGGGTTAAAATATTTAGAATTATTTAAAGTGTTACTTAAGTGTTGATTTATTTATTTTCAGTCTTATTCAGGAAACATCGAAAATTTTACAAAACGTAACTTTTATGTATGAGTGTTAAATAATTATTTGTTGAAATATTGTTTTTTTTTTGACAATTTTTTTAATTCGTCATTAAAATGAAGATTATAATTATTTAGGTATATTTTCAATCGTTTCATTAAATTCCAATTATTTTTTTATAATCTTATTCAATCTTACTGTTATAATTTTAAGTAATTCATTAATTATAGCCAACCAGTCCGACGAATTTCACCAAAAATTCCACCTGTCGGATCTCAATAAAAACCAAGTTATATAAGTACTTAAAACTAAAAACATAATAATATCTACAAATTAATTGATTCAATCTTCATTGTAACAATTATATCCGATACAACTGCGATAATTGTGATTATTGCAAGAAATAATGTTTTTATTTATTCGTTTTTAACACTACCTATTTCTAATAATATGGTGTCTATGATAACAGCTATTTCAATATTATATTTTGCTCTTTATTACTTCTTTATTCAACCGTAAGCTTATCACTTTAAATAAATACATTATATAGAAATTAGCATAGTGATTTTTTTTTAATTATAAATAAAAGCCATGTCAGACTCTACCTCAAGATACGATTCTCTCTCTCTGTTGTATAAAAATATTCTCTCTCTGTTGTCTCTGTAATATAAAAAGTATTTCGCCTATATTATTTTATTGAAGTAACTAAGTAAGTATGGCACCATGGTAACGTCCATCGCTATCCCGTCGCACAAACAATGGTCGCCCTTAGTCTCGAGTTGTAATAATTTACTATTATTTATTCAACAAAATTGCATTTACCAATATAAAAAGTAGCCAATAGCCAATTCTCAGACCTACTGAATATTATGCATATAAAATTTGGTAAAAATCGGTAAAGCCATTTCGAAGGAGTACGGTAACTAACATTGTGACACGAGAATTTTATAATATATTAATAATTATTATAGGTCTAAGACAAAAATCCAAGTTTTCAGTAAATGGCTATCTTCATATTATGAAAGTCTGCACAAATACTATGTATTACCTACCAAATTATATTAGTTTTGTATTGTTGATTTTTTTTTTTATGTTTAGAAATGCTTAGTCTTAACGTTCAAAAATTTTCTTTAATTAATGGTGCTTACTGAAAACCAGCGTTACGAACTAACTATGTTCAGTTTTTTTTTATGGTACCTATAGCTTTTGTTTTAGGAAAATAGTATGTATAATGTTTCTTCATTCTTATTAAAAAGACTTTTAGAGATTATAAATTTACTTCACAAATGGTTCAATTTTCTAATGAGTAGCAAGTCTTTTATATTATGAGATAATGTATCAACCGTTTTATGATTAAACCCAACAATACAAAATGTATCATTAAGGTGTTGACTGACAAACAAAGTAGTATTATATCACAGCAGAATAGATAATTAATTATTGTTATCTGTCATAATAATATAAGTATTGGAAAGTTTAGCTTAAGTAGCTAACTAGTTGTAAGGTGTGTAATCATTATTCATATTTTTAATTAAGTACTTACTGTTTTGTTTTCCGGTAAAATAAAATAAATAAATTAAAATTATAAACAATTTCAATTCAATATTATTTATCTTAATTGTTATTTTAACGTTTCCTTATTTTTATTCACCATAGCTAGAATTTTTAGAATAAAGTTTTATTCATATGACCATCTTGCAAATTTTATTTTTACTGAGCCCACCTGGACCAAACAATTTAGCGATTTTAATATCAAGATTTGACACAGCTTATGTGAAAATAAGATCGTTGTTATCAAATACTTTAATATGACTTAATGTTTATAATATAATATTCATAGTCAAAGGCCAATCATAATTGGACTAAAAGCCAAATTCAGGAAAATAATATGTGCAGTATTGTTCGACAAGTCTAAGATAGACTACGGGCACAACTTGTTAATAATAATTACTGTTGTAATTTTTTTTTTCGTATGTAATTGTAATTATTTCCTATTCCAATGTGTAATTATAATATTATGTCGTTTAGATTTATTTCCACCGATTTTTAAATAAATCACTTTTTGCGTTTTGCTCTGCATAATTTTATTCATAGCCATAATAGTAGGTATCAATTATTACTACTAATTCACCGATTATCTTGTAATATGTTATACCACTGACATGCCATTTGTATGTCCAATTTCAAACGTTAATTATTATAAATTGATATATGCAGATCATGTAGGTACATAAATTCTTCTTTTTTTTTTTGTAACATGACTAACTTTTCCCTAGAGGTTGTAAAAGATTTTGTTTTAATCTATATATTATATCTATATTCTATTTCACAAAGAAATATTTTTCAGAAACAATGAAACAGTCATAAAAATATATCATTATTGTTATTTGTAAACGTTTTGGTACAGTTACAAACTAAATCAAATAACTTTTGAAAAATTATCAAATTATATTCCTTATTATATTATAACTTTTCAAATTTTATACCCTGGACTAATATTTCAAGACTAAAAGTAGCTAAATCAGTTCAGCCGTTCTCGATTTTTAGCGAGTCTCAATTTTAAAATTTATCGGGAGGTCTACTACGGTAAAATTTTTCAAAAGTATTTCGAACCCGCATTGGTTCTTTATAATATTATAGGCATTTTGACAATTTATTACCTAATCGTATAACAATAATTAATATGTTTGTTAATTGACGGTATTTTTAACTTTCATGCAGTACCTATAATGAAGAAAAAAAATATATAACTGCTGCTATTATCTAAGACTTCTTTTAATAACCACATACACTGTTAAGAAAACAGTTTTTTTTTACTTAAAACACTTTTAAATTATTTTATAGAAATAATTCATTGTAGATGTTGAGTTATTTGAAAATAAGCTCCACAATACATTTTAGTCATTTCTAACGGATTATGGCATTTAAATATTGTTACAGAAATGTAAGCAAGGACTACCTACCTACATCTTCTACTTTTTGTTCTGAACTTTTCTTGTTTAATAAAATTCATTATTGGTAATGTTTCATTCTACTAGACTATCGAATAACGTAATGTAATAAGCCTTTTTTGTATATTCTTGTTCTTTAAATTACTTATATACTTTAATTTTACACCAATATTAATCCGTTTCCAATTTTTTCCATTTTCGTCAAACTAATTATATTATGTTCCAATTTCCGTTACAATCGTCAACATTTTATAAAAATCACATCACTTGTCACAAGTCACAACACAAAACGCTCGGTCATTTCTGACCTAAATAAGTATTCTTGTAATGGTCGGTGGCGGTACCTCTAATATTCGGTGCGGTAACGAATCATCTCGGTCCGGTTAGTAACTATCTGGTCTCCGGCACTACATGAAGCTTAGCGATGCGTTGTACGTTCGCCAAGTCTACGGCGCGGCGCGGCGTAAGCGACATTGCAACACGACGAGATCACACAACGAATCTGAAACTTACAAAAATGTGTTAGTGGGTTGTTCCAACACTTCTGATGTTAGATTGGGGTAGAATATATAAAGAAATATAAACTAATGTCATGCCCAGGCAGTGGCAAGATAGATGTGATTAAATGAATAATAAACTATAAGGCAATAAAGATATTTATTAAAACAACCTTAACAAGTAAAAGTCGGTAGATATAATTATTTTCAAATTGTACATTACGTAATCTAGCCAAAGTACTTTCAGTTTATTAAATTAATAAGATACAACTCAGGAATAACACAGAACTTATAACTTTATATTATAAAATAACATAATATCAAGCATAAATTACAATAATAACCAAGTTACTTATTAGGTACTAAAATCTTTATAACAAATAGGTACATCACCTTAAACACTGTCGGCCAGAATGAGAGCCGTACTAGGTTCGCAAGATATTTTATACTGGGTAAAATGGATATTCTACCCACACTAAATAATAATTCTAGTACCCACATTTTTCAAAGTTTGGTACTAGAATTATTATTACTTAAATATGATATTCTATCTGAATACAATGAAACAAAATCTTAACATAATAATATTCATAAAATAATTAAGAGACAATACTTTAAATATAAACTACCTTACATTATAAGTCTTTCCTTACAATTCAAAAGGTGTTTTTATTATCAATTTTAACATAAAAATTACGGCTTAATATTGGTGTTGTCAAGTTCAATTCAATAACGGAACTACTTAATTCATACATTTTATTATTTTATCTATACTTATATATACATTAACATATCTATTACGCTCATAACACATAACAATTATTAACTTATCAATACAAAAAATTAATCTATATCACTAAAACTAAATTATATAATAAACTTCAAACCGTATCACTTATTTATATTTCTTGTCTTCTAATCGCATATCTCGTTATCATGTTACAACAAAGCAAAAATTAACAAAAATATATTATGTTTTCAATTACTATCTTATATCTTTAAACGAGTAATTCTTGTATATATATAATTGGAATCTCAGAATCGGCTCCAACGATTTTCATGAAATTTAGTATATAGGGGTTTTCGGGGGCGATAAATCGATCTAGCTAGGAATCATTTTCATAAAATGTCAATTTATGTGTGTTTTTTTTAATTTTTTGAATACCGAGCGAAGCTCGGTCATATAGCTAGTAATCAATAAAAATAAAAATAAACTAATATTCAAACGGGTGGACCGATTTTAATCTAGTTTTTAGATTAGTTGTTTGAAAGCTGACATGATCGAGAGTGTTCTTAGCTATAGTTCATCATCATCAGCCTGCTCAGTGCTGGAAAATCGCGGTTTATCGGGTTCGTGAAATGCCGTTAGCAACTTGCAGTCGTTTGATGAGTTTTATATCTTGCATTATGGTTCGTGATATTTATAAATAATATTCACATTAGACATTAATGGAAAGTTGGCCTGGTGCTGCAGCATCACCTGGTAATCAAACCCAACTCCTCACCAACTTAAGAGCAGAGGTTTCGTGTTTGGGCTCATTTTAATTGCGACAGTCAGTAAGACGTAGATAAACAGTAAATACTTGCATGCTACTGCTGCAGCATCACCAGGATTCTATAGGAGCCGAGCTCCGTATGAACCCAAAGTGGAGGTTTCATGTTTGGGCTCATATTGACGGGCTCATCCAAGACGACATTCATAGACGGTATTCTTTGCATATTATTCTGCACTATAACCAACAAAAGTTTAAAAAACATGAAATAAAATTAAATAAAGAAATTTAAAAAAACTCCTGCCAAAAAACTTTAAAAAGTAATGAAATAATATTAATTTTACTGATTTTAAGTTTAAATATTTCCCAAGTATAAAGTAACATTTTAGTCCGTAATTATTGTTGTCAAGGTGTGTCGGGGGACCGCTAATGTACATGTTTGATTTCACATAGCATTAAAGTTTTAGGGTCTGTTCACAGCGAACCGAATCGAGACAATCAGCGACTTGGCGATACAAAAGCATAAGTCGCTGTTGTCGCAGTTTACTTGGCGGTCCCCCGACACACCGTGACAACAATTATGGACTAAAATATTACTTTACACTTAGGGCCACTTTCACCATGATGTTTAACTCAGAGTTAAAATTAACTCTGAGTTAAACATCATGTCATCCATAAAGTTAATATACCTAGCGGAATAGAGAAACAAAGGCCTGAGCAAGCGAGATATGCCACTATCAGTAACACCGCGTGGTAAAAAGAGACGTGTGATACATGACAGCAGCACTCTTTTTTTGACGTCCAGTCGGCACGTGCCGCACGTTGTCAATATAATCTCATAGAATTCATGTTCAATCATGCTTGTGTAAGTGTATACGTACACATATTTTTCACTCAGATGAAAACCAATTTTGGTTACGTTTGACAGCTCGAGATTGTTGCTCTATTCCGATAGGTATATTAACTTTATGATGTCATCTCTATCACTCACTTGGTGAGTGACAGATATGACATAATGTTTAACTCAGAGTTAATTTTAACTCTGAGTTAAACATCATGGTGCAAGTGGCCCTTAGGAATTATTTAAACTTAAAATCAGTAAATATTATTTCATTACTTTTTAAAGTTTTTTGGCGGGGGTTTTTTTAATTTCCTAATTTTATTTTATTTAAGGCAGTTCGATGTTGATGATCCTTATGGATTGCAGTGACGTCAGGGCTACTCCTGACGTCACTGCAATCCATAAGGATCTATAATTGGACTCCTTCGCACTAGAGAACCGTCCCTAACCCGAAGCTGCTCATAAATTGAACGATATGGTTGAGGTTGGTGCCACGAATTTCCTCTGTGAACTTTATGATCGACTCGAACTCGACTCCAACTCGACTCGAACTCGGTTGTCTGTAAAGTCGGATTACTGACGATAGTTGAACGTGACAACGTCATAGCCTTAAATGGAACGCCTCAGAGCGATGTAACGCCGCATATTGCGTCATGTATTTTCGTGCGCGCAGCCCATATCGAATTATGAGACGTTGTCACGTCAAAAATATAATATATTTTCAGGAGGTCAGCTCGGCGTAGCGCTCCAGCTGATGGCAGCCGGGTTCATCGCGACCGCGTGGGGCTGGCAGGCGATATTCTACACCAACGGTACTCTGGGGGTGATATGGACGGTCACCTACCTGGTGTTCGGAGCTGCTTCTCCGGAGCAGTCCAAGCTGATATCCCAGGAGGAGCTGCTGTATATACAGACGAGCTTGGGAAGAGTTGGGGAGCAGAAGGTAATATTAAGAGTGTTTATATATGTCGCAGGGAAAAGAGGATATCAGGGATTTCACAATATCCCTAGGGATATCACGAACTCCCGGAAGATGCCGAATATTCTTGTTTGTTACGTCTTCTTACTTAAAATATCTAGTGATATGTCATTTCACTAAACTAAATCTAGTAAAATTTCAGAAACGCTGATACCGCCGAATAAAAATCGAGCCACTTATTTCTCGCGCTCGCTCTAGTTCCCACACATGACACGGGCACTAGTGGGAGTGGAACAAATGCGTCACTCGAGCTGGCGCGGCTCGTCTAGCCTGGATACAGACAGACAGACTAACTCTTTGGGTACCTATGGAACCGTAAAAACTAGGATAATTGAAGACCTGGAGCACCTGTAGTACCTGTGCCTGTACAAGAGCCTAACCAAACTAGAGATCGAGAGACCTTTACAATAAATATTCAACTTGGTCGGTCGCTTCATTTGACGTCAAAAATCAAAGGTGATCAATCAAATCTGATGAAGAACCCTCAGCTGGTTTCAACTGTATGATTCAGAGATATGGTGATGCCCCCTCAGGTCTGCTATAGTTGCATTACACGTGTGATAATAATAATAATAACTCCCACTCTGGTTTTGGTGACGGTGGCCAGTTTCATTGAAACCAGGCCAAGAGTAATTTTATAGTACCCAAGTGTGTGCGCAGTACACAAGAGCAATCTCTATATTCCTTTACTCGCATAACCCGGTGAGACGGAAGACTGACACGACCGGCGAGAGATCAGGCGCAGGACCGACTTTTTACATACCCATCCGACGCATGGATCATCTAACATCTTACTTGTCAGATTCAGATGTTAGATGATCCTATCAAAGTACCCGTGTGTATACTAGAGCAAGCGAGAGTAATGCGTGGCTTGATTTTTATTCGGCGGTGTCCGCTTTTTTGACGTTTCACTAGATTTAGTTTAGTGAAATGACATATCAGTAGATATTTTTAGTAAGAAGACGTAACAAACAAGAATATTCGGCATCTACCGGGAGTTCGTGATATCCCTAGGGATATCGTGGAATCCCTTATATCCTCTTTTCCCTGCGACATATATAAGTTGTGTGAAGTGAAGAACCATCTAGAAGAGCAGTTTTTATATTTTTTTACGCCAATTTTTACAGAACTGTACTGTAAGTAGACACTGGAAGTATGTATATTTGGCATACTCTGTAGCCTCAACGGCTTGATGGATTTTAGCTTGAGAGGTGTCGTTATATTAACGTTAACTGTAAAAGTAATACTGGGTATATAAAATGCTGTCGGATTTTTGGGGGTTTAGTTGGTTACCCAACAACACAAACAACAACCCAACTAACTCAATATTCTTCCGTTATTTCTAGAAACTCCCAACACCGTGGTCCAAGATCATCACCTGTCTGCCGTTCTGGGCGTCGGTGGTGGCGCACTGCGGACAGAACTGGGGCTTCTTCACGCTCATGACGGAGATGCCCACGTACATGCACAAAGTGCTGGACGTCAATTTGGCCAAAGTAAGTTTAGTTCCTTTGTCAGGTAGAAGAAAACTGGCACTTCAGAAAGTAAAATAAATGAAAAATATAAGCTCTAAACGAGCTAAAATTATTTAAAAATTAATGTTTATTATTTTAGAATGGAGTGCTATCATCGTTGCCGTATTTAGCGATGTACCTGCTGAGTTTCCCCATGGGCACGATGACGGACCTCATCATCAGGCGCGGCTGGCTCAGCGTCAGCAACACCAGGAAACTCTTCAATTCCATCGGTAAATACTTTAACTATAATAATTATAATTAGGTATATAAAGCAGGCTTAGATATATAAATCAGGTTTGCCTATACAGTTATGCCTGTCAGGCAAAGTTGAGGCAAAACCTGCACAGTTCTGTAACATACATGCTCTGGTTTACCTCAACAGTTGACCTGTCCAGACAAACATATCATGTACACCCTTGCTTGTATGGCGTGCTTAAAGTAAATTAGGAGCTCTTAAATCGGTTTGGGTGGTATAATATCGCTAATAGGTGGTATATTTTTATGCCTAAAAGTATGCGCAATACTCAATTAGGAATTTTTACGACACGACTGGCGGTGGGAACTGAGACACCAGTGACCAGACCCACTTGTTACGTCTTACCACTGTGCGTACCGTTTCTTGTGAGACAAACAGCAGATCAGCCTGCATTATCACAATTAGACTTAACAATAACATTGTGGAAATAACAACGATATCTGGCAGCATATTCACATGCAAAATAAGAAACACTGAATGATTTAAGGGACAAACTGAAAGATTTACTTGTCAATTTGTCACTTTGTCTCTATAAAGAAACCCTTTTTATAACAGTTAAGCGTGCAGAGTAACTTTCTATTTGTATTAATATCGTTGATCCATATCCCAAAAATAAATCCATCAAGCGACTAAATTACTCAAGACTTGATATTGATTAAGCCTCAGAGACGTTACATCGTATTAGATTCGGTCCGAAATCTGGACCCCGATTCTATTTTATGCGACATCTGCAAAGTGCAATGCAGCTTCGTTTTTCGTCCATGTTGACTAATAACAGCAAATTATTATTACCTATTATTCTCAAACATATGAGACAAACGTCAATAGACTGTCTATGGAGTTTTTTATCCAAAACTCAAAATGCGTTTAACTTTAATTTGATCTAAATACGAAAGTTTGTCTATCACTTTATCACTTTAAACGAAGATTTTGACGAAATTTGACATAAAAAGGAAATACATTGAGACTCGGGTAAGGACATAATATAGATAGCTGTTTTAATCTCGGAAGAATGTAAGGCTCATGCGTTATTTGCTCAACGAAGTTGCAGGCAACAACTACCTGTTGTCTGGTACCTGTAACACAAGTCCATCAGGTACTTACACGGGGCCAGACTGACGTGGTGTGAAGCGTCCATAGATATTATTATTATTATTATTAATGCACAATATATTTTTCAATACATTTTTTAGCTTCATAGCAAACGGACTCTAACCGGAAATGACGCATCTTTATTCATCTTTATAGAATCGGAGTGCTACTAAACTTGTATCACAACTATTGAGCGCCACACAAGCGTCAAGTTCGGACGTCCATCAGATGAATATTCATCCCACTCGCAAACCTCATGTTTAGCATTACTTTGATCAACTTCGAAGTTGAGTCTATCGAAATGCTAGAGTCCATGTAACGACTAAAATTGATTACGTTTTGGGCAAATATTATGTAAAGCGTAGACTTGATGAATAGAAAAATATTTACTGCCGAAAATACTATCTTCTCTAGATTATTGTACGAAATAGTCAGTCATATTGTGCTCTCTAAAGCGGTAAGTTCACGCTCATTATAAATTCATTATAGATTACGCCGCTATGAATAGATATATCTATTCATAGCGGCGTAATCTATAATGAATATGTATACATAGTGGCCAAAAATCGTTACCCTTCACTTTGGCTTCGCCGTAGACAAGTAAAAACTAATTTTGTCCACCACTATAAAGCTGTTACTGAAATGACAAACCGACACACTCATCTGAGTGTCTCCTTGAGACATTTAATGATAACTTTAATTTAATGAGGGATGTGACGGAAAATGTGGAGTTTATGTCGATATCTTCAAAAATGAAGTTATGTATCTCTAAGTATATAAGTATAGGTTTTTAAAAGCGATAGTTTTTTGTTAGCACCGATAAGGCAAAGCAACCTTTAATCTTCAGGTCTGTGGGGTCCGGCGCTGGCGCTGATCGGGCTGTCGTATACTCCGGAGGGTAACCTGACCCTGGCCGTGTTGATGCTCACCATTAGCGTGGGGATCAACGCTGGACAGTACTGCGGATATATTGTAAGTATACTCTAATTAGTAGTACCTTCAGTAATTGCTCCCATGCCCCTACGTGCCCTATACAATTTGCAATGGACTTTTGATCCCACCGGTGATGCTCATAGCAGCCAACGTGTTAAGTTTCCAAAACTTACAAGACTTGTGCTGTAATTTTCAGTACGAGTCTTCAGCGCAAGAAATTACTTACTAAACTACTTTATACCTACTAAAAATGCTTACTCTGAAATTCTATTTGAATAACAGCCTGAAGATAATTATTACTGGTAAGTATTTTTAGACTGTACGCCCTATAAATAGCTGTACTGAAATACGTGCATATAGAAAAGCATGTACGATTTTCAACAATAGAAACAGTTCAAATTGAAAGCGTTAGCAATTTAGAGTGGTGAAGTTTTTCGGCAGGCTCGACTCGAGTAACGAGTTAGTTCGACAGTTAAATATTGGATATCGACGTTACAATTAGGTGTTTGCACTGAAGTTTCCGACTTTGGGATTTTGCGCTCAAATTATGCAGCGTTTGGCTCAAATAACTCGATTCGTTTAAACGTTAAAGGTAAAGATAGACTTTGCTGCACCTCTCGCATTAAATTCGCTGTATACGAATAGGGAATATTAAAGGTGGGAAGGCGCTTTTAGTTCTTAGGCTCTGGCACGTACAGTAAATAATCCGACCAAAATCGGACATGTTGCACACGTTCAAAGTATTGACAAAAACGTTGTCAAACGTCGTACAAAACTTTTTGTTAATTATTTATGCTGGTGCTACCTCTAGTGTTATAAGTTATAATCAAAATCCTTTCTTAGCGGATGCCTACGTCATAACATCTACTTGCATGCCAAATTTCAGCCCGATCCGTCCAGTGGTTTGGGCTGTGCGTTGATAGATCACCATGTCAGTCAGTCACCTTTGAGTTATTTATATATATAGATTATTTTAAGTAGGTCTTCATAATCTGCATAACGCAAACCTGAAACTGGACTCAGGACATAAGTAACTAACGTAGATTTAGCACCGCAATTACAGCTTAAATTTTTCGCTATAATGCAAAATATTGTAAAATGTGTAAAATGCGGTGTGGTTCTATCTGCGTTAACCTTTGCAACCTATTAAAAAGATAAAATTCCCAACTTTTCTTAACTTCCCCGGCATTAAGTCATCCCCTTTGAGGGAATCTTTTTGTGGCACACTTACAGCTTATTACGTTAGACGTGCTAATTAAATGGACTCCAACTTTTGCTTCGTTTAAACTTGGTTTTATTGTTGGCTTTGCTGTAACATCGAGTGTAATGAAACAATTTCGAAGAGCACTTAAAAGTTTAAGTGTACAATCTGCATGTTATTATGCTGTTGCATGAACAGATAAACAATTTTGCTGAAATTTGGCATGGAGATACTTTGAGCCCCGAGAAAGGACGTAGGATACTTTTTATCGGAAAAATATACAGTTCCCAGGCGATAAAGGAGTTTCGGCGCAACGAAGTTGCGGGCGTCGTCTAGTTACCTATAAAGTAGGTTAAGACTTCGTATACATCCGGTTGGAGTGACGCAGATGGCACCGGACGCGTGCAGTCCGTACGTCAGTTCAGTCCAACTGATCAGTTCCTTACCAGTTAGGAAAACTATGATCAGAAAAAAAATGTTGGCAGCTGGCAGCCTATTAATTTATTCGAGTTATGTCAAGTCCAGCCAACAGATTCCGACCAAACGTGACAAGACCGACTGGACTCAATATGAGTAAATTTTTTCGATAGTACATTAGCTAAAACGTTACCGGATGAAAGGCTCCCACACAAAACTACGAATTCGCATCTCATTGAAAATATCTGCGACAAAACTCATACCTACTAAAAATGACATTGCGATGCAAATTCGCACAAATTCGCAGTTATGTGTGGCTGCGCTGCATTTCCCTCGCATCATGACGATGGCAAGGACACACGACTTATGAACTAAAATACTTTTCTCTCGTTTCCAGCTGATCTCCATCGACCTGGCGCCCAACTTCAGCTCATCGCTGATGGGCATCTCCAATTTCGTTGCCAACATCATCAGCATCATCGCGCCCATCGTCTGCGGCGTCATCATCACTGACGAGGTAAGCAGTAGCGGCGCTAGGGAGGGCCACGCTGGGTGACCACCCAGGGCGCTAAGGGGAAAAAAATGGCACCTCTTTTTTAGCACCACCAGCACCCTGGACGGAAGAAGAAATCTCTCCCAGGGCGCTGATGCAGCTCAAACCATAGAATTATGCTCAAACCGGCACTGAAGGTAAGCATCGTTGGAGTATGTAGTATTGCATCATCTACGATTCTGTTTAGAAGGTTTTCATCGAGTTTATTATCTTCACAATATTCTAATCTATTGATGAATCAATAATACGGGGCCTCCGCGTGACAAGGGCCCCCGACGCGCGTTAGCAAAAAATAATAGAAACTTTCCATTTCTTTTATCAAATTCACAAAATATGAGAAAAGTTAAAATGGCAGCCTTTCCTAAGGGCCCCCAAACATGGGGCCCCACTAAAGCACGCTACGCTTCTGTATTTCTATGTTTTCCGCGTTTGGCCAACGTGGAAAACATAAAAATATCAATGCGGAATTTTTAAAGCTGTAAATAAAGAATACAGTACATAATATTGCAATCGACTGGGAATGGTTTGTATAAAATTTCTTCTCTTATTATGCAACGCCGATGAAACACAATTTTTCTGTTTCCTCTCATTGTTGTGGTTGAGTAAAATTAATTTATCAACTTATAACTCTGTTTATAATTACAGTAATTTGTAATGTATTTATAGCTAATTAATGGAATACAAAGAAACTATAAATTACATCTTTCATCATATTTTCGTCCACTGCTGGACATAGGCCTCTCTCAATGAATGCCAAGATGACCGATCTCCTGCTACTCGCATCCAACATGGATCCGCAACTAATTTACATCTTTACTAGCTGTCCCGGCAAACGTTTCTTTGCCATATTAAGTATATAAAGTATTTTTTTTAAATTTGGTCGAAGCGCTAACTGTCGGACAGACTAAAATTAAAATCCGAATTCGAATATTATTTAAAATTTGACACTGCGATGGCAGCCGACTGTCGGATCCAATGTAAAACATTCCAAAATCAACAACTACTAATAAATTAAAAATTAATTAAAAAAACATTGTCCAGCGGACAAAATTGTGAATCTAAACCATTCCCAGATCCCCTTGAACACACACAAAAAATTTCATCAAAATTGGTCCAGTCGTTTAGGAGGAGTTCAGTCACATACACACGCACACAAGAAATATATATATTAAGATAGGAATGTAACTTTGGAAATTGTATCGTTTGTCAAAGGCTGCCGCTTTTGACAAACGTTTAGAGTTTTAGGTGTAATACTCATAATAATTGAGTTAGTGGCGCTTACTACGACATTGTATGCATTTAGGACAGTCACAGTTTGATTTTTACCCCGTACCCCAAATTTTACTGAGTCTGCGATTTGCAATCGCGACGTACTAAGTAAATGGCTGCAATCAGAAAGATAAAAAAAGTGATTGCCTACTTAACTTCAATTTAGTGAAGTGTTTGACGGTAAACGTGTGGTTTTTATATCAAAATCTCCGTTAAATTATGTAAACATTAGATCTTGCTAACTGAAGCTGTTAGTATATCCGGAATTGCTACGAATAATAAGAACTCAAATTATGACTCAGGCTAGTCACAGCTCCCACACATAACTGCGAATTCGCATCGCATCGCATATATCTGCGACAAAACGCATAATGACATTGCGATGCGAATTCGTACGATTCGCACTTAATCATTGCTCCACAATTTCGCCCCTTTATACCTTCTTCATTTTTAACCGACTTCCAAAAAGGAGGAGGTTATTATTGTTATTATGTTCGGCTGTGGAGATTTTTTATTTTTTTTTATTTTTATTTGTGTATGTTCAACGATTACTCCGCCGTTTGTGAACCGATTTTCAAAATTTTTGTTTTGTTGTATTAGGTTTCACTCCAATTTGGTACCATGCTCTCAAAAGTGGTGACCTGATGATGGGATCCATTAGTAATCGAGGGAACTCCTCAAACTTTATATGGAGATATATGGTGATTTTGGTTTCATGAGAATTATCCTAAGGATATGCTACCAAAACACAATATTTTGCACCAAGGTATGTTATGGTTCCGAAGATATTAAGAGAGAGTTCTCTTAATATCTTCGGAACCATAAGATATCTTCATAATTTTGAAGTCGGTGCCAGTTCCAAAAGTTTCAAATATTCTGTCAGAGAAGTGAGAACTGAAGATTTAGCTATCTGGTACCGACTTCAAAATAATGAAGATTGAGTACAGAAATAGTTGAGCTTTAGCCGAATCCGGAAAAAGGCACTACTAGGTAGGAAAAAATATTTAATACTTTTTAGTTCATATTAAAAGGATGTTATTATTGTTTTTACTTTGGAAGTCGGTTTTAATTTTTTGTTAAAAATAATAATTAACCTTATTTCCAGACTGACCCTCACGAGTGGCGTAAGGTGTTCTTCCTGGCGTCAGGGGTCTACGTGTGCACAAACCTGTTTTTCGTACTGTTCACCACCTCCGACAGGCAACCGTGGAACGAGCCAGAGGAAGCTGGTAAGTGCTTACCGTAGTTACCAAAACCGACGAAAATAGATAAAGAGTTAAACCAGAGTAAACAGAACTAAGTACTAACTACTTAGTTCTGTCTACTCTGGTTTAACCGAACTACGAGTATGACTTAGTCACTATTTTTATCTTTAACTATCATGAAACTACGTTACACCGGTTTCACTTTTAGAGTTCCGTAGTTCAGCCTTGGAAGTTTGAATCCTCTATTTTAGCTTGACAAATGTGGTCTTTTATTTTCTGATCGAAGCGATTGCGTTGAAAAGCAATTTGGTATAGGTAGTGTACACACTGTACAGTTACAGAAAAAGATGCAGAGACCAATTATGTTAGAATTTTTTAACGATATTTACAGATTTCAGACGAGAAAATAAAATAATACTTAAATGTGCCATAATTAAATTAAAGTGGCTATATTAAACCCGAGCAACTGGAGACCAGACAATAGTGACTAGACATCGGAGGTTTTAATCGAAACATAAAATCTTATATTTTTATTTTCAGACAAGAAAACGAACCAGACTGAAAATATTTAAGGATATCGCTTGTATACATTACACTGACTCAGTCGTGTGGATGTATACAAAATGATGTACACGCGGCTGTGTACAATGTACGGTTACCGTTCCTGTGGGCTGTGAAGCTGAGTTCTATTTATTTTGTACCTGATGATATTTCGTGTAAAATATTTTGTTAAGTAATAAAATATATTATTGTATTTAATTTTTTTATTTCATTTTCTATTTCATTTTATCATTTACTTGGGTCTTATATATAAGTATTGCAATTTTGAAGCTTTGAATTTTTATCGCTAAAAATACTAAATATTTTATAAAAATATTATAGTCTCGATTAATTAACATAACTCAAAATTAAGTTTTGATCAAATTTGTCAGGGTTCCCTAGAACATTTTTTTATTACTATCAAGCTAATTTTTTGTGAGTAGCTTCATTTTGATAAGACGAACAACATTTTTATCTGCAAAAAATCTTGAAAGTGGTAGCTAACAGAGATAGAAAGGATTTCATACTTTGATTTGATGGTCCTAAAATATGGATTGTTCTATTTGTAAAACAAGTTTACCTCTTAATAACCTATCAATCATTGATATAATACAAAAAACAATATTATTTATAATCATGTTCAAAATCTGATTTATAACTTTTCGATAAATATTACTCAATTACATACTTTGTTATACAATTACATTAGGGTCTTGTTTGAAATAAAGCACGCTGTTTCACAATATAAATTAGATTAAAATTTACTACACGTCGCCTTGATGTAGCATAACTAGGGAAATTGCATTCATTAGTTGGCTGCCGGTATCACTTTTACATTTCACTGTAATTTTTTTTACTAAATTAGCCAAGAATCAAAACACAATTATTATCTTCTGAAAATATTTTACTGTCATACGTCTTCTGTCTTATTAAGCAAAGAAAATATATGAACCAAAATGCAAAAAAAAGAATTACTGTGACAGTGCTTTTGCATTGCAACCGCTAGGGACGTGATTTTATAGTGCCCAATGTGTGTGCAGTAGGTACACAAGAGTCGACTCTTTTTAACCGACTTCAAAAAAGGAGGTTATCAATTCGACGCATATGTATGTAATATTTCCAGAACTGCCCAGTTTTTGTATATGTTAATCTATGACAGCTTCTGAACAAATGTGCCAAATTTCAAAAGTGTATATTGTATGTATGTATGTTTTTACGATTGTGCACGCATATTATCTCCGGAACCATAAGTCCGGTTTTAGTGATTATTTTTTTATTGTACTAGGTATTATTCAACTTAGGGAATACTGCAAGTTTCATCAAAATCGGTTGAGTAGTTTTTGAGATAGGGAATTTTAATTCTTAATTACGTAGGTACAAAAACTTGAAGTCGGCTTTATCTTTTTAAAATACTATTATCTTTTTTTTTTGAGGAGGGAAAATCCGTTACGTATCCCCCGCCCCCTCGGGGGAAGGAACGGGGGTATGTGGGACTCTATCTACGAGGTTTACCCACTAAAACCCCCCAGCCCTCCGTCATGCGCCTATCCTAAACCTGTTACGTCCCAGTGGGACGAACTAATGTAATAGTACAGTCGCAGGCATACATTTTTTATACAATTTCGAGGCAAACGAGCAAGCGGGTCACCTGATGGAAAGCCGCTACCGTCGACCATGGACTCTCACAATAGCAGAAGAGTTGCAAGTGCGTTGCCCGCCTTATACACACTCTTCTAGGAGGTTTGCAAGTCGTATTAGCTGGAAATACTAGTGACAAAAGTTAGTTCCATAGTTTTACTGTGCGTGGCAAAAGGTAACGCGAAAAACACACGATGGCCATATCTTCTAACTTCTGTTTACTTTTAGGGAGATCGCACACGTCACACTTTTTGTGTGATCGAGTCTGCGGCTTACATACAATCTACATGGCGCGCGCGCCATCAGACTGTATGGAAGCCGCAGACACGATCACACAAAAAATAATAAATAACAAAAAAAAACGTCTGACGTGTGCGATCTCCCTAAGATTAAAACGAAGTTTGAATGTATTAAATTTGTGCGCGACGTCCCTGTATGTTACGTCAACGGTAGTACCACATAAAACTAAATTAGTTTTATAATGAGGCCCTGCACGACCCGTAGTTTAATACGGAGCTTTTGTAACTTGTAATTAACCCGCTTTTGTCAACTTATCGGCTGTTTTATTGTGAATAATTGCTTTCATATCGGCCATGTTAAAATTTATCAATCATATTCGTAATTATTTATTAATTATTGGTTAATTGTTACGCCACACTAAACTTTAATCCAATGTTGTAAAACTAAAAAAGCTTTAAACTTTTTTAGTGTCGACGGTGTTTTATTCTGGTTTTATTGTGAACCACTGTATGCCACTTATACTGTTACTCCAGGAAAATTAAACATTCGACCTCGGAATAACTCGCATAGAGCTGAAAATTGGTAGAGACGTTAAATACACCCAACACCATTACAAATAAAACCTCAAAAGTCCCCGGCGATCCTCCTTGTGCAAATTTTTTTATTCAAGGTCAAAGGTATGAAAATAAGGTTTTTCCGGTTTTTTTTTTCCAAACTATACACTTTATCACAAAAATAAATAAAGCAATAGTGTAGATCATAGATTTCTCAAAATAAAATATTCAGACACTTTTTTCATACGACTTACCATTCCTTATAAATGGCGGGCTTAAAGTTTGGGAAAATCATGTCTATGATTAAATTATAAAGCTAAAGAATTTGTGGAACTACAGCTTTGAATTGAAGAATTTGTGGATCTATCCACTCTTATATGGAATCTATCTATCCAATCTTATCTATCCAATCTTCCTCGATAAATAAGACTCTAGTCTTATTTATCGAGGAAGATTTGAGCTGTATAACATCACGTTGCCACCAATAGGAGCAAAGAAACAGAGGAAAATGGGGAAAAACGGGGAAAATTATTTGAAGGAGCTTATCTCACAAACTGCTGAAGAAATTTTTATGTTATTTAGCACAGATATAGAATAGGCCATGTAAAGGGACATAGGCTATTTTGTTTTTCAGGAAAATTTACGGTTTCCGTGAAATTTATAATTAACAGAGTGTAGCGGAACTTCTTGTACTACAACATACGAGGGCTGTTCTCAGCCAAACATACTTCTGCGTGACTTACCAAATCTAAACTTTTCGAGTCGCGAAGAGCAACAGTACGCTTGCAAGTCACTTAGAAGTATGTCAGACCGAGAACGTTTCAATTTTTTCAAACAACCCCAGTACTAGATGTTAAGCGTGGCTACGCCCGCAAAAAGTTCCACAAATTCTTAAGCTTTGTAATTTAAGCATAGATATTATGATTTTCCCAAACTTTGAGCCCGCCATTTATAAGGAAAGGTAAGTCATATGAAAAAAGTGTCTGAATATTTTTTGTAGAGAATTCTATGATATATACATTATACACTCTTGTCCTACTTATTTTTGTGATAAAATGATTAGTTTGAAAAAAAAGGAAAAACCTGATTTTCATACCTTTGACCTTGAATAAAAATTTTTGCACAAGGAGGATCGCCGGGGACTTTTGAGGTTTTATTTGTAATGGTGTATTTTAACGTCTCTACCAATTTTCAGCTCTATGCGAATAATTCCGAGGTTACGATTTTTTAACCGACTTCCAAAAAACGAGGAGGTTATATGTTCGGCTGTGGATATTTTTTTTTTTTTTTTTTTTTTTTTTTTTTGTATGTTCAACGATTACTCCGCCGTTTGTTAACCGATTTTCGAAATTTTTGTTTTGTTGTATTAGGTTTCACTCCAATTTGGTCCCATTTTCACAAAGGTGGTGACCTGATGATGGGATCCATGAGTAATCGAGGGAACTCCTCGAAATTTATATGGAAACATATGGTGATTTTGGTTTTATGTGAAGTGTACTAAGAATACGCTACCAAAAAGTCAAATATTGGGTCAAGGTATACCATGGTTTCGATGATGCTGAGAGAACTCCTGATTCCTTATAGATACACGTTTGGGAGTTTCGGCGTTGTTTTAAGAACAGAAAGCATAAACTACTATGCAATTCATATTCATCATCATAATCATCATCATCATCATCGTCATCATCATCATTACCACGTCGTGTTAAGGCCACGAATGTCTCATGGCACAGAATAGATAATAGTACAAGGCATAGGTATGGATATACTAATAATAATAATGATGTACTGTATAACAATTAACAACACCTGTTTGTTTTTAATACACGGCGGTCGGCGTCGGTCGCCGCCCAGCGCCGCCGCGCGAAGACAGAATATCGAATACTTTACTAACTACTTTATAATATACAGATCGAATACTTTACTACTTTATAAAATTTTAATAGACAAATAGAATTAAAATAAAGTTATTTTAAAAAGAGCATTTAAACAAAACAAAGTCATTAAGTGTCTTTTTAATTAGTTATACTTATTAATCGATAGATGGTGCACTAAGTACCTATCGATTTGAATTCTTGATAACAAGAACAGCTGTCAATAATTATGATAATATTAAATATTATGCTACGCTACATCCTATGCAAGTTTGTACAATTTTTTATCTGATAGATCCTTCGATCGTGGAAAAACGAGACACAATAGCCTTTCTATTGTTATCGCAATCGCCGGTGACCGCTTCGGGCTTGAAATTTTAAAATTGTTAAATTACTTAGCACAATATGTTCACTTCACTGATAATATTATATTATTTTGTGAGTGTGAGTTGTGACTCTTAACAAATTGTAATAAGATACGTAAAATATACGCGAAGATTTATCTACTAGTGTAACTAAAAAGAGTGAAATTATTATTATTTTTAACAAAAAATTAAAACCGACTTCCAAGGTAAAAACAATAATAACATTAATGTGAACTAAAAAGTATTAAATAATTTTTACTATCTAATAGTGCCTTTTTCCGAATTCGGCTAAACCTCAACTATTTCTGTACTCAATCTTCATAATTTTGAAGTCGGTGCCAGTTCCAAAAATTTTAAATATACTGTCAGAGGACTGAAGATTCAGCTATCTGGTACCGACTTCAAAATAATGAAGATTGAGTACAGAAATAGTTGAGGTTTAGCCGAATTCGGAAAAAGGCACTATTAGATAGTAAAAATTATTTAATACTTTTTAGTTCACATTAATGTTATTATTGTTTTTACCTTGGAAGTCGGTTTTAATTTTTTGTTAAAAATAATTTGCGTCTAATTAGACCGGACTATGTACATTTTCAACGCTCATTTGGCGCTGGGTGGCGACGCCGACCGCCGTGTATTAAAAACAAACAGGTGTTGTTAATTGTTATACAGTACATAATTATTATTATTAGTATATCCATACCTATGCCTTGCACTATTATCTATTCTGTGCCATGACTCATGAGACATTGGTGGCCTTTTAACACGACGTGGTAATGATGATGATGACGATGATGATGATGATGATTATGATGATGAATCTTTTATTTCCAACTAATTCGAATAACGTCACCTGCAGGATTAACAACGATAACCAACCACGAAAATCCTTTGAAATGAGAGTGTGTCTCTCGGTCTGTTACCTCTTCAAGCCCAAACCGCTGAACAGATTTTGATTAAATTTGGTATGGAGATACTTTGAGTCCCAGGAATGGACATAGGATACTTTTTATCCTATAAAAAGGTATATTTCCTGCGCGATAAACTAATTTCGGTGCAACGCAGTTGCGGGAGTCATCTAGTTATCCTTAAGGTAAGTCAGACCGCATCTCGACGCGTAGGTGTATTTCTAAATCTTCTTATAAAAATGGATTTTCCAAATATGTGTTAGTCACGCTAAAACTCGAAAATGGCTGAACGGATTGGGCTGATTTTAGTCTTAAAATATTCGTAGAAGTCCAGGGAAGGTTTTTAAGTGACACGAAGTTCACCGAGACAGCTAGTATTTTATATGAATTTGACAGACTTGCACGACGCGCGAGGTCCCACGCAATTGAGATCTGTCAATTCAGTACTTTAGAAATGCATCCACGCGTCGCGTTTCGGTCTGAATTGACCCTTGAGCTATAAATAATCGTCAACAGTTTATAGCGAGTCCTCGTGTCCTCCTGAAGGAACATTAACGATGAAGGCGGAACTTTATAACTGCTCTTCAAGTTTTATGACGCGGAGCGAAGCTCTTCAATCTTTCAACGATCACACTTTACTAAGTGTCGTCTAATTTTGTGTTATTATTGAGAGGTGTATTAAATGAAATACAGAGGGGCAAAAACTATTTTATGCACTAAATGATGCCCGCAGGCCGCAACTCCGTTGCGCCAAAATTAGTTTATCGCGCGGGAACCGTACATGTTTCCAGGATAAAAGAATATTCCTTGTCCTTTCTAGGGACTCAAAGTATATCTCCATACCAAATTTCAGCAAAATCGTTTCAGCGGTTTGGGCATTGTGATTTTATCCTCGTGGATTGTTTGTTATTACTTACTTATTTCTTTTGACCAAAGTTCAGTACAGATTTCAGTACTTTTCAAGATAAGAGATAGGCGTTACGGAGATATCATGTTTCATCATCATCACTATCTGACATCTCGCACGCGGGAGATACGGGTGATGATGGAGAGCATATCAGGAGACACGTGGATTAAGATCTGATTAATTCCCCAAAACGCATATCAGTTGCATCAGATTTGTTTGTACTTTTTATCCGACTGTGAAGATGCGAAAGAGAAAAGTAAAGATTTTGTCAGGCTATAGTTTAGGCAGACTATAGTTAGATGCTACCGCCATAATATTATTATAATTATTATACTAGCTGTGCCCCGCGGTGTTACCCGCGGCTTATTAAGGATTTTTTTTCCCTCTATATTTTTTTTTATGAAAATCGCTCCGACCGTTTAGACGTGAAGGAGTTATTTACAAACATACACACTCACAAGCTTCCGCATTTATTATTTTAGAGTATATTTCATTCTATAAGTTAAACGGTTAAGCAAGAAGTTATGCTGTAAAAGAAAATATTTTGTTGAGTTGACTTCGATGTATTTATAGATTTTTGAGCGCGGGAACAGCTATCCTACGTCCCACAGTGTGATAAAAACCTCGATTTTGTTTCACCGCGTTTTTCTTTCAAAATACTATAGTTGATAGCTATATAAACATTAGAGTAGAACTCCGAGATCGATATTCTATGTAGCTATTTTTTTAAAGAGTGTCAAAGTTGTCGTTTTTCCGGTTCAAAAATTTGAATAAAAATTAATTAAAAAAAAACTAATCAAGTAACATTAATTTTGTTTATACGAATTGAACAAGCACTTAATACTTTACTTTTTCTCCAAATTTGGTTTACCTACTGTGATGAAGTAGGGGATTATTTAATAATTTTAGTTTCTCATTTTTAATTTCGCGATTAGATCGAGTTAGAAAAAGTTTTAAGCATGAAACGATAGTGTGGGTAAAACTTTATCAATGTTATTTTTATTTATTTATTTAACATTTATTGCACACAAGACACTATTTACATATAAATTGACATAGAAAGACGACACAAAGGAACTGCTTATTTCAGAAGAAATTTCTTACAGCAGCCCTACGGAGAGAGATGTGATACAAGACATCAGATAGAGCGTGCACAATTACAAAATTAAACTTTAAATCTACATGCACTAGATAAACCAAACATACATGTATAAAGTAACCAAAATAAATAATACTATATTAATAATAAATATGATATATTATAACCAATACGTCTATAATATGTTAAAAGCTCATTAGTCAAGTCCAAGTAGCAGGAGTCAGCGTAGTCAAGGATGGGAAAAATTAGAGTTTGGACAATGGAAATTTTGGTTTGGATAGGTAAAAAGTTTTGGAGATTCCTCAGCATGTGCAGCGAGTGGTGTAATTTTCTGCTGACTTCATTAACTTGAGGCTTCCAACAGAGGTTGCTGTCAAAAATTAAACCTAAATTTTTGGCCGTCTCTGCATAATCGATAGTGATACCGTCGCATATCACATTAGGTACATTACGTAATTGTTGGGTCATATATCGGCTTCCTATTATAATGGCCTGTGATTTTTTAGGGTTGACAAGCAGGCCATAAGATCTGGCCCAGTTTGCAATGCGCTGTAAATCCGAATTAATTGAGGCAATTGCAGAATCAATGTCATTTATATTACAGTGGCGATAAATTTGGAGTCGTCTGCATAGAGACGAAAATTAGAAAATATCAGAGAGACTATCATATTAATAAAATAGAAAATAAGAGAGGAGAGAGTACGCCACCTTGGGGTACACCCGCTTCGATATCGCACCAATCTGAGGTGGCCTCATCAGAGCGGACACGTTGCGAGCGACCCCGAAAATATGTGTCAAACCAGAGGGAGATATGTTAAGGGAGCGGAGGATGGAGAGGATAATATCAAAGTCTACAGAGTTGAAGGCACTGCTAAAATCAAGCAAGACCAGGATCGAAACACATTTGTTCTCCATGGCTAGTCGGAGATGTCAGTGACTTTTAGCAGTGCTGTGACAGTGCTGTGACCAGATCGGAAGACGGATTGAAAGGGAGAGAGCAAACTATTGGAGGAAAGGTATTGGGAAAGCTGTTTATGGACAATGTGTTCAAGGACTTTGGAGAGGTAAGGTAGTATGGAAATTGGCCTAAATTCAGACGCGGAAGAGGGGTTAGGGGTTTTGGGTAGAGGAATGATATTCGCACGTTTCCATGCAGAAGGGAAAGAACTCGTTGTCAAGGAATAGTTAAAAATGTGAGTGAAAATCGGCAAGAGTTCAGGAAGGGTAATCATGCGAGAGCTCAGGTTGTCATCGCCTGCTGCATTAGAAGTTATAGCCATCATATGTCTATAAACTTCATCATCAGAGACAGGCCTAAATGAAAATGGGGAACAGGAAGGGAGGGGAAGAGAGCGGAGATGGGATATGGTATGGGCTTTTGTATTCTGGTCGACAATTACCGGTGGAACGGAGAAATGAGTGTTGAGCTCATTTAAGTTGACAGTATTATTGATGCAAGCAGGTGATTTGCCAATTCCTAGTGTTGAGAGAAACTTCCATAGTTGTGAAGGGTTGCTTTTTTCAATAGAGGAATGTATGTGGCGTCTCTTAGCATCTCTACGCAAACTATTACAATGATTTCGCAGATACTTATATTTGTCAAGGTTTTCGCAAGTTGGTCTTTTCCTATATCTACGTATGGCACGGTCACGTTTACCCATTAAGGTGACAATTTCATCCGATAGCCAGGGTGCTGGTACGTGTTTAACCTTAACCTTTTCTAGGGGAGCATGCTTATCGAAGATCCCAATTACAAAATTAGTTAAAAGGCAACAACCTTTAAATCTATGTTAGGTGCCGAATAGATGGGAGACCAATCAAAATTAGACAACTCCCGTTTAAAAGCCTCTAAGTCAATTCCCTTAAAACTTCGTAAGAAAAGGAACTTGGATTTACGGCGAGGTGGTCTGATTTTAAGGGAGAGGAAAATAAGGTCATGATATGAGAGGTTGCAAGGAATTTGACCATGAGCTTTTATAAGGTCGGGAGAGGAGGTGACAAGGAGATCTAATAAGGAGGGTGTACAATTTGGAGAGTGATGGGTCGCTGAGAGTGGGAGTATGCTGAGGTTGAAGGATGTGAATAATGCCCGGAGTTTACGAGCGCGCGAATCCGAGCTTAGTAGGCATGTATTGAAGTCCCCTGCGAGTAAAATGTGGTTGTAATTGGGGCTATGTGTGGCTAATAGAGAGTCTAGGGTGTTGAAATAATCCACACGCATGGACGGACTATAGAGCACACTTAGCAGGACTCTTTTGTCATGTAGGGTAACCTGAATGCATAAATATTCAGCTGCGTCAGAATAGCTGCTTGGTGATGCTGTGATCAGTTGGAAGTCAATTTCACCGCGAAGATTAATAGCCACTCCACCGCCGCTTTTCCCTACACGGTCATTGCGAATACGTTTATAGCCAGGGAGGGCATAGGCTGTGGACAAAAGTGAGGGCTTAAGCCAAGACTCAGATACTAAAATGGCGTCAACATGAGAGTTATTACCAAACATCGAAAGTAGATCCGAATAATGGCGTTGTATACTCTGGTCATTTATATGGACCATATTAAAGTTGTTAGGAAAAGAGGAAAAGGCGTGATTTAATTGTTCATGAGCCGAAGGAGAAACAGCGCTTTCACCATCAGTACTGTCCACACTAACAAAACTATCAGACGATGAAGAGCATGAAACAAAGTCGTCAGCAATAGCATCATAATCTACACAATCCATAATATAACTATAAATATATAAATAAATAACCTAACTAATAAGCAAAATATATAATAATAATACTAAATAATTTATAATACTTATTGTACTAACGATACTAATTAAACAAATTATATTTAATTAGTTTAACTGTGCATAGCCCATCTTAGCTCACCGTAAATTATGGCTGAAGCGATATAAACATTTACAAAATCTATTGTAATACTTTATACTACACAAAGCGAGAACTAAATAAGTACTAAGCATAGTCTTTAAAAAAATAGTAGTGTACTATACTATGGTCTATGGCTGATGGCAAGCTTTTGAAAGACGAATACAATATAACAGCTGTTACTATACACATATAAGAATAAAATAAAATAAAAAATACAAAATCATATCTGACTTTGACACTTGACGTATACATTGCCATTGACAACTGTCAGATGTCAATTAATTTGATAAAACATATTGTAGTACCGTAATTTTAAAATTAAAGTTAAAAATAATAGGTAATAGCTAACATAATACATACGAGTGAAAGTAAAAATGGACAATACTACCTTAAACTATGCAGATAAACAAAAATAAAATCGGTTGAATCACTAGACAAGGAGACACTTTACAAACACTGAACAGATCACGACACCTAAAACTAATACTTTTTAGCACGGCGAGACGAAGATGCAGCTCTAGGGGGTTTATTCTCAGCTGTACTGGGTTTGAACCCACGCCAAGACCACTCCTGGTGTCAGCCGGTGGAGGAACTGTTTTTGTGTCCTTGACAATGGGAAACGAAGTCATCAAATCTTTGAGTTCCTGCATGCTCTCAATTTTTCGACATGACTTGTCTGGCAATATGACCGCAATCTTTCCCTTAGTGGACCAACAGCTACGTACTCCAAAGTGTTGGCGAGCAGTCATAAACACCTGATGTCTGGTTTTGGTCAGAAACTCGGATATGACAATGCCGGTATTCTTAAGAGTCGACTTGGCATCCCAGACCAAGCGCCGCTGCTCCAGATCACGAAATCGGACTAGGATGGCACAAGCTTTAGTATTTGGAGAGCCAAGACGATGACAGGACTGTATGTCACTGTAGGTGAATTCCATTTTCATTTTGTCCGTGATCGTGTTTGAAACAACATCAAATAAATTGCGTTAGGGATTACAATATTATTACTTAACCTGGGGACCCCAAACTAGGCAAAGCCTGTATCTTGGTGGTTTCTTTTATATAACTTTTCATTTTTTGTTTCAGATATGCCGTGGAATAGCAATATCTTCTTACGAAGAAAAGTTTCATGCCTGTCTAGGCCTAAAGTTAAGAGATTTAACTGGACATTTAATTTGGACAAAGTTTGCCATACAAAATTCTTAAATTCAGTGAACTCACTGTATAATGTGGTGATGTCCGGTGTTGGACTTGCAGAACTGGCACCCAGAAGTCGCTTCTCATATGAATCCATGCGGGATTGAAATAGTTTGGCCAGATCCTCCATATTGGCTGCGAGTTGTGAAGACATGTCCATTGTTCTTTTGAGGTCATAGTGACGTTTATATTTTGAAAGTGGTGAAAGTGCTGAAGTTAAGGATACTTTATATTGGGGCGAGCAAAGAAGGGTTTTAAATGTTATTTACTGCAATACATGGGTTATTTCAAAGGTTGTATTTTTAATTTATAATTATAGTCCTGAGTAAAATTTTAAGAGTTGTTGCTACGCCTACCCGCAAAAAAAAAGTTATTGTTATTAAAAATCACACTCTAATAACCTCTATGTCAGAAGTTATATCGAATTCAATTTTTTTTAATAAAAATTCTGTTTTTTTTATACCTAGGGTTGTCACTAAAGTTGATATTTTATTTTCCCCGACTACATCAGAAAGTGATTACTGATTAGATACTGTTTGGGCATATAAAATCATTAGTTTACGTTATATTTTTTCACTTTTTAGATTTTTTATTATTAGACCTACCTAAACGTGATCTTGATATTTTTCGTATAGGATATCGATTGCGAATTTGCGTATCAACCGGATAAACCAAACAAGATACCTTCAGTGACTAGTGACTACCCTAGGTACAAAAAATCCGAATTTTTATTTAAAAAAATTTAAATTGGATATAACTTCTGACACAGAGGTTATTAGAGTATGATTTTTAATAACATTAATAAAGGATTACTCACACTATCGTTTCATGCTTAAAACTTTTTCTAACTCGATCTAATCGCGAAATTAAAAATGAAAAACTAAAATTATTAAATAAATAAATATCACCCTACTTGACCACAGTAGGTTAGCCAAATTTGGAGAAAAATAAAATATTAAGTGCTTGTTCAATTGGTGTAAACTAAATTAATGTTACTTGATTAGTTTTTTTTTTAATTAATTTTTATGCAAATTTTTGACCGGAAAAAACGCCAACTTTGACACTCTTTAAAAAAAAACTACAAAGAATATCGATCTCGGAGTTTTACTCTAATGTTTATATAGCTATCAACTATAGTATTTTGAAAGAAAAACGCGGTGAAACAAAATCGAGGTTTTTATCACACTGTGCGTCCGTTTGACATTTCCCGGGACTCAAAGTATCTCGGATCTCCCAAGTAACTCGGTACTGCGAAGAGGTAACAGACAGACACACTTTGGTGTTTATCGCTATCGACTAGATCTTATGACGTACGCGGCCCCAGATTCCACATTATCCTCAACGATACGATCTGCGATCGTCACCTTCAGCAATCTGAACAGTTTTGTTATTCGTCGTCGAAGTCGGTCGAGCACTTCACATCAAGCGCTTATCAGCTCGATAGCACGCGCTGACGACACCTGACATTGCCTGTCAATTGTCTTTACTTTGATTTAATCTGGATTTATAGTAAGAACAAGGATTTTTAAACAAGTAAATGATAAATGTTTGGATAATACCCCAGCATCTAATATTAAAATGTGAAAGTTGACGTTACCTCTTACTGCTTAAGGTGCTGATTTTGGTGGGTACAGAGACACATGGAGTCCCGGGACAAACGATAGATTTTAGCTTGAAATGGTGTACAGATTTCGCAAATAAAAATTTAACAAATTAAATAGTGTAGCAACGTTACGAATAGAAATTTTTGTTAAACAGTGTTTTGCTATTACTCGTATCTGGTACTTATGAAAGATCGTACTTACACACCAAACAACCCACAAACAAACAAACAAACAAACAATAATTAAAAGTTAATAATTGGAACACATAAAATTGTAATAATGCTACCAGGAAATGGGGGATGGCAGTTAATTAGACATTCCCAACTTCCGTGCGCAGGCGCAGGCAATCTGCCTTTCAAAGATCATCTCCAGATTAGCCTATTCGGACTTGCCATATTAGGGGCAATGTCACAGCTCACAAGCAGCTGAGGCCGAGCTGATTCGCACCGTAGCTTAAGCTCTCTCACTTAATTATAGTTCACATAATTTTAGTGAAGTCGCAGAATATAATAAAATATCCGGATTTTTTGGATCACTAGCCGGAAGCCAAGCTAAGTTCGTGGCTGACAATACTTTCACGTATTTTGTAGTATTACAAAATATTATTATGTCTGTGATCTTCAAAATCCCAAATCCCTTCTAAGGTCTCCCGTTACCTGTCTGACTAGGCCAGACACAACCCTCCGGTTTTCTGTAATGAAATCTAGTGTTCAATATTTGAACACTAGATGTTCCGTGCGGCTTCGCCCGCGTAATTTAGGAATGTCACGGAAACCGTACAATTTTCCGCAAAAAAGAAACCTATGTCCTTTCACGTGGTCTGTTCTTCATGTATGCCAAATAACATACAAATTGCTCCAGTAGTTTCTAAGCAATTTTAAATAATTTCCTCCGGGTTTTTCCACATTTTCCTATATTTCTTCGGTCTTATTAGTCTAAGCGTAATAAAATATAGCCTATAGCCTTACTCGATAATTAATGGGCTATCTAACACTGAAATATTTTTTTAAATCGGACCAGTGATTCCTGAGGTTATCGCGTGCAAACAAACTAACAAACTCTTCCGCTTTATAATATTAATTAGTAAAGATGGTATGTATTAATCTGGTGGAGCCGACTTATTCGTACCGAAGCATTGATCTCCCATTTTATATCTGACATCTGACCTTATAAGAATTCTTTAGGCAGTTTATCGAAGCACTTGTATAAATAATTTCGTAACTTTATTGCTGTTTTAAATGTGTTGGCTTCGTAAGATTTAGGGCCAGTACACATTGCAAAGTGATGAAGTGATGCATTTTCAAATGAGCCATTCAATAATTTTATCCGCAGAGCCGACAAAATGATTGAATTAAAAAAAAAAAAGTTTAAGCGTAAAGAGGTAACATACAGACAGAAAGAAAATCGTGTTTTTATTAATACTAGTTGGATAAGAAGTATTCCATGTCCTTTCCCAGGACAAGAACTATCAGCATACCAAATTTCATCAAAATTCATTCAGGCGTTCAAGGATTAAGAGGTAACAGACAGACTGAAACACTCACGTGATTATAATATACTTACTAATAGGATTTTCCTCCTATTTAATATTCTAGTGCTGGCCTCAGTAAGAGATCTGAATTCTCCTCTAATTTTCCTGTTTGTTTTGATTGATACTGTGTATCTTAAAAGGCTTAAGGATAGTTTCCGGTCTCGTACACAGGAAATAGGATACCATCGCCAGCAGATGACGCTCATCGGTAATGCAAACAAAGAAAAGAAACAACAGATAGGTATAACTTTAAGGGCCTACTTCACTACTTTCTGATAAAGTGCCGAATAGGCTGTTCACAGCTTTTTTCATAGATTCTCCATACTTTACCTGTCAAGTTAAGTGGTGAAACAGTAGGCCTACTACGAAACTGTTTTGAGACCCGAACAATCGGACGTAAATGCCGCGTCCTGCTCTAACAACGTCATTTCACGTTTGTTAGAGTAGGACACGGCATTCTCGTCCGATTGTTTGAGTCTCAAAATACTTTCATGGTACAAGGCCAGGCCCTAAGAATATAGACTATAATGGACGGAAGGGACAAAGAAACAGCAGCATTTTCGACGCGCAGTACGAGTAGGAAAATGGTAATTAGTAATTACCCTCCAACGCGACGCTGCACCCGTCTGCCCTCAGTCTTATGAATTTTCGAAATATGGAATACTAGATGACGCCCGCAACTCTGTTGCACCAAAATTCGTTTATCGCGCGGGAACCGTACACTTTTTCCGGACAAAAAGTGTCCTATGTCCTTTCGCGGGACTCAAAGTATCTCCATGCCAAATTTCAGCAAAATATGTTCAGCGGTTTGGGCGTTAAGAGGTAACAGACAGACAGACAGACAGACAGACGGACAGACAGACAGACACACTTTCGCATTTATAATATTAGTATAGTATGGAAGTATGGATATTACGCAAAGTTCGGAGCAGAGGGCGCTACTAGCACAATATATTAAAGGAAATAATGCACTGATCTCCATTATACAAGTACGGTGGACTAATGATACCCAGCTGTATTTTGTGCCTATTTGAAGCGGAATCAGCTCCCCCAATGCGAGGGGAGAGAACTAAATCTGACGTAACTTGCAAATGGCCGCTCAATCGCTGTTGGTTGTAGAAACCACAGATTAATAATATACCTCCATGGTAGAAACTAGTATTAGTTTAGTTCCAAATACGCCCACTACTGCTATCAGCGCAAATAAGGAGACTTTCAAACGTCATTTTTACGTCAGTTCCTATCCCTCGCATTAGGGGAGCTGATTACGCTTCAAATAGGCACAAAAAAACTGTCATTTCAAAGGGTATCATTAGTCCAGCGTTCTTGTATAATGGAGGTCAGTGGAAATAATGCGACCGAAATCCTACATATTGCACACGTCATGTCAGAATATCGACAAAAACGTTGTCAAACGTCGAACAAAACTTTTTGTTTTGTCTATGCTGGTGCTGCCGGCTGGCGTGCAAACATTGCAGTAAAATATCCTATTACTTGGTTTTGTTTACGGTACGCCAGGGAGGTGCAGTTAGCTATACAAAATATTCTGACTGACTTAAAATCTCTAAGCACATCTTATGACGTATCTTGTTTTCTATTACGTATAATCCAAGAAATTAAAATAATTATTATTAATATGTTAATGTTCGTAGTGTGGTATTGTATTATCATAGTGTCACTGTCATAGTTTTGGAATAAACCACCCGTAACTGACATGTCCGTCGTGTCTGACGCATACAATGAATGGTGGTAATCATCAAAATACGAGTATTATTACAGTTAGCCTTTTCCGCAGCTCTGCGTCGCTACATAGAGTCGCGGGGATTATGGAACGAGAATCATACCTACATGCCAGTCTTTCTCCTTTACATTCCCGATTTGAAGAGGTGGAGATAATAAATTATGGTCGTAAATTGGTAACAGTATGGAAAAACGGCGCTTGAAAATCTTTGTGCTTTAGGGTTCCTTTGGGTAAAAGGGTAAAACCGGACCCTATAATTAGTTATACTTATATGACTTCGTTGTCTGCCCATCTATCCGTCTGTCTCCACTCTCCAAGCTGTATCTCAGGAACCGCTACAGTTAGAGAATTGAAGTTTTTGCTGCCGCTATAAAAAAATATATTTAAGGGCGGTTTCCACTTTTTTCTTTTTCGGATGCATGATTTAGATAACAGCATCGCAATCTTGGTCGTGGAGGTTAGTCGGTGCATCAAAAATATATTAGGGGATGGGGGGGCATGACGGGGACGCGAGGTAAGACGGGGTTACGCAATATACAAGAAACTAAAGCCTTGCGAACAGAAAGCAATAAGCCAATAGGAAGCCATACTCGATCAACCATCAGCGCGACAGAAACAGTGAGTGGGAGTTCACGCGTTTTTTGTTTATAAACTAAAATCACGTTGAGTGTGTCGTCGATCTAATTTTACGCAGTTAAAAACGTCCTTACTGTTAGGTAATTATGACTACCCAATTTATGTCTTTTCTCGTATGTGGTTGTTAGTTTTGTTTACTTTGTTGTGGTATAGTTGGACAAAAGTTCAGTTGATATAAATTTTTTTGGGAAATTATGTTTTTCTAAGTCAGCCTTTGGGGTAAGACGGGGTATTGGGTTTTCTGAAATCATCCGAAGGTTTGGTAGGCTGTCAGCTTTGTGAACGTTGGGCTTACAATGGTTGTACTGGTGTGGATGATGAAAACACCCAATAAATTCATATTTGTATTTATTGTGATTAGATTAGCTTACCCCATCTTGCCCCATTTTCATAACCCCATCTTACCCCATGGTAAGGGGCAAGATGGTTTTTCGAAAGGTCCTATTAAACCATTTATTTTATAAAAATGCAATTAGTTCATCTCCCAAAGACAATGCCAAATTTAGTTAGATAAATAAGCCATTATGCTATAAATAAATAAACATAATAAACGTAATGATTGTACTGTGTTTTTGGTATGTTCCTTAAATACCCCATCATGCCCCCCCTTCCCCTACCAAGCAGCAATAGCGACGCAGTCGCAATAACTAATGAAATAACTCTTAGCTGTCTATGTAGTCACCTACCATCTATTACTACTGTTACTATAATATTATAATTATATAGGTTGTCTGGAAGAAATCGCTTGTAGCGATACGACCGCCTTTTGTACATTTTTACTCAATAGTTTATAAGTTCTGTAATATGTCTGTTTTGGTGCAATAAAGGATTTTCATTCGTTCATTCATTCAAATACCAGTTTATTTATAATTTTCTTTACAATAAAGCCTTTTTTAAATCTAGCACTGAGCCAAAGTAGCAGGATAATAGGAAGCGATAGATATTCGGAGGATAACGCTGCGCGGAATACTCATCGCTCTCGTTGTGATGCGTCGCGCGCCAGACCATTGGACGGTGACCCTAAGGTCATTTCCGGTCTGCAGTAATACGTTTGATGGCAAGAAAATTTTAGTGGGAAATATTAATACTCGTACATGTTTTAAAAGTGTGAAAGTATCAAATATGTGTCTATAGTCTCTAATCTCTATGTTTGTCTTTCTGTTCCCTCAAAAATTACCGCTAAGCCATTTTTAATGAAATATTGTGTAGAGACTTTGAACCAATAAAAAAAATATATCCACAGCCGAACATATAACCTCCTCGTTATTTGGAAGTCGGTTAAAAAGAGGCATAGAATAATTTTCAAAATTGCGGGTAACACCGACAATTTTACTAATGACTACACACAATTAAGTATTAATGTATGTATGTAGAGAACATCACTTTACCTGAACTATTACCGGAGTCGGTACTGTGGTAGGGTGGGTCTACGAGTCATGAATTAGTAGAGCGATAATTGGAAATATAAAATATTATTTAAACGAGCAATTCTTGTATATAAATATATTATAATATGTTTATATATAATTGGAATCTCGGAATCGGCTCCAACGATTTATATGAAATTTAGTATATAGGGGGTTTCGGGGGCGATAAATCGATCTAGCTAGGGATCATTTTTAGAAAGTGTCATTTTATTCGTGATTTTTGAATACCAAGCAAAGCTCGGGCAAATAGCTAGTAAAATATTTAATTCAGAAATACATTTTTTTTCTGTATTATAATTTTTATTTTCAACGTACCTAACATTCAATTTATTCAATAAAATATAATATTATACAGAAATTCGAAATGTCATGTTTTTGAGATGTAAGTATTGTCAGGTATTGTAGCTTGTAAGTATGGCATCGAGACCGGGTTTTCCCGGATTTCTTCCGAAAACCCGGGAAAATCTAACATACAAATTATTTATTTTTATAACATATTGTATAGGTTTAATTATTTATATTGGTCATAATTAAACAAAATATAATATTTTAAAGGAAAAGTTTCGCTTTAAGAGCATTAAAGACTAATTATTGTCATAAAAATATTTATTAATAATAATTAATAATACATATTTTAAAAATCCTACCAAAAAGTATGATACGGCCGTGCCCGTTCACTCGAGACTTGGTTGGGCACTGCCGTGAGCGCACACTATGGTATTTAAATAGTATTTTACTGGAAAGGTGCTGGCAATCGCTGAAAATCATATTAAAAGTATTTTCGCATCGTTTATCATTGAATTTTAAGAAAACCCGAAAAATCCGGGTACCCGGGTTTTCATTTTAAAAAACCCGAAAACCCGGGTTTTCAAAATGGGTCCGGGTTTCGATGCCCTACTTGTAAGTATTGTAATGTGTATGTTAGCGCGTGACTGTCGTTCCAGTAGTACTTATGTACCTATGTAGTAGAAGTGCGTAAATATCAAAATCTGAAGTAGGCATTATCAGAATGTCAATCGAATACAGATTGTAGATTACAGATACAAAAAGTAAACACTTGATATTGGCCTACCTCATAGATAACAATGTGTCTCAACACCGGTGTCCGATCTTTTAATGTTATGAATTATGATGTATGGTATATTTTATTGACAAATTGGCTCTTAAATTTATTTTCTCTAACTTTCGAAAAAAAAATACCAATTTCCCCAATGAAGTATTGAAAAATAAAATAAATAAAAATAAAATAACTTTATTAAACATACAAGGGACTGAACACAGCCAGAGTTAAATACTTAACAATAACACAAGGAATTACATACATACAACATTTAACTAAGTACTAAAATTAAACTAAATTAAAAACTACTATTGGTCAGATTAGTGTGCGAGCTCTGGCTCTCATACCAACAATCTGACCAATATAAGCAAATCTTATATTGGTCAGATTGTTCATAAACAAATGCAAATGCTTCATAAGCAAATCGTTATAACTCCTAAACTATCTGACTTAGAGCATAGAAGTAAAGTTTATTTAAGATAAAAGCCTCCTATCCTTCTTTATAAAATTAAAAAAAAATTGTTTAATACGCTAGGTTTTCACAAAAATACATTAATTATTAAAAACACGTCATGTTTTTCCTTACACTGTTTTTTCTATGTTTTTGTCCACCAAATTCATAACATACTCGTATTGTATACTTACGTGTAAACCTAGTCCACAAATATCAAATGAGACCTTTTGGTCAAATTAGTGTCAAGTGTGAAAGCCCGAGAAAAACTAAAATGGCTGCCATTTTACAACCATGAGAGAGAGATAAAATTTGAGGGCCAATTTGTCGATAAAATATGCCATATATTATCATGACGTTAAAGGATCGGACACCAGTGCCTGGACACATAGTATATTCATTTATCCACCCCATGGGTAATACCAAAATAAGATATAATAACGAAACGCAAGTCGACAGCGCATTGCAATCAAATGTCGCGCTTGCATTGCTTTTCGCATCGCCAAGTAGTACCTCGTTTGTCTCGTGCTGGTGAATAACATGACCAAAAGAATTTACTAACAAGTATACTATCAGAGAAGTTGATTCCTATGCAGATGAAGGACCTATGTAGTTTAGCCGCGTTATGTCAAACTCAGGCGACAGATCACAATTAACATTGAATTAACTTGATCCGACCAAAATGACGTTGTTGGTCTTTTAACTGCCTAGCGATCCATAGGAAATGGATATTACATATAAAGCAAGTTTTCTAGAGTTTCTAAAATTACATTTATTTACATAACAATAAAACACTTTTCATCACGGCAGAACTCTCGTTGAAAAGTGTTTTTCTTTCAAGCTGCTTCGTGTTTCGCATCACGTTTTATATGGCTCATCATTATTCCCTCGTCCATATTCATAGCCGATTGTTCCTTCCGGCTCATCCTCAATTTGGATATCTAATAGGATCTGATAAGGCTTCTGAGGAAAAAAGACAATCAGAGTAATTGATAAATATATAAACAACGCGGCGCACGCGCAGTCGCGTTCCACAAGGCGAACAGGTGGACGCGTACGAAAATATTATATAGTGATAGTGTTGTGGACATTATAATATTATAAACAATATAATATTATTCGAAAATTTAAAAATCAAAACTCGAAAAAAAGTATTTTTAAGTGCAACAATGGGTGTCGTCGAAACTCAAGAGGTTCAGAAACCAGGTATTTATTTTGTGTTTTCGTGTATATTATTACAATTATTATTATATTATTATACATTTAAAATGGTCAATTTAAAAAATAAAAATAGATTGTCATAGTTTTCCATAGTTTTTCTGAGCGAGCGTGTAATATTTTTCGGTTGCTTTTGTTTACGACAATCCTACCGCCAATCAATAATAATTCCAAACAAGAGCATTCATAGGAATATATTATTTTAGAATGAAAAAAAAATCCATTTTAACAACCTGAATGAACATTACCACAATTCTATTGTCATGAAACTACGTTAAAACTCCGGTCATAACATTTTTGTCAACTAAAACCGCATCAAATTCTGTCCGCATAAGTGGTTCAATGTCATATACCCACTTCTTGCGAGGTGGTTAAATTCTAGTATGTTAAATAACATGATTAATTACTAGGGTTGAATGGTGATGGTGATGATGGTCCATCAATCATGTTTTGTTAAGGTCGTGCTCCCATAACGAGGTGATCTTTAGCGTTTATGATTTCCTAGTGTTCTGTGCTAATAACTTAGATTGCTTTTACGTGCAAGCGCTGCGACGGAGGTAAGCAAGTGCGTTGCTAGTTGCGACGTCTTTTTGTCGATTTCCAAAAAGGAGGATCCATGTTAGACTGGATTTTTAATTTCATAAAAAGGAAAATTCGAAAATTATAAGCAGTCACCGAAGTAATGATGATTATTGTAGAGCACTTGACGATTGCGCAGAGTTTGATAAAGCAGTCAGTCGGCTTTCAAAAATACTTGATCAAAATCGGTCTACACGTTTAGAGTGTACAATAGAACGGACAGACATATCCAACTTATTATTATAACATTCCCATCTGTATTTTAAAAAATGCCAGACTAAGCTTACGTTGAAACTTGAAGCTACAGCACGAATAGTAATTGGGGAGGGGAAGAGGGGATTTCGGGATAAGCTCGAGCGTGTCGCTTCAAGGCTTCCGACATTTGTGTCTAGTTATCATGGTATAGAAATCAGATTTCTCACGTGGTGGGTTAAAAAAATATTTTTTGAATAAGTATTGAAATGTCATCGGATCTGTCAGATTAGGGGATGTTTAGTATATCCCAAAGAAGCCTCCATATAAAGCAGTGGCGATTCAAAGGTCAGGTAAGCTAATGTCGCTACAGGACATTTTGAAATATATAAAAATAAAGCTTCATATTTTCCTAACTAAGCTTCGCAGATATTTTATTTTGCACTAAACTAAATGATTTAGTCCTTGTTGTCTAAAATATATTGATTATTTACCTAAATAAGCAATTTTCTGAATATAAATATTTTCTTTTTCAAAACTAATAAAAAAAGAGCTCTTATTATTTTTTTATCAATTTTACCTAATGTAAAAAACCTACTAGGTCTCCATGATGCTCGGGCTCGAGTGACTACAAAAATAGCAGCTTCCCCTCCCCTACTATAGTAATTGACAACAGACAACAACATTGAAGTTACGCTTTAGGACTCAAAAAGTAAGGTTCCCGTGAACTGAAGGAAGTGTAAAGTAGGGCTTTAACCCCTCCAGTGTTGCTGATGTTGGCAATCGCTTACCATTAGGCGGTATCAGCTTTTTCCGGTCTAACGCAAAAAATCTGCAATGATCAATGATTAGCCTGCCATTATAGGCTTTATAGTGATTTCGTGACATAAATGTTATATAAAATTACAAATAAATTTGAACCATATATAGAGAACATAAAGTCTGAATTCTATTGGCAAGCCGTGGGTAGGTAATACAGATAACATTGAACTCTGGTTACAGGGCATACAGTTTAAAATTAAGTGGCTTAGTAGTTAAGTACTTATGTATAATAATAGTCATTATGTCACAAATTGAAGCATTTTCAAGTTCAAAGTTACTGCTAATTGGGCTTTTATGCATAGGACTGACTCTATCAGCTATAGCTCAAATAATGAAGAAGTTACGTCAAAAAGCATTTATGAGAAAAGATCAGGTTATGCGATAATGTATAATTTCCAAGATTCGTCGTAGTTCGAATCATACTTTTCATTTGGTACGAAAAACTTTTAAAGTCAATAATTGGGGTTGAAAATTCAAAATCTATGAACTGCAATATTCTTTTTTAGGGTTCCGTACCCAAAGGGTAAAAGGGGACCCTATCACTAAGACTTCGATGTGTGTCCGTCTGTCCATCTGTCCATCTGTCCGTCTGTTCGTCTGTGCGTCTGTCCGTCTGTCTGTCATCAGGCTGTAACTCAAGAACCGCAATAGTTAGACTTCTGAAATTTTCACAGATTGTGTTGTCATCAGCTGTTGCCGCTATAACAACAAATACTAAAAACAAAATAAATTAGGGGGGCTCCCATACAACAAACCTGATTTTTTTGCTATTTTTTGCTCTTAATCAATAACGGCAACACATAGGCAATTGAAATGTTTACAAAATACTTAATTGTATTTGTACTTTAATAATTAAAAATAAAATTTAAATAAATTAAATAATTAAGGGGAGCTCCCATACAAAAAAAAACCATTTTTAGCCTATTTTTGCTCTGTAGTGGCACGGAACCCTTCATGCGCGAGTACAACTCCTACTTGGCCGATTTTTTCTTTTTCGATAATAATATAATAATAATAATATCTATGGACGCTTCACACCACGTCAGTCTGGCCCCGTGCTAAGTACCTAAAGGACTTGTGTTACACGTACCAGACAACGGAATTATATTTAATACTTTTATACTATACATATATTTAAGATTTTTATTATATAATACACATATTTAATACACATCCAGACCCGGGAACATTGAAAAACTTTTTCGTTCACTTGCTTCTTTTAAAAATAGACCTGCGGGGTTAAAATGGTCGCTTCGGAGAATCATAATATTATGAATCATAATATGATTCATTTTTTTTACTAATTTGACATTCGTCAGTTTGACAGTTTTGACCATTTATTTGCTGAATTGATTGTGACTATTTTAGCCCCGCAGGAATTAAATAATATTTTCCCGGTCTATTTCTTAAAGAAATATGTAAGATCTTACGCTCTTTCATTTCGATTTCTTTTTTTGCAATTCATAGCGTTATATTTGGCCTCTGCCTTTTAGCCTAGTAAAGACGGTTACAAACAAGTAGACTGTAGAGTAGCATAAGATTCGTTCCTTCGTCCACAATATCCCATGTTTGACTTCAATTTTTCATGCTATTGCACTTGTCTCCGTGTTGACCATAATGCGTAGCTGTATTCAGCTACGCATCATGGTCAACACGGAGAGAGGTCTTCAAGAAAATAGTGTAATTCTGACATAAGTGATTGTTTACAAACAAGTGACGTAGGCAACAGCCATGTGCGTGGCAGGTAAGGAAGTGACGGAGCAAGGGCGACGCTTTCCATCCGGCATCACTGATAAACTTAAACTGTATGTTATTAAAAAAAGAAAGAAAAAAATAAGACGGTGCTCTTTCACAGTAAAAAAAAAAACAAAACAAAAACTTTCCGACGCAAAAAAATTATCACGTCAGATTGTAGTCCATTGAATAAATCGCTCAAAGGGGGGTCTAGAGTGCGTGAGCGGGATCGTGAGAATTTTTTTCGGAAACGTGTACAGAGTAAACGTTAGTTCATAAACATACTAAAAGTCCTGGACACTAGGGGTACTGGCGGAGTGGGGGGAGGGGGGGGGGAAAGGGCCCATTTTTGTGTTTTTCGCTTATGTCTCAAAATTGGTGCGTTCTAGAGAAAAACTTTCAAAGATAGGCCAGGAATAGAATAGGGATAGGGTAGGTGTATTTACTGGTCAGGATAACGTATGCCGGGCCAGCTAATAAGTTATAGACCAGCAGCTAATAAGTTAAAAAAACTCATTTTCGAATTATGGTCTTTTATCTATAAAAGACCATAAAATTATGAGCATTAGCTCACTCCCACCAACTGAAAGCTTCACCAACTGAAACTTCTGGAGGCAGAGGATTACCAGAAATGTGGGGATGGAAATCTACACAAAACATACTTGAACCCCTAAAAATTGAAGACGCACCAGCCCCCGAGACACTACTACAAACAGTATTTTGCCGCTGCACAAAAGACTGTAGCAGTGGCAAATATGGGTGCAGAAAAGCAATGCTCAATTGTTCAGCGGCATACCTTCATTGTGAAGGAAAATGCCTCAACGGCGTATCTTTTAATGAAAAAGACGATAATGATGATGAAGAGCTTCAAGAAACGCCTACCAATGAGGATGAACAAATGACAGAGGAAGAACCAGGACCCTCCTAAGCTAAAAGAATGAAAAAGTCATGCTAAAAGAATGAAAAAAATCATGTGAGACACCGAATTTATAAAGAACCCGATGATCAGATGTTAAGTCAGATGTAGATTAAAGTGTTAAAATCCAGGTGTAGGGTAGGGTAGGGATAGGGCAGGAATAGAATAGGGATAGGGTAGGTGTATTTACTGGTCAGGGTGACGTATGCCGGGCCAGCTAATAAGTTATAGACCAGCAGTTAATAAGTTTTAAAAAACTCATTTTCGAAAAGGTGTAACTCAAAAACGGTAGGACATTTTAAAAATGTTTTAGGTGCAATTTGTAGATAATTTAATGGTCTATCAACTATTTTTAAAAAGTTTTTCTCTAGAATGCACCAATTTTGAGATATGACTGAAAAACACAAAAATGGGCATTTTCCCCATTTTACCCCTACTTTTCGAAAAGGTATAACTCGACAACGGTAGGACATTTTAAAAATGTTTTAGGTGCAATTTGTAGATAATTTTATGGTCTTTTATCTACTCTTTGAAAGTTTTTCTCTAGAACGCACCAATTTTGAGACATAAGCGAAAAACACAAAAATGGGCCCTTTCCCCCCCCTCCCCCCACTCCGCCAGTACCCCTAGTGTCCAGGACTTTTAGTATGTTTATAAACTAGTTACTCTGTACACGTTTCCGAAAAAAAATCTCACGATCCCGCTCACGCACTCTAGAATTGCTTTCTTCGATGGACTATTGTGTGAAAGTTACGCTTGCATAGTATTATGATTAAGTCATGGAAAAATGAAATTATTATTGTAATTCGTAACGAACCGTTTGGACCAAATATAGTTCCTTATTCAATCACTACTATAATGTCGTTAAAAGATCAAAGTAAATTACCTCATAGTTTATAGTGTACTAAACCACAATTAATCCTTCAGGCCCCGCGCGAGCATCGGTGGTCGCGAGAACAAAAGAATACAATGGGAATTCCTAGAACCTCCGATCGAAGGATTAATTAATATTTTATCCGCTTATCTCAAAGTACAAACACATGGTCAGGTTAGCAGGCTTAAATTATTGTTTTAATAAATTCTCTGTCACAAATTTTTATCATTATTTTGTCCGAAAAATTAACTATTTAAACAGCTGGTTAAAATATTTGACTACGAAAGAATGCCGAAAGTATTCTGTTTGCAGAGTTCGATAAATGTTTTTGTCGAATATTTGGAATTTTCAACACAATATAATTTAGTGATCGACATAAAAATGAATTTTGGAATAGAAGAAATTACTGAAATAACGCTAACTTTGTCGGAGCTATATAGGTATTTCCTTTTATTTAACTTCTTTCTTTTTTAAAGATTGTGTATCTACCCTAGAAGTGAAACTCTTCTTTAACAATTTTAGATTGTAAAAACCTCAAATTAGTGCTTTCACAGATGTCTAGATCAGTAAACCTAAGCTAGGTTAGCCGCAGTGGCTGGTCGCAAACCAAACACATCTTTTATAGTCTCTATTCAGTATTCGTGTTTAGTTTCGTTTTAAATATCGCATATATATTTTATTTAAAAGCATGCATTGCAATTATATTATATATTATAAGCCGCTAGCGGCCCGAAGACTCCACGATGGGCGCACAACACGTGTGTCCTCCTCCTCGGCCTCCACCAGGGCTGTAGCAGACGCCCCCCGAGTCTGCTACTTGGAGGCCATGTGGCAGATCAGGTCTGTGGCTCTGCCACATCTGGACCGTAATACCACTCAATACTGTTTATTATTATGATGTTTCGTGTGATGCTGGAAATAAATGTATTCTTATTCTTATTCTTACTTGCCTCTTCCTCTGCGGCCCCACCTCGGTGCGCATCCGCAGCGGACTCCTCCAGTCCGCTGGGAGCGCCCTCGTCGGGCCAGGCGGCGACACCGGCCGGCCCTGGTTGCCTCTTTGCTCGGGGGGTTTTTTTTATATCCTAACCTAACATAATTATTAGGGAGTGCCTCCGCTGCCGGCGCCGGCTCCCAAAAATATCAGTAATGGGAGCCGGCGCGGGCGGTAAGTACTGCCGGCAGCCGAGATATAAAACAACGGCTGCCGGCGCTGGCACTCAAAATGGGAGCCGGTGATAATGCGTAAAGCGCTAGGTTCCAGTCCCGATACACAAATTTTAAAAAGAAATAATTATAATCTCATTCTCAAATAATTAATATATTCGACTTTACCGACTTCCAAAGGCGAAAGTTAGTTAAGTAGGTAGTAGTAACTATTTGTTCGGCTGTGGATATTTTAGTTTTTTTGGGATGCATTTTCTTAGCTTAGCTTTACCTTAGCTACCTTTTTTCAAAAAAGTAAGATTTTGCACCACAGCTACAGTTATAAACCCCGTGGTATACGTCCGAAAGTACCATCGAGGAAGTTGATTCCTATGCAATTGACAGACCAACGTTATTTGGTCGAATATGTCAATTCAATGTTAATTATTGTGATCTGTCGGCTGGGTTTGACGTAACGCAACCAAACTACGTAAGTCCCCGATTTGCATAGTTATCAACTTCTCTGATAGTACTGAACAGAACTTCAGATTCATTATTATTATTATTATTTTTATTATTATTATTCATTATTTATTATTAATTATTATGTATCAATCTTTGCTGTAATTCTGTTCTATGTATTGTTGTGGTGGGTAACAAATAAATAAATAAATAAAATTATACATATTAGAGAGTTTCAGCGTTGTTTAAAAAAGCAAAGATATTGTATTATGCTACTATGCAGATCACAATAATTATCAGCATCATCATCACCATACGAGCACCGGTGATCGCGTCAACACTAGAATACTGTAGCATTTCCAAGAATCCCCGATCGAAGGCTTCAAATATGCATCCTTACAATATGACTATATTTTATGACCTTATTATTTGTACTTTTCATAGTCCTTTAGCTCAAGAGTCAAGACTGATGTTTTTGATCATTATTCTGTCATTTGACAAGCGATGTTTGCCGAATAGGCGCCGGCAGCCTATTCGACAAACATCGCGTGACTTCGGCAAACTTCGGAGTTCGGAAAACAGCGCCGGCAGCCATTTCAGCAACCGGCGCCGGCAGCCGTTTCGGCAACCGGCGCCGGCAGCGGAGGCACTCCCTAATTATTATGTTAGGGGGAGGATATAAAAAAATATTTAATCTGAATTAGGATTTTTTTACACATTAATAAGCCTTTATTCAACTAGTGCAATGTAGACAGATTTTAACAATTTCAGTTTTTTTTTCATTATTCATCACTCATCACTCATCAGTCATCACTCTCATCAGCTAATAATATTATTATTACCACTGTTACTACATAATATTATTATGTAAACAGTTTACGTCGTACTTGTTCTTCATTATAATAAATGTATTTTAAATGTTTCTACCATAAATATTAAATACTCTCTCTTGTTTACATTGGAATATTTTTCCATAATTTTCCCGAAGTCACAGGAAAACTGTGAAAACTCATAATTAGTTTAGCGAAAATGCGGTTTCACTGGGATTCCTTGACCAAATTAAATTGTTATTATGGAAAATTAATAGGAAGGTAATTATTTTAGTGCTTATTCTATTCTTTTGTAATTTCTAGGAGGTAAATAAACGAAAAAATTGTTACAACATCATTATTATTTAATATCAAAGATGAATAATTTTTTCCGTTTTTCTATTCGCTCCTTTTGGTCACAGCGTGATGCTGTATAGCTGCATGAAGCCTTCCTCAGTAAATATTCTTCACAAAAAATATATATTTGTGAGAACGTATGAACCCTGAGATTAGAGCGTTCAAACAAACAAAAATACTTTTTGGCTTTATATATACAGTGTGTAACCAAAATAAGTGATAATACCTTATGGTGTGTACGTGTTCCTTGTAGAGAGTTCACTGTGAAAGTAGCAGCGTTGAAATACCAAATTTTTTTTTCACTTTTGTATGGGCAAGGGCCTGAGCTTCACGAGTTTCCCCATACAAAAGTGAAAAAAAAAATTTCGTCGTTCAGCGCTGCTACTTGTCACAGTGAACTCTCTACAAGGAACACGTACACACTCTAAAGTATTATCACTTTTGATTGTTACACACTATAGTATAAAAAATTATATTAAAAAATATAGAAGAACCTAAGATTTTAAAAGTTATCCCAATATCCCTAGAGCTCATAGGTAGTAATAAAACTAACTAATAGTTTGACAACACAGTTAATTTTAACTCCAACAGCTAGCCGGTTGAGTTAACAATTGGTTATAGTTTTTACCTCCATGTTGGATGACTAGACTTCCTGTTTATACACCGGAAGTACGATTTTCATCACAATCGTTACGAAAAAAAGGAAAAATATCAAGCGCGAGTCTCATTTAAAAAGGGGTTATGTAATATCAGAGAAGTCTATCATAGGCAGATGGCGGATCTACGTAATTTGGTCGCGTAACGCGTTATTTCAAACCCAGCCGACAAATATAATGACGACCACAGAATATATATTAGTTGTACCAACAGAATTCCCACTGGCGAAACCCGTTTATAGAATTAACGACTCATGCTACGGATACTATAAAGTTCAAATTCCGACCGCGCAGTGCTAGGTGCCCACAATTATATTTGCCTACATCTCCGCTCTCTTTCTATCGCATAACTCGTACCTTTTCTGAAGAAATTAAGGTTGTCTCTTTTTAAAAATAATATTATTATCTTTATATTTATTTAACTCATAATAATCTAAGATAGTATGTCTTAGTACTACGTAGATTTAATTATCATAAATTCGCGTGTAACTAGTTACGCGTACTTAGATTCGGTAAGTACCGTTACTTATTCTTAATCTTAATTATTCTTAATAATTGAAACCGGTCTTATGTTACCTACTAATTAAAGTGTTTGTATAACTAAGTTATTTTTGTAAACAAATGAGGTTTCGAATTATAGTACACCTACGATGCTTACTATTGGTAATAAGTAATAACTAATAATCTTATTAATGTGTTTTTTTGACAATGAAATACCTTTATGTATTAATAATTATACGTCTACTAATAAAGGTAGGTACCTACTAAGGTAACCCAACTAATATATTCTACTTCAACTAGTATTTCAAACTATTTAAATCATAAGTAATCGTAATTTTACTCTATAATAAAGTGTACAAAATTCAAATCTATAATAAATAATAATAATAATAACAATTTAAACAAGTTCTTACGGAGTTTAAAGAAAGTTAAATTTGGTTCACATTCCGTGGTAAGAAAATTAAACACTGTGCAATATTTCTTTGCCCTTTTTTTTATTGTCCATTGTGATTAATTTATCAATTCTGTGACAGCGAATGAATAAGTACGCAGGTAGGCATGCAACGATTAACTAAAAAAAGTAAAAACTCGTGCGCGCGCGTCATCGCTCGCCTGTGAGTCGCTACTGAAGTGTCCCCCTAGCGGGGTACTTACAGTTCGATGCCTACAGGCGCGATGGGATAGGCCTGTCACGACTCACGACTACGCATCGTAACGTTAAATTGACATAAGTCGACTAAATGAAGTAGGTACGTCAGCTGCCCATGAAGCAATTTCTTCAATGGTACAAAATATGATCGGATACAATATAATTATAAGCTTAGATTTATAAGTTTCCTTGCGAATGAGCGGTTTGGCAGCTACACAATAAGCAATTATTGTATGACACAGGTTAGACGGTCAAATTTTCATCAATATGATCCATCAATCCGGTAAAGATTGACGAAAATTTGATCGTCTAACCTACAACTGTAGCGCGGTCACGCCGCGGCTATTCAAATAAATCGTTGCATACAATTGCCATTGATCTCTATGTGTAGCGGCCAAACCGCTCGTTCGCGCGGACGCATAATAAATCGAGCCTAGCTTATAAACCGTAAAGAACAGAAATTCGATTAATAATAAAATTTTATTCGAAGAAATCGATATATTTTGTTCGAATAAAATTATCGCACTGTCTCGTGTTGATGTTTCACTGTAATCGAATGTAAGTTGTCTAAGTACCCTGTATCTTTAGAAGTGCTGCTCGAGCACAATTAATCTTGTTATTATTTAAACAGCACAAGTATTTAGGTAAACTAGGGTACAAATGAAAGAGCAATGAGCTGGGTCTTTTCGTTTGCCCTAATTTACGTAAACCCAGGTAATCTTTCATCTCATCGTTTTCATCCAGATTCGCTGATTTAAGGACACGTTCATACAGGCGTACACTCACATTGTATTTAAAGTTTATTTAATAGACTAGGGTTACACGATCAGTCTGGCATCAGTTCAGTCAGTCCATCAGTCTGAGACTGACGCCAGATATAATAAAAAAAGGGTCAGTCCATCAATCACAAGGCTACACGATAATTCTAACGTCAGTATGGATCAGACTGATGGGCTGAACTGATTCCAGACTGACCGTGCAACCCTAGTCTTATTATTATTGCTACGTTTCACGCTACAGGCGGCACAAAAATATTCCCTATTAATAAAAGATAAAGATATTAAGAGATCAGAACAAAATACTATCAATTTGCGCTTGAGTAGATAACATTTTTTCCAGCTTTATATTTTGTACTGTGGTAGTCGTTGAAACGAAATAAAACTGCATTCAAGCTATTGAGATTGCACCCCTAATGGTGTGGAAAATTCACCCATATTTTGCATTAGTAATTCCGTCTTCTAATGTTGCACTAAGTGTCTAATAAGTGTCTTTTTATGCACGACTATGCAGATAGCATGCAAGTTATGCTCTTCCAAAAGAGTATACGGGGGAGGTGTATATATGTGTCTTTAACTCTGCGATAGGATGAGCTGTGGCTAAGAGGGTTTTTTTAAATAAAATAAGGGGGCAAACGAGCAAACAGGTCACCTGATGGACAGCAACTACCGTCGCCCATGTACACATAATTAGAAGAGCTGCAGAGTGCAGGTGTGTTGCCACTTTCCGGCCTTTTAAGAGGGAATACGCTCTCTTCTTGAAGGTTTGCAGTTCATATTGGCCCGGTAATACTGCTGGGGAGGGGACAGTTCGTTCCAGAGTTTCTTTCTTCCAAAAGAGGGTTAGATAGAGGTATAATATCTGTCTATCTGTGTCTTTAACTCAGCGCTAGACTGATCTGTCGCTAGGAGGGGCTTTACATAATTTACAATTTGGCTCGTCACCGAGGTAATCCTACCGGATTCCCGACTTATCTCCGAAACGGATATTTTTGGACTTCTTCTTTATCTTTTTACAGTTATAATAAGTTTTAAGACACTGCTTAGAAATTTGGACGTGGATTTGACGATTATCATATTCTTAATTGTTTAAGATTCTTCCAATATTCAAAATTGTCGTGTCACAGTTTAACATTACTAAGTCGATTTTGATCATTAAGGTTTAAGTAATTTTGTCAATTTTTTACGTTTAGGTCTGAAAAACTTCCAATGTATTTTTTAGTGGTCAAAAAGTACCTTTGTTACATTAACAGCCACTAAAATTCAAATTACAATAACTGCTTACTAAAGGTAGGTACCTAAATAAAATGAAAAAATCATGCACTTAAACATATGTAGCACTTATGTAAAATATATTATGTTAGTATGTTGTACGTAAAAACAACACTATCAGCACGCCCCTGTTCACTATCAGCACTCATCACGTCGAGAGGCTGATAGATACTATGTAGGACTTAATCCTAGATACTGACCGTAAGACCTTGATGATAGACCTATTTCTCTGAAACATTACAAAATAATTACTTCGCATTTTAAATTGAGAAAAAGCGCCTAGTTTACAATTAGGTAGGCGCACTTGTGCAGTGCTAAATTTAATATTCGATCAAATATTTACACGAGCCTTATTCTATTATAGATACACATTTGACCCACACTGAAAGCCAGATCTATGCAAGAGAAGCACAGCAAAATATTCTGCTTTTAACTCTAGAATAGAATCTAAAAGCCGGGGGAATTTAAAAATAATAATATTAAAACGCAGAAATAAAAGAATACACAAAAGAGTAAAAACTTATTCTAAATATTGAGCGAACGTTACGAATTTCCGATCAGGTCACGTGACCTAACGCGAGTTTAATATTTTTATTTTTTACTCTTTTAGTACAACGCCACTATAGATATTTTTATTTCAAAAATTACACGATTTAACTTGATTTACTGTTTAGGGTAGTTTAGGGTCTTAATAAGAGCCAAAACTACCCTAGAATTAACTTTTTAATATTAATATCACGTCGTTTTAAACTACCCTTTTAAAAAATTCTAATTACATAATTGATAAATAATTATAATTATTATGATGTCGTTCTGCAATGAAGAAGGAACAAATACCTAACTGTTAAACACAATTTTTTAAATGATTTGCGTGGATATTGCCGTTTTTTATTCTAGTGGACTCTTATGTACGAATTATTTTATACTCCTTGGTTTAGGTCCTTAGGACATTACCAAGTTATCGGATATCTTTCCGGTGTTATTGTGAATTAATACAATCAGCACTATCGATCTTTATCACGATAGCGCTGAGCATTCATTTTATCACTTTTTATATCTGCTGAAGTTCGTTTGTCTATTTGTGTGTTTTTATTTTATTTTTATTACTTACTAAGAAGTTTTTCTGATTACAAAGTACCGCAGATTAAACAATTCTTAGAAACTCTTCTATTTCTGATCCGCTTTTAATTTAAGTACTAGTATAGCGACTGAAGATGAAAAAAATTCTTAAATTGATCCGCTTTTAATTTGAGTATTAGTATAGCGACTGAAGATGAAAAAAAATCTTAAATTGATCCGCTTTCAATTTCCTAACTAGCGACTAAAGATGAAAAAACAAAAAATAATATTAAGATTCCAATAATATTATGTTCTTGCTTAATCTAGATAGTCTAGATTATTATAAAAGAGTTTAGTTCATATTACAATAGCAGTAAGAGTTACAGTTGAATATTAGAAATTCTTAAATAATCATCGTTGTTGAAACAAAAATAATGTTACTGTCTATGGCAAAGTAATTACGTTGTTCGACCTTCTCGGAATTCGTTATCCCTATGTCCTCAACTGCCTTCCAGGAACCTACTGAAAAATGCATACTTTTCGCAACCCAATTTTGTTACTTTTGAACGGCTGATTTATTTTTGAAGATAAATATTTTTTTATAATTTTATTTATGGCTGTTCACACACATACGCTAGTGTCATCTGGCGCATAAGCATAATAAAAAAAATGACATGGATGCGCACGACGCGACGCTCTGAACTAGTGATTAGTCAGCAATTCGAAATTGTAGAACAGTGTTTTTTCATAATTTTTTTCACACTTTGTTTCCATTTTGTAATTTGTTTGTATTATCAAAGTGTTTAATTTAAATAGTTTGCTTTAAATAAGCTTATATTATATTGACTAGAGGTAAAGTTGAACGTAAGTACTACTTATTTAGTTAACAATAAAACAATGTTATCATGAAATTACTGTCACGAATTCACGATACGTTTTATTATATTTTTATTGAAATAACATTTGCGCAAAATGGTGTAAGTTCTGGGACGTGGCAAAAATAAAAGTGTACAGAAAATATCTGAAACTAACGTAAATTTGAAGAAGGGTATGTACATAATGATGTTATTTTACTTATAAATTCTCCAGGAAAATTACGCAAATGAGCAGAGGGCGCTACCAGCACATAATTACAGTAAATAATCCGACCAAAAACCGACATGTTCCACACGTTATATTTGAATATTGAGTATTGACAGAAGCGTCGAACAAAACTTATTGTTTATTATTTATGCTGGTGCTGTCCCTAGCGTGAAAATTATCCTAATAATAATAATAGCTCCCACACCGGTTTCGGTGACGGTGGCCGGTTTAATTGAAACCAGGCCAGCTACGCAGGAGTAATTTTTTTACACAATTTTTACACAAGAGCACTCCCTATTCCTTTACTCTCATAACCCAGTGGGACGAACGACCGACACGAATGGCGAGAGATCAGGCGCAGGACCGACTTGTTACATGTCCATCCGACGCATGGATCATCTTACTTGTCAGACAATCAGGTGATCAGCCTGCATTGTCCTAACCAAACTTGGAAATAACATGTTTCCAACGCGGGAATCGAACCCACGGCCTCCGCGCTCTATACCACTAGACCACGGAGGCGTCATCCTAATAATATTTACACGGCGAATAACTATACTAAGTTTGAATGTCTGAGCTGTGATCTCTGACTGGCATATTTGGAAATATCGCTTATCAAAGACAACGTATCTTGAATCCATATCCATAATATTATAAATGCGAAAGTGTGTCTGTCTATCTGTCTGTCTGTTTGTTACCTCTTCACGCCTAAACCGCTGAACCGATTTGGCTGAAATTTGGTATGGAGATACTTGGAGTCCCGGGAAAAGACATAGGGCACTTTTTATCCCGGAAAAATATACGGTTCCCACGCGATAATTGAATTTTGGTGCAACGGAGTTGCGGGCGTCATATAGTTGTTTATATAATCTTTCTTAGTAAGGAGATAATTGATATTATGTAATAATTATTGTATAGTACTTCAAATTCGACTACCGTACCGTACGTTACAGAAGTGAATAAGCACAAGTTTGACTTAAAAAATGCTGAGCTGATATCATTTACAAGAATTATACCAATAATAATTTTGATCGAGTATTGGGTACAATTATACTAGACCAGAATTATCTATCTACCGATAATATTACATAGTAGTAACTAGTACACTACATTTCTGCCTAGAGCCTAGACAAGAAAAATTCTACAAAAAAACTCCAAGCGGATGAGAAAGACATCTTTTGTTCTACATCAATTAAATTATTATCATTATTGTTAGCGTTTATTGAGCGCATATTTTTCTTCGAATATCGATAAAAAGGTTAAAGTTATTAATTCATATTATAGAGTCTTTTGATCCTTGATTTATCCTTCGATCGCGGATTCTTGGAAATCTATTGTTATTCTATTGTTGTCACGACTCGCGATCACCGGTGCTTTTATAGGGCTTGATACGAGGGCGGGATGAGAAGTAACTAGCCTCTGCTATTTAAAAAATTAAAATTTAAAAAAATATGTATGTCATTTTTAATTCGTGTCTCTGGAAAGAGTTTTGGCGGGCATGTGAAAGAGTGCTGCTGTGGTTTGTAATAGGGAAGATGCAATATTTTTATTTTTGTTTTTATTTTAAAGAACCCTATGTAGAATAGACCAAAGGATATTTAAAAAATTTAAACACTGGAATTTACTGCAAAAAATGCGGTTTAAAATTGTCAATTTAAATTTTGGCGCCAAAACGGATCTATAGTCTGTATGACGTCACTACTGTTTGACAATTATTATTGACAATGACCCCACCTGAATCCATAAACGTATGATGCTAAAGACCAACAAAGAGTGCGAGAGAGAAGAAAATCCGTTATGGAATTATAACAAGATGAAAAGAGAGAGGCAGTCTCATGAAAACTTTAACCACTTTCATTTGACAGGTCGTCAACAAGTCGTCACACGTTTTTATGCCCTTTCGGTATTTGCAATTTATTGTTTAAATCCTTTATTATTTTCATCAAATACTATTACATATAAAAATGGTAACTTGTTCTGTGAGTGATTGCAGTGTAAATCATAAGAAAAATCCTGAAAAATATACATTTCACAGGTAATTAATCTTCATGTCCTAATTGCTACGATGTGTTTATTTTCGCTATATTCTGTCTTTAGTTCTCTATTTCAAATAAAATATTGTGAATCCGCCCTTTTACTTTAATATTTTGCGTAACTTAAGGTATTATTGTTCTTATATTACACAAATTTTGAAGAAAAAATTTTCATTAAAATTTTTTACATATACGCTAGTGTTTGAATCAAATTTATCGATATGCTTATCGATATTTCACAATAACATAAACTAAAATAAAAATCATTTACCTTTATATTTATCACCTTAAAAGGACATATTATCTTATTTTAACGATTATTTTTAAATATTATTAATCTTTTGACATACCTAGTATAAAATCAAGGTTTCACAGATCAGTCACTTGAATCTAATACTCATTGAATGCAGCTTTCATTAATATAAAATAAATTGCACCCATGCAAAGCTGTTTGCTTGTTCATAATCATTTGTTTTACAGATTCCCTCAAGATCCCCTAATTAGAGGAAAATGGCTAAAATTGATTGGGCGTGTTGGTTGGAGTCCCACGAAAAATTCAACAATATGTAGCAAACATTTCATTGAACATTTTAAAAGAAAAAGTAGAATAAATACAATTTTGGCTAAAGGAGCTATCCCAACATTATTCGTACCAGTAAGTTTGACATACTGTTGCACTTGTTACTGAAGCAATTATTTTTGTCTTTTGCATAAAATTCTTGAGTCTCATTGTTGGAAAAGTTCATCAAAACAGCTTGACATTTTTTTATGAAATTTTGCATAATAATAAACAAGAATAGGTTCTAAGCTATTTATCAATAACTTTTCACACATCACCTATAGCGATAGGTTTTAATAGTGTACGTGTGGTGTTTTAAGAATAAAATATAATATAGTACTATGTGTGTTGTTTACTTTCAACGTTTACTTTCAATGTAAGGGCTGATTTACCAGATAGATTTTACCTGAGTAATAAATAAGTAACTTTATAATGTGTTATGTCATATGTGTAAGTATATTATTTACCCCTATAAGAACCTCATGTCATAATATATCCGACGATTGAAAAATCATTCCAAACGAAAATGTGTATCACTATTAAATTGTCACCTTTTTTGCCAATAATTAAAATTTATGATACCTAATTTGAAATACAAAATCTGTCAAAGTTGCATATTATTTGTTTCATATAGAAACTCAGGTAAAATAACTCGAACGGACTATACTATCGATAGCAAAATACTATACTATCGATAGTAAAATATACATCACTAGCACACGCACACATTGACAGATCAAAAATCGTCACGCATTTTCGGGTTGTCAGGTGATCTATACGTCAGTATATTCTATATCTATGCCTGAATCTGTGCACCAAAGAGAATATAATCACATATTATATTAATCTGTGATAATCACTACGTGCTGTGCGGCCTGATCGTACTTGTCCTCAGTGGCTTTCCCAAAGGCTTTCCTAATTTTGCATTATTTTTCGGCTAAGAAAAGTTCAAGAGATGATCTACTCAGGTCAAAGAAGATTGCAGTCTTCGAATTCACATTGAAAGAGTGATCAGAAAACTATACGAATTTGCTTTTCTGAATCATAAAATGAAATAAAAAACTGTATTTACAAAACAATATAGTTTTATTATCTCAAACATTTTAGAAAATAATGTACCATCGCGGAAGTTGATTCCTATGCAGTTGAGAGACCAACGTCATTTGGTCGATTATGTCAATTCAATATTAATTGTGATCTGTCGGCTGAGTTTGACGTAATGCGACCAAACTACGTAGATACCCCATTTGCATAGGAATCAACTTCTCTGATAGTACATAAACCTTGTCTATATCACTTACGGGTTAAACAGTACCTAAGTTTATAAGACACAAAGGCCACATTTAGCATTTTGTGGTGTATAAGTATACTGTTAGCGGATATCAATGGACAAGCTACATAGTATTATAATTATTTTATTTAAATCTGTATATTATGTTAGTCACTATATATAAGTTTAATTAGTGATTATTATATTTTGAATAGTAATAAGTAAGGTAATTGATTTTGACAAATAGTTAGTTATAAATGGACAGGAGGATTATTTACTTCCGTTATAACTTCCTCTTCTCATATTTAAGTAAATAATTATATTAAATATGAGAAGTACATTAATTAATATTTAGAATTATATACCCACTTATTCTTAGCCATTCTTATTTTTTAATGTATTCTTTAATGATTTTACTATATTTGAATTGTTAACGGAAGTTAGTTTCTTTTGTGTAAAATGGTATAAAAGCCAGCCATATTGCATTGATGGAGGCATTCTGTAAATAACTTCGAAACGTGTAAGGTGAAACTCTGCTCGAATAAATACCGCTCTATGTATAATTTTTCAAGACTTTTACTACTCCCTAATATTTCAGAAGTGGGATGTTTCAAAAATGTCCGGTCCTTATGCTGCGGGACTTGGCAAAAGGAGAAGAACGCCTAGACTTGTCCTGACTCTCGACGATTGACGGCGAAGAAGTGATTTTTTTTTTCTTCTTTTCGAACATAAACAACAGTGATTGTGATAGTGAACCAGTGACAAAACGATGCAGAATTACTCAAGTTGATGCAGAAGTGATACCAAAGTTTGAACCAGAAGACGACGCTTGTAATGAAGCTACATGGGTGCATAAAATCGACCAGCTAGGAGGTTTACGGATGGAACAGTATAACCGATTGACAATTCATCGTGCAACTGCGGTTACGTGGGTCCGCTACGCAAAAACTGCCTTGAAGCTTTTCAACGCCTCGGTCATACGACGGTTAACTGCTGGTTCGCGAATATAGCAGGAACAACTCGGCAACCGCAGAATTCAACAAGTAAGTAACACTTTTTATACTTCAAGTAATATCTTAGTAAATAACATTTACAAAAAAATTGTGTGGGTAGGAGCCAATGAACAAGAATAATGAAAATTAAATCTAAAGTTTTTACCTTATTAATACTATTTTCTTCTTATTAATACTAAATACTATATTAATTAGTATATTAAAATTTTTATCTTCTAATAATATATTGAAGGGTTTTGGAGATAAAATAGATCAAGCCATATTATAGAGACTGTAAAACAACTACCAAGCGACATATACTTAATTATTATTGGACAATAAATGACCAACCAGCCTGGTATTAGTTACTACAGCTAATTCTGCCACTTTTACTGAGACTTTAATTTGTTTGACAGTTACAAACAGCTGATAAATATAAGTGATAGGTATAATGTTTTGCTGAAGCGTGAATATACAATTTGATCTAAAAATAGTTACTGTAATATTGATGTATTTGTAGATATCGATCCCAATGGGAAAAATTCAATGGAACTAATCCAGTTTGTGTGCTATATAATTCCTGGAGGAGCTGTCAGTGTTGAGGGTCATTTAAAGGCTAAACATTGAAATTGAAACAACTTGGCCTGCACATACGTTAATTGCCCGGGCTGAAATTGTTAATATTTATATCGACTCGAATACCTCTACTGAAAATGACTTTATCGATTGAATCACAAATGGCATTAGAATAGAATAGAATAGAATGATTTATTGCATAAAATGTAGTACAAAAGGTCTTACAATTTTACTGAAATGGTTCAAACATTCTGCCTAATAAATGACGTGCAAAATAATTTTTAATAATTGTAGGTATAGCATTAACATCATAATAATTATTATAAAAGTTCTAAGATGAATAATAACTCATTTAATTAAACATAACATTAATTAAATCCATTAAATTATTGAGAACTAATTAAATATAAAAGTCATAGGCGTTAAACACGAAATAAATTTAAAAAAATAAACAAACAATGTCAAATTGAGAATTAAAATAGCCTATTCCCTACCTTTGCATCTTTGTAAACATAGGTAAACTAAGCACTTGTTAACGTCAAACACAATAATTTACAATTTATTATAAAGCATAATATTATGATTAAAATAATAATAATAATAGAAAATATGAAATTATGTTGAAGAACAATAATTCGTTTTGTGACAATTCATTTGCTCCAGATTTGCTTGACAACAAGGTATGTTTTTGTTTCCATTACTACCTACTTATAGAATATTCTTGTTAACAATAATGTTCTGTGTTGTCCTAAGCTTTGTTTATTATTTCAGCATCCAGATTACAAACTTTACATGGGGATATTACACATATACATTCATTCTTTTTAAAGATTGTTGTGAGTTGTGACATTACACTTGGTGCATAAAATACATTGAATCGGGAATTAGAGGGTTTAGGTAAGGTAGATATTGCTGAAAGTTAAGTATAAAAAAAATGATATTAATTTATGCACTAGGAATACAAAAGATTTAGGGTACACAGATTTATTACAAATGAAAATATAATGCAATAGTTGATGAAAAGGTTAACGATCTTTCGGAAGATGGTATCATTTGTCACTCTGTCTGAATATGCTAGTCCGGTGATTTTAGATAAAAAGAAGGGTGGAGATTACAGGCCGTGCATTGATTACCGAAATTTAAATTCACAGACACTCAAGCATTCGTACCCTTTGCCTCATATTGAGGACCAAGTATCAAAATTGTCTGGCTGTGATCTCCAGGTTAATACGGATGCTAGTAAACTAGGTTTAAGGGGTATAATAATCCTTCGATCACAGGATCTAGGAATTCCCATTGTATTCTGTTGTTCTCGCGATCACCGGTGCTCGCGCGGGGCCTGAAGGATTAATACAAAACAGCAGGCAGGACAATAATTATGTAGTTAAGGCCGTCCCCCGAGCAAACGACCTTGGCCATACATTTGCCGCGTTGCCGAGATCGCGCCAAAACCCTATTATTTTTACTTATCTGAGTTCAAAATTGTCCTAAAAAAAATTAAAACGGCAAATATGTAGTTTGTGATATCGTCGATCTATTGGCGTGAGTTTCAAATAAAAGTAATTTGTAAATCCTAAGGAGATGCTGAATGTATGCTTGAATTTTAACAAATTGGTATTACTTTGGAAGCTGATATCATGGGTATAAGAAACAAAATTAGAAAATTTAAAACGAGGAATTTTGATATACAGAAGATTATTCTTGTATTTTTATTATAATTTTGTAGCTTTCAGATTATGAGTTTATAAGGTTTTAAATACGGTCAATTACAGAATCTCCGGACGGAACGCCCTTAAAGAGGATAAACTGTTCCAAAAAAACTCTAAATGGAGAACGATTTGCCGTTCCCAAATTGGTAAAATATAACTTAATGCAGCTAAATGTTATCATGACCCCCAGCAGACATGAATTACACCCTGGCTTTGACCCTTTGGTTTCCAAAAAAGACCCGATATAATAAGGAAATTCATCAATTCTTGCCTTCAATAATATGTTCTCGGTAAGGGTAATTATCGAAAATCTGAAGGAGAAAAATTTACATCTTATAGAAAAGTACCCGTATCTATGCACACCCTTCATGCCGATAACTTAGGATCATTTATTAAGACTAGGGAATGGCACAATTTGTTTTGCTAAGCCCGACAAAAAACACTAGTTCCATAAAAACCATAAAGTACTTAAAATGACTGGAAAGTAATATCTTTCCAGTTTACAAACCCAGTCTGCATGATAGCACAGAGGCAAAGCATTTCCTAGCCGATACCTTAACTAATTTATAGAACACATGCAATTAAAACATGTCCTTAATGCTATAGCTAGTCCCAGATCAAATGGCCCACTGAAAAAATAAATGGTACCAATATTGATGGACTGAACACTGACTGAAAATGAAACTGTTTTGGATGATAAATTAATGGATACAGTATGGGGTATAAATAATACACCTAATTCTACTACTTCCTTCCTTCCATTTAAACTTATGTTTAGCCATGATAACTCTAAATTACCAGCTATTCCATTCAGTGGTCCTAGTGACCGTACTTCACAACGACAGGCATTAACTGAAAGAACAGCAACAGCAAAACTTCTAATACAAATGTAGGAAAGATTCAGTCAGTGATCTAGTGTTGTGGAAATGGCGAACCCAAATGCCAAAGAGACCCAAAAATTAAAAAAATAAGAAGTTTTCAGCTATAATAGGGGTGAGGTATTAATGCCTTATAAATCAGCAAATTCTGATACTAACAGTTCATCTAGCGATGCTGAGGTAGACACGGTGATCCAATTGATTGATTAGAAAGTTATTTTAAATATAATTTTTGTACAGTATAACTAAAGATTAGGGATAATAATTTATACAGTATCATGTGTACAGAAACAAATTTTATTGATCGAATAGGTATATACTTTAATAACTATTTTATTACTATCACACTTTAGCTTTTCTACTTCTATTGTTTTTCACAATTGATAATATAAGAAACTGGTCCCGAAGCTGCACCTAAAAGAAAAAAAAATTGACATAATTCAAGTCTGTGTGACCTACTCACTAACAATATAACCACTCAATGTAATAATTCAAGACTTTTACCAGGCTTGTCTCACTTCCATACAAACGGCGCGAAATCACCGAGATATTTACCTACTATTCTGGAAAACAACCTAATATCAATCTTTTGCATAACGTTTAGCGTTCATAGTACAATAACGGTCTGCCGTCTCACTTCAATCTGCCAGGGCTGTCAAGCGATCGGCGGCGGCGGCGCGGCGGGCGGCGCGGCGGCGGCCGGCTTTTGTTTCGCGGATGTGTGCGCTGCGTATGCGACAAGTCGAGCGAGTTATCATACCTAAACTCGGGAGAGAGACTTCTACCGTAAGGTACTATTATGTATTCTGTGCTTTTACTACTCTCTAATAAATATTATCTATAGGATGGCTGTGTGATCAAATCCTAAAATCAACGCAATAATATTATCTATAGGGTGGCTGTGTGATCAAACCCTAAAATCAACAATAATATTATTATCTATAGGGTGGCTGTGTGATCAAACCCTAAAATCAACAATAATATTATTATCTATAGGGTGGCTGTGTGATCAAACCCTAAAATCAACAATAATATTATCTAAAGGGTGGCTGTGTGATCAAACCCTAAAATCAACGCAATAATATTATCTATAGGGTGGCTGTGTGATCAAACCCTAAAATCAACAATAATATTATTATCTATAGGGTGGCTGTGTGATCAAACCCTAAAATCAACAATAATATTATCTAAAGGGTGGCTGTGTGATCAAACCCTAAAATCAACGCAATAATATTATCTATAGGGTGGCTGTGTGATCAAACCCTAAAATCAACAATAATATTATTATCTATAGGGTGGCTGTGTGATCAAACCCTAAAATCAACAATAATATTATCTAAAGGGTGGCTGTGTGATCAAACCCTAAAATCAACGCAATAATATTATCTATAGGGTGGCTGTGTGATCAAACCCTAAAATCAACAATAATATTATTATCTATAGGGTGGCTGTGTGATCAAACCCTAAAATCAACAATAATATTATCTACAGGATGGCTGTGTGATCAAATCCTTAAATCAACAATAATATTATCTATAGGATGGCTGTGTGATCAAATCCTAAAATCAACGCAATAATATTATCTATAGGGTGGCTGTGTGATCAAACCCTAAAATCAACAATAATATTATCTATAGGGTGGCTGAGTGATCAAACCCTAAAATCGACAATAATATTATTATCTAAAGGGTGGCTGTGTGATCAAACCCTAAAATCAACATAGTAATAATATTATCTATATAGGATGGCTGTGTGATCAAATCCTAAAATCAATGACTGGCGACTATGTGACTGGCGTCTATGTGACTGGCGTCTATGTGACTGGTGTCTATGTGACTGGCGTCCATGTGACTGGCGTCTATGTGACCCATGTTTACGTGACCGATGTCTATGTGACCGATGTCTATGTGACCTTACAAATATTCTGAAATTGAGCTAAATTTAATTACTACAATACAACTATATAAGTCTGCGTTACAAAATATTATATTACTGATAACAAACAATACAACAAAAATCAAAATGCATAAATTCGCGTCTTGAGGGTCGAGCGCTTGGAGTCCCGCCACAAAGTGAATTTTAGCTCCTTTGTGGTGAGAATCCCGACGCACCATCTACCGACGTTCGAGAAGGAGGAGTTCTGGCCGTCTACAGGAGATTCCGGGGACGACTTCCGAACACGTCGCGCCCCACGTCGTCGCAGACAATACGTGTTTAGTGTTTTAGTGTTAGTGTTAGTTTTTAGTATAATTGTATGTCTATGTTAGTCTATAAGGTATTTATAATATGGGCCAAGATGCCCGAGTTAAATAAATAAATAAATACAAATAAAATAAATTACATAAATGCATAATATAATGGCTTTAGAAATGCCATGTGTTGGCTATTGGAGATGAGATGTGAATTGTGATACTAGATTTCTCTGACATCAATGCATACCTATATTATTATTTTTTTGTTTACAAAATACTGTTCCGATGTCTTCATCTGTTTCAGACCACTGGCAGTTCTAGCACTGGTACAGAATAGGGTAGCAAACCATGGGAACGTCGTGGGACACTCCTAATGCAGGATGGCCGAGTGTTAGCGGATATCAATGGACAAGCTACATAGTATTATAATTATTTTATTTAAATCTGTATATTATGTTAGTCACTATATATAAGTTTAATTAGTGATTATTATATTTTGAATAGTAATAAGTAAGGTAATTGATTTTGACAAATAGTTAGTTATAAATGGACAGGAGGATTATTTACTTCCGTTATAACTTCCTCTTCTCATGTTTAAGTAAATAATTATATTAAATATGAGAAGTACATTAATTAATATTTAGAATTATATACCCACTTATTCTTAGCCATTCTTATTTTTTAATGTATTCTTTAATGATTTTACTATATTTGAATTGTTAACGGAAGTTAGTTTCTTTTGTGTAAAATGGTATAAAAGCCAGCCATATTGCATTGATGGAGGCATTCTGTAAATAACTTCGAAACGTGTAAGGTGAAACTCTGCTCGAATAAATACCGCTCTATGTATAATTTTTCAAGACTTTTACTACTCCCTAATAATACATAATTGGAAAATGAAACCAGAATAGTGGGGTTGCTAGCCGCATCGTCTATTAACACATTCATTACCACCACTATTTTCTAATAGTTTCCAGCGATGCCACCCTATAAAAAACGCAAATATGCTAGGTGTGCTCTCGGCACTGCAGGGTGAAATTACGTAGCATGCTAGGCGTGTTCACAGGCACTGTAAAATGGTAAAATCATAATTTAGACTTCTTCCAATAACATGTGACAGACGTAATCGGAGGCTCCTTTTGCAGGACCTCGCATTTGCAGGCCTGAATCGAGCCTTGCGTTTCATTTATAATAGATTATATAACACGATACTGTAACCTCCTTTACGTACTTTGTGTTCTGGAGTAACTCGAATGGTAACTCGACTTTTTATTGTATGTAAGTACACACATAATACACAATCTCCTTCTCTTTTGATTTGAGTTGAACATTCAGATGTCATTGTTCTACTTATAAGATTCTCTTGTTGAGCTGAAATAAAAAACTGCTATATGTATATAGAAGCCGCTGAATGAAGGTAAATAAATGATATTTAAACATATTTTAATCCCTCTCATTTCTACACTGGAATACTTACTCTGCACTTTCGACAAAAAATGTTAAGTACTACAATGTTAACAGTGACTTTGGAAGATTTCTATAAAACGTAGTAATTACATTCTCTATGGATTTGTAGAGTCTGCTAACTGCTTTGATAAACCCAGCTTCCATTTTTATTGGAAAAATGCAACAAAAATGAAATTAAACTTTCGTGAACCTTAACCTCTCAAAAAGATGTCAAACATAATAATATGTAGGTACTACTCGACAAAGCCAACAAGACGACTATGAAATCATGCTCTCTCGTAAGTGCGAGAGAGCAAGCTTTGGCATTCGTCTAGTTTGCTTGGTCGAGTAATATCATTGACATAAGACTACTGTTTAAAGATCTTTGAGTAATATAGGTATTAATTAGTAATAATTTCTCTATGGTTGTCAAAAGCACGTGTGACGTCACTGAACGCTGATTGGTGTTTTGAAATACGTTCCGTTTCAAGCTACTTTTAATTCATATTTTTTGTAAAAAAACAATATTTTATAAAATAATACCCATACACTGGCCTTTCTTTTATATTTTTTTAACATTTAAATAGCAAAATTTTCATAAATATTGTATTTGGATGTTCCCTATTTGTATTATTTTCCTAAAATTGTGTTAGCTGGGTTTTAATCTGTAATATTGGTAGAATATTAACCATTAGATATTCGTGTTCATGCACAAGTGTAGGAAAGTGATGTAATATCCAGAAACGTGCTATTTTGTGTTCCCTCCAAAACTCCATCGAAAGTTTCAGTAAAGCGTCTACCACTTTACTGAATCGACCGACTTGACTCCTTGACTGTATTGACTTTTACTTAGACTTTGACTAGACTTTAGACCTGACGATACATGAAAACGATGATGAAAAACATAACAATAGTACTACAAAAGACATGGCTGTATGGGCTTTGTTCCCTTTGCCTGTCCTGAATGGGACGAATGAGGAATTTTCTTAGCTTTTTAATTTGAATGTCTTCTTCCTTCCATTTTAGTAACTAGATGGCGTATGGGTAAACAACTATCTCTATTCTATTGGTTTATTCTATCTCTATTATATTCTATTGGTTCCGAAGGTGCTAAGAGAACTCCGGATTCCTTATAGATACAAGTTTGGGGGTTTCGGCTTTGGTTTAAGAACTCAAAACATATGCTACTATTCAAGTTACATTCATCATCATCATCACCACTACCACCACACCATGAGGCTGCGTTTCCACTGAAGCGGAGCGGAGCTTAGCGGAGTCCGAATTGACCAATCAATTGAATGACAGCGAAGCGGAGTGAATATTTAGAGCATGCAGGTGATTGGCCAATTTGGCACCGCTAAGCGCCGCTCCGCTCCGCTTCAGTGGAAACGCAACCTTAATCATTAAATCATAACGCTTAATTTGTCGAACTATTTCAAAAATTATATCAATGGTGTTATATTGTTATATCAAAGTAAATGATTCAAACTTGGTGATCAGGTTACCAAGTTAGCAATTTGATTATGAGATCTATGAATTATGAGGTATGTCCGTATGTAGGAAACTCCTTGTTATTGGGACAAAATAAATAGTTATATTAACGTAGTTCTAAGTAGTTTAAGCATAATATTATATGCACAATAATTATAGTGAGCTAATGACTTTCCAGGAGTGTTGTGATAGAAAGAAAGTCACTGAACAGGAGTCTTTAGAGATAGGCGCATGAACATTGATTTTATCATTGCTTGATTAACGCCAAGCTTATATTATTATTTATACAGTGATACGAGTATATATTCTTGGAGTTGCTTATGCATTTCTCTATTCTAAAAGGGCACTAGGTATATTAACTTTATAGTTCTCATATCATAAATGTGTATCCAGGCTCCAAAGTCACTTAGTAGAACACATTAATATTTACAGAAAACTTTATAAATTACTTAAATTACTAAAAAGAGTGAAATTATTATTTTGAACAATAAATTAAAACCGACTTCCAGAGTAAAACAATTATTATTATTATTATTATGAACAAAAAAGTATGAAATAATTCTTACTATTAATAGTGCCTTATGCAGAATACTCCTAAACCTCTACTATTTCTGTACACAATCTTCATAATTTTGAAGTCGGTACCAGTCTTTAAAATTAAAAATTATTTTGTCTAAGAACTCACATTCTTAGCTGGTATCGACTTCAAAATAATGAAGATTGTGTACAGAAATAGTAGAGGTATAGGAGTATTCTGCATAAGGCACTATTAATAGTAATAATTATTTCATACTTTTTTGTTCATTATAATAATTATTGTTTTTACTCTGGAAGTTGGTTTTAATTTTTTGTTAAAAATAATAATGTTCTTTGCGTAACATACTTTAAGTACCCAAATAAACTTCGGACACCGTAATATTTAGTGGTAGTGATTTTTTAGAAGAAAATTTCTTTCAACGACGTAACACAAAAGCAAAGTCACTTTGTCCCGAAAATCTCTCAGCGTTCTATCACATTTCTATTGTGACCAAGTTACAGCTAGTGATGTTGATCTCTTCAGCTGCACCAATTCAGCACCAATTCAGTGGTATACGAAGAATGGTGATTGATATTATCTTCAGCTTCTGATGATGACCAGGTGGTGATGATCGGAAGTGGCACATACTAATGGCCTCCCCCGACGTGCCGCGCCTGCGCACGACCGCTAATCACTGACGCACAGACAGACAATGGGAAATTGAGTCGTTATTTTTTTGGTAACAGTCATAAAAACGATTTATTGTTTATTAATGGGCCAAGGATTTAATCTTTGTAAATATAGGGGAGAGTGGGTAACTTTGGTACGGATTTTACATGATACTTAGTTAAAGGTCTATCATACTTGAAGCGTAGTAAAATAACTTATCTTCACAATGTACTATTAGAGAAGTTAATTTCTATGCATATGGCAGACCTGCGTAATTTGGTCGCGTTACGTCAAACCCAGCCGAAAGAAATTACTACTATCCGACAGTGACGTAGGTCTGTCAACTACCTTTGAATGAACTTCTTCGATTGTACAATATGAATATGTGTTGATAGTAAAAAAACTGCATTTTCATGACAACAACTAAATTTTTCATAATACACATAATACGTCCATGGATGTATAAAAAAAGGAGGACGGAGTCCCACCGTACACAAAACTGTGTCGTTCAGCGTCGGCCAGCTGGCTGTATGTAGGTACACGGTCCGCACGCACACATTCTTGCGCTAGTCCATACCATTTGACAGGCGTCAGAAAAGTGAAGACACAGTTTTGTATATGACAAGACTCCGTCCGTCTTTTTTCTACGTTAATGAATACGTCCTATTTTTTTTTTCACTTTTGAATGGCTGATACGTGATGTGTATGAAATGTTCAACTTAACATTAGGTAGTTCTTATTTACCCTGACTTGAACTCCTTTATCCCTCAATAATTTACATACATCTTCTTTGTCCCAGCGCGATGGTTCGGCACTCGCCACGTGGTTATCTTCCTGCTGTTCCTGTCGACGACGGTGTCGTACGCGACGCGCGTCAGCATGAGCATCGCTATCCTCGCCATGACCAAACCCAACCAGCATGGACACCAGGTAATATGATGATGATGGTTGCTTCTTAAACCCTAGCCTATGTTATAGAGACTTGAATACAGATTTTCAGAATGATAAAGTCCAGTCGATTGGAATTAACTAACGTAGATATACGCTAATATTATTCTCAAACATATTTTTTTTTGTAATTTCCACCGTTAGGCCGTGTTCACACTAAACTGACTATAGCAGCTGAATGTGAGCGAGCGTTACACAGTTTATTGTATTTCCATACAAATTCATTTTTTCGTTCACACCTTACTGACTATACGCCATTACGCTAGGCGTAGGCGCGGACATTCGATACCGTATATTTTCACGTTCACTTACGTTCACACTGGGGCTGACAGTAAGCCTGCTCACATTCAGCGGCGTATAGTCAGTTTAGTGTGAACACGGCCTAATGGTGGAAATTACAAAAAAAAATATGTATAGTTTAGTCTGGACACGCGCTTAGAATCAAATACCCCGCGTCTACTCTAAAAAGATCTCAATATCACTAATTCCGTATGCAGGTAACGTGCTAAACCCAACCGATAATATTAAAAAAGTAGAATTTTTAGAATAACACCGAAACCTCGTAATATCACTGCAGTAATAAAAATCGTCCTAATTTCAGTGAACAAAAGTAAAAATTGGGAAAACCGGTAAAAAGTTGCATAACTTCTGCAGATAACTTTTGAATGGTCAACCATGAGCGTAGCTTATGCTCATTTGCATTTCGCCAGAGATACATATTTGAGAAGACGCTTCGAGATAATATTTTGTATCTTTAGAGAAATTAATTCACCAGAACTTTGAGATTTGGTCGCGTTAAATATGTCAAGTCAACGTTAGGCTCTATACATACATAATATGTATCCGCGGTTTTATATCACAAACTTTTTTTTGTGATCTCGCGGTGTAGCGATCAAGCCGCTCGTTTGCGCGGACGCATATAAATCCAGTCGGGTCAATTCAGACCGTAACGCAACATGTAGATGCATATTTTAATTTGTATGGATTTGACAGATTTGCAAGACGTCTCACGAAATTGAAATCTGTCAATTCAGTACTCGGTATGTACGCATCCCGTTGCGGTTTAAAATGACCCTTAGTTGTAACTTGCTATATAATATTATGCTTGCTATGCGTACGTTTGGTATAATTTGACTAACTCAAGAAGGTCCGCTATAAATTTTCCCAATATTTTTTTCAGATAAGTAGTACAATATTGATGAACGTGTGCGTTTCCATCATTTTTCTCTGTCGATACAAAAAATATTTCTTGCCTTCACTTGCGTCCCGTGGGGAACGCGTATTGAATGTGAAGGAGATAAGTCGTCTTTTGCTATCCCACTGCGGTTTGAAATAGCTGTTCAAATGATGATACTTAAACTGTTTTATTTTGCTAGCTTTTCTAGCAATTTTCTCTATTTTTCAAATAATATTATGTCAAAAGTTTTACGTTACACAGATTACAAAAATCCATAGCTGCCTCTAAAAATCTACAATAATCTCAAAGATGTAAGATCTCAAGTTTCCAAAGAGCGAGGTCGAAGCAGTGTTTGTTTACTAGAGTCAAACTAGACACGACTGGAACCTTAAATTTCAGTTTATTTAAGTAAACCTTAAGTTTCATTGGTGAAACACCTGTGTCGAAATACTCTTGCACTAAGTCCAGTTTAAAATCTAAGGAGCATCACAATTTCGCAAAAACGCTGTGTCAAAATAAAAGAAGTGGTTGCTTGGTCTCGTGACCCATGTCTGGTGGACTAAGCGTCGGCAACAGCTGGTCTGATATTGCGACGATGTTGTGCGGTGCAATCGTTCCCGGTTTACGACCGAATGTGCATTGCCTTTTTCAGCATATTGATAAGGATATTACAATTACCTTTGATTCTTGTTAGTAGACGCTGAAATGTTTCAGGTGTCATGGAATTATTTTAATCATGAATGATAATTAGGTAGGATTTTGGAAACTCGGACCGCGCCAGTGAACAAAATCAAAAGTGTAACCTCAAGATAGGACTTTTTTGGTACGTTTAGGAAAAAGGTTTCACGCAAAAACTTTCACTGTGTAAGAAAGTCTGAGTCTATTTTTCTTATAAAATCCATCAAAGATCTTCTAGGTGATTCTTCTTCAGGGGGGAAGGTGTAGCCTATATTATAATATTATGTAGCGATATTTTGATGATATTCAAATTGTAAGAATGTTATTAGGAATACTAAGGACCACTTGCTTATTGTTACGCTTTGTTTGTTATTTCAACTCCAAGAAAATTGAAAAATGCTCGTTTTAATGTTGATTTACTAGAAACTAGAAAGGCACCAGTACCAGTAGCACCAATGATATTAAATAACGTGATAAAATTCCATTGCCGTGCAAAATCGGTTACAGTTTGTATTGTTGGACAAATTCGAATGCTAGCAGTTTGGTGGCGAAACTAACAGTTGAAATAGCACCACGAAGTAGCGAGCAAACACAAGTTGTGGTCTCAATAATTACTTTTGTTCATCGGTTTATACACACAGAAGGTCAGGGCCTTTAGCCAAGTTGGCGGTAATTACGACGAAGTTATTAAGTTAGAAAGAGTGCGAAATTGTAATTTTGAAATTTTTAATCACAAATCCCTTAAGTACTTTTATTTTTCATATTCTCAATAACAGTATAATATAACAACCATGTTTTCAATGCGAAGGTTGCAAGGAGTCTCTTGCGATATTTTTGTTCTAAGGAGACTATAGAGACCGCGGGGCTGTGCCAACGAATGTGCGTAGAGAAGTTGCACATATCAATTGTATGCAATTACTCTGAAGAGTTGCATACAATATGTGAACCTGAAGGTTTCAATAATACACTTCCATTTGTGTTTATAATCCTCAACCCCCCAAGCGGCACCCGGCTGCCGCATAACAATTGAAAATCTATTGTGTCTGCGATTCCCACAATCGAGGTATTAAGCAATTGTTTCTTCTCCAGGTGTTCGACTGGAGTCAAAGCGTCCGCGACACGATCCTCTCCTCATTCTTCTGGGGCTATATCCTGCTGCAGATCCCCGCCGGCATGATCGCCGGCCGCTTCGGCGGAAAGCTACTCATGTTCATCGCCATGATCCTCACCGGTGTCGTCAACTTGCTGGTGCCGCTCGCTGCTAACTTGGTAAGTCAATATTCTTATGACATTTTCAGCAAAGATGGTAACGATGAATGACAGTTAGTTAAGGTATCACGGCTACAGATTGTCGAGGTGTTCCCTGGCATCCATTACACGTTCATGCGAGCGACAGCAAATTCCGTCAATCATGAATTATGTTTGACTGATGGACTGATGAACTGATGAATGGTATTAGACGGTCACTCAATTCTCTTCGGTTTTTTTTTCTTTCTAATTTTTTTCCAATTTTGTCTGATGTGACAATACTCACTCAAAATTCGGGACTGATGGTTGCATGAAGCAAAAATCAGAATTTCCAGATTTTCGTCAATCAGCTTCATGCAACCGTCTGTCACGCTCTTACACGATAGGTTATCCATCAGTCACGGCCATGACTGTGATAAAACTGACAGCAAAACCTACCGTATAATGGATCCCATAGACTACGGTTACACAGTCAGTCTGACATCAGTTCAGTCTAACAGTTTTGTCAGGAATAATGAAAGAATGATCGTCTAAACTCTAACCGGTGGATTGACGGACTGATCATTTTTATGATGCACTTTTCAGCCATCATTCTGGCGTCAGTCTCAGACTGATGGACTGGACTGATGCCAGACTGACCGTGTAACCGTAGTATAAGGGCCGATTCACACCAGAATGGCAGCGCATCGGCAAGCACCGATGCGGCCGCGAGACTTTCCAAGTTTCTCAAGCGATACTATGTATTACAATATTGAAAATAAAGTTAATAATAATATTCACACTGAAAATGCTGGCCGCTGCGCTGCCATTCCGGTGTTATTTGGCCCTTATAGTAATGGAAGTCCGGTCCCTAATGACGCATACCGGCCGGCTGGGGTTGGTTGGGACTTCTTGTTAGGCAGTCCAACATACCTCCAGGCTGCGTCAGCTTAACTGGAGCATAATATGCCCAAGCCGGAACGGGCAGTGTCAATGTGAAAGAGTCTTTGGTAATGGGTGGGCAGATAACACGGCCTCAAAGAATACAGGCGTGAAAGGCTTAATATGTTGTGCTATACCAAGACAAGTTATATTCATTCATTCATTCATTCATTCCTGGAACCTTGATGGCAGTATGGTAAAGTCAAGTAACCAGACATGCTCGTCGCTGGAGGAATAATACAAAAGCCAAATACTACAATCAAACGATCCACCAGCTTACTTACCGATCCATTTAGAAAAATCAGTTTTAATATTGTCGCTCTCTCTTAACAGTAGGTAACAGTTCCTATAGTCATAGAGTAATAAATATTATACTGGTCTCTGCTGTAATCCACTAACTATTTGTCATACATGGTCTTATTGTACCTAACTCTCTATAAAAAATAAAGAATAAAAAAAAAACTATTTGTCATAACTAACTTACTACTTACTTTAGTTACTTTAGTTTTAACGGCCTCTATCAGTAGATAAATATTGAAATATAAATACGTTTTGAAATGTAAATTGAAATGTAAATGTAATTTGACGAGCAATATTGATGACTGATGTTTGAGGATTAAAATACTTGGTAAAAAGTCAACTGTACATTGTACAGTGTACACACAATACATACTTACATTAACACGTCAATTATTTATATTCATTAGCACGCGCCATATTTATATTGCTATTTACTTTTCACAGGTTTTATTAATTAACGCTAACAAGCATAACATTAACAAGGGCCAAGGCCATAGTGAAATGGAAAAGAATAGAATTATCAAATGATACAGACACTGTCATATGCTGTGAAAAGTCGATCGTATGAGAATCGGCCTCCTTACTCCTAAGCGGTAATATATACTGGAATAACAATAAAGGAAAAGATAATAAAAATAAAATGCGTGAAGATAGAAGATAGAAGAAGATCCACCACATCATTAACCATTCACAATCAATGGCGGCCTTAAAAGAAATCGCCTGAAAAATCCCATAAAACATGGCGATGGATGCGCATCATTTGTTCAAAAGAAGTTAATACATTTCTTTTCCAACCTCACACTCCATTTCCTATTCTATTCATTGGTGGGAAGGTTTAAAATAATTTGGCGTTATCTTAGAGGGTATCGGTTCCGCAGATTTCGTTTGCATGTGGATTTTATTGGGACTGTAAGGAGACTAAGGAATATTTTTCACACACTACGATAAATTGTATTAATTTACGATGTAAGAAAACTGCAATAGTGTTCGGTTTGATTGAAAGTTAGGAATATTATGTGTAATGTATAGTGTATAATCTATATCGTGTTTATTACACTATGTTCTGGGGGTACAATCAGAGTTAAAGTGATTCAGAAGCTATAATAATAATTATTGACTTAATATAACCCGGCCAAATATAAAAATAAGAAACAATTTATTTAATGGCACATTTTTGACGTGATAACGTCTTATAATTCGATATGGGGTGCGCGCCCGTAAAACATGACAGTTCATGCGGCGTTGCCTCGCTGACAGCAGATCTGAGGCGTTCCATTTACACTTTCAAGTCTTTCAACAACCGTAAGGCCCACCTGGGCCGCGCTCTTTGTTTCGATTATATTACGTATTTCGATGACTTAGAGAATACTTTTGTATGAAGAAGTTTGGTTAGTTATGACCTTTGATACATTGACCACATTCTGAATGAAAATTAAATAAACAATCTGTGAGCTATTAGTATTATTTCGGCTATTTAAAATTGTGCTCTATTTCCTACGTGTCAAGGTACTATGACTTGTGCTTTGTTCGAAGATTTTACTGGATATCACGAATGTATGTAGCGTTTTGTATTGCGAATAGTTTATTTTACTCATTATAAATATTTTTAGACAATCATTTGAAAGAAATACATCGAAATAACTTTAGGTTACAGTCGAAAAAGTTTGTTTCTATTATATTATTGTATATATGATTAAGGATAGTTAAACGTGACAACGTCATACGTTGTCATGTTCAACTATCGTCAGTAAACTGACTTTACAGACAACCGATTTTTTTATTTCAGTTGGTTAGGATACTCTCTAAGTCTCGGGAAAGGATAACTTTTATCAGCATCTAGTTTTTGAAATAATCCGAAAAAATATCAATAAACTAGTAAGTCTCAATATAACATTCTGTTTACCGTGGTTAATACCACGGTAAGTTTAATAGCTAGGCTCAAAGTTAATTCGGTTTTATGTTTAGGATATTCACTTTGGACCTTAATTATCTAGAACCCGATAACAATCAAGTTGATCGATATCTTGACATTTACAGTTTGTTGGGATTCCGAACGGAGATAGTCTTAAGGCTTTTTGCATAGTGCGATAAGATATCGTGCACTAAATACAGCCAACGATCGCGTCGTAGTGTTTGTAGCATAATTTTCCGAAATCGTGTTGCTTTAAATTATATAATATTTTGTTAATGATGGGACATCGCATTAAGCGTTAGGGCTGACCACAAATATTTCACATTGCAATGTAACGAGCCAATGCGATGTATTTTTAAAAGGGAGATTCAAAACTTAATTTTATATAATATACTTGATGACGCCCGCGATCGCCCTGATCGACATCTACCGGGATTTCGTGATATCCCTAGGGATTTTGTGAAATTTCTCTGCGACATAATTATACAATATGACTAGATGACGCCAACAACTCCATTGCGCCAAAATTCGTTTGTCGCGCGGGAACTCCATAATTTTCCGGGATATAAAGTCTGCTATGTCCTTTCCCGGGATTCAAAGTATCTCTACACCAAATTTTAGCAAAATCGGTTGAGCGGTTTGGGCGTAAAGAGGTAGCAAACAGACACACTTTCGTATAACTATAATATTAGTATGGATAAGAAGATACACATATAATGGATATACTTGGCCTCCCGCTTAGTTGTTCTATCTTTTCCAATTTTTAAACGATCATTTAAAATGAAGGCGATGCGAGCCTCGTCACGTTACAATTTTAAACTCAAAGCGATATAATATCGTAATATATACAATGTCGTATCGTACTATATGAACAAGAGGATACCGACGGATTGGCTGTTACAGTATTTCCCTTAATTATAACAGGCCTATGATTTGATAGCTATTCCAAACTTGAGTGGAGTGGCTACATCAAATATCGAATTCTAAGTACGACTTACGTAAACGATCGTTTAACGATTTTAGTAACGACTTACTTTAGTTTGGACGAGAGACACAAATATTCAAAGGTTTAAAATTAGCAATAAGACGGTGTATGTACTAAAGTGTCGTTCATTTAAAAATGCTTTATTGTTGTTTAAAATAATTAATTCGGCGTTTTTTACGCAAAACATCCCATATGATAAGGTAGATTTAAAAATTAACCGTCCTATATATTTAAGAATCACAACATTGCTCTCCTACGTAGCTTATTGGGTCACCGATCAAGTCTAATATCTTAAAAATAGTATTATTATGGACTATATAGTCTAGTAAATGTTTTATCTTCCGCCTTTAAGGTCGTCCCCCGAGCAAACGACCTTGGCCATACATTTGCCGCGTTGCCGAGATCGCGCCAAAACCCTATTATTTTTACTTATCTTGGTTCAAAATTGTCCTAAAAAAAATTTAAAACGGCGAATACGTAGTTTATGATATTGTCGATCTATTGGCGTGAGTTTCAAATAAAAGTAATTTGTAAATCCTAAGGAGATGCTGAATGTATGCTTGAATTTTAACAAATTGGTATTACTTTGGAAGCTGATATCATGAGTATAAGAAACAAAAATAGAAAATTTAAAACGACAAAAGGAATGTTGATATACTGAAAATTATTGCTGTATTTTTATTATAACTTTGTATCTTTCAGATTATGAGTTTATAAGGTTTTAAATACGGTCAATTACGGAATCTCCGGACGGAACGCCCTTAATGCATCACTGATAAATTCTGTCATTAACCTCCAACGGCCAACGCAAACAAAACAAGTATGTACCATCGAGGAAATTGATTCCTAGGCAGTTGACATACCAACGTCATTTGGTCGGATCATGTCAATTTAATGTTATTTGTGATCTCTCGGCTGGGTTTGTCGTTTGACGTAACGCGACCAAACTACGAAGGTCCCTCATCAGCCGTCTGCCTAGGAATCAACTTCTCTGATAGTACCCCTGCCTCATGTTCAATTACTTTCAGGGTGACTGGAAGGCGGTGGTGGCGTGCCGGATCCTCATGGGTCTGTTCCAGGGTCTGCTGTTTCCCTGTGTCCATGGTCTCCTTGGCCAGTGGTCACCAGCTACGGAGCGGAGCAGGATGGGGACTTTTGTTTATTCAGGTCAGTTCTGCAATACAACTGTCATTAATAATAATACTTGGACTGCATAGACACGTAGAAGTCGTAGAACTCTTTGATATGACCGCAAGAGTGTCTAAGGAAAGAAAACTCTTACTACTTATATCATATCATATTATATAATAAACTATTACTACTTATATCATATTATATAATAAACTATTTATGCGAAATAATCTAGAAGTTGGAGAGTAGTCGTAGAATGCCACAAAAAGGACACTTAGAAACAAAACAAAATAATGTACTATCAGAGAAGTTGATTCCTATGCAGATCGGGGACCTAAGTAGTTTGGTTGCGTTACGTCAAACCCAGCCGACAGATCACAATCAACATTGAATTGACCTGCAACGCACCTGCAGCTCTTCTGATGTTGCGAGTGTCCATGGGCGACGGTAGTTGCTTACCATCAGGTGACCCGTTTGCTCGTTTGCAGCTTATTTAAGAAAAAAAAATTTCGACCAAATAACGTTGGTCTATCAACTGCATAGGAGTCAATTTCCTCGATGGTAGATTATTTTGCACTTGGATGTCCTCGTATATCGCTCCAAATATAAAATGTTGCGTGATTAAACTCCCTTCGATAAAAAGTAGCAGTCCTGTAAATACCAATATTATGCGTAAACCGATACCCCGGACGACACAAATACACAACATCTTGCTAAGATAACACTCCATCCCTGGTGTCGATTCCTCCATCATTTTATTTTGCCTGCTAAAATTCATCAAAGCCATTCCAATACTTGGGGAGCTCAGAAGAAATATCCAGCCGATTTTTAAAGCTACCTGAAAGTAAACGGTACAATTTATAAAACTACAATTACCTGGGCAGGCAATTTGTATGGAGCTCGAGCTGCGGTTAGGTCTTGTATCCGTCAGGCTTCGATAACGACAGACGGAAGAAAAATACAGGAAATACACTGGAAAGTCTAACTAAAACAATGTTTAGACAGTTCAAAACAGTTCTAGTGTTTTAAATTTAAAATACTAAGGCAGTCTATACGGGATGTTTTGGCGAAGTTCGTTTACCGAGCGGAAATTACAGATTTTTGGATATAAAACTATGCTGTGTCTTTTTCCCGAAAATCAAAAAATTATTTTCGAAGTATGTTTACACTGAATTTAACCCCAATTATATACCTCTTAGGGCCTGTTTCACCGCTTCCTGATAAGGCTATCCACCACTTAATTTGACAGATGGAGTATGGAAAATCTGTCAAATAACCCTATCGGGCACCTTATCAGGAAGCGGTGAAACAGGCCATAACAAAAGTATCTAATCAGTCAGATAACTAACTTTAGCATTTTTAAAGACTACTAGTTGGCCCCGAATTCAGAGTCAGTCATTGATTCTGAATTTAATGGTGCGCTTATATATTATGGGCAACTAAAATTGCTCACCTCTAGTCAATTCTCGTCAAATTTGACGTCACGAGTTTATTATTATTATTAATTGATCCAGATCACTCTATCCGTGTCGCCGAGCAATTATTGCCGAAATTATTGCCCGTGTAAGCGCTTTTTAAGGTTTGTCAACATTCAAAACTCTATGTAATTTATCAAAAGGCACAATGAAGTAAACGCCAAATATCTATTTTCTCAAATTCTGAATTTAGTCTGCGCTACGCAACTAGTGAATTGGACGCTGACCCTGAAAATCATGCCTGAATATTATCATCATTAGCCTTAGCATGGCCATTATAGAAATGCAAAAGAATAGAAACTCCGTCGATATAAACTGAAGGTGCCGTTCCGACTTCCGATCTTTAGCCGGCTACCCGCGACCGACAAAAATTCAAATAAAATACCACTTTATAACATAGACTATATTATACTCTAAAGTCTATGTCATAAAGTGGCATTAAGTGGAACGGTACTTTTAGTTTATCTCCACAGTTTTTCTATACTTTCGCATTTCGACTGTGGCCATGCTAGGGTTCTAAACATCAACGATGTCAATACTGGATATAGCATACGCCATCAAAACTGTAGCAATTTTTTTGCATGCAAAATGTGTATCGAGAAAATATTGTCGTCCTTTTTGTCTTACAGTAATTGCACTCTCTTTCTCTTTCACTCATTTTACGCTTTCAATGCATATTTTACGTAATCAATGCATTTAACACGACCGACTGTCACCGCGTCCTATGGCACACTGCTCTCAGATGAGTGAGCTCACTCATTTCGAGGGTGACACATTTTCGCGCTGACGATTGTATGGAATGCCTTTTCTAAATGTTTTAATTCTATGCTAAACATTATATTGTAAAGAATAAACGTGTCAATTAACAGGTAGCCAACTCGGCACCGTAATCGAGATGATGTTGGCCGGGGTGCTGGCTGAGAGCGCTTGGGGCTGGCCGTCCATCTACTACGTGGCGGGCGTCACGTGCCTGGTCTGGGCGGCGCTGTGGCTGGTGCTGGGCGCCTCCTCGCCAGGAAGCAGCAGGTGGATCTCCAAAGAGGAGAGGAAGTACATAGAGTACTGCTCGGGATCCGTCGATATCACGGAGAGTAAGGTTAGCGTCTTGTCTGGAGTGCCAAGTTTTAGTAATAATATTATGTGTATTGCCAAAGCTTTTTATTACACGCTTTATATTAGCTTCACTTGTAACTAACTATAATATTATTATGTAAGTATGTAAGAAAATCTTGGAATCTTAATTAGACCCACTTCCCAGTCTCCGATTAATATTAACGCTCTGAATTCTGAGTACAAAATTATCATGACTAGCTATTATTCGTCAAATTACAAAATATCCAATATTACTCCGATCAATTTAGACATCCAAGGTTACATTAATTCCGACAAGGCTCAATATTGGTAGGATTGTTCAATACACTATAATAAAGGAAATGTGAAAAGTCCTCATCGATCCAGCACGTGCAAAAAAATTTACTCGGGGTCAAAGGTCTATTTTGCAATTTTCAGCAAAACGGTGAGTTTTATCATAAAATCAGCTCAGACAAAATTTGCAGATCAGATAATAATCTATAAAAATGTCTTGATTTTTTTTTCCTAAGAGCCACCATTTTTGAGCTATAACGATTCAAAAAGTTGAAAGAGTTTGAGGTATAAGTGTACTTTTGTCTACGACGATGTATCGCATACATCAGACTAGATACACCGCTAGTCAGTTTTGTCGTTGATGTACACTTAAAAGGTAGTAACTTAAAAAAAAAATATTTGAAATGCACCCCCATGATATGGGTATCAAAATATGAAAGGGTTTGCTGTCAGGAATACGAAAAAAAAACCGGCCAAGTGGGAGTTGGACTCGCCCATTAAGGGTTTCGCAGCAGTAATAAGAATTATTTCTATGAAATTATAAGGTTTTTGATTTATTTTAATATTTCATTTTTGATATAAAGAAAGTTAAATTAAGGTTTATCATTTATGACGTATAAAAAAAGTACTGGCTAGATCTCGTTCAAACCAATTTTCGTTGGTAGTTTAGTCGTTATCATAATTCTTATTCTCTCTTATTCTATTAGGGGCATGCCCCTACTTTAGAAGTTAGAGAGGGGGGGGGGGGGGCACGCAAGCTAGGTAGCGTACATAACGTATTCAAGTCGTCTAATTCCATGCTAAGTAAAACTTGCGTTGTGGCAATCAGACAACGGGTTCACGCCGAACAATTTTATCCTAATATTCGAATGCACTCGAACATAAATAAAAATGAGCAAACTTATTTTCTAATGGCAAATGATTACCACCCACGAAAACTAGAGGACATTTCTTTGACGTTTTTTGTTCTCCGTAAAACACAGACTTAAAAATTCTACTCAGCTAATCAAAAAAAAAACCCCCTAGATCCCAAAAAACCGCGTATATTGTAATGTTTCCGGTTTACTTTAAGGCCGTATCTTAGGTGTATTTGAATATTATTTATTGCCTAGGTCCTAGTTATAAGGTCAAAAACTGGTACACCAGATCTCAGGGCGAAGCATCATAAAATAGTCACAAAGTGTTTCTTGAAACAGCTCTCAGAGTAATGAAAGTGTACTCGTCTTAAGTGCAGCGCTCCTAGGACACGAAGTAGCTAAGATACCCGGAAGTTTCTTAATTTTATTCATCACCAGCTTCCTAGCTTATTAGCTAGAACTGGAGTGGAGTACTTGTTATTTTCGCTGCAAAATTATACTTTTGTGCCGAATGTTGCTGCACAAATGGAACAGGTATAATTTACGACTTTCATGGTTCTTTTGTAGTGGTACCTCATAATATGACATATCTTAAATAACAAGAAACCCGAAATATTATGTCCTTAATGTTAGTGAGTATAAAAAGAATACTACACCTATGAAGCGAACTACTTTTATACACTTCCACTAGATGATGCCTGCAACTCCGTTGCGCCAAAATTCGTTTATCGCGCGGGAACCGTGCATTTTTCTGGGACGAAAAGTGTCATATGGCCTTTCCCGGGGCTCAAAGTATCTCCATGCCCAGCCAAATCGGTTCAGCGGTTTGGGCGTGAAGAGGTAACAGACAGACACACAGACAGACAGACAGACACACTTTCGCATTTATAATATTAGTATGGAAGTATGGATTTCGTGTAACACAAAAAAAAATTAGGTACTAACAACGCTAAGGTTAAAGCAACATCCCAATATCATTAGCAATATAAAATAACTGGTATCAATGTGTCCTCATTACTTAAGCCAGCTCTTCTGGTAACTGGTGGAACTAACCTGTAGTTCCCAGCAATAGATATTATTATACTATTATGTTTTAAATTATGTACTATCGAAAAAAATGATTCGAAGGCAGTTGACGGGCCTACGTCATTTGGTTGACTTATGCCAAAACAATGTTAGCTCATAGCTGTGATAGGTCGAATGGGTTTGACATAACGCGAACAAATTACTTAGGTCAGCTATCTGCCTAGAAATTAACTTCGCTGATAGTACCTTTTTACCATTTAGAAATTAAGCAATGTTTATTTTAACCTTCCAGAGAATGCCAACTCCGTGGAAGGCAATCTTCACATCGGTCCCGTTCTGGGCTATCATCCTGGCGCACTGCGGACAGAGCCTGGGCTTCTGGACGCTGCTGACAGAGATGCCCTCGTACATGGACAAGGTGCTCAACGTCGATGTTAAAAGCGTAAGTATTTACTAACTATTCAAGTAATAATAATCTACAATCCGTTTTCGGCATCAGTTACATAACGACTTGCAGATTTTGTGAGGAGGATGAAACACCTATACACCTTCTCCTTGACTGCCCTGCTCTACTACAAAGCAGAACAGACACCTTGGTTGCTACGAATACTCATCCACCGAGGAAATTCGTGGCACCAACCCCAACCACATCGTTCAATTTATGAGCATTGGGTTGGGGTCGGTACTCTAATGCGAAGGAGCCACAATATATCCTCAAGGGTCGCAGTGACATACTTGACCAGCCTTCAGCGAAAAAAAAAATTAAAATTAATCTATAATATAAAAATGAATCGCAAAATGTGTTGGTAAGCGCATAACTCAACAACGCCTGGACCAATTTGGCCAAATCTTTTTTTTAAATGTTCGTTGAAGTTCAAGGATGGTTTTTACGGCGAGAAAAATTAGAATTATTGCTGGAAAAACCCTAAAAATAGCCCTTTTCTTTTTCCCATACAAACGATTTGTAAATAAAACGTAGTCAATTTGAGCTTTATTGCTATGGTATAAAGTTCATATTAAATTACAAGCACTCACTGTCGTCTAAGCAATGTAGGTGTGTTCCTAACGTCAAAGATCATATCTATCAAAACAATGTGCGTGTGTGCGTTGGAGCACAGAATACATAGTTGGAGGAGTTTGCAGGAGTTGACTGGCTGCATTAACTTTCCTCAAAGTTTTTGTCAGTTAACTCGATCAAAAGATGAACTTATTCACAAGGTGTTTCCAGATGTTTCTCAAAATTACAGAAACCATGATTGGTTGAGCGAACGAGCTATACTGGCTGCAAAAAACATAGATGTAAATGAATTAAATTTCAAAATTCAAGAACAAATTACAGGCCAATTGAGGATATATAAATCAGTTGATTCGGCTACTAATCAAGATGATGTAGTCAACTATCCACCGGAATTTTTAAACTCGCTGGATTTGCCAGGATTGCCACCTCACAATCTTCAAATAAAGGTTGGATCGGTGGTTATAATGTTGCGAAACATCAACCAACCGCGTCTTTGCAACGGTACACGGTTAGCGATAAAAAAATTACTAAACAATGTGATAGAAGCAACTATACTCAAAGGAAAGTATAAAGGAGAAGATGTTCTCATACCGCGCATCCCAATGATTCCGACTGATGTGCCATTTTGGTTCAGTTTAAACGACTACAGTTTCCAGTGCGGCTTGCTTTTGCTATGACTATAAACAAGTCCCAGGGGCAATCATGTGTTTGTGGTATTAATCTAGAAAACCCATGTTTCTCACATGGTCAATTGTATGTTGCCTGTTCCCGTGTTGGAAAACCATCAGATTTGTTTATCTATGCGCCAGGTAATCAAACAAAAAACATCGTATACCACAAAGCACTACAATGATAATAATAATAATTATGATTCACATGATTAACAATAAAGCGATTACTTACTTTTAAATCCATAAAATATATGTTTTATTTAATTATTTTTTATTCACAACGCCCTATCACCAGGGTGACGGTTCTGTTCAGGAGAATTTTTTAAAATACGTAGGCACAAAAACTGCCACATTACAAATCTTTTTGACATGACGAAGTCTGTCGGGTCAGCTAGTAGTTACATAGAAGAAATTGATTCATAAGCAGATATAGGGCACCATTTACATAATTAAATCATATTATATTAGCAGGCGGTCTTGCTTTTAGTCCTGCTCGCTTTTCCATTACAATAGACATGACAATGTTGGATCAAAACGTGGTAAATTATGTAGTGGCCTCCTCTTTGGGGTTTGTTACCCTAGCCATAAAGCCCAAACAGTTGATCGCATTTTTGCTTAAGAGGTTTCATAACCTGACCATACCTAATCGTATTATAGAGTGGTCTCCTGTCAGCTCTGCCGTACGTGGCGATGTACTTCCTGAGCTTCGTGTTTAGTTGGACCGCCGATTTCCTCATCAACAGGAACATCTGCACCCTCTCCACTACCAGAAAGATCTTCAATACTATTGGTGAGTTTATTACAACATAATAATTAAAGTACAGTAGAAACTATTTCATTTAAATCTACCTTTTTTTATCTAACTAAGACTTATCTTTCTGGCTTTATTTGAGGATAAATATTTCCTACTCCTCACTAATTCTTTAGATCAATTTCGTTATCGATCGAAAGGAAGTTATGGTTTGTCCCTAAGGCACACTTGCTATCAAAGCCTTTGATTCAAAGGCTTTGGTATTTATAGTTACCACCGTTGATCCTGGCTGCATAGTAGATGCATGATTGGAGGAAATGTGTGGTTGGTAATATTATGACAAGATAATATTATAAAGTAGCTTGAAATAGTTATACCAGGCCTTTGCATCAATTGTGGATGATATTTTATACCGTATTGTCAGAGCGAAGTAATCACTTGTCAAATACTGTAGTGCCTGGGACAAGATTTTAAATGCCATGTATGGTTGCCCAAGCACATACGGCATTCTCGCCACATAGTCGGCCTAGTCCAGAGGAAATAGCGGGTCAATACGTCTGGGACCACCATGTGCGGGTTTCCTCACGATCTTTTCCTTCACCGTACAAGCGTCCGTAGCCGAAGTCCACTTCCCCAATAGTATCCATCTCGAAAATCACGAAGCCTTCTCTCACACGATTGTTAAAACGAGACCATCAGTTGACGATTGGAGAAGAGCTTCCGTGATCTTTAAGCCTGACCGAGTCACATGGGCAATTGACAGTTTCAAGCCTTACAAGACCGGCGGCGAGGATAATATATTTCCGGCCCTCTTACAGCAGGGCAAGGATATTATCCTTCCTCTGCTACTGAAAATATTCAGAGCAAGTTTCGCGTGGGGCTACATCCCATTGGCATGGACAAAGGTAAGGGTGTCCTATATACCCAAGAGTGGGGACAGGGACAAAGCCCTACCAAAATCATACAGACCAATTAGCCTCACCTCTTTCATGCTTAAAACAATGGAGAAGGTGGTCAACCTACACATAAGGGACACCTATCTCACTAAAATGCCGCTGCATGAAAGACAACATGCCTACCAAAAAGGCAAATCTACCGAGACGGCCCTAATGGACTTGGTAGATCGGATTGATAGAGCAATTGAAGATAAAGAGATTGCGTTGTGTGTCTTCCTAGATATTGAAGGCGCATTCGACAACACTTCAACCAGCTCTATCACAAATGGCCTGGCTTCAAAGAATATAGATCCAACTACTAGGAAATGGATCAAAGCCACGCTCGACAACAGAGTAGCCTCATCGACTATCATGGACCTGACACTCAAAATCAGGCTGACACTGCCCACAAGGAGGTGTGCTGTCACCCCTGGAATGGTCCCTGGTAGTGGATGAACTACTAAGGGAACTGAACCTCTTAGGTTACTACGCTCAAGGGTACGCTGACGACCTGGCGATCATGGTGGTGGGAAAATGCGCATCGGTGGTCGCTGGGTTGATGCAGTCAGCACTAAGAGTCGTCGAGGATTGGTGCCAAAGGGTCAAGCTAACAGTAAACGCTGATAAGACGGTCTTGATACCTTTCACCAAAAAGAGGAAGTTGGAGGGACTAAGACCCCCAATACTCTTCGGGAAAACTATTAAGTTTGCGGGTGATGTCAAATATCTAGGAGTAATCCTAGACAAAGGACTCACTTGGAATAAGCACATCGAGTACATTACGAAAAAGGCTAGATGTGCCCTGGGTTCCTGCTGGAAGCTTGTCAGCTCTAAATGGGGTATTCGGCCGAAGGCAATGCTATGGCTATATACAGCCGTAGTGAGACCGATTACCACATATGGCTGCGTAGTGTGGCATAAAAAGGCTGAACAAGTATACTGTAATAAAAGTTTAAACAGCGTACAGAGACTGGCATGTCTTATAATCACGGGTGCACTCTCGTCAACACCCACCGCTTCTCTCGAGGCCCTGATCAACTTAACTCCGCTTCCTCTGCTTGTTCAGATGGAGGCCAGAAAGGTGGCTCTCAGGGCCAGGACGGCGGGTAAGACGAATTGGACCTCCACCCCATTTCGACAGCTGGAACAGTCTCTCAGTGAATCACCTGTCATGGCCATGCCATCAGATGCCATGATCAAGGTGAATAGCTTTTCGAAGCAATATCAGGTTTTTATACCTTCCAGGGAGGACTGGGAAAGAAAAATCCCAATCGATGTCCGCCCTAGCGACATAGTTTGGTTCACGGATGGATCAAGGAAAGACAACCGTGCGGGAGCCGGATTCTACGGGGGCAGGCCACCGAAAGGCAAATACGCCTGTTTGGGGGTGTTTGCGACCGTGTTTCAGGCTGAAGTCTTCGCTATCCTCGGTTGTTCACTGGAAAGCCTGGAGATGGCCCTAGTTAATAAGAACGTGTTTATCTTCTCCGATAGTCAAGCTGCACTTAAAGCACTGACTGCCGTAGAAGTCTCGTCCAAATTAGTTCTGGAATGCATTGAGACGTTAAACATGCTGGGAAGGAACAACAGCATCCGCCTAGTATGGGTCCCGGGCCACAGTAACGTCCCCGGCAACGAAACCGCTGACGAACTGGCTAGGCTTGGGGCCGAGAGTCTCATATATGGCCCAGAACCTGTCTGTGGTATAACTCCCAGTACCACAAAACAAGTGCTCAAGGAATGGGGCCACACACTATGCAGGAAGCAATGGGCTGAGACCCCTGGCCTTGAACACTCCAAGGCACTAATTCCTGGCTTCAACAAGAAACTAGCAGAATTAGTGCTCACCCTGGGTAGGAACCAATTAAGAATCCTTACCAGAAGCCTAACTGGGCACTGCAAGCTCAACAAACACCTAAACAGAATGGGTATTTGTAACATAGCGACTTGCAGATTCTGTGAGGAGGAGGATGAAACACCTATACACCTTCTCCTCGACTGTCCTGCTCTAGTACAGAGCAGGAACAGGCACCTTGGTCACCACGAATACTCATCCACAGAGGAAATTCGTGGCACCAACCCCAACCATATCGTTCAATTTATGAGCAGTATTGGGTTGGGGATGATTCTTTAGTGCGAAGGAGTCACAATAGATCCTCATGGGTCGCAGTGACGCCAGGGCTATAGCGACCTGCCTTCTATAAAAAAAAAAAAAAAAACAAGCGTCCGTATTGTGTACTTAAGATCAGAAAATGTCTCAAAATTTAGTTTGTTATTATTTATAGCAATAATCCGCGAAATAAACTTCCACCTTTAAGTAAATGAGTGAGTGCACGCATAGGCATGCGTACAGCACCTCCCTCCTCCCACACTGCCTATGCGTGCACTCGCATGCAAGTGAACATCAACTACACAAAAGAAAAATAGACAGGACATACCAATAATAATTATACTCGCCGCACGGCGCACACTAATAGTTATTAGTAATTACTATTGAAAAAGAAGTTTGTTGTACGAAGATGCTGCACTTCAAAACGATTTACGATACAAACGATTTATTATACAAACAATAAATAAGCAACATCTACATCAATTTTCAAAACACAGCTAATATTATTACACCTTAATTCGTGATACTTTCAACTATTAACACTTTTGAAAAATAATTTAAAATTACCCTACATTCTTTTCATATTTATTTTATGTGAATTATAAAATCGTTATTGTATGCTGATAACTCGTTTGTACGATTTCTTAGAAATAAATATATTCATATCTCACTTAATAATAATTTAATAATAAGTAATTTAAAGTGAGCGTACCTGGATTTTTCTCCCTCTTCTGAGATGTTATAATTATAAAACTCCATATTAATTGTAATATCTACTTTTATTATACATTATTATACAACTTGTTCACTTTCGGGCAGAGGTTCCTCTTACAGTTGTTCCTCCGTCAAAATTCACACCATACTAAGCTCTTGGGGTATTTATACCCAATTTTTACCCGTCAACCCCACTCCAAATCACGTGATCGTAGAAGGGATTGCACGTTGTCAGTGTGGCCAGTATTAAATATTAAAACTATTATCAAATTTACTCAAAAATAGTTAAGTTATAATAATTTTTAGTATTCTAAAAACAATAAACTAGGTTCTAAATTACATTAATCATAACACAAGAACTTGCAAACACCACCACCACACAAGCAATAATGTTGGGGCAAATCCGTGCAAGGCCCCTCACCACCATGCAGGTTGAAAACCTCGACGCGCGTTTCGCTCCAACACCGGAGCATCCTCAGGATGTGGACTCTACGAACGAGAAAATGTCTCATTGGTACACGCCTCCACCCAGGATCGAAACAGCACCCTCTGAGAGTGCGAACCAAAGGTCTACCCAATAGGCCATGGAGGCTCTTGACATCGTTAATGTAATTTAATATTTTATGTTGTAGCGTTCTGGGGTCCTGCCGCCGCGCTACTGGGTTTGACGTACATCCCGGCCGGCCACCTGGCGATCGCCGTCTCCATACTGACGCTCACAGTCGGTCTGAATGGCGCGCATTATGCTGGATTCTTGGTAAGTGCTGTGAAAATACAGAAGCAGAAAACACCACAAAACAGAAACGTTACAGTTGATCTACACCCAAAAGAAATTAATAAAGATTATATCAATTATTTTAATGATGTTAAGGCAGGCGTTCACGAGCATTCCATAGGTATGGCTCTCGCGCCATTGGCTCGATACTCGATGTCGCGCCGAGCCAAACTCATGGCATTCACGAACACGTCAGCGAGCCGTTCCATTTGGTCATTTTGAGCGTATGCGTCGACAGTACCGGACGTGTTCTAAACGCAAACTAAATTCAAAATGGCGTCATTGGCTCGCGGGTAACACCAAATTTAGACCGACAGTTTTTTCACATTCATGGACGAATTTTGTATCGACAGCGTGCCCAATAGATCGCTGGATTGCTCAGGCCTTTAAAGATAACAATGATTCTTCTATATATACATACATAGTATATTATATTATATAAGATTGACAATGATGACATGACTCCAGATCTCTCACATCGACCTGTCGCCGAACTTCGCCAGTACGCTGATGGGCATCACCAACGGCTTCGGGAACATCTTCTCCATCATGGCGCCGCTCTCCGTCACACTCGTCGTCGCCGATGAGGTAAGATAGAACCTTTCGTCGTATAAGAAGATAGAAAACTCAACACATATAGTTTTGTTTTTAACGAAGGCGTAAACTTAGAGTAACCGATATAGTTTTTAGAGTTTTGCAGATACACTATAATATTATAGAATATAGCTGATTTATAAAATCTTACAGTGCCACTCGTTTGTCACCGAACTATTTCGGCTTGGGGTGGTCGCCATATTGGATTTTTAATGACGTTTCTTAGCTTGTCATGTATTGTCATCAAAACTCAGAGTGCGTGCATCATTCTATTCGCAGATCGGGATATATTTTTTTCATTCTTACAACTTATAAATGAAGCTTGTGACATCATCTTATAAATTTAAATAGTCATACAAGCTCTTTGAAGCTTACTATCGACTTGTATCTCTTACAGCACAGCGCAGAGGAGTGGCGGAAGGTGTTCTTCATCTCGATCGGGTTCTACTTCCTCAGCAACCTCTACTTCATACTGTTCATGTCGGGGCAGGTGCAGGACTGGAACGAACCCAAACCCACTAACTCCTCTATTGGTAGGTGATTTGGACCTTCTTTACTTTGTATTATTGTGTGTAAAAACTAAACAGATTTTGATCAAAGGCTAGATAGTAGTATAACCTCTTTTTAACACGTACTTTTAGCTTCGTCAAAGTACTATCAGAGAAATTGATTCATAGGCAGAAGGTGGATCAACGTAATTTGGTCGCGTAATGTCAAACGCAGCCGACAGATCACGAATATTGTATTGACATAGTCCGACCCACAGACATAGATCAAGATAGATACCGCATGTCTATGTACTTCGTGTGCCATAGCGCGTTCCCAAACGACGAACAATGCTCGTCTTTCGAAAGTCTGTTCTGTCAGCTATCGGAATCGCACGTCAATCGGAATTTTAAAAATGCCTTAATGCCTAAAAGTGCCGTATTGAGCTGTAGAAATTCAAATGGAAACGTTGGCCTTGATAATGGACACGTTTCTTATCATCGGTACGTCACAGTGGTAGGAAAAAAGTGACACGCTCGTTTTCATACAAATGGAGCGACATGCGGTATCTATCTTTATCTATGTAATTATGTGGTCCGATCACATGACGTGAGTCCGTCAACTGCCTGTGAATCAATTTCTTCGATGATAAAATGTACCCGTGAAATATTGTAATAAAATATAGGAAATTACTGCCTAAATAGTCAGTTCGAATGGAGTAAGTATAATTATTAAAGCTGATGAAAGCTCATTGGCGACAGTTATCATCATGTCATTTATAGCCAGGTATTTGCAGTAACAAAATGCATAATCTTGTTTCAGAAAACGGAGTACAAGAAGAAAGTGAAAAGCCGAAAAATCTAGAAAAGAAAGACAGCGTGTCCGACCAGAAATTATGAGAAAACGAAAGAACGATAGTGTAAACTAGTCAACGAATTTCATAGAAATGTATTATATTATAAAGATATTATGGTGGTCCAAAAATTTAAAGGGGCAAAAAATTTAAGGATGCAAAAATTTTAGGTGACAGGATTTTTTGAGCCTTTGGGGCCAAAATTTTCCGGACAAAAATTTAAAATGTTCATAAATAAAAGGTATTAGTAATCACGTAACGGCCAATAATAGCCTCAAACATTCCTTGATCCGCGGCCCAAAAAGAACATTGATTATAGAAGGGACATCAAAGTGACCCAATAAGAAAATTTACCTTTACACAAAAGCCACAGCATAAATGTTATACAGTAGAGTCAATCCACCGTTCCAAACAAAGCTCGTTCAACAAAACGAACGAGACGTCAATAGAATCTATTGTTTTGCTTTTTCAAGTGATCAGAAGATTAGGTATAATATTTATGTATACTTCTATTCTACAAAATTATGCAACATTAATGCAACTTCGTTCCAATGATGTAGTCAAAGTATGAAAATATTTAGACCTATCAAACTACCATTCTTTCTCATGAAATGTTAAACCACATTTATAACAACATTCGTTTTAAGGATATGAGAATATATTTGCTGTTCGATAGGAAACAGACTGTATCGAACTAGGGATGAAACTTTAATGGTACAAAAATTTAAGATTTATTGAGTTACTGAAATCGCTTTAAATATCCCGGTCTAGTTTAAAAATCTACTGCATATTCAATCTTATCTTAAAAAAAGGGGAAAAAATACGCGATGTGATTCCCTAATTCAAATTATATTTTTAATCGTGCTAATGTATGCGTGCACCTAATTCGCGATCTAGTATTCATGAAGCCCCAAGCGGCCACATCCGGCAGCGACAACAATGAAAAAGCTATTGTGTCTCGTTTTGCCACGATTGATGGGTTAAAAATGCTATACTGTATAATATTTATACTGTATAAAAGCCTCTGACTAATGGTCGTTTCATTAAGATTCAATTTTAATTTTATTTTCCAATATTCGATGTCTGATTTATTTCGGTGGACCAAAACACGTGTAAGGTATTTTCTTTTCATTAAAAGTATAAGCCGGGACCGAACTTTCCGGGATTTTCCGATCGGAGAAAAGACCCCAAAAATAGAATTATTCTGGACTACAACAATAACAATACGATAACTTTTTAAATTCTTTACGCCGGGCTGGTTCCCAAACCGGTGGTACTTCAACAAGTAGACTTCTTAAAATTAATATTGTTTACAATTTATTTTTTTATAATATATTAGTAATTTATGTTGCTATTCGATTTATAACATTTAAAAAGATACCGTATTAGCCGAAATTCGAACTCAGAGGTTTCGTATTTTTCCACCCGGAAATTTCGTACAATATAGGTAGAGTTTTCCTAAATTACTTAAAAGGTATTCGAAGTAATTGTCTATCCAAACTATGGTTCAAACCACCAGATGACTAATAAAACTCTATTTTATTTAGATGTAAGAATTTTTTAGCTCGTTTCATAGTTTGGACCAAAGGCGATAAATAAAAGTATTTGTTGCGTAGTACAAACAATAACGTTTTTGAAATAGTTTCGAATTAACTTACTTAAGGAAATAGTGAATTTTTGATACCGCCAAAGAGATGTATTATTTATTATTTATTTTGGCTGTTGTATAGCTGATAGCTATGTAAATAAAATATTGTATTAAGTTTTACCTTTTGTATATTTTAATTTAACCTATCAAGCCCCATAAGAGCACCGGTAATCGCGACAACAATAGAATAACAATAGATTTCCAAGAATCTGTGATCGAAGGACCTTTTTGTACAATTATAAGTTAATCATAATTTCAATACGGTAGTCGGAGAAGAATATACATAGACTTCTTAATTTTATCTGGCAAAATGCGCAATTCTTGTGGAATTTACCTTCATTTTTGTACATTATTGTCAAACACTTAATTATTCTTTAAAATTTATCGACATTTAATGTATGTAAGTGAGACGATAATTTTAATTTTCTCCGGAAGCAAAACTTTTACATTTATTCAAGTAATCCTAGTGACCACAGTTTAACTGTATACAGTAGTGTTAACATCCACTGTAAGGCTACATATTTATGAACGTGGCATAATGCAACAACGTCGACGTATCATACGCAGGGATGTCCTTTAAAGCCACTGAAGCTCAATGTGAATTGAGAGCCCGCAAGCTGCGCGTCAATTTCTGTATCGCGGGAATTCATTTTGAACTAACGATGTGAAATTAACAAATTGATAATTATGTGAATTGATAAAATGGACTTTGTACGGTTGCACCGTACAAAAATAGTGTTATAAGTTTCTCGTGTCTGTCTGTCTATATTTTGTGTTTGTATGTCGGTCCGAGGCATTGTACCAAGAAACAGGCTGGTCGATTTTGATTCGTTTTTTTGTATAAAAGGTAAAAACTGATGTAACATATATAAATATTATTTAATTTTAGAGGGTATTCTTAGCCATAGTTCATCATCAACAGCTCAATGCAGTAACTTTTTGGATTAATTTATAATTATATTCTGAAATAATTCTGATAATATCAGTGTTGTAAAATACAACAGATTGATACAATCTGGTATGTCAATGTCAGAAACTTTGTATGGTGGCCGTTGCACTAAGTATATCTTGTGAATGCTCGATCCACACAATTTAAAATGATACAGTAGGGTAACTCAGCCGCGTCCTTGATATCAAACGCTTGACACACACGAATACATGGACACCATACTGCATTGCTTAAATTGCTACGTCATTCTGGTTTTAACTTAAACATAATATTATTATGTGACTAGACGTTCCGCGAGGCTTTGCCTGCGTAAATTAGATATTTCACAGACAAATTAGACAAAAAATAGCCTATGATCCTTCACGTGGTTTACTTCTTATCTGACCCAAATACCAGAAAAATTGCTCTAGTAGTTCGTGAGATAACCCCTTTCAAATAATTTCCCCCGTTTTTTCCACATTTTCTTCTATTTCTTCGCTCCTATTAGACTTGGCGTCTTAAACTATAGCCTAGCCTTCCTCGACAATTGGGATATCTAACACTGAAATAATTTTTCAAATCGGACCAGTAGTTCCTGAGATAAGCGCGTTCAAATAAGCTCTTTTTTGACGACTTAACGGTATGAAAAAAATATAATGTACTGTTGAGAAAGTCGTCTATACAATGTTGGAATTACTTTTTACCACTTTAATATAAAAAACCCTTTAAAAAACAGAATACTTATAACTGCCCGCTAACTTGGCGATCGTCCTTTTTTACCTGGCATATGAAAGTGAGTGTGAAGAGAGCAGTAGAAAAGATAGTACGGGCTCTTAACCATCAAGTTGGCCTTGTGGGCATAATGTGTGCTTTCTCCCGATTGAGAGCGTTCTAGTGCGATTCTAATATGAAGTCATTCTACTGTTTAGGTTTTCATTGTACCGTGCGTTTAACAGCAAGTGTTGCCTCTTGAATTTAGCATTTTAAGTTTCACGCTTCACAAGTTTTCAATTCATGTATGTCTATCTGTGACCTCTTCATGTTTTAACTGTGTAACCGCTTTTCACAAAGGTACATTTATACTTTAGTCACGACTCACGAGAAACAAAATAATAATAAAATATACTTAAGTACTAAGATGAAAGTTTTTGTTGCAGAAAATTTTAAGCTATTGCATATAGCTCTTATCGCGGACTTTGAGCGCGGCGACCGAGTTAAGATATTGCGTAACGAAAATAACCTAACACCCTCCACTCCAACCGGCACAGCGGTATTTCCAGACTTCGGCATGGTGTTTGTGTGCGTGCGACTAGACGTATGCGAATTATAATTGCTGTTGATAAGAATGCTATGCAATAGCTTTGGCGGGACTGTTCCTGAGTGCCACACGTATTTGTTTTATATTATTTCCGATACACTAGGCATTTTTAATGAACCAAGTTGCAGGCAAGGTATTTTTAAAAAATAATATTATGTTAAAAAAAATCTAAAGATTAGTCTAATATACTTTGTTATGTTACCTATACTGGAGCTATGAAATGCTTAACCACCATGTATGCTATAAAGTTTAGGTTTTACGAAGCACTAGGCCACACTGGATGCCCTAATTCTAGATATTAATACTCTAGTGTACCATGAATTTCAGCTCAAGTAGTACCAGCTGCGCGGAACATCGGTATTAGCATTTATGTTGCGCTCAAATTGTATATTATACTATGACTAGCGACCCGTCCCGGCGTCGCTCGGGTATAAAATATATAGCCACTGAAAAAATGATTAAATGCCTATGATCCTTCACGTGGTCTACTTCTAGCCCTTTCAAATAATTTTCCCCGTTTTTCTACATTTTCCTATATTTCTTTGCTCCTATTAGTATTAGCGTGATAAAATATAGCAGCCTTCCTCAATAAATGGATTATCTAACACTGAAATAATTTTTCAAATTGGACCAGTAGTTCTTGAGATTAGCGCGTTCAAATAAGCCTTTCAAATAATTTCCCCCCGTTTTTTCTCCACATTTTCCTCTGTTTCTTCGCTCCTAAAAGTCACAGCGTGATGTTATGTAGCCTATAACCACTCTAACGTCCGACCTTTGACGGCATTCAACCCAGAACCGCCCGAGGGCGCAGGTAAAAAAAAATGGCCGAGCGCCCAATGCCGTTACCGATTAAAACCCTGTTTTCTAACAAACTACAACTGTAATAGCAAATTAAATAAATAAATAAATAAACGTTTATTCCCCTTTTTTGACCATTACACCACAAGACATAATAGCTAAAAAAAATTGTAAGTAAATAATAACAAAAACAAAAAAAAAACCAAAGAAGTAGAACGTACAAGGTTACCAACAATTTTAACAACTGGTACAGAACAATCCACATAATATACAATTTACAAACAGAGTATCTTAAAAAAAAAAACAACAATAGCATACTTATTTAATATTGGCACAATAAAATTAAGTCAAACAAAGTAAGGCAGGTAGTGCAATGATCAAAAACTGAATTGGCATCCACTCAGGTAATGACCGCAGTTCGCAGTCCCTGATTTTCAGTGGATCCAGACTGTCAGGCGATGACAGACCACACAAGTCACCAGTCCTGTTTTAATAAATATACTTACACAAAAAATCTACATATTATAGGTACATTATGTTATAATAAAATATACTTAAAAAAAAAAATGAATAGTGATGAAAGTGACGTGAAGGGAGGCAAAGTGTGTGCTAACTGCTATAATATAATAATATTTAAATATGATAATAACATAATAATAATAAACTAATAATAATAGTACTATAAACTTAATCACGTGCCCGGGGAAGACGGGAGGCTGCGGGCGGGGGGCAGGATGCACCGGCCACGCTCAGCGCCGTTCCGTGCTCAGCAGGATGGCCTTGCGCTGCATGCTAGTCCCCACACTAGTCCCTTCCTTGTTTATCAATTTTGCGATATAGCAATTATATTGGGCTGATTAAATAAAAGATAAGAACTCGATGTAACTAAGGATATGGGTAAGTGTCAGCTATAAGTACATACTATTATATTATAATAAAGTTACAATAAATATCTTACAATATATAAAATTCTCGTTTAAATATAAAATATTGTCCATACAGTATCGAAATGAATTATTATTACTATTAGTGTAGCTTAATTCTACTATTATGTATGTATTCCGGTTTAGGCAAGATCACATGGCGATGGCCGATGAGCCTGTTCGATTGTCGGTACCAAATTACGTGCGGCTACGAGATGGTAACCGCTGAACTGTAGTAGCCAGTAGGTATGGTCAGCATACGTCTGGCAATGTTGGAGCACCCTGACCCACCGTGCTTCGGCTCAGAAATTGGAGGGTGAGTAGTAATCGCACAATAGTCATTACAAGTAAGATTATTTAAATTAAAATTTTAATTGTATCCATATAAAATATATTATATAGTAAAAAATTAGAATAATAATATTAAAATAATAACTTAGTAGATATTATGTATAGATAGTATTAAGGTTATTAAAAAATAAAAATAATATATATCACATATTGAGCTGTTCCCGTAGCAATAGGCTCTTAAATTTGGTTTTAAAATTTCCAACTTCTTTCAGAGCACGAAGAGAAGGTGGCAATAGGTTGTTCCATATTTTGCTCGCCAGGTACCTAAAGCTACCTCTGAAAGCCGAGGAATGATGAAGTGGAGCTACTAGAAGATAAGAAGACCCTCTTGTGGTAACTGTCAGCTGATTATTGCCAGCCCACTGTAGCTTATCGTACAAGTAGGACGGGGTCTTAAACTTAACCACACCAAACAGTAGCGTAGCCACATGCAGCTGACGGCGAGCTTCCATCTTCAACCATTTTAAATTATTTATATATGGCGTCACATGGGCGCGAGGTGGTATACTGCAGCAGTATCTTGCGCACGCGTTTTGGACCTTTTGAATTAAATGTTTAGAGCGAGCGAGTAAACATGGGCCTATTACTGCGTCTGCGTAATTTAAATTAGATAAAACCAGCGATTCGCACAACATAGCGCGTAAGTCTTCTGAAATAAAGCTTCTTATTCTGTATAAGAGCTTTAACCTATAAAAGCATCGACTTACTATTTTGACGATATGCTTCTCGAACCTAAGTCTTTCATCCATTAGGATTCCGAGGTTACGAGCTTCTGTAACCCTGTCGATGGGAACGTCTCTTATTAAGATTTTAGGCTGGTGTAGGGATACTTTTTGAACTTGAACTTTGGTGCCCACTAGCATGTACTTTGTCTTGGTGGGGTTCAGTACTAGAGCATTGTTATAAGCCCACTCACTGATGCGAGCCAAGTCCTCGTTCAGCCTTTTGATAGCCTCGATTGCGTTCGAAGGCTTAAAAGTAATATACACCTGAATATCATCAGCGTAGATGTGATACCTACAAAATTCGATGCACTTTATTATGTCCGCACAAAAGATGGAAAAAATTAAGGGTCCAATTACCGAGCCCTGTGGCACGCCTCTATTTACACTACAAGTGCGTGAACGCAGTGGCGAGCCCTGACTACTATTTACCTCCACCGCCTGTAAACGGTCCATTTTAGATAAGAGGCGAACCACGCAATGACTCCGTCGTCGAAGCCGTAGTGTTTTAACTTGGCCATAAACAATTTTATATTGATGGTTTCAAATGCCCGCGAGAAATCGAGCAAAACTAAAATCGTGACCTCCCCGTCATCCTGCCCTGTGATGATATTATCCACCACATCAAGCAGCGCAGTTGTCGTGCTATGTCTTTTGCGAAAGCCTGATTGTAACGTAGGTAAAATATTGTTCTCCTCTACAAACTTGCTGGTCTGCCTGTATACAACCCTTTCGATTACCTTTGACAAACACGGCAATATACTAATAGGCCTTAGGTCTCGGAAATCGGAAACAACATCCTTTTTTGGCAAGGGTTTTATAATTGCTAGGCGCCAAAGATACGGAAAGGTGCCAGTGCGGAGAGAGGTGTTGATTATGTAGGTTTTTTTTTTTTTTTTTTTTTTTTATTAAATAAGGGGGCAAACGAGCAGACGGGTCACCTGATGGTAAGCAACTACCGTCGCCCATGGACACTTGCAACATCAGAAGAGCTGCAGGAGCGTTGCCGGCCTTTTAAGAGGGAATACGCTCTTTTCTTGAAGGTTTGCAGGTCGTATAGGTCCGGAAATACTGCTGGTGACAGTTCGTTCCAGAGTTTTACAGTGCGCGGTAGAAAGTTACGCGAGAAACGCACTGTGGAAGACTGCCACTCATCAAGGTGATGAGGATGGTATGTTTTTCGCGTGGGACGATGGCGAAAAGTTGCAGGTGGTATGATTCCGAACAATTCCTCAGAGCACTCCCCGTGATATAACCGATAGAGGATGCAGAGCGAAGCTACATCTCGGCGCAATTCCAAGGGGTCCAAGCTGTTTGAAACACTATGGCAATCAACAATTCGAGCGGCCCTACGTTGGATACGATCCAGAGGGAGCAGTTGGTATTTTGGCGCCCCTGCCCAGAGATGAGAACAGTATTCCATATGAGGCCGAACTTGCGCCTTGTAGAGTTGTAGGCGTTGGTCCGGACTGAAGTACTGTCTCGCTCTGTTAAGAACACCAAGCTTCTTCGAGGCTAATTTGGCCTTACCCTCTAGATGATATCGGAACTGAACTTCGCTCGATATGTTGACGCCAAGTATCTCAATGCTAGGAGAGATGGTTAAAGATGTGCCCTCGAAGCGAGGATATACGACCATTGGTGATTTTTTAGTGGTGAACGCGCAGACTTGTGTCTTGGCGGGGTTGAATTGGACCAAGTTACGTCTACCCCATTCAGAGACCTTCTCCAATGAATTCTCCACCTTAGACACAAGTTTGTTTCGACTCTCAGTGACATTTTGCCGAGAAATATTAGGGGAGCCGGTATAGACAGCATCACCTGTACTTTCATCCGCATAGCAATGAATGCCGCTGGTCTGCAACATGTCATTGATATGCAGTAAGAATAGAGTAGGCGATAGCACACAGCCCTGAGGCACACCAGCATCAACAGACTGAGTTTCCGAGCATTCGCCGTCAACTACGACCTTTATGCTTCTGTCTGCCAAGAAACCAGTGACCCACTTACATAATTTCTCAGGCAGCCCGTATGATGGAAGCTTTGATAGCAGCGCTTTATGCCAAACCCGATCAAAGGCCTTCGCAATGTCCAAACTAACAGCCAATGCCTCTCCCTTCGACTCAATTGCCTGAGCCCAACGATGAGTCAGGTACGCCAAGAGATCACCAGCCGAGCGACCCTTACGGAACCCGTATTGTTTGTCGCTTAGTAATCCCTGGCCGTCCAAGTATCGAAGAAGCTGGCTATTGATAATGGATTCCATTATCTTCGAAAAGAGAGAGGTTATAGCGATTGGCCTGTAGTTGGAAGGATTTGAGCGATCACCTTTTTTGGGGATCGGGTGCACCAAGGCTGTCTTCCAGGAAGCCGGGACGATGCCAGTGGAATAGGAGAGCCGAAAAAGACGCGTCAATACCGGAGCCAACTCTGGAGCACACTTTTTCAACACAATAGGCGGGATCCCGTCAGGCCCACTCGACTTTTGGATATCAAGGGAACGGAGGGCTTTTCGCACTGAGCGCTGATGAAACCGAATATCCGACATGATGCTCGTGCATCGCGGTATGGTCGGCGGTTTCTGCCCCCCGTCATCCAGGGTCGAGTTTGACGCAAAGAGCTTGCCCAGAAGATCGGCTTTGTCTTTTGCGTCCTGGGCCAATGACCCATTTCCTACGTGTAGGGATGGTAGGGTTGGCTTGCAGAAATTTCCTTCAATAGCTTTGGCCAGAGACCAGAATGCACGGGTTCCCGAGGGGAGGCGCTCAAGTCTCTTGCCAATTCTATTGACGTGCTGTTGCTTTGCCCGAGTAATCTCTTTCTTGAGGGACCTAGAAGCAAGGTTGTACTCCTTTTTATATGCGCTGGTATTTAAATCCCGAGCAGACACTGCGTTGGCCCAGGATTGGTAAGCCTCCTGCTTCCGGCGAGAAGCTTTTTTGGGGGATGAACCAAACCAGGGACGAAATCTGCCGCCAGTTGGCACTACAGAGGATGGAATGAAAAGTTCCATCCCCTGCACTACCACATCGGCAACAGAGTTGGCAGTGTTGTCGGGATCATCCGGCGAGAAGCACACGTGCCCCCAAGGATAGGATGCAAAAAACGACCGCATCCCATCCCAGTCTGCTGACTTGTAGTGCCACACACGACGGTATTTGACAGCACGCTGTCTTAACACCGTCGTAAGTGGCACAGAACTTCTGACAAGGCAATGATCCGATGTACCCAGTGGTGCGGTTACGGATATTTGGTAGCCGTCAGGATTTGAAGTCAGCAGGAGGTCCAACAAGGAAGGATTCTGACCATCCACATCTGGGATTCGCGTAGGCGTAGTAACCAGTTGTGTCAAGTCGTTCGCAAGGGCAAAGTTGCAGACAGATCTCCCCGCATGATCAGTTTTACTGGAGTTCAGCCAGTCGGCGTGGTGGGCATTAAAGTCGCCAAGTATTATGATCTCTGCGGATGGGATCTGCCGCTGCACAAAATCTGAAGCAGCTTGCAGGTGCTCGACGAGTCGCTCCGTCTCGGGGTCACCACTATGGGACCTGTATAGGCACGCGTAGACACGAGGGTGGTCGTCGCAATCTATGCGGAGCCATAAGATGGACAGGTCCATGACCTCAAGATTGCTGAGGCGGCGAGAGCTGATATCATCTCTGATGTACACACACACTCCAGCTTTGGGTAGGAAGGAGTGCTCGAGATAATACCCTGGGTGGGAAAGGTATGATGTGTCACTCGGAGATGATATCTGCGTCTCGGTTAAAAAGAGCAAAGCCGGCTTTGCCGTCTCCAGGTGGTAATGGACGGCATTGAGGTTGGAGTGTAATCCCCTGATATTACAAAAGTCCATGTTTAATATCGAGGGGGGTGCCTTAGAGTGTTTGCTCTTGGTCATTACACTTAGGCAGCTAGGAATGCGGCTCACCATAAGAAGCATATCCAAATTTATATTATCAGCCCCGGTCGCCTTAGACTTGATAGATTTAATAATTTTAAGGACATCATCATCACTGACTAAGGTAAACCTGAATGTCGGAGATATTCCAGGGACATGGGAATTAAAGTTGTTGATTGTTGATTGGGATACAGAGTTACTGCCCGGGACGTCTAAGAAATGATCAATAATAGCATTAGGATCCTGAAGGTTTGTAGGTAGTATAAAATCCGATTTGAGACTATGCCCATTTATGTTTTCTTTCAAATGTTTCCACATTTGCCGTGGGCTCTTAATATTTGCGTTAACATAAGTGTTAAAGTAAGCTTTAACACTTATTATTATATTTTAAATTAAAAAATAAGTTTATAAAGCTGATATTATAGGGAATCGACTTATGTAAAAACTAAATTATAACTCATAACGTGAAACAGTACAAAAAATAAATAACGGAAAACCGGCAAACAATGGCGAAGTTTTTTAAGTTATCAATTTTAACTCGCTTAAAAACATATTAAACTACTGTATATAATTATAATTTCTAGATATTCTGAAAGAATAAATTTCCAGGATCATTTTAATATATAACACATAATACAATTAGAAAATAAATACATTTTTACTAACATTTTTACTAACATTTTTATGCCGGCACTCACAGTCGACACACAGAAAAATATGAGCTAGGAGCTTGCAAACAATTTTTATCACAATGTTGGTTCCACCGGATGTACTGTTTTACCTACCAAAAGACGCGTAATCATAAAGGTAATATACCTTTCCGATAGGTATATTAACTTTATGCGCGTAATTTAATAGAGAACCATCTAGCGTAATCCTTGTGAACCTCTTGAACAGTGCCATAGAGAAATTAACGTTGCGAGCGGTGGAGCCCTGCTTCCATAGTCGCCTTACCGGTATACGTCAAAATATAATGGGTAACCTTAGGCACCCGGACTACTGACTGGATAGTAGCCTTCCTCGATAAATGGACTATCAAACACTGAAAGAATTTTTCAAATCGGACCAGTAGTTCTTGAGATTAGCGCGTTTAACAAACAAACAAACTCTTCAGAATTATAATATTAATGCTAAACTAATATAATATTGTATTCTGTGATATTAGTACAGAATATGACGCCCGTACGTCGCGCCAAAGTTTGTTTACCGCACGGCTACCGTACATTTTTCCGGGGTAAAAACTATCCTCTTGTCCTTTCCCGGGACTCAAAATATATTCTCCATATCAGATTTCAGCAAAATTGATTCAGCGGTTTAGGTGTGAAGAGGTTACAGACAGAACATTTTTGCTTTTATAATATTCGTATGGCTAGTCGCATACAGGAATTTTATGAGGTCACTTTATGTTACGAATGTTGAGCTAAATTAATGTGCATTGTGGTTAGCAGAGAAATTTAAATTTAAAAGGAGGAATAGAGAACCCTGAGATAAAAGGACGTAGGATACTTTTATGGCGGAAAAGTGTACGGTTCCTACGCGATAAATAAATTTTCTACTGTACAACAAATAGTGCACTTCCAGTCCACTGTCCAGCATGCAATACAATATTGTTCTAACCTTGTTAGTTACAGCTCAAAAGTTATAAAATTTAATCTCCTCCGTATGATACAGTAGTAAAGTATTGGAGATGCAATTCCGATACAATCCCCCGGAAGCCCCCGGATGAGTTTTCATCCCTCGTTATTAAAAATAACAAGAATAGGAATTGTTTCAATTTGTGCGCTAAACTAACTGACTTCGTACTCTAGTCACGTAGTAAATGCATTTAAGTTCAACATCATCTCTACAAATATTTAGCTAGCCCCGGATTTATAAATGGGCCGTACCTATAGGCCGCAGCCTAGGGACACCATCCATGGGGCAGCGAAAATAAAGTGTATCTATTCCAAAAGGTAGCATCGGACCGACCTACGTCATTTGGTTGAGTTATGTCAATTCAAATTCTTGGGTAGTACCTACTGTATAACACCTCTAAAGAATAACATTTTAAACTTTCGCGTTCCATTATAATTAAAACTTGTTATTCGGGACTTAACGCGACTTATTTCAATAGTAGTGCTACTACTAAAGGAAGATGGTACATTGTCCCACACTGTGTACAGAAAACCTACACACACTGACAGATATCTACACGCATCCTCTCACCATCATCCTCGGGATCTTCAATCTGTTATATCATCATTAACAAACAGAGCTCATAACCTTTGTGACCCTGAACATTTACCCAGGGAGCTAACACATGTTCAGGAGGTACTTAGACGGAATGGATATAGCATGTCGAGGGGATTAAGAAGGCGGAAGGAGAGAACGAGGTATCCGGAGGTGAGCCGTCAAGCAGCATTTTTACCATACGTCAAAGGCGTAACGGACAAAATTGGAACAGAACTGAGAAAATACTCCATTAAGACTGTGTATACTCCGTTACGTAAAATATCACAAGTACTGCGGTCACCAAAGGATTCCTTACCTTTCCAAACTCCTGGGGTTTATAAAATAGATTGTAGCTGTGGTAGTTCGCACATTGGCCAAACGAAACGGACTATTGGCGAAAGAGTGAAAGAACACATAGCCGCAGTGAAAAATCGCCAGACAAATAAATCCGCGGTAGCAGAACATCTGCTTGATATGGGGACTAATCACTGGATGGAACTACACGACCCCAAAATCCTCTCTACGGATCGTCATTACCACACGAGAGTAATACGTGAAGCTATTGAAATTAAAAAGTACAAGAATTTCAATCGTGAGGACGGATTTAAATTGTCTCCAGCCTGGAATCCAGTGATTAATAAGTGCAAACCGCGTGTGTCACCTTTATCAATAAATGTAAACCCGGATACAGTTAGTGTTGTGTGTCGCACTGAACCTGCTGAGTGTAAATATACTGGAACACAAATGTTAGACAACTCGAGGGTAGTCGAAGATCAGACGGCCCGGTGCAAACGAAGTCGTCGCGCTCCTGCAGTCCCCTCGTGACCACGGCCGTTGCAAAACGGCCGAAACGTCGAGAAAAAGTATGTACTCATAGTAGCACTACTATTGAAATAAGTCGCGTTAAGTCCCGAATAACAAGTTTTAACCTCTAAAGAAGTTTTTACTCTAAAATTATCGCGTCTACAACGAACGGGTTAAGGCTTCAGTGGTTGTTCAAGAGGTAGCTAGAACCTTACAACTTCATTTTCTCAAAGGATGGAGGAAGGCATGGGTTTTTATTCAAGTCATGTTATTTTTAAAGTAAAAGACACCTGCGCCATTGATTCGGTTAAGCAGGTAGTTCCGAAAATTGTGAAATCGAATCCCCAAATTATTTTTTTTAAAATAGAACCCACGCAAAAGTCCTGCTTTTATCATAATATTATACTGATTTTGCTATTTGTATGCGAGAGAAATGTGTTCAAAACATTGTGTAACACAAAGTTTCTATAGGTTTCTTCTTAAATTTTTTACAGATTTCGTCAAAAAGTGTCTAGCTGCAAATCATAAGAAACTCCCACAGCGGTTTCGGTGACGGTGGCCGGTTTTACCTGGTTTCTGGCTTTCTGGCTAGTTTCAATAGGCTGGCACTCGCTCGACTTGTCGCACACGCAGCGCACTGCGCACATAGTACCCGGTCCGCGCCCGCGCCCGCGCCGCCGCCGCGCCGGCGCCGCTCGCTTGACAGCCCTCAGGCCTGGCAGATATGCGAGACCGCAGACAGTTATTGTACTATGTGTGCACAGCACACAAGAGCAAAATCTACTCCTTTTTTTCATAACTCAGTGGGACGAACGACCGACACGACTGGCGAGATATCATAAGGCGCAGGACCGACTTTTCACGTGCCCATCCGACACATGGATGATTTTACTCTTCAGACAATCTGGTTATCAGCCTACATTGTTCTTACCAAACATGGAAATAACTTGATTCCAACGTAGGAACCCACGACCTCCGAGTCAAGAGCCATGCTCTAAACCACTGGATCACGGAGGCCTTAAATAAACGTAGAGCGAAGTATCAGTAGGCTTTTTCTCTACTTACTTCTTACGATTTTGTTACGGAACCCTAAAAATAGCAACTCGCGGATCACACGCGCCCGCACGCGGCCAATTGGAAATTTTACGAGGTTTGATTCTTTGAATACGGCGTGGAATGAGTTTTCTTACATTAATTACATAACAAAATTCAACCTTTTTAAGATCAAATAATAATTTAGACGTACGTTATGGCAAATTAGGTTAATTACTGTATTGCGGCTTCCCTACATTCCAAAGCTGTTACAGACGTGTAAAGACTAAAGTGGCATATTATTCATCTACTTTCTAAACACATGAAATAAAAATAGCTTCGCAATCATGATGATATTCATGTTTATCAATAGCCGAGCATGGTGACTGGAAGTGGAGAGCAAGGTTTATGTATTCCACATAAAAGCTCTGCTAGAACTTACTACCGCACTCAGAGACGAAAATTGAAAGTAACAGTAATAAATGAAGATTTTGGCATATTTAAAGCCCCATGATACATTATCTGAAAGCTCTGTCTTTGATTGCGGCTGTTGGAGGTAAAAATCTGCAAACGATCTTTAACCGTTGTCGGAAAAGCTGAGCATTTTAACCGTGCTGTAGTCAATAAGGAACAATATATCGGATTCGCGCAAGCCAATCGCGAAGATTCGACAAGCCAATAGATGAAGCTTCAATACTACAATAAAAATACAGTAGTGTGACTCGTCTTTGTTATAATTTTAACAAAAAAAAATGACTTTGAAATAGTATTTCCTTAATATGAGACCTTCGATATTTCCTCTTTCTAGCAAAAAAGGAATCATCAAAATCGGTTCATAAACGACGAAGTTATAAATATTAAACAAACAAAAAACTTTTATACTATTGAATCGAGAAACATCCCCTTTTTTTGAAGTCGATTAAAAATAGCAGTTACGAATTTATGCAACACAGACAAGTATAATAACAAGTGTGTATTGAGAGCAGAACAACACAGGGGTGTGTTGGACTTGTCTGGGCTGTTCTGCTTTTTATCTGCGCCTCATTCGAGCGCGAGCGGTCTCTACAAAACCTGCTGGAACTAAGGTGGTGCGGTCGACCTGCTAGTTTGTCACGACAGAGTACTTTATTTTGTCATTCATACGCATTGAGATGTACATACGACTCTTTTTATTCGTACGTTCTCTATTATTATGAATGGTCTACTGTATTTTACACTGTGTCAATACAGACAATCTTGTTTGGCTCGCCCGCTGGGATCGCGTTTACATCCACGATACTGTTCCAGCTCTACAGCACAGATAGGAGAATTCCGTTACTATGATCTTCTATACTTTGTTTTATTTGTATTACATTGATGTTGCTAGCTTAATATCACGTACGTAGAAGCCAGTCGGCCCAACCGCCAACGGGACTCGTAAAGGTGCCTTAAACGGCCCATTCACTATCCTGCACTGCAGTCCGCCGTACAGGCCTGCAACACCATTCACTATCCTGCATAAGCCGGCGGACTGCACGGCGGCTTAATAAATATGCAGGATAGTGAATGGTGTTGCAGGCTTGCACGGCGGACTGCAGTGCAGGATAGTGAATGGGCCTTTTTAGACCTGTATTTTTGAAATTCTAAATAACAGGGTCATAAGATATAAGTATAACAAACAAATAAAACAATAATACTCATATTATGTACTTCATATTTTATTTTAAGAACTTTTACAAGTAGGCAATCCGTAAATTCACTGGCTGATGAAAATTGAAATTGCGTATTCTTAAACTATAACGAAATAAATAAAATAAAATGAGTTATTCGTTGATTGTCACTTACTTAATTAATATTGAATACCTATAGGGACGGCATTATCGTTTAAACGATAAAGTCCTTTTTTGTATAGATTAAAAAAAAAAAAAAAAAAAAAAAAAAATTAATAGCAACTAAGACAGGCTACCAACTACGAAAGAGATTTATACGATCTCCAATATCAATATGGTAAATTTTCCACCCTCTTGGCTCGCCTGCATAACATTATGCATTTCACACATAAAATTTGATAAATGCAACGGTAGAAGTTGATTTTGGGTAAAACTTATTTTGTCTAGCTTTTATATTGTACAAGATAACGAGTTTTTTAACAAGCAAGGTAGAGATGGTCTTCAACTTTAATTACATTATACTACATATTATTATAATCAAAGGTCTTCAAGTCAACGTCCATATTATCCGTAGACACAAAGTACCAAATTCATACTGCAATACTAATTATAATAAATATTATGAATATAGGTATACATGTTTGTGTTATTTACTTTAAGTTTGTAGACTGTATTATATAAGCTAAGACATAAAATAAAATATAAATATTAGGACTTTTTCACGCCTAAAACGTTAAACAGAAATTCATAAAAATTTTACAAATACCTTGAGTACTGAGGTCTGGGAAAGAACATTAAACATAGTTTTTGTGGTGGAAAAATTCATGTCACGACATCGCGAACAACGTCTTATAGTCACTTAATAATATTTTTTGTCCTATTTCCAGCCTCTAGGTAGGCAGACCGCAGAGTACTTTTTTACCCAGCGTCCTAGTATTATAGTACTCTGTGGTCCTACTTTGCCTGCAACATAAGATATACAATTTCTCTGAGCTCGGGCCGAAGCGGATAATATTTTAAAGTCACTGTACTAGTCATACCTAAAATATCTTCCGAATATATTTTCCGTGACTAGAAATTTGTATGTCGACTTCGAAAATATAACTCCAAAGCGACAGAGTCCACTCGAGAGACACTCCAAAGAAATGAATCGGTCAGTTTTGGGATAGATTTTACAACATTTGAGGCAGGACTCAGGACGAGTGCATTCGACATAATTTAAATTTAATGGTGAGATTGACAGAAAATGTGCAGTATTTATGTTAAAAGAATAGATAACATTAAGGGCGTTCCCTACGGAGATTCAGTAATTTACCGTATTTATAGAGCCTTATAAACTCATAATTTGAAAGCTACAAAGCTAAGTAATAGTAAAAATACAGCAGTAATCTTCAGTATATCAACGTTCGTTCTATTTTTGTTTAGCTTTTCAAAATTCAAGCATACATTTAGCATCTCCTTAGTATTAACAAAATACTTTTATTTGAAACACACGCCAATAGATCGACAATATCATAAACTACGAGTACATATTATTGCACGTTTTAATTTTTTTTAGGTCAATTCTGAACAAAGATAAGTAAAAAAATAGGGTTTTGGAGCGATCTCGGCAACATGGCAAATGTATGGCCAAGGTCGTTTGCTCGGGGGACGGCCTTAATACGCAAATGTCGGCACTATTAATACATGATAATATTATAATTATTAAGTATACTTAAAAATCCGCTATATTGACAGAAACGTATTCCAACGGCGAACAAAAATTGTTTACTGTAGTCTGTATGTGTTGGTGCTACTGCCTAGCGTGATAACTTTGCAATAATATATTATCCTACTATACCGTACTCGGCGAAACATGGCAGTAGCGGTCATTGCCTCCTTGTCAAAAAGTTGTCATTTTCTATGTATATAAACCGCGATTTACAACATCTGACACTTCATTGTCAATCGCGGTTTAAAACTAGCTGTTGCCCGCGACTTCGTCCGCGTTAACATAGATCGATAGTTTTCCCCTTTTTGTGGTTATTTCTACAAAGGTTAAAATGGGACCCTAGTCAATAACTAACGTGACCATACGTCCCGCTTTGGGCGGGACAGTCCCGCTTTCAGGCAGTCTGTCCCGCTGTCCCCCGCGAGGTCGAAATTGTCCCGCTTTTGCGAACAGAACAAACGACAATGATAATAATTATTGAAAAGTTTTGTTATGTTTGAAATGCCTGTGCAATGCCTGGAAGTAAGTACCTAAGTAATACAACAAACGTGATAGTTCTGCCATATTTTGCTCGATATCAATAACTAGACGTTCCGCGCGGCTTCAAAAATATAAATTTTTCCGGGATCTAAACTATCCTATGTCCTTTCTCGGGACTCAAAGAATCTCCATGCCAAATTTCAGCAAAATCGGTGCAGCGGTTCGAGCGTGAAGCGGTAACAGACAGACAGACAGACAGACAGACAGACAGACGGACAGACAGACAGACGGACAGACAGACAGACAGACACACTTTCGCATTTATAATATTAGTATGGATTCGAAATGCGGCGACTGCGGTGCGTGCGGTGCAGCCAAATCTGCGTTCACCTTAAACCCAAGAAATAACGGACTTTCATTGAAACTTTCTACCCTAATTTCAACCCCAATGGGGTGTAAGAAAAAGGGGGTAGAATTACCAAAAACGCTTAAACACGTATCCAATCATTTTTAATCAGTAGCCCAAACATAAAATTTCATGTTTCTAACTCAAGAAATAACGGACTTTTATTCAAACTTTCAACCACAATATCACCCCCTTGGGGGTAGAATTTCCAAAAACGCTTAAATACATATCCATTCATTTTAAATCAATAACCCAAATATAAATTTTCATGTTTCTAACTCAAGAAATGACGGTCTTTCATTCAAACTTTCAACCCCTATTTCACCCCCTTCGGGGTAAAATTTTCAAAATTCCTTCCTTAGTGGGTGTCTACATAATAAAACAACCCTACTCACCAAATTTCGTGGCTGTAACCTTAACAGTTTTTGCTCAGCGATGATGAATCAGTCAGTCAGTCAGTCAGTCAGGACATGTAATTTTATAAGTATATAAATGACAAGTTTTTGACTGGGAGTCAATGATTGCTACCGCCATGTTTCGCCGAGTACAGTAAGTATTAGATACCATGTACATACCATGTACATACCAAGGACTGTACCTTAAACCGGAAATAACAGTAAGTATCCTACCTGTCTTTTCCCAGGTATCCCTATTCCAAATTTCAGCAAAGTTGGTTCAGTGGTTTGGGCGTGAAGAAGTAACAGACAGACACAGTTTCGCATTTATAATATTTGTATGGACTATGGATGTATGGGTCTGAGAGTGGCCGGTAATATAAAATATTACTTATATGTATTCTGAAAATAGTATGTTACAGAATACTAAAGTATAAAAGACACATATTGTCTTCACACAAGACAAAGAGGTATTTGACCTGTAATTTAAAATTAAAAGGGTCAGAAATAACACAAAGAACATAATGTAACCTAAATAGTAAATATTCCTTTACCCTTTCAGCCCTAGACCTCGCGGGATCCTTTAAAAGACCGCAGGCCACTTTTATGCTGCCAAGTTTAGGAATTTTGTATTTTAGGACTGTGAATTATGTTTGGCATACCACAAGCGAGTAAGTCTTAAAATATTAAGTGTATCATATTTTAAATAATAGCAATATTTTTGTCTAAAATCCTAACGGTACCTATCATCAAAATCAAAATATTTATTTCAAAGTTAACACTTAGAACGTCTACATGAGGCCTGCCACACCACACCAACAGGACGAAAAGAATAATAACAATTATTAGTTAATGGAATCAGGCGTTACTTTGCGGAAATCCATAGCTTAAAATTTAGTTTGTTATTATTTTTAGAAATATAGATAGAAATATAATTAGAAATATTTCTTTAAATATATATTTAAAGAAATATTTCGCGGAATATTGCTAAAAATAATAACAAACTAAATTTTTTATAACAATTATTATTATTAGTAGATTTTTATTGCAATTAGATAAATGGTGTATCTTATTACCCACCTAACTACAAGGTGCAACAAAACTTTTTTTTTGATGCGCAGGGGAAACCCATCATGGGTGCCCCGGGCTGGGTACGTGCCTCAGTTAAAGCTGAAGCACCCCGGGGGTATGTGAGACTCCTACTCACTAAAACCATCTGCGGACTGCGGTTGCCTTCAGCCGTATACGGAGGGATATCTGGTTCTCTCTACCACAGGACTCCCTCCACGACCGGCCGGTCTACCTCAGAAGGGACCGGACTTCCACCAAATTAGGGAACACTTTGGCAAGCTAAAGCGTTCCCCTCGACGCCGGGACTAGCTAAGCCGGGCAAGTACCCATCCTGAATCCCGGAGCCCCAAGATATAGCACTTTAGGGTGTGTAGGGGTCCCCTATGTCTTTAGTTTTTTTTTTTTTTTTTTTAATTTTGTTACATTGTAGGTAGCAAACGTAAAGCGATGTAAAATTTCGCGAATGAATGCGAAAATGAAAAAGCGATGTCGATTAATTTTTTTAATACAAATACAGAAAGTAACCTATTAATATTTCGATTATATTTTATTAAATAACATTTAACGTATAACATTTATTTTAAATTTACATAAATTACTTATTAATATTATTAAAAATACAGTTTTGTTAAAAATATAAAAAATGCTAATCAGCGCCATCTCTGCTAAACGCTTTGAACTACGTTGCCCATATATTTGTAATTTCATTTCAGCGCCATCTGTGCTCTACACTTCAAACTACGTTGTCTTCAGCGTGCAGAGCCTTCAAGTTGCTTGTTTTGCAGTAGTTTCAATAGAGATCAAAAGATAGAACTTTTACGAACTAAGAATTTAGAAATTAACATTTAAAAAGTATTTTTGGTGATCACTGTTCTAATAATAATTATTTTTATTATAAAAATATAGTTTTATAGTTTATATAGTTTTTATCTGAATATAAAAAAAATATTTTATTTAACCGGCAACACCAAAAAAAAAACTCATTACAAAATGACGGTTGCTCGTAAATTTTTCATTATTTTCCATCAGTTTCTTGAAATAAAAAGTGCCTTTACGTGTTTACTTTACATTCTTGCATACTTTCTAGGAATTGCAATGTAATATTAAAATTATTTAGCAAATTACGAGTTGAAGAAATACTTAAGGTAAGTTTTTAAATTCAATACTTAAAATAATTTTTTTACTTATGTAAAAGTATTTTCAACGAATATCCTTCGTAGCAACTTCGTAGCATCAATCTGTATAGGTACAGTATGAACTGCATACAATGTTTGTCTACAGAATGTACTTAATTTGTTCTCGAGATGAAGTTTTTAATATTAAATTTACTGTATGGAGTCCCAGATGTTTTCTTCATTTTCAATTTTGTTGCAAGATATTATTTATTTGTTGAAAGTATTGAAGGAACAAAGTTTACCTTTACTTTAAAAACTACCGTCATTCTTTGGCTTTGCTTTGAGTTAGTTAAGTTGAGAATAAGCTGAGAATTGAGAGTGTCGAAACACACTAAGCTGAATTAGGGTCTACGCAGACGGACTGCATTTCAACTGCAATCCAACTGCAAATAATTGCAGTTGGATTGCAGTTTGAATGCAGTTGATACGACTGCAATACAACGTCAATAGAACTGCAAGCCAAACGCGCAGTCAGATTGCAGTTCAGTTGCAGTCGGCGTGCAGTCGTAAACTGTTTTGTTTGCAGTTCTATTGCAGTCGTATTGCAGTCGTGTCAACTGCATTCAAACTGCAATCCAACTGCAATTTGCAGTTGGATTGCAGTTGAAATGCAGTCTGTCTGTGTAGACTCTTAGGACCGGGACACAAAAATACGGCACGACGTCGTGACGTGTTTCTGTGTCCCGGCTCTTACGCCGGCGTAAATTCTGCCGCGTTTACGCTGCGTTTCAAACACATACAAAATACGGGCGGAACGCGACGGGTGACACACTATTCCGTCGCGTTCCGTCCGTATATTATATGAAATTTTGAAACGCGGCGTAAACGCGTCGGAATTTACGCCGGCCTAATTCAGCCTAGTATGTTTAGACACGCCTTATTGTACTAACAATCAGCACGTAAGCGTGTTTACACACGCGCCGCAGCAGCAGCGGCACCGCCACCGCGGCACCGCCGCTGCATACTTTTCCCGCGGCCCTTTTCACACGGCGCGGCGCCACCGTGGCCGCGGCGGCGATTCTTTACCGCGGCGGCGAAATAAGCTGCCGCTGCGGCGCCGTATGTTACACGCCTTATAACTTATAAGTAAGTAGGTAAATATTGTAGTTTTTAAAAAAGTGCGTTAGCAAAAACTGGAGTTGGGTGGGTTTTAGGGAAAAGGACTCGATAGCGACATTTCAAGTGTGCGTAAGACATGCAAACATAATGCCGAACCGCAGCGAAGCGGGTCGCATTTTCGTGAAAATATAGCTGCCTTGCGGCTATCGTCATGGTATCTAATAATAATATGAATATGCGATACAATACAATCAAGCATTCTTCTCTTTGATGTCACAAAGGATTCCAATATTCCAATAATCTATACATATATAATTATATATATTAAATATATAATAAAACTGTAGAAATGAAAATTCTGTACTTACATTAAAGATATTCAAAAAATAATAAGCGGGGGGTGTTACTACATTGCTATAGAAGCCAAAACTGTGGTTAGTTTATTTGTCTGTCTGTCTGTCTGTCTGTCTGTCTGTCTGACATCTTAAAAAAATATCCGCCACCCCTCTAAGGGGACCAAATAGGGGGTCAGATTTTGTATCAAACTTTTTTCTATAATGGACTTACTTCATAATATTATTAGCTGTGTTTTTCAACCTAACATCTGGTGTATAAATTTTTTCCCCTACCCCTATTAGGGGACAAAAGAGGGGGTAAGATTTTGTATCAACTGATGAAGTAGAAATACTTTAAATGGCAAAGCAACGTTTGCCGGGACAGCTAGTGCATAATATAAACTTACCTTTTCAGATACTAACACAAAATGCAATATGAAGATAGAACAAACATGTGCTGGGAGCAACGACGAGAACAAAGGCTGGACATACAACCTACTGCAATAGTAAAACAAGGTAATAAGTTAATAACTCTATTAAGTAATAAATTAACTAATAAGTAATAACTAATAATATTATGTTGTACATGTTTGTAACATTTTATCATTAATAATTATTATACATGCGTTTTGGCTGTTCTGGCGCGCGGACAAACGGATCAAGATAGCTTGCTATATAATATTATTATTATCTGTGGATCAAGACGAAATCCAAAGTAAACAGCAGCTGTATAATATATTAGGGCTCCCGCATACGGGCCACCGGCCACAACCACAAAACGCCGCTACCGACATATTTCCTGTAGTTTACATTTTATATGTTATTATGAACTCGCCGCACACGGTTCACGCCGCCGGTGACTGCTACTTTAGTGCCTTTTCTTGCTTGTGCTTGTGGCGGCGTTTGTGGCTGTCGCGTGTTAGCGGCGATTGGCGACACCACTTTCTTGTCGCTCGAGTGTACACTCTTAAATATAATATCTTGCAGTACTTTAGACACAGTTAAATAGTCAATTATTGTCCATTGATATACCTACTTTTAACTTTGACGACCTCTGTGGTCGGTTGTGCGTGTGGCGGCTCAGCCGGGGGTCGCGGGTTCGAATCCCGCCGACGGGACGGAACAAAAAAGTTTTCAGTGTTCCCGGGTCATGGATGTGTATGAAATATAATATTATGTATGATATTATAGTAAAAATCTTAAAAAATAATATTAATCCTTCGATCGAGGATTCTTGAAATTCTATTGTATTCTATTGTTGTCGCGAATCGCGATCACCGGTGCTCTTAGAGCGCCTTCACTAGAACAAACCTACGCAGTACGCAAGCAGTGCGACAACAGCGCTGCAGCCGCGCGACTTCTATACAAAAGAGCGTCGCGCGGCTGCCGCGCGGCTCGTTTTAGTATAGAAGTCGCGCTGCTGCCGCGCGACTGCCGCGCTACTCGCGACTTAATGTGAAGGCAGCCTTATGGGGCTTGAAGGATTAAAGTATAAAAGTATTAAGTAAGTATAATATTATTATTTCCGTGGTCTAGTACCTGTAACGCAAGTCCTTGAGGTGAACGTGGCCAGACTAAGGTGGTGTGAAGCGTCCATTTTTTTTTTGGTCTGAGGTCCCACTGCAAAGCAACGCTTATTATCGACTGCAATAGCCTTAAATGTATGATTTTGTGAACTTTCTCTGCCATGTCTGCATCTATTTGGTAAATGGAGAGTCTAATATTACACGGGTCACGCAACCATCCGTTCCAAGGGATTGGTAAATTAATCTGGGAGAAGATTTATTTCATGGCCGAAGTTGCTTGTTGCTTTGGCAAATTTTTCTTTGGAAACTAAATGTTGCCCGCAACTTTTTTGAGCCGAAATGCGTCCGAGAACTTTAGTGGTAACTTTCCTAGTTTTTTCTCGGGACTCGGTCTCTAATGCTTAATTTCATTAAAATCAGTTCAGTAGTTTAAGCGTAAAAAAATATTAAATTGACGTTAAGTTTACGCGAATAAATAAGTCTGAAGTTGTTCTTGAATTATTTTTTCCTCCATCCTTACTAATATTATAAAGTATGCGAAAAAATGTTTGTCTGTCTGTTATCTCTTCACGCCCGAACGGTTGGGCATTAAAATAGGGTATTTTAAGAATATAAATTAAATAATTTTGAAATCCATTGGCTAGTTTTTTCTCAATAAATTTTTAAAGTTTCGCTCTGACGTCATCATCGGCGGCCAATTGACCTCTGCAGTATGTTTTTTTTCCTTTCAATCTTATTTATAATGGCTGGTTCGTCAAATGCAAGTTATCATTATGTGAAAACTGATACAAGAAGCTTACCAAAAGTTCGAAACGTAATGTTGGTCGAATTTATTGCTAATTTAACGCCATTGAAGGTCAAACTAAGGTTAAACATATTTGTTCAAAAATATAAGTAACTAATGGGTATTTTTTTCGTTTATATACAGAAAAGCGATCACTGACCTTATTCCTCGAAATGTTTTTGTAATGAGCAAAATTAAAAAAAAAATGGATAATCCCCATTTTGCTGAGATTTGGTATGGAGATACTTTGAGTCCCGAGAAAGGAAATAGAATACTTTTATTCCGAAAAATTTTTGGGACAACGGAGTTGCGGGCATCATATAGTAGGGATATTTTTTTTTTATGCAATAAGGGGGCAAACGAGCAGACGGGTCACCTGATGGAAAGCAACTTCCGTCGCCCATGGACACTCGCAGCATCAGAAGAGCTGCAGGTGCGTTGCCGGCCTTTTAAGGGGTAATAGGGGTTTCACGCCGGTTTTCTGTGAGGACGTGGCATTTCTCCGGTCGAGCCGACCCATTCGTGCCAAAGCATGGCTCTTCCACGTCTATAGATTAGTCCCGTCATTCCCGTGGAAACATTTCAATATTTGATTAGAGTCTGAAATGAAATAATATGTTTTTACAGTGACTTGCGATGAGATGGGAACTCCACAAGGTCGTCATTCCCCTGCCACCAACATCGTCTGTGTACCACCGACTATCATGTTTGTGAACTTTGAAATCGGGAAGTCGTACACGGTGAGTTTCATTTTAATCCTTTGATCGGGGATTCTCGGAAATGCTATTGTATTCTATTGTTGTCGCGATCACCGGTGCTTGAAGGATTAATAGCGAGTACAATAATTCTCAAGGCCTGAATATCAGCCAATGTCTTTATTATGCAACATGTGGTTCTTCTTGTGTGCCCGTCACAGACTTAGCTATAATATATAATATTGATATTTTTATAGCTTTTTATTATTACTATATATTTTCTATACTAAATCCACATGTCACAGTAATATATATTAAGTATAGCTGAGTGTGCGGTCACGCAAAAATTAGTACAGAAAATATATAATAGGTAATATGCCTAGCTATAAAGTATTAATATTTTTTTTTATGTTAGCGTAGAAGAAGTACCAAGCATCTATCCTACTTATTATTTTCGCGTTTATAAAAGTTGTAGGATATTAATTTTCTCCTTGTCACCGTAGTTGTCACCCCATGTAAAATCGTATTTTCCTAAATTAAGTTTTCAATAAGTAGACTACTTACTAAAAAAATATTTTATTCAGAAATAGACCTTTTTCGTTTTAATATTATAAACACTCTAATATTTACAATCCACAATTATTTACAGCAACGCCTACGCATCATCAACAAGTCACCCTCCGAACTTCGCATCTCCATCAAGCCTCCATCCTCCAACCTGCTCCAAGTGGAGTTGTGTTCCAAGCTAGTCATCCTGGCTGGCGGTGATGCTACCGTGAGGATTCACTTCCGGCCCAGGACTCCATTGAAGATGGAAGATCAGGTGGTGATAAGGACTGAAAGACAGGATCTGAAGATACCAATATGGTGTTATATTGAGCATCCAGTTTTAAACGGTAATATCTCAAAGTGTACATAAAAGTTCGCTTATATTAACTTGTCTTTCGCTCTGTCATAAATATATAGCTAAATTGCTTTCATTGCAAGGGATCCATTAACAAGCGTTCTTACTGCATGACCGTGATAAGTTTAACTAAAATTACTAATTATCTATACTAATATTATAGATGCGAAAGTATCTCTGTCTGTCTGTCTCGCTTTCACGCCAAAACTACTGAATCGATTGTAATGAAATTTTGTACACAGATAGTCTAAAGCCTGAGAAAGGACATAGGCTACTTTTTAACCGGAAAAAGGGGTTGTAAGGGGATGAAAACGCGTAAATTTAGTCAAATTAAATTCATAATAGATGGCGCCGTTCGTCTCCTACATCGCGTTATCGCTTGCTCATGCATCTTTCTATAAGAGGTGGTACCATTTTGATGTATGTTTTTCAATTCTTTCGATTTTTTTACACGTCGATAATGATTAATGAATAACTCAATACTTTATCTACGCAGTGATGAGTGACGAAACCTTAAACCTACCAATGCTAAATAGTTTATGGGTAAAGCTACAGTTGTGTAATGGGGGACTAAATAAGCTTTAGGTTTAATTTTAAAAAATGAAATATTATGTGCGCACTGATTTTGATTTGATTTAAGGGGTACCACGGTTTTAAAAAGCTTTTAAATGTGACACCAATTTTGTTTGCACCGCGCGCTATAAACTGAAGTCTACGCGGAGGAAGTCACGGGCAACAGCTAGTTATAATATATTTATTATTATGTGCTTGTTATGTTAGACCATTAAACGCACTTGCTTCTCCTTTAGAAACGTCAATGTTCGTGCATCTACTTATTTATACTACAATGTATATTAAAGTTTCTTTTGCATTGAGAGCTCCCACACAATGGGCATTGTCCAAAAAAAATCACATGTACTTTTTATATTTTTTTTCGTTAAAATAGGGTATTTTAAGAATATAAATTAAATGATTTTGAAATCCATTGGCTAGTTTTTTCTCAATAAATTTTTAAAGTTTCGCTCTGACGTCATCATCGGCGCCCAATTGACCTCTGTAGTATGTTTTTTTTCCTTTCAATCTTATTTATAATGGCTGGTTCGTCTAATGCAAGTTATCATTATGTGAAAGCTGATACGAGAAACTTACCAAAAGTTCGAAACTTAATGTTGATCGAATTTTTTGCTAATTTAACGCCATTGAAGGTGAAACTAAGGTTAAACATATTTGTTCAAAAATATAAGTAACTAATGGATATTTTTTTCGTTTATATACAGAAAAACGATCACTGACCTTATTCCTCGAAAGGTTTTTGTAATGAGCAAAATTAAAAAAAAATGGACAATCCCCATTGCAAATTCGCATCGCATTTACAAACTTTATAATAAAAATGACATTATGATGCGATATGCGATGCAAATTCTCAGTTTTGTGTGGGAGCCATAAATCATCATAATATTTTCTTTATTTTTCAGTCATTGTAAATGACAGTATTGCTAGATGCGAGAACAATACGATTTATATCGGAGCTACCCTCGTTGGCAACACTCTGCGAGTCCCCATCACCTTCCACTCTGATAGCCATGCTAAGTTCATCATCATCTCGGATAAAGGCTGGTCTGACTTCACCACTGATAATAGCTTGAATAACGAAATATTACAGACCGAGGTAATGTAAATTTGAATACATATTATTATGAATACTCAAATTAATAATATTGTTTTTTCTAATTGATGACTCTACGCTTAAGCACGAACGAACTGTAGTTTTAAGGTGAACGCGGATTTGGCCGCATCGCACGCACCGCAGTCGCCGTATTTCGAATTCTTTATATGAAGTTATAGGCAAGCTCGCATACCTAGCCTCGCCGCAGTCTTCGCAACTTCTACATTCTTTATATGAAGAATTCGAAATGCGGCGACTGCGGTGCGTGCGGTGCGGCCAAATCTGCGTTCACATTTATCTTTAAATTATTCACCAATGCCATTATGACATTGAAATTTGCAATGTTATGATTAATTTCCATACTTACTTTATTTTCTCATCATCTTTCATTTCATCGTCGGCGTCATCATTCCATTTTCCTTTAACATCATCAAAATCATCTTAACTTCTTACTATTCTACTTTTTCAGGTGTCAAAAGACGAAGACGGCAATTCCATAGCGTCTTCCGACTGTTTCACTATATCCCCCTCCTGCTTCGCCGGTGGTACAGTCCCAGCTGCGGTGGTTTGCTGTCCTTCTGCTGTCGGGTTCCATACCGCGCTGTTCCGGATTGTGTCTTCTACTGCAGTCGTGCGATCACTACGGTTATTCGCTGATGCTGTGGCGTACGAGCCCCATTATATACGACTGAAGGTGAGAACTCGAAATGACAAGCACATCATTTACGTAGCGTTCGTTTGGGGTAGTTTATAGTGGTAATGGTAGTTTATGTCTGTCAATGGTTTTTTCAGACAAAACAGAAAATAAGGATTTTTTTAAGTTAGAGATATTTGTTATTTAACTATCGCGCAGAAACCATTGTTTTCTGACCTAACCTAACTTATTCTTATTTTTCTTCCGGGACTCAACCTTCCACGGCAAGTTTTACCAACATCGCTTCAACTATTTGTCATGACGAGATAACAAACATACATAATAATAATATTATAGATGACGACCTCCGTGGCTCAATTGGTTGAGTATGTGGCAGCTCAAGCCGGGGGTCGCGGGTTCGAATCCCGCCGACGGAACAAAAAGTTTTTCAATGTTCCTGGGTCATGGATGTGTATTAAATATGTGTATGATATAATAAAAATCTTAAATATATGTATAGTATAAAAGTATTAAATATATTTCCGTTGTCTGGTACCTGTAACACAAGTCCTTCAGGTACTTAGCACGGGGCCAGACTGACGTGGTGTGGAGCGTCCATAGATATTATTATTATTATTATAGATAGACTTTCACATAAATGACAATATTGGTATATAGATACGAACATATTTTGAAATCGTCTCCAACTCTGCTCTTATTTTGTAGCTTAATATGTTTATTATCATAGACCTGAGTAATTCTAATGAATTGTGTCCTTTTAGGCTGATGAAAGAGACTATGACATACTAAATGGTGTCGAGGATCCGGCCTGCCAGTACTACGTCCACCTTGGAAGAACTGCCCCGAGAGGAGAGCTGATAAAGACTATTACCCTGGAGAATGCTAGGTTGGATATAATTATTATCCTTTATTTAGGACCTGTTTCACCACTTCCTGATAAGCGCCGGATAGTCTATCCACAACTTAAGTTGACAGGTGGAGTATGGATAATCTGTCAAATAAGGGACTGTTTTACCACTTCCTGATAAATGCCGTATATGCTATCTACCACATAACTTGACAGATAGAGTATGGAGAATCTGTCAAATAAGTTGTGGATAGCCTATCCGGAATTTAATAAGAAAGCGGTGAAACAGGCCCTTAGTTAAGGATAGCCTATCAGCACTTTATCAGGAAGTGGTGAAACAGGCCCTTAGCCTTGGAACCTAGTGCACGACACTCAGAATATGACTATTTGGCAGTTCGTTGTTCCAAACAAGATGGAACACAACGTATCGCGTCGATGCAATGCATTTATATGACTTATTCAAAACTAGAACTGGCAACCCAAAATCGCGGGCGGCAAGTCTGTCAACACAATGTATCTTGTGTAGTTTATATTCAGTTTGAGTGGCTCATCTAAATGCATTGACACGTCACACTGCAATGTGAACTGATTCCCTGAGGTTGTTTTATTAAACACTTCGCAACTTCGTTGCGCCAGTTTATAACGTGAAAACCTTACATTCTTATGGATAAAACTGTCCTATGTCATTTCCCGCGACTCAAAATATCCCCATACCAAATTTTTACAATATGAAGAAGTAACAGACACTCAAACACACTTACGCATTTTTAATATTAGTTTAGTATGGAATGTAAACTAGTGAATGACTTGGCAGCAACTTGTTCGTGTAGCGGTATAAATTGACAAACTTATGTAGAACGCTGTAAAGCTTATATTTAAGTAAGTACTTCGTGCGAGTTGATAGGATGAGTAGATGTAGTATGTGAAGACCATAAACTATAAATTTAGTTGGTAATTGCTTTATGAGGTTCAAAGTTATGAACTCTCATTATTCTAATCACTAACACCCAGACCAGCAGGTATAATATTATAATATTTACGTACCGTATTTATTATTAACAGTCTTCAGTTAAGGTCCTATTACGATGTATGGTTACCGTTAGCTTTCACCCATTTGTAATTATTTTTGTCTGTTTGCTACCAAGACTGAAATACCCACATGATTAATACATACTGTATTTATATATATTTATTTGTATGTTACCTATACATTCTTAAACTGCTAAACCGAGTTAAATGAAATTTTGTATTATGGAGTTAAAGAAGAAGAAGAAGAAGGAAATCTTGTCCCAACGTCCCAACGTCCCAACGTTCAGCCAGTTGCAGTCAACTTCTTAAAATATTTCAAGCTATTGCATAGCTGTTTTCGCGGGCTTTGAGCGCGGCAACCGAATCAATAAATTACGTAACGAAAAAAAACCTAGCACACCACTGATCTCACTTGTATAATAATGGAGGTCAGTGTAACCTGTGTAACACACCCTACAAACACGCCCCAGTAAAAACTGCTCGTATAAAAACAATCTCCCATCCATGGATTACGGACACTATTAAATTGATGATGGAAATGCGAGATAAATCATTGAGGGAATATCACAACACTAAATCAGAGAGTAAAAAGGAATACTATAAAAGCCTTAAAACATTAGTAAATAAGTCTCTTTATAATGAAAAAGTAGCATATTTTAAATATAGTATTAATAGCAAAATTAATGAACCTAAACAGTTATGGAAAAACATAAAAAAAAAACTATTTTACTTTCTTCAGAAAAAAAATCCCTTCACACTTTAATAATCCTAATCTAATAAATGAACATTTTCTAAATATACCTAAAATTCCAATCACACAGTTATCTTACATTACATATTTTGAATTTCATCAACTCCATAACAGTACATTTCATTTAGAGACCGTTTCCACAGGCAAAATACTTAAAATAATAAAATCATTAAAATCCAAATTGTGATGACATTGGTCTGGATATGTTGTTATTGACGCTGCCAAATTCTCTTGATGTAATTAAATGCATTATAAATACATCTGTCCAGACTAGTGTTTATCCTCATCACTGGAAGAATGCTATAGTAAAACCTATACCTAAAGTCACTAACCCAGTTGCAATAAAAGATCTTCGGCCTATTAGTATTCTGCCCTGCCTCTCCAAAATCTTAGAAAAGGTGGTGTGTGAGCCATTGTCAGGCTACCTGGAAAAGAATAATTTATTACCAGAGACGCAATCAGGCTTTAGGAAAGGTCGGAGTACAGTGACTGCGTTGCAATGCTACCGATAACATCTTGTGTGCACAAGACAGGGGTCACTGTACTTTGCTAGTCCTATTGGATTTTACGAGGGCATTTGATACCATAAACATAAGCATATTGCTATCAAAATTAAGGTATTATGGCTTTGACGATGCTACAATAAAATGGTTTGATAGTTACCTCAGTGATCGTCGCCAGTATGTTCAAATCTCTCTTAGTGATGGTTCTATCACAATAGACATAACTACCAGTAGTTCGACTGCAAAGAAACGGACAGGTTTCAATATCTGTCAAATTCGTCGGGTTTCTAGTGGATTATGAACGGAATGTGCCTCGCGCCGGCTGATATAATTTATTTTTAAATATTTCAAATAAAGATTTCAAAATTGGATTCTGACAATTTTAATCACATGTGTCAAAACACAAACAACAATACGACCAAAGAGGAACACGACCAGCGAATATGTCATAGTTTAAAATTCGTAGGTAACAATCACGTAACAAGTCAACAACCCTAGTGACGATTTTCGTCATAATACGTCAAATTTAAAAATTTCAACATCAGTCGGCATACTCTATAATTCTGTCTACTCTGGTTCTATTGTGTTATCTGAGAGTTTGGATGTAGAGGATGGAGTCCCACAGGGTTCGAATTTGGGCCCTTTGCTGTTTATACTATACATAGCAGATCTAAAATACCATATAAGGCATTGTAAGTTTGATTTCTATGCGGATGATATTCAAATTTACATATCCTGTAAGCCATGCTATATAGAAAAAACAATTTTATTACTTAATGAGGATCTCAATAATATAATGATGTGGGCCCAAAAAACAGTTTGTCTTAATCCTGCTAAATTAAAATACCTGATCTGCGGTCCCGTTAAACCAATTAGACATTTGAATCCTAGTACTCCTGTGATTATGAATGGTGCACCAATAGAACGTGTGTATGTGGCACGTAATCTAGGATTACTATTGGATTGTAATCTGCGGTTTCAGGAAAATTAAGCAGTCTGGTAAATAACTCCTTCTACAGGCTCAAGATACTTTATAGAGCAATACCATATCTATCAACAGAAATGCGTATCCGTCTCGTTGAGTCTTTAGTGCTGTCAAAACTTAACTAAGTACACAGATGTTGATATGGTCCACGCTTAGCATCAGTAACAAAAAGACTAGTACAACGAGTTCAAAATACTTGCGCCCGTTTCTGTTTCGATATTTTACCGAGAAGCCATGTAACACCCTTCCTGAACGAGCATTCTCTGTTAAAAATGCAACACCGGAGAAAACTCCATCTGGCCTGTCTTTTATTTGGTGTTTTAAAGCATGGGGAGCCTATATATCTGTATGAAAAACTTTCACGAACGACCAGCCTTAGATCTTGCGGTTCAAGGCAATGTTCAGCTCAATTGGCCGTTGAGAAACACCAGACAGCATCATTCAGAGGCAGTTTTCGATACTCGGCGACCAAATGTTGGAACAAAATACCTCCGCCTATTAGAAATTTAAACAGCCTTGCATCTTTCAGAAGACAACTAAAAAGTTACATGAACAAAAAGCACAGGAAAACTTGCGCCAAGATATAAGTGTGATATAGGTGTTTCGCGGTGGTTATCTCTGGCTTATGGCTAGGTATTACAGATTGAGGTTTAGTGACTGTTTTCAACGTTGTTAGATTCGGTTGGCATCATCTTATGTTTTACCTAATAATGTTATATATCTATGTAATGAAACTTTTACTAAAACTTTTTATAAATTATAATATTAATGTTATTATTCTGTTGTTATAATTATTGTAATTTGTAAATGAAAACTTTAAGGGCCTGTTTCACCGCTTCCTGATAAGGCTATCTACCACTTAATTTGACAGATGGAGTATGGAAAATCTGTCAAATAACCCTATCGGGCACCTTATCAGGAAGCGGTGAAACAGGCCATAAGTGATTGTTTTGATATCTTCCTCGCCTTCTTTTTTATTTATGATTTTTATCTTGCTTATGTCCATATTTTTTTATTTACTTCACAAATGCAATGGTTTTCTATTTGGAATGTTATGAATTATGAATATTATGATATTTTATGATTGATAGAGTAAAATAATAATGCTTAAAATAATTGACAGTAATACTAATGTTTAACCCTTAAAGGCTACAACGGTGTTTTTACACCCGGGTCACGAAATCTTTTGGCTATAGTTTTTTTATGCGCGAACTGATCGCTATGTGATTTCGTGTATTCTTCTAAAAGGTGAGTAGCTTCCGAATACGCAGGAAAAACAGTGACTAGCATACGCAGATTTTGATATACGAAGGTGAACCGGGTGTTTTTACACCCGTTGTAGTCATAGTGGGGTATTAAAATTTGTCGAAAGTAAAATGTTTATTTTGATGCCTACTTTTATTATTAACTCATTATTTAAAAAATCGTTATGATGTTTTATTTCAGATCATAAGTCTGCCTCAAAAACTACTTTGGGCATCGATAAGTCTGATAAATTGGAGTACAGGCAAAAGTCATTCACTAAGTGATGCATAAAGTCGCCTAAATGCATAAAATCGCCAAAACAAGCTGTCAAGCTGAAGTTTCTAAGCTTATTTCGATTTTGTTTACGTTATTATGATATAAATTGTATTGTTTTGCCTTATGGATAATTTATTTCGTGACATACAAACTTTTTAATATACAAATTTTATGGAAATTTCAATAATTACAAAAAGAAGATACTTAGGTATATTTTTTATAAGTTCTTAAATATTTTTGTGCGCCTTATTATTGCCTGTTCTATGATTAGAAAAAATAATAAGACTTATCAATAAATTAAAACACTTCTGTATACAATATAGTAGATTTTTCATACAAGTAGTAATATTTCTTCAGTTTTCAGGATTCTGCTTAATTGTCATAGTAGAAGGTATTTTTATAATAAATTTGAGGTTTTTATGCATTGTTTTAAGGGTTAAAAGTCGAAATAACATTTTGAGCCCATTTTTGCAATATTAAGATTTTGATTAAGTCATAATTTTCCAATTTTAAGAACCGGGTGTTTTTACACCCGTTGTAGTCATAATAGTACATGAAATCATTGTAGCCTTTAAGGGTTAATGAATTTTATTTATTATATTGTTATTGAAATTTCAATTAGTTGATTTCAAATTATTATATTAATATTATTGTTGTAATTTTAAGTATAAGTAGTTAATTTTTGATAATTATTGCATGTTTATCTGATTCTTTTATAATGATCCTTATTTTTGTTGAAATAATGGAGACATGGGACGGCCGACGGCTGTGAGGTCACAGAATGGGTCAAGCGGAAGATCGGCGTTGGATACCTGTTAGGTGTGCCAACACTGCCGAGCTTGGTCCAATTTTCGGCTGATTATTTGGGAATATTAATGTTATTATTTTGTTTTACTCATAATTTAATTAGTATATTATATTCTTTATTATCTTTGTTGTATCTTATAGTATTTTAACTGCAAATAAACAATTATTCTATTCTATTCTATTCTATTCTATTCTATTCTATTCTACTCCGACCGGTGCGACCGTCGCGTCGCGTCGGTGCGGCGTTGCCAGATTTCAACACGGTAATTGTGTGCGTGCGGCTAGAGTCAGAGTCTAGACGTATGCGAATTATAATTGCATAAGTTGATAAAAAATGTTATGCAATAGCTTTACCGCGGCAGTCCCCGAGTGCCATACGTATTTTTTTAAGTTTGTAGACTTTTTGAATATCGTATTTTTCAGTTCAGTACCATACAAGTACTATTGGAGAGCTCGTCCGTGGAGCAACTGCGCCTGTCCGTTCGTCGGCAGCTCGGACAACGACACGACTTGTTGCTGTGAGAAGCCGGATGTTACGGTAAGTGCTCACTGTAGATTGAATAAGATTTCAAAACTCTAAAATTGGATTGTATCGGATTGTATATTGGATGTATCGCTTATATTTCGATGATAGACATTTGAAAGTTTGAGTTAAATACGACAATAATTAGGTGTCTGTGTTCAAACTGTAGAAATTGTTTTTCATGAATTTTTACGTAGCAAGCAAAAATGCTAGCCATTTTGTAGACGTAACATTGTTAGTCTAGTTTCATAACGCCTAATGAAATTATATTCAAAATGAAAGAGTTTTTCGCTTATTATTATCCTGTGTAACAAAAGAATTATAATTAAGATAATGGAAGGGTGAAAATGAATTGAGTCGGTAAGACCGCAGTGAACAATTTCATTTGTTGCCTTCATCAGACGTCAGCCCATTTACATTGCGTACTGCGAAAAGATATCTAGGGGTACAATTCTCATACCTACTAAAATACTTAGAATTATCTGAATAACATTCTGGATCGTATAAATATAGATGTTGACTGATTTTCTTTTTACAACAACAAAATATAATGACCTCACAGACTGACAGGCTGAGGCTATTTTAACTTTAAACATCTTCTTATATATAAAATTCTCGTGTCACAATGTTAGTCCACAAACTCCTCCGAAACGGCTTTACTGATTTTTACCAAATTTTATATGCATATTCAGTAGGTCTGAGAATCGGCTACTCCTTACTTATTATATTGATAAGTGCATTTGTTTGAATAAATAATAGTAAATTATTGCAACTCGAGAAAAACGACGACCATGATAGCGCCATGACGTTGCCATGGTGACATACTTATTTAGTCACTACAATAAAATAATACGAGCGATATACTTTGTAATATGGCAAGAAACGTTTGCCGGGACAGCTAGTATATTATATAAATCTCCTGTCACGATGTTTGTCCGCGATGGATTCCTAAACTACTTAACCGATTTTAATGATTTTTTTAAATGTGTGCTTTTTTCCAACTTGAGAGATAGGATAGCTTAGATCTTTAATTATAGTCGCAATTTTATTTTATTGCAAATTATTTTGTCTATAAAGAGCGACCATTGTTTATGCGACGCAGGTTACGGGATAGCGATGGACGTTGCCATGGTGAGTGGTGACATACTTATTTAGTCACTAATTCAATAAAATAATACGGGCGATATACTTTATATAATATGGCAAAGAAACCTTTGCCGGGACAGCTAGTATTATTATAATATTATGCTTATTATAAAATGATACTACTAAATATATTAAAACTGTAACATTGATATAACGGTCCATTTTACTAGTTATATTATCTGAGTCTAAAGCTAAGACATAGACGTCTGAATATGCTTTGTTCTCTACGGGATGAGCCGTAGAGGATCGAGAGCTCTTGAAAGGATTGAAATTGAATCAAAGGACCTTCTGACTTGAAAGCCAAGTTCAAACATTTCCACGTATTATGATTTTACTCTGGCTAGCATCAATCATCATCGTTAAAGTCGTAGGTTTTAAAGGATTAGCAAAATACCTTTATTGATGGTAATTGGGCTACTATTTCAATTTTTAACCGACTTCCAAAAAGGAGGAGGCTATTATAATATTATGTTCGTCTGTATATTTTTTTGTATATTATGTTCAACCATAACTTCGCCGTTTGTGGACCGATTTTCATGATTCTTTTGTATTTGGACTTTGGAGTAATTTAGCTTAATATATTCTTAGTAATTTAGCTGCTGATGAAAAAGACAGCTGATGATACTTTTTTATAGCATTTGGTTTTTTGTTTGTAATTACTAAAATTACGTTTTGTCGTCACACTGACCCAGAACGATATTTGTTTTTCATGAGTTTTCATTTTGCGTGCTATATAAAAACGCACTACTTTCTTGATGACTTCTTTATCGATACAATAAAATATTATAAAACAAAGTCGCTTTTTTCCCTCATGTCCCTTTGTTCCCTTTAATCTTTAAAACTACGCAACGGATTTTGATGATTCTTTCAGTGTTAGATAGCACATTTATCGTGGAAGGCTATAGGCTATATTTTATTACGCTAAGACTAATAGGAGCGAATAAATAGAGGAAAATGTGAAAAAAACGGCGAAAATTATTTGAAAGGGCTAACTTGAACGCGCTAATCTCAGGAACTACACTACAGTGGTCCGATTTGAAAAATTCTTTCAGTTTTAGATAGCCCATTTATCGAGGAAGGCTATATGCTATATTTTATCACGCTAAGACTAATAGGAGAATGTGGAAAAAATGGGTGAAATTATTTGAAAGGGCTTATCTCGCGAACTACTGGAGCAAATTTTTATGTTATTTGGCGTAGATAAGAAGTAGACCACGTGAAGGATCATAGGCTGTCGATTTTAATCATTTTTTCAGTGGCTATATATTTTATACCCGTGCGACACCGGGGCGGGTCGCTAGTGATCCTATAAATGTATTTTCAAATTTAAAAGCAGCAGAACATATTATTATGCATAGCAGAGGTATCATAACAATAGTGCTGATAATGTAGCCTTGAGCTTCAGAGCAGTCGGGCTTTTGTTTTGTAAAGTTGCGTAAATATTGAACTTATTAATTTCTTTCAGTCAAGCCAGCCTGCTCAGTCCGTCTACCCGAAGCCTTCAAGAGGGGTACTACCTCCAGGGTCTAGTATATCAGTGGAAATTCACCTCTACTGCGCTGGACAGACCCTGGGCACATATAGATCTGTGCTTATGTAAGTTTTAATTTCTTTTCTTCTAGTGATTGTATTTTAGTACTGTTTTATCCGACTGTGAAAAAGTATTGTTTTAGGGTTCCGTACCCAAAGGGTAAAAGCGCGACCGTAATACTATGAATTAGGTCTATCAGTCCGTATGTATGCCACCAGGCTATAATTTAAGAACCGCGATAGTTTGAACAAAGAAAATATTAATTTTAACCACTATTGCAACAAGTTGAATATAACAATAAATTGTTATATTTTAAAATGTTCTAGTTTTAATATTATGCTTTAGGTTGATTTTGACGGAGCTTCCTGTTGAAAGTGTATCGTCAGATGTTAATATTCTGAAGAAGGAGTATGTTGATGAAGGAGCTATACCGAGTCTAGCTAAGGTTCGGGCTTTATTTTGTCAAAACATAATATAAATAATATTAAGTATTATTGCCATTTTATTGCATACTTGTAGAATTGAAAATCGCTTGGAATTCACAATAATTATTTATTATCGCTTATCTCCGTGGTGTCTCCCTTAGGGAGATCGCACACTTCACACTTTTTGTGTGATCGAGTCTGCGGCTTACATACAATTCTTAAGTTCTTTGACTTTCGGTCATTGCAACTTTTTGCTTTCTCCCGCTTTGTATGGGGAGAGAAATTGGAATTCTACCTACTATTCCTAATTTTTTCTGATTAATTGCGGGTCCCAAGACAGCTTTATCATGTCCCTCGGGCACCCTGAGATCATATCAAAGGGTTTTCGTGGTTGGATACCGCTGTCGATCCTGGCGACACAGGAGATAACTGTATCACCTGTGTCGCCAGGATCGACAGCGCCCGACGACAGAGCCCACCACACACTCTCACCACTGGGTGAGAGTGTGTGGTGGGCCATCGCCCGTTTAAAAAAATTATCTATACTACTACTAACGGATGTTAGTCCCTTAGCAACAGTTTTTCAAATCCTATGCATTTCTTTAACGTATTTCAGTGTTTGACTACAGCTGAACCCTAAAACGGAACCCTATCAAGCTGATTTTTTCTATATTGATAGGTGAATAGTTAAATAATTTAAGAATACCATTGTCCTACAAATGGAACAATCCATATTTTCGGACCATCAAGTCAAATTATGAAATCCTTTCTATTTCTGTTAGCACTTTCAAGATTTTTCGCAGCTAAAAATGTTGTTCGTCTTATCAAAATGAAGCTACTCACAAAAAATTAGCTTGATAGTAAAAAAAAATGTTCTAGGGCTCCCTCACTAAAAGGCTGCAATATACCTACTACCTCTACTAATCCTCAGTAATGCTTAGTCAAATCCTATGCATTTCTATAACGTATTTCAGTGTTCAGACTTTCAAATGCTATATTTTGCCAAAAGGCAGAATCTATCGTTTGCACACTTGACGTATCAATTTAAAACGATTTGCTCAGCCTTTAAGTTAAACATATTTTATTTGTTTATACAGAAACGCACTCGAGTACTGTGTGACGTGGTCTCCGCCCAGCTGGAAGTGTGGTGGGAGGTGGCACCAGTTACCATCGCGCTGCACCCGCCCGCCATCAACGTGTGCTACACTAAAAGGTGAACTTCAACTAATACCCGGTTTCTCATCGGTTTCTCATTTCGTTGATTGGTTTATTTTTTGCCAATCAAAATCGATAGTGAATAGATAAGCTGCTGTCGAAAACTCCAAAACTTAGCTTTAGCTGTTGATGCAGACTTTACCACTGTAATTGTATAGACATTAGAACCTTTTCAAGTTTTGCGTACTTGGTCTTTATTCCGGTGGCTTAGAGCTCAGCCGTTCATAAGTTTGACTCTCAACGAAACAATGATTAAAGTTCAGTTTAAGTGACATTTTTAAGTAGGAATTCGGAGATGGACCTTGCGCGATTTATTGTGAAGAAAGTTTGTAGGGATGGATGGATGAATAGGTGTATAGACTATAGATGTTTGGTATGATTACGTCGCAATTCGTGTTCCCAGACACGAGCAAATCCATACACTGTGAGTCTGCCCCTCTTTCTGTTACCTCTTCATACTTCGATCTCTGTCTTAAACTAACTAAAGATACATTAAGTTCTAGGAAATGACAGAATAGTTTTTTATTCCGAAAAAAAAACTTTCCGCGCGAAAAACGAAAAGAGGCTAAGTCTAGACGCGCGGTAGCGTGTCAAGCCGAGTTCCAGCGAAGCGAGCCGCACCGTGTGTAATATTACACGAACCATTTGCAGCTACTTTTGACCCCCTCATAATTCAGAAACTATTTCACACAAACGTTTCAAATTTAGCTCATATAATGAGACTTGCGAGATAAATACATGCTTTAAATTTCACAAGCACAGCTTAAACGGTTATTGAGATATTAGCGTCCGAAAATCTAAATTTTTATCACTGACTGACTGACCTATAGATCAAATTTCTAACCCACTTCCAGATGACCTAGAAGGCTGAAATTTGGAATTCAGCTCGGTAACGGTAACCGTAGGAAAAAATCCGAAAACAATAAAAAAAAATGGTCAAGTGCGAGTCGTACAGAGCGAAAATTGTTTTTATTGTATGGAGACCCCCCTTAAATATTTATTTTATTTTATTTATATTATTTGTTATGAAAGAAGAAATATAATTAAGGATTTTGTGAACATTTCAAGTATCTTTTGGCTGCCATTATTGATTTAGAGCAAGAAAGGCCAAAAAGTCACGTTTATTGTATGGGAGCTCCCCGTAAACATTTATGATATTATGTGAATTGAAATGGATAGAAGGCGACTTTATGAAGTGTGTATGTCAGTCTGCTACGTCTTCACGGCCAAACTGCTTGTACCGATTGTTCTTTGGTATGGAGATATAGTTTGAGTCCCGAGAATAGACATAGAATTATTTCAATATGTCTGTCCGTTTGTCTGTCCGTCCGTCCGTTTGTCTGTCTGGCTGTTAGACAGCTATAATAATAGCTACTTAACTTCCGCATAGTAAGTTGTACACTATATAGTTAATGGTTGGAAAATGGAAACACTCTTGTGTTATACCGAATTGTTCCAATGCCTTCTGATGGTAGCTGCATTTTCCATTCGCTTGGATTTTATTTTTTTTATTCGTCTGATACTCAAGTCTCAACAAGGCTTAGGGGCTGTTTCCCCACTTCCTGATAAGTTTCAGATAGGCTATCTACAACTTATCTGGTAGATGAAGTATCTGCCAGATAAGTTGCGGATAGCATAGCCGACACTTGTCGGGAAGTGGTGAAACGACACCTTAAGGTTGCGAATTGCCATTGAATATAGTCGAATATTATGGATGTTTGAACTGGGAAGATGAAGGTGTCTACCCTTGCTCGGAAAGTTTTATTTACAAAAAGTAGTGATATCCCACCAAAAACATAAATGTAAAAATGCTGAGCCAAGTTCCATATAAACATTATATTTCTTGTCTATGGACTTCGCCGTAAAAAGGATGGAGATCTAAATGAGTGCCAAGTTCCATGGAAAATCGAAATAAGTACGTATAGGAACCAAATAACATTATGAACAAATAATAGCTAGTCTATTTCTTTGCTTTATTGAATATCTATAACAATTGATGTTATTTAAATAATGTGAGATCTTAAACTAGATTAGATTTTACTTGGCTAGTTTTCATCAGAATTAAATTAATGTTCAATAACTTTATGAAAAATGACTGACGTAATGAAAACTGGCCAAGTAAGATCTAATCTAGTTTAAGATCTCACATTTATAACATCAATTGTTATAGATATTCAATAAAGCAAAGAAATATACTAGCTATTATTTGTTCATAATGTTATTTGGTTCCTATGCGTACTTATTTCGATTTTCCATGGAACTTGGCACTCATTTAGATCTCTATCCTTTTTACGGCGAAGTCCATAGACTTCTGTTTGTATGGAACTTGGCTCAGCATTTTTACATTTATGTTTTTGGTGGGATAAATATATCTCAATACAAATAAAGGATTTAGATATTGCATATTGTAGCATAAACTATCTTATATTCAGGGGCGATATCTAGCGCCATATTTCGTTGTAAGCTGTTTTTTCCAATGTCAGCCATTATTGGGGGTAGTGTTATAAATCAGGGGGTCCCTTGGCTCACTGCCAGTTGAGGATGCCCAAGGTCGGGAATAACATTTGTTACACCATCTATCATGGTGCTTTCCTCATTATATTCTGTGTCCGTTATTAATAGATAGTAATAGGATTGGCAATTGATAAGTTTTGTTGATAATCTTCAATTATATGTGTTGGATCGTTCTGCCAAGGTCACAATTATTCACAACTATTAGGTTCTAAGACTTGTTTTAATATATACTTGTGTCCTATAATGATATTTTTAACATTGCTTATCCAATTGTTACTAAATACGGTAATTGTTTTGGAAAAGACAAAGGATTATATCTCGGTAAAAAGCACGCATTCCGGACGGCAAGCCAATTTACCAATTCGAGAGGGAACAATATTATGCCCTACGGTCTTACAATTCTTACAAAGCTTGTATAATTTAATTTTGAAAATAGCATTCAAACGTCTTCTTATATATAAAATTCTCGTGTCACATTGTTAGTCCACGAAATCCTCCGAAATGGCTTTACTGATTTTTACCAAATTTTATATGCATATTCAGTAGGTCTGAGAATCGGCTACTCGGTACTTATTATATTGATAAGTGCATTTGTTGGATAAATAATAGTAAATTATTACAACTCGAGAAAAACGACGACCATGATAGCGATGGACGTTGCCATGGTGACATACTTATTTAGTCACTTCAATAAAATAATACGGGCGATATACTTTATAATATTATGGCAAAGAAACGTTTGCCGGGACAATAATTGCTAGTAATAATATATTATATCACATACATGATAATTGATAACTGATGACTCTTGGATAACACTACCGAAACACTTATGTGTTTTAACACCAAACAGCTGGCTCTCTAGAATCTAGAACAGGGGTTCCCAATCTATTTCAGCCTGCGGCGCAGTTGCACGTTAATATTTTGTTACGACGCCCCACTACTAATAGCTATTAGAAAAAGATAATATTATTACATAAATAAACACTTTCAATGATTATAGTTAAGTTATGCAGGTAAATAATAATGAACAAATATTTAATCATCTACCTACCTGCTTTATATGATTTTATATTTAAAAAAAAAAATATTTGGTGGTTTCGGATAAAGATTGTGGGAATAATGCGTAGTGGCCGCAAAGGAAGATCTTCCGACCGAGCGAGGTGTTATGCTCGGTCAGGCCGAAGCCCACGTGATACATTTCAGCTCTCGTATATATACCGACGTGCTCAGAAAACTTCGATAGCGCGATGCAGGAAAGTTAGGCGAATTGTGGGTACCGCCACATCACTCCCCCCCGATGACCGGAGGTCGAATCTTGAAGTCTTGTCGCTTAAGTCGCCAGTGCCAGTTAGAGTTCCAGTGAGTCGGAACTGTTGCAGTGAGTCCCAGTGAGTCGGAACTGTAAGCTGCTGTACGGGATCCAGTGAGTCGGATAAGCTGCCGTGCGGGGCCGATGCTACGTGCTGACCAGGAGAGATGTGCTCTGCTTGCTGAACGGTCGGTGTAGTGAGAAAGCCCGATGATGCCGATGCGGAGTCGCCCAGGCCGCGGTACATTGCGGCTAGTGGACGAGGTACCCGATGAGGCGATGCTGGCTGGCGCGGTGCGGAGGGGCGGGGAGTGATGATGATGAAGGAGGCGTGTTCTGTCGAGGGTCACCAATGTGGGAATAATGCGTGGAGGCCAAAGGAAGATCTTCCGACCGAGCGAGGTGTTATGCTCGGTCAGGCCGAAGCCCATGTGATACATTTCAGCTGTCGTATATATACCGACGTGCTCAGAAAACTTCGATAGCGCGATGCAGGAAAGTTAGGCGAATTGTGGGTACCGCCACAAGATGGAGGATAGACTCACGGCGCCCCAGCTTGCCTTTCCGCGGCGCACCAGGGTGCCGCAGCGCACAGTTTGGGAACCCCTGAGTCTAAAGTATAGACTATAGGGTCTCTAGTATCATTTTATAAGACTATTTCGTTGGTTCTCATTTTAACCAAATGCTAAAACAGCCTTGTAGGTGTGTAATTTTGAAATGTGATATGTAATAAGTATCTCAAACTTTGTCACAGTAAATGTTTAATTTGCAATTTCGGAGTACTCAAATTGCTTACAGAGAACTTCATTTTGTGTAAACTTATCACAAGTTTTCTTTGAAAAGCAAAATATAGTTTGTGAAACTAAACTGTGTAGTTTCCGATCCTTTGAAAAGTGAAATTAATTTCAAACTGTATAACGGCGGAATTTATTCACAGAATTGCCACGTTTCATAGGTTTTTAGTGTACAAATATTTACAAGGAATTGCATGGTGCATAAAATAAATACAGAATTCGTAGCTTCAATTGCTATTCAATTTTACTAGCTATTGTTAAATTCTGGGAACACTACAAGTTTCATCAAAATCGGTACAGTAGTTTTTCAGATAGGATGTTTTAATATTCAATGACGTACAATTTTGAAGTCGGTTTTTATTTTTTTTAAATACTATTGCATTGTTTGGGTTCAAAATACATAACCAAATCTTTCTTTATTTCAAGGGTACAATCTATCCCACTAACCCTCAAATTTACCGAGCTGCACGGAGTGTGTGGGGTACAGGGGACCTGGGAGTCACCGGTACCAATGTCACCGCTACGCCTGGTACCGAACGGGACCACCACGGCAAGTGTGGTGGTACCACTACCACAGGATAGTGACGATGTATTGATCAGGTATGAAGAAGAGCTTGATGTTGGTTTGTCAACAATTTGTAAATAAACTTCAGTTTTGAATGGTTTATTTAAAATTGCATGATGCATCCCGTAACGGTTAACCCATTGCTTCGAGCGTGCGTCACATTGCAATATAAACTTGCTCAATATTACACCTATCCTTAATACCCAGGTTACTAGTCGACGGATCCTGTGCATCCACCTACATACAGTGCAGCCCCGAACCCCAGTTCCCGTCACTGTCACCGCCGTACACCTGGGCGGGGACGGTTGCGCCTGGTGCCACGGTGACAGCCGAGCTGGTGTTGCGGAATGGTACCAGTAGAATGGTAAGTTAAAACTTATTATAGTTCTTGCAATCTAAGAGTGCGCGTCGCCTTTATTTGTAGTTGGAAATGTGAATAGACATTTACGTTAGTGTGCGTACCCGACGGAGCAGTCAGTAGCGAGCGACCCATGTACGCGTGTATAGATATGGTCACTCACACAACTAAGGGCGACGCGCACTCTTAGATTGCAAGAACTATAATCGGAACTTAACGTGACTTATTCTAATAGTAATGCTACTACGAGTACATTACTTTTTCTCGACGTCCCCGTGTTGCGACGGCCATGGTCACGACTCACGAGGGGACTGTAGGAGCGTGACGTGTTCGTTTGCACCGGGCGGTCTGTTCTATGACTACCCTCGAGTTGTCCAACATTTATATTTTAGAATGGTAAATTAACTTGCAAATGAAAGAAGTTGTAAGCATTAAAGGTAAGCACCAGGCGTATGTACACTGCAGCAGAGCGACGCATCATAAATCACAATAAACAGTATGTAACGAGAAGTGTCCCAGTCCTAGGTTTTTAGTGGGTGAATTCTTTGCATCAACCCATAAAGAGTTTCTACATAGAGTTCCCACATAGAGCGGAATCCCAGTTGCACCTGGCGCCGTCGTAACAGCCCAGTCGGTGCTGCGTAATGATACCAGTAGAGTGGTATGCTAGCTAAGAGCCAGTCCACACGGCGCGTTGCATCAACGTTGCAACCAAGGTGTTCACAAGCAATATACGTGTGGCCGGCTATGCGTCAAACGACAACGCTGCGTCGACGCAACGCTGACGCAACGCGCCGTGTGGACTGGCTCTAACGGTCGCGGTCTGATACTCTAATGATTACTTCAATTTACTGAGGACTTTACAGAAAATGTGAATTTGATCGCATAATCAGCATGCATGCGCCGTATTTTAGAATTCGTTGTATGAAATGATATTGTGTAACCTCGCTGCTCGCACATTCGCCGCACCGTACGCGCTGCATTTCGTGTACTATGCGGTGCGTTCGACGCGTACGGCGCGTACGGTGCGGACAAAGCATATGCGATTAGCTGAAGAAGTTCATGTCCGAATCGTATTTAAATTAATGATGTTACTTACGTACATATCAAATCTGTGAGTGGGACTGTTAGAGCAAACTTTGCACCGCAATGTTTCTGTTACTTTGCGTAGCGTTGTCGGAATAGAAAAACGCATTATATTATTAAACAAGATAACGCCCGCATCTCTCTTGTGCCAAAATTCGTTCATTGTGCGGGAACTCTACATGTTTTCCGGGTAAAAAGTATCCTATATCATCCCGGGACTCAAAACGTCTCCATAGCTTTCGGCAAAATCGGTTCTGCAGTTAAGGCGTGAAGATATAACAGACAGACGAACAGACACCCTTTTACATAAATTATGATACCCATCAAGCACCATTAGGACACCGGTGACCGCGACAACAATAGAATAACAACAGATTACCAAGAATCCGCGATCGAAGGATTAATCATATAGATATTGGATGGCCACATTTCTGTCCAAGTTATTATTTAAACAACACTCATAAAATATTAATTTGAGAGTGCTAAGGAAAGTGAAAGGATCATTAGGGAATCAAATAATCAAAGGGAATATTGACTTTGTGGATCCAGCAGACTCAAAGGAATTCAAGCCTCTGCTATCAAAGCTACAATTGATTCATATCTGAGTATGCGTTTTTTGCAAAGCTATCAAACTAATTGGGCAATTGGCAAATTTAAGAAGGAGTGATTTTTCTGTAATTAAGGATTTTGTAGTAGCTACTTTATTTATGTAGTGAAATAAATGGGATAGGCTGAAAAGAGTACATCTTGTTATGGCAGGAGATAAATGCCATCCTTAACGCTAGTAGGTAGGTAAGTTTCATAGAAATAAAATCGGCCTAGTGCGAGTGGGACTCGCGCACGAAGGGTTCCGTACCATTAAGCAAAAATAGTAAAAATTGTGTTTTTTGTGTTTTTTGTAAAGGGGGCTCCCCTTTAATTATTTATTTTATTTAATTTTTATTATTAATTACACGAACGTAGAAAAAAGGCGGACGGAGTCTTGTTATATACAAAACTGGGTCTCCACATTTCTTCAGAGTCGGCCACGCACACATTCTGACGCCTGTCAAATGGTATGGACTAGCGCAAGAATGTGTGCGTGCGGACCGTGTACATACAGCCAGCTGGCCGACTCTGAACGACACAGTTTTGTGTATGGTAGGACTCCGTCCGCCTTTTTTCATACGTCCATGATTAATCATTATTAAAGTATTAATACAGCTGAGTATGTTGTGAACATTTCAGGTGCATATCTGCTGTCATTATTGATACCGAGCAAAAAATGTTTGCAAAATCACGTTTTTTGTATGGGATATTCAATAAATATTTAATTTATTTTGTTTTTAGTGTTTGTGGTTATAGCGGCAACAGAAATACATAATCTGTAAAAATTTAAACTCTCCAGCTATTACCGTTCTTGAGTTACAACCTGGAGACAGACAGACAGACGGATGGACAGACGGACAGACAACGAAGTCTCAGTAATAGGGTCCCGTTTTTACCCTTTGGGTACGGAACTCTAAAAAGAACACCTCATGGGTCCCAGATTAATATTATTTTCATATCTACTTTAAACACTGTTATTTATAACTGTAAAAAACTTGTTCCTATCTAGCTCCACTGGCGGACTATCATATTCTACTGTGTGAAAGACACCAAGGACACCAGAGCGATGCCCTGCGTCTGCGGCGAGCAGTGTCCCGACTGCCTGGTGAACCCGCATCTTGGTACACTGGATGTGGATGAGGAGGTGGTGTTGAAGTACAAGGGACAGGCACCGAGGGTAAGCAAGATTCTCTCTAAGTTATAGCGCTAAGCAGAATGAAATTGTAGAGAACGTGGCACAATCTAAGAATCAATAGAGGTCAAAGTAGATGTAAGATGACGCCTGCTGATGATGATGTTGATATCCTTTCCATGGACTCAAAATTTCAGCGAAATCGGTTCAGCGGATTGGGCGTGAAGATGTAAACTACAGACAGACAGACAAACACACTATCGCATTTATAATATTAGGTATGGATTAGTGTGGAAGTATGGATTTGGAATATAACCGAGTTTAAATAATCATATTATAGCTCAAACTGAAAACATTATTTTTATTAAGTTACTGTACTCCACTCGGGCTAACTTGTCCCTAGCGGTCATTGACTCTCTGTCAAAAACTTGTCATTTTCCATATAAAACCACGATTGACAATATCTGACACTTCATTGTCAATCGCGGTTTATATGGAAAATTATAAGTTTTTGACAGGGAGTCAATGACCGATAGCGACAAGTTAGCCCGAGTGGAGTATAGGAGATATCAAAATATTAACGATAAATAAAACGCTCCTACGAGTAGATACTGATTCAAGTAGATGTCTAAATCGTTTCTTAAAATGACAGGTCGAAGGTTGGCAAGCAACGCTGGTCCAGATCTGCAGTGATTGTGATGATGGTGACGTCACCAAAGGATGTGCAGCTGTAGTTGCGTACAGGGTACTGGAGCCGCGGTTGGTGCTGAGGGTATTGAATGATGGTGGTAAGTGGTTTCCTGATGAAATTGATTCCTAGGCAGTTAACGGGTCTACGTCATTCGGTCGGTTATTATACTATGCAGTATGCTGACACGGACAAAGTCGCGGGCAACAGCTAGTAGAAAATAAATTCTTGTAATATCGTATTGTTTTCTAAGGTGTAATATTAATTAATTATAAAATAAAAATAAAGCCTTTGAAAAAAAAATAGCAACAAAGTTATTTTTATAACGTCTGATAATAGTTTTGGTCATTGAAAAGTGTCTTACACTACATGATACTAGTTCAGAACAATAATCTACAAATTTTATATAAATATTAGCCATCAGAAAATAAGTAAAGTAGGACTCATTTTTTGTCCACTTTGGTACCTGGTACCTGACCAGGTGTCACACTTAGAGCTACACAAATTCGCAGGTATTCTAAGTACACGAGGCACTACCAAGAACCTATGGTTTCATCCATCAGAAAGTAAGTTATGTCTTACGCTTTTGGGATCCAGGTCTAACAGAATTTTGTTGGTGTGACATTCTGTATGAAACAGATGTACCATCGAGGAAATTGATTCCTAGACAGTTGACGGACATACGTCTTGTGGTCGGCTTATGTCAATTCAATGTTAGCTGTGATCGGTCGGATGAGTCTGACTTAAAGCGACCAAATTACTTAGGCCCGCCATCATTATAAGTAGGAATTAACTTTTCTGATAGTATAATATAAAGGCAATGGTCAATTAGTCTAATGTTTCAGACATTGCTCATGGCTCCGCCCGCTATAAAAGTCCTTCCCTGTGGTTAGCGTTAACGGCCGTTTAGACCCCCCTCCATTTTCCAAATATTTTTGACGGCTTAAACCCACTAAGAGTTAGCCAGTTATTTAAACTTAAGCATGACCATCAAAATATTACGAACCAATGCGAAATAGTTCCATTTCGATTAGGTATTATTTTGATGATCATAACACGTGAATACGCGGTCACAATAGACATAACTACCAGTACTTCGACTTCAAAGAGACGAATAGGTTTCAATATCTGTCAAATTCGTCGGGTTTCACTCGGATTATGAACGGAATGTGCCTCGCGTTGGCTGTTATAATTTATTTTTAAATATTTTAAAATATTGATTTCAAAATTGGATTCTGACAATTTTAATCACATGTGTCAAAACACAAACAACAATATGACCAAAGAGGAACACGTCAACAACCCTAGCGACGATTTTCGTCATAACTCATAATACATCAAATTTAAAAATTTCAACATCAGTTCTAAGTCGGCATACTCTATAATTCTGTCTACTCTGACGCAGTTATGTTCTACAATTCAGTAACTATAACAACGCTATTGTGCTTAGATGTTATTAGGACTATTGTAGTGTATGATACGTAGTATTGTATTATTTGTAGTTCCAAGTGCCTCGAGCCCTCGATATCTAATAATATCTATTGTATTGCTGCCGTATTTGATTGATATTCCTAGAAGCGTAATTGCCGCTTAGTTCTGTATAGCGCATTGATATTATGGCGTCTTAGGACTTTCGCTCACTTACGACATACAATACTAAACGACAAGTCATTTGTGTGTACTGTGTGTGTATCTTTATGTGTATTGTACCTATAGCAATGATCCGTCTTAAGTTGGTCGTGTCTCAAGCACGCGACGGGCGGCTTGCCGATCGTCTACGGAAACAACAATATGGAAATGCGAACACTTGAATTAAACAGCTTTTTACTGATTGAACGACTGTACCAGATTTGTCTCATATGGTCAAGACTCAAGGTTGTCTCTAGTCTGTCGTGTGGAAGATTAGCGCTAAGCCTTAGTGCTCGCTCTCACTTGAGGCACGACAGTGCTGCTGTACAAAACACATGAAGATCGAATATATACACACACAAGCATAATATGGTATTTGCAATTATCTGTCTCGAGATAAACACGTCTCAAGTGAGCGCTTGATCTTAGATTACGGCTTTGTTGAAGCATCTTCAACTCGAATATTCCCATTATTCTAGCCCTTAGAAAGGCCCCCATTAGTGCAATATCGGAAACGCGGGAAATATTGGCGGAACGAGATTTATTCGCCAATAAACCGCAGCGGGGTAATGACGGATGGTATTGGGGCAGAATCTGCTATACCAGTACCTACACCACTATTAGCGCTGTTAGCTAGCTATAAAGGTCGTTGCTGACAGATTTATTAGAGATATGTGTGGATGGATGTTATTGTTTTAGCTAAACGACGTTAACACCATTTTCAGTTATAGTTGTAAACATTTGGAGTCGAAGCCTACATTCAATTAAATTAAAATAATGATGAAATGTGTCTGTGAGCGACTGTAAAAATAAAATAGGTAATTCACTAAAACAAAGTCTTAAGCCTTGTCATATCGTCTGAATTTTCTATGTAATCCACTCAGTAGCTCGATATTCGATTAATTAGAATATCTCTTTGATCGCAGACTCACAATGCGCGAGAGAAACAGCCTTTAATTAAAGGACTATTGCGAGTTAGGAGAATCAATCACTAAATGGTTTTTTCTCGTATTAAAGCGTACGGGAAACTCTTTAGTGACCGAAGGTGCAGCTCGAAGGAATGACCTTGCCAGAAATCTTTAAACTAAACTGTGGCAACGCTAATTACAATGATTTTTGAACGGATTTTTGATGAATTTCTTTTTTAGCTGACCAAATCACGCTATCGTCATTCAGAAGGTAAACTAACTGTTGATCCCTGTTGATCCTCAGGTACGAGACACAAAGGTAGCGCTGTGCTGCGTCCGCCTGTGCTGTCGACTGGGCAAATCACCGACTACCGACTGAGCATCATCAACACCACTCCCGTGCCGACTGTGCTGCGCTGGGAGACAACTGAAGGTACAGTAATCGCTTCTATCTAGGTGTCTAGTAAATTTCGACTATCGAGTAAAGAGTTCGCCGTGTTTGCCTTGCAGCTGCATATGAATCGTCTGTTCCATTTTCATACCAAATTTCCCACCTTGTAACTTGTTACATGGTTTAAGTTCATGTTTTGAAAGCTTTTTTTACATTAGATCGGTATTTATTATTATTTTTTTAAAGTTTACAATCGATCCATTGCAATATTTTTGTTTTATTTTAAATCCAGCTTTGAAATTTGTTTACCAAGCGGTGACCGTACATTTTCCGCAACATATCCTATGCTATATTCTTTCATTAGACAAAAAGTCTAATGAAAGAACATAGAATATCTTCATAGTTCATATAGAATTTTATTGAAATCGGTTTAGGCCCAATTTTACCAACGTCTGTTAGTGTTAACAGCTTGTTAAAGTGTCATGTCTTTTCTTTTATTCATATAAAAAACGAAAGAGGTGACGTGATACTAATTCAAGGATTAACTTTAACGGTCGTTGGTAAAATTGGGCCTTAGCCGTTAAGAGCAGACTGATTGACATACTTAATCAGCTGTCTCAAGTTACGAGCGAACACGCAGCCATCTTTCATATTTATTTTAGCATGGATTTAGCAAAGAGTATTTAATATTTATGTCTGTTTTACATACCCCCGTGTCCGGATACAGAGTTAACAGCGACACGCATTAATACACGCCACGCTAAACTCGGCCTGACAGCTGTCACGCTGTCTGTGGCTGAATGGCGAGGATACGATACAGGGATGTTTTGGTGCGTGTACGATTTTAGAAGCAACGCCTGTAAAATGTCGAGAGTTTTGTACTTTAAGCTTTTTTTTAGGCTGAATTATGGCTAAACTTAATGTGTAAACTCTTTTTTAAGGAAAAGGTTTAGCGGCACAAGCATAGATAATTAGATATCTAAAGACAGGAACAAACTAGACTTTGAAACTGGGTTGGCTTTGCTCACGGTTACCATTTCAGCTTGTTGCGTTTCAAGGAATGAGTTTTTGAGGACCAATATGATTTGAGGCCTGATTTGTCTGACTTGCTCAGGGCAGTGATTAATAAAATTATATTACGTGCAGTACTGACACTCGACAAAAATGTTGACACTAGTGTCGAATGCGTCCAAACTATACACACCGGCAAAATTAGCGGAACATAATAAAATTTTATTTTTTTGAAAATTAATCGCTGTTTTTTATATATTTATTTATTAATTTAATAATTGATGATTAAAAAATAAAACTTATATAAATTTAGGGCATAAAAACATGTAAAATTAAAAAAATCTGCAAAAATCTAAAATTAAGAAAAATCTTTGAAATTTCAGTAGTAAGTTTTTAAGTTAAATTCTTCATTTTTACTTAAGAAATGCCATGTTAACAGCGTGTAATGCCTTCTATGGATCTGAAGAGAGTCTGGATACGCCATTACATGCTTGCATTTTGATTGTCAATCATTTCCTGTGGGATATTCTTCTACTCCTCCAGTAGCGCCAACTCGAGCTCCTGAACACATTTTGGAGCTGGAGTTTTAATTCGTACCGTTCACCCATTGATGTGCCACACGTTCTCAATCGGATCCACATCCGTAGACCGTGCTGACCTCTCCACCTGGGCTACGCTAGCATCATTTAGGTCATAATGCCCGATTTTTGACTCTATGGACGCGCAAAAAATTGAAGTTACTACCTAAAACTGTGTAAAAGGCACAACCTGCAGTTCTAGGATGTCTGTGCTATTGCCCTGTACTGTCAGAGTACCATCATTAACAATCATCAGCTCTGTGCGGGCTCCAAATCATATGCAACCCCAAACCATTACGAAGCCTGCATGATATACCACTGTTTCCGTTAAGTTTGATGGTCTATAGCGTTCCTTACGATTTATCCACATTCTTTATCGCCTGTCAATAAAATTTACACGATTTCTTGTCAAATTTTGATGTTCACGCGCAAATCTTAGCCTGGCTCTTTGGTGCCCTGTCTCAAGTTTTGGTGCCCTTGCTGGCACCTTTGAGTTTAATTTAACTTCTTTGAGTCTTCTTCTTACTGTACAATCACTTACAGGTACATCTCGGACCTGTTCCTATAGGTTTCATCTCTGCAAAGCAGTTTAAGGTCGATTTCTTAAGGCTTGTACCCTTACAAAACGGTTATCCTGAACCTTTGCCACCCGATATCTGCCTTGTTCTCGTCTCCGAACGTAAGATCCAGTCTCTCTGTAGCGTTGAAATTTACGATGGACCACGAAAGCCGACACACCTAAGGCCTGACTGACCGAACGGTAGGTGTGACCTATCTCTATCGTGGTTACAGCTCTAGCTGTCGTAGATGCTGGAAAATCCACTAATTTTGTATCTAAGCAATGTGTTCTTCCAAAAACCAAACAATCAAATGAGCTGGCATACCTTGCACCCCGCTAAAAACGCCATTCTTATCAGAAACACTTACAACGTCAATCATCGAAAAACACTTAGGGCCTGTTTCACCGCTTCCTGATAAGGTGCCCGATAGGGTTATTTGACAGATTTTCCATACTCCATGTGTCAAATTAAGTGGTGGATAGCCTTATCAGGAAGCGGTGAAACAGGCCCTTAGTAGGGCATAATTGCAATAAAAATCTGTCAACTTGCCAGTTTTGTTCAATATTTTATTTCTTAAATGAGCTTAGAAACTATAAAAAAGGATTTCACACAGCCCGACCCACTTGAATTCAAGTTGTGGCCCTTTTTACTTATGTTCCGCTAATTTTGCCGGTGTGTGTATATCTACAACTAACTGTCGCGGCAGTGTACACTGCGTTGCGTCGGCCACAACACTGCGTTGCGGCGTCGTATCGCAAAAACAACATCGCACATAAATGAGATGCGATGTCGCGTCGCAAAAATTTCATATTAATTAGCATAGCACTCTTTACATCGGAAATTTTCACGATGCGTTCTGCGGCGTCGTAGATTTTTACGATGCGACGCCACAACGCAGTGTCGTGGCCTGGCCCTTTGGCCTTTCGCTGAAAGCTAAACCTTGAGCAGTTCGGAAACGCAGTATTACATGTTCTTATCGTTCGGACTACGTGTTGCAGATAACGTTCTGCGTATCGCGTTCACGCCCGATGTCACGGAAGTCGAAGGATACGAGACGGTTGATGTCACGGTGAGATATTATCATTATCATGACAGTCATCATATTAATATTAATCATCATGAAAGTGTATTATCTGTTCGTCGGTAACCTCTTCACGCCACTGATTTATTATGAAACTAAATGACGCCCGCAACTCCGTTGCGTCAAAATTTGCCTATCACGTGGGAACCGTACATTCTGCAGGGATAAAAAGTATCCTATCCCGGGTATTTATATACTCAAAGTATTTCCATGTCAAATTTCAGCAAAATCGGTTCAGCGGTTTGGGCGCAAAACGTAACAGACAGACAGATAATTTTTCGCATTTATAATATTAGTATGGATTTCGTTCCTACGGACTACGGAGATAGTTTGGATCGAAAGGCCAATCGAAGTTTATATCCCGGACCAATTTTAAGGCTTCCGCGCGATAAACGTATTTATGAGCAACTGAGTTACGAGCAACGTTGAGTTTTTAAGCTATTGCATAGCTTTTATACCGGGGTTTGAGCGCGGCGACTGAATCAAGCAATTTCGTAACGAAAATAAACCTAACACAGGCCGTGCATCGTCTAACGTCGTTTCATTTCGGCAGATTTCGGCATGTGCGTGCGTCTAAACGTATGCGTGTACAGCTAACGCTATGCAATATCTTTACAGCGGCAGTTCCCAAATGACACACGCATTTCTTTATATTAATTATTATTGTAAATAGGTAACGAAAAAGGCTGTTTATATCTGTACACGTTTTCACTGGAGTGTAACAGCCTTCCATATCCACCACAGTCTATTTGTAACTAATTTATACAATAACAATCTAATTTAAAACTCTGCAGAAAGATACACAACACACTGACTAAACTCTTTGCGATAATATCTGAAACATCGTTAAAAACTTTTTCGATTTTCCTCAACTAATATTACAACATGGAGTTTGAAACGAAACAACTGCGTTTATAATAATTTTACCTTGAAGTTAAGAGATTTTAAACCTTATGGCTTTGACATAGAGATTGAACTGAGGTAAAATATTTGAGAATGGTTGTATGCTGAGCTTAAATTTCACGGAAGCGAGCAACAAAGTATTGACGCAATAACCAGGTAGAAAACTAAAAGTTAGTATTTTAACTATGTTGCTAAACTAACCAGTTTGCGTTTCGTACCGTTTGAGGTTTCAACCGTCAACTCTTGTTCATGTTGGAGTTTAAAATTTTGTTTAAAATAACAACATCATTGATGTAAGTTAAACATTTTATCGAAATAGGATGTAACTGATAACTCGCAATCATAAGTTTTCCAAAACGAAAATTTTGTTCATCCTTGGAACAAGGAGTGCTTTTATGTACGAAATTTCATTTTAATCGTTTTAGCGGTTCAAGCTTAAACAGACTATGTAGCATAGTATTATTCGTATGGATAGGAAATGAAATGAAAATATTTATTTCTAAATAGGTTAACAGAGTTAACACTACATGAGACATTTATTACCACCGGTTAGGGAACTAACCCGGCGAGAGTACGGTTCCTCTCGCCGGGTTAGTTCCCGAACCGGTGGTAATAAATGTCTCATGTAGTGTTAACTCGCAAGAAACTCGCAAGAACCGGCCCCCGTAAACAAGTGGCAAAACGCTAACGCTAACGCTACTAAATGTATGGATTTGACATTAGTATTCGCTAGCGAAGCGATGACTTATGTCAAATCGCATACATTTTGTAGCGTTAGCGTTTTGCCACTTGTCTACGGGGGTGAGATACTAGATAGTATTAACTATTTAGTAATCTGTGCTTGTAACTTGTCTCACGATGCCGACTATTCGGAACGTGCACGTCAATAGTGACATATTTCAAACGAAGTGTCAGGGGCGTTTCAAAAAATAAACAACAAGAGTTTGTATATTTTGTAAATATTATAGCAAATAAAATATATTTAGAACAATAATTAATGGTATTTGGGTTATATTTAGTTAAAAACTACTTGTGGAAAATGAATATAATCATAAAAAACTGGTTTTTAGAGTGTAAAACACTCAATAAGTTTTAAGGCCCAATCTATGCTAAAAGGAAATAAATTGGTGTTAGCAGGACATGTAAGGGATGTAGAAGAGCTAAGAACTAATGGCAATGTTATTTAATACGAGCCAATATAATTCGCCGAACATCGGTTACTTTAGCACCCTATAAAACAAGTTCAAACGTAAGTACTCGACCGACCAAAAAACGTAACTAAACATATTTTGGATAAAGCAAGTCTAAACATTATTTTTAATTCTTACAGATAGATAATAATGATTGTTGCTGGAGTAAAATGCAGCTGCGTTTTAACTAGAGCGGCAAGTGCAAACATTATATTGCTGCTTTAATCAGTAACAATAGGTACTTGAAAAAAATAAATGTTATGTTTTTAAAAATCTTGTTTTTATTTATTTTTTACAACATTAATTATACTCTTGAAGAAAATCGGATTCCAAAAATTTCTTAAAACACTGCAAACATTTTTCACGTTTCCGAGTCTTTGCATTAACACACTTTCAATCAATAAGATATTGAAAGCATTGAATATCATTGCTTTCAATATGGATTCTTACTCGAGCAATATCATAAGTCCTTTCGGTTTCCTCTTGAGAGTAGGTACTCGTTTTGTGTTGCTCAAAATGGGGGCATAATAATTTTAACTTTTTTACCCCTTTCATCTAAAACTTGCTTACTTGAAAAACCTTTTTCATTAAAAACTCTGGGTCTTACTACAAAAGATTTAAACACCCGTTGAACAGCTGATTAGAGAAAAATTCCATACAAAATTGTCTCAAAACAACTGTTCAACAGATGTTTAAATCTTTTGTGGTAAGACCGTCTATCTCCAGCTTCTAAAAGATCAGTTAAACCAGATGTAGTATCTGGTTTATCGTCATTTGTGAGTCACTATTTCTTCCACCTGATACTTTGGATTTAAATGAAATATTCTATGAAACTATCACTGCGAGTTTTGTCGTCGGGTTTTGGAGACCATCATGGTGATCCATCAACACTAAAACAATAGTTAGGTACTCAACAACTCTTTATAAAATGCAACTCAAATAAAATTTACATAACTGATAATGCAATTTTAGGTTATATCGAATAACATACTGTTTCATTTTTAAAGCAGATATCTGATTTAATTTCCTAGTGGATTTAGGAAAAACATTAAATTTGTACTGACTACCTAATATGCTGTTATTTTTGCAATCTACGATACAAAAACAATTAAGACCAATTTCTAAAAATTTCAATACAAGATAGACAAGTTTGTTTGACTACTATCTGAGCCTTATTGGTTGCATATTTTTGCCACGGCAAGCGCGGCAATCGCTTTCTTTGTCCCCTCCACCCACTTCGCACGCTCCAAATACTCACGTATTGTGGTTACCCTGTGACACTCATCAGGTGTTCCACTGGAGTGAATATTACATGATTGTACTGTCACACTGTCACCGCAGCCGTAGTCAGAGCTAGACTACAGTAATTAGTTTCCTGGGTAACACAACGGTGACTTAAAGTTGGATATAAGATGAACTCAAATGATGTCTAGATTGTGCCTACCTTAAGACTTTCCTCATTGACGAAATGAGGCGGAAGCATTGGCTAAGATTTTTACTGTCGCATTTAAAAGGCAAAATGCCACTGACCTCCTACAAGTACGCTGGACTTATAATACCCTTTGAAATGACAGCTATTTTTGTGCCTATTTGAAGCGGAATTAGAGCCCCCAATGCGGGGGAAGAGAACAAAATCTGACGTAAAATGACGTTTGAAAGCCGCCATATTGGCGCTGATAGCAGTAGTGAGAGTACTTGGAACTAAAACTAGTGATGACAATTATGTTGTTATTGGTTGTAGTTACGTCACGAGGTCAGTGCAAAATGCAGATCTCGATTTCCACGAATGCCGTGCTAATAGATTCCCTATAATAGTAGGTACCTATCCATAGTACGCATAGGGCATAATTATCGGTTCTAATATTAAAAATACGAAAGTGTGTGTCTTTTTGTTTATCTGTTTATTAAGCCACGCTTTATGCGTTGGGTATGAAAGGACAGTATAGTTTTATCGTCAAAAATAAAAAAATATGTACGGATCCCGTGCGAAGATATTTCCGCGTGAACGGTTTTGCAGGCTGCGGGTGCAATATTTTCTCACAATATGATATATTTTTAACTCTTGGTTCAACATGAGATAATATTAAACAGCAACCGATATCCGCGGTTTCCAATTAGTATCCCAACAATTGTAGCTCGGCATTACAATAATGAGCAGTCAGTGCGGACGCCAATTTGGCGCTCGGCCAGAGACGAGTATTAACGAAGCCTGATTAAAGAGTTGAGGTACTCAGGTACTATGTAAAAATTGGGTTTGGCCGAAGAACAAGTACCAATGTATCGTCGTTTGATATTTACAGAGAAAAATACCTACAAAAGTAAATAAAAATACAACGCAAAAGGGATATTTTTATTTAGAACTGAAAAACGCCATAGGTGGCTTTCCGATCTTTGTAGTGGCGTAGAGCAAATAGCCTAGGTCACAAAGTGAAATTTTATTTGAATTTATGTCGGGTGCTGTCGCTTGCCGTCACTACCGTTCCGGTCAACGCGGCAACTTGCCGTTCTTTGGTACTTTAACATATCCTCTTCACCCTGTTATTTACATCTAAGTATTTTTTGCATCTGCATCATATTTTTGTATTTGGCCGAATCATGAGGAGTCTGCTAACCTCTGCAAACCTATCTCCCCAAAACTACTGTAATTTTTGCCAATTTTTTTTTGATAACCTTTTTCTCCAGGTGACACTGTTACCCTGTTCGGTGTGTCATCGGAGAGTGTTTGTGTGCAAGGCGGCGGTACAGCACTCATCCCAGCCGCTGTGTCTACCGGTCGTTGCTGCTATAGCTGTAAGTGAACTTTACTACTACTTGAACTGACGGAGAACTGGGCCCTTGAAAAAGATAGTGCCGTTAAGGTGATACCACACTTCGCGACACTACGCGGCAGCGACGTGACGCGACACCTCACGTTTCATAGAACTGACGTTTGTTAAATGCTAGCTGTATGACATAGGTTACACGGTTGGTCTACCATCAATTACATCGGTCCGAGACTGACGCCAGAATGATGACCGGAAAGTACATAATAAAAAAATTATCAGTCCACCAATCAAAGGGTCACACGATCATTCTCCCGTCAGTCTGGATCAGAGTGATATGGACTGAGCTGATCCCAGACTGACCGTGTTATCTATGACAATGAAATCGCGTCGTGTCGTACGTCGCTTTAGTGCGGTCTCGGGATTTAATTTCACGTTCGAGATTTAGAAGTATAAATGTATGTGATTTAACATTTCTACGTGACATTCCATTTACGATTCCTGTAGGCTTAGCATTGTCACCATAGATACGGTTTCTTTTTTTCGGAAGAATAGACAAAGTGGCATATTGATAAAGGTAATCCGTCATTTTATCAGTAAAATCTGTCATGTCGATTCTTTCCCGTTTCTGATGTTGTTATGCTAAGCCCGCTGAAGGCATTAATTATCAATATCCCATGATGGATAACTTGATTGTGAGCTGTCTTAGATTGTACCATAGACTTATAATATATACTGTCGTATAATAGACCACCTGACAACCCGATAATGCGTGACGATTTTTGATCTGTCAATGTGTGCGTGTGCTAGTGATGTATATTTTACTATCGATAGTATTGTCCGTTCAAGTTATCTTACCTGCGTTTCTATGAGAAATAAATAATATGCAACTTTGAAAGATTTTGTAATTCAAATTAGGTACTTATCATATATTTTATTTGACAGAAAAAAGGTGACGATTGAAAAGTAGATACACATTTTCGTTTGGGGTGATTTTTCAATCGTCAGATGTGTTATAACATGAGGTTCTTAAAAGGGTAAATAACATATAGTTCTTGCAATCTACGAGTGCGCGTCGCCTTTATTTGTAGTTGGAAATATGAATAGACATTTACGTTAGTGTGCGTACCTGACGGAGCAGTCAGTAGCGAGCGAGCCATGTACGCGTGTATAGATATGGTCACTCACACAACTAAGGGTGACGCGCACTCGTAGATTGCAAGAACTATACCCATTTTAAAGTTACTTACTTATTATTCAGGTAAAAGCTATCGGACAAATCAGCCCTTACATTAATAGAAATGCAAATATAAAGTTGGAAGTAAACGACAAACATAGTATATTATTTATTCTTAAATTAAATACATATCAAAATACCCTTTCACCCCCATTACATTTTTAGATTAGTTTTATGTTCTTGTTAAATACCGATAGGCATATCGATAAATTTGATTCAAGCCCTAGCGTATATATGTAAACAATTTTGATGAAAATTTTTTCTTCAAAAATTGTGTGATTTAAGAACGATAGTACCTATAGTTATGCAAAATATGAAAGTAAAGGGGAGGATTAGCAATATTTTATTTGAAATAGAGAACTAAAGACAGAATATAGCGAAAATAAACACTTCGTAGCAACCTTTGAAATGTATATTTTTCAGGATTACTCCTATGATTTACACTGCAATCACTCACAGAATAAGTTACCATTGTTATATGTAATAGTGTTTGTCGAAAATAATAAAGGATTTAAACAACAGATTGCAAGTACCGAAAGGGCATAAAAACGGTTGACGACTTTTGGCCGACCTGTCAAATGAAAGTGGTTACAGTTTTCATTAGACTGCCTCTCTCTTTTTATCTTGTTATAATTCCATAAAGGATTTTCTTCTCTCTCGCACTCTTTGTTGGTCTTTTGCATATTAAGTTTATGGATTGTACGGACAAAATATGATCTCGATCATGAGCAAATAAAGACGACATATACTTCAATATACTAAAATATTTTCTATTGTATTGTTGACAAATCTGCGAAACGGAATAACGTAGGAAAATAACCAAGACATTCCATATTTAGATGATATTATTGTCTGCCGGTGTCAACAGCTGTGAACCGAAATAAGAAATTATATTAACTGTTCTATTAATACCTCCCAAAACATTTTGTGTTGCGTAATGAAAGTTAGCACCTGAAATAACTTGTTTTAATATAAACTACGAAGGATAGAGCGAAATTCTTCATGATATTAGGTTCTTTACCCGACTGCAAAGCCAAAAGCGAGGTAAATATAGCGGTAAACTCTGTTGGCATGTGGATGTGTTTGTTATATGGAGACCATCATTTAATGTGGAAGATGGTTGGCACGAATGTGCTGGCCGGATCGATATCACAGCCTTACAAAAACTGGTATTAGGCAACGCTAATATTTCGTTGTATTTTACTGGGTGAATGAACTAGTGATTTAAGAGTTTATGTTGTTTTTATGCACGAGAAGATGCTATTAATTATACCCATCAGGAGATCCACCTGCTCATTTTCTGGTTCATTACATAAAAACGTAGCTCCATAGTCCTAACCTATTGAATTTGTTTTGATGTCATCGTTATTCATAGGGGATCGAAGTACGTGTTGAAATATCTCTCAGCGATGGAACCCTCCAGACCGTCATACTGACAGAGCCTCCTTCCGAGCAGTTCCCTGGGAGGAGGTCACATGAAGATGTATTTGAGGAGTTTCAGAGGACTGGGACAGTTTTTGGTAACCTAAGATTTCTACACGTTACTTGCCGTAACTAGATAATAGGAATTTAAATTGCTCTAAAATATAAAATTTGCATTTCAGTTTCAAAATAACAAATTACTATTTTTAGCCGACTTCCAAAAAGGAGGAGGTTATATGTACGTCTGTATATTTTTTTGTATGTTCAACCATAACTTCGCCGTTTGTGGACGATTTTCATTATTCTTTTGTCGTTGTACAGGGTTGAATCCGAATTTGGTACCATGTTCACAAAAGTGGGGATTTGATGATGGGATCCATTAATAATCGAGGGGACTCCTTGAAATTTGTATGGAAACATATAGGGATTTAGATTTTTTCAGTAAGACTTTGCACCAGGTTATACCATGGATCCGAAGATACCGAACAGAAATTTTGAATCCTTATAGATACAGGTTCGGGGATTTCGGCGTTATTTAAACAACTAAAAGCATAAGCCAACACATCAAATTGATTGATCATCATCATCACAACCATAATTATACTATGGGTCATCACATTATGACCCAATAATTGGTACTTTTCGTGATATTTTGCATCGAAGCAGATGTTTTTGATAATTATTTTGCTGTTTGTGGACCGATTTTAAAAATTCTCGTGTTTTTGTATAGGATATAATCTTAATTTAGTATAACAATTATGAAAGTGGTGAACTGATGATAGGATCTATGAGCAATCGAGGGAAATCCTTGAAATTTATCAAAACACTCATGGTGGTTAAAATATTGTTTCTAGTAACTTAAACAGCTGTTTAATGCTATTAATAAGATAAATTTCATACGAAGGTGTCTCTTGGTCCAAAGGCACTGAATAGAACTCCTGAACCTTTAAAGATAAAAGTTTGGAAATTGCAGCATCGCTTAGATAACTGCAAGCATTTACCACAATTTCGATTACAGTAGTATTATATGGATAGTTAATATTTGTAGTGGTTATCTACGCATAAAACCTTCTCTTGTATATAACTAAAAAGAGTAAAATTATTATTTTTTAACAAAAAATTGAACCCGACTTCCACGGTAAAAACAATATTCTTAAAATGATTTAAAAAGTATAAAATAATTCTTATTCTAGATATATAGTGCCTTCATCTAAATTCAACTAAATCTCAACGAATTCTGTACTCAATTTTCATTCTTTTGAAGTCGGTACTGGCTAAGTTCGACGTCAAGTATCTCAGTTCTGGGCTAGTACCGACTTCAAAAGAATGAAAATCGAGTACAGAATTCGTTGAGATTTAGTCGAATTTAGATAAAGGCACTATTAATCTAGATTAAGAATTATTTTATACTTTTTAAATCATTTTAAGATTATTGTTTTTACCTTGGAAGTCGGGTTCAATTTTTTGTTAATTACAGTGAACAATCGCCATGTCCAGTGCGCAGTCACTCAAAAACTCAGCAGAAACATTAACTACGAGTACTGCATGGAGTTCATCGGAGTGCCTGTTAATACCGGTAAGCAATAATAATAGCTCCCACACCGGTTTAGGTGACGGTGGCTGGTTTCATTGAAACCAGGCTAGCTACGCGGGAGTAATGTTATGGTGCCCAAGTGTGTGTGCAGTACACAAGAGCACTCTCTATTCCTTTTACTCTTAACTTAACCCAGTGGAACGGACGACCGACACGACTGGCGAGAGATCAGGCGCAGGACCGACTTGTTACATTCTCATCCGACGCATGGATCATCTTACTTGTCAGACAATCAGGTGATCAGCCTGCATTGTCCTATCCAAACTTGGAAATAACATGTTTCCAACGCGGGAATCGAACCCACGACCTTTGAGTCAAGAGCCGCGCTCTATACCACTAGACTACGGAGGCGTTTACGGTAAACAATAACAGTCTTTAAAATAAGCAAAAAGTAAGGAATTAATATTATTCCTTACTTTTTGCTTATTTTTTTGTGGTCAACAACTATAATAAAATTAATTCATAACAATTTTAAGCCTTGTTTATTCTAACATAAAATCCAGCATTATGTAAAAAAAAAAACTTAGCTGAACTACAGCTTTTGTAATCGCAGTCTGTTCCAAGAGCCTGGTCATCCGCAACGTGTCTCATGCTGATGCCGCAGTAGTCCTCGCCGTGAGGAGATGGCCTCGACAACGGAAGACACAGAAGTATCCTAATAAAGGTAAAGTAATCTATAAAAATAAAAACTAATTCCTGTTAGTCTTCCTATAACTCATGGCTGAAACGATTTTGCTGATTTTAGTCTCAAATTAATCATGAAAGTCCAGGGAATGTTTATAAGTGACACGAAGTTCACCGGGACGTCTAGTATTCTATGACTACCAGGGTGAAGTGAAATCTTCTTTAGTAGCAGTACTATTTTTGGGTGGGTTAAACTCGTGGGTACGTGGCGTCTTGATCGAAAAAAATTTAAGACTTATGCTAAGTACTCACGTATACGATTTTACTCGATAGTTTTACTCCAAATCGAGTAATAATTACTGTGTGGACCGCAAAACTCACAGCTCGAAGGCTCGCATCGAGCCGGATTGATGGAATGAAATATATCGATTTAGTAAAACTATCGATCAATAACTAAGGCTGGTTTTAGAGTCACGCTGACTGCGTGCGCACCGTCGGCGCTGATGGCCCGAGATGTATGAAATTGTAGGAAGCGTTTTTGAATAACGCGTAGCGGTCAGCGCTGATATTTCATACATTTCTATGTCGGCGCCGACGGTCAGCGAGCTGTCAGCGTGACTCTAAAACCAGCCTAAATGTGTGGACGAAAGCCCGAGCCGCGGGTTTTGCTGACGTTATTTCTCGATCGAGCCAAACCGTATGTGAGTACTTAAAAGCATAAGGGAGAGTAGACGTTTGGCGTAGGATTATAATAATATTATCCTTCTCTAGTTTTATGCCTGTGGTTTCTTTTCACTTCTGCACGCCAGGTTGAGTTTTTGTCGAGAGAAAAGCGTCGGTTCCAGGTTATCTTTTGGCAAACATCTCTTACATAACTAGTATGAAAAACCCAACGAAGCAATGCTAGATTCGAGGCCCCTTTTAGTCAAATTTTCTATTCCAGACAGGCAGATTCTCTGTCCATACGAAGTGATAAAAAACTCTTTTTACTGCCATGATGTAACATAAAATATTTCTCGATTGAGGGCACATTATTATTGCCGGAGTCGGGACGTGTAGTCGTAAACCGGGAATCAATATGATATTAATATGGGTTGTGATGAGGTTCTAATGTATAGCACGATATTGGTGATAAAAGTGCGAGATAGGTTTTAGGGTTCTATGCTGATTTCAAAACCATTTTTCACGTTATATGGGTACGGTGATCAGTCCGGTCGGACTTGAAATTATAAGAAACTGGCGACACACAACGGCGTCGCACGGATTTAAATATATAGCCACTGCAAAAATGATTAAAATCGATAGCCTATGATCCTTCGCGTGGTCTACTTCTTATCTGTGCCAAATAACATAAAAATGGGGGGACCATCATACAAAACCAAAAGCGGTTTTGTATGATGGTGGCGTTACTTCCTTTTTTCGCCACGTTCATTTAAAGCCTTGTCGTGCCGGCCTATATATCGTGAGACATGACAGCTATATCGTGATTCGTGACATACGACAGCCGTTTAGCACGATAGACCTGGCGGCTACATAGCGGCACCTGGTGGAAAATAGAATTTCAGCATCCCACATTGTTTTTGATGTCGTTATGTAACGCCCAAACAGCTCTGCCGAACGGACGCACATAAATAGAGCCTGATGGAATTCGTTAGTTCGTTCCCGTGTGTGTGTACGAGTCCGGTCAGGTCAGCCTGCAATCAGTCGGAACTCTGACCGCATGGCTCGAGCTACGGGCTCCCAGTTACCACACAAAACTCTAAATTCGAATCACAATTCGCATCGCATTTAAATTTTTATTATGAGTTTTGCCGCAGATATTTGCGCTGCGATGCGAATTCGCAATTATGTGTGGGATCCCTTATGGGATCCTTCATTTAAAAGCTACTCGTAGTTGCTGGAAAAAACAAACTTTTTCTGATATTTAGGTAAACCGATCTGACGGTAAGATGCGTAAATGGATGACAATTTTTCGTCTATCCATTATACAACTTTGGAGGCTGTAAGTAAATACTCACTTACGAAAATTCTATTCTAAGCCCTCATGCGTACTACTCGCTTCGAATACCAATGGATTGATTCAGGGCTAGCACAGTCTTAAAAATTGGGAACATTACGCAAATGTCAGTGCAAGCGGCGCTACCAGCACACAGCAAATACTCCGACATGTTACACAAGGCATATCAGAATATTGGCAGAGACATTGCCAAACGTCAAACGAAACTTTTTGTTTACTATCTGTACTGCCCCTCTAGACAAACGGCAAACGATCATCGTAAAAGCTAACGCTAACGCTACAGAATGTATGGGACTTGACATTAGTATTCGCTAGCTAAGCGATGACTATGTCAAATCGCATACTTTTTGTGGCGTTAGCGTGTACGATAATTGCTTGCCACTTGTCTAGGGGTGCTGGTGCTGCCTCTAGCGTGAAAACATTGCAGTAAAATCCCATTGGAAGTAAAACCGCTTTCAGACAATATAATTATTAGTCCTACTGAAAGACTTTTTCTAGTGTATTATTTCAAACACTGACCTCCATTATACAACTACGCTGGACCTATGATACCCTTTGAAATGACAGCTGTTCTTTGTGCCTATTTGAAGCGGAATCAGCGCCCCAATGCGTCGCCCCAATCTGACGTAAACATGACGTTTAAAAGTCGCCATATTGGCGCTGATAGCAGTAGTGGGAGTACTTGTAACTAATACTAGTTTCTACCACCGTAGTGATTATATTCTCTTTGGTTTCTACAACCAATAGCGATTGAGCGGCCATTTGCAAATTACATCAGATTTAGTTCCCTTCCCCCGCATTAGGGGCGCTGATTCCGCTTCAAATAGGCACAAAAAACAGCTGTCATTTCAAAGGTATCAAAGGTCCAGCGTATTCGTATAATGGAGGTCAGTGGTTTCAAATGAGAACGTCCGAGAAAGAAGTTGCCCATGACATGGAACAGCCTTTATTCTGGAATCAGGACGAAAGCTCCGGCTGGACTGGTGTTACTGTATATTCTCAGGTGTTCATCTGAGAATATGCTTACGGTTTGCTATTTTTTTCTGATATGATGTGTGCACTGTGCAGCATGTCGGATCTTGGTCGGATTATATCTTATATATAAAATTTCCCTGTCACAATGTTAGTTACCGTACTCCTCCGAAACGGCTTGACCGATCTTTATGAAATTTTATATGCATATTCAGTAGGTCTGAGAATCAGCCAACATCTATTTTTCATACCAAAAAACCCAAAAATTATTAATATGGCAAAACAACGTTTGCCGGGACAGCTAGTTTTACTATATGTGCTAGTAACGTCCTCCAAGTCTACTCCGACCTTTGCGTAATATTTCCTGTTCTATTGTTTTTTTAATGTCGTTTCATTAAAAACAAATAAAAACTGATTTATTAATACACCATAACATTATTTTAAGAAAATAATGTAAACTTTAAATCACAAATTCATTACTAAAAATACAAACTAAAATAAAATATACAAATATATACAAATTGGCAACCCTGCATGTGATGAGTTTGTCACGTCCCTAGTCTTTGGGTAAATGCAAAAACTTGGCTGGTGGGCGGCGGTCGGCGAAACTCTCGGTCAAGGTTTACTTTCGGCAAAGTGACGAATATTCCCTAAAAGATAAATTCGTGATTATCTTTCTACTTGTTTATTTTACTTCCACACGATAAAAATAATTATTTTGGATGCGTACATTGTATACAATGTACGCATCCAAAATAATTATTCTAGTTTATAAACTAGATGCCAAAATTTGTAGACGCATGTGATAAGAACTACTATATTTTCGCAGCATTTCTCATTATCGCAACACTTTCAACAATTTGCTGGCGGTTTTACATTGATCTCCGGCACTAAGTATCACCATAACTGACATTATTTTAACCTATCAACCCCTATAAGGACACCGGTGACCGCGACAACAATAGAATAACAATAGATTTCCAAAAAATCCGCGAAATGTTAATGTTACTTTTAGAATAAATGTTATATTATTATTAGTAAGTAAATTCTAAAATATATTTTACACGCTGAAAAAAATATCAAGTATAAACAAGTTAGAAAATATTTAACACGATAACTTTCGAAATATTTCCGTCAATGTAACAGAGCATTGTAATAAGGAATTTCCTTCAAATATTCTCGAGTGAAAATTCAACATTACCAAAGATTTCTGTTATATTTATACTCGAAATCACAAATTTTCAACTCTAATTGCTAAGCTTCGCCCCGCTTAGCGCTAATATTTATTTTAATTCCTTATTCCCTTGAATGGGGTTCCGTAGAATGTTTTATCCATTTTAATTCTTGTCAGGGTTTTACCACTCAAAGATTCTAGGTAAAAAGACATTTACCGTACCTAAAAGTATTGAATTCTGATATTATTACAAGCGATTTTACTTAAAGGAAATTTAATTTTAGCATTTAAAGGTTTTGAAAAAGTTCTCAAAGTTTAACCGATTTTTACCCCCGCGGCTCGCCTGACAAAAACACTCCTTGTGTTTCTTGGGGATCTAAAAACATTATATAATTATAAGGTATTATAATTTTGTCGGTGTTGCATGCCTGTCTGAAGCGTCTTTTTGCCTTCGCTCTAGGCAGAAAAAGCTATGATCAATGACCATACACGTTACACTAACATTTTATTTACTGAACTTATAAGGGTCGTCCCGACTCGTGCTTGTCCGTTTTTTACTGCAGCCGCAAAAGTTACGATACCACGGCCGAGGGTGTATCTGTTTGTATTTCATTACTCTCAAGGCTTTAAAGGGGTTTTGGAGATTGTGGTACTGTGTTGTTATTTTCATGGTAATTTAAAAACATCCCTAAAAAATAAATGTAAAAAGTTATGAATTCAATTCCAAGTAAGATTTGTTACTTTGAATTGATTAGTGAGAGAAACACTTGTATTATTATTAACTTGAATGTCCGATTGGGCAGTTTTCAGTTTCAATTTTCAATTTCAGCAACACTATACACACTATTCTTCTAAAAGTCTAGAATCTTGTAAAACTGTTACGTCATTTTAAAAATCGAAGCAAAAGCAATAAACATCCAAATTCCGGAAGCTTGACAAAATAATGTAGAAATTATTTACTAATCCTTGACAAAATGGCGTCGTTATCCGTTCAGAGACATTTGACCTCAATGTTTATATAAAAATGTACCTTGTTGGATTAAAATAAGGTTCTGTTGAGGGTAAAATATATGTGATTGTAGGTTAGACTGTTAATTTACAGCATTAGCAGCCCCTATCCCGGAAGTAGGTCGAAGTTGGCCAAACAGGGATTAAATAGTGATAAAGAATATCCTGTTTTGATATTTTGGCCGATATTTTGATTTAAAGTTGTTGTCTTTGGGTATGAATAAAACTACTTGTTACCCGAGTAAGCAATAATATTTACTAGATGTTGTCCGTAAATATATTTTTTTCCCTTGTATTCGATCTACAATCAGTCGCCAGACTATGATGATTCGTCGGTCTAGATGAAAACCCAGGTACTTTACACAGTCTGTCTGAAGTAGAGCACTGTTCTCTAGGTATACCGGGGGACAGTTACCTCTTCTTAGGGTAAAGGTGATGTGATTTGATTTAAGGGCACTAGCTCGAATGCGCCACTTTTGGAGCCATGAGGAGATTAAGTTTAGGACATGATGGAGTTTTTCACTGGCTTTTCCAGGGTCATTATCAACGGCCAGGTAAGCAATATCATCAGCGTATGTCGCAACACTCACGTCGGCAACGGTGGGAATATCGAATGTGTAGAAGTTATACAACACAGGACCTAAAACAGAGCCTTGTGGGACTCCGGCTCTTATTGGGTATAGCGATGATCTAGCTTCTCCTTGTTTGACTTGAAATAGTCTATCGCTCAAGTAGGACTTTATGATGTGAAACAGGGAGTGCGGTAAGACTCTTTTTATTTTTGCGAGTAATCCTTTGTGCCAGACTCGATCAAATGCCTGTTGCACGTCTAGAGAGGCCGCTGAGCAGTATTTCTTGTTTTCGAGACATTGTCTTATGACGTGATGGACTTGTTCAGTTGTGGAGTGCCCTTTTCTGAATCCAAATTGATGTTGGGGCATTATATCCTTCATAAGTCCCATGAATCTTGTGAGGAACATTTTTTCCCATAGCTTGGAGAGAACAGGAGTGAGGCTTATAGGTATATACGAAGTACATTCGTGCGGTGGCTTGCCGTCCTTGTGGATCATAACAATTTGTGAAATGGATCATAAATTAGGAAAATGTGATGTCTGCAGTATGGAGTTAAACAGGCAGGTAAGAAAAGTGATACACTTTTTTGGAAGTTCCCTCAGTATTCTAGGTGTTATTAAATCAAAACCAGGAGCTTTGTTGAGGTCTAAGGCTTTTATTTCCTTGTGTATTTCTTTGGGTGTGGTAGGCTTAAGTGGCAAGCACAACTGAATATCTTGAGACAAAACGCTGTCAAGATCTGCATCATCACTTAAGGTCTCATTTGGGGTGAATATTTCTGATAAGTGAAGCGCAAATGCTTCCGCTTTCTCCTCATCAGTCCGTGCCCACCTTTCAGTACCAGACTGTTTTCTTATAGGAGGAAACGACTCTTGACGGCCATTCTCAGGAGAGCAAAATTTACGTGTCCCGGGCTTGTATACTCTGTAATATTATCTTATTCAAGTATGTAATATTTTTAAACGGTAGATAGCATCAGTATCTAGCTACAAACTTAAACACAGGCTTCTAATTTAAGTAATTCAGACTAAATTAATTGAAGTCATGTTCAAAAACCATGTTTTTCTAACTACCATAACGTGTCCCCACGCCAACTTAATCTCGAAACTTGCTTGTAATTTTTATAACGTATATCTATTTAATTAAATCTATCTATGGTTTTAAACGCCTATAAACATTGGTTATCGCATTGCAAAATATCATTTCAATAGGCCGAGCCTATAAATAGTTATCATGAAATAATCGCTTGTCCGATCAAAAGTCCTAATTACCATAATATCTGCGGTTTTTGGATGTCCATCCAAAAATATCAGGATTTGGCACATTACGAGTGCACGGGTTGCTTCTCCTTAGTGTGTGCCATGGCCCATCAGCGGTCCCACATCGTTAATGTTAGTGTGCCGCCGATAAAGCACATTAGTATCTAATTACCGTAGCTTTGGTTACAAAATTGTCTAATTACCGTAATCGTTACTTTTCAATTATGTTTAAATTAGATTTTTATTATGTATATTATGTTTATGTTACATAATTTGGTCTACGTACGTTGCCCTAAGCTAGTTTTTGTCAATTGTGTCGTTGTATCGTTACGTAAAATACTACATTTGTCTAATTACCGTACCCATAAATTTTTAAGTCTTATTATCCAAAAAACTTTAACTAACTGTTTCACGTCACATTTATTATTGTGTTCGTATGTTTCATTTCTTTAATATTTCAATGTGTCTAAGTCAAATCGACGAAGAAAAAAAATGGTTACGGTAATGAGGCAAATAATGCCAAACCGGAGAATGGCCGTTGAGGCTTATTGAGATGTTTCGTGGCCTTCCAGAGAGAATTGTTGCCCTGACCAGATGCTGTAAGATTTTCGAGGATTGTCTTAAGAGTGTTGTCCTTATGCTCAGTTGTCCGTGAATATAAAATTCGTTTATTGCGCGAAAATCATGCTATTGGATGGAATAAAAAGTACCAAGTATAATTTTCTTCGGGACCCAAAACATTTCTTTAGCGTGAAATTGGTTTAGGTAACAGAAGAATAAGCCAATAGATACAGACACATTTTCGCATTTATGATATCAGAATGGAAACACTATTAGAACTGAAAATATCAATTCTATTACTCTATTACTATTTTCTTCATCCTTAATCCTTTTTGGCTCATACTTATCACGTAGCTACGTAGCGTAGCGTAGATAAAATTCTCTTACAATATTTACCTCCCACCTATTTCGATGTTATTTCAAGATAATATTATTTTCTATATGTTGTGATATTCCTTTTACAATACTTTTAACATATGCGACTGGCTTCCGAGATTTCCGAGTCGATGAACAACGCTATCACGACTCACGACTCAGTAGTCACGACGGGCTCTAGTACGTAGCGACATTTTGTAGCGATGCAATTGCGTGATTGCGTCGCGATGCGGTCGCTAGCAGTGCCATAGCATACGGGGCGCTCGTTCATCAAACGCATTTCAGAACGTTACAAAAATACCCTCCGCCCCTACGAGTATCTCTCCGCTGTTGCCCGACACAGTCGCGCGCTTGCATCGCTACAGTCTCGCGTTGCAAATGCAAGTAGCAAGCGGTGGCGATGGAACCGCGCGTTAGCAAAACACGTGATTGCATCGCTACAAAAAGTTGCCGTGTGCTAGGGCCCATAGCCCTTACCACTCACAAGTTACAACTTACAACTCACGGTACAACGAATTGACTATTGAACAGTGCAAGGAAATACGCGGAAAATGTGTATGACAATAAGGAAAGTGTGTATTTGCCATTTGTATGCCTTGCATGGCTTGTATGGCTTCCCGTAAAACTTTTCTGGATTTTCTTGGTCTGTTTGTGGTCTGTGGTTCGGAAAATTTAAAGCGCTGAGTAATAAATAATAATATTAGATTTAAGTATAACTCTGGCCTATAACAATTCCATGTTGAAGATTAAACTCGAAATTTTAAATGTAGCCATTTAAAATTTCGAGTTTAATCTTGTAAGTTTAATCCTGTATTGCTTATTTTGATAATTTCCCAACTCTATTGCATTTGTAAAACTTTTTAGAGTTCAAATCGAATTTAGAATATCGGATTACTATCAGATTACTATTGTCTTTTATTTCGTTCGAAGATTTTGTGCAATGTTGTTTCTACTTTCTAGATTACGAGTTAATACATTCGAAGGAGAGTTTTGCGCGACCACTATATTATTTTTCTTATTTGAAATGTAGGTCCAAAAGTATTTAACATTTGATGGTATACTGTCCTCCACAGATTTTATATACCCACGAAAACACCTTATCATTTCACTATGAATTAATCTAGAAAAGTGTTCATAGTCTTTACGGTTTTTGTATATTTTCCACTTTATCCATGCTCCTTCTTTGTTTTAAAACATTCTTACTAAATTGGGAGAAAACCAGATAGGGAAACTAGATTTCTTAGACCGAGTTAAGGGAACGTACAATTTAATTAAGCCGAACAGAGTTTCATAAAATGTATCAACGGCATCATCTGCTGGTAGATGGAAAAGTCTAGTAAGCTAAGTTCCTTGTTAATATTTTCATAATTGGCCTTGAAATATTTTTACGTAAGTAGAGTTTGACGTTTCATAGGGATAAACTCGGTATGTAAATACGCTATTATGGTAAAAGGTGGATGGTGTGGGACAACATTGAGAATAATATAATGCCTCGCAATCGACATTCGATATACATAAATCAAGTATTCGGTCCAGATTATTTTTTAATGTATTGTATTGGACACCATTAATGACAGACATGAAGTTAACTAGCATTTGGCTAGGTGACCTGTTAGAAGAAAATGATAAAGAAGGAACGACATAATTGTTCAGGACTGTCCAATCTATATCTGGACAATTAAAATCACCAGTGATAAAAAAGGAATCAATTAGTGTGTCTTTCAAAATATGTACGATATATTATGTCACTAGAGCGATTCGGTATATATACAGCACTAATAATGTGATGTGATCCAGTTTTTTCGGCAGGGAGCTCTACAATAACCTGCTCAATCGCAGAGTTATCATGAGGTTCAGTTAGTTTAATAGGCCTTAGTTCACGACGAATTGCTATTAGGACGCCAACGCCATCGGCTTTGGAGGTAGCAGTCCTATTACGATCACATCGGAAAACTACGTAGCGATCGTCAATAAAACTACTATCAAGTATGTCAGGTGTAAGGCAAGTTTCAATGAGAATCACTACATCATAGGAATTAGCCAGTATGTTCATATACAATGTTTGTAATTTTGTGCGTATGCCTCCGCAATTCTGATAATACATAACAATGCTATTTGAAGACATAACGATCATTAAAACTATAAATAAATATTGCCATAAAACTGAATGAAACTAATCCAAAAATAAAACTAACAAATTTATCAATCTAAAAACTAGTTTAACGTTATAGAAAATTATTTTAAATCTATTGTGAAACATTGAGGTGAGTGTACAATTTCCTCTAAAATACTGGGAGATAAAACTATTGTCTGAACAAGTATAAGTGCAAAATCTACTATCATTATATTATAACAATTCTAATGGCATTAAAAACGAGTACAACAAAAAATAGAAGTTCAAATTGTTAAAGTAAAAATTAATATTGTAACAATTTAATTTTTTATCTACTTCACATACTGGACGATGATGGATACGATTTTTGTCTATCAATAAGTTTTTGTAAGTCTCCATCAGACCGAACAGCAAACGCCGAAGAACCATCACGATCACGAACAAGTATGGTTGAATTCTTAATCCATACATATTTGTATCCGTATTTATTTGCGGTTTCATTGGTCTTACGAAACAACATTTTGTTCCTCAGGGTCAGGTGTTCATTCATATAGATTTTTATCGGAGAGCCGGCGATTCCAAGCTGATCGGAGAGAATATTCTTTTTGGATTTGAAGGCGCTAAGTAAATTATCACGTGTAATCTTCGACTTCAACTTAACAATGATATTTTTAGGTTTATTAGCGAGCTGGGTACACTAACTACGTAGGCCAACACGTAGGAAACATCTTATCTGATAGTACTTTTGATTTCTCACTATCCCCCCAGATCGTTGGCTATTACACGACAATGGCATCGCAGTGGAGTGCAGCCCCTGGAGTATGATGGTGGCGGCGGGGGAGAGGAGCGAGGTGGTGGTGACGGTGCGCGGCGACACATGGGGCGTGTACAGAGAACGGCTGCTGATGATGGTGAGTATGATGATGATGAATATTATTGTAGAAATAATGTTGATGAAGATAACTCTGATAAATGTAGGGTCAAAGAGGAAGGTGATGGTTAGTGAGGTGTGATGATGGCGATTTTGGTGATGATTCAACAAGTGATGATGGTAGCAAAGGATTAGATGGTATTTATATATTTATAGGTGATATTTATGATTTTGGTGATGATGATGATGGACATAAGTTGATTATACAATTGACTCGATTTAAATTAGATGTTGCAGTATTCAACTAAAGAGCACTATTTTATGAAACTTGAGAACAAAGGAATTTTCATAAGTCCTTATAATATTATTATATAATTTTCCAATGAAACGAAGAGCTTACTTACTCTCCTTTTGTTTAAGAATTTTTAATTTGATATTAAATTACTCAATTATAATAAAGCTTTGAGTTTCAAGTTTCAGTGCAATGAAAAGAAGATCCGTGTTCAAGTTATGCAAAGAAAAATTGACAGAATCTAGTTTCATAAAATATATTATGATAATATTCAATGAAACTTTAGATTAAAATTCAAAGAGTTCGAAACTTAGGATAGGCTACGTCGTCGTATGTTTGATAGAAAAGTTCTCATACATGAGAAAGTTACGTCACTTAACTTTAAAGTTTCTATTCAGCTGGTTTATTAAAATACTAGAATTATTTTATATGAATAAAAGTGGCTATTTTTTCTCTCATGTCCCTTTGTTCCCTTTAATCTTTAAAACTACGCAACCGATTTTGATGATTCTTTCAGTGTTAGATAGCTCATTTATCGAGGAAGGTTATAAGCTATATTTTATTACGCTAAGACTAATAAGAGCAAAGAAATAGAGGAAAATGTGGAAAAAACGGGGAAAATTATTTGAAAGGGCTAACTTGAATGCGCTAAACTCAGGAATTACTGGTCCGATTTGAAAAATTCTTTCAGTGTTAGATAGCCCATTTATTGAGGATTTTTTTCAGTTTCTATATATTTTATACCCGTGCGACGCCGGGGCGGGTCGCTAGTCATACAATAAGAATCTTAAATATATGTATAGTATAAAAGTATTAAATATATTTCCTATGTCTGGTACCTGTAACACAAGTCCTTCAGGTACTTACCACGGAGCCAGACTGACGTGGTGTGAAGCGTCCATAGATATTATTATTCTATCTAGCGACATCCAATAAACGCTCGCCGCACTAGGCATTAGCCGCGTACTGACCAAGCGATCAGTACGCGGCTAATGCCTAGCCTCGCCTCGCTGCCTCGCCCGAGCGTGCCGCGGCCGAGCCAAAAGTTGTCGGTTTTTGGTCGATGCTCAGAGGCGCCTCGGACGTTTGCCGCGCACTAACACGTACTGACCGACCGAGCAAATGCGCGCGAGGCTGCCGCGGCGAGGCGGCTCGCTTGGTCAGTACGCGGCTATTGACCAATGACCGCAAGGTAAAGATTCCGAATCCGTGTCAAACGGGAATCGTGAATCACCCTGCAAAAAAAAAAGGAGAATGAAGTAAAGTGGTCCCCACCAACAACAAATGATGATAGATGGATGGATGGATGATGGATCTAAACAAATGATGATTCCAGATTGAATGAAAATTTTGTCAACAGATTGAGAAGTTGGAGCCACTGGTAATGGACTTGTGGATAGAGGTGGTCGGCGCTCCTCTCCAGTTCGCCATCAGTGACCAGACCAGTCTGCCTGTTGTGTGGTAATTATTATTTACTATCCAAACTAATATTATATAAACGTGAAAGTGGGTTTGTTCAAATTGCCTCTTCACGCCCAAACCGCTGAACCCATTTTGCTGAAATTTGGTATGGAGTATACTTTCGAGTCCTGGGAAAATAATAATATTATCTATGGATGCTTCACACCACGTCGGTCTGGCCCCGTGGTTTAAGTACCTGAAGGACTTGTGTTACAGGTACCAGACTATGGAAATATATTTAATACTTTTATACTATACATATATTATTTAAGATTTTTATCATATGAGACACATATTTAATACACAGCCATGATCCAGGAACTCTGAAAACTTTTTGTTCCGTCGGCGGGATTCGAACCCGTGACCCCCGGCTTGAGCTACCAACAGCCCACTAACTGAGCCTCAGAGGTCGTCGAAAAAGATAGGAGGATAGGATAGAAAGAGATAGGATACTTTTTATCCCGGATAAAATACGAGGAAAAGGTACCAGACAGACAGACACCCTTTCGCATTCATAATATTATTAGTATGGAGCATAGACTATAGATATTTTCGCTCTCAAACTCGGTAATATTTGGCTTATTATTTATTATAGCTGGTAACAATATCGGTAATAATTGGAGATTTATGTAGTAACATCGGTGTCGTTTGTTATTCGATATCTGCGGGCAACACTGTCTGCCTAATTTATCGCCATTTATAATACTCAAATTACAGGCGGTTTCATTTTACAGCATTATGTTACATAATAACCCGTTAGTCATTAATTAATGTCTGTTTTGCGTTTGTGTACTCACACCAGTAATTATATGTATAAATACGAAAATGTGTCTGTCTGTCTGTTATGTCTTCACGCCCAAACTGGTGAACTGATTTTGCTGAATTTTGGCATGAAGATACTTTTAGTCCCTGAAAAGGACATGGGATATTATCCCGGAAAAATGCACGGTTCCCGCGCGACAAACCAGTTTTAGCGCAAGGAAATTGCGGGTCTCATTTAGAAAAAATATAAAATAATTCCAGGCAGTGAAAAAGATGACACAACTACTCCCAAGTTCCAAACAACTGCCTCCACCCCGATATGGAATACATAAAATGTACGGTTCCCGCACGATAAGCGAATTTCGACGCAACGGCCGTCATCTATGGTGCGACCAGTTTAAGCGCGACCTTCGTAGCATACTAAATCTATGCTACGAGAGCCACGCTTTAAGTGGTCACAGTATAGTTATCTATATTTTAACATAACAAAATTGGGTAAAATAGACCTATAATAGTAGGAACTGTAATTTCCGTTGTAGGTATGTTTTTTTTTTTAAATTAAAAACACATTTATTTTAAACCAGGCTAGCTTCTACGGACCCGAAGAGAGTTCTTCAAGCGACAAACCACACACGCGTCGACATACACGTCTACTCCTTTGTCGTCAAAGAGCATGGTGAGAAAAAGCATAATATGAATATTTTCTATATTCAATATACATGGTTTGACAAAACAAAGTGAGAATAATATTCTTTAGTTTAGTATGAGCCCACTGTATAGAGTTTGCTGTGTTATTTTTTTGTATGGTCAAATTCATGAAGCTAAGGCGCTTGCCCGAAAAAATCACAAAAAATACTCCATTAAGCGCTGCTACTTTCACAGTCTGTGGTTCGGTGGGGGCGTCGATGTGTCTGTATAGTTTATGCAAGAGACTCAATATACATTCCCTAAAGTAGTAGCATTTTGTTTTGTTACAACTTGTATAGGGCACTCATACGCATATTTAAGTATTACAGCCTACGAATAATAAATAATCGGCCAAGTGCGAGTCGGACTCGCGCACTAAGGGTTCCGTACCATTAAAGAGCAAAATTAGCCCAAAATTGTGTTTTTTTGTATGGGAGCCCCCCTTAATTTTTTATTTTATTTTAATATTATTATTAAATATTAAAGTGCACAAAAAACTAAGGAACTTGAGTAAAATTCAAGTACCTACCTGTTGCCATTATTGATATAGAGCCAAAAGGGCCAAAAAAATCACGTTTGTTGTATGGGAGCCCCCCTCAAATATTTATTTTGTTTTTAGTATTTGTTGTTATAGCGGCAACAGAAATACACAATCTGTGAACATTTCAGAAGTCTAGCTATAGCGGTTCTTGAGTTACAGCCTGGAGACAGACGGACGGACGGACAGACGGACAGACGGACAGATATCGAAGTCTCAGTAATAGGGTCCCGTTTTTACCCTTTGGGTACGGAACCCTAAAAACTAAGGAAGAATAACTGTGGCAAATTTTTTTTACTGATTCTACAAAATGTGACCCGAATACATGCATACTTTGTGCAAAAACAGACCCGAATACAGAGTAGACAGCCGAATACATGCAAGAATATAAATGACAATTATTGTCAACGGTTTCATTTTGTCAATTTGAATGTAGTGTTTCGAAGCTATTGCCATAATTTTATTTTAGTGTGCGAAAAGAACCTTGAGAACCAAATTCAAAACGATTGAAGTATGGGAGTTATACGTTCCCTTAGTGTTTATTATACGTAGATTATAGCTTTGTTTTTTTACATCCTGTGTATTTAGACCTGCGGGACTAGCTTTTTTTGAGTTGTTAAGTTTCAAAAATTCTAAAGTTTCTGAATTTTTGCACACGGATGGAGTGATGTCTTATTAGGTTATTTTTAAATTTTGTGTCATTTCTGATGATAGATTTTTGAGAAAATCAAAATTTAGTGGTCGATTTTTAAAATTTTGTATAAAACTAGCCAGCAAAAACTTAACTTAAAAATAACAATAGCATCATATCGAGATTAGTCTTCGGATTGTAGGTACCTAATTTGAACCATTTTAGCCCATTGGAACCCGAAATATTGCCAATTATTTAAAACACTATCTAAAAAAAATTGAGTTTCTGAAATCACAATAATTGGGCTCAGGTCTATTAAATAAAGCCATAGAATAAATTTGTGTCAGATTCATCCACGATATTTCGAGATTTTAATAATTTTTACTTTTGCAAGCTCCAAACACTACGAAAAATATATTTTTAATTAAAGGCTTTACATATTCAACATCCTAAAGAAGTAAGAAATATATATTTTCATTTTGAGTTTTTTTCACCAATTGCTTTAAAAATTAGACACAAAAATATAAACAGTAAGAAAGAACCGGACGAGTGCGAGTGTGAGACAGAACTCTGCGTAGTTCTGTCCTACCGTTTTTAGGGTTCCGTACCCAGAGGGTAAAACGGGACCCTATTACTGGGACTTCGATGTCTGTCTGTCTGTATGTCTGTCAGAACCGGAAAAAGGGGTTGTAAGGGGGTGAAAATGCGTAAATTTGTTCAAATTAAGTTAGTTCCAAAAAATCATAATAGATGGCGCCGTGCGTCTCCTACATCGCGATATCGCTTGCTCGTGCATCTTTCTATAAGAGGTGGTACCAAGTTGAGGAACGGTTTTCGATTCTTGCGATTGTTATGCACGTCTATAAATAATGAATAACTCACTACTCTACTTAGTAGTCAGTACTCAGTACTTTATCTACGCAGTGATGAGTGACGAAACCTTAAACCTACCAATGCTAAATAGTTTATAGGTAAAGCTAAAGTTGTGTAATGGGGGGCTAAATAAGCTTTAGGTATAATATAAAGTAATGAAATATTATGTGCGCACTGCACAGCTGTTTTTAGATATTTTGATTTAAGGAGTACCAGGGTTTTAAAAAGCTTTTAAATTTGACACCAATTTTGTTGACACCGCGCGCTATAAACTGAAGTCCACGCGGACGAAGTCGCGGGCAACAGCTAGTTCTGTAATAATTTAGCACATATATTTTTGTAATCTGAAAACGTCTTGTCTAGGTGCTCTGGATAGTTTTAAATTCGTCCGAGTCGTACACGGTTTGTTCAAAATTATTATATATTATTATTATCGACGATTTAAGGATCAGAGTTAAATGTTTGATTTTAAAATAATAATTATGTACTCCTTTCTTTGTGATAGTAGATATGTTTGGTGTATACTGCATAATGCCATCCGCTTTGTTTCATAACTGTGACTGTGACAATAACCGCGCAGGCTGTCGTCCAGCGCGCAATATTATGATACGTTACCTGGGAAACGACCTTGGCGAGAATTTAAATTGTCATATTTTAGTGTTCGAAAAGGAGCCAAATTTAAAACAGTTGAAGTATGGGAGTTACGTTTCCTGTAGTTTTGTTATTCGTTGCGTAGTAAGTAGTATTTCTTCAACAACTTAAAATAATACATAAACTTTTTAAAATCTGCTAATAAATCATAATATGGTAGAATTTTTAGTAAGTATTAAAATATTGACTAAGCTTTAAGTTACGAAATTAAGTTATATAGAATATTTGTTAAAATAAGATGCAATTTTTTTTTATCTCTTTTCCATCAAATAAATTATAAAATATCGTATTTTCTCTTCAAGATATGATGTTGTATCTATGTTTAAAAATAAAATAGTTTGTGGCCTATTAACAAGTATAAAAATAAATTTCGCTTTACTTGATCGTCAATTTCTCTTAAAATCGGGGCTGAAAAGGAACTAAATTTTGAAATGTGGTTTGCATACGAGTAGACCTTTTAATTGTAAATATGTAAACTTTAAAAACTTTAATTACTTTTTGTAGCTTTTACGGGATGTTGAATGCAAAAATATAAATTTCTTCAAAACCCGTGGATGAAAATGACACAAAACTTTAGCAGTAGCAGACATCAAAAAACTTAACCATATCATACCGTTTTTAGAAACTCTAATATTTTTTCGACGCAATTAGGCGACGTTTCTAATATTTGCTAATTACTGGAAACCTGTGGATGAATCTGACACAAAACGTGTCTGCACATCAGTTACTACCCTAGCAATATCCCAAAACCTAAATTTTAAACTTTAATATTTTTTTCAACCTATAACGACCAAAAATCAAAATCCCTAAATATCTCTGGAAGCTGTCGAACAAAATGACACAAAATCATTTTTTAGGTTTACCTAGTGGTCCCAAAACTATACGCAAAAATTTAGAAACTTTAGAATTTTTTAAACCAAAAAACCTAGTCTTATCGGTCTAATTTTTGACTACGCAAAGTAATCTCGTGAGAGCCATACCTACGTTTTACTGATGAACATATTATTGTAATGACAATCGTTATTTCAGCACCAAGTGAGAAGAAGCTGCCTTTCCGCCTGTACTTTCGCCTGTACGAGGTTTCTACAAAGTGCTTGTGTGCTAAAAATGGTAATAGGTACACAACTATTACAATATTATTAGCTATTTTATCCAGAATCTAGACCTGTAGTGGGAGGCTATAATGACCTGGATAATACAATAAAAATCCATACTTTCTATTAAAAATACGAAACTGTCTCTGTCTGTCTGTTGCTTTTTCACATCTAAATCGCTACCGATTGATGAACCGATTTTGCTGAAATTTGTTATGAAGATACTTTGAGTCCATTGAAAAGGAAATTTTTGTCCCGGAAAAATGTGCGGTTCCCACGCGATAAAGTAGTTTTAGCGCAAGGAAATTGCGGGTCTCATTTAGGAAAAATAATAATTCCAGGCAGCGACAAAATTGACACAACTACTCCAAACAACTGCCTCCACCCCGATATGGGTGTTGAACTGTTTCTGGACGATGACTGCGGCCGACTGGATTCTACCTGCTACGGTGTAAGTTTCTTATACATTCCCGTTAGCACCTATCGGTACAATCGGATTGATCAACTTATTTTATTATCAGTAGCTTACTCATTGTATATTATGCACTGACAGTAAATCCATAAACACAGATTATTTTTAGTTTTTATAATATTTCTGCATGCTAACACTGATGAGTAGCCATATTTTATAGGTGGAACCAGAATACGTGCTCGTTGGTAAATACCAAAAAGTCCACTGGAATGTCACTCTTCTGGACAACAAGAGTTCTGCGCCCTCCGCGCTCGTGGTCCGGTCTACGGCAGTACAGAATCACGGGTTAGTTTGGCAGACCATTTTGATTGATAGACCGTGTTACCACAATAAAAAATAAATAAATATCTTTGTAAAATTAACTATAATATACTAGCCACCAGTGTGCCATTAACATCAATGTATAACAAAGGTAAGGTATTTAGATCTCACCGGATTAGTATTGAAGCTTCCACAGGATATTGACAATTGCCGTAGGGATAAAGGAACGAGAAGTCAGAATCAATACATACCGTATAAGTTTATCATCACTGCCATTAAAGAAGAAGAAGAAGAAGTTTATCATCATGTGGCGGCTAAACCTCAGTGGCAGCTTTTATATGTATAAAATATGTAAACCTGAAATAAATTAAATTTTTTAACATAAACTTTAAAACACAGAAATAATAATTTTATGAGTTCCATCCACAGCTGCAGCTACTCTCTTGTAGAGTATGGTTGCAGTTTATACTTTATACTATAGGTCTTTTAGTTGTCTATTCTATCGTTTAATTACAGAAAAATCGTTTTATTACAGAAAAATGTACAATTCTAGCACTATGAACGAATTGCGCAACTGTCGCGAATCGCGCGAACTTGTAGGTAACAAAGGTAAACAACGGTATTCAAATTACATAATCATAGGAGGGTAGTTGTAATATTCTCTGGTGACGCATGTCACTAGGGACAGCTGCTGTCAGACAGACGATCGAGAACCGCAGACGGGCGAGCACGCGGCGCAGTCTTATCAGTGAGTCATTATTATCATTATTTAAATATTGTGATCTTAAACGTTATTATTTAGGCTGTGTGTTCAGTTCATCGAGGATATCCATCGCCTCGAAACTGTTGTTTATGTATAATAATATTATAATCCTCTAGATAGTAATATGTAACATGTTGATACTGTATTTAGATTGCGAACAATGAGTCGAGATGAGATCGTTTAGTTAACTTATTATACGAGGTATTATAGAGGTCACATCTAGTGTTTACTGCCTACTGTTGAGTAGGTTATATTTAGACCTTAGCTATAGAATGCTCGGTTGAGCCGTGTGGTAGTTTGTGGCCGGTTGGTCACATCTAGTGTTTACTGCCTACTGTTGAGTGGGTTTGATTTAGACCTTAGCTATAGAATGCTCGGTTGAGCCGTGTGGTAGTTTGTGGCCGGTTGGTCACATCTAGTGTTTACTGCCTACTGTTGAGTGGGTTTGATTTAGACCTTAGCTATAGAACACTTGGTTGAGCCGTGTGGTAAGGGGTCGCTGTAATGGGTGGTTGGAGGCGACTGCACAGTATAGAAACCGTGTTCATCGTTTGTGGTGATTACCAGATGGACACGTGTGTACAGTTTAGTTGGCAGCCATGCGACTGCACAGTATAGAAACTGTGTTCATCGTTTGTGGTGATTACCAGATGGACACGTGTGTATAGTTTAGTTGGCAGCCATGCAACTGCACAGTATAGAAACCGTGTTCATCGTTTGTGGTGATTACCAGATCGCCACGTGTGTACAGTTTAGTTGGCAGCCATGCGACTGCACAGTATAGAAACTGTGTTCATCGTTTATGTGGTGATTACCAGATGGACACGTGTGTATAGTTTAGCTGGCAGCCTACACGGTCATTGACCTGCTAGGCCATCACGATATAGAATGCCATAGTCTAGTGCGGACTAGCCGCATAGGCGAAATTGTCATGTGTGCTCACACAGGTGGACGCAGCAGAGTTATTAATATAGTTATAGTTTTCGCCTCCACTGAGGTAGTTGCGACAGCAACAATTGTTGCACTCTATGTATAATAAAATGTACCATCGAGGAAATTGATTCCTATGCAGTTGATAGACCAACGTTATTCGGTCGAATATGTCAATTCAATGTTAATTGTGATCTGTCGGCTGGGTTTGACGTAACGCAACCAAACTACATAGGTCCCCGATCTGCATAGGAATCTACTTCTCTACCTAGTAGAAAATTAAAAAAAGTATTTTCAGCGAGGACTGGTACCGCCCCTCACCACCATCTCAGCTGGTGAAACTCCGCACGTCCGCCCGCACTCCACACCTTGAAGTGTCACATACTGAAGTAACGGTGGAGATCTGTGCACTGGAACTTTCTCCTGATGACGTCATACGGTACGATTTATGCCCAGTTATTGAGGTTTCGTAGCAGGAACCTATCTTTTCAACAGCGATGTTGATTGGCTAAGGGCCTGTTTCACCACTTCCCGATAAAGTGCCGGATAGACAACTTTTTTGAAGGATTCTCCATACTCTATCTGTCCAGTTAAGTGGTGGATAGCCTATCCAGCACGTAACAGGAAGTGGTGAAACAGGCCCTGAGCGTCTAAACACACCATGCCGAAGTTTCGCGACGGAAGTTCGGCATGATTACGTCATGGTATATTTAGACTTGAATAAGATATAACTATATTATGTTATATCTTATTCAAGCAAAAGCCTTTTGTCTAAAAATCCAAAGCTTGATTCTCTTACAGCAAACGAAGGAAACTAGAAATCAAAAACACTGGAAATGGTTACCTGACGTTGTCGATTAAAACTCAGGAACCATGGCGTGTAAAAGAAGATAAATGTGACAAAAATAACGCTGGAAATAATGAACAAGAGAAGCACGAGCTTGGAAAAGAAACAAACAAATTGGTTATCCTACCCAACAGTTCCAAAAAGGTAAAAACTCTCATTTTATATCCTTTCTTTCTTCCTTTGCCAAACTGTTAATTCTATTTTAGTCTCGCCTTTGTTAAAACATCACTTTTATGTAACTAAGAGCCTATTTCACCACTTCCTGATAAGTGCCGGATAGGCTATCCACCACTTAACTTGATAGATAGAGTATGGAGAATCTGTTAAAAAAGTTGTGACTTGAATAACCTATCCGGCACTTTATCAGGAAGTGGTGAAACTATAGCCCTTATCAATTATTATCATTATCAGCTTGTTTACCTACTGCTTGTAGAGCTTCTAGAGTTACAATTTTAATTTTGTTTGCACCAGGTCTTCGTCACATTAGAGTTAAAAGCGAAGCATGTAGTTCCAGAGCCTGGAGATCAGTACCCTTCAGATATCCTCAACACTACACCTCTATGCTTCTATGACGAGGAAGATGGAGAGATGCTGGTAAATACTATTCTTCTTAGTTAAAAAATAGTTACTTTTTTGAGTGTGAGTATGTATTGTTGAATTCGACCTTGAGAGGTTTGACTAGATCTTTCTTAGTCATAAAAGTAATATAAGGTACTATCGCAGTCGGGCTTAATATTTCAGGAATGGTGGAGGGGCCAACCCACACGTACCACAACCACACGACAACCGCAACCACATGACAACCACACGACGTGGTCGGGCGTATATTTCGTATTGTAAATGAACTGGAGGCCATTCATACGTACCACATATTGCAGTCGTTGTCGACCACTTGTCAGATAACTTGTCAGACGCAACCACGGCCGACCACATCGCAACCACAACGTTGCGTCGATCGTCGTCGAATAGTGCGCGCACACTGCCCGCGCTCTTCCCCCACTCCGTTTCATTGCCTTTCGTACGTAACCACATCGTAACCACTGGCGACAACGCAACCACGTCGGCATTTTATCGGTACCACAACGCAACCACAAAATGCTGCAGCGACACCATTCACACGTAACCACTGCTCGACGACATTTTGTCGTTGCGATGTCTTGTGGTTGTGGTACGTAGCGGTACGTAGCGTATTACTATTAAAACTATTTACACAGTGAAATACTGTAAAAAGACTGTCAAGACTTGTTTGGGTTATTTTATTTAGCTGACCAGAGACTTCTTTTTCTAATAATTCTTTTGGAGTTGGCATCATCAGAAAGAAAGTGCAAATTTTCAGTTAACAATATACTGATTGCCGAGCAATAACTAGATAAGAGACTTGTCAAGCATAATATTATAGTAAAGACCTTCTCCAAGTCCAAGTGACTGAGACAAATCACTTTGTTAATATTTTTATTACTGAGAAAGGAAGTTTATTTTTATTTTCATTCATACACAGAGTATACCCTTAACGTTGCACGTGGATCGTCCGGTCCTGAGTGTGGATCCCGCTCTCATCGACTTCGGCCTCGTCAGCGACGGTTACGCCAAGAAGTCCTACTTCACCCTCACACACACCAGCCGTGAGTACAAGTAGTCTGAGAGCTAAGCGGAAATTATTGAGGCACCTATCACACAGAGAGCGGTTGCGCGTTAAGCGTTCTGCCTTCGCATTCTACGTTCGAGCAGTCAGTCACAGGAGCAATCCTGACCGCTTGAACGCTTGACCGCGTGACCGTTCTCTGTCTGATAGGTCATAGGTCCCTGGTAACTACGTTTTAGTAACGCGAAGAAAAGAGAAAAAAAGGAATTGCAATTTTTACGTTTAAATTCTGATTATCTTGGGGTAATCAAAATGTAAATGTGAAAATTGATGATCAGGGTGATAAATGATCACCTTTTAAGGAGTTGTTAATAATTATCATCTTCACATTTTTATCAATTATTGCAGTTCGTAGTCAAAACAGAATGTTTTTCAAAATTTGATAATATTTTAGGGACTAGAACACTTGACGTGGCAGTCTACATTTCGGGAGATGAGAATTTCAAACTACACCCAGAGAAACTAAGCCTGGCACCCGGAGAGAGTCGGAATGTTTATCTGCAGTACACCTGCAGGTAAGTGATTTGAAAATATAATTCGATTTTTTTTTCACAATTTTCCTTTCTTTCTGAATCGTTGCCCGATTTGAGTTGTCGATTATGAAGATGGCCTAGCGTACTGTGGTTCAGTTGTCAGTCCATACTACATATCGCTCGACTTGCAAGCAATTTGATGTCTCTGGCATAGATGAGTATGTCACAGAATGATTCAGCTCTAGTCTCTCTCTCCCCATTCACCCCAGATGGTCAGACTCTTACGGCGCTCGCACTCATTTGCGACGGTGCGGACTGTTATCTATTGTCATTTAACTTAATAAATTCATTTTAATTTATTTGTAATTTATGCAGGGTGTAGGCAAGTGCCGCAGCGTCATGAGTGCCCCATTCAAATCACAAAAAATGCTCTTTCAGCGCTGCTGCGTAAACAGTGCACTCTGTACAAGGGACACATACATACCCTCAAGTATCATAACTTAGTTTTGTTACACCCTGTATGAAACTATGTAGATGACTTTCCTCTTCATTTACTTCCAACGTTCTCCCCAGATGGACAGACTCTCACACGGCGCTGGCTCTTATCCGCGTGCGCGGCGGTGCGGACTGGTGCGCGGTGTCGGTGCAGGCGCGTGCGCATCCCACGCGGCACGTTGCGCGTTCTGCCGCTACCGACCACGCCGACTTCACTGTAGATGATGCGCTGCTGCCGCCGATGTTGTGATTGTATCTAGTTATATTGTTAATATTAGAATGGTGCATGGAAATAATGATTGTTTTATTTCGTAGTTAGTGCAGTAGATAGTGGCGACTACAAGGCTTTCGTACAGATGATGCTCGTTTAAAAGCTGATCGTACGATCGTACAGAATTCGCTGTATGGAATAAATGTAAAATCGGGCGGCGGTACGCGCCAGGCCACAACACTGCGTTGCGGCGTCGCATCGTAAAAATCTACGACGCCGCAGAAAGCATCGTGGAAATTTCCGATGCGACAGTGTCTATTTCCAATGAAATTTTGCGCTCCGACATCGCATTGCATTTCTGTGCGATGATGTTTTTGCGATACGACGCCGCAAAACAACGTTGTGGCCTGGCCCTACGCGCCGCATTTCGTGTACTATGCGGTGTGTTCGACACGTACGGCGCGTACGGTGCTGAAAAAAATATGTCAGCTTAAGGGCCAACCCACACGTGCCACAACCACACGACAACTACACCACGTGGTCGGGGGGTATATTTCGTATTGTAAATGAACTGGACCATAATTCACACGTACCACATTTTGCAGTCGTTGTTGACCACTTGGCAAATACCGACCACATCGTAACCACGGCCGACCACGTCGCAACCACATCACATACACAACGTTGCGTCGATGCAACAACAGTGCGCGCACACCGCCCGCGCTCTCCCCCCCTCCGTTTCATTGACTTTTGTACGTAACCATATCGCAACCACTGGCGACAACGCAACCACGTCGACATTTTTTCGGTACCACAACGCAACTACAAAAGGCTGCAGCGACACCATTCACATGTAGCCACTGCTCGACAACATTTTGTCGTGTGGCTGTGGTACGTGTGGGTTGGCCCTTAGAAGTCAATCTTGCAGACACTAATATTACAACATGGTGGTTGTCTGCGAAAACATCTGTATCTTGCTCGCTTCACGTCAATTTTATACGTGACCGATATGAAAACTGATATGATACATAATAATAAAAATAATAAACATTTATTCAACACATACACATTACACCACATTATAACGGACATTTGATTCACATGACACAAGTAGGTATGAAAAAAAAGAGATAAGTAATAAAAAAAATTGGTTGCATAAAAAGAATAATGTCACATAGTATATAATAATATAATCAATAAATTGAAGATATGAATAAATAAATTGAATATTATATAAGCAGTACAGAGTTATATTATAATTGATGGTCATTGTGTTGATAAGTTCAAGAGTTCATTGTCAATAATATTATATTCCCTTATTCGTCAATTTGCTTACATAGTAGATGTGCCTTAAACTGTGACTTGAAGGTATTTATTGTTTTACATCCACGTGTCCACGACAATCACATCCAATCACAACCAGATCATTGTAATTTGTAGGTCTGTAACGACTAACGATACCTTACAATAATAATATAGTGAGTTTCTTATGATTAGAAAAAACCGGCCAAGTGCGAGTCGGACTCGCGCACCGAGGGTTCCGTACAAACCTGCAAGGTTTACAAAGTTCGTTCATTACGACAATCGAGTATGAGGAAATGGGTAGTAAGTTTAAAATTATTAAAAAAATATATATTATGTGATGTAACTAAAAATTTATGGTTTTCGTAATTTTTCCTTTATCTATGCTATAAGACGTTGCTTCGTACCAAATTTCAAGATTCTGAGTTCACGGGAAGCACCCTGTAGGTTTTGATTCCCTTGCAAGTGTCGAAAATTTGCGGCATAAACGGCTGTATCTTTTGATTGCGTTGGCTTAGAAGTTTGATTTTTTCACAGCTTCAAGGGACAGTAGACCTGAGTAATTGATATAAATTTCAGCTTCATACCTCCACGCGTTCCTGAGAAAAAGGGTCTTGACAGACGGACGGACGGACAGACGGACAACAAAGTGATCCTATAAGGGTTCCGTTTTTTTCCTTTTGAGGTACGGAACCCTAAAAATTAACACAATTTTTAAGGTTCCGTACCCAAAGGGTATAAACGGGACCCTATTACTAAGACTTCGATGTCTGACCGTCTCCAGGATGTATCTCAAGAACCGCTAGTATCTAGAATTCTGAAATTTTCTCAGATTATGTATTTCTGATACCGCTGTAGCAATAAATAGTTAAAATAAAATAAATATTTAAAGGGGGCTCTGAAACAACAAACGAGATTTTTTTGTGCTTTTTCGCTCGCACATGGCCGATTTTATAGAATACGTTACGAATGCTATTAAAAAGCTATGCTACGTGAGATGAGCCAACTTAATTAAAGTTTAAAACCTTTTTACACTGAGCTTAATTAAGTCGAGTCCACGGAAAAGCTTGCCAGTGCAGCTTGGGACTTGAATAATTGAAAACTCCGAGGCGTGAGGGCTCGAATGTAATCGTATGGATAGAATATGCTAATGATATAGACAAGAAGTTTGATTGGGGGCGCTGGTTCGATCCCTGTTAGTAACTAATCATATCACACTATCACTAAATTATTATTAAGGGGGCGACTAAAGCAAAATAGATGATTGTATGACTCATGTTTAATACTTGATAATAAACTACGAAGTTATAAATTTTTAAACATAGCTAATAATTTATTATATTTGCGAGGGTCCGTACTAGCGAAAACACGATATGCTATAATTTTCACAATAGAAAAAATTACAAAGATGCATCTACGAGTAAATTCAAAAATGCAACACTTGCATTCAACTGAGTCAATATTTTAATATACTTACTATAATGTATAATTGTATTACCGAGGGATTGTACTAGCGGATTTATACATGCTATATATATATATATATATATATATATATATATATATATATATATATATATATATATATATATATATATATATTAATAAGGGGGCAAACGAGCAAACGGGTCACCTGATGGTAAGCTACTACCGTCGCCCATGGACACTTGCAACATCAGAAGAGCTGCAGGTGCGTTGCCGGCCTTTTAAGAGGGAATACGCTCTTTTCTTGAAGGTTTAATATTTATCGAGAAATGTTGTATATTTATCGAGTTAATAAGAAAAAATGAACTTGGCGCTGATTCTGCGTCGTTCTTTTTCACCTGCAGGCTTAGCAAGGCCACAATAGAAATCCGAAAGAATAGACACGCTGACAGTTTTTGCGGACACACTGACGGGGCCTTTCCTTTGTCAATCTGTCACTTTGTCTATTCTTCCATAGAAAGAAACCGTTTCTATTGTGAGCATGCTAAGCCTGTGAAAGGCGGACGTAAGGTATAGTTTTTACAGAGCCAGTATTGGCTTGGTATATGCCGCTTGTGAACAGTTTGGCCTGGCTTGAAAAACTGTTCACACGCGGCATATACCAAGCCAATACTGGCTGCCAGTCTTATTGGCAGCCAGTACTGGCTCTGTGAAAACTATACTTAAGTGTGAAGAGAGAAGAATTATTCGCCCTCTTAAGGCGAAAGTTTGATGATAAGGGTATGTTTGCATATGCATGTTAGTTTTAGTACGATGAGTTTTGGTACGATAGTTTAGAGTTTAGGCTCTCGAGTCTCGACGTCTCGACTTAAACGCTACCGAACATAATTTGTACTTATACCAAAAGTGTTCCCACAAGATATCTTATTTATTAAGACAGGTTTGCAAGCAATTTCGTGAGCGTGAGACGTCTTGCAAATCTGTCAAACCCATAAAAATTTAGAATGTCGCGTTGCGATCTGAATTGACCCTAAAAATTTCAGTGACAATAGCTGACAATTTTTAATGAAACCCTACAGCTGGCTTATACTCCTGTATCCAGTTACTATGTGCTAATAAATAAATATATTACAGTATAATGCACGCTGCGCTCCAAAACAGGTATTAAAGACGTCGGCATGACAGCTGCAAAATTAAAGTGGGACTGAGCGGGTCATACCAGCCGCATGCATCCTGGCCGTTGGGCAAAGGTCACCATAGAGTGGTTACCAGTGGACGGACGACGCCGCCGTGAACGACCTCCAAAAAGATGGCGGGATGAACTGGATGTCTACAAGCCAGGCTGGCCTGCGGTGGCGTTGGAGCGAGACAGATTGAAGACCAATATTAATAAACGAATTTCCAATCGAATAAAGTTTCGGGCACTTCTAGAATGTGTTATACGAATATAATAACTGGGGAATATCTAACACGTCCGGACGCTGGCTGGCGGCCAAACTACAACAATGGAATCGTATCGGTTAGCTTGTAACTTGTGTAGCTGAGTCGTGTTAAATGCAATACCTGAGGATCGATGCTATGAATAATTATAACAAATATAAAGTTAGTTTAACTAGATGACGCCCGCAACTCCGTTGCCGCTAAAATTCGTTTATCGCGCGGGAACTGTACACTTTTCCGGGATAAAAAGTATCCTATGTCCTTTCCCGGGACTCAAAGTATCTCAATACCAAATTTCAGCAAAATCGGTTCAGTGGCTTGGACTTGAAGAGGTAATTCAGACGGACAGACAGACGCGTTCCACGTAAATATAATATTAGAATGGATCTTGTTACAATACAGTTTCGTTGTAGTCTGAAGCGAATTTGGTTTCTCTTATGTCATAAGTTATAAAAAATCTTGATAGAATTTTAAAGTAACTTTCCAAGTTTTTCCCAATCCCAGCGGCTGGGATTGGGAAAAACTCAGAAAGTTACTTTAAAATTCTATCAAGATTTTTGCAAACACATGGGGTAATTAATTTACATGATAAAATATTATATATATACTTCAGTCGTTTTTAAATGTTATCAGCATTAGTCAGTGTACTGCAGGCTTTTATTTTATTAAAGTAAATTGTAAGTACAAAGTTTAAACTCTAACTCAAGGTGTAAGTTTATTTCCTTGATTGAGAGTTGCGAGTTGAAGATACAGAATATTACTACTTTAACAATTCAATTCAATAATTTCCTTCATACTTATTTTTTTAATACCTACCTATTCTCATATTTACTCAATAATTTTTCTTTATTATAACGATTTTTATGGCTATATCTTCGTATGTTGCTTTTTTTCCTTATTCATAAAAAGGCTATTCGTATTTTGCCCACATAAAATATACAAACGACGATAAGAACGATATATGCACGGCATTAGTCAGCAGGGGGATCACTGTTTTTCCTCATACATAATAACTTTGGTCCGCGCATGCAATAAAGTATAATTACAAGTGAGTTGATATTAAGCGTCCATTATTTTAGTTATTATATTAGTTAGGGCAAAGACAGCTGCCAATTCGACATCTTTGTATAGTTTTCTAGACGTATGTATTTCATTGATTGGCACAAAAAATATACTTATGTGATTTTTGATTATATTTGGAAAAGCTTGTCTAATTTAAATAATAAAATAATGTACTCCTACTGGATGAAAAAACAATATCAAAGTCACATCTTTCTGGAACCTTAAACAGTTTTAACTAAAGGTATAATACAATCTATGCTTTAAAATTTTGTTTATTTGATACCTTTTACAAAAATCCAAACATTGCCAGATTTAATTTTCGGTTCTGACATCTAGATTTCCCATAATATTTATTTTTTCCTCTAACAAACAAAAAATGTATCCACGCTACCGAGTGAACATTTCACATCTCTGTCTCTCTGGCATGAAAATCGAGAGTGGTGCGAGAGTGATGCGAGATCAAGGTCATTGGCAGTTGTCAGCGCCTTAATAAAGATACATTTTTCTATTAAAAAGTGGCATTTATCCTTCTACGTTGTCTATAAAAGTTGCAAGTTTTATCGAAATCGATCCAGTAGTTTAAAAGCGTATTCGATGTAAACTAAATAGGATATTTTGAAGGCACTTTAATGGTGCCTTCCGCGACATTGGCCCACAGTGTAGACAGCAAGTAGAGTGTATTCGTTTATGATTTATGATTGCCTATGTTCGATTGTGATTGCTACAAACATCTTCGCAAACATGACGAGGATCATAGTTATCAACTATGGTCCAGCGTGGAGAATATTATTTGCTCTAAAATATAGGATGTCATACGACAACATTGAGATGAATTTAATTAGCTTACTGTGTAGTAATTGCTTTTAATTATCGACTTTTTCGTCAATAATACTTAATTTGTGACTGCCAATTTACATATCCTTTTACAATTTTATCACAGTTCACAATTTTTCCAAATAACTACAATGGAACTTTTTTAATAATAATATTATGTCCTTTTAATAACATGGCACTCTACACGCATATTTATAAATATTATGTTTCACAATTAATCTTATAATAGAATTCTCAAAGGTATCTAAGTATATTGTAATATCTTTGAACTCATAATATCATAATTCTATATTCATATTATATATTATTGGAGCATGCAAAAAGCGCTTCAAAGCAATTGCTAAGTAAAAGTGACTTCAAAAGGTAAGCGGGAGGTAACGAACAAATTCCAATAACAAAAACGTTTTCTTTGCCAATAGTCTGATTAACAAGTGCCATTTTCCTTGAAACCTGATCTCATGCACCGAAAATTATGATTTTGGTCTCATTCGATTCGGAATACCATCTAGAACATTCTATCAAAATTCCAAGAGGGGCTGAAAAAAATTGCAAAAGGTATAAACAATAAAGTAAACAAAAAGTGTATATTCTCTCATTGAGTGACTAGGACGTGTTGCATTAATTGCATTGCGCGTTGTTTACGATTCGCATACCTTATCGTCGGCGCGCTCGCGCGCCGCTGCGTGTTATCGTGCCGTTAGGTACTGATCCATATGCAAAATGAGTGAGAACGTAGTTCAAGAGGATGAGGAGATCGCGGATAATATTAGTATGGGAAGCGACAGTATGAATATAGAAGATATAATAGATGGCGATTTGCACCAATTCAATAATGAGGAAAATATACAGAACTTGGAAGAGAACAGGTCGATTCGAGAGGAGGATTGGACAGAAGTTAGAAGAGGGAAAAAGAGGAAAACTGAGAAGATAAACATTAGTATTTCGAGTACAGAAAATATATTGCCTAAACAGTTTGCACTGGCTCGATTATTTCTTGCGGAAAATATAGTAGGTATACACCGAGTTAAATATGTTAGCTTCGACGACGAATATGATGCAGAAAAACTGATTTCATGCCAAAGTTTCCAGGAAAAGGCCTGGAGAATTCAAAAGACCTATGAAGTTAATATGTCCTACGGCATAATAAGAGATATTGACATAGATTTACCTGATTCAGAATTATTGGAATGCATTAAAAGCTGTTGTAATAAGGAGTGCCAAGTTTTATCTGTAAAAAGGTTGAGTCGCAGAATTCCAGAGTCGGGGTGGCAACAGTGTGAATCTGTTCGTATTTGTTTTAAAGGTAGCTCCTTACCACCGGTTATTAAGATTTTTAATTTGAGAGTAGCAGTGGAACCTTTTGTTTTTCCCGTAACGCAGTGTTCACGGTGTTGGCGTTTTGGACACACGATAAAACTTTACTTCACTTAAAATATTTTGTCCCAAATGTGGAAAAAATCACCCCAACTACGAGACAACTACTTATAATTGTATAAATTGTAAGGGCAACCATATGTCCCCAGTTAAATCGTGCCCGGCCTACATAAAGGAAAAGAAGATTCGGGAGCTGATGGCAGAATTTAATTGCATATATAAACGCGCCTTAACTATGTATGTGCCACCTTTTTCACCGCGACCAACCGTGGAACCGTCAGCTGATAGTGGGAATGTGAACAAGTCTGCATTTAGTAATATAAGTCTGCAACAAGATTCACCAATTTTGCAGATCTCATATGCATCAGCTGTTAAAAAGCCACAGCGGCCACCGGAAGTGGCACCGAGCTTTGAGCGCGTCATACAGGATGTACCTACAAAGAGGAAGCACCGCTATTCATCTGAACAAAATATTGCAGCATACGAAGATGAAGAGTCTTCGCTACCGAGATCACGCAGTGCAGCTGACAACGATCGTCCCGCGCATCTCGAGCCGCATAAAGAATTGAAAACATTCTAGGTCCTAAGTGGGTACGAACTCGACGGACTGATTGGGACAGTATTTTTTCTAAATTCAACAGTAAAACCATAATTTTGGGAGAATTTTGAATGCCTTTGAATGCTAATAAAAAAGTTTAAACTCAAAATTCTTGAATTTTGTCTCTTCTAAGCCCTTTTTAGATTAGCTCAAAAGAATAAAAAAAATCTAAATTTCTTGTTTTGAAAAAAATCTGCGTTTTTATGTTAACATTAAAATGGTGACTATTATCAAATAAAAAAAAGCATAATTTTATACTCTGATTTAAATTTATGTAATTGTTCTTGTGGTCGCTGATAACCTTGTTGTTCTAAGCGACCTTAAATAAATGGAAAAAAAAGAAAAGCATAACAATTAAACAAATGGTGATAATTTATTTTTGTTGACGGATTCTTGTTTATTGATATGTCTGCTTAGTACCATTTTTTTTTATTCCATAATATTAATATTTAATCAGTTAAAATATGGTTTTAGTTCACGTGGCAGATTGTGGCAAATCACGCGTTTTAGGAAATTTCCTGCTCTTTAAGGATCTATTTTCAAATTTTGACTATCTCAAATAGTTTATGAAATATTTAAAAAAACCAAACCCTTCTTTTTTTATTTACTTTATTGTTTATAACTTTTGCATTTTTTTTCAGCCCCTCTTGGAATTTTGATAGAATGTTCTAGATGCTATTCCAAATCGAATGAGACTAAAATCATAAATTTCGTTGCATGAGATCAGGTTTCGAGGAAAATGGCACTTGTTAACCAGAGTACAAAGACAAAATGGTTCTCGTATTTGAGTTCAAATGTAAAAGTATGCAGGTTATTTCTGGATCAGTTTATTAACCTAAGTTCAAAAGAGAAATCATAGTTAACAAAAATATGTACGGGAAACTTTTGAAGGCAGCGTATATCGAGTAAAAATTGGATACAAGTTTCGGAGTTCCCTATATGAAATAAGTTCAGAAAGAAAGGAGAAAAATATCATTTTGCTATGATAATTTTCCAAAGTATTGGACCAAATTTTTATATAAGTAAACATCCAAAAATGAATGAGTTTATTTAAAAATATAGGGAAATAAAGAAAAAAGAGAATCAGTTCAAACGTGTTTTCGAGAGATTGATCCAATATTTTATTTTTTTAAGCCGGCTCGGAATCAAAAAAGTAAATCCGGATCGGCAAAGTTTTAATTAAATCATTCCTAGCCTTTAGAAGCGTTTCAAAAATTTAGACTACACAAATTCATATCTCCTAAATTAGTCTTGTGAGTTAAAAAAATCATCTAGAGGCATAACTTCACACTACAACACTATTTAACCTCCGCGCTCAAATCCGTAATTACTTAAATGTAACAAAATGAAGATTTAAACATTAAATCCATACATTTTCCGTCAAATCGTTCATTAATTTAAAGTTAAGTAAATAGTAATTGTTAAAATGTTTCGTAGGGCAGCCGTATTTAAGGTATCTTGTCTAAGGTATGTTTAACTAAAATTTACGGTAAAATCGTTTGTCGAGGCTAGTTGGGAAATCAATTTAGAAAGTAGAATGTCACCTGCCCAATATCTTTGGCGCGGGCGACTGGAACAATTTATGAGCTGGCCCGCTGGCCGCCCGCCAAGCTTCATATTGATTGCGGACACAGAATCTCTCTATGGACTTGGATAATATGTGTGTCAATTATTTACATCAAGCGCGACATGCGGCCACACCGAGGCATAATGTTGGGCGAAGCAATTTGAGCGTTAAATATCAGTATGAGTAAATGGATAATTCGTTGCTGCTTGCTTATCGAGGTCAATATAGAAAACGAAATATCTCTTGAGATCGTTTATTATTCACGGTGTATGCTTCCTTCGGCCTAGTTGCCAAGGAAAGTATTCGAATAACTTCCAATGACGTATGATAAAGTCCACTCCCCTCTCCCCGATCAGGATCGACGGTGCGTTGGTGTTCCCCCGAAGGATGACGGGCATTATGGACGAATCGATCACTCGTAATCCCTTAATACCATAGACTCTGAGTTTATTGTCGACTACCGCCTTCTTATCCGTTGCGGGACCCATTTTGCACGATCCCACCGGATGGTACGTCGTGGCTGTATACGATTTCGCGGCGCAAATGAAATATTCATCGGAACCCCACTCGTAGCACTTACAGGCTGGCAACGGATCCCGGACGAAATATGCGCCAAAAGATTTGAAAGCTTCCGTGTTTTCTAGAGTCAAAAGAAACCTCACCCCTCGTAGAATCGTCAGAACGTCCTCCGGATCGTCAAAATAGTTGGCATAGATCTTTGGCGGATCGCGCGAGTCGGTCGAGTTTAAAAGAAGGTAGCCTCTGCTTTTGGGAACTAAGTTCATCACCCGAGGCATTAGACCGTCGTAGAAGCTAGTCGGTAGAAATGCCAATTTCTCAAAAATAACTGGCTCACGCAGGTATTCTTCCCTGAACGTGACGTGATCGATTTGAAACTGTATGTCTGGAGCGATTAGTTGCGGTTCAGTTTTGATGAACGCTATAGAGCTGACTGCTCCGTTAGCAGAAATGGGACCACGTTTTATTTCTTGCTCCTTGTACTCCCGAACCTCCTGGAGTATGTCATCGTTTTTCACTATAGTAGACGTATCGTTCGGCAGCGCTATGATGATACCGTTAAAAGTAACGTGATCTTGTAAGTTTTCGCCGACTGCTAAATCTTTTATGACAGTTATGTTCAGATTTTTTAAGTGGTCTTTAGGACCGATGCCAGACAACATAAGCAATTTCGGAGAATCAATAGCTCCGGCGCTGAGGATGACTTCTTTCGAAGCGAAGGCGCTATATATCACTTCCTCGTGCTCGTACATTACACCTATGGCTCGGTTATTTTCAATGATAATTTTATTTACCACGGAGTTAGTTCTGACTACCAAATTTTTTCTCTTGTACCGTATCGGATGGATGAAAGCGGAATTGGTTGAAACTCTTTCGCCACCTTTGGAGAAGGCTTGCGCCTGCAACGTTCCTACTTGCTCTGCGGCGTTGTAGTCGTTGAATGGGAGTCCTCTTTCGTGGAATGCGTCTGTCATCATGATGGAAGGTTCGTCGACGTAGGGATATCGGGATACATACTGTTCTCCGTCAATTCCATGATACCTCCTGTTCAGACCTTCTTCGTTCAGATTTCTTTCGGACTTTTTGAAAAACGGTAGCACCTGTAATTTCGTAATAAATTAACATACTGAATACAATTTGGAGAAAATATTTGATACCACAGTTTGATAAGGATATCCTTACTTCTTCGAAGCTCCACCCTGGATTTCCAAGCTCAGCCCATAAATCGTAATCGACCTTATTCCCTCGGATGTATGCCATTGAGTTTATGCTACTGCAGCCGCCCATAACTTTTCCTCTGAAAATGTGAATTAATTACAAGTACTTAATTAATACTTTTGTCATAAATACGATGTGAGTCACATCATCATCATATAATATCAGCCTATATTCGTCCATTGCTGGACATATACCTCTCACAATTAACGCCAAGATGACCGATCTGCTACTCGCACAAGTCACAAACTTCAGAATATAAGTAATCATGAATTTAATCATCTGTTTTACAATTTTCTGTGTACCATAATAATATTTATTAAATAATATTTTTATGTTTTTTGCACATTTAAGAATACTAATTTCACCATCCAATCTCAGTCACATAAACCACATTTAATTTTACTCAGAAAACTTCCTAGCAGTAATGTGAATATAGTGAGAACATAAAATTAACTTGAGCTGTGCTAAGGCACTTAAGCCTGGAGTTATCCACATAAATTCCTGTTTCAACGTAGGCGAGCAATAAAATATGTATTTTAATTATACACAAAGTAAATTATGGAGTAAGTACTATAAATTGTTTCATTTTCTTCACCTAGCTAGTTTCAAACTAACTTCCAAAAATGAAGGAGGTTAGCTGCAGTATACAAACACCCGTAGCATGGCTACAGTAGAAATACGAAAGTACACTATATTATAGGGGGACCCATACACACCCTAAAGTATTGTCACTTAGTTTTGTTACACCAGCACCCGTAGCATGGCTACAGTAGAAACACAAAAGCATAGACAAACAGCGGAGATAAACAGAAGGTGCCGTTCCGATCTTTACCGCGCCTTGCCGCGATCGACAAAAATTCAAAATGCCACTAATTTATGACATAGAATTTAGTCTACTACATCAGAAAGTAGGATTTTATTTCAATTTTTAGGACTATATAGTCTATGTCATAAAGTGGCATTATATTTGACTTTTTGTCGAATCAGAACGGCACCTTCAGTTTATCTCCGCTGTTTGTCCATGCTTTCGTGTTTCTACTGTAGCCATGCTACGGGTGCTGGTGTAACAAAACTAAGTGATAATACTTTAGGGTGTGTATGGGTTTGCTGTGAAAGTAACAGCGCTGAAAAAGTAACTTTTGTTTTACTTTTGTATAGATGAATAATTCATGACGCGGGGGCGCTTGTCCATATAAATCACAAAAAGATACGCACCCTAAAGTATTATCATATAGTTTTGTTTTGTTACACCCTGTAGAATATTTTTACTAACTTACTTTGGCCAGTTGCACCTTCCACCTGGGCGAGCAAGGCAGCTCTTCCCATTGGGCTCCGTGGTATACTGCCAGTCGATGTTGGAGCCGAGGAGAGCTGATGACAGACTTGGGACTAATGTCACTTCTGGCTGCTCAGGACCTGCTTCCAGAAGAAGTACCTGCCACAAATTATATCCAAGACTTTTAAATTATAGCAATACTGGTAAGTATTGCTACTCGTAGGATCGGAATAAAAAAAAATCGTTTGTGGTTTAGGTTTCCGATAACACATGAAATTTCATACCAAGAAGAAAAGTACAGTCTTACAGTGGACTGTCGTACTTAAAAACAGTATTAAGTAATAGTAATTTTCTAATTCATTTGCAATCACTCGAAAAATACTCACAACGCAGCGAAAAAACAATTTCCATATCTTACTTTCCATTTTGGGTTCTCGCTCAGTCTGCTCGCGACCACGCAGCCGGCAGCGCCCGCACCCACAACAATAAAATCAAACAGATCATCCCCGTCGTCCTTGTTTTCTTCCTTCTCGATGGAACTGCCGTATAATTGCACCAGCAGATTCAGGTATACGAAACCGAATTGTGAGCAGGCAGTTATATTAGAATTCGCTGGACATGCTCCAGTCAGATTGATGGGCTCCCAGATGTCCATTGTAAAACCACTTGTGTATGTTGTTGTAAAACCACTTGTTATGTCTACTGCTGTTACTGGTGTGAAATTAAATCGATCTATTTTAAGGAAATTTATATTGATAGATCAATTAAATATTAATGACACGCATAATGGTGAAAGCTATTATCATAGGCTATTTATCAGTTGTATGCTACGAAGTTGTATGTTTGTCTCCAAAATACAGTTTTTTTTTATAAAATAAGGGGGCAAACTAGAAAACGGGTCACCTGATGGAAAGCAACTTCCGTCGCCCATGGACACTAGCATCATCAGAAGAGCTGCTGGTGCGTCGCCAGCCTTTTAAGAGGGAATAGCGAAACACAGCGCAAGCGCTGTTTCACGCCGGTTTTCTGTGAGCTCGTGGTATTTCTCCGGTCGAGTCGACCCATTCGTGCCGAAGCATGGCTCTCCTACGTAATAATATTTTATAGTTAACAAAATCCGACCACAAACACGCTATATTTTGTACCTTAGAAGATCACAAGATTAATTATTAAAAAGACTTTCTCCATTTCCATTCAATCCAGTCTTTAACTTTCGCCATTTCACCTATGTATAATATTGTTAATTTATTAATAGTATCGTTATTCTATCATACTTTTTAAATTTAAAAAATATTAAATTTATTTTGGCAAAACTGTTTTCAAGAAATGGTCCTCAATTCATGAAAAGTTATTGAAGCGAAATGTCATAAAGGGTTTCCTACGTGACTCTCAGCTATGTGTGCCATAAAACTGTAAAATTTATACTTTATTTATTAAAAGTCTACTGGAATTTAGATAATATACAGCGTAGGTATTAAAAAAGGGGAACAATGTTAGGTAAATTAAAAATGAGTATAAAGTGAAATGATTATAATACTTTAAGGCTAATTTATAATTAAATGCTAGAATATCGAATGATCTGCAGTTTCGAAATCAGTTTAACCAAAGCGTTTCCAATATTTAATTACGAAATCCACTCCTCGTTCGCCAATCATTATGGAAGGAGCGTTGGTGTTCCCTCGTGGTGCAACGGGCATGATCGATGCATCGATCACCCTCAAACCACGTATACCGTACACTTTAAGATAGTTATCCACAACGGCTTTTGGATCATCCTGAGGACCCATTTTACATGTACCTACAGGATGATAAGTTGATGACGTATACGATTTTGCTAAACAGATAATATAGTCGTCTGTACCCCATTCGTAATCTTTACAAGCAGGCAACGGTTCTCGGACAAAATATGCACCATTCGATTTAAAAGCCCTCGTGTCCTCTAGAGATAAAAGAAACTTTACGCCTCTCAAAAGTGGTAAAAAATCGGCTTCGATATCAAAATAATTAGCATATATCTTAGGATGCCCATACGGGTTATCAGGGTCTAAATGAATCCATCCTCTACTAAGTGGTAATAAATTTTCGGTCCGAGGAAGTGCACCATCGTAATGTGATGACGGAAGAATTGCTAGACTCTCGTATGCTATGGGTTCTCGTATAAATTCTTTCCATTGCGTGACATGGTTGACTTGATATTCTACGTCTGGGGCAGTGAGATTGGCTTCTGATTTGAGAAACGCTATAGAGTTTACCGGACCGTTACCAGAAAGTGGGTTGTTTTTTACTTCCATGTCATGATATTCTTGAACGTCATTCAAAACTTCATTATTATTTACAGATGTTGCCGTTTTGTTTGGCAATGCTATAATGATGCCGTTGAAGGTGACATGGTCGTGCAAGTTTTCACCGACGGCTAAGTCTTTGATAACAGGAATATTAAGAGCTTCCAAGTGACTTTTTGGACCGATGCCAGAAAGCATTAACAATTGTGGGGAATTTATAGCTCCACCGCAGATTATAACTTCTTTTTTTGCTCGAACATTAAATGTCCTATTTTCACATTCTTTAACCACGACGCCGACCGCTCTTTTATTTTTGATAATAATTTTAGTGACTTCTGAGTTGGGTTTTATAGTAAGATTTTTTCTTTTGTAGCGAATCGGGTGTATGAATGCGGAATAAGTAGAAACCCTCTCTCCGTTTTTGGAGAATGCTTGAGCCTGCATACTGCCTTCCTGCTCAGCTCCGTTGTAATCAACTAAAGGTAAGCCTTTTTCATTAAAAGCCTCTGTTATCATTTTGGACGGCCCGTCTATGTATGGATATTGTGATATTGGCTGTTCCCCATCAAATCCATGGTAATCCTTATCAACAATATCTGGATTAAGATTCTTTTCAGACTTTTTGAAAAATGGTAGTACCTGAAAATTCAATATTATTGTAAATGTTACTTATACTTAAATGTATTGTAACGTCCAATATATTTACTTCATCGTAGCTCCATCCTGGATTGCCAAGCTTATACCATCCGTCGTAGTCCTCTCTGTTACCCCGAATATACGACATAGAATTTATGCTGCTGGAGCCTCCCATAAGTTTTCCTCTGTAAAATACAAATTACACTTCTATAGAAATAATAATGCTCTATAATTATTATTAGTCAATACGACATATGCAGTGCTTACCTAGAATCGTACTGTGTCTTATTAATTAATTTAATTATTGTCTAATTGGATTTTTTCACGATCGGTTTTCGTAGTGTTTAAAATTTTTTATATTTATTAATTACCTCGGCCAACTACACCGACCTTCCTCACGGGCTAGGCAGCTTTTACCGTTTGGCTCAGTTTTATATTGCCAGTCGATATCTGAGTTAAGAAGCGCCGTGGACAGACCGGGAGGTGAAGTAACCTTTGGCTGCTCAGGTCCAGCTTCTATAAGGAGCACCTGTAATTTATATTATTTCGTATGTTTTAATTTCCACGTTCTTAATATTTAAATTTCTTTTTCCTAACCTCGTTTAAAACCATCAGAACTATTTACTCTAAATTGCTAAATCTTAGAATAATTATATTTTTTGTTTTTATAATTACTTACATGCTACCTTACAATATGATTATACATTTTCGATTATTCGACTATGCAACATGCATATTTCAATTAGTGATATGATGATTATTATATTAGTATACGTACAGTCCACTTAGGATTAGCTGATAAGCGATTAGCAACAACACATCCGGCAGCTCCAGCGCCGACGACTATGAAGTCATACTCTTTCTTATCATCACCATACTCTTCATCTTTTATACCACCCAGTGGTCCGCTGTACAACTTGATCAGTAGGTTGAGGTACATAAAGCCGAACTCCGAGCAGACGCTGATGTTGGTGCCCGCTGGGCATGTTGTCGTCAGATTCAGGGGCTCCCAAATCATAGCCTGTAAAATCATCTTCTATATTTGCATCTTTCTTAACACCTCCATCGTGGGTATCGCAGACACAATAAATTTTCAATTGTTATGCGGTAGCCTGCTGCCGCTTGGGGATTGATGGGTAAGCCATCTTACTATTAACTGCATCTTGTAATCTAGTTTTGCTGCTTTTAATATCTGCGAATGCTATTTTTGAATTATTTATTATGCCATAACAGAAATGAATTCGATATTAGAGATTTCGTATTAGTATTTTGTGTCCAATACTCGCTCGAATGATTATAAATCCAATATAAACGCCTTATTAATTACATTCCATTGACTTGGTTATTAATTTCACATCCGCAGGTTAGGACGAGTTTAAATTGTAATTTATTTTAAATTAAACTTTGATAATAAGTTTGCATCTAAATATAAACCGTTGTTCAAACTAATTTACGAATAATTCAGGTACCTTAATTTTAAAACATACTTCCTATGCTTTGAAAACTTCCTTATGGAGAAAGTTATTAAAAATTCTTGACATACTTAACCATATATTTTATTATGCCTAAAATATTCTTGATTGTATTTTAATAACAAAAGATATTACTTATCATGCTTACGCATATTAAAGACGTTATTAATTGATGTTGCGGTTCATTGGGGTAACGTATAACGCTGGTAAATATTATCTAACTTTGATAATTTAGCAACTTATTTGGATATATGTTCAATCTTTCAGTTTATTAGGCAAAGAATGTGTGGTTTGGTAACAGGAAACATTATAGACGGCATGTCAAGAATGAAAGTGTGGCCGCATTCATGGACGTATAAAAAAAGGCGGACGGAGTCCCACCATACACAAAACTGTGTCGCTCAGAGTCGGCCAGCTGGCTGTATGTACACGGTCCGCACGCACACATTCTTGCGCTAATCCATACTATTTGACAGGCGTCAGAACGTGGCCGACTCAGAAGAAAAGTGAAGACACAGTTTTGTATATGACAAGACTCCGTCCGCCTTTTTTTCTACGTTCATGGCCGCATTATAGTTATTAGCTTTGTCCACACTGTGCCTTTTTCTGTTTATCAAGGGCAAGCGTCATAGTGCAGTCAACAGCGATCGTGAGGCATGCCCGTGACGCATGCCCTAAAACTTTCGCTTTGTTATTAAAAATGACAGTTGGCGTACCGTTCTTTGACGCATTCAATTATTGAATGCGCCAAAACGAAAGTTGAAAGAAAAAATATGACGAAAATTGAAGATGAAAGCGCATAATGTGGACATAAGCTTTGTCCATATTCTGCCTTTTTCTGTTTATCAAGGGCATGCCTTATAGCGCTGTCATCAGCGAACGTGAGGCGTGCCCTTAACGCGCGTTGAAATCGTAGCGCGTGCTATGACACTTTTCTTTCAACGCGGGTGGATTTTAGGGATGTGACTTTGCAGATAAAAAATCGATTTTTTTAAGTATTAAAAAATCGATTAAATAAATAATCGATTTTTCTTAACAAAATAATCGATTTTTTTATATAAATCGTTTTTTTGCAAATTTTTTAAATAGTTTTAAAATAAACGTATATGGCGTTTATTTAACGTTTATTATGTTTTTCTCGTTAATATGTACTATATTAGGGAACTGAAATAAACTAAACCCTTATTTATTCATTATTATTTTATTTTATAATCACTCTTACTCTTACTCTCAATTAAACTTAATTAAAGCAAACCAGTCTTTTCTTCAGTAATAAATAGGTAATCATTTTCTAAGAAATACTGGCATAAGAAGACATACAGTCTGTCAAGAAAGTGAAGAAATTAAAAAGTGGCAACATCGTAGTGTCATCCCTTTTTTCTTAGATTTATTTGAAAGGGATGACACTACGATGTTGCCACTTTTTAATTTCTTCACTTTCTTGACAGACTGTACATATCTATCTATATAACAAAAATAAGTGATAATAGTATGAACTTTCTAATTTGGCAGTATTTGGCAGTTCGCGTTCGGGGCTCCGAGCCTCCGACGCCAGAAGTCCAAACTCCAAACGTCATGTCGGGTTTTGCACATAAAGTTAATATACCTAGCGGAATAGAGAAACAAAGGCCTGAGCAAGCGAGATGTCACTATCAGTAACACTGCATGGTAGAAAGAGACGTGTGATACATGACAGCAGCACTCTTTGTTTGACGTCTAGTCGGCACGTGCCGCACGTTGCCAATTTAATCTCATAGAAATCATGTTCAATCTTAATTTTACACACAGATGAAACCAATTTCGGTTTCATTTGACAGCTTCAGATTGTTGCTCTATTCCGCTAGGTATATAATTAACTTTATGGTTTTGCATGACTATAAAATAATCGATTATTAATCGATTATTTTTAACAAAAAAATCGCGTATGAAAATCGATTTTTATTAAAAAGAAAATCGATTTTTAATCGATTTTTTCCATAATCGATTATTTTTTTACATCCCTAGTGGATTTTGACGCGCGTCACGGGCATGCCACACCTTCGCTGTTGATTGCGCTATAACGCATGCCCTTGTTGAACAAAAAAAGGCACAATGTGGTCAAAGCTACAAAGCTATTCGGGGGCATTCTAACTTTAAAAGTAGGATAATAATATTTTTTAACTTCCTATCACTTCCCTCCTAAGATAAACCTTCCCTAGACTTCCACAAAAATCAATATTAAAATTAGCCAAACCGGTTCAGCCGTTATCGAGTTGTAGTAAGACTAGCAAAATTAAAGATTAGTTTTATTGATAATGGATAGATCATCAAAAAATCGTCTTACTTTTTTTGGTATAAATATTTTTTTGTCAAAAAATGTAGTATGTGTAAACCTATGTTTTAACATCTTTCATACTCTAACAATTTGATGAAACCGTTTAATTATATTATGGCTATGATAACTTGAAATCAAAATCAAATACTAGCTTATAGAGTTGAAGGCGAATACGAACTAAGCAAGGAATTAGTGCATCTCTGTCAATATCACAGCTAAGTGAATTGTTCTCTGAAATCCAAGCAATTATACTCAACCTGATAATAGTCCATCTTAATTGGAATGTCGTTAGAACATTCTAGTTATGCTAAGCGTAGTAAATTCCGATATACTGATAATAAAATTAATAATTACAGAGGTACCTAATAGTCACTTAAAAAAATTTGGTGAGTTATGAATCATTTATATGCAGTCGTGTTCTAAATAAGCCTTTTCCAAAGTTGGCGATGACGCCCCCTTGCGGGCGCTCAAGGTCTGAAGGGGGGCGGTGTGGGGCCCAAAAAAAAGGGGCGTTGTGTAGAGGCTTGGGGGTGATTTATTTCATCAGGATGCATTTTAAATTGAAACAATGGGAGCGCTAAAATATAATTTGTTTCTAAAGTGGGCGGTAGACAAAATAAGTTTGGGAACCTCTGTTCTAAATGATCTAAAGAACATGACTGCATACATAACTCAATACGGATTTTTATGGAATGATACACAAAATATACTTAACAGCGTCCAATTACAGGTTGTGCTGAACTTAAAGATCGCTAAGCGAAACTGGCAATCAGTGCGCAATGCGCATTACCGTTGTTTAAAAAAAATTGTAAGTGGAGGATATTGTCATCCTCTCATAGTTTAAAGGCTGCCAACAAACGTGTCATAATATGTCTCGCAATCTACCAATTACGACTTGTGTAGTCACTACCAAGCACTCACTCTTTATTCCACCAAAAAGACCTTTGAAAAAAAAAAAACAAATTGAACACTGCGACTTCCCATACCATTTTTGACCAGCAATCTGAACTTCATAAACGTAAGCTCAACTAAACTTTTACTAACTCAACGTGCAATGATACAATAATATAATCATAATTGTCTCAGAAAACATCAAGCAGAGTGATGATGATAATTATTTAACTTGTTTAAAGTTAATTTCATTATAATAGCCCTTGACAGCCCTTGACACATTTTTATTTATCGTGTTTATTTGCTACCTGCCGTTATCTACTAATATACATATACACGTGTAGATAAAAAGGTAGTTTGGAAATACTAGCGTAACTTATACTATAATCATTATTACTTTATCTAAAAATAGCTACTTTGGTCCCCAGGAAAGGATTCAGTAAAGTTTTTTTTTTTTTATGACGGAAAAAAATATTTGAATTAATCGATATTATTATTATTTAATATATTTATCATATACTTACCTACACACACATTTTAAATTGGTAATTTTTAAAACAGAACTTTTATACTTATAGGTATTTATATTTATTTAAAATAGGTGTTAGTTATAGATAAGTTACACATGTCCTAATTATAAAATTATATTATTATAGGTTTTTATTACTAAAATATAAATTCATACAAAAGAAACAATATTATCATAAAATTTAATTAGACTGATGCAAAATGGTATAACAAACCTTAAAATTCACGATTTTCAAGACGGACTTTCATTATTTGAGAGGTAAGTATGAAAAATAATTGTCCAATCCAATTTTATCGATAATTATATCCCATTGTATTCATTTGCATTTCGTTCTTCAGAAATATAAGTAATCTCGAAACATCGTAGACGATGGGACAGAGTTGTCGTTTTATAAACAGGGGATTAATTTACGTAATTTAGTCGGGTTACGTCGAGATCATAATAATTATCCATTGTAGAAGCAAAGACAAAGACAAAGAAATAGTTATTGCTTAAAACTGTGTTACAAAGGTGTTACAGGTTTGTTGGTTTCAACAGTTTATCCGTTCGGGCATGCAATATTTGTATGAAAGTCCGAATACTCAAACCAATCCGAATACCGTGTCGACAAACTGGAACTTGATTATTAGTGAGCATCAAATTGGACTTATTAGATGTTATTAGAGTCCTATGTCCTTTGAGTGAGTTCACAAAAGTGACACTATCGGTCATTTATGTTATGACTTATGACATAATACAAAAAATATATATAAATATTTACTACGCTATCGAATTGGATATCAGTTTGTAGCTGTTGTAAAAATCTAGTCTCTAGTCTAGCTGTCCCGGCAAACGTTTCTTTGCCATATTAAGTACGTATATAAACTAATTAAAAAAACATTGTCCAGCGGACAAAATTGTGAATCTAAACCATTCCCAGATCCCCTTGAACACAAACAAAAAATTTCATCAAAATCGGTCCAGTCGTTTGAGAGAAGTTCAGTGACATACACACTCACAGAAGAATTATATATATTAACTAGTCACATTGTTACTTTATAAATAAATTTAGAATTATTATCAAAAGTAAGTACTAAAAACTTTGAGCATAATATGAACCACCACTCAACGATTCATATGCGCAAAGAAGTGACTTTTTTTTTATTGAATAAGGGGGCAAACGAGCAAACGGGTCACCTGATGGTAAGCAACTACCGTCGCCCATGGACACTCGCAACATCAGAAGAGCTGCAGGTGCTTTTCCGGCCTTTTAAGAGGGAATACGCTCTTTTCTTGAAGGTTTGTAGGTCGTATAGGTCCGGAAAAACTGCTGGTGACAGTTCGTTCCAGAGTTTTACAGTGCGTGGCAGAAAGTTACGCGAAAAACGCACTGTGGAAGACTGCCACTCATCCAGTTGATGAGGATGGTATGTTTTTCGCGTGGGTTGATGGCGAAAAGTTGCAGGTGGTATGATTCCGAACAATTTCTCAGAACACAGAAGCATATGAATCATCGAACAATGATTCATATTATACTCAAAGTCAAAACTGTTTGCTATCACCTTTAGAATGGTGTTGTCGCTGCCCCTCACCCTAATAAATCGAAGTAGAGTTAATTATGTTAATAATTTGTTTGATTTATTTTAGGACAAAATATTATGTAATAATAATAATTTGTTTATATATTCTTAGAATCTCTTGTATATATTACAAGAATATACAAGTATATAACAAGTATTGAAATATTTCTTACTTCCTTAATTGTGTTTTCCAACGCGACACGTGCGGAATTCTTACATAAACTGCAACTGTTTAAGTAGGCCTCCCAATATCAATAGTTTAAGCAGAAGCAGCTAACAGCTACGCATTTGTTACATTATCGAAAAAAGCCCTACAAGGCTACGTTAACGCGTAGATACGAGAATTCACACATTTTACGTCGAGTGAAATTTTTTGCACACAGGGTGCAATAAACTTTCTTCGTATGTAACGATATTTTTTTTTTAAATCCTTCAATCGTGGATTCTTGGAAATCTATTGTTATTTTATTATGCCTCGCTCACCGCTGAGCTTATGGGGCTTGATGGGTTAAAAGGACACCCGCATGTATAAAACATTACAAACATGCTATTGTAATTAACGTCTTTACACATTTTCAGCTCTATGTGAATTTTGCCTAGGTCGAATATCTATTTCTCCTGGAGGAGGTGTGATTTTGAGGACCTAATTGCTATTTTCCATCCACGCTTCCATAACAAAATTTCATCGAAACGCCACATAATCCTTGTCCATAATATGTATAAGCCCTAAGGGTGAAACCAAACGAGCGTAATTTGTGAGTTGTGAGTCGTACTGCCGCACTCAGAATGGAACATTAATTAGTTAAATGTAATTAATTCAAAATTTTGACATAAGCCCCATACATTATCTGTCAAACTCTTCATTAAATTGAAGGTTAATCACAATTAAATGTCTCTGAGTACGGCGGGTAGAATTTCTGTCACAAAATTACGCTCGTGTGAATCAAATAGGACTTTTGTATGAAACTGAAGCAGCGGAATTCTGCCGTACCGAAATTCTGCGACTCATAACTCACAAATTACGCTCGTTTGACTTCGCTCTTACAATTCACATTCAGTAACGAATACGTAGCTGCCAAATGTCACTGCTATATCTTCAGCAGTTTGCATATTATCTTGCAACAATTAGCCTCAAAGCATAAAGGTGTGTCATTTGGCATACGCATGCAAAAATTGATAATTTTTTGAATAACCTTGCTTTTTCCGTAGAGCTGTTGTAGAGAAATAAGTTTTTCGCACGAGATCTGTTCCCGCGATAGTACTCTAGTAGTCTTTTCGCAGGACTCCGGGTATATCCGTACCTAATAATTATTGTAGTCAAATAAATTAAGATAATATATTTAGTACCTGTTAACAACAGAGAGTAACTGCCGCACTCAGAGGAACATTTTACTTAAATGTAATTAATTCAAAATGTTGACATAAGCCATACATTTATATATTTTATATATTATATATTTTGTACATTTATATATTTTGACGACCTCTGTGGCTCAGTGGTAAGCGCGTTGGACGCTCAAGCCGGGGGTCGCGGGTTCGGATCCCGCCGACGGAACAAAAAGTTTTCTATGTTCCCGGGTCTGGATGTGTATTAAATATGTGTATGATATAATAAAAATCTTAAATTATATGTATAGTATAAAAGTATTAAATATATTTCCGTTGTCTAGTACCTGTAACACAAGTCCTTTAGGTACTTAGCACGGGGCCAGACTGACGTGGTGTGAAGCGTCCATAGATAAAAAAAAAAACATTCTGTCAAACTCTTCATCAAATTGAAGGTTAATCATAATTAAATTTCTACGAGTACGGCGGGACACACTTTCCTATTTATAACATTAATTCGCTCACTTTCTATATACCATACAACCCTTACGGGAGCAAACGTCACACCAGTTTGTAAATCAAATTGTCAGGCTCTCAGGTTTGAGTGTAGTTTGAGTGCCCTTCACTCGGCCGTGGGTTTTTGTCGAGTGCGAAGGAAAGGTCGCCAAAACTAACAGCCATCTGGGAGTTTACCTTATCTCCAGCCTCCAATATTTCTGAGAGCAAATGCCCAAAGCTTTTATATAGACTATACAAAGGGAAAATTTGGAAAGGCGTTTAATAAATTAAAATGCTTTATGTGGGGCTTGAATTTTTTTTCTTGTTTATAACTTTATAATTCTACTTGTTATTTAATATGCGATCTTTTTATAACATTTGCATTTGACGACACTTTTTGCCTCTACATGCTATGTCAAAACAATTTGAATTATGAAGAAAGAATTGAGAAAAAGTTGCTCATGATGAATCATCAAATGTGTATTCTGCAAAATCTCAAAATATAATAAAGTTATTCGCCCTATATTATACGTATATGGGTCAGCTCCATTAGTTTCATTGATATACACCGATCTAAATGGTTCAAAACCATAAAAAACAATGGGATTTTACCCCTATAATGTGGGTAGAACCATAAAAGCCGGATAACATTTTGAATCAATAGAACTTATTCAAATTGAGACAAAACACTGGCAGGGTCTCAGAGCCTCTGTACAATGTATATGTCTTTCCACTTATCTTCATTGCGAAGGCAGTACGTGCTTTATTCAATTGGAATCCTGTATTATGCTTTCCCATTGCGTCGCAAACTCGCAATACCGCGTGAGTCAAATTTGAAAAGTTTTCAGGACAGGCAAAAATTATTAAGTACGGTAATTATTTCTTATGCAATCATTAATTGACATTTCATTCAAAATAATTTCTTTTTCATTTAAAGACAATATTTCATTTAATTTTATTTAAAATATATCATTAATGATTTCTAATATAATACGAAGTTTTTTGTCTCCCCTGAAAACTATTCAAACTGACTTGACTTAAGCTACTTTGCTACCTAAGCAACGATCGTGGAAGTTATTTTTGCGTATTTTCCATAAAATATACCCCATATGTGTTGCATATTAAATTGAAATTCGAATAAAGTTGTTGCTCTATCCGTTTAAAAATTTCTAGGACTATTACGCCAATACGGCGTTAATCTGTTTAAGGCCCTCATAATATGAAACGTGGAGGCGCATGGTTTCAGTTGGACTGCTTGCAGGCCGATCTGACCAGATCCAAACGATACCGAAACGCACAAAATGAGTCAGCCTCGTCGTAAATATTATTATGATTTATGAGTATAGTAATTTATCTAACTTAAAATGACGCATGTTTCTCTCGTATTTTCAGTACAACATTTTTATTTTCATTTGGTAGTGAAGTTGTGGGGCACATCATTTTAAGTAGACAAACCTTGGTATTGCAGGTCCCATCGTTTTTATTTAAATTCGTCTGTGACTGAGCGGCGCTGGTGCCAACATCCAATGGTACATATTTAAAATTCTTCGCCTATTCTTCCCTCAATTTTAACCAGTGATCCAGTTCCAGATCCAGTTTATCATCTATACTTATAAAATTACATGTCCTGACTGACTGACTCACTGATTCATCATCGCTGAGAAAAAACTGTTAAAGTTACAGCCACGAAATTTGGTGAGTAGGGTTGTTTTATTAAGTAGACACCCACTAAGGAAGGAATTTAGAAAATACTACCCCGAAGGGGGTGAAATAGGGGTTGAAAGTTTGAATGAAAGTCCGTCATTTCTTAAGTTAGAAACATGAAACTTTATTTTTGGGTTACCGATAAAAAATGAATTGATACTTACTTAAGCGTTTTTGGAAATTCTACCCCCAAGGGGGTGAAATTGGGGTTGAAAGTTTGAATGAAAGTCCGTCATTTCATAAGTTAGAAACATGAAAGTTTATTTTTGGACTGCTGATTAAAAATGAATGGATAGGTATTTAAGCGTTTTTAGAAATTCTACCCCCAAGGGTCTGAAATTGGGGTTGAAAGTTTGAATGAAAGTCCGTCATTACTTGAGTTAGAAACATGAAACTTTACTCGTATTTGTGTGCTACTGATTAAAAATGAATGGATACGTATTTAAAAGTTTCTGGTAATTCTACCCCCAAGGGGGTGAAATTTGAGTAGAAAGTTTCAATGAGAGTCCGTCATTTATTTAGTTAGAAACATAAAAGTTTATTAACGTTTGCTTAAATAGGGTCCCGTTTTTATCCTTTGTATAAGGAACCACAAAAAGGAGAAAACTATACATCTTTGTTACTATACTATGTTAACGCGGACGAAGTCGCGGGCAACAGCTAGTCACACATAAATCCTAGCCAGTTTGTACTTAAACTCTGACGTAATATTGAAACCGCCGCCAGTGAAGTGGAACATTCGATTATGCAAATTACAATCGAGATAGTTGGGTACTGTGGATCAAAGGCTTGATGAAAACACTCCCCACTTGAGTTAGGTGTTGAGTGTGTTGGCTTGAGGAGGAGGCTTCATTACGGTTAAAGTAACTATTTGGATAACTCAGGTTGGGGCCAGGAATTGCTTTGTTACAGTTTAGAGTTTAGATTGTGGTGTTATTTATTACTAGATGAAGCCCGCTACTTCGTTGCGCCAAAATTCGTTTATTGTGCGACAACCGACCATTTTTCCGGGATTAAAAGTATCCCTTGTCATTTCCCGGAACTCAAAGTATTTCCATATCAAAGTCCTCCGTGGTCTACAGGTTAGAGCGTGGCTCTCGACTCTGGAGGTCGTGGGTTCGATTCCCGCTTTGGAAACATGTTATTTCCAAGTTTGGTTATGAGTTATGACAATACAGGCTGATCACCTGATTGTCTGACAAGTAAGATGATCCATGCGTCGGATGGGCATGTAACAAGTCGGTCCTGCGCCTGGTCTCTCGCCAGTCGTGTCGGTCGTCCGTCCCACTGGGTTATGACAGTATATGGAACAGAGAGTGCTCTTGTGTACTGAGCACACACTTGGGCACTATAAAACTACTCCTGCGTAACTGGCTTCAATGAAACTGGCCACCGTCAACGAAACTGGTGTGGGGAGTATTATTATTATATCAAAGTTCAGCCCAAACCTGTACTTCGTATCAATTCCCCCTAATATTATATTATTAATCTTGCCTGTACTTCCATGAATATTTCAAGGCTAAAATTAGCCAAATCGTAAATCGTTCTCGAGTTTAAGCGAGACTAACAAAATTTCAAATTAATTTTTATTTTAATCGTAAAACATAAAATATGCGAAAGTGTGTGAAGGTATGCGAAAATATTTATTAAAAATTCTTATAATTTTATCGCAAAAAAATTCTTTCCTATGACCCTTTTCCGGAACGAAAGGTTAAGCCTTCCCACCTGGTTTGGTTCAGTGGTTTAAGCGTAAAGGTAACAGTCGGTCTTGAGTCCTGATTGTTCACGTGCGAACCGTATGTGATTCCGCAAGAAAAACTTTTGTAACGATAGTCGAAATGTCAAAGGGCATTCATTAAGGACATTTTGGGGATAACTTTTTGATGAAGTTATATTTAGTTTGTTATAAAATTTCGAATGTGTCCCTCTTATGTCGAGGCATTCACTGAGTGTGAATTAATGCCAGGAAAAATATTTTGCGCTTGCAAAAAGTTAGGGTAAGGGTGAAGCCAAACGAACGTAATTTGTGAGTTGTGAGTCGCAGAATTTCTGCCGCGTAAATATCTTTTTTTCACACAAATCATGACTCACAAAATTACGCTCGTGTGATTCAAACAGGACTTTTGTATGACACTGAATGCAGCAGAATTCTGCCGAACCGAAATTCTGCGACTCACAACACACAAATTCGCTCGTTTGTCTTCGCCCTAAAGATCAAACCAACAAATACACTTTTGATGTCAGTATAAACTATAAGGATTCATCTCATATAAACGGTAATATCCATCGTTACAACACATGTAACAGAAATCGTCCAAAAACTAAAGATTACTTCACAAAGCTATCAATGTTAACTATCGCTGGATAAACAAAGGGATATAATCGCGGGCCGTTCCTTTAATCTCGGCCATTACTTTTTCTCTTCGCCCTTAAACACAAGCATTTTGTTTGCGAATCAGATCCCATAAATTTCGTCTGTTTCTCTTATTGAGTGCTTTCGATTGTGTGATTATTTATCAGAAGTATTGCCTTAGCGTATTATAAAATTTTACTTTTATTCATGTGTGAGAATTGAGAACATTATAAGGTGCTTTTACTTTTATTCATGCTTCTACTTTTTATTAAAATTTTACTTTTATTCATGAGTGAGAATTGAGAACATTATAATTTTTTGTTAGGTTATTTCGACATCTAACTTTATTGTGATGTGATGGCTACAAATACCTTAAAAGTGAAGGATATTCTTTTCATCCATATTATATCGTCATGGTAAAAACTGCTCGTAACATTAAGTAAGAATATCGATGAGAGACAAATGACGTCATTAGTCAGTACTCTAACCACCGTCAGCTGCGCTCTATATTTCACACCACCTTCTCAATGGGAAATATATTAGGTAACATAATATTTCCATTTACTAAACATGGTAACGATGTCATTGTAAAGGTATAACAACACTTGACCTAACATGTACTGAGACAGATATCCCATAGGGCCAGGCCACAACAGTAAACGTTTACGACAAAAGTAGATTAATTTACGACGCTTAGAATGTAGAGTTTACTACTTTTATCGTTGACGATGCGTCTGCACAACGTAGTGTAGTGGCCTTGCCCATAGGGCCATGATACTGAAATGACGTGTCGCGTAGTTCCGCTGCAGACTGCTGCTGCATAGTGCAGTTTGTTTCATAGAGCTCAGACCGAATGCGCGTAGATGCAGTGAGAAGTATTTATGTATTGAATTGACTGACTTTAATTACGTAAGAGCCTGAGACGTCATGTGTACGAGACTACGCTTCTTTATGATGACAATACACAGTCATTGCTTTTTTAGGGTTCCGTAGTCAACAAGGAACCCTTATAGTTTCGGTCTGTCCGTCCGTCTGTCCGTCTGTCCGTCTGTCTGTCTGTCCGCGGTTTTACACAGAGACTATAGGACCTAAAAAGCTGTAATTTGGCATGAATACACATATTAATGATGACAACAAAATGGTACATAAAATCGTAAAAAATATAATTTTATATGGTACCTCCCCTACACATCAAGCGGGGATGAATATTTTTTTCGCGCCCACCCCATCGTGTGGGGTGTCGTTGAATAGGTTTTTTAAAAATATTGCGAGTATTCATAGATCATTTTCCGATTTAGTGATCCGTTTGTGAAATATTAAGTTTTAAAGTGGAAAAAATCGTTAGAGTCCAGTGTCCCCCCTTCTACCAGCTAAACGGTTTGTTCTGGAAATGTGAAAAAATTCACGGGAGTAGGAAATCGACCTATGCGTAGAACAAAGTCCGATCTGCAAAATCACTACTTTTTAACCGACTTCCAAAAAACGAGGAGGTTGTATGTTCGGCTGTGGATATTTTTTTTTTTATTTTTTTTTTTATTTTTGTATGTTCAACGATTACTCCGCCGTTTGTGAACCGATTTTCGAAATTTTTGTTTTGTTGTATTAGATTTCACTCCAATTTGGTCCCATTTTCACAAACGTGGTGACCTGATGATGGGATCCATGAGTAATCGAGGGAACTCCTCGAAATTTATATGGAAACATATGGTGATTTTGGTTTTCTGTGAAGTGTACTAAGAATACGCTACCAAAAAGTCAAATATTGGGTCAAGGTATACCATGGTTTCGATGATGCTGAGAGAACTCCTGATTCCTTATAGATACACGTTTGGGAGTTTCGGTGTTGTTTTAAGAACAGAAAGCATAAACTACTATGCAATTCATATTCATCATCATAATCATCATCATCGTCATCATCATCATTACCACGTCGTGTTAAGGCCACCAATGTCTCATGGCACAGAATAGATAATAGTACAAGGCATAGGTATGGATATACTAATAATAATAATTATGTACTGTATAACAACACCTGCTTGTTTTTAATACACTGCGGTCGGCGTCGCCGCCCCGCGCCGCCGCGCGGCGCATGGCGGCAGAAGACAGAATACCGAATACTTTACTAACTACTTTATATACAGATCGAATACTTTACTACTTTATAAAATTTTAATAGACAAATAGAAAAAAAATAGTTATTTTAAAAAGAGCATTTAAACAAAACAAAGTCATTAAGTGTCTTTTTAATTAGTTATACTTATTAATCGATAGATGGTGCACTAAGTACCTATCGATTTGAATTCTTGATTACAAGAACAGCTGTCAATAATTATGATAATATTAAATACTCGTATTATGCTACGCTACATCCTATGCAAGTTTGTACAATTTTTTATCTGATAGATCCTTCGATCGTGGAAAAACGAGACACAATAGCCTTTCTATTGTTATCGCAATCGCCGGTGACCGCTTCGGGCTTGAAGTATTAAAATTGTTAAATTACTTAGCACAATATGTTCACTTCACTGATAATATTATATTATTTTGTGAGTGTGAGTTGTGACTCTTAACAAATTGTAATAAGATACGTAAAATATACGCGAAGATTTACCTACTAGTGTAACTAAAAAGAGTGAAATTATTATTATTTTTAACAAAAAATTAAAACCGACTTCCAAGGTAAAAACAATAATAACATTAATATGAACTAAAAAGTATTGAATAATTTTTACTATCTAATAGTGCCTTTTTCCGAATTCGGCTAAACCTCAACTATTTCTGTACTCAATCTTCATAATTTTGAAGTCGGTACCAGATAGCTGAATCTTCAGTCGTCTGACAGAATATATTTTAAAATTTTTGGAACTGGCACCGACTTCAAAATTATGAAGATTGAGTACAGAAATAGTTGAGGTTTAGCCGAATTCGGAAAAAGGCACTATTAGATAGTAAAAATTATTCAATACTTTTTAGTTCATATTAATGTTATTATTGTTTTTACCTTGGAAGTCGGTTTTAATTTTTTGTTAAAAATAATAATAATCAGTAGAGCAATCAGAAGATTTGCAAGTTGAAAAACTTGAATAGCTTAAAAACTGTCAGACTTATAATTTTTGGTATGTTATTAAGAAATTACTCTCTATTTACGTAGTATATAATATTTTTAATAATTCATTGTATTTACCGTGGAAGCGGGTCCGATGTCAACATAAGAAATGTTTAGCGGAAAGACGAGTGTCCGTATTGAACACCAGACATTGTTTTATGGAAACTTCCGAATGAAATTACGTTTTATATTCATATCACTCGTTTTTTGTTGGAGTTAACTGTCATAACATGTAATTTTCCTTATTACTTCATATACACAAAACAGTTTTTTTTTCTAAAATAAAGTTTAATAATAAAAAATCTCAATATAGGTGGTGTTTTAAACAAAATTGCTAACATTAAATCATAGTTGGCACTAAAGATTGTGAGTGCCAACTGTATATTTCGACTGCCCCTGTTTTATTTTTTAAAAGGAAGCGAACGAGCAAACGAGTCACCTGATGGAAAGCAACCACCGTCGCTCATGGACACTTGCAACATCAGAAAAGCTGCAGCTGCGTGGCCGGCCTTTTAAGAGGTTCTCTTATTGAAGGTTTGTAGGTCGTATAGGTCTGGAAAATTTACAGATGGCGGCAGTTTGTTTCAGTTTTTATCCGACTTCCAAAAAGGAGGAGGTTATACGTTCGTCTGTTTATATATATTTTTTTGTATGTTCAACCATAACTTCGCCGTTTGTGGACCGATTTTCGTGATTCTTTTGTTGTTGTACAGGGTTAAATCCGAAGTTGGTACCATGTTCACAAAAGTGGTGATCTGATGATGGGATCCATGAGGAATCGAGGGGACTCCTTGAAATTTATATGGGAACATATTATAGTGATTTCGATTTTTTCTGAAGTATTTCAGGCATATACTACCAAAAAGTAAGATTTTGCACCAGGATATACCCTGGTTCTGAAGGCACCCAACAGAACTTTTGAATCCTTATAGATACAAGTTTGAGTATTTTGGCTTTATTTAAACTAATCCAAGCAAATCCTACATTATTTGTGCTGAACATAGGCTAAATTTTATTTTGGACAAAATAGGGTTTTGTAAGATATTTGGGTTTTTCGGACGCCAGGTGAAAAAATCAACCAGAAAAGTTACTTATTTTGCGTACGCTGTTGAAACTATAAATGATAGAGCCATAAAATGTTCTAAGTATTGTAGATCTTATAAACATCTACAAAAAAGTCCGCGACACACTATACTTATCTATGTTGAGTGAGTCACAATAACCATATTTATATTTAAAAATATTGATTTTTTTTGACAACATTTAAACGCGTTTATTTTACTCATGCCATTAATCCTTATCAAAATAAATGATTTCAGCACTAAGTACAGTTTATGTAGATAAAATTTGGTCTTTGAATGATTAAAATTGGACGTTTGGTTTTGAAATTATGGCGAAATTAAAATATTACGAAAGTGGGATGCGCTTGCGAGAGGAAGACAATCTGTGCAGTGTTCACTGTACAGTTACACCCTTCGGATAATGACTGCGTCCGCGTCGTCGATGTCAGTGTCGGAGTCTGTGAATTGACCTGGGAATCATTTTGCTGACCGAGTCTTTCCTGGGTAGGCTTTTTGCAGTCGTAACCGACATCCACGCGGGCGGAGCCGCGGGCGACCGCTAGTAATAATATGTACAACTCTAAGACAACAAGCTATAATATTGCCTTGTCGTCTCATATTATGTAACTAATAAGGGTAAAATTATTATTTTTTAACAAAAAATTAAAACCGACTTCCAAGGTAAAAACAAAAGTAATACTCTAAAAAGAATCAAATAATTCTTATTCCTTAATAATTATAGTGGCGTCTTCAGACTTCGACTAAACCTCAAATATTTCTGTACTCAATCTTCATGCTTTTGAAGTCGGTACCAGCTTACCTTAGCGTAATTCTTATGTCAAGGATCTCAGAACTTTTCCGGGCTGGTACCGACTTCAAAAGTACGAAGATTGAGTACAGAAATAGTTGAGGTTTAGGCGAAGTCTGAAGACGCCACTATAATTATTAAGGAATAATTATTTGATTCTTTTTAGAGTATTACTTTTGTTTTTACCTTGGAAGTCGTTTTTTATTTTTTGTTAAAAATAATTATTAAAAAATATATATATATTTATATTTGACAATATTTTTAAACGTACAACGTCCTATCTTATGCTATGATTCAGGTGATAACGTCCCATCTGCACAACGGACTTACAAAATGCATCAGTCATTCCGTAAAAAAGCGTCCTAAAATTACATGTAACTCATAAAAGCTCTAAAGTATTTGTCTAACATCGTCCTATCTTCACTTATAACGTCAACTTTTTACGAAATTATTTTTGATGATATTTGCCTAACATACAAATATTAAACAAATCTCACTTTTAACACTTAGAAACGTATTTTTCTAACCCTCCATAAAACAACGTCTGATATCAATATAGGTTTCCCATGACTTCAAAACACTTTTAGTAGCCAATATTTACTATAATCAAACAACTTTTACGCAACAACAACGTTGTCTCCGTACAACAACGCTCGAAGTGACAATGGTGCGCCACGCGCGCTCCCCTCTCCTCGTCCAATGTACGCTTGGTGCATTTTAAGACGGAGCTTACTTCAAATAGGACGTTGTACGATTCTGTATCTCGGAAAATAAGTAAGATATAAAAATTCTGAAAATGACAGATTGTAGAGCTTTGGTTTCCTATTTCATTTATACAATAAAATCATTTGTGTCCTATGATCACATAGAACTCTGTTCTACGCATAGGTCGAAATATGCTGAATTTAAAAGGAAAACTATCACGGCTAAGAAGACTTCATAAGTTATTGAGTAATAGTAGATTAACTAAAAAAAATGTATTCGGCGAAGTATAAAGGAACTTTTCGTTCAAATTCCTTTGAAAGTAACTGAGATGATGTTGTTAGTAGTGTAAAACACGCTTTAAATGTACGTTCATTGACCATAAAAATTATCGAAAACTTGCGGTACTACGGAACCCTATATTGCGCGTGGCCCGACACGCACTTGGCCGGTTTTATTAATGGGTCAAAACGCTAATGTCCAGCCGACGTCTTCCGCCGCGCCAGCTAGCAACACTGGAAGGTCACTTATCATCTTCATCTTCACATCTAACGTCCGCATGGACGCAACATCTATTCTTCTATAAACATAATCACCTTACCTTTCTTTTATAATTACATCTAATGCAGTCCACTATACACGTTATATAAAGTAATTAACACAAACATCATGCATGATGCAAGTTACATTGAAATCTGTCAATTTTCCTTAAAATATAATTTAGAATGAATGCATCTCAAGGTCACATCACGTTGCGGCCTTGGTTGACCCTTGCAATGTCATAATACAAATACCGTACACGCGCATCCAGTCAGCAATATTCTATGTGTGATACTGTTAAAATCTAATATCCCTACATTTACACTTTGATAGACTTAATCCTGTTTATTTAAGCCGCAACGACATGAGCGATTTGGAATTGACTGAATTTTACCCAAACCAGTCGACACCAAAGTGGTTTGAATAATCTCTTTCAAACCTAATGAGTACTTTAATGATTTAAGTTTAAAATAATGATTCAATTGAGCTAGAGGCAAATAAGCAATACTCGTAATGTGTTAACCCACAAAAATCGACAAATGAGGTTTTTGATGCAGGCACATAGCTTATGGTTTAAACTACATTTTTCAATAGTATTTTAAGTGCCACAACCCTTATTTCTTTTAAAATTAATATATTTTAAAATATACTAACGATCTATGCAACATAAAACATTTTACAATAATCTACTAAGCTCTTTAACACATTTTCAAAATAAGTAAGGCGCCATCTGTAATTTTGCTAAAGAATGTCAAGCGGCATGACACATTGTTTAAAATGGCGTATTAGCTATCAAGCATTTTTTTAGGCAAGCCACGGAGCCGGCGTTTTACGAAAATTTTTTATATCAAAAAGGTGCAAATACATAAAATAAAGGCTCAGTATTGTTCAGTTACCAAGCAGGACGTTAATAAGATATAAATATACACAAGGTAAGCGTATTTTCGTTCATTATTTTGTATAAGTCGAGTTTCGATGTTGTAGGTTATAATTATTTTTATGTTTATATCTGATTTAACAATACATACAGATTTCAAAGCATATAAATTATGGGCATGTAGCATTAGAGATTACAATTTTAATTAAATTAAATGTGTGTTCTCACTTAAAACTCATTAAAATTAGGTAATGAAGTAGAAATATCATTTGACACGTTACTGAAAAATGTTGTAAGCATGTAACATGCTGTTAATTTATAGTGTCAAGTTCCTTAACTTATTATTGTTAAATGATGTTCTGCTTGTTTAGATTATCGAGTTTGTTTTAAATGACATAAAACGATATTGTAAATAAATTAAACAAAGATACTAAGTTTTTTGTATGGTTTTAAGTTCATATAAGCAATTTATTTATTTATTTTTTAAATAAAATGCACGATTATATTAACAAAAAATCAAAATATTTTTATAAAAAAAATAAGTACCTACCTACTTCTTTGTTAAATATTCTTATGTTATAGCTTATAATAAATAAATTTTGTACAACGAATTTAAGACTATTTTCAGATGCCAGCGCAAAGAAAAAGGGCCAGAAGACTTGCACATTTCTTTTCACATTCTTTATTAATTTTTTCACATTCACATTCTTTCAATTTACATCATTTTATACTGTCATAATTTAAGAGGCCGGGTACCATTGGAATTTCTCATACATACGTAATACCAAAATCATTTCCTCATACGAATATATTTAACATGTTTGAGTTCTTTTCAGTTTAAAATAGTAATTACCTAGATTCCTGCATAAAAATTTTCTTCAAAATATTTAAACACAATTTTTTTTTTGTTTAAAACTTTTTTTAGTAAATTTACTACTAAATATTTAAATACTAAAAAATATTTTTTAGTTTAAATATTTTGTAGTAAATTTACTTTTTATTTATATATTTTTAGTGTTTTACTCTATTTTTTAGTGTTTAAATATTTAGTAGTAAATTTACTAAAAAAAGTTTTAAACAAAATTTTTTTTTTAGTGTTTAAATATTTTGAAGTAAATTTTTGTACAGGAACCTAGATAATTACCATTTTAAGCTGAAAAATAACTCAAACATGTTAAATATTTTCGTATGAGAAAATGATTTTGGTATTACGTATGTATGAGAATATCAAGGGTACCCGGCCCCTTAAGTAGATGATTCAAAAGTGTTGTCTTTGTTCTTAGGTTTCGCTTACGAGGGATAAAGTAAAAAATAATATTATTGTATGCCCTGAAGAAAAACTACAGAATTTTCTCAAACCGATGTTCCTCTAATAATGGTGCCACATATTAATGATGAAGAGCTTAATGTGGCCATTCGATCTAGTTCAAATCAAAATTTCGATGCATATTATAGCATAGTACTAGTATGGGAGCTCTAGAACAAATTATTTTTATTACCTTTTACTATTAAGCTAATTTTTTGTGTGTAGTCCATCAAGTTTTGTTGATTACAGAACCCTTTAACGGAACCCTAACGAGCTGATTTTTTGTATATCGATAGGTTATCTAATCTTATATATAAAATTCTCGTGTCACAATGTTAGTCCACGAACTCCTCCGAAACGTCTTATACTGATTTTTACCAAATTTTATAATATGCACATTCAGTAGGTCTGAGAATCGGCTACTGGGTACTTTATATATTGATAAGTGCATTTGTTGAATAAAATATAATAGTAAATTATTACAACCTGAGACTGACGGCGACCATTGTTTGTGCGACGGGATAGCGATCGACGTTGCCATGGCGATATACTTATTTAGTCACTTCAATAAAATAAGATGGGCGAAATACTTAATAATATTAAGGCAAAGCAACGTTTGCCGGGACAGCTAGTATAATATAAAAATAAGTCGGGTTTTCCTTCCTGACGCTATAATTTCAGAACGCACTAACCGATTTCCACGGTTTTGCATTCGTTGGAAAGGTCTTGGGCTCCGTGAGGTTTATAAAAAAAATCAGAAAAAACTTCAAGAGAACAGCAGGAAATCAGGGAAAACAGGCAAAACAATGTTTGCCGGGACAGCTAGTTAGTTATACAGTGTGTTTGTGTCAACACCGCTATTCTTGAAACCATCAAATGAGCCCGTAAAAATGAACAATTTTTTCTATGAGAATAATGCTGGGAACTCAAAAAAATCCGTCTTCATTTTTTGCAATTTGTATGGGACAAATTGCCGATCCGGGCATCATACGGATGCCCGGGTATGAAGATGGCATTTTTTTGAGTTCCCAGCATTGTTCTCATAGAAAAAGTTGTTCATTTTGACGGGCTCATATTTGATGGTTTCAAGGATAACGGTTTTAATTGTAAAGCCGGCTGTACACTCTCGCCGAGACACAGCGAGGGGGCCCGAGTGCGAGAGTGTAAATGGGTGCGCTCGCCTCGTCTCGCCTGTCTCGGACCCTCTCGGTCCGTTGTCGGTATTTTGCGCCCGAGACAAAGGGTCTCGCGAGGAAAACGAGCGCACTACTGTACACTCTCGCGCCTTTCAGTACTAGTCCCGCCATTGGACAGTGTAGAACAGAAAAATAACAATAATAAACGTCATTATCAGTCATTATCTGTGAGAAATAAAATTAAATATGATTATAAATCTTTGGATTACAATGATATCTTTCGATGCATGGTGAATGGTGAATGGTCGTTTTCGTCCATCTTGTCTGAGTTCTTAACTGCGATTGAACTAAGCGAGAATGTACATGATCGCACTCGGGCAAGGGGCTCTCGCACGAGACTCTCGCCCGAGAGCTCTCGGCGAGAGTGTAAAAAAAATTAAAAAGGTGTGCAATATTTTACACCATTTTTCAATAATAGTTTAAGGTACTTACGAGTACATTGATTACAAATAAATTGGTATGCCTTATCATTATTTTAACAATAATGACTTAAGTTACATAAATCATTTTGGTCATTGGTATCTGTTGTAGTTCATAATACAATAATCTATTTTGTCGATTTTCTGAGATAATTTGTAAGAAATAAAGAAAGTTTTAAGTTATACGTATCCGTGAATTATTACAAAACATATATAACCCTAAACTTGTAAGAAAAAATCGATTCTCCAAAACAAAACGATTAGAAATAGTTCATAATCTTTATACGCCATTTGCCTAAAATGTCAGTAAGGTGGGTTAACACATTATTGTTTATTTGCGTCCAGCTAAGATGTCGTTTAAAACTACGTTGTATGCTTCGTTTTAATTCATTTTAATCTAAAACAAAACACTAAAACTATATCAAATAATATTATGCGTTACTTATTGTATTAGACTGTATTGAGGAATTAAGTTTCAAACATTCCATAATGCTGAGTATACACGAAGATACTGGCAGTCGACAGAAATGTCGACACTAGTGTTGAATGCGTCCACACTAAATCTGCAAATAACTGTCGACTGTCTGACTGACTGACAGACATAGTGATCTATCAACGCACACCCCAAACCACTGGACGGATCGGGCTGAAATTTGGCATGTAGGTAGATGTTATAATGTAGGCATCCGCTAAGAAAAGACTTTGATAAATTCCACCCCTAAGGGGATAAAATAGGGGATGAAAGATTGTATATAATTAATACTTCTTAAGCTTCGCGAAGCCGCGGGCAAAAAGTAATAATAATAAGTTACTGATTTTTTGCTCATGGTTAGAGTGATGACTAATTAGTTAATTTTTATTTTTTGTCATTTCCATTAAGTATATAAGTACTTATTAGTTATTACTATCTAAATCACTGGATCACGGAGGCGTCATGTTCATGTCTCAAACTGGAAGCCAGACAATAAATCGCTTATTCAATTAAAAGTCCAAAAGTCTTCGGTGCTGATTATATACATAACTTTACCGAAGCTAAGCCTTAAGGGGTGAAGTTGAGAGTTTGGAAGTCATTATTTATTCAATGGCAAGATTTATGCCCTTATGTTAATGCCACACTCATTAGACCTTACAGAGGGATGAAAATGTCTTGAGGTATATACTCGTAATTGTAAAAATTAGCGTGATATACTAAAGTACTGTTGCGCTGGACTTAATTGGCCCCAATTTTCCACCCCCTAAGGGTCAATTTATACTAGCGCAGAGTCGAAGCGCATCTTAAAACTGTACATAACAAATTAAAATTTTATTACTTCTGAGGTGAAGGTGCGCGACCCGCGCGAATTCGCGTGAATGCGCCCGACCAAAACTGGTTGGACTCGTAGATGTTGATTGGAATGTTATGCGTTACGCTCTGGAGTTAAGGTAGAATTTTCTGTGTTCAGTTTTTGTAAATTCGCTTCGCATCGACTCTGCGCTATAATAAATTGATCCTAAGGTTCGGAGTCTCATAAAATTCATTTTTAAGGGGGTGTATACTATAATATATCCTAAGAGCGCTTACAGACGAACGGCACTTGTCGACAGCACGTGTCGACGGCAGTCGACAAGTGTAAAAAAATCCAGCGACTGCCATCGACCGCCGTCGACGCGTGCTGTCGGTAAGTGTCATTCGTCTGTAAGCGCTCTTAGGATATATTATAGTATACACCCCCTTAAAAATGAATTTTATGAGACTCCGACCCTTAGGATCAATTTATAATAGCGCAGAGTCGATGCGAAGCGAATTTACAAAAACTGAACACATCACTTTGTCACAAACTCTTTGTCCACATTGTGCCTTTTTTTTCATCAAGGGCATGCGTTATAGCGCAGTCAACAGCGAAGGTGTGGCATGCCCGTGACGCGCGTCAAAATCCACCCGCGTTGAAAGAAAAGTGTCATAGCGCGCGCGACGATTTCAACACGCGTTACGGGCATGCCTCACGTTCGCTGTTGACAGCGCTATAAGGCATACCCTTGATGAACAGAAAAAGGCACAATGTGGACAAAGCTAATTACTATTATTATAAATACGAAAGTGTGTCTATATTATGTCTCTTATATTCGCTTCAACGGCTCAATCGATTCAGATTGGTATTGGTATGGTATCGATTTGGATTGGATTGTTATCGGTATGGAGATACTTGGAGACGGAAAAGGAATAGTTTTTCTTGTGTAAATAAGTACACTTTCCGGGCTATAAATATACAATCGGTGAGACGAAGTTAATGGCATCATTTTGTAGCCTATATTTTAAGAAATCTACTTGCCTAGCTTCAAGTATGTAGATGTTATAGTGATTTCGATATTTTAATCAGTAAGTGGTACTTCCCTTTTCAGGAAATCTTTGTTTTTTTCATTCGCGTATTTAAGGAATAAATCCGTTGTTCTAGTTGTAAGAATCCAAGCTTTGAGTACGGTCTAATCAGAATTTTATATCTCTGAGAGTGTTTGTCGATGAAAATGTGCGAAATTTATTAGGGTTGGCAAAAATATCGCCCATTTAGCCGTTGTGTTTCTTATATGCTTGTTGAAAGGGTGCTAATTATATTCATCATATCAGCCATCGGTCATCTTGGCGTTCATTGAGAGAGGCCTATGTCCAGCAGTGGACGAATATAGGCTAATTGTATTACTAATTAATAATTATATTCATCATTAATAATGACTTAAGTCAGGGTGAAGTAGGTAAGGTAGGTAAGGTTCTTACGACTTTTAATGTTTTTCCAACACTTATTACTTTACTTCCATATCAATATTATAAATGTATAAGTGTGCCGGTATGTCTGTCTGTTACCTCTTCACGCCCAATCCGCTGAAACGATTTTACTGAAATTTGATATGGAGATACTTTGAGTCTTGGGAAAGGATATAGCATACTTTTTATCCTGGAAAAATGTACAATAGTTTCCACGCGATAAACGAATTTAGGCGCATAGGAGTTTTGTATGTCATCTTTTGTTATAATTCAATTAAGAACTTTCACGTGTGACAGCCCTATGCTTTCGAGGTCCCTATTTGTTGTAAATTGACGCGAAGGTGGAGGTTCGACAGACAGTTTGCTCGATATTTTCCTTATTTTCCTCATATTTTTCTCATATTTTCCATTTCCATTCGCTCAAACATGGAATGAACTACAAGATTGTTATTTGTTAATAGCTTATTGAAAGATCGATGTTGAAATTGCCCGTCATCATGTGACCTCAAGCGTGACATTTTGATTTTATATATTTTTCTGTGATTTTTTATTATTATTCTGTTAAATACGTTTTAGTCATTTTGGTTAGGGCGCGTGGAGTAAAAAGTCTTTGGATATGAAGAGTTAAGGTACAAGTTGGAAGCCGGCTACTATACATGAAGCGGCAGCTGACGTCGTGTCGTCGTGACACTACTATTTCTATGAAAGTGTCGCTAGCTTCGTGTCGCTAGCTGCGCAGGGTATTTCATAGAAATGCATAGACTTTAAGATATTAGCGAGAATAAAAGGGAACTTATTTCTGCGTACGACAATCGTTTATTTTCGAGTCTATTTTTACAATACAATAATAACAGTTGCTAGGATACATATTATGAAGAATAATAGACAATAGTTAATTCAAAACTATAATATGTGACCTTCTTTCTTAACATTTCCTCTCCTCTGAAGCAACTGTTCGTTATCCGTATATTCCAACTAGATAACACAGCTCCGAAAGCCTTGACAGGAATGATCTAAATCGGTACGTTGACAATGGGGCGACCAATAGGAGTGACTTCTTCCAGACCTTTAAATATTTCGAGAGCCGTCAAGCAGTGACTGGCGCCAATGTATTGAAGCCCTGGGCATCGGAAATATTCTTGCAGAAGCTGATATAAACGGTAAACCATTATCAATATTGCTGAAAAATGTATGGTACGTACCCAGCATTAACAAGAATTTATTCTCAGTATGTATACATAATAAATAAAGTACACACCGTGTTCTAAGTAAGAGGACATGACAAACTTTGGCAATATATCACAAGATAGTTTGTCTTAGAAATTGTGTCGGATTTCCTCGCGCGTGCTGTTACTTAGCGCGTTAATATATTGAATATTGAGGAAGTTGAAAATAGTTTGTTAACATAATAATATGAACGACAAAATATTTTTCAATATTTTCTTGCTTAGGGTTTTTCCTAGTTTTTTGTGTCCTCCTTTTTAAATATATCTATTTTTCTTCTCTTTCCTAAATTACGAAAAATGAAAGACTGGTAATTTTTTCTCGTTAGTCAGGATCCGTTTGAACATCGCAATGAAACGCGTCGATAAAATTCGATTTTTAGATGAGCCAATTAAAACTAAATTTTGTTTGCTACACAGAAGAAATTACATTCAATTTACAGAACTTCTACCCGCGGTGTTGGCTATCTCTTCCAACTTTAAATGGTTCATACAAAAATATATAAAAACATGAAGGAATGTAGTAACTTTAAATAACTTTTTACAACATAAGAGCAATTACTCATTTTTTCCCTTATAATTTGAACAAATCCCTACTTCATCATCTACCCAATTTATCTAGCTAGATACAATATAGAATCCACATTTTTTATTTCAAATCATTTTTCCGGTCCTAAGGAAACCTCCATTCATGCAAAAAAACTACCTACAGTTTTCTAATTGTTAGTTACCACCTTCCTAATTGTGAGTTGGTGTTAAAGTTAATCGTAGATTAAATATTTAATCGCCCCTTTCCGGGTCTTATGAACATACGACCGGTCTTAGGTATAAACTAATTATTATTAGCCGTTTGTGTCCCACTGCTGGACAAAGGCCTCCCCTCTTTCCTTCCACACGTCTCTATCCTTTGCTGTGTTTGGCCATTCTTTATCAAAAGCGTCTAGTTCGTCGCGCCACCTTTTCTTGGGTCTGCCCCTGTTTCGCCGACCTTTCGGTAGCCACTCCGTAACTAGACGCGCCCATCTGTCTGGGTGCATGCAGGCGACGTGCCCTGCCCAGCTCTTTAAACTCTTTAAACTAATGCATAGATAAAATATTAATCACCGGTGGTGAATCCACAAGGATCATTATTCACTAGAGATCTGTTTGTAGAAGACGCTAACGACCTTCGCAATTAACGCCTCTATGGTTCAGTGGTTGAGAGCTTTGCTCTCGGCTCGAAGGTAGCAGGTTCGATTTCTGTAAAATATTATTTAAATATGCATTGGATATAATGTGGCCTGATCACCTGATTGCAACCGAACCTATTGCTACCTTATTAGTAAACTTGTAATTATAGTTTAGACTTTAGGTGCTATGGTGGAACACATACACAGACAGCTTGTTTACTTTACGCTAAAATTAGTAATTATCCGACTACAACCTTAGTTGTAGTCGGATATTTAGTAACGTAATATCTAGTTCTAAAGATTTTCTTAATTGTATTCAAAATGAAAACTCTTACACCGAAGGTATCGAATAAATTATTATTTAAATATTTTGTAGATCAAAGGCTTCCATAATTAAATTAAAAAGTCCACGTTTACCTGTCCTGCATTCATTAAAATACTTTTATATCAAACACGTTATACGTTCCCGCTTTAAATTAAAAACACGGAAGAAACATTAGCAAAGTCTAGATCCCAGACATCTAGATAGGTTTCAATTAATTACTAAAGAGTTCTACCTTTATGCACTACAGAGAAAATGCTTTAAGTTCTACCTTACATTTTAAAAGTCTATTTAATGTTTCAACTTGTACTAGGTTTCAAACTTAAGAATTCAGGATTTTAGTGCCACGATTCTGCGATTTTAATGCAATAATACAGCTCATTTTTAAGATCCAGTCCATTTTCTACCAAACTACAAAAGTTTGTTATCATAAAATGTTTGACGTTTGCGAATACTACTTTCTTTTTCATAAGAAACGAATAGAACCATTTTTTCTAATTGATTTACCTAATGTAACTATGGTTTTGATCAATTATTTTGCTCCCCATTTTTGCAAGAATATGTCACACGAGTCTCTTAATAACTTTATGTAAAAATTATTGCAGATTTTTACGAAAATGTATTTTCTTTGTCCGTGTTCACACCAAACTGACTATACGCCGCTGAATATGAGCGAGCGATCGCAGTTTATTGTATTTCCATACATATTCACTTTTTTGTTCACACCTAACGGACAATACGCCATTACGCTAGGCGTAGGCGCGGACATTCGATACCGTATATTCAATCACCCATTAGTTTTTAAGTACTTCAATGTTTATGTTACAGTGCGTCATGTCAAATTGTTGTTATTATTTTGTATTATAAACTCTGGCTGTGCTCTGTCCTTGTATGTTTAATAAAGATATTTTTATTTTATTTTATCTTTATATTTTGTAAGATTTTCACGTTCACACTGGGACTCACAGTGAGCCTGCGTAACGCTCGCTCACATTCAGCGCGCACGACGCGTATAGTCAGTTTGGTCTCAACGCGCATTTAAGGTATCGAAATCAAATCTCACTAAAAGCCTTGTGTCTTATTCAACGGCGGATCATCCCAACTTCTGTACCCCAATTTAACGAGTTAAGTGTAATTTATGAATAAAGCTTCGTTCCTTATTCTATCCAGTAAGTTTCGGCAATCCTATCGATATAATATTTAACAAAATATCTACTGCCAAACATAGAATCACCATCTTTTTAGGGTTCCGTACCCAAAGGGTAAAAACGGGAGAGATTTCGATGTCTTTCAGTCTGTCTGTCCGCCTGTTTGTCTGTCTCCAGGCTTTATCTTAAGAACCGCTATAGCTAGAATTGTGAAATTTTCACAGATTGTGTATTTCTGTCGCGCTGTAACAACAAATACTAAAAACAAAATAAAAATAATTAAGGGTTTAGTAATGCATCATAATTCATAACACCTCGCGGCGTAGGTATTCGATCGCGGATTCGGAAATCTATTGTTATTCTATTGTTGTCGCGGTCACCACTCACCGGTGTCCTTATGGGGCTTGATAGATTAAAGCATATTACTGCAAAGTTTTCATGCTTGAGGCAGCACCAGAATAGATGGTAAGCAAAAAAATTTGTTCGATGTTTGAAAAATATGTTTATGTTAATATTTAGATATGATAAGCAACATGTCGGGATGTCGGATTTTGGTCGAATACTGCTTGTGCTAGTCTCGCCCTTTGCTCAGATCTTTGCGTAATATTCCTGTCGTGTGACAGTGACAACTCACTATGTTCTTAGTCCCACATATTCGGAGCGTGCAAAGTGGGTGGAGCATAAAGTTAATGTATATTAACTTTATGGGGTGGAGGGGACAGAGAAAGCGATTGCCGCGCTTGCCGCGGCAAAAATATGCAACCAATAGGGCTCAGATAGTAGTCAAACAAACTTGTCAATATTGTTTTGAAATTTTTAGAAATTGGTCTTAATTGTTTTTGTATCGTAGACTGCAAAAATAACAGCAAAATATAGGTAGTTAGTACAAATTTAATGTTTTTCCTTAATCCACTAGGAAATTAAATCAGATATCTGCTCTAAAAATGAAACAGTATGTGATTTGATATAACCTAAAATTGCATTATCAGTCAAGTCAATTTTATTTGAGTTGCATTTTATAAAGAGTTTTTGAGTACCTAACTATTGTTTTAGTGTTGATGGATCACCATGATGGTCTTGCAGTGATAGTTTCATAGAATATTTCATTTAAATCCAAAGTATCAGATGGAAGAAATAGTGACTCACAAATGACGAAGCTGGAGATAGAGTTTTGAAGAAAAAGGTTTTTCAAGTACCTAAGCAAGTTTTAGATGAAAGGGGTAAAAAAGTTAAAATTATTATGCCCCCATTTTGAGCAAAACAAAACGAGTACCTACTCTCAAGAGGAAACCGAAAGGACTTATTATATTGCTTGAGTAAGAATCCATATTGAAAGTAATGATATTCTATGTTACTATTTTAGAAACTCATTGATTGAAAGTGTATTAATGCAAAGACTCAGAAACGTGAAAAATGTTTGCAGTGTTTTAGTAAATTTTTGGACTGCGATTTTCTTCAAGAGTATAATAATTAATGTTGTAAAAAATAAATAAAAACAAGATTTTTAAAAACATAAAATTTATTTTTTTCAAGTACCTATTGCTCGCATTTTTGTTACTGATTAAAGCAGCAATATGTTTGTACTTGCCGCTCTGGTTAAAACGCAGTTGCATTTTACTCCAGCAACAATCATTATTATCTATCTGCAAGAAATAAGAATGAATAATAATATTTAGACTTGCTCTATCCAAATGTTTAGTTACGTTTTTTGGTCGGTTGAGTACTTACGTTTGAACTTGTTTTATAGGGTGCTAAAGTAACCGATGTTCGGCGAATTATATTGGCTCGTATTAAATAACATTGCTATTAGTTCTTAGCTCTTCTACATCCCTTAAATGTCCTGCTAACACCAATTTATTTCCTTTTAGCTTAGATTGGGCCTTGAAACTTATTGACTGTTTTACACTCTAAAACCAGTTTTTTATGATTATATTCATTTTCCACAAGTAGTTTTTAACTAAATATAACCCAAATGCTATTAATTATTGTTCTAAATATATTTTATTTGCTATAATATTTACAAATTAAACAAACTCTTTTTTTTTTTGGAACCGCCCCTGGGCCCTGAAACATAGTTTGAAATATGTCACTACTGACGTGCAATTTCCGATTAGTATCACTGTGGTTTGGATGTAGGACGTAGGTACCCCTCATCATTCGTCTTGATGAGGGTCAACTGTCACATTAAAATGTAACCATTAGGTTTAGTGATTAATTTACTATCATTCTATGTATCTAGTATGTTATAGGTAAATATTTCATATTATAGCCGTAAATCGTAATCTTTCAAATGCTATAAGTACCTAAGATTCCTTTCAAAGAAATTATGTCTTCCTAGAGCAAGCTGATGAGAAACTAGTAGGATTTCTTCTGAAGATTTAGTGGTCCTATTTTAAATTAGCTGGTGGTTTTTAAGGGCGTTCCGTCCGGAGATTCCGTAATTGACCGTATTTAAAACCTTATAAACTCATAATCTGAAAGCTACAAAGTTATAATAAAAATACAGCAATAATCTTCAGTATATCAACATTCCTTTCGCCGTTTTAAATTTTCTATTTTTGTATCTTATACTCATGATATCAGCTTCGAAAGTAATACTAATTTGTTAAAATTCGAGCATACATTCAGCATCTCCTTAGGATTTACAAATTACTTTTATTTGAAACTCACGCCAATAGATCGACAATATCATAAACTACATATTCGCCGTTTTAAATTTTTTTTTGGACAATTTTGAACAAAGATAAGTAAAAATAATAGGGTTTTGGCGCGATCTCGGCAACGCGGCAAATGTATGGCCAAGGTCGTTTGCTCGGGGGACGGCCTTAATAAAGCCACTCATAAAATTTGCGATAGATCGAAACGATCAATCGCTGAACGAAATTGACGTCATTGAGTAATGACGTCAATTTTCAAACGACAAAACTCATCATTACCGCCAGTCGGGAGATTTTTACTTTGATATTAATATTCATAACAAGAGATAATCGGAAAGTTTAGTTTTTTTTATAATTTTAAAAATATTAGCCTTGACATTGTAAGCACGAACTTCGTTAGAAATTATTCATAGAAAATAAATTATACGAATAGACAATTCGTAGAAAAATAGCTAAATTGAATTCAATTTTCTACTTTTTCCCCGGCATGTTCACTAAATTTCGTTATTCATGTTGTTACAAAGTTTTATGATAAATAGGAAATAAACTTAAATACATAAATGTAATTTAAATTTTCTATCTCTGGATAAATAAGACAAAGGTTTAGAAGTTTTCAATTTCAAATGAGCTATAAGCTGGCCGGCTTACAAGTTACATAAATTCCAATCCAGTAATTCAATCCAGAGCTGCATCGCTACTGTAATAATTTAAATGGGTATAAAAATACACTGGAATACAATTTTGTAAAAAAAAAGCACTGGAATCGATTGCTGGATTCGTATGATGTAAGCCAGCCATAACACACATCACAGCTGACAGCAAAGTCTACAGTCTTGACTGTAGTCGGTCATGGCTATTTCATGCTTCGGGCTTTAAAACATGCGGAGTGAATATCAAAAGTGTACAAATAGCTAAGTCGTAAGATTACCGGCGTAAATCTATATTCTGCAACCCAAAGATAGGACGAAAGTATTTTTCAACTTTCTCCTTATTCCATAGACTAGAGATTTGACAGAGCAGTACCCGTATTAAATTGACCAGTGGTTAGAAAAAGAGAAAAACGTCAATATTTATCCCTGTCTTGCAGGTCTATAGCTTTCGTCTTCAATTTTCGTCATTTTCTTTCATTGAACTTGAATGCGTCAACTAACGCAACGCCAACATTGTCATTTTTGAAGTTTTGGATACAGTCAGAGGGCATGCGTCGCGGGCATGCCTCACGTTCGTTATTGACTGCGCTATAACGCATTCCCTTGACGAACAGAAAAAGGCGCAGTGTGGGCAAAGCTGAAGACTGCTCGCCGCACGCTCTTTTCATATCTCTTTTAGTTATCCACTTTTCTGCCGGTAGGTAACACGTAACAACACAAAATGACAATGATATTATAGGTTGTGTATGTGCCTTTCATTGTATAGAGCTCACTGTGAAAGTAGTAGCATTAATAGAGTACCTTTTTTAATCCCTCAAAGAATTATATAGAAGTCAAAAATAACTCTTTTGGCGCTGCAACTTTCACAGTGAACTTAGGGACACATTTACACCCTAAGCACGCGACAGCCATAAATGCCGTTATCAACTAGTCTATTGGTCGTAAAGTGAATCATTGGAGCATATGACGGCTACGGCGTCAAAAAATGTATGAAAACTACAGGAAATATGCTGGTAGCAGCGTTTTGTTGTTGTGGCCCGTGGCCCGTTTGCGGGAGCCCTAAAGTTCACTTTGTTTTGTTACAGCGTTTAAACTTCAAGGAACCCTTTGTACATTCGCTACCTCTATCCCTTATTCCCAAGGCAAGCCGCAATACGTCTTTCTATACATTTTTCACAATGAAAAGACTGTGGAACTTTTGGCTTCAATCGTAAAGTTTTGAGCTAGTACCTGCAGTTTGCAGCTTGCAGCTTAACTTGTTATCAATTCAGTATCATCACGAACTAAAGCTCCGTTTCTAAGCTTTTGAGCTTATCTAGGCTATTCACTGGCTTTTGATTGGCTTCGTCAAAACCTATATTAAACAACGCCTGAGAAATAAATCAACTTTGCGGTTTTAAAAAGTTTAGTAGCCGGGCATAATTTTTATTGACTTCAATTTTTATATTTTTCGGTCTAATACATAACTACAATAAACTGAAAATGCGCGTCGCAAAGGAGAGTACTGTGTTTACTACACATTACTCTCCTTTGCGTCGTGCATTTGGGTAAGCCAGAAATAATAAATGGGTTCATTTTGAAAGCCTTGGTTACTTTATAAAAATAAATAATTATTGTTTATAATTAGAATCAGCTGACAATATCGGTATCGTTCATGTTTCGTTATTAAAAGCTTTGGGAGTTTTAAGATTAATATAAACATATTTTGCTCGGCCTCAAAATTACCGACCCTTTTCATCTAGCCCGTCCTTTATTGATATTAAAATTTTATAATATCATATTTTGTTTATACTGCCTCCAGGGACGAATTACGAAGAAACCGTTATATCAAGTTTATGTAGAGGCTAGAGTAATATTTTTTACGAAAGGGTAAAAAGAGCAACATAATATGGAACATATTCTGATGGCAAGCAATTACTTTTTAATTCGGCCATTAGGACCATCAATTCAGACCGCAACGAACGCGACGCAAAAATGCAATTTCCAAATGTGTACTTAATTGAAAGATTTCGTGAGCAGACGTCTAGCAAATCTGTCAAATCCATACTTTAGAAATTTGCATCTACGCGTCGCGTTGCCGTCTGAATTGACCCTCGAGCCAGCCCACACGGCGCGGTTCGTCAGCGTTGCGTCAACGCAGCGCTACCGTTGCGTTGTTTCACATACAAAATATAACCACGGCGCGCTGCGTCTTCGCAACGCACACAGTGATGACGGACAGCAGTACCCGAGGTGAAGCGGGAGGAGGTGCAGTTGACGTTTAGACTGCTTCATAATAACGCTGCCGCTGCGATGAACGCCCGTGTGACCGGCTATGCGTCAAACGGCAGCGCTGCGTCGACGCAACGCTGACGCAAAGCGCCGTGTAGATTGGTTCAGAGCTCCGCAGACTACAAACTTTTGGGCAATAGTTTGATCAAATTGGAGTTTTTGTAGCGTATCGAATACTATTTCGGCCGATACAAAATTGTTTATTGTGCACATCTCCGAGCTCCACAGCTAGATTAAGATTTATAATATTACTAGCTGTCCCGGCAAACGTTTCTTTGCCATATTATATACCTAAAGTATATCGCCCGTATTATTTTATTGAATTAGTGACTAAATAAGTATGTCACCATGGCAACGTCCATCGCTATCCCGTGACCCACGTCGCATAAACAATGGTCGCTCTTTATAGACAAATAATTTGCAATGAAATAAAATTGCGACTATAATTAAAGATCTAAGCTATCCTATCTCTCAAGTTGGAAAAAAGCACACATTTAAAAAAAAGAAACATTAAAATTGGTTAAGTAGTTTAGGAATCCATCGCGGACAAACATCGTGACTGGAGATTTATATTTATAATAGATTAGATGTTTGCTTCAATAAATACGTTTTGTTATTATTACATCTCCATAGTATAATAATATCTTTATAATGATTAAGCATTCAACTAAACCATCTGCCGACTAGGTAAGTTATAACCTAACCTACATAATAAGCTGATATTTCATAATTAGCATGATTACGCGATAATGGCTAGACGGGCGGTAATTATACGCAAATCCCGTTATAAAGTACAATTAGTGCGACATCCTCAGAGCTTATTTGCGGGAGGGTGATAAGTTTTAAGCTTGTTAGTTGATTTTTAAAAGCCATCTATTTTGATTTTCTGTCTTCCATTTTTATAGGCATTAAAAATCTAAAGTATATAGGCCCCCCATCCCCATATACGGGAAGGCCAGTCGATTTTATCGTTGGGCAAATTGACCGGATAGAACATTAATTACTATACAGCGTAAGCTATTCATAGCAAACATACTAAGCAAATGTGCGAGCGAGATTCTTAGGCTATGCCGGTTCTTCTCATAAGGTAAGTTCCTGAACCAGTGGTAGGCATTATTTTAGACTTGCCGATCAAAAAGAGTACTGTACCTTCAATACCAAGCTTGAAGAAGAAAATATGTCTTTGGCTTTATCTTTATAAAAGTCACAGTGATACAAATTCTTACTGAAACTTTCTGCTTGAATTTGGTCGTTACATTCCGGAGAGGGACGCTCGCCAAGGCGGCGCCACCCGCCCTTCGGTGTCGAATATATTGGAAATTATGACACTCATTAGTATAAATTGACTGAACTTCTAATAACTATACGTACTGGCATATCGTTTAGGGTTAACAACATGTAATTGGTATACGTAGTAAAATTTAAGATATTTTTTAATTAATGCCTCAGTCAAATAAAGCTTAATTGCGGATTGTAGGTATCATTTAATGACATGAATAGGGAATACTACGCAAAGGTTGGAGCAGAGTAGTAAGTTGGCTAGTATCTTTGTAAAATAAAATTAGGATATATTAGAGAAACTTTAGGTACATTTTTCGGCAACTTGTAAAAAAAATCTAATATGAATGATTGAATAGACATCTGTTAAAACCATAAAGTTAATATACCTAGCGGAATAGAGAAACAAAGGCCTGAGCAAGCGAGATGCCACTATCAGTAACACCGCGTGGTAAAAAGAGACGTGTGATACATGACAGCAGCACTCTTTTTTTGACGTCCAGTCGGCACGTGTTGCACGTTGTCAATATACTCTCATAGAATTCATGTTCAATCATGCTTGTGTAAGTGTATACGTACACATATTTTTCACACAGATGAAAACCAATTTTGGTTACGTTTGACAGCTCGAGATTGTTGCTCTATTCCGATAGGTATATTAACTTTATGGTTAAAACTATAAAATCGGACATATAATGTCTTTTAATTAGTCATTATACGTCCTATTAAAAAAGGACGAAAACATTATTTTAGCACTTTAAGCCACCAAAAAATATAGATGGTATACACGAATAAGTCGTTATTTTTTTTCGTGTTCAGAGCAAGGATATTCACAAAATACGATCCATCAACGCCGTGCCATGATGAATGAGGATCCATGTTGTCAAATAAAGTCATTTGCTTAAAGGATATCTGCCTACACAATGGGTACCAGATAATGTGCCAAGTCCATCATCCATGACTGCCTAACGTACCTACGTTAAAGAATTTTATAAATAACTAAATAATAATAATAATAATATCTATGGACGCTTCACACCACGTCAGTCTGGCCCCGTGCTAAGTACCTGAAGGACTTGTGTTACAGATACCAGACAACGGAAATATATTTAATACTTTTTATACTATACATATATTTAAGATTATATCATACACAAATTTAATACACATCCAGACCCGGGAACATTGAAAAACTTTTTGTTCCGTCGGCGGGATTCGAACCCGCGACCCCCGGCTCGAGCTACCAATGCGCTCACCACTGAGCCACAGAGGTCGTCAACTCATTGATTACTTTTCATAAGTGATAAATAATAAAAATAAAATATGGTGAAATGTTTTTTATAAACTGTGATAAAATAACTTATTACTATGAAATAAATTATTTGACAATACTATTGCATTGCATAGTAATTTATGCTAGGCAAACACTGTATGAAGTATGTATTTATTTATTTACAGTTAAAACGGGTTGTCCCCAATTAATTAACCTAGAACTAACATATTATTAATACATAATAAATATAATAACTTTACTAATAGTAAATTATTATCTAATTAGAAGCTATGATATTGAATGTTTTTTTTTATGCAATAAGGGGGCAAACGAGCAAACGGGTCACCTGATGGAAAGCAACTTCCGTCGCCCATGGACACTCGCAGCATCAGAAGAGCTGCAGGTGCGTTGCCGGCCTTTTAAGGGGTAATACGGGAGGGTAGGGAAGGAAATAGGGAAGGGTAGGGAAGGGAAAAGGGTAGGGGATTGGGCCTCCGGTAAACTCACTCACTCGGCGAAACACAGCGCAAGCGCTGTTTCACGCCGGTTTTCTGTGAGTACGTGGTATTTCTCCGGTCGAACCGGCCCATTCGTGCCGAAGCATGGCTCTACCACGTCAAAAATAACTATTTCTCTAACTTCTTGATGGAAAATCGTGTTCAATTAAATAATTATACATTTTCCTTACACTTATTTCACTTTATGATATTAGATTTATTACAAAATTATTATTTACACAACCGGTTTTAAGAAATATGCTTTTTACTATACCTTCATACATATATTGCGGTCATTTTAATTGCACTTTTGCATACATAATTCGGCAATTCGAAAGTACATAATACATTCCTGTATCTACAATTAAGTAAAAATATTATAATTTAAATGAATAATCTTAACCATTCCTACGGTCAGACAGCGAGGACGGACGGAAATGGGGACTGATGAAACAACTTTGTCGTTACAATATTTATTACGTTTTTAATCTCGGCCCTGTTGTGATCCTTCATCTCCGTTTTTGAGGGTTTTTGTGCAAAATGATAAATTTTTGCGGTCATCAAAGATATTTCAATAACCGGCCACAGCCATGGTAGATTAGTGAATCTGGAAATATAGATAAATAATAAATAATATTTGTCCTACGAGTTTGCTGATCGCTCTTCCTTTACTTTTCTGTAATTATCTTTCCATTTAATAACATTGAAATATGTTATCCTAAAATTGTTCTTATTTTTTTAGTACCGTCTGATAGTCTCCATTTCCCATGTGAATGCGATTTAGCGAGAAGTCAATGGCCATTTTTACGCGTTCTGTGACAGGCCTATATAGTATAGACTTATAGAGCAATGCCTGGCAAGAATATGCGAATAAATTGTCTAGGTTAATAATTTTAATTTTATGGTTTCAGCACATAATGACTATAAAAGACATTAACCTGAATGTTCGTTGAACCGTCGCAAACCTCGTACGAACCACACGAGTATTTTTCATTTAATAAAATAAACATACGGACATTAAAGATCGCTTTACGGTCTATATACATAAAAAATCATACAGATATTAAATCAGTGAGCAGCATATAAAATATTTTATGGGCAGTTTTGATGGATGCCGTCATATTCTGATGAAGGCATACCAACAAGGCGCGTTGCTCACACAAGATGTCGCACAGCCAACTTGTAAAATGTCACGCAGCCAACTTGTAAAATGTCAAACAGGCAACTTGAAAAATGTCACGCAGCCAACTTGTAAAATGTCAAACAGGCAATTTGTAAAATGTCACGCAGCCAACTTGTAAAATGTCACGCAGCCAACTTGTAAAATGTCACGATGCCAACTTGTACAACTTGTTACTTGAGATCGTTGCTTAATGGTTACACCTTTTTATCACTATAATCCAAGTTTTTTTTTCATGAGGCTTAAAAGAAAACATCTGGCGTCAATTTTAACAACAAGCCAAAAGTGGCTTCGCATGCACGTCTAAACGTAACGTAAATGTTTTCAGGAGTCATATTAGTCATTCTTATACACTCCACCCAGGTGTAGAATTATAATTTAGTCATGTCACAGTCACATTTTTTATTTTTATTGTATAATGTCAATTTATTCTAAATTAAGAAAAAAACAATAGCATAAACGAACCAATTGATGTTAAGATAAGTAAAATGTAGCGACTAGTGAAGGAGAAAATCTATCCCAACGTATTAACATTCAGTATGACCACAGTATTTTGATGTGGAGTAATTGATTTGAAAAACTCCGCTGTATTAGTGGCAGTCTGCCAAACATACACAAGTTAGGAGGGGTGCTCACTAGCAATTTTCTGATAATAATATGGCTTCTCATTCTGAGGTCATAAAATGGATTTGTTGGGCCATCAGAGACCTAAGATTTTAACACACGACTACTTTTTGTAGCGATGCAATCGCGCGTTTAGCGAACGCGAGATTGCTAACGCTTGTCGAATTTGCAACGCGTGTCCGTAGCGATGCAAAGTCGGTATTTTTGTTCCGTTACTGAAGCGCGTTTCTATCGCGTTTGCATGGCAATTAAACAGAAAAAGTATGCTAGGGCACACAGCTACCGAGCGTTTTGCGATTTTATCTATGCAAACGCGCGATTGTACTGCGATTGCATAGCTTCAAAAAGCTTCCGTGTGCTAGACTAGAGCCCTTATACGCCCCATATAGTTGAATTTTAAACCCACTTATTTTGTGCGTGTGTGTCCGCGATAAAAGTCAGGACGATCAGTCAGTCCAACCGGATTGATGTCTGCGTGTACGGGACCCTTAAGTTCGCTAGTGTACATGCGCCTCATTGCTATGGCGCCGTTACACACGCATGGCTGCAGGAAGCGCGGATATATTGAGGAAGATCCGGTACATTTGCATACATCTAAATAATTGCCTCCAGGAATTGCCCTCTACGTTATAGGATGGATGTACCTATAAATATGAATTATAGAATCGATGGTCAAGTTTTCCTAACTGGGTTTTCATATTTTTCTTATAAAATAACATTTATGTACTATTTCAGAGGACACGTCCTAGTTACTAAAACATCTAATATCATAATGAATTATTGCGCCTAAAAGTACCGTTCCGATCAACGCAGCAAGCGACCGCAGTCGATTAAATTGAAACAAAATGCCACTTACTAGCAGTTTAGATCGGAAAACCACCTTTATACATACAATAATATCACTAGTTGATGCCCGCAAATCCGTTGCGCCAAAACTCTTTTATCACGCGGGAACCGTACATATTTCCGGGACAAAAAGTCTCCTATGTCCTTACCCGGGACTCAAAGTATCTCCATGCCAAATTTCAGCAAAATCGGTTCAGCGGTTTGGGTGTGAAGAGATACACTTTCGCATTTGTAATATTAGTATGGATTTTATCACCCACGCTGTCTCTCAAGTTATACTTTAAAACTCTCTACAAGGCTTATTATGGCGTCTGTCATAATTCAGTAAAGCCTTGTAGAGAGTTCAAAGACGTCCCACGTAGAGTCACAGCCCTACCGGCTGACATCGATTTGCAGCTGCAAAACTACTTTCAGTTGGGCAACTTTTTATTACTTTCGAGGCAAAGTTAACAGCCTATAGTCAAACTTTCAGTCGCCGTGCCGGCCAGAACTTTCGCGCCCGGAGATTTCAATAGCGAACTGCAAAATATTTCGTTGAATTTTGTTTTCATTTTACGTTAAATCTTTTGAAGCTACGGAATGAAATGTTTTTGATTCCTTTCTGTTTGGGTAGCACTAAAATGAAATACTACGGCGCGGGCGGCTTGACGAGATTCGAGAAGCACCAAAGAAACAAACAATTTTCCGAATTCTTTATGGTTAACTAATTTCTAAGTATAAAACTTGGTACTTGCTGTATATTTCTATATTAAGATAAACTAGTACTAATTGGAAATCCTGGATTGGCATGGGCAACTCGCAGATTTCAAAAAGTAACATATCGCTAGCGCTGTGCTTTTTCACTCCTCACACGGCCAAGAAACGCGTACGTCTGTCGCCTAGAGTGAGGTCTGACTATGTGAACAGGACCGTTCAATTTTTTTATAGAAAATTGCAGACTAAGCCGACAAGTACGGCTGTATTAGAAGTACATTCTTTAGCAACCTACGCGTAACGTAACCAACGCACCGCAGTACATGAAGTGCGTACGGTGCGGGTGAAGTGCGTAGGCTTCACATCATATTTTCATACAACGAATTCTAAAATGAGGCTCGTACGGCGCGTGCGTGCTAATAAAATATGTGCTATCACAATTAAATTTTAAACATATTATGCCAATAACGATAATCTGAATACCATTATTACTTGTCATGAAATACTGTTAGTAAATGTAATAGTCTGGTAGTGGTTATGTCGAATTCGACTAATAGTCCACAAACCACAGGATTTACCGCGAAATTATCTTAATGCGAGAAACCTGTAATGGCGGGCGGTTCATGCATATTGCATACCGATTACCGTTATTACGGAACCACATACCCGTTGTAGCTCATAATATATAAAATCTAGGGCTCATCTTATCTTATCTTATTTTAGAAATAGAAATCGTTTATTTGCTCAAATAAGGTACAATATGATGTTAAAGTTATGTGATCAACAAGCTCTAGTACGTACTAAATACTACTTATTCTAATAGATAATAATATGTCAATAGTTATTAATTTGCATTTACTTAATATGGATTCAAAGTCACTGTCAATAGTTAAAATCTTATCTTATAATATAATATTATATATTATATTATAAGATAAGATTGATATATATTATATTATAAGATAAGATTTTAACTATAATATTTAACTATTGACATTGACTTATCTTATCTTATAATATATAAAATTCTCGTGTCACAATGTTAGTCCACGAACTCCGAAACGGCTTTACTGATTTTTACCAAATTTTATATGCATATTCAGTAGGTCTGAGAATCGGCTACTGGGTACTTTATATATTGATAAGTGCATTTGTTGAATAAATAATAGTAAATTATTACAACCTGAGACTGACGGCGACCATTGTTTGTGCGACGGGATAGCGATCGACGTTGCCATGGCGACATACTTATTTAGTCACTTCAATAAAATAATATGGGCGAAATACTTTATAAGTTTATATTATGGCAAAGCAACGTTTGCCGGAACAGCTAGTAATATATAAAATCTAGGGCTCGGTCGGATTTAAAAAAACATCACTCAAAAATGCACGGTTTTCTAGGGATAAGATTTAGCTAAATCCCTCCAAACCCCTTTGACACACAAAATTTCAAAGAAATTTTTTTAGGCGTTTTAGGCGAAAAACCAATAACTTTTGTTATGGACCAAGAGCCTGCAATAGCCAGACTTTCCTCATTAAATAAACGCTGAAATGTTTACTTATTTGTAGGGATGGGCGTTGAATGAACGAACCGTTTCATTAAACTGTTTATTAGTTATGAACGGGTAAACTAGTTTAGCGTCTACTGATAAACTGGTTTATGCGTGAACGGTTGCCATGCCAGAACGGTGTGTGTGACAGAGACCGTTCGACGCGACGACGGATGGGTAGTGATATTTTAAATTAATTAAGTAAATGTAAAATTTCAGTAATTAATCTGCCTGCCTGCCAGTCCTAAGACTTTTTTTTTGGTCGGGAAATGCTATTACGCATCCCCGGCAGCATTAGAGAAAGACTACCGGGGTATGTGGGACTTGCTACGGCCGAAGAGATGGTAAGTGGCCGCAGCTGTACCCACTAAAACCCGACCGTGTTCCTACTACCGCGCAGGACGGAGACACGAGGGTCTATTACATGTATTCCGTGGCTTCCGTCCGCGCTTGCCTGCTCACCCAAAGCAGGCCCACGCTGTTGGGGTTTCATGTCCCCCTAGGCCGAACAGAGGCTCCACATGGGGAGCTTGCATAGGCAGGTCGTCTTCTTTATGTCGCGCATCGCGACTCTCTTGTGGAGCCAGTCCTAAGCCTGGAAAAAAGTATGTACTATGTAGGGAAGTGCATTTCCACCGCTCACAGATTAAACCGTTTCGTCGTTCGTCGTCATCAGTCGTCGCGTCGAAGTGCAAAACGACAACAAGTTTGTCAAAACAGTTAATGCTGAAAGTAGTTTAGTCAAAAAAATTACTTTGTTTGTCATAGTTTATTGTTTAGTTCAGTCTTCGTCGAAGACGAAAACTAGTTGAAAAAAAAATCTGTTTTGTCATTGACTAGTTTACGATGAACGATAAACGGTCTCGTTTCGTTGATCGAAAAAGCGTCGACGAACCACCGCTACTTGTTTGTGACCTTTATAGAGGTAAGAACGACCAGGAACCATGGAGTTTCAGTCGCGGTTACTTTAGGAGGTATCCAGGAAGGCTACCTGGCCTTCGAGAAGGAGTAAAGCTCAATTTCATAGCTTATAATATTCTTTCAGTGCCGGATATTTTTAACGGTTGCTTCCCACTGCCAGACACCCTAAAAGTCTAATACTTTAAAAAAGTTTAAGGGTGTCTGGCAATGGGAAGCTCAGAACTGGATACCTCGTCGTGGGCGTTGCCATGCAGCGTCGTTTCATTTTGACAGACTCCGGCACGTTGTTTGCGTCCGAGCGACTAGACGTATGCAAATTGTAGTTGCTTAAGTTAATAAAAAATGCTATACAATAGCTTTACTGCGGTAATTCTCGAATACCACACGTATTTTTTTCTATTTATTCATCTGGTCAAACGGAAACTACCTACCGCCATCCTTTGTACATTTAATGAAAACTCAAAATGAAGTTCCTCGCTTATCGTAACAATTCTCAATGTTTATCATTTTCCAAAACGGCTTCCAGAGACTCGTAAACAAGTTTATATTGAATTAGTTGTAACTTGTAAGTGTTATCGCGGGTTCCAGTCAATCATTATTACCACAAACAAACAAAAGTGCTGCTCGAACCTAGGAAGTTTAGTTTACTATTCACAAGTGTTCTCCTCGAATTAAATTAATGTTCTTTGAGTCAATCTTAATACAATTTATCAATAACAAGTTGTATTAAAAAATAAACCTACTTAAAATTTCCTATCTCAAAAACTACTGAACTAATTTTGATGAAACTTGCAGTATTCCCTAAGTTGAACTATACCTAATAGAATTCTTCCTCAAATCGAACTTGTTGTTCCGGAATCCGGAGATATGCGAACACAAAAAAAAACATTATTACTTACATAATATATAATATTATATCATGTATTTAGACGCTGATATAGACTAACATAATAATATTATTATATGAAAATTGGGTAGTTATGGAAATATTACATACTTGCGGGTCGAGTTGACACCCTCCTTTTTTCAAAGTCGGTTAAAAACGTATTGTCTTGTTCGTTTAGTATTATTATGTCAATGGACGTGTTCGAAGGACGTGTGTAACACAATTATCGGATCAAGCCCCATAAGATCACCGGTGATCGTGACAACAATAGAATAACAATAGATTTCCAAGAATCCGTGATCGAAGGATTATATTTTACTGTATGTGCTAGTATCTACTACGACCTTTACGTACTACTGACAATTCGAATCAACGTATAAATTACTGTCAGATAGTCAATTAACCTCTAATTTGAGCCTCGTGTATAATGCAAATGAGCTGCCTTGTCACCTCTAGCCAATAATATCGGACAAACATTAAATAGGCTACTTGACCTACTTTTTTTCTTCATGCTAATGGCTTCATAATCATTTATTTTCACAAAAAAAAACTAATATTTTAATATTTTACACAGTAGAAACCCATAAAATGTTTATTGAAAAATATGCCTCATAAATGGCGCCGAAAACACAGTCCGCCATAGTGTGACGTCATACGCTTTGTATTTTAAACTCTCTTTATTGAACATTTTTTATGTGCTAAATGTACGAGTCTAAGGGCCTGTTTCACCGCTTCCTGATAAGGCTATCCACCACTTAATTTGACAGATGGAGTATGGAAAATCTGTCAAATAACCGTATCGGGCACCTTATCAGAAAGCGGTGAAACAGGCCATAAGAGTGCCCAAAAATTATAAAAGAATAAAATAAGAAATTACAAATCATTTGATATGTTGAAAACTTTTGGAGAAAAGTTTTGGCCATTTCATTTCCCGTCTACAATAAATGGAGATAATATATAAAACTGATGTTTTAAGTGAATTAGTCAAGAAAATATATTTTACAAATCTTTCTAGGCTTATTCTTATTATTTATGTACAAATAAACTTACATATAACGAGCGCGATAAATAAAAGATATTAAATTAGTATGAGGATGACGTCACATCCAAATCGGAAGTACCGCAAAAGCGTTTTCGTCAGTACAATTCCTATTTTCATAAAATCATATTTTCAAATCGACTTTATTTATCAATCATAAGCTTTTATTTGATGATAAGGGTGAAATACGGTTTCCTAGGCCAAGTTCTACTAGAAATATGCATTTGTTCAATGAAATTGAATATAGGTCAAGTAGCCTACTCGCCTCTGATATTTGGTACATAATGTGCGTTAGATTTAGTTACTAATTATATTGATGTACCATTTAAATTATTTTATGTTGTTTAATCCTTCGATCGTATCTTGGAAATGCTATTGTATTCTATTGTTGTCGCGATCACTGGTGCTCTTATGGGGCTTGAAGGATTAATAATGTTGTAGTAAAGATAATATTATGCTCACTTAGATAACTTCTATAGTGATAGAAGTTATCTATATATTGGAACTTACTATGGGAAAATGTTAACAATAATCATAAATTAACTATAATGCCTGTACTAAGTACTTAGCTAAAACCATCTCGTACTTTGGTTGTAGTAAAGCTCTAGCATTAACTTTACAGAAAGTAGTATTGTTGCTTTTAATACAAGTAGGTTCTGGTTCTCAATAGGTCAAGTTATAAAATGTATAACTCAAAAATATGCGATACTGTAGTATTAAAAGCACTGTATACTAATAAAGATTAATATTTCATTTTAAAAACTCGCATTTTTAATTTTTTTTTTAATATCTATGGACGCATCCCACCACGTCAGTATGGCCCCGTGGTAAGTACCTGAAGGACTTGTGTTTTTTTTTTTTTTTTTTTTTTTTTTTTTTTTTTTTTTTTTTTTTTTTTTTTTAATAGTTCCCCCTTACGTAATAAGGGACAATTTCTACAATTTTCATTTCTTTTTTACATTTGCATTTTTAAAATAGTAATACATGTGTTATTTACCTCTGCATGTATACATATTTGTGTTTTTATATACATTTAAATTTTACATTGCTGTCTTATTACTTATATTTCTCAACGATTATAATCTATATTTATATCACAATTTTTACTTTATCCAATTACATTTTCAATTTTACTGTATAACATTTTTATTTCATACTTATATTTCTAATATTATAAATTTTGTATATTTATACATTTGCAATTTTTAACAATAATTTTTACATTCAATTTACACGATTTCTTATTAGAGAGTTTTACATGATATATATTTTTACTTAGGTATATTACAGGTTTCAGTTCGAGCAGAGAATCGGAGTTTTTTAAATGTCAGTACATACTAATATATATAAATTAACTCATTCAGCCGGTGTGGCCGATTTAAGCTAGAACTGGTGTAATGTGTTCTGGAACACAAATGTAGAGCCTTGTATGATATACAATTTAACTTAATACTATTGACTAATATGGATACATTTAATACTTTCAGATTATACAAGTTATATTTTAGAATACATAATTATAATACAATTTATTACAAACAATATCATTTTTACTTCTGCTTTATTTGCTACATCAAATAAATGCTAAGTATAATTTTTTTTTTTTTTTTTTTTTTTTTTTTTTTTTTTTTTTTTTTTTTTTTTTTTAATAATTTTGTACATTATAATAATACGTAATTTTAATTATTGTTTCATACATATTTGAATTTTTAACATTGTTGTGATTGCTGCTATAAATTCACAATTTACTGCAGGCAATACAATAAATTTTGACAAATACCTGGCTCTACACTTGCTTTAGCAGCTGTACGACGGCATCGTACTATCGTTGCGTGTGCGTCCGTAGAGCCATGTACGTTCTACGAACGCATCGTCTTCAGGATCGTACGATACCGCCGCACGTGCTATGGCTTCCCACTTTCGTCTTATCGGGCACTCCGGACTGAACGCTCCATGATTTGCTTTTAAGTTGTTTTTCTTACAGTTACTACAACATGGCTCGGTGCCCGCCTCGACGCCCTCACACTGTGATTTGTGGTGAGCTCCGGAGCAATGGCTGCACCTCATTTCCGCAGCTATGTCGGCGCAGAATCGCTTCCCATGTCCGTACCCCAAACAGTGCGAGCACTGTATTAGGGGGGACTGGTCAGCGACCCGCACCCTCTGCATATCAATGTATGCGCGGCCTTCTCTGGTGAGGCACAGCCATACCTCCGGAGACACCTCCAGCACGACGTGCTCAGTATGGGCATCCTTACCACGCTTTCGGTATTTAACCTTTATCCTGTCCTCGTCCCCATCCAGGATATGCTGTATGAGGTGCTTATTTTGAACACGGATTGCGTCACAAATGTCGTCATCCGTGTTCGACTTCAGCACCCCATACAGAATAACCTGGGGGTCCTTGTTTTTCACTATTTCCACTTCGAACTTATCCTTTGCACATATCTCTATCTTTTTCCTTACTTCGTCTCTCTCTTTTCTGTCCCTAAAGCCTATTATTACCTTCCTCTCTTTTCCTTTTCTTATTCTTTCTACTTTTATGCCCTCCTTTCTTGCATCTATTATTTTACCTACGCTATCAACTATCTCTTGTCCTGTCATTTCATTTCTCTTGTCCTTTACTGCTAAGGAGTGGACAGTTATGGGCCTCGGCTCCGACGGTAAGGTTTTTATTCCCCCCGTCGCCGCCTTGGCTGCATAACTCTCCACTACCTTAGAGTTTTCCTTTCTTGTTTCCTGCGCTACCTCTACATTTAATTTATTCGCTATCACTGTATTCGCTAACACTTCAATCTGCTCTTCTATTGTTTCCTTTATATTATCTGCCCTATCATGTATTTCAAATTTTAACCTATTATACATTTGCATTATTAATTCTTTGCTATCGCAGTTACTTCTTACTTCGTTTGTCTCTAATTTACATTGTACTTCCGATTCCTTAGTTTCCTTTTTACTTCCTTTCCCTTTTTCTATCGATTCCCTCCTTACTAATCGCTCTATGTCACTTATTCTTTTTTCCAGCTTTTCCAGATTGTCTGCTAAACCAGACCTCAAGTCACCTCTCATATTTCTGATCTGATTTAGCAGATAGATACTGTTTTTAACTGTTCTGCTTACCTCTGCCAGAAGGGCCTCGACAGAATCAGCTCGTTTCTGCAGTAATATAGGGCTGCTTTGTTGGTCACTCTGCATGCCCTCAAGGGAGGGCTTGCCCTTTGCCTTTTTGAGTTTTGCACTCTCCTTAGGCGTATGTACCATGGCCATTTTCTTGCTTTATTTAAACGTACGGGGGAACGCGTCAATCTAAATAACTAAATAATAAATAGTGTAAAAATAAAATAAAGTTGTAAAAGGTTTGTATATATTTAACTAGTGACTAGAAGGAATTTGTTTTATTTATGAGCCTTATTTATTGAGTATTTATTAAGTTTTATATTAGCTTTTTAGTTTCAATTTTAATTTATAATTTAACGATGTCCTAGGTTAAGCTTTACTTTCAGATTGAAATGGCAATACTCAATTACGGCTTATATTGTTGCTATTTATTTTTCGAAGGGACGTTGTTATTTCAAAATTTTTCTGTCTTGTACTTTCAACCTAACTATTTCAGTAGTCCAAATAGTGGGCTACTTGTCTATTTATCGTCAAACTAATACTATAATGTGTTGTCCAATGGGGGATCAATTTGTCTATTTAAAAATATATATGTATAGATAAAAAAGAGAGAAAAACTTTACGTCACAGTTTATGTATCCTAGTCACTATTCTAACTTAATCTTAAGCGGTTTCCCAATAGGGATCAACCGGTCAAGTAATTCCTACACTAACAGCCTCCCCAATAGGGGGTTAACTGACCTAACTAACTAAAATATACTATAAAATATCAAATTTATAAAATGTCAAAAATTACTAACCTAACAGTTTCCCCAATAGGGGGTTAACTGACCTAATCTAGCTAAATAAAATAACGTGTTGTGTAAGGGGTTCCCTAAGCACACAATGCAATCAAAAAGACTTAACCTAACAACTACACCAAAAATGGTGTAGTTGGTCCTTATCCAAATTCTTACACACTAAACTAACTAGCTCCAATAGGGGCTACTGGTCACTAAAACTATTATTAGTTATTGTTCCTTAGCTTTAAGTTCTTTTCCAGGTGTAGCAGCTGCCCAGTTCCCGGTGCGGCGGCTCCTTCCAGGTGAGTTTGATTTTTCTTATTTTCCAGGTGCTGCAGGTGTTCCGGGAGTTCCGGATTTTCAGGTGTGGCGTCTTCGACCTTGTCCAATGCCGGATCCCGAAAACCGCTGCTTTCTGCGTCGTCCCGAAGCTTCCAGGTGAGTTTTTGCCTTTTCCAGGTGTTGACCCTGGGCGCCTATGTCAGTGTTAAAAACCCCGTCTCGCTACAAGGTGTAGGAGCGGAGATATCGCGGGCGTTGCTTCTTAGCTCAGCTATTTTCCGGTTGCGATTTGCTCCCCGTTTGTGGTGTATAACTTTTGTGAGTCACGCATAGAAGAGCTTGCTTTATAATTTAGGCAGGCGTTTTCTCACTAATACTGGCACTCTTTGCTTTTTTAACGGCAGCTTTGAATTTGGGTTTTGCTATATCTTTTTGGCAGGCGCACTCGAATGTTGGTAAAAAATATGTAGGGTAGATAATTTAATTATTTTGTTGAATAAGTCCTTTTTGCGATATAAATATTGTCTTAAACTCACAAATAATTTGAAATCCAGTTAGCACGCACTGTTGTCTTCTCCTGGTAAAAATTTTTTCACAAACTAGTCACTTTTGTACTTCAAATTTATTTTTAATTGCGGAGCAATAATGGGTCGTGTTAACGCCGCTACCGTCCCTGTTTCTGTGAAGGACTTGTGTTACAGGTACCACACTACGAACTAGATGCGTTCGATAAATAGTGGCCAGCAACTATAAACTTTGGAAAAAAAGAGGGGAGGCCTTTGCCCAGCAGTGGGACACTGTAGACTGATAACCTATCAAGCCCCATAAGGACACCGGTGACCGCGACAACAATAGAATAACAATAGATTTCCAAGAATCCGCGATCGAAGGATTAATAATAAAAAATAATATTCAAGTATAATTATAATTTTGTCCCTCACTGTGAACTAGTATTAATATACACGGAGAATTTCCATCAGCGTATTTCTGTCTGTTTCAAAAGCGCATCTTCATTCACTTTGTCTTTGCGACGTTTCTACGTGTGTGCTAAACGTTCACGTTGGATTTTAATTATAACGTATAAGTTCTTGCAATCTACGAGTGCGCGTCGCCCTTAGTTGTGTGAGTGACCATATCTATACACGCGTACATGGCTCGCTCGCTACTGACTGCTCCGTCGGGTACGCACACTAACGAAAATGTCTATTCACATTTCCAACTACAAATAAAGGCGACGCGCACTCGTAGATTGCAAGAACTATAGAATTATGAAAGTTCTAGCTAGTATGTTACGTTTACTTATACCCCAGTTACATATTCATCTGGATTTTACATCTTTGCAGTTCATGTAGTTTAATATTTTAGTTTAACGGCTGAACTCAAAGGCATTTAATGATGTATAAAATTCAATTTAATGAAGAGTTTGACAGATAGAGTTTTAGGCTTATGTAAAAAAGTTCAATTAATTTTATATCCTTACGAGCAATTCTTGTATATGGGGCGTTCCACGCCAAGCGGACAGGAAAAAATAGTCCATGTCTCCGATTTTGATAATATTTAGCTATGTTATACCTACTCGTGTTATTAATACGTGTGCCAAATATTTTTGTAATATAATGGCTAGATTAAAAATGATGGGACTTTGAAACGTGACTTTTCCATTCGGCACTCGGTGCTTCAAAGCCGATTATTAATTAAAAAAATTATATATTAGAATAATTAAACCACTGAACTTGTTACTTCATTTAATGATCTCTTTAACTGCATTTTTGAAAACAAAAAATGTTTTTTTTTTTCTGTGAAAATTTTTTTTTCTTGATTTTCTCAAAGAGGGACCCTTTTGATTTTTTTTATATTTTTTGTGTAAATAGCTAATATTCTATAGAACATTCCTGCACATCTGCTATAATGGGCTGGGAAGTGGACTAGGAGCTAGACTGAAAATACTTCCGAAGGGTGGCGTCCAGCGCCATACTGTACTATGGGCAGAAATCGCTAAGTAGCGGAAATTGCCAAAAAACTTCAATTTTGATGTGGAGAAATGTACCCTTAGATAAGTATTTTTAAAGAGTAACATAATAAAAAAAATTATAAATATTTTTTTTGGCAAAAAAAAATTTTTTTCACGAATTTTTTTTTCTTGTAAACCTTTGTTTATCTGTTTCTCTTTAAAGAGTCTATTGAATGTTACTTTTCACTACATCAAAATTAAAGTTATTTGCCAATTTCCACTATGTATCGATCTTGGCCCATAGTATAGTATGGCGCTGGACGCCACCCTTCGGAAGTATTTTCAGTTTGGCTCCTAATCCACTTCCCGGCCCATTATAGCAGTTGTGCAGGAATGTTCTATAGAATATTAGCTATTTACACAAAAAATATAAAAAAAATCAAAAGTCTGAGAAAATCAAGAAAAAAAATTTATTTGCATTTTTTTCACAGAAAAAAAAAACATTTTTTTGTTTTCAAAAATGCAGTTAAAGAGCTCATTAAATGAAGTAACAAGTTCAGTGGTTTAATTATTCTAATATATATATTTTTTTAATCAATAATGGGCTTTGAAGCACCGAGTGCCGAATAGAAAAGTCACGTTTCACGTATTTGGCACACGTATTAATAACACGTGTAGGTATAACATATCATATCCAATATCCATATATTATCAAATATTATCCAAATATTATCAAAATCGGAGACATCGACTATTTTTTCCTGTCCGCTTGGCGTGGAACGCCCCATATATTATATAATTGGAATCTCGGAATCGGCTCCAATGATTTTCATGAAATTTAGTATATAGGGGGTTTCGGGAGCGATAAGTCGATCTAGCTAGGAATCAATTTTAGAAAATGTTAATTTATTCGTGTTTTATCGAATACCGAGCAAAGCTCGGTCAAATAGCTAGTTACAATTAATATTGGTGTCTGAGTGCAGCAGTTTTAAATAAGTTTATAGTAATCTAAATAATACTGTAATATTTAAAAATGTCGTACGCATAGTGAAAAAATCATTTTATGTATAAGTGACTCTCAGCTGAACGGAAACTCCCCTATTTAAAGGTAGGTTCTATTTCTCGAGCATGGCAGGTAATACTTTTCGCGTTAACGTCTTACATACTTATGCAGTGGGTATATAAGACATTTGTAGGAGATTTTGAGTCACCTTATAATAAATAAGTAATTAGTCCTGATAAAGTAGCTTTATTATGTCCTTTCTCATGGTTTCTCATGGCACAATAGACATAACCACCAGTAGTTCGACTGCAAAGAAACGGACAGGTTTCAATATCTGTCAAATTCGTCGGGTTTCACTCGGATTATGAACGGAATGTGCCTCGCGTTGGCTGATATAATTTATTTTTAAATATTTAAAATAAAGATTTCAAAATTGGATTCTGACAATTTTAATCGAATGTGCCAAAACACAAACAACAATACGAAGAGGAAAACGTCTAGCGAATATGTCATAGTTTTAAATTGGTAGGTAACAAGTTAACAACCCTAGCGATGATTTTCGTCATAATACGTCAAATTTAAACATTTCAACATCAGTTCTAAGTCGGCATACTCTATAATTCTGTCTACTCTGCTCATGGCCTCACACAACTGTCATGTTGAACATTTTGAAAACGTAGTCGATGCAAACAAAGTAGATATGAATAGTTAGTTACATAACATTATTTCAAAAAGTTTGTGGATAAAGATTTAATGTTTCTCTGCAATCTACGTCTGCAATGTTGTTTGCCAGTAAAATATAGAATGTAAAGGTACCCAAGATGTAACATCATTTTGTTGTCATACAACGAAACTTGTAAAGTGCACAAACTTGAACAATAAACTAGTTTTAGATTTGCTCTCTCGATTCAAGTATCAAATAACACAGACAAGAGTTGTTTGCACTATGGTTCTGTATTTTCCCGAACGAAAATAATCAGTGCGCTCAAAAAAGTTAGTAACTTAGTAGTGAAAATTTAACACGAGCGTTGAGGTTTATGCTTTGTTCAAACCTACGCGACCAAGCGACTGCGAAGCGGGAGCGTCAAGTTGCGTCAAGTTGTCAAAATATGTGTGTTTTGAATCGACCAAGCGACTGCAAAGCGAGAGCATCAAGTTGTCAAATATGTGTTTTGAATCAAAACACACATTTGACAACTTGACGCAACTTGAGGGTTGGACCTCATTTGGCAGCACATAATCGCCTTTTTCCGTCGCGGTCGCCCTCTCTTTTTCTGTCGCTTAGAACTGCCCTGCCTTTGCTAGACCGAGATAGATAGTATAATGCGATAGCCTCGACTCTCGAGGATTCCGCCGCGTGCTATCGCATTATGCTTTCTGTCTCGGTCTAGAAAATGGCAGTTCTAAGCGACAGAAAGAGAGAGGGCGACGGAAAAAGGCGATTCCGTGCTGCCAGATGAGGTCCAACCCTGACGCTCCCGCTTCGCAGTCGCTTGGGCGCGTAGGTTTGAACAAAGCATTAAGCTCGATTTAAATGCGTACGCCTGAACGCGCGACTTGGCGGCTACACCGCGAAATCACTAGCATTATGTTAATGAAAGTGCGTCTGCGCCGCTAAATAAATGAATCGTTTTATATTATCGATCATGATCGCGCAGTGCGAGCTGTAGCGGACGAAACGCGCGTTTGCGCGGACACGAAATCAAGCCTTATAAATTGCTATACGATTTTGGTGCTCTAGGTGTAACCCTAAAATTAATTAAGGATTTTGTGGCTATAATATTATTATTAAATTTTTTTAAAGCTAGAGCTTATGTGAGTAATAAGTCGACTTTATTGTTGTATGTCTGATTATATTGTTATTTTCAATATTAATATTTCTACGCCCAAAGGCTGAAATTGTGATACACAATATGTCTATAAATAATAACACCTTATGTACCAATTTCCTGAAATAAATGATTCTGATTCTGACAAGTTTTTTTAAGGTCTCGTTTTTCTAGTATGTTTAATATTTATATTATTTTTTTCATTATTTACAATCTAAATTCTTCTTCTGTATACTAAAAAGTGTAATCCCAGCCTTAGTTCAACAATGTTTGCTCCCGAAAATTCTATTAAAATAAGAGATCTTTATGTGAAAACTTTGTAAGTTGTATAAAATGAACTCGGACGATATCTTAGAAACTTTGTTGAAATGTGACGACTGCAGTTATATCGTCAAAAGGCAATAGCCATTGAAAGCGACACTTTGTTGAAATCAGTAATGCTGAACATTTTTGCTATATCTACCTATATCCTACGTATTGTATGCTATGCTCCTATGTACTCTCGTATCTTATATAATAAGAGAATGCTTATCTTATATTCTTGTATTCTTGCTTAAGAGGGCGACTAACCCAAACAATCAAACATCGTCCTTCTCTCTTCACACTCACGCCCGTCTTTATGCCAGGTGAAAAGGGACGACGCGGATTCATCGCTAAATAAGTTTTTTAACCGACTCAATCTTCATAATTTTGAAGTCGGTGCCAGTTCCAAAAGTTTCAAATATTCTGTCAGAGGACTGAAGATTCAGCTATCTGGTACCGACTTCAAAATAATGAAGATTGAGTACAGAAATAGTTGAGGTTTAGCCGAATTCGGAAAAAGGCACTATTAGATAGTAAAAATTATTTAATACTTTTTAGTTCATATTAATGTTATTATTGTTTTTACCTTGGAAGTCGGTTTTAATTTTTTGTTAAAAATAATAATAATTCTCTATAACTCGATAAATACGACGGGTGAAAGCGGAAGTGGCGTAACTTGAATTTTGGCCAAAATCACTTTTTAATTGATTGTTGTATAAAAAAAAATTCTGCGTCGAATGGTCTATATCTCGTCTTTCTACGATAAATTCTAGTAAAGATACGACCATGGATTTTGATCATCTTTTAGCACAGACCTTAAAAAAAATTGTCGTAACTAGCCGAAAAACTGCAATTTTTGGATAAAAGATAGATACGACAATGCGTGAAAAATTAGAAAAAGATATGACACAGATTTTTTAACTCTCTAGTTTGATTTGAATGAGTTACGACATTTTCGTCGCCTAAAATACAACATTCACAAGGATACGACAATTTTTTTCATACAAATTTTATAGGTATGAGAAAGTTATTACATTTCAAACACATAATTTTATTCTTAAACCTATACTTACAACCAATAAATATACTTAAGTAATGAGTACAGAGATAAGTAACGCCATTTCATCTCCCTCCCACCCCTGTATGATACCTTCGCCGCCGCACCATATACGCCGTTCTTAACGCCTTTTAGTTGGTTGTTAGCGTCGATTTGAGAAAACGTGTTTGTGTGTATCAATGCACGTTTATTCTGAATGGAACTGAACACGCTTATTCTTAAATGAAGCTTAAAGACGTATAGTGAAATGTGGCACGTAAGTAAGTAAATAAGTCTTTATTTCCAAGAAATTGGTTACAACGATCTTATTATAATTATTATTTATAGTTCACAATTTCTGTCCACGTATGTGTCCACGTTTATTTTTTTCCTCTGAGCATTGCTCTGGACATCTACACACTTATTCTTGTATACATATTTTGTTGATTTTACATGTTAGTAAAGATAAAAGCCCGTATATAATATATAAAAAATGAGTCGATATTTTATACCATGCACTAATAAAGTCGTATTCGACTTTATTAGTGCATGGTATAAAATGTAAATTTGCTAATATTTTTTTGTTGATGGTTCAATGAAAAATATTGTTGAGCTATAATTGTTGTTCTTAATAGATATTGAGCTCCTTCGCGTCTATGCGTGGACAAACACATAATATAAAATAGAGTACAACCTTGCCTCTAGGTCCTTCTAGAGAGAGAGATGTCTCTGTCTGTGTGAGACTCGAGACTCCCTCCGGGAACTCGTACATGGTCTCTGGCAAAAGCTATTGAAGGCAATTTCTGCAAGCCATCCCTACCATCCCTACAAGTAGAAAATGGATCACTGGCCCACTATGCAAGATACAAAACCGATCTTTTGGGCAAGCTCTTTGCGTCAAGCTCGACCCTAGATGACGGGGGATAGAAAACGCCGACCATACCACGATACAGTAGCATCATGTCGGAGTTTCATCAGCGCTCAGTCAGGGAAGGCAGGAGCCTTCCCTTGATATCCAAAAGCAGAGTTGGCCTGACGGAATCCCTCCTAATGTGTTGAAAAAGTGTGCGCAGAGTTGGCTCCGGTCTTGACGCGTCTTTTTCGGCTCTCCTATTCCACTGGCATCGTCCCGGCTTCCTGGATCCAGCCTTGGTGCACCAGATCCCCAAAAAAGGTGATCGCTCAAATCCTTCCAACTAGTAGTCTTTTTCGGTTCTCCTACTCTTCTGGCATTGTCCCGGCTTCTTGGAAGACAGCCTTGGTTTAAATAGGTGACCGCTCAAATCCTTCCAGCTACAGACCAATCGCTATAACCTCCGGCTTCTCGAAGATTATGGAATCCATTATCAATACCCAGCTCTTTCGATACTTGGGTGGTCAGGGACAAACAGTACGGGTTCCGAAAGAGTCGCCAAATACCAACTACTCCCTTTGGATCGTATACAATGAAGGGCCGTTCGCATTGTTGACTGCCATAGTGTTTCAAACAGGCTGGACTCCTTGGAAATACGCCGAGATGTAGCTTCACTCTGCATCCTCTATCGGCTTCGTGATGTATCACGGGGAGTGCCCTGAGGGATTGTTCGGAATCATACCTCCTGCAATTTATCGCCATCGTTCCACGCGAAAAATATACCATCCTCATCACTTTGATGAGTGGCAGTCTTCCACTGAACACAGAACTATCACCAGCAGTATTTTCAAACCTATACGACCTGAAAACCTTCAAAAAGATAGCATATTAGTACCGGGTAAGGCCGGCAATGCACCAGCAGCTCTTCTCATGTTGCTAGTGTCCATGGGCAACGGTAGTTACTTTCAATCAGGTGACCCGTGTGCTCATTTGCCCCCATATCTTATAAAATAAAAAGAATAACTTTAAATTCATGAGCATGAATAATATATTAGGGCCTAAACCTTTACAAAGTAGAAAAAACAATAGAAATAAATGTTTTATTACATTAATTTTCATTTTATTATAATAATTTTATATTTTAATGTTGATTAATAAAACAAATTTCCATTCCTTTATTTTCTTATGTTATAAACAAATAACAGTAAATAGTCGTATTATTTCTTTTAATTTGTTATAGTGACATTCTTTTAAAACAAACAATTCATTTAGTTTAAGATACAGCATTTCATTTTCACAACGTCTGTCGCCGATTATGCACTTGAACCAAAAGTTGTAATGCAATTTTGTTAAGTAAACAAGATACGGCGAAATGAAATGTGTTATGGCGTGTTATATTGAAGATACGACAAATCCGCCGCCCAAAAAAATATGCCTTTTTAAGTTATCCATACATTTCCTCTCAAAGATACAACATTTCTGCTGCCTAAAAAAGAATTTTTTTTTGTCGTAACTTTAGAACAGATTGAACAAACTCATCGTATGGACCTTAGAATAATATAAATACGTTCCAATTTTCAACGTTGTATCTTAATAAATATAGAAGTTATGAATTTTTTAAAAAGTTTTTTGGCTCTACTGTAAAGTTGGGTTTTTCAAGTTACGCCACTTCCGCTTTCACCCGTCGAATATGCAACATTAAAAAAATCCGCTAAGTCGGTTTCTTCATGATAGAATTTTATACAATGTGTTAAAATATTAACTAAGTTCAATGCACGGTTATGGAAATAAATGAAAAATTCGTGAAAATTTGATGCATCTTTGTAATTTTTTTCTGTCGAGAAAATTTTAAGATATCGTGTTTTTGCTCAGATCGGATTCTTGGAAATATAATGTAGTATCTAATTTTAGGAAATGAAACAATTCGGGGCTTATTTTCAAATATAAAAATGAATTATAAAATCGAAAATTTTGGTTTAGTCGCTCCCTTAAGTTAAAGAAAATAAACGCAATGAACGAATATTATTAAAGGTCAAAGGCATATCAAAGAACTATCATTTAAACTTCATTAACAATAACAATCAAAATAGATCAGCCGAATTCCAATCTACAGAATCATAAAGCAGAAAAATAGAAGCCGCGTAAAACTACAAACACTCCATCGGTTTATGTCGTAATAAAAATAAATAAGATTTTGATGGCTGGTCCACCAGACCGGCCGCTATAAACCGCGGACAGATCGACAGTATGCTAGGGCATCGTTCTTTACACTAGCTGAGCCGGCAAAAATTGTTTTGCCATTTACGTTTAACAAATTTAAAGACATGAGTGAATGAAGTGCATAACAAACATTTTACAACATAAGAGCAATTACAAATTTTTCGCTTTTATTGGTCACAACATGATGTTATATAGTTTAAATCTTTCCTTCAATAAGCTAAGTACTTACATACGGTTTTGCTCAATAGTTTTACTCCAAATCGAGTAATAATTACTGTGTGGACCGCAAAACTGACAGCTCGAAGGCTCGCATCGAGCCGCTCGAAGGATTGATGGAACCGGATCGAGCCGGCTGCCGGATTGAATAAAACTATCGAGCAATGCTGAATGTGTGGACGAAAGCCGAGCCGCGGGTTTTGTTTGACGTTATTGCACGATTGAGCAAAACCGTATATGAGTATTTAGCATTAATGAACAGTCCAAATTTTTTTTATTAAAACCAGTTAGCGCGTTCAAACAAACAAACTCTTCAGCTTTAAACTGTAGCTAATAAAAATCCGTATCAAAATCCTTTGCTTTGTTTTAAGACATAAGCCTGTGTGTATTTCAACTTAGCTTAGTGCTTGCAGTGTTAGTGATCTAGTGCTTATATTGTTCAGCTAAGTCTACTAACTGCACAGTGCACTATTGTAGTGCTAAAGTTTGAGTTTAAATGCTTGGGGTGTTGTTGACATAAGTTAACTAATTCGAAAACAGAGTTTTAGTTTTATTCACTTTATTTATCACTTAGTTTTAAACACTTTATATTTAAAACTAAGTGATAATACTTAAGGGTGTGTATGTCTCCCTGTTATAGGGTTCGGTGTGAAAGTAGCAGCACTGAAAGAGGTAACTTTTTTGTGATTTGTATGGGCAAGCGCCTCCGCGTCAGAGTAGACAGAATGATAGAGTATGCCGACTTAGAACTGATGTAAAAAATTTAAGTTGGACGTATTATGTCAAAAGTCGTCACTAGGGTCGTTACCTACAAATTTAGTTGTTGTTTATATTTTGGCACATGCAAAGAAAACTGTCGGAATTCAATTTCAAAATCTTATTTTTAAAAATAAATTATACCAGCCAGCGCGCCAGCCTTTAACTTATCCGAGTGAAACCCGACGAATTTGACAGATATTGAAACCTGTCCATTTCTTTGCAGTCGAACTACTGGTAGTTATGTCTATTGTGTCCGCGTCATGAATTTTTCCATACAAAAGTAAAAAAAAGTTACTCATTCAGCGCTGCTTCTTTCAGTGTGAAGTGTGAACTCTATCCAAGGGACTCATACACACCCTAAAGTATTAACACTTAGTTTTGTTACACCCTGTACCTATAATTTATATGTTTGTTACCCAACTTTGTTTAAAGGTTAAAAGGTTATGTAGTTGATTGTAATCTTGGTGGAAATTCATTTTCAATGCGTATCTTTTTGTGTAATAAATAAAGTTCAGTTTCGAATCGCATCGTCACATCAAGTAAAAATGTACAGACCTTTAGCGGTACCAGCGAGATGAGCGTCCAAGCAGCGTAGTTTTTCCAACAAAGGCTAATATTGAAAATTCAAAGCTAACTGGTGTACAACGTAGCGCCTTTGCATCAACTGCAATTTAAGTAACTGCAGCTATTTTAAAGCTCTTTGACCACAATATAATTTAAATACAGTAGATTACTTAGATACCAGCCACCAGGTCACCCGAATCGTGCATGCACTTTTGAGTGATTTTGAAGTTTGAGGACGACACTGAAATCATAGTGTTTTTGTTTTTTATAAGACAGGTATTCTGTTAGTTTTAGGGAACTACGTAATGCGGTTGTATTAGGTAGCTCATAGATCAGTAAAGCCCAAGAAAATTATGATTATTTTTAGCAATAATTGTATACATAATCTATTTTTACCAAAAACACTTAGATCACACTGGTTCTAAGGATCGATTTACTTAATAATATGAGTCCGCGCGAACGAGCGGTTTACAGGGTACCAATACAAATCACAAAAAAATATACTCATTTGGCACTGCTACTTTCACCGTAAACTTTATATAAGGAAAACATACATACCCAAAATTATTATCACTTACTTACGTGACGTACAATAATTGTTTGTCATCAGGCGATGTAGCGGCCAAGCCACAAAATGAGTCTTACGTATTTGTATCTCTCTCAACAGAGAAGCTAGACTACTGTCTAACGTAACTACTATATTGTGCAGTACAGTAACTACTCTACTGTATAAGCTAAGCTTTTACTTGCTTTTACTATGTCAGTGTTCGGAATTCAAATTACAGCGAAACAAATTGAACCTGAACTAGACTGGGCCAGCTTTATAAAACTACGAGTGGAAATGCATGTCCCGATCTTGTTGAAGTTAAATGTATTAGTGATTTCCTCTTACTAATAAAAAATCCACGCTGTGTACAGGGAACGTGTAAGAACTATGCACTGTGCATACACCAAGTATGCCTCCGTGGTCCAGTGGTCCAGAGCTTCGCTCTAGACTCGGAGGTCGTGGGTTCGATTACCGCGTTGGAAACATGTTATTTCCAAGTTTGGTTAGGACAATGCAGGCTGATCACCTGATTGTCTGACAAGTAAAATGATCCATGTGTCGGATGGGCATGTAAAAAGTCGGTCCTGCGCCTGATCTCTCGCCAGTCGTGTCGGTCTTCCGTCCCACTGGGTTATGAGAGTTAAAGGAATAGAGAGTGCTCTTGTATGTACATACACAAGAGCACTCACTTGGGCACTATAAAAATTACTCCTGCGTAGCTGGCCTGGTTTCAATGAAACCGGCCACCGTTACTGATACCGGTGTGGGAGTTATTATTATAGGAAACGTGCAGGAACTATAGACTGTGGCAACATAACACCAAGTAAAGAACTACAAATACGAAAAGGTAAAGAATACTAAATGCGAAAGTGTGTGTGTCTGTCTGTTTTCTCGTAACGCATAAACCGCTGAACTGATTTTGCTGAAACAACATGTACATTTTGCTCTACGCTACTACACTACACAAAGGAGCGACGGCAATGTCAGTAGAAGACGAACCCTGCTTTAGGTCTAAGGGCCGATTCACACCGGAATGGCAGAGGCGAGGCGAGCAGTTTCAGTATCATAGGATTTTAACTGCTCGCCTCGCCTCTGCCATGCCGGTGTGAATCGGCCCTAAGTAGCAAAGCGGTTCTTCTCGCCGGGCTAGTTCCCGAACCGGTGGCACCAGTAGCATCAATGTTCAGTGAATATATTTTGAAAAATAATATTCTGAATAAAAATTTTCGAGTTTAAGTTATTTTTGTCGGTCGCGGCCGCCTGCCGCGAGGATCGGAGAGGTACCTTTTAAGTTTCACGTCACGCAATTTTACGCGCGTCACGAGTTTCAAACTAAAATCCATTTTTTCCTTTATATTTTCCATAATAACTCAACTTTTCGAAGTATTAACATAATAAAAAGATTACGTTTACAATATTATTCATAAAAAACTCTTTTTATATCCCACAACATGAGCACTTTTGTGGTACACTTTACAGAAAAACTATCACGCCTATTGATTTGTGCTTTAACACAGTAATATAATTTTTATTTACTTATATTATGTAGATGAGCTATCATCGGTCAGACAAGGTTAGGTTACTAATCAAATATAAAAAAAAACTGCTTTAAAGATTGCTACGCGGAAAAACGACGCGAGCCCTCACAACGCTCGGCTTTGAGCTAGTTACATCTAGAATAATAATATACTGTGAGAGAGAGTGATATCGCATTAGATCTGATCGAATCGACGTTTATGGATGCTAGAAATAAGCTTTTTAATGTAAAGGTGTATGTTATAAGGATTCTTATTCAATATACACCTTTACATTTGAAAGTTTAAACATGCGGGAACTATAATAGGTAGTACCTAGGTAGTCAACCAAACAAAATTTTGAGAACGTTTTTTGCCGACCAACTATTGCTTGGTAAAATCATTTTGCTAAAATTTTAAGTTGTAAGCTACTCTTAAAAAGAGTATTAATTACTGTTGATGCAGTATTTTGTTATGTAGAAATTTTGTCCGTATATTAAGAAGCTAAGATGGTCGACAGATACCTCAAACTTTTCTGACTTGAGGATAAAACAGTCAGTAATTTAGTAAGGATTAAAGAAATCCGTGTCACATTATTCCATTTCCATTTTATACAGATCTGAAATATCCGCACCTGGATTTATGTCATGAGACTCATGAGTCTTGACATTTTTATCCAATCACTCACGTAGACCATCTGAGTGTTTGGATAAAAATGTCGGGTTTTTAAAAGTTCGTCACCCAAATTTCGCAAATCATTGACTCGATTCCTATTTATAGCCCAGTAGGGTTAGTTCAGCCTTGTATGGGAATCTGAAATTAATTACAGTCAAATTTTTTTTGCACCAGTGCTTAGAGGAGGTCACAAATAGCTTAAATTCGAAAACTCGACCAGCCACGACGTGTGCGTTAAGTCGGCACTACAAATAGGCGATCGCGTTGGCCAACGCGTTGGCCCAATGTGTAGAACAGGCGTTCGCGCGTTCGCGGTAGATATTTAGACGTTGGCCAACGCGTTTGCGAGCTTGCCGCGCGGTGTCGGAATGATCAAAGGAAATTTGTCGCAAGGCTTGCGTTCCGTCCACACATAGGCCGCGCGATCGGTTCGCCCGGAGCAGCGCTGAAGAGTGCACGTTTCCTTCTTGTGGCGAATTAACATCTAACTTGACGAAATAGCGAACAATATAAAGTATCGAGTACTTAAACATTTAACTTTATTGAGTTAACTATCAGAGTAAATCTGCCTGTGGAACAAAAAAATAATATCAAAAGACGTGCTAAAAAAATTTGGTTCTTGGACATGCTATTTTCCTCACGATGTTTTTTAGGGTTCCGTACCCAAAGGGTAAAAACGGGACCCTATCACTAAGACTTCAATGTCTGTCTGCCTTTCTGTCTGCTTTTTTGTCCTTCCGTCTGTCTGTCTGTTTGTCTATCTATCTGTCTGTCTCCAGGCTATATCTCAAGAACCGCTATAGCTATATTTCTGAAATTTTCACAGATTGTGTACTTATATCTGTTGTCGCTATTAACAATAAATATACTAAAGACAAAATAAATTTAATAAATAATAAATATATTATATTAATCATGATAATAATTATAATTATAAGGTAATAATTATTATATTAATAAAGTAATAAAATAATGATTATATTATTTTAATAATATAAAATGTGTAAAAGTAAGTTGATTTCTTTGTTTGTTACGTTTTCTCGCTTTTTACTTATTTATTTCGAGAATACCCTTTAAAACCTTTTTGTTGTCCTTATTATAAAGTAACTAGATAACGCCCGCAACTCCGTTGCGCCAAAACTCGTTTATCGCGCGGGAACCGTACATGTTTCCAGGATAAAAAGTATCCTATGTCCTTTCCCGGGACTCAAAGTATCTCCATGCCAAATTTCAGCAAAATAGGTTCAGTGGTTTGGGCGTGAAGAGGTTTTTTTTACACAAATAAAGGCTTTATGAGAATGTTTTGCAATATAAAAGTGGATACTATGTATAGCTAGATATAAAAGCTAGATGATAGCCAAAGTTTAAATTCTAAGGTTCTAAAGTTCAAATTATAAGGGAAAAAAATTGTAATTTATTTTATTATGTTATTAAAATATGTTAGTTATCCACATCTTCCACTTACGTCTTAAATAGTATAAATGCTGTATGACTCGCAATATTATAACTAATGGCTATTTACTGTAGCTACACCAAATAGTGGTCATTTATGCCATCAACACAACAAAGTGACCAACACGATAGCAGTGACTGTGCAGGACAAACACTAAAGTTCTGTGATCTGTCCAGACTCCAGACTAAGTCCTAAACTTAGGACAAACAAGACGGAAGCACTAAATGCTAATTCCCAGCTAAGTGCACAAACTGGTGCTAGTTAGTGCTAATAATTGCTATTCATCCGCTAAGTTTTAGGGTTAACAAACTCTTCAGCTTTATAATGTTTTAGTATAAGTTCATTATTGATGTATTTATTATTATAAAACAAAGTCGTTTTTTCCCTCATGTCTCTTTGTTCCCTTTAATCTTTAAAACTACATAACGGATTTTGATGATTTTTTCAGTGTTAGATAGCCTATTTATTGAGGAAGGCTATAGGCTATCTATATTATTTTATCACGCTAAGACTAATAGGAGAATGTGGAAAAAACGGGGGAAATTATTTGAAAGGGTTTATCTCGCGAACTACTGGAGCAATATTTATGTTATTTACACACATGTTATTTACACAGTTAAGAAGTAGACCTCGTGAAGGATCATAGGCTATCGATTTTTTTTTTCAGTGGCTATACATTTTATACCCGTGCGTCGTCGGGGCGGGTCGCTAGTACATATTATAATTATGTACTTAATGCGGACTAGATCGAACCAGGAACGAAGTTGCATTAATATTGTATTGTAGAATCGGGTTTCAGTACATAACGAAACTCTTGTTCGATCAAAATGTAAATTGAAATACACGGCCACGAAATTGGACATGCTGTTTCCCTCTGTCCAATATGTGACAAAACAATGGCTTTAGTAGCTATTATAATATGACGCCTGCAACACCGCTACGCTAAAATTCGTTTATCGCGTGAGAACCGTACATTTTTCCGGGACAAAAAATATCCTTTGTCCTTTTCCGAGACCCAAAGTATCTCCAAACGAAATTTCAGCAAAATCAGTTCTGCGGTTTGGGCGTGAAGAGGTAACAGACAGACAGACAGACACACTTTCGCATTTGTAATATTAGTTTCAATGTGATAGTTGATTATGTTAAGATCCATAATATTTTGCAGTCTGATGATAGACAGATTGGCAGAAAGACTGACGACAAACTTCTAGGTCATTTTCTTGCCTTTAGGTATAGAGTCCTTGGATATATTGTATTTTAAATGCACTAAAATATTCTAGAGAGCCGTAACTAAAAAAATACGTTGCCAAGAAAAAAACATTTAGTGAGCAAAATTGCAAGTCAAGATTTTTCAAAATAAATATTTTAACCAATTTTATTCAAAAGAAAATTTCCTTGCGGCACTCAAACTAAATAAAATACGATTGCATTGTAAAGAAGATAATAAAAGGCCTAATTTATTATCTAAGACAGTAGCAGATTTAAATTGAACAAGTAAACTTTCTGTGTAGTATGAGCTCTCGTGTTTTAAAGCTTTGTGCAAAGTTTAATTAAATTAAGCGTTTTAAAAGTTGAGTGGGGCTTAAAGCTTCATAAACTAAATTGGCTAGCAGCTAGCAGCTTTTATGTTTCAATATAATTGAAATTATTATAACAAATCCTTTATTTTATAATAACGTTTTATTGAAATATTTTAAGTAACGCTTCGTGAAGATAATGAAATACAAACGTTACAGCCATTATAAAGTGTTACTTGTTCTTGTTGTTAGAGTTACAACAGTCCACATTATTACGTAAATATTCCGCTTATTAAAGCGTTCAATGCAATCATTTTATACTTTATTTATAGTTATATAATCTTATATATAAAATTCTCGTGTCACAATGTTAGTCCACGAACTCCTCCGAAACGGCTTTACTGATTTTTAGCAAATTTTATACGAATATTCAGTAGGTCTGAGAATCGGCTACTGATGGGTACTTTATAATATATTGATGAGTGCATTTGTTGAATAAATAGATAAAGCCGGCTGTACACTCTCGCCGAGACACAGCGAGGCGGCCCGAGTGCGAGAGTGTAAATGGGTGCGCTCGCCTCGTCTCGCCTGTCTCGGACCCTCTCGGTCCGTTGTCGGTATTTTGCGCCCGAGACAAAGGGTCTCGCGAGGAAAACGAGCTGTTATATCCTATCCTTGTTAGCCTTTTCCCTTACCTAAGCCCTATCCATATTCTTTCCATCCTCATCAGCAATCCTATACCCTTTATATAAACATCCTCCCAAGTTCCCAGTTAGTCTTCATCCATCCTAATTCATTGACGGTCGTGTGCCGAACTTACTAATTCAGTGTTTCTATTTCTATATATTTTCTAGTTTGTAAAATAAATCTTTTTTTAAAAAGGGGTTTAGAAAGTACCCCATAACATTAATGGTGGCAGCTAAAGGGGATTTTTAAAAGTCCCAGGTACGCCTCGCGAACTAAACTGTTAATAAAACTGAACTATATTCAGTGCTCAGTGTTCAAACTCAAAGTGAAAACCAGTGAAACAAATCAGTGTTCAAGTTGTAACCCAAAAATCAGCAAAATCTGTGCTAAATCCTAAATATATACTCAATCAGTATTAAATCCAAATCAAGTTCTAAATCAGTACTAAATCCTAAATTCTGTGCTAAATCCTAAATCTGTGCTAAAGCCTAAATCTGTGCAACGAGTCTGTGGTTCCTGAAATTTCGAGCAATCATAGATTGACGATTACGTCAATCTCGCCGAGTCCAACGCTCCGAGTTCCGAGAACGCCCAGCAGTCGACGGGACGCACGGGATGTTTATACGAGCCGTTCTTATCGCCGCATTCCTGTCGCAGTAAGTGACTCTAGTACATTGATATAAAATAATCTTACATAGATTCACCACGATATATTTACATCGATGTTAAATTTCTAGACTAAGCATTAGTTTTAGTTTTGTTTATAATTAGCGTAGTAAGTATTTTACTTAAACATAATGTCTGAAAGTCGAGCACCGAGTCCAAAACCCGAGGTTGCCTTGGAGGAGGATGAGGCACAAATGGACTGTCTTTGTCCACCGCCGCCTGCTCCGCCTGGCCCGGTTACTAGGTCAGGCAAGAGAGGGGTAAACAAAACCCCCTGCTGCACAGCAGCAAACTCACGTGCTGCTGTTTCTGATGATCACGATGCAATTCCTACTGGAGTCCTTTTTAAGTTTATAAAACCCTTCGATGGGTCCCGAGAAAAACTTCAATCATTTATAACAAACTGCGATAATGCAATTAATCTCGGAAATGACAACCAAAAAAATATCGTATTTAAATTTATTCAGTCCCAATTAGAGAGCAAAGCTGAAAGTGCAGTATCCATTAAAGAATTTTCTAACTGGCCTCAACTAAAGGAATTTTTACAAACCCAATTCGGAGAGAAAAAGCATTATACACATTTACTTGCAGAATTACAAAATTGCAAACAATTACCTAATGAACCAATTCATCAATATTCATTAAGAATCGAAACCTCACTATCAAAATTATTGACTGAAATTTCAATTGCCAGCAAATCAAAGAAAGAACTCCCAGGTAGAGTAGCCTCCATGGAGGATCTAGCCTTACACACGTTTTTATTAGGACTCAAACCAAATATTTCAAACATGGTTAGGTGTAGGGACCCTCAAAATCTGAATGAAGCCATTAACTTAGCGTTAAGCGAAGAAAAGATTCAAAATATGCTTCAAAAGAAAATTCCAACACCAATAAATCCAACAATCCAACGTATTCGTCCGCCTATGCCACAGACTATATTCTGCAGATATTGCAAAAACCCAGGTCATAGCATCGAAAATTGCAGAAAGCGAGAATATAATAATAATAGGTATAGATCAAACCAAGAACAACAAAACAACAATAACAATCCCAGAACTAGGCCTATTCAATTCAATACACATTACGTGAACGACGACACACAAAACCCGTTCACCGTCCAAATGCCAGAGGAACCTGGTTACGATACAGTGGACAACCAAAAAAACTAAACACTGTCTCGTGGCGGTGTCGCACGGGACACGACAGTACGCCCGACACCAAAAAACATAATAATTCACATTTTATTTTTATTAATATTACATCATAATATTAATAAAAATAAATTCTAAATCTTCTAAGTCCAAAATTATAGTCGCTGAATCCACTGAATCTCCCAAATCCAATACTACAGTCGCTGAATCCACTGAATCTCCTAAATCCAACATCACAGTCGCTGAATCCACTGAATCTCCTAAATCCAACATTACAGTCGCTGAATCCACTGAATCTCCTAAATCCAACGTTGCAGTCGCTGAATCCACTGAATCTCCTAAATCCAACATCACAGTCGCTGGATCCACTGAATCTCCCAAATCCAACATTACAGTCGCTGAATCCACTGAATCTCCTAAATCCAACGTTGCAGTTGCTGAATCCACTGAATCCTCTGAATCTAATACTACAATCGATGATTCTACTAAAAATTCGAAATCAACTAATAAATCCAAAATTCTCAGTACCAAACCTGATAATACACAAAAAATACTAAATCCAAAGAATCAAATGTATTCGAAATAACAAATGACCCAACAAAAACTCTCTTACCTCATGTTCTAATAGAGTCTTCCATATCTGACCTTCCGTTGAGCTTACTCGTAGATTCAGGATCCTCAGTTAGCTTAATTAAACGCTCCTGTTTATCCCGGAGTCCTAAATTAGAAAAAGACACTATCAATATAAAAGGTATTGATCCAACAGTTGAGTCAATACAAACTGAAGGTCATTTTAAATTAAAAATTAAATTACCGAAATCTCATATATTGCATACATTCCACGTTATTAAAGAAATTAACTTACCATACGATGGAATAATAGGATCTGACATGTTAAATACGAATAACTGCAAAATAGATTACAATGAAAACCGTTTATATATTAATAATACGTTCTTACAATTACATTTCTTTGAACCAGCTTATATTATACCACCCAGGACTGAAATGGTCATCGAATGTTCTATAAAAAATCCTGAATTAAAAGAAGGACTCGTATTAGATCAACACCTAAATAAAAAGTTATACGTTTCCAATTGCATAGCCAAAGTAAAAGAAAATAAAAGAATTAATTTAACAGTTCTTAACATGTCAGAAAAACCAGTAAATCTTAACCCTAATCTTTTACTTACCTTGCATCCTATGGACAGCACATCTTACCAAACTAACTTTTGCCAACAACCCTGCTTAAATAGAACCAAAGAAGTCCTAGAATTACTCCGTGTTTCACATCTAAATCAAGAAGAATGCAATGCCCTATACGATACATGTTCCAAATACTCCGACATCTTCTATTTACCAAATGACACTCTTACCACAACCGACGCTATTCAACATGAAATACGTACCACTTCCGATCAACCTATAAACGTTAAGTCCTATAGATTTCCTGAAGTACACAAACAAGAGGTAAAATCTCAAATTAAGAAAATGCTCGACCAGAAGATCATCCAACCGTCTCTATCTCCATGGTCCTCACCAATCTGGATAGTCCCGAAAAAGAACGACGCCTCAGGACAAAAAAAGTGGCGAATTGTAATCGACTATCGTCGGCTTAACGACATCACTATCGGTGAAACATACCCAATACCTAATATAGTAGAGATTCTTGACCAACTAGGCAACTCCAAATACTTCTCCACCCTGGACCTAGCGTCTGGGTTTCATCAAATCAAAATGTCCCCAAAAGATGCATGCAAAACAGCGTTCAGTGTTCCCGAAGGACACTTCGAATTTACTAGAATGCCGTTCGGACTCAAAAACGCGCCAGCAACATTCCAACGTTTAATGAATAACGTTCTCACTGGCCTGCAAGGAGAACGCTGTTTCGTTTATGTCGATGGCATCGTTATATACTCTCCTGATTTGTCCACTCATATAAAAAACATGACTGCTATTTTCGAAAGACTCCGTTCATTTAATCTCAAGTTACAACCAGACAAATGTGAATTCCTAAGAAAAGAGGTTGGCTATTTAGGACATATAATTTCAGAAAACGGATTGAAACCGGACTCAAATAAAGTCAAATGTGTACAAAAATTCCCAATCCCAAAATGTCAAAAAGATATCAAATCCTTTTTGGGACTAATATCTTATTATCGACGCTTCATTCCTGACTTTTCTAAAATCTCAAAACCTCTAACATCACTCCTTAAAAAAGATGTGCCGTTTGACTGGACAAACGAACATCAATTATCGTTTGAGACTCTAAAAAATAAACTTCTAACCGCTCCTGTACTCATATATCCGGATTATACGAAACCTTTTAACCTAACCTGCGATGCCTCTAATTATGCTATATCTTCCATCCTTTCTCAAGGTCCTGTTGGTAAGGACCATCCCATAGCTTACTCCTCCAGAACATTAAGCAAAAGTGAAATCAACTATAGCACAACAGAAAAGGAACTGTTGGCTATAGTTTGGGGATGCAAAACATTTAGACCGTACTTATTTGGCCGCAAATTCACTATTGTAACAGACCATCGACCATTAAAATGGCTGTTTAATCACACTGACCCAAGTAGCAAAATGCAAAGATGGCGACTTCAACTTCTAGAATACGAATACGATATTGTTTACCAAAAAGGAAAATTAAATTCCGCAGCAGACGCACTCTCCCGATATCCTGTTAACCCTGTCTTACCACAGAAAGACTCTCCTGCAAATCCCAGTACTGGAGAAATAGATCCAAATACCTTAGACCGCGATCTGATGGATTTACTTATATCCCCCACATCCTTTGATCCTGATGAGCTGATAACACCAGCAGACCTTAACCTAGATGAGACTGAACTAATAGAACCAGAACCTGGCACGAGCCAACAAACTCTTGAACCTGACCTACAAACTCCTTCCCCACTAGACCTAAATCCATCCTCTTCCCGAGAACCTGAAACAACAAATAATCCAAATGTTCCTTCACCCTCTCCCGTAAATAGTAAATCTAATGATACACGTATAATACAACATAATGAGGATCCCCTTAAGGGACCCCAGAAACTTATAATAATCCCAACGTCAATTGATATGGATGAATCCATCCCATACGTTCAGGAAATAATTAATAATTGTCCTGCGCCTGTCCGTGAAACGTTTGAAAAACAAGAGAGATCCCTTTTCGAGTACTTACCCCTCGAAAACAACAATAAAACTTATATCTTCCTTTTCACTAAAGTACACCACTTTGATTCCTCTACCTATCCAGATATCTTTAGATCTCTGAAAAACATAAGAAACCAAATAATTTTGAACTATCCATCTGTTAATGACGTAAGTATCACAGATTTTCGAAATCCATTTGATAGGCTTTCTTTCGTTAAAATATATAATATGCTTAGTCACATTTTTGATGGAACACATATCACTATTCATGTTTATCATAATAATATAATTTATCCTGTTCCATCAGAAATTCCGAAAATCTTAAAAGAAAACCACGATATTCCTATTGCCGGACACCTAGGAAGTAGTAGAATGCTTAGCCGCATTAAAGAAAAATATTTTTGGAAGAATATGCGTAGCGACATTGAAGCCTACGTAAAAAATTGTTCATCATGTCAGACTAATAAAGCATTACGCAAAATCAATTGTGCACCTATGGTCATCACATCTACATCTACAGCTCCTTTTGAGAGACTAGCGATAGACGTAGTAGGACCTCTCCCTGAATGTGGAACCGCAAAGCTAAAATACATTCTAACAATGCAAGACGATCTTACCAAATTCAGTTTAGCTTATCCTATGCGCAGCATAACTGCCGAAGAAACTAGTGAGTGTCTCGTACATTGTATCTCGCTGTTTGGAATTCCAAAACGAATTCTTACAGACCAGGGTACAAACTTTACCGCAGAACTATTCAGTAAGACTTGCGAATTATTGAAAATTAAACACCTATTCTCATCTCCGTATCATCCACAAACTCAAGGCGCTTTAGAAAGATCACATTCCACTTTAAAAGAATATCTCAAATCTTACATTAATGAAAATCAGGACAATTGGTCACGATATGTATATACGGCTGTATTAGCATATAATACCGCCATTCACTCCACGACACATTACTCGCCTTATGAACTATTATTCGGACACAAACCATATATCCCAACATCTGTGTATAATGACATCTCTTCTACAACTTACCCCGAATATGTAAAAATGCTTCAACATCGCTTAAAACACTCCCGTGAAAATGCCCTAGAACACATTAACAAATCAAAACAGGGTTCAAAAAATTACTACGATTCGCGAACTCGATCCGTAGAATATAAAGTTGGTGATTTCGTATACCTGAAAAATCACTTAAGATTAAGAAAAGCTCTTTCGCCTGTATGGAAAGGGCCATACAAAGTGGTTAAGATACACGGTAACCACACATTGTCTTTATTAATAAATAGACGCCACGTAAGACACCATTACGATGAAGTCAAACTTGCTGAAGTCCAAGACTCAGTACTAGCTCAAACGAGCCCAAATTTTAGTAATTAAGAAGATTAATATAAGTTTGTAGTTTAGTAAACATAGAAATATTAGCATAGTAACACTATTTTAAAATTTTATTGCAGTGGATGGGCCTTGGACAGCCAAGAATATGTTAAAGAAATCAAGTCAAGTCCTGGTATATACTTTGACCCAATCGGACAACTTAAAATAAGAACCGGATACCTCGATGTGGTGACCCCTCGTGACATATCATTTATACAACCGCATATTAAAAACCTTAATTCTGTATTAGGCACGTTACGCTTCACATGCCATCGTTTGGAAAACCAAAATGAAATGAACCTAAAATGCTTGAGTATATTAGAACCCTTAACTATTAGATATAATGAGTTAGTTTCCGACTTTGCATCCATATCTCACTTGACCAGTAATAGGGCCAGGCGAGGGGCATGGCTTGGTGGTATTGGAATGATCTCCAAGACTATTTTCGGAACTTTGGACGAAGATGATGCCGTAAAATATGACAATGCAATCCAAACTATTCAAAATGATCAAAAACAATTGAGTTCCCTACTGAAAGAAAATATCTTAGTAACAACAACTACATTAACAGAATTTAACTTTACATTACATAAAATAAAATCGAATGAAGCAAACCTTATACTAACTATTGATAATTTTGCAGCTAAAGTAAGTAATTTATCTACAATAGTTAATGAACTTTACATAAGAACTGAAATAAATTCAATTTTGAGCAGTTTGGAAGCAGCCATGTTAACATTGTCATTTCAACTGGAAGATATAATGAATGCAATAATGTTTAGCAGTCAAAATATTATACATCCAGCCATTTTACCTCCATCTGTGTTGTACAAGGAATTGATTGATAACCATAGATACTTATCTGGAACTGTAAAACTCCCGATAGACCTAGAGTTAAGTAATATGTTTAAGCTTATCAATATATCTAGTGTTATAAGTTTTAGTTTAAATAATAGGATTACTTTTGTACTAAGAATACCACTAGTATCAACCAGTGTATTCGATATATACCATAACATACCACTGCCTGTTGCCCATAGTAGTGCCAATCATAGTGTATTTAGTTATTGTATATAATACCCAGTAATAAGTATATAGCTATAGATAATTCCAAATCAGAATATTGTGTACTAGAGTCACTCGGAAAATGTGCGACAATAGACCAAGGCTCCTACGTGTGTGACGTAACAACCGTGTTCTCTACTAGTGCAAACCCTAATTGTGAAAGTGAACTTATTACTAAAGTCTTGAATAGTGTACCGCAACAATGCAAAACGGATTTTATCAAAGGACATTTAGACATCTGGAAAGAAATAACTAACAATAAGTGGATTTTTGTACAAACAGAAATTAATAAACTCTATGTCGAATGTATTAACCAAACCATTGTAAAATTAAACATAATTGGTACAGGATTCTTCTTTTTGCCTACAGGATGCATAGCCTATTGTAAAAGCACAAAACTTATTTCAAATTCCTATTCTGTGAAAGTAGATTCTGTAAATATACAACCAGATTTTAATATAATTAATGATACATGCTGTACGCTTGATAACCTTAAATTAAGTAAAAGTGATGAGCCCCCTATCCATTTCGAAAATATAGATTTAGACGCATTTACCCTAGAAGCAAAAACAAAATTAAAATCAATAGCACAAGAAACAGACAAAATAATTAATAAACACTCAATAATCAGATACGAGGCTCATTACTCTATAATCACTTTAATTCTAATCATTGCAGTCTTATGTTATGCTATCTTTAAAATTTATATTTTAATAAAGGGGCACAACCGTCAAACTCAAACTCCGCCTTCCTTAACCCTTAACTTACCCAATCCTGGTTCCTCAGTAAATCCAGATACAAACCTCAATACAGCTTCTCCCAGGTGCAGAATCCATTCCCAATCTCCTGTCATAGACCCTGTCTCACCTAACCAAACTTCGGTCCTCCCCGAAGTTTAGTCCTGGCCGGGGGAGGTGTTATATCCTATCCTTGTTAGCCTTTTCCCTTACCTAAGCCCTATCCATATTCTTTCCATCCTCATCAGCAATCCTATACCCTTTATATAAACATCCTCCCAAGTTCCCAGTTAGTCTTCATCCATCCTAATTCATTGACGGTCGTGTGCCGAACTTACTAATTCAGTGTTTCTATTTCTATATATTTTCTAGTTTGTAAAATAAATCTTTTTTTAAAAAGGGGTTTAGAAAGTACCCCATAACAGAGCGCACTACTGTACACTCTCGCGTCTTTCAGTACTAGTCCCGCCGTTGGACAGTGTAGAACAGAAAAATAACAATAATAAACGACATTATCAGTCATTATCTGTGAGAAATAAAATTAAATATGATTATAAATCTTTGGATTACAATGATATCTTTCGATGCATGGTGAATGGTGAATGGTCGTTTTCGTCCATCTTGTCTGAGTTCTTAACTGCGATTGAACTAAGCGAGAATGTACATGATCGCACTCGGGCAAGGGGCTCTCGCACGAGACTCTCGCCCGAGAGATCTCGGCGAGAGTGTACAGCGGGCATAATAGTAAATTATTACAACTCGAGACTGAGGGCGACCATTGTTTGTGCGACGGGATAGCGATAGACGTTGCTATGGTAACATACTTATTTAGTCACTTAAATAAAATAATATGGGCGAAATAGGTACTTTATATTATGGCAAAGCAACGTTTGCCGGGACAGCTAGTTATATATAGAATGTTGGGAAACGATTTTCTTTTGCCAATTAAAATATGTTTTGACAATAAATTTTGTAACTTTTTTATGACCACTTACCTACATAATATTTTGAAGGATATTATGGTATTATCAGTGGCAGCCCTGTCAGTTCTAAATTTTTCCACGTGTCCTCTACAAGGCTTCTGCCTGAGCTCCGAGGGCACTCACTAGTATCAGCTTTTATGAAAAAGATCAAAATTTTTCTTTCGTTTAAGACCTAAGTCGAGACAGCCTTAAAAGCAACAAGTGTTTTTGGCAGGGTTTAAAAAACGAGAATTTATTCGATACCATTATCCTATCAACCCCCATAAGCTTTGTCCACATTGTTCCTTTTTCTGTTCATCAAGGGCATGCCTTATAGCGCTGTCAACAGCGAACGTGAGCGGTGAGGCATGTCTGTGAGGCATGTTGAAATCGTAGCGCGCGCTATGACACTTTTCTTTCAACGTGGGTGGATTTTGACGCGCGTCACGGGCATGCCACACCTTCGCTGTTGACTGCGCTATTTTTTTTTTATTTTTTTTTTTATTTATTTATTTAAATCAGGCATCAAGATGCCCATATTATATATACCTTATAGACAATATATAAACTAAAACTAACACTAAGCACTAAACACGTATTGTCTGCGACGTGGGGCGCGACGTGTTCGGAAGTCGTCCTCGGAACCTCCTGTAGACGACTCCAATCGGCCAGAACTCCTCCTTCTCGAAGGTCGGTAAATAATGCGTCGGGACCCTCACCACAAAGGAGCTGAAATTGACTTTGTGGCGGGACTCCAAACGCTCGACCCTCAGGACGAAGTGGGTCTTGCTCCTGATGTAGTCCACGACCTGCTCGGCCGTCGTGGACCAGTGCAGCCTGGACACGTACAGCGGCGTCGCGGGAGTCTCACGCCGCAACAGCTGCTCGGGTCCTTCGGGTGCGGTGCCGCGATGGTTGCGGACGACGGGTTTCTTCTTCTTCTTCCTCTTCACTCTTATAAACCCGACATCATCGCACTTTCGGTCCTTTTTGGAGAGAGGCCACTCTTTTGCGGGAGCCTCCTTTTTCCCTTTGTTTTTGGAACGCGGGGGAGGAGGCGGGGGGCAAGCGGTGACACTTGCGTAGTTCGGCCGCGGCTCCGTTGCAGTCGGGGAGCGGGCGGCGGGGGTAGCGGCGGCGGCGGCGACGACGTGCTCGTGCGTTGACCCGTCTGAAAGTGCTGACGGGCTGAACGTGATCGCTTGCGCGCCGCGTCTGCGATTGACGAACGCGGCATCAGGTGACCTACATATTTAATTACCACTCTTTAATTGTGATAATTCATTACGTAGATCGCTGATCGTAGACTCTGATGCCTGCAGTCTACCTCGAACTTCGGCCAACTCTTCTTTCAGGAACCTGATGTCCTTTAAGAGGGTGACGACATCGACGTGGTCCAGCGTCACGGGCGGCAGCTTGTGCAGTTTTTTCGCCACAAAAGCCGGCACCTCATCCGGATCCGTCTGCTTCAGCAATGATATTATATCCTGCACGCTTCTTTCCGTTCCATCCCTCCGACGCGATGGCATATTCGCGCTCTGTCCGAGCGTCTCGTACAGCAACTACTTTCCCTGGGCAATCTCCTCGCTGGTGAACGAGGATTTGCAGATCTGCAGTATGCTGGTCTCATCCATTGTGTCGATGGCGTGCTGGATGAACGCCAGCAACTCAGCAATTAATAATTAATATTAGCTGCGTCACGTGCATAACGTGGAGCGTGACCGTCCGCTAGCTCGACACATTACACACATTACACACACACGCTATAAGGGTGCATTTTCATTAGTCGTTTACTCGTGCGGTATACAGCATACGGGGAGTCTATGACAACTAATGGCGCATTTTGATAGGTCGAGGCATGCGTTTCAGAAATCTCCCGCGCGCACCCCGCATGCGGGCTCTATCGATCAGTGAAAATGCGCCCTAACGCATCATTGTTGAACAAAAAAAGGCACAATGTGGACAAATAAGGATACCGGCGACCGCGACAACAAAAGAAATAGATTTGCAAGAATCCGCGATCGAAGGATATTATATTATATCTATATTTTATCTGTGCGGTTCGGCCTATTTATAAATTCGCGTCGAGGCATTCATAAAATATCGAAAAAGCGGTATTTGGGAGTCGGGAAAAGTTGAAGGATTCCTAAAAGTGTAATATTATTACGCTAAATGCGCCACCGTTTCTTGTTTTCGACCTCAGCATAATAAATGAACAATTCCGATGAAACTTTATGAATTATTCGTTTCTTTGATGCCGAAAATTGACAGAATATTTAACACTGATTCGTATTAGGGAAAATATTTTTATTATTTTAATTAAATATTTTTAAATTACTTTTACGAGCTATAATGTTCCCAAAATAAAATTCTAACGTTTTTAAAGGGCAAGGTAATTAATTTTAGGTCCCCGAATATGCTTGAGATGATACAGAATAAACAGATAGCTAGATCTTTAGACTAGAGTCTAGACAATAAATTTTTTTTATCAAAGGGTCCGTCATTTTGTCAACACAATAAGCAATTAGGTATGTTTGCTAGTGTTATTTTTAGGCCCCCATTTTTTCGGGGAGAAAAATTTAAAATTTTCGTAGATAATAATTAGAAAATTTAGAAATTCCACACTTTCTAGAGCTATGTCCTTACTCCTTACGCTTTTGACAACTTAAAATTCATAAATATTACAGGCAGACGACGTCCGTTTGGCTCGCTAATAGTATTATAATTAAGAATTTCCATCCAGATGATGCCGTAGAAGTATCAATTTGAAATCCAAATCCAAGAACTTATCAGTCCCATTAAAATCAATTTCAACCGTATAGCCTCCATGGAAGATGAGAAAAGTTCAAAATTCTCATAAAAAGTTACGGAAAAGTAAATACGAGGAACCGTTGTCTAATATTTAATATTATTCAGAAGCAATCACACGAAATTATAAGAAAAATGTCAGGAGATCAAAATATTTACGACGGCGGGAAGATTCCGTTGAGGAATTCTTAGTAAATTCATTTCATTGTAGGATTTGGAGTAGCGCATAATCCTATAGGAATTAAATAAAGATTAAGTTTGAGTCTTAAGTTACGAGAGACAAATAGAAATACCTTCGCATTTATAATATTATTATCCATACTAATATTATAAATGCGAAAGTGTGTCTGTCTGTCTGTCTGTCCGCCTGTCTGTCTGTCTGTTACCTCTTCACGCCCAAACCCCTGAACTGGTATGGACATACTTTGAGTCCCGTGAAAGGACATAGGATACTTTTTGTTCCAGGAAAATGTATGGTTCCCGCGCGATAAACGAGTTTTGGCGCAACAGAGTTGCGGCCGTCATCTAGTAGATAATAAATTATACTGTCTCACGCTTATGAATGATAGTCTGCACTCTGCCATCAAGTCATGAGAAGAGAGACCCTGAAAGGAGGGTCATTAATTTCCGATCGTTTTTTTCGTATTACTGATTGTGACTTAAGGGCGTTCCGTCCGGAGATTCCGTAATTGACCGTATTTAAAACCTTATAAACTCATAATCTGAAAGCTACAAAGTTATAATAAAAATACAGCAATAATCTTCAGTATATCAACATTCCTTTTGTCGTTTTAAATTTTCTATTTTTGTTTCTTATACTCATGATATCAGCTTCCAAAGTAATACCAGTTTGTTAAAATTCAAGCATACATTCAGCATCTCCTTGGGATTTACAAATTACTTTTATTCGAAACTCACGCCAATAGATCAACAATATCATAAACTACATATTCGCCGTTTTAAATTTTTTTTAGGACAATTTTGAACTAAGATAAGTAAAAATAATAGTGTTTTGGCGCGATCTCGGCAACGCGGCAAATGTATGGCCAAGGTCGTTTGCTCGGGGGACGGCCTTAAAAGCAACATTTAATGAAGGTATTTAGGAGAATATCAATTACGGTTTGTAAAGGGATATCCTATCGGATAAAGCGCTTTTAATTACACTCCGTTCACAATAATTTTACCTCTTCAACACCTTTGTGGCACCGATATAAAAATCATTTTAGAAAATACCTCTGGATACTTTGTACGTATTTTGTGAAAATAAAAACTTTTTTGTGACATTTCCACTCGCTTTTAAGCCTCGTTTAAGTCTCTTTGAATTCTAAGTCTATTACAGGGGTCTAATATGAGCCCTTTTTAAGCGTGGGTATAGGGCTTGTGGTTTTAAGCGCTATTATAGGGATTATTAAAAGTGGGTCTGTAACTCTGTATGGAGTTCGGGTCTAGTAGGTATCAACTTTTTTACGTGAAAATTCTTTGTAGAACCAAAACTGTTACGGTCCTACAAGCTACCCTACTTTAGGATTATAATGCATAATTATTAAAGAATTATGTGGAAGAAGCGGATAAGCAACATAATTACTCATTTTTCACAAATAATTTGGACAAACCTTGTAACTTATGTGTTCTCCCAAGGCAGTCTAGGCTTGAAACCATCTACCCTATATATTATTATCACTATAATATATCTGAAGAGCTCGCGCTTAGAATGCTAAGTAGCGTCTAGGACCCGTGGACCACTTAACTAAATTCGCATGGGACGTGAGCATTAACTAGACCAACCTCAAAACGTTATTTATAGCTAAAGCTACTTCGTTACGAAATTTATTTATGGTACAAACACCGTACATTTCTCCAGGATATTATTATGGTAAACTATCTTATATCATGGAAAAGGCCCATGTTCTAGTAATTCCATACATAAGCTCTCTTATTTAATAAAATCGACTTCGATCGCTTATCATTTAAAAAATTCGCCCTGCATTTTATACGTTAAACCACATATATTTCTGTATACCTAATACCACATTGGATGGTAATTGAATACAAAAACGTAGCATTGCATTGAATAAAAACTTCAGCAATATCTAATTTAAGATTCAACTTCATGTCAACTCTCAGCTCTCAGTTCTCACCTTCATCTTTTGAAAATAGTCTGAAAGCTTGTCACTATTAAAGTGTGTGATTCAATGAAATGTAGGTGTACCCATTTCATTGAATCACTTATACGCCAGGCTGTAGCCTGGGAAATAGAACGTTATCAAATTAAATTCTTCTGAACATTGATCATGCTGGTAATTTTGTCAAACTGCTATTCATTAATGAAGACTATGTGAAAAGTACGGCCTGGGAAATAAAATGTTTATCAAACCAAACACTTCTTAACATCGGTCATGGTGTTAATTATCAAACTGCTATCATCGGTGATGACTAGGGCCCGGATTTATATTGTATGTAAATACATATTTTTGTTTTGCGTGATTTTCGGCCTAGAATGTGTTTTTTACACGAATTATCATGTTTAGACTGTGAAAAACCTAGTTTTATTTTCCATATTTTTCCACATTTTAGGGTTTTTCAAAGATAAGTCCATATTTTGCAAGAAAATGTCACAATCGTCCATATTTTCACAAAAAAACAAAAAAAAATTCGTTACCGCCACCATGCGGCTGTGTATTTGGTTCCTTTCGCGCTTTATTAGATTTAAATATGACAAATATTTATTGTTTCCAAAGAAGATTATTCCTTCAGGATTCAAACCCCATAAAAACACCGGTGATCGCGACAACAATATAATACAATAGCATTTCCAAGAATCCGCGATCGAAGGATTAAAGAAATAGAAAATAAAGTTTCAGATGCAAAAGGTCCTGTTGCTGACATGGCTAAACATAAACTAAAGTATTTTTCGGTCTTCGGGTAAAATAAAAGAAAAACAAAATTCTGTGCCGATTATTAGGGTTCCGTACCCAAAGGGTAAAAACGGGACCCTATTACTAAGACTTCGATGTCTGTCTTTCCGTCTGTCTGTCACCAGGCTGCATCTCAAGAACGGCAATAGCTGAAATTTTCACAGAATGTGTATATTCTATTACCGCTATAACAACAAATAGGTACTAAAAACAAAATAAAATGAATTATTAAGGGTGGCTCCCATACAACAAACGTAATTTTTTTGCTAATTTTCGCTCAATATCAATAATGGCTACAGCTAGGCACTTGAAATTTTTACAAAATCCTTATATTATATTTGTACTTATACTTCAATAAGTGATTAAAATTAAAATAAAATAAAAATTTAAGGGTTACCTACCCTAAAACAATGTTTAATTATTGTAATTTTATAGTCCATATTTTTTCATATTTCTGTTTTATAGTCCATATTTTAAGTACATATTTTGGATTTTTTATACATATTTTTCCGGGCCCTAGTGATGACAAAGCTGCTAAACGCTTATTTCCCCGACTGTGCCGCTTACTGCAGTGCAGTCGGTATTGACAAAGCCTTCGCTGAAAGTGAATTATCTAAGTGGACGAGGTAGAGCAAACTGCGACAGATATTGAACTGTATTCGTGGGATATTATCAGGTTCTTGACAATATGAGGTTGGGAAACTTGTTTTAGAAGTATTGGAGAATGGTACAAAAAATCAGCTGGTTAGGGTTCCGTTTTAGGGTACCGTAGTCAACCAAGTTTTGTTGATTACAGAACCCTAAAACGAAACTCTAACCAGCAGACTTTTTGTTATATTGGTAGGTTAGTTATATAATTTAAGAGTAACGTCCTACAAATAGAACATTCCATATTTTATGACCATCAAATCAAAGTATGAAATCCTTTATATCCCTGTTAAGGGCGTTCCGTCCGGAGATTCCGTAATTGACCGTATTTAAAACCTTATAAACTCATAATCTGAAAGCTACAAAGTTATCAAAGCGCACGGAGTGCGCGGCCAAGTTCCAGCAGGCCGCGCACATGCCGTGCACTATTTACACGAACCGTTTCGACGCACTTTTGACCCCCCTGTAGCTCAGTGCCTATTGCGAGTACAAAGATAAAATTATACCTACGTAATTATATGCTAGTACTTACGCAGTATACAAAATTTCGTAGATATAGCTTCGGTAGATCCTGAAATATCTCCCTGTGAAAATAGCTAATTTTGGCACTGACTCACTCACTCACTCACTGACCGGTAATCAAAACCTCTAGGCCACTTCCAATTGTCCTAGCGCTATGAAATTTGGCACACAGGTCGTGTGTTATATGTAGATTAACAAAAAATTGAGAAATTTAAGAAATCGGTCAAGCGTGAGTCGGTTCACCTACAAACCTGAGAGGCCACTTCCGATTGTCCTAGCGTTATGAAATTTGGCACACAGGTCGTGTGTTATAAGTAGATTAACAAAAAATTGAGAAATTTAAGAAATCGGTCAAGCGTGAGTCGGTTCACCTACAAACCTTAGAGGCCACTTCTGGTTGTCCTAGCATTATGAACTTTGGCACGCAGGTCGTGTGTAATAAGTAGATTAAAAAAATTTGAGAAATTTGAGAAATCGGTCAAGCGTGAATCGGTTCATCTACGAATTTTAGATACCACTTCCAATTTTCCTAACGTAATGAAATTTGACACTCTGGTCGTGTGTTATAATATGTAGATTAATAAAAAAATTAAGAAGAAATCGGTCAAGCGTGAATCGGCTCCTGTACGAGCTATAGGTAAAAATTCTTATACGCCAGTGATACAACGAGAATTGGTTTAAAATATTGTCATCATGTATAATTCATACCGTATAGCTTATTAATACTTCGATTGCGGATTCTTGGAAATCTATTGTTTACGCGGTCGAATTCGACCGCTTGGGAGTTGATATACTTAAGTTAAAAAAATACTGTTTACTTGAAAATTTCGCTTCTATTGATAGTTTACAACTAGCGCCATATATCGAAGGTATTGTTTAAGTCGGGTGTGGCACAAAAAAAAATAGGTATAATTTCTTGAAAAAAAGGACTGAAATCCCACCAAAAACATACCTGTTAAAATGGGGCCAAGTTCCTATCAGCAAATTTATGGTCTAAAAAAAGAGTTGAAATCCAATCCAATGCCAAGTTTAGATGCACTTCATCAATTGTTATCATTTTCATCAACAGCCTGATCCATAATACTTCTAAATTTGAACTTGGCAGGTTTTCGTGCTTTACGTAACTCTGGATTAATTGTAAAATAAGATAATATAATTAAATTAACCTGCCACGTTCAAATTTAGAAGTATTATGGATCAGGCTGTTGATGAAAATGATAACAATCGATGAAGTGCATCTAAACTTGGCATTGGATTGGATTTCAACTCTTTTTTTAGACCATAAATTTGCTGATAGGAACTTGGCCCCATTTTAACAGGTATGTTTTTGGTGGGATAATAAAAATACAGCAATAATCTTCAGTATATCAACATTCCTTTTGTCGTTTTAAATTTTCTGTTTTTGTTTCTTATACTCATGATATCAGCTTCCAAAGTAATACCAATTTGTTAAAATTCAAGCATACATTCAGCATCTCCTTAGGATTTACAAATTACTTTTATTTGAAACTCACGCCAATAGATCGACAATATCATAAACTACATATTCGCCGTTTTAAATTTTTTTTAGGACAATTTTGAACCAAGATAAGTAAAAATAATAGGGTTTTGGCGCGATCTCGGCAACGCGGCAAATGTATGGCCAAGGTCGTTTGCTCGGGGGACGGCCTTAACTACCACTTTCAAGATTTTTCGCAGATAAAAAGTTGTTCGTCTTATCAAAATAAAGCTACTCACAAAAAATAATTCCTGTGAGGATAGCGCGTTCCAACAAAAACAAACTCTTCAGAGCCTGTAGCCAAGACGTTTTCTTTATCGCTTTATAGAATCGCCGTCCAAAGTGGAATAATTGTCATTGGACGACTTGAACGTCAACGTCATATTATTATCGACTGCATAAGTCAATTCCATACATTTTGATCGACGATTCTATAAAGAAACGATTGAGAAAACATCTTGGCTAAAGAGGCCAGCTTTATAAATTATTGTTATAGGCTAATGATAATAAATGAGCGTACTTATCTGCCATAAACAAGCGTAACAACCATACTATCTATTCAACATCAATTATCCGCCAATGACCTTGATCATTGTCAGTGCGAGTATCGAGGTAAATGACATTAAAATAACATTCATAACAGCGCGCCTTGTACGGTGGCGGTTACGACGCTCGCCGCGTCCATGATAGGGCGAAATAGGAGAAAAAACCTTTTTAAGGCTTAATATAATACATATTTCAAAAAAGTAAAAAAAAAAACCAAATTATCAACTTATGCATTGCAAAGCAGTAGATATTTTTTATATATTCTTTTGATAAATTATGAAGGAGTAAAGTGGTTTCATTCAACGATTTGGAGGTGATTTGGTTTTTTATTTCTTTATTATGTGATACCGATAGAAAAAATATGGCAAAACCACGTACGTATCACATCATGTAGATTACTAATTATTTTTTTCAGATATAATTTCTCTGTTAATGCCGATAAAAAGTGGTTTCATCTGCACGCTTTTTTCGCGAGAGGAGCCTTAACGGATTTCAAATAGTTAATGGAATCAGGCGTTACTTTGCGGAAATCCATAGCTAAAAATTTAGTTTGTTATTATTTTTAGCAATATTCCGCGAAATAAACTTCCACCTTTAAGTAAATGAGTGAGTGCACGCATAGGCATGCGTACAGCACCTCCCTCCTCCCACACTGCCTATGCGTACACTCGCATGCAAGAACTTGCAAACACCACCACCACACAAGCAATAATGTTGGCAAATCCGTGCAAGGCCCCTCACCACAATGCAGGTTGAAAACCTCGACGCGCGTTTCGCTCCAACACCGGAGCATCCTCAGGATGTGAACTCTACGAACAACGTCCGTCAAGTTACTTGACGGACGTTGTTCGTAGAGTTCGAATTAAATAATTCGAATTAAATAATCATCGTTAAGACAGGACAACGTCTGTCGGGTCATCTAGTAACAAACTAAATTTTAACGGATTTCCGCTAAACAGCTAACCGCGTTGCCATGGCAACTTCACAAAATGTATTTCTGCTGGAATCCGATGCAATTCGACAAACAACTAAAGTTATATTGATAGTTTCGGTACTAATTTTTAACCGACTTTATATAAGAGGAGGAGGTCGATGCATCGGAAAATAATTGGTGAAACTTGTTTTATCATAAGGTTCGATTTATATTATACATCCGCCTGAACGCGCGGTTTGGCAGCTACACCGCAAGATCAGCGATATATAAATTCCGTTTGAGCGCGACCGTTACGTTAAAACGCGCGCGCGCAACCTTTAGTGCGCGTAAGCCATATTTTAAAATTATAAAGACTGCGAGCAAGTCTGTTAATTTACTATGTATCTTGTTACGTAGTAATTAAAGTTCTCTTTCGAATGCAATATTTAGAAATACATCTAGACACGCGGTAGAGTGTCAAGCCAAGTTCCAGCATAACGAGCATGCACCGTGTGTAATATTACACGAACCATTTGCAGCTACTTTTGACCCCCTCATACAGTCAGTAAACTTTAAACTACATAATTCAGAAACTATTTCACATTAACGCATCGCATCACATATAAATTTCAAATTTAGCTCATATAATGAGACTTGCGAGATAAATACATGCTTTAAATTCATAAGCACAGCTTAAACGGTTGTTGAGATATTAACGTCCGAAATTTTTATCACTGACTGACTGACCAATTCAAGAGAAATCAAAATTCTAACCCACTTCCAGATGACCTAGAAGGCTGAAATTTGGAATCCAGCTCGGTAATTGTGTGTAACCGTAGGAAAAAATCCGAAAACAAAAAAAATAGGTCAAGTGCGAGTCGTACAGGGCGAAAATAATGTTTTTTGTATGGAGACCCCCCTTAAATATTTATTTTATTTTACTTTTATTATTTGTTATGAAAGAAGAAATATAATTAAAGATTTTGTGAGCATTTAAGTACCTTTCGGCTGCCTTTATTGATTTAGAGCAAAGAAGGCCAAAAAATCACGTTTATTGTAAACATTTATTTGTGAATTGAATAAACTTGAAATGAATAGAAGGTGACTTTATGAAGTGTGTCTGTCTGTCTGTTACGTCTTCACGCCCAAACTGCTTTTACCAATTTTTCTTTGGTATATAGATATATCTCAGTCTCGCACCGCGCGCGCATGCACTCGGTCGGGTTCGTGAGCGCGTAACCGCAAAAATGTCGTCAAACGTGTTAAAGTGTAAAAACTGTAATATTGTGATAAACGAAGTTCTTTCTTTCATATGTAATAAAATTGATGTGATGGACGAGGAAAGCATAAGTCGCATCTGTGTTAGTGCTTTCTCCGAAGCTGATGTAGCAGCTGCGAAGAATCTACTGTTTGACTCGATCAGTACGACAAAACGCAAGAAATTACGTAGAAGGGAGGGCAAATCTCTTCGCGACATTGACGATATTATATGCCTCCTTAAAGAAAGAGATCCCACAGATATTCCCATTTTTGTGGCCCGTGACCTTCACAAATTACCACCTGTTCATTTTAATCACTTGGATCCTACAACTTTGCTAAAAGATATAGTGTTGCTAAAGAGAGAATTAAGTGAAATAAAAGATATTTACGCTACTAATAATCAAGTTGACTTGCTGAAGAAAGACATAGAAATATTAAGAAATGAACAGAAAGAATTAATAGACAGTTGCAGCTTTAAAGATCGTAACTGGAAAGATTGTAACAGCGGGCCGATGGGATTAGTGTCGGTATCAGAAACAATAAAACAAGTAGAAACTATACCTATTTTGGAATTACTCGCAGATGAAGGTAGCGAGAAAATGATATGTAACGGCCGCGCGCGAACCGGTATCATGAATACGTCGCTCGCTGCACCGCCGCCCCCGAAGCGCGCGGCCGCGCTCGCGCCTTCGCCGCCGATAGATAACATAGCGCCGCAACAGCTGATGTGTGACAGAGTGTCGGAAAATCGCGAGCCGCACGCTTCAAATGCTTCGGAAAGAAGAATAAAAACTATGTCTGAGGTCGTAAGACAAGGAGAATGGAAGAACAAAGATATTTCGACAGAAGGGTGGTCTGTCGTTCAAAGAAGAAAGCCGAGGAACCGTTTTATAGGAAAAAGAGGGAAAGCACAAGTGTTAGAATCGCAGTTTAAGGCCGCAGATATTACCATCCCAATTTACATATACCATGTATCAAAAAATGTAAACAAAGTGGACATCGAAGACTACGTGAAAGAAAAAACGGGCTTGAATGTTGTGATCGAGAAAAACGAGATGAAAGTAGCTAAAGATTATGACGGATACAAAATATTTGTGCCTAAACATAAGCTCGACGTATTTATGCAGGAAGATTTCTGGCCGGAAGGTATATCATACCGCCGCTTTATTGACTTTAGGCACAGAAAGGCGAACACAACAAATGAATAACTTTAATTTTATATACATATGGCTCAAACAAGTAACATTGTAAGTTTCAATTGTAAAAATGTAGTGAGGTCAGTGAACTGCATAAGAAGATTATGTAAACAAGCGGATATCATCGCTCTCCAGGAGACCTGGCTTCTCCCACACGATATACCATACCTGGGAACTATCGACAGCGACTTTGCTTTCACTGGAAAGTCAGCTGTTGATACCTCGGCTGGCATCCTGCGAGGAAGACCGTATGGAGGCGTGGCCATCCTGTGGAGAAAATCTTCGTTTCCGTGTGTGTCAATAGTGCAATGTAATAGTGTACGACTTAGTGCTATAAAAATATTATTATCCGATCGATCACTCTTGTTGTTCTCTGTATATATGCCCACTGATGCGAGTGACAACCTTACGGAGTTCACTGAGTGCCTTAGTGAAATTTATGCTGTAATTGAGAGCAGTGAGGTAGAATCAGTGTACATACTCGGTGACTTTAATGCCCACCCAGGTGAGTCATTTGCTACTGAACTATTGAACTTTTGTAGTGAACAATCGTGGTCGTGTGTCGACTTAGAGATAATGGCTAGTGATACATATTCGTTTATAAGTGAAGCTCACGGATGTAAGCGCTGGCTAGATCACTGTGTTGTAACAAATGCCGCGCGTCAAACAATAACGAGTGTGTCGATATTAAAAGATGTTTACTGGTCAGATCACTTACCTTTACTTGTTGAGTGTAACTTTAATTTAATCAAAGTCAAGACTAAACAGGTTTCAAATAGCTCTTTCAAAAAAATTGTATGGGGACAGAGAAACAAAAGACAAGTAGAAAACTTTTCTGCATTTTGTCATGATAAGTTAAAAGTATTTGATTTTCCTGTAGAACTTAGGTCTTGTGCTGACTACAGATGTACCAAGGAATCTTGTAAAAAAGTGTTAGATAATATGTATAGCCGGTTAATTTCTATATTGTCTAATGCATCAATAAATAGTTATTGTAATAGTAATAAAAGGTGTAAATATGTAACTGGATGGAATAAATATGTCAGTGATGCTCACAGGAGGGCCAGACAATGTTTTTCGGAATGGTTATTATATGGAAAACCTAATAGTGGATATATATACACGAATATGATAGAATCGCGTAAATTATTTAAATCTAAATTAAAATGGTGTCAAAATAATGAAAAACAAATAAAAATGAATATAATTGCACAACACCATACTAATAAAAATTTTAAAAAGTTTTGGAAGTGTACTAAAAAATTCAACATTGGGTCTGGCCTTCCTGTGAGTATTGGTGACAGTCATGATCCAAAAGAGATAGCAGAGTCCTTTAGCCGATATTTCAAAATTGAATCGCCGCTGTCAACGGCCCCGCAGATGCCTGATGCTAAGTGTCATTTGGGAAACGCGAGTTTAAAGTTTACTGCTAAGCAAGTTGCATCTGTCATAAAATCCATGACCAGAGGAAAGTCCCCCGGACACGACGGTCTTAGCATCGAGCATCTGCAGCACGCCGGTGTTCACTTGCCGCGAGTACTCGCCATGTTTCTCTCCCTCTGTGGTAGCCATTGTTATCTGCCTAAAGATTTAATGTATACAGTCGTAGTGCCCATTGTTAAAGATAAAACTGGAGACGTGTCGGATATTTCTAATTACCGACCGATATCCCTGGCGACTATTGTAGCCAAAGTGCTGGATAGTTTGCTCGATAGGCATTTAAGTAACAACATACAACTAAACGATGCACAATTCGGGTTTAGACCTGGATTGTCAACGGAAAGCGCGATATTATGCCTCAAGCAAACCGTCCAGTACTACACGTCTAGAAATACACCAGTGTTTGCTTGTTACCTAGACTTATCGAAAGCATTTGATATGGTGTCATACGATATAAACAAACAAACAAACAAATATACTTTATTGTGCACAAAAATTACAAAAATACTTAAATATACCTAAACAACAATTATTGATAAATTAGACATGTACACAAAGGCGGCCTTATTACTTTCAAGCAATTTCTTCCAGGCAACCTTTTAACATTCTTAACAGTGATACATCCAGGAAAACGGTGATGTGCAAAAGTAAACTATATTTAAATTAAAAATCTAACAAAAGCACTAAATTAAATAAAATATATAAACAAAACATTTGATTTAAATACAGTAATAATATTATATAATAAAATAAATACTTAAATAATATAATATATATTATATACTACTAAATACAATACAATACATACTATAAATACAATACATATTCTATAAAATATATTATACGTTTTAAAGGACAATTAATTATCATTGACAGAGAAGTTAAAATAGTGATTATACAGCAATGACTTAAAATTGTTCAAAGTTTTCGCCTGCCTAATATGAGCGGGTAAAGAATTCCAAAGTGAAATGGACGTAACGGTAAAGGAGGAATTAAAATATTTTGTATGATGAATAGGGAAGTTAAGGACAAGGTTTGAACGGGAACGGAGCTCTTTTCTATCATAATTGTGAAATACAAAACAGTTTTTTAAGTAACTAGGATAATGGGAATCAAATAGAATATTATAGAGCAGAGAGAGAATGCGAACATCGCGACGATGACGGATTGGAAGCCACTTAAGCTTGAGACGGTATTCGGTAATATGGTCATATTTACGTAAACCAAAGATGAACCTCAACGATAGATTTTGTAGGCGTTCAAGTTTATTGAGTTGTTCTTCAGTAAGATTAGTGAAGCATGCGTCAGCGTAATCTAGTAAAGAAAGGAAAAGAGATTGTGCTAATACTACTTTTGTTTGTGTGGGAAGAACATACCGGAGACGATTTAAAGAATGCCAAGTTGCGAATACTTTCCTACTAATTTCTTGAAGTTGAGGCTTCCAAGTAAAATTTTCATCGAAGCACACCCCTAGGTTTTTAACGACCTTGCTGAAAGGGATTGTAACACCATTGATAAGGACGGGGGGTAGGGAATTGGAGTCAACCCTGGAGACCAGTCCCGGGCTGCCAATTAAAATTAATTGAGTTTTGATGGGATTAATAGAAAGTCCGTGATTTTTACTCCATTCGCAGATCGTCAGCAAATCATTATTTAACATTCCGATGGCAGAGTGAAGACTACCTACTTCTGACTGGACGTATATCTGCAAATCATCTGCATAAAGGTGGTAAAAAGAAGAAATTGACGCTATAATAGAATTAATAAATAGTGAAAATAAAAGTGGCGACAGAACTCCACCCTGTGGAACGCCGCTCGAGATATCACTCCAGTCAGAAAACTTATCTGATAGCTTGACTCTCTGTCGTCTTCCTGCAAGGTAGCTACGGAGCAAATTAATTACAAGTGGCGAAAGGTTACAGGTCGCGAGTCTGCTTAAAAGAATGTCGTGATCGATACAGTTAAAAGCATTACTAAAATCTAGCAATGTGAGAACCGTAAGCTTCTTCTGGTCCATTCCTAGTCGTATGTCATCTGCAACTTTTACCAAGGCGGTTGTCGTGCTATGACCAGTGCGAAAGCCAGATTGAAGCGGTGTGAGCAGATTATTGCGGTTGACATAATTTGTAAGCTGACAATGAATTATCTTCTCCAGCACTTTGGACAAATAGGGAAGGATTGAAATAGGACGGTAATCAGAAGGAGATTTGGGACAGGAAGACTTGGGTAAGGGAACAATATAAGCTGATTTCCAGGCATCAGGAAAGGAAGAGGACTCTAAACAGGAATTGAAAATGTGAGAAAGAATTGGTAAAATTATGTCTAATATAGGAACGATCATACTACGACTGATGCCATCGTCACCGACTGCATTAGAAGATATAGACATAATATGCCTTTTAATCTCAGTCTCAGTAACAGGGGCAAGAAGGAAAGGCTCAAAATTAGGAGAGGGTAATGAGGATATGAATTGCAAGGTGCGTGATTTAATAATTGGATCAAGGTTGGAGGAAGAGGTAAAATGCTTATTTAATAGGTTAAGGTCAATGATATTACAATCCTGTGATTCAGAATGGCCCACACCGAGAGATTTAAGAAATTTCCACGTTTTGGCTGGATCACCATTCTCAATTGAGCTGTGGATGTGACGTCGCTGGGCATCGCGACACATTGTGTTGCAGCGGTTACGTATTTTAACATATTTATCACGAAACTCTTCGGTGTTTTTCATCTTATATTTAGCCTTCGCTGCGTGCTTAGCATTAATTAATGCTTTGAGCTCGTCTGACAGCCAAGGAGCAGGAAGATGTTTCATCTTTACAGGCTTAATAGGGGCGTGTTTGTCGTAAAGAGTTTGAATCGTAGCGTTGAATTTGGCGATTTTATCATTAATGCACTGAGATTTTATTAATTCTGACCAGTCAATGCTATGAGCTTCCTCCCTAAGGCTCTCAACATCCATAGCAGAAAAGTTACGTTGCATTAGAGTTTTTATTTTGGCTTTAGGGGGGCGAACATTGTAGGCAGCAAAAACGAGGTCATGGTACGAAAATATTTCAGCCGAACACTGCCCATGCTTAGTGACAAGGTTAGGTGAAGAGACAATGATAAGGTCAAGCAGGGAAGGACGGCAACCTGGGGAACAGTGAGTTGGATCTAAAGGTAGGATTTTCATATTATAGGCATCTAAAACAGAAGTAAGTCTAGATGAACGACTATCACCTTTGAGTAAACAGGTGTTGAAGTCACCCATTAAAATGGTATTGCTGTAGTTAGGAGTGAATTTTCCAGAGTGCACTCAAATGATTCGAAGTAATCGTTATACTTGGACGGATTATAATAGACACCTAGTAATATTTTATTGTAACGGCTTACCTGAACTTCCAAAAGCAAAAACTCTAAAGCGTCCGAAGGAGGTGGCTGCGCTGATGAGCTAATAACAGTATGAGGTAAATCAGAACGCAAGTAGATTGCAACACCACCTCCACCCCTACCAGTGCGATCATTGCGAATCAGTTTGAAACCAGGTAAACCGTAACATGCTGAGGGTAGGCATGGCTTTAGCCATGTCTCTGATACAAGAATCGCATCGACATTGACACGATCAAAGGAAGTGAGCAAATCAGTATAGTGAGCAGGTATGCTTTGCGCGTTAATGTGAACCGCCTTAAAACATTTGTCAACAGAATAGAAATTTGTAATTAATGATTCCCTGAGAGGCGTAGATGTGGCACTTAGAAAACTTTCATTGCTGTCATTTGAAGAGATTGAAAAAAAATCATCAGTAGATGAGTCGATACTAATATTATTCATTTTAAATAAAAACCAAACGAAATACTAAAAATAATAATAATTATTATTATTATAAAATAAATAAAATAAAACTTTGTGTATACAAAGTGTTTGTATTACACAAAGTGAACTTAATTAAAAATATATATAATATAGTAATTTAATAACTTATAAAATAATATCAATGACATGAAAAACATAGTCTCATACCAAACCAGAATATAGTTCAACATCACAATTAATATACAAGCAAAATTTTGAAACAATAATCAATAATAATTAGGTAATTAGGTAGAGCAAACATCCAACCCAAGACAAGCGATTAAAAAGAAAAAAAAAACAGATGTCAAGCTGACAGCTGGCGATCAGCTGTCAATCATATGCCATTGACAAAGCTTTCCAACGTAAATATAGTTTTTACTATTATACGGTATTTATTAATAAATCAGTTTAAAAATCAGCTATTATAGGGTAGGAAAATATAAAAAAGTATAATTACATAAAGTACTACAATAACTTTGGCTATAACATGCTATAACGTACGAATGACTACTAAGAAAAAATCTCCAGGTACCTAGGTACAATACAAAGTGGCATTGGAAGTAAAATAATTAGGTATAGTGATAACAAAAAATAAAATAAACACAATTACACCACTATACCATGAAATAAGCAATAAGCAATGATAAGCGATTAAAAATGCATATAACAAGATAAGATGAACACGGTATTGTTCACATTGTAAAATCAGCATAAAATCAGTGAGATTTAGCAATGAAAAAGGCAATCTAAACTATGTAACATGCAGCAATGGATCATAGGTAAGCAATAGCATGATTTTTATTGAAAATGGGTTGATCAATGAAAGGTAATAATGCTTACTTGGCCTTAACATTTCTTTTGTTTCTAGGTGCTGTACGGCCCGATTCAGTCTTGGAATTGGTACTAGCTGGCTGTTTAGATCCTGATGATGAGGTTGGACACTTGATGGCATCAAGGTCTTCCATGCTGAGTACACGGTGTCTAGAGCCATCCGGTCCGATCACTAAGATAGTGCCATTACTTGTCCAGCATTTAGACAGGCCAAAGCGCTCTCGTGCAGCCATAAATACTATGTGTCGCCTTCTTGTCAAGAACTCGGAGATGGTGATACCTGTCTGTTTTAAATTTGTCTTTGCATTCCAAATTCTTGAGCGTAGAGCCAAATCGTGGAATTTGACAACAATAGGCCTAGGCTTCTCTTTGCGTTGATGACCCAGCCTATTACAGTATTTAATAGAAGATGAATCCACATCTGATATGCCAAGTTTAGAAGAAATCAGTTCAGACACAGAGGAACACAAGTCGTTATTATTCTCAGGAACACCATGCAATAACAGGATTTTCCTGCGGCTTCTCATTTCCATCTGATCATTAAGGGCGGACAGCATTTGCACCTGAGTTTGAAGAGATTGCAGGGCATTGACCACAAATGTCTTAAAGGTGTTAAACTCACGGCTAAGCTTAGCAGAAGGACTTTCGCTGTGTTCAGACGTAGCTGCAGACTGTAGATCTTGCTGGAAGGTGGCCATCCGAGAATTGAACATCTGTGTCATTTCTTCAATGGATTGTTTAATTGACTCCATAGTGATGATCAGAAATATAAATTATGATGATTGATGAACAATTTTGGTGACAAAGTGATGTGATAGTGAAGATTGTTGTAATGTTTAGACAGTGAAACTATAACAGGAAAATTGATATACTGGTAGGTAAAGACTAATTATTTAACACATAATAGTGCCTTAATACTTTAAAATTAATTTAATTAGTTATTTTAAATAAAGAGCAGTTAAAAGCACGTCTAGACTTTTTACACACCTACCCGCAAAAAAAACTATAAACTATAAACTAAAAAAACTATAAAATAAAAAAAAACTATAAAGAGCAGTTAAAAGCACGTCTAGACTTTTTACACACCTACCCGCAAAAAAAAACTATAAATATACTGTGGCAGAAATTAAAGTCTGAAACCAGTTTATCGGATGACGTCATATCTATATTAAAATATTGGTATAAGAATCAATTAAATTATGTCCGGTGGGCTGATGTGTGTTCGGAGCCTTATGGGTTGAAATGCGGGGTGAGGCAGGGGGGGATCAGCTCGCCTCGTATTTTCAACCTGTATGTAAACTCGCTTATCGAGGAGCTCAGCAGCGCAGGTGTCGGGTGCCACATAGGTAATGCGTGCGTTAACAACATTAGCTACGCGGATGACATGGTGCTGCTGAGTCCCTCTATAGGCGGGCTGCGTAAACTAGTACGTATTTGTGAAAGATATGCGGGGGCCCACGGACTTAGGTATAATGCTACGAAGAGTGAGTACATGGTTTTCAAGTCAGGTACAAAATGCTATGACACGAATGTACCTATAAAACTATGTAACACTCCACTCAAAAGAGTTAGCAAATTTAAGTACCTAGGTCATTGGGTCACCGATACTCTTAGGGATGATCTAGACATGGAGCGTGAGAGAAGGGCATTAACAGTCAGATGTAATATGCTGGCCTGCAGATTTACACACTGTAGCAGAGACGTTAAAGTTACTTTGTTTAAAGCGTACTGCCAATCTTTTTACACGTGTAGTCTGTGGACCAGCTACACGCAGAGGTCATATAATGCATTGAGAGTACAGTACAATAACGCATTCAGGGTGCTGATGGGGCTGCCCAAATTTTGCAGTGCGTCGGGCATGCTGGCCGAGGCGCATGTAGATGACTTTTTTGCCATAATCAGGAAGCGTAGCGCCTCACTGATGGCGAGGTGTCGGGACAGCACCAACAGCATCCTGAGGGCATTTGCGGACAGGTGGGACTCTGCACTGCTCAGGCACTGGATTTGGCTTCATGCGCCAGTAGCACGGTGCATGATCATTATTTAATTATGTAGTGTCAAGCAATTACAATTAAATAATAAAAATAATAAAAATTATATAAATTATATAAATAATAATTAAATATCAACTAACCTACTAACATAAGTTTAAGGAAAAATTGTTACTAATCTACTAATAATTCATATGGGCTGTATTTTATTGCCTGAAATAAAGCATTATTATTATTATTATTATTATTATATAGATATATCAAATATAAAAAATATCTATAACAATTGATGCTATTAAAATAATGTGAGATCTTAAACTAGATTAGATTTTACTTGGCTAGTTTTCATCAGAATTAAAATGTTCAAATAACTTTATGAAAAATTACTGACGTATTGAAAACTGGCCAAGTTAGCTCTAATCTAATTTAAGATCTCACATTATTTAGATAACATCAATTGTTATAGATATTCAATAAAGAAAAGAAATATACTCTATTATTTGTTCTTAATGTTATTTTGTTCCTATACGTACTTATTTCGATTGTCCACGAAACTTGGCACTCATTTAGATCTCCATCCTTTTTACGGCGAAGTCCATAGACAAGAAATATAATGTTTGTATGGAACTTGGCTCAGCAATTTTTACATATTTATGTTTTTGGTGGGATCGCTTTGACGAGTCTCATAATTGCAATGTAAACTGACCCTTCACTTAGCCTATATCTATTTCTATCGTCAATTATTATACATAATTTATAACTTACTTACTACTACTTAACTCCTTAGTCTTTGGCCGTTTCCCATCTCTCTAAAGTAATTCCATACCAAATATCTAACATCCGTAATATCTAAATCGGTTTAACCGTATTCGTATAAAGAGGTCAGGTACAGACAGACACATTTTCGATTGTTAAGTTGTTTGCCTGTGAGAAACGGTCGAACAAAAATGTAAAACTAAGGCACGTTTATACTGGTCATATTTCTCACATGACCGTTTCTCAAAGTATTTCATTATATTCCTATTTACGTACTTTTTTGTCTTACATAAAAATGACCGGAATGTGATATATTTTTACCGGACTTAAAAAAAGGAGATTCTCAGTTTGTATGTATGTATGTGTGTATGTTTGGCTGTGATTATCTCGCGTTTTAAGGCTGAACCGATTTTAATGTGTTTTTAAAAAAAGTATTTGTTACATATCGAAGAAAGTTCAAAAAGTCAGTAAAAAGGTTGATTGTTTTTTGAAGGGGGTTTTATTTTTAGCCGACTTCCAAAAAAGGAGGTGGTTCTCAATTTGTCGGATTTTTAAAAGTATGTTCCTCGATTACTGGAAGATGCCTGAACCGATTTGAAAAATTCTTTTTTTGTTTGAAAGAGTATACCTACAGATATATTTTACAGGTCCCGTTGTCACCAAGTCTCTGATGATGGAAACCTAGAGATATTGAGGGCAACCCTCAAATTGTATAGGCACGCACCCCGTGTTTTTAAGTATTTAATTAAGGGCGTTCCGTCCGGAGATTCCGTAATTGACCGTATTTAAAACCTTATAAACTTATAATCTGAAAGCTACAAAGTTATAATAAAAATACAGCAATAATTTTCAGTATATCAACATTCCTTTTGTCGTTTTAAATTTTCTATTTTTGTTTCTTATACTCATGATATCAGCTTCCAAAGTAATACCAATTTGTTAAAATTCAAGCATGCATTCAGCATCTCCTTAGCATTTACAAATTACTTTTATTTGAAACTCACGCCAATAGATCGACAATATCATGAACTACATATTCGCCGTTTAAATTTTTTTTAGGACAATTTTGAACTAAGATAAGTAAAAATAATAGGGTTTTGGCGCGATCTCAGCAACGCGGCAAATGTATGGCCAAGGTCGTTTGCTCGGGGGACGGCCTTAAGTTGTTCTGGTATTTAAGTCTGATAGCTATCATGTCATGGAGCTAAGCTGATGATGGAAGGTCCAATTCCTAAGAAGTTAGGAGTTAGGGTACAACAACAACATAATATCTATATGAGTATACGTATACACATTATATTGGCCTAAATATCTTCCTTAGACTAAACACAAAATATCATGTACATATTTGAATCCTATGTTTATTCCTGTACATCTAAATCATAATTCATAATATGTCATAGGTACCTATTTGTTCATCAGTAAAAAGTTACCTATGTGAACGCATCTATGTGAGAAATGTGAGAAACTTTTTTGATTTTTGTGAGAAACGTGAGAAATGTTTCTCACAAGAGTCATGTGAGAAAGGTACATTTATTTTGGCTCAAACCCTAATATACTTAGAAATATGCTCACGAAAACGAAGTCATCACATGTTTCCATGTAAATATTGAGGAGTTCTCTTGATTTCTTATGGATAACTTCATCAGGTCACCACTTTTATGAATACGGTATCAAATTGGGATGATAACCTTTACACCAAAAGAAACATTTTGAAAATCGGTTTACAAACGGCGGAGTAATCGTTGAACGTAAAAAACGAACATAGCACCTCCTCCATTTTGAAAATCGTTTAAAATTGTAGCCTATGTGCTATTCTGATATATAAGCTATATTAAATGTAAAGTTTCATTAAAATCCGAAATCATTAAAACCAAAAGGATAGAAATGATTATTATATAAGTGTGAATCTTTGTATTAAGGCCGTCCCCCGAGCAAACGACCTTGGCCATACATTTGCCGCGTTGCCGAGATCGCGCCAAAACCCTATTATTTTTACTTATCTTAGTTCAAAATTGTCCTAAAAAAAATTTTAAACGGCGAATATGTAGTTTATGATATTGTCGATCTATTGGCGTGAGTTTCAAATAAAAGTAATTTGTAAATCCTAAGGAGATGCTGAATATATGCTTGAATTTTAACAAATTGGTATTACTTTGGAAGCTGATATCAGAGTATAAGAAACAAAAATAGAAATTTTAAAACGACAAAAGGAATGTTGATATACTGAAGATTATTGCTGTATTTATATTATATCTTTGTAGCTTTCAGATTATGAGTTTATAAGGTTTTAAATACGGTCAATTACGGAATCTCCGGACGGAACGCCCTTAAAAGGTTAACTTATACTTTCGGTATTTAAGTCGGACCCACATCAAAGTTCAGTCTGCGCTGGGCGATAACACTTCCCGGTCCCCGCGGAGGAATAAGACAGGAGTGAGCTCTATATCACTAAATTGAGCAAGAAATTAATTATTACTTTTAGCGAACTCTGCCCGCTTCTTTTTCTAACTTCCTGGACTATTTCTATGTCTTTATTAATTCTCCGAAATCACGGTGAATATCGGGATTGAATCTAAATAACCGGAACTGCAGTGTGGAACTGCAGTTCCGGTTAGTTAGATTTAATCCCGATATTCACCGTGATTTCGGAGAATTAATAAAGACAAAGACTAATAAATAGTAATAAATTAACATAACCAAAAATAACTTAAGTTAAACAAAGAGGTTATATAATTATTTTGATTTATTCGAGTTGGATAAGTTTTACTAAAAGCCATCGAATAATGTGATACTCTTGTAAGGATAGGACCACTCTTAGCGTTAAAATGTGACCAAATCAAATGCCTTTTTATGTGTCGCCATCAACGAGACCTCTGCTGAGATCCACATGCTTAATGTAAAGAACGCTTCCCGCCCTACTTTGAATGGAAACAATCAGAGAAATTAACATACAAAGATGACGGACCTACGTAATTTGGTCGAGCTATATCAAGTCCAAACGTAAACACACACCGACTACCATTAATTTAACAATATAAGCCGACCAAATGAATTCGCTTTCTACGAATAACTCTGACAGTACTATAACATTACTCAGATTAATATAACGTGACCCTCTGACAGACATTTTCTTTCTCGTAAAATGGGTTTAATAAAGTTCATGCCTACGTCATAACCTCTATGGCAAAGTTCGTAGAAACTTGTCCTTACTTTCAAAATCCCGCGTAAAAGCCTCGGAACTTTGAACAAAATATGAGCCCACATAGATAAGTCCAAACAACGATTAATATTAATTTCAGATTTACTTTGCACGCTTAAATATTAGCGATATAATATCTGATTGTGGAAGATATTATCATTCAAATCGTAGCTTTTGTATGATCAAAACATTTCCCTTGAAAGGTGGCTTTCTGATTCGCTGAACGCCACCGTGACGGACAAAAATTCAATTAAAATGCTACTTTATGACAGGCTATAAGGTTTTATTTTGCTCAACGCCAAAAACAACGTTGCATACAAAACAGCAGTGGCATGGGTCGCTAAACCAATAAGTAGAAAATAATAATATAATCGTTCGTATAATTTATTTTTATTTTCGTATAGTAGGTATAAATCGAACATACAATTGCTGGCCGGACGCATAATACAGTAATCGAGCCTAATATTATTAGTATTTAATCAATTATTTATGTTAATTATTATCTAAAATTTTCTAAGTATGTTCAATCTAATATATATAAATAAGTCGGGTTTTCCTTCCTGGCGCTATAACTCCAGAACGCACTAACCGATTTCCACGGTTTTGCATTCGTTAGAAAGGTATCGGGCTCCGTAAAGCCGGCTGTACACTCTCGCCGAGACACAGCGAGGCGGCCCGAGTGCGAGAGTGTAAATGGGTGCGCTCGCCTCGTCTCGCCTGTCTCGGACCCTCTCGGTCCGTTGTCGGTATATTGCACCCGAGACAAAGGGTCTCGCGAGGAAAACGAGCGCACTACTGTACACTCTCGCGTCTTTCAATACTAGTTTCGCCGTTGGACAGTGTAGAACAGAAAAATAACAATAATAAACGACATTATCAGTCATTATCTGTGAGAAATAAAATTAAATATGATTATAAATCTTTGGATTACAATGATATCTTTCCATGCATGGTGAATGGTGAATGGTCGTTTTCGTCCATCTTGTCTGAGTTCTTAACTGCGATTAAACTAAGCGAGAATGTACATGATCGCACTCGGGCAAGGGGCTCTCGCACGAGACTCTCGCCCGAGAGCTCTCGGCGAGAGTGTACAGCGGGCATAAGGTTTATAGAAAAAAAATCAGAAAAAGCTTCAATAGAAAAGCAGGAAAACAGGGAAAATCATTTTTCACGCGTGCGGAGCCGCGGGCGATCGCTAGTATTATAATAAGTAATAGTCATTAGTCATATTTCACTTAATTTTCATTTTGCATCCAAAGTTCGTAATATACCGGAATATTACGCGCTCCCGGTCTCAGTGCAGGCTTCATCTTACTGCTGTTGCTAATTAATATTACCAGTATTTATTAACTGCGTGATATTAACCTAGTTCTATATTTAGATCTAGACTTTTAGACCTAGTCTCGTTAGTCTAGAGACATTTCACATTAGTATGCAAATTGCAAAAATATCTTATGGGAAAAACTTATTTCGCATGGAAATTGAATTTAAACTATACATTTTGCTTTAATTAAAACTATTTTATATCCTTTCCCAGGACTCAACTGTATCAATTCTTTATTCAATAATAAGTTCAGTGGCAGAGTAATGAATTAGACCAGGGGTTCCCAAACTTATTCAGTCTACTGCCCACTTTGAAAAAAAAATATTTCAGCGGGCCCCATTGCTTCAATTTAAAATTCATCTAGATTAAATAAATTACCCTCCAAGCCTCTACAGTCTACAGTTCTACACAATGCCCCCATTTTTTTCTGGGTCCCTTTTGGGTTTTAGACCTTCAGCGCCCACAAGGGGGCTTTGGGAATGGTTGTTCTAGACAAACAGACCCAATTTAGAGTTCTAATTAATATTATTTTTATTATTATAAATGTTATAATATCACACATACAAACAAGTAACAACTAACAATACACCCTAACAACGCATAAGCTACCTTCAACTTATAGTTACCAATACCAAATTAGGTATAAGGTTACCTGTTAAGGTGTTTCTGTACAATATATCAGGTTATACGTCTGCTCATTTTGCGAGCCAATTTAAAATGGTAACATCTGCGGCGACTGGGACGACCGATTTCGATTGGTGAACCAATTCAATACGTAATTGTACAATTATGGTTTATTTATTAACTCATTAATTTGTCTAAACGGCAATTATTTACCTTTGAAAAGAAACCTTCTGTGAAAGAAGTAACTTTAGGAGAGATATGATATTAGAATCCGATATATATATTAACTACTATAGATCTTCCGGGCGCCTTCGCCGCATAAATTAGGAATTTTACGGAAACCGTACATTTGCCGCAAAAATAGCCTATGTCCCTTCACAATATGTGCCAAATAACTTAGACATTCATCTATTAGTTCGCGAGATAAGCGGCTTCAAATAATTTTCCCATTTTTTCCACACTGTTTCACTGTTTCTTCGCTGCTATTGGTCGTAGAGTGATAATTTATAGCCTATAGCCTTTCACGATAGGTCTATCTAACACTTAAATTATTTTTTCAAATCGGACCAGTAGTTCCTGAGATTACAGCGTTCAAACAAACCAACAAACTCTTCCGCTTTATTATATTAAAATAGTATAGAGTATAGACTATATTATGCTACAAATGCCGGACTATTACTAGATGTTGCTCGCAACTTTGTCGCGCCGAAATTTTTTCGGATTTCCTGGATAAAAACTATTCTCGGTTCAGCGGATTTAGCATGAGGACATAGAAGACCACTAAGATATTTTGTACAATATAAAACAGTAAAACATCTTCAAAATAAGGGCCACTCGAAAGGTTATCTCGATTTTAATGTCAGCATGTATTTTTAAATATAGATCTAATAAGAAAGAAGTAAGCAAACATACAAAGTTTTGCCTTAATATTATTAATATTGTCATGTTAGGAATATTTGATACTAGATTAAGCCTGCAACTCTGTTGCGCCAAAACTCGTTTATCGCGCGGGGACCGTACATTTTCCGGGACAAAAAGTATCCCATGTCCTTTCCCGGGACTCAAAGTATCTCCGCTGACCATGCCAAATTTCAGCAAAATCGATTTAGCAGTTTGGGCGTTAAGAGGTAACAAACAGACAGACAGACACAGTTTCGCATTTATAATATAAGTACAAGTACCCATTTAGTAGGTATATGTGATATTTTTCGATTTAGTTTATTTTTTCTAGTGTGTTTAGTTTTATTAATTGAAAGTTGAACAGTATGAAACACGCAAAGTAGCACTTTTTCTTTACAAGTTAATGAGATAATTCCACACGCCCTTGACCGAGATATCTTTCACTATGAAATTCCCTTTGTGTTTCACGAAGAAGTCTCGTTATTCAATTTGTTTTTTGAAATTGAATAAGATATACAAAGTGCATGAGTCGCTAATGATCTTTCTGCCCCCCGCACCTGCACCCTGAGCGGTCTAGGGGGGCGACTGACCCCCTACCTCACTAATTAACGCTCGGTGCAAAAGAAATACGATTGAATTGTAACGCCCCGCTTTAAATATTTAAATCTTCAGTTTGAAATTAATACTGTATTTAGTCCTTCGACTGAAAGCGACATTTTTAAATGTTTAAGGTGGATTTCGTTTGTACTTTGTACCATCAGAGAAATTGATACATAGGCAAGTGACAAACTTTGATCGGGTCATGTCAAGTCTATGTTAAGCTTCGGTCATACCTACGCGACCAATGCGACTTCGAAGCGGGAGCGTCTGCAACGCGGGACGTTCGCGTCGGCAGAGCGGAAATAATCTACGGTTTCGCACCGTAGTCGCTCAGATGTGCCCACCAGTTTCGCATTGCAGTCGCTCCCGTCCCGCGTCCCGCGTAACTGACGCGTAGATTTGGCGGAAGCCTTAGCTGTGATCTGTCAGATGGGTTTGACATAACCCGACCAAATAAAGTTGGTGTGCACTCTGCCTATGAATCATTTTTTCCAATAGTATATAAAAAGCCTTCAAAATGACATTTTAAATAGAAGCTATGCTATAATTAACTGTTTTTGAAAGTATCACGATATTCACGGTACGCTTTTCAATACCGATTTAAAACGAGCAAAAAAGTTTTGTCCCAACGAACATAAAACGGCCATTCTCCGGTTTGGCATTATTTGCCTCATTACCGTAACCATTTTTTTTCTTCGGCGATTTGACTTAGACACATTGAAATATTAAAGAAATGAAGGATACGAACACAATAATGAATGTGGCGTGAAAAAGTTAGTTAAAGTTTTTTGGATAATGAGACTTAAAAATTTATGGGTACGGTAATTAGACAATGTAGTGTTTTGCGTAACGATACAACGACACAATTGACAAAAACTAGCTTAGGGCAATGTACGTAGGCCAGATTATGTAACATAAACATAATATACATAGTAAAAATCTAATTTAAACATAATTGAAAAGTAACGATTACGGTAATTAGACAAGTTTGTAACCAAAGCTACGGTAATTAGATACTAACGTGCTTTATCGGCGGCACACTAACATTAACGACGTGGGACCGCTGATGGGCCATGGTACACACTAAGGAGAAGCAACCCGTGCATTCGTAATGTGCCAAATCCTGATATTTTTGGATGGGCATCCAAAAACAGCAGGTGTTACGGTAATTAGGACTTTTGATCGGACAAGCGATTATTTCATGATAACTATTTATAGGCTAGGGCTATTGAGTCGATATTTTGCAATGCGATAACCAATGTTTATAGGCGTTTAAAACTATGAATAGATTAAATTAAATAGGTACGTTATAAATATTACAAGCAAGTTTCGATATCAAGTTGGCGTGGGGACACGTTACGGTAATTAGAAAAACATGGTTTTTGAACACGACTTCAATTAATTTAGTCTGAATTATTTAAATTAGAAGCCTGTGCTTAAGTTTATAGCTAGATACTGATGCTATCTACTATTTAAAAATATTACATACTTGAATAAGATAATATTACACAGTATACAAGCCCGGGACACGTAAATTTTGCTCTTCTGAGAATGACCGAAAACCGACTTCTCGGTCAACGCGTTCGTCTGCTAAATGTGTCAGTTAAACTCAACGGTTAAATGTTTCAGTTAACAAGCTTCGGTTTTGTTCCAATCAACTCGTGATTGATTTGCTGAATTTCATTTGCTTCTGGGGAAAAATGTTATACATATATTTACAACGAGTTAATGCCAGCTTCGCTCGCGTTAAGAAGTATTATTAAATACAAATTTTGATCCCCTATTTTTTAACCCCTTGGGGATAGAATGAAATGCAAAATTTCAGCCCGATCCGTCCATTGGTTTGGGCTGTGCGTTGATAGATCACCATGTCAGTCAGTCACCTTTGAGTTTTATAATATCTTTTATATATAAAATTCTCATGTCACAATGTTCGTTCCCGTACTCCTCCGAAACGGCTTGACCGATTATCATGAAATTTTGTGAGCATATTAAGTAGGTCTGAGACTCGGCCTACATCTATTTTTCATACCAACAATTATTTATATGGCAAAACAACATTTGCCGGGTCAGCTAGTATTTATATAATATTGTTTAAAATTATACAAATTGCAAGTGTACGTTTGTTTATTTGACGGTATACAATTACACACAATATACGTGGTGATTCCTAAAAATGTGTATGTTGCCAATAATTAATTTTTATTCATACTCGTATTTTTTTCGATACATTTTGGAATAAATTTCATTACACAAGAAAATATTTGTTTGCTCCTTTGGGAATGACAGCAAGTTCGGATTTATTGAATTAGGTATTTGGTAAAGAAAAGTTTCAGCGTATATTTTATTTAATATCATTTTTAACCCCAGACAAAAAAGGGGTGTTATAAGTTTGAGGTGCATGTCTGTTTGCCCGTCTGTGTGTATGTCTGTCCGTGGCATAGTAGGTAGCATCCAAAAGGGTGGACCGATTTTCATCTAGTTTTTTTTGTTTGAAAGCTGCCACTTTTGAGCGTGTGTGAGCTACTGAAATAAAATTTTGAATTGAATGTAATCTTTACTAGTAGATTAACAAAAAAATGTTAAAGTCAGTATATAAAACATTTTCTGCTTTTATCAACCCTAAAATTGCATGTTTAGTGAAAGATGACTTGATAAAAATAGCATTTTTAAAATGAGTGGTATTTTGGGGTTATTTGTGGCCATTTTGAAATTCAAGGTATTAAGTATGGCATTGATCTTCAACCAAAACCAAGAAAGGATATTATCTTCTTTTTTTTTCTTTGATTAAAAACAAATTGTGACAAACATGTACATTATACTAAATATCACGTGAAATGTTTTGGAATCCTTGTGAAAAGCTTTCAGAAGATGAGAATTCAATAAAGGCGGTCTGAACGGAACAAATAAATGTTACGTTGAGATTTAATCTAACGTCTGGACTTTGACAAAAGACCCGTTTACTTTGGTCCAGGTAATTTCAGGACAGGATGGGACCAAAGTTTGCCGGAAGGGTACCAAAGTTTACGAAGTTCTTTGACGGTTCAAAGATATGTGAAGTTGGTGAATGGAGCGTGTTAATTAAATTTAATCGCTGATTAAAACGCTTATACTCAATTACCTCGTATGAGGGGAATGTATTTAATATGTACATTCCTTTGGCGTGTACTGGCAGCATGTAGGTACATTAAAACGTGTCTTTAGATTCGTCTTGGCCATAATAATTTCGTAATCATTTGTTTAGTATTCGATCAATGTCAATAGGGTTGACCAATAACTTTAAGTTATGTTTATGAATAATGCCAGCGATCTTTTCTTTCTTTAATTTCTTTCTTTTTTTGTGAAGAAATGCAAACATTACAATAAATTATTATTCGAACAATCTTTTTAGAAATGTAATTAATTGAAATTGACTATATCTAATTAATAAAGTAGGTAATTATGTGACGAGATAAAAGAAGACAATGACAATCAAATTTTCATTAATATATGTTTCTAGGAAAAAAAAACTGAATATTACAGCTGTTGTGAAAAATACTCGAGGTAATTAATTTTTATACGAGGTAATAACAATAACTAATAATCATCTGCCAGAAGTACCAATTTTGCTTCATTATATTGCACTAGTGTCTTTTTTCAAGGAAGCTTCCGCAATATCAATATAGCTTCGTTCGTGTTCGATACAGTCTCATTCCTATCAAAGTATGGTATTTTCATTAAATAACTTCAAACAAAGCAACTTCAAACGCTAACAGTTTGACTAAAACTCTAATGCCCGTATTATTATACCTCAAATTTCTCTCGACTTTTCCACCACGCGACTCAACCTCAACATTAAAAAATTATATCATTTGTTCTACAAAACCTCATAACTTTTGAGGATTAAGATAAGTCGAGTGAAGAAAATATCGAGGAAATGACTAATGACAATGGTGTAAAACTTCGTTTCACGTTTTTTTAAAGTATAATATAGTAATTATAATATCTTTATTTTAGGCCAAATAGCTCATATTGTAGCCTAATGGCGCATTTACACTGGTCGATAGGGCTCACATGCGGGGTGCGGGAGACTTCTAAAACGCATGCCTCGACCAATCAAAATGCGCCATTAGTTGTCATAGACTCCCCGTATGCTGTATACCGCACGAGTTAACGACTAATGAAAATGCGCCCTAACAGTTACAGATTATATTACATATTGACAATAAAAATAAATAAATAATATATTACTTACAAAACATCACAAACAAACAAATGTGTAAGTAGCTTTGTTAGTACACAATAAGAAAGTTTAAGTTAAAATAAAGAGTAAGTGTTAGTAAAACATACTTTATTTAACCTACATCTTATTACTACTAAGGGTGTCCATTGAGGATGCCTTTTTATAGTTTGACAGAAACGAACTGTAGTTAACTAGGAACGAAGCAACATTAATGTGTCATTAAAAAGTAGAATCAAGGGACTGATAAAAGCTGTCGGAAGTTGAGGGGCTGATAATATTCGCGAAAAGCTTCTAGTAATTACTGAAACATAAAAAATAATGTTACTGAAATGAGTTTTATCTTCTTCTCAAGGTGTTATTTTGTAATATTTTCTATAAAAGTTAATTGTGAATTCCGAAGGAGGTAATGATGTTTTATTCGGCTATCCAAAATGTTGGTAACTGTTTCTTTTTGTCTTCTAAATCTGTTCTGGTCACGATCGAAGGATTAATCCTTCGATCGCGGATTCTTGGAAATGCTATTGTATACTATTGTTGTCGCAATCACCAATGCTCGCGCGAGGCTTGATGGGTTAGGGCCGGGACACAAAAACACGACACGACGTCGTACGACGTGTCGCATAAGCACACCTATGTTCTCAGAGAAGTTGATGCCGTACCTACGTTATTTGGTCGTGTTACGTCTAACCCAGCCATTAGATCATGCTTAATATTAAATTGACATAGCGCAACCAAATAACGTAGGTCCGTCAACTCCCTATGAATCAATTTATTCGATAGTATTTTACTACTGTGTTATCTTTTTCAATCTGGTTTAAAAATAATGTATTTAATGAATAAATAAATAAAAATAACGATCAATTTTATGCAACATATAACGAGAGACGTCGATATGATCGGTTCTCACTGCTCGCTAACAAGGGGTTTACTGAATAAGCTGTATCGAAAACGTGGGTAATGCAATCGAGAGGCAGGGTTGTCGACACACCAAAAAAAGAATTATTTCCATCAGGTGACCCTTTTGCTCGTTATCTTATAAAAAACCAGGAAACTCTCTCCTCTTCCTTTACTCACCGCCACACCCCCCACTCACCACAACCACAGATAGATAGGTTGCTACGCTATAATAGCTATGTTGCTACGCTGCATTTAACGTGCAGCTACGTTGTAGCTATATTTTGCTACGCCATTGATAGCTAAGTTGAGCCGTGGCTAGGTTGCTACGCTGCAAGTCAGTTGCTACATTGTAGCTATTTTGATACGGCGCGGCGCGTGCGTAGTTTTTTTGCAACGCTGTAGCTTCCACCTAAAGCAATTTTATCCCTACGTTAGAGCGTTTGAATATTCTCTCCACAAACAAAACGTTTAAAAAAGCGTGACCCCTTTACAATTACGTTTTAATTTTCGAAAAATACGCTCTACACGCCAAGGAAAAGTACGTTACTTTAAAACCTACTAACATTATTAATGTCAAAGTTTGTCTGTTTGTGCCTCTTACAGTCACAGCCCTGGTTCATGTAGTAATTCAATGACGGTCGATACAAGTGGCCGGTCCATTAAACTGTACTTACATAATGAACGAAACGAAATGCGCGGTCCAGCCAATTTGTGGCTAAAAATTAATTATAATGCGGTTAAAATCCATGCTTATATTATTATTTATTGTTAATGCTCATTGCCATGCCACTATAATAATTATAAAATAAAAAAAAATATTGATACATTTACTGAATATTGATTGAAATTACAAAATAAGTTGAAGGCTTGGCTTGAATGTGATCTGAAAACTTTTTACGACAGAAGTATTGAATAGCTGTGCAATATTTTGCTTGGCTCCTTTTACATTTCATGTTTTTGGCAGGATTGAATTGACATGATCCGACTAAATGACGTTGGTCTGTCAACTGCCTAGGAATCTATTTCCTCTATGGTACCTCAAAATAAATACGACTAAAATATTTAGTTCGGAAACTTACAGTACAATAAAATATACATTGTACTTTACATAAAAGGAATCCATGTTACCACATTAACATAAACCAGCTAAGCTATTCGCTACGTATGCACTAGCTTTGCCTTCCGCGCAAAATTAAATTGCGAAGTTACTGGATTGTTAGCGTACGCCACAATACCATCTAAAATACTATAACCAAGTACGGAGTACATCTTCACCACAATATAATACAGTAGATCACTTTCAATTTCATGCATGTAGAAGGTGTAATCAAAATAACGAAGCACATGATTTAATTTAAATTTTGCAATTGCGTACAGTGTAATATTTTAGGGTGTACAATGCGATGTGTATTAGTCCTCCGTACGAATTTTACTGTAAAAGTAGCAGTAAGAGTTAATCTTTTAAATGAGAAAATTCATGATGCGGGAGCGCTTGCTTGGACAGATCTAAGAAAAAATTGTCCTTTCAGCGCTGCTACTTTCACAGTGAACTCTATATGAGGACATATGTACACTAAAAAATTATTTAGAGTGTGCATATTGTGTCCCTTTGTTTTGTTACACCCTGTATAACTTTTTTTGTTTTTTGTTTGATCTTTTGACCATTCAAATCGGCCGAACAAATAAACAACTCAGTATCACACGCACATTAAACTTCTCTCGTAATTCGATTTTAATACATGGTAGAGTACTTAATAGTATTATATTTATACTCTGTGTCTGATGTGTAGATACGTTACTTTCTCCGTACGTAAATTTGAAGCGAATTAAGTTAAACGAAGCGGTTGTACAAAATATTATTAAACAAGAACATATTTTGCATGAAACTAAATAACATTTTAAACTTTCGCGTTGCATTATAATTAAAACTTATTATTCGGGACTTAACGCGTAAAGTACGTTCTCGTAGTAGGAAGTTACTATTTAAATAAGTCGCGTTAAGTCCCGAATAATAAGTTGAATCTAAATAGTTATGTAGGTCGTTTTCCTAGATGAGTTGTAGAGATAACAAAATATAAGGATCTATCTACGTCTTGTTGATGGTACTAAAATGAAGCGCTTTTTATCACCTGAACGCTATACTAAATGAGTTAGTTTGTCTTGTCTTATATTTTGTCATTAATATTATGCTCTACTGCATACACAAAGACATTGTGCTAGGAAAATTTTACTTGGAAAGATAAACGAAGCTTGGCTTCATAAGGGCGCATTTTCATTAGTCGTTAACTCGTACGGTATACAGCATGCGGGGAGTCTATGACAACTAATTGACAACTAATGGCGCATTGTCATTGGTCGTGGTATGCGTTTGACAAAATCTCCCGCACCCCGCATGCGGGCCCTATGGACCAATGAAAATGCGCCATAAAAGATATTTTTCAATTTTTAAAACTATTTTTCTTTTTAAACATCTTTATGTCATTCTTTATGTAATTTATATATCCATACACACTCAAAAAAACATCTGTAGTTGATAAATTAGACTTTATATTTAAGTTATTTCGTCGCTAATACATAAAAGCGTTACTATTATTTATTTAGTCAATATTTTATTGCCACTTTATGAAATGACGATAGGAAAGTAATTAATCAAAAACAAATTAAGGTATGAAATTGAGTGACTCTTTCGAGTAGTTGGAGTTTATTCTAAACACGCTATGAACGACAAAGTAGTCCAAATTCAAGTGCGTACGAGAATCAACAAAAAAGATTATGAAAATAACATTGTTTATATTATAAAACCTCTGATACTATTCGAGTATGTAATAGGGGTATTCAGATTCAATTTAAAAAGTAAAGTGACAACAAATGTACCGGTTAAATTAAAAGTGTATGGAATAGCACTACTTGTTGTAGTGATAATTTTAGCATTAGGAAGTGTAATAGATGTATGTCATAAGACATCTGTAAAGTTTGAGGATATCACCGATATGATGTTTTGCATCGTCCCAAGATTTTTTGGTGTAATACAATTTAGTATGTATAATTTGAAAAGGTTCTCTGAAAAGAATATTAAAGCTATCGAAGGATTGGCAGAAGTTGATAAACTTTTGGGGTTTCCACTACAAACTAGACGAGAGAGGTACAGAAAGCGTTTGAAAATTCAAATAGTTCTTGCAACGACGGCCCTGTTAATTTATTTTATATATGACTATTACGTGCAAGACTATGATGTTGTGCTAAAAATGTTCTCTTATGTGATCCTTTTCAGAGTTTATTTTGGTGTTTTTGCTTTTGCCGTTTACATAAATTTTGTTAGATTTCAACTGAATTTTATATTCAACAAACTTACAGTATATTTTAACGACAAGAATCAAGATGAACGAAATAATACAAGTGAAATAGAACAAAATCTTGATAACGTTAAAGAATTTGATATTCAAACACTAGCGAATGCCTTCGATACACTTGCCAATACAGTTGAAAACGTAAATAATGTTTTTAATTATCAACTTTTATTGATTATTCTCACAACATTCACAGAGAATATATGGATAGTGACTTATGATATTTACATTCAAAGGAGCCTACAACTTAATCAACATTTTTTTTGCTCTATCGGTTTTATACTGTTCGATAATGCAAGCGTTATATTACTTTGTAATCATTCCGAAGATATAAAAACTAAGAGACAGAGAATAAAAGAACTCCTGTACTCGTATGTACACTTACAAGATACTACGGTATCTAAAGCTATTAAACTTGAAGCTAAATTGTTCCTAGACATTGTTCGCGTGTACTTCTTGGATGTAAGAGTGTATGGCATGTTTAGAATTAATATAAAGTTTATTCTTAATTTTCTCGGCGTGTTCAGTACTTATATGATTATAATCATCCAAGTCACTCATTTATTGTAATTTGTTTTTTTACAAGTTATTGTTAATTAATCTTATAATATAATTGATGACCTCTGTGGCTCAGTAGTAAGCGCGTTGGACGCTCAAGCCGGGGGTCGCGGGTTCGAATCCCGCCGACGGAACAAAAAGTTTTTCAATGTTCCCGGGTCTGGATGTGTATTAAATATGTGTATGATAATATAATAGAAATCTTAAATATATGTATAGTATAAAAGTATTAAATATATTTCCGTTGTCTGGTACCTGTAACACAAGTCCTTTAGGTGCTTAGCACGGGGCCAGACTGACGTGGTGTGAAGCGTCCATATAGATATTATTATTATTATATTAATCTGACCCAATTTTAGTCAAGTTTGTTTCGATGAAACTAATTTGTATAATGTGCTTAATCCATTTGGACAGTCCTTTACTCATAGCTATGAGTTGAATATTTTAATTTGTATAAGTGCTTCATAATATAATTATACTTTATAACTCGAATATAAAACTTTTTTTTATGTGTTCTTCGAGTGTTATGTTCAAATTTCAATACAGTTATAAGTTGTACAATTAATCTAATATAGTTCAATTAATTCTAATATAATAATAATAATAATAATAATGATTGTACCCTTACACCTTCTTTGTCACGTCAAATTAATTTACTTACCCAACAACCGCTAATCCTCTAGAATAGTGAAATGTAATACACTACCCAATACACTGAATGTTGAGTAATGGCGTCCATTACTCGGAGGTTTGTGGGACATCTACACCAGTGTCCCGGACTCCAGGCTCGTTTGTAACCCGTCACCGGGATAACGGGACGTCTGTCCCGGTTTTTGCGCTCATTTCAACTGTTACCGCTTCGGTGGTTGCTGCATTCGACTTGAATAAATGCTGCTACTCTTTACATTCCATTAATTTTAACCAAAGAATTTAGTAGTTAGTATTTTAGATACGAATAATAAATGCTACAAAAAAGTAAGCTAGTCAAAAAGTTACGTGGTCGCATTCAGTCGATAGTTAAACCAGGGTTGGTCATTTGCAATTTTGTTGCTTTAGTGTTGTAGGTGTTTATGTCATTAACTGGAGCTTAAAATGTTTCACGGTCATAATATAAAATATGATAGTTATAATAGTCGTTAGGAAAAAGACTAAACCAAAGTATTTTATATATTAATGTATTATATTGATTAATGTGACATTGATATTACATTGTATAGTTGTTTATATTATTATACCAGCAGTATTTCTGGACCTATACGACCTGCAAACCTTCAAGAAAAGAGCGTATTCCCTCTCAAAAGGCCGGCAACGCACCTGCAGCTCTTCTGATGTTGCATGTGTCCATGGGCGACGGCAGTTGCTTACCATCGGGTGACTCGTATGCTCGTTTGCCCCCTTATTTAATGAAAAAAATACATACTATCCAAAAAGCCAATATATTTTACAACTAAAGCTGACGTTCAATGAAATTTTCACGAATACATTAATAATGTTATTATGTTATGAAATAAATTTCCGCTGTTAGTATTATTTATTTCTCGGATAAAAAATGGGTCAAACAAGATATGAGGACCGGTGAAATACCGCTACACTATTATCGGCGTAAAATGAAGTCAAATAAATTGAAAAAATGAGAGTAAGTTTGAACAAACCTTGTAAGTTACCTTCTTTATTCATCATCTGGCCAATATTAGCTATACATAGAATACACATTTTTATTTGAAATAATTTTTCCCAGTCCTAGCCTCCATTTATGCAAAAAAAAACCCGCTTTAACTCAATATGTCTTCAATTCTTCAAGCATAAAAACTAAAAATTGGAGAGACTTTGAGCAATAATAAATACTAAATATTTTACGATCCATCCCAATATTTGCATTAAAATTTTAGTACTTGCACTTATTTTTAATTTTAAATGAAAAGTGTATAATCAAAACAAGAGAAACATATTATTATTTTGTTTCATTATTAACCTATCAAGGCCCATAAGAGCACCGGTGATCGCAACAACAATATAATAATAATAGATTTCCAAGAATCCGCGATCGAAGGATTAAGTCGTATTTCATAGAAGACATAATAAATCAAAGAAGTGGATATTTCGGAAGTAATATGTTCTGCTTACTATTATTAATTATTAGGTATTTAGGTATATTTACGTTTAGGAAAATAAATGTCATAATATCCAAACAGAAAAAATCCCCTCATATTATAATATTATCTTCGCTCTCGATGCAAACTTGCCCATATAAAAATCATTTTCTTATTCGAGTCTATTATGTAAAATGATTTTATGCCTAAACGTTAAGGTAAACTTAGCAACAAATCACAGCATTATACCGTAGTTGCTTTTACCACACTTGTATTTTATGAGACAGAGAATTATATAATACTAGCTGTCCCGGCAAATGTTTCTTTGCCATATTTTTTTTTTAATTTGATCGCAGCGCTAACTGTCGGGACAGACTAAAATTAAAATTCGAATATTATTTAAAATTTGACACTGCGATGGTAGCGCCGTCTGTCGGATCCTATGTAAAACAATCCAAAATCAACAACTACTAATAAATTAAAAATTAATTAAAAAAACATTATCCAGCGGACAAAATTGTGAATCTAAACCATTCCCAGATCCCCTTGAACACACACAAAAAATTTCATCAAAATTGGTCCAGTCGTTTAGGAGGAGTTCAGTCACATACACACGCACACAAGAAATAGATATATATATATATATATATATATATATATATAATATTTTCAGATAAGGAAACCGGTAAAGCGCAAATAAATAATATCGTCAACAGAGAGACCGTCATTACTATTGATTTGCCATCAGTCGCAAACTTTGCTCGTTTTTATTATATCAAACTGTCATTACGGACGCTTCTCGTCCGTAATCTCCTTTTTTTATAAAATAAATAATTAAACGTAAAAACAGCTATACGCTACGTTATCACTGCATAGTATAAAACTTAGAGCATAAGGTGGCTTTCCGATTCTTGCCGCATGCGATCGCGACCAACATAAAAAATAAAATGCCAATTTATTACCTAGGTCCTGGACTGTAAGTTTATATTGCTTTACTCTACTACAACAAAGACATTGGTCTAGCAACCTATGGCGCCTACCACACGTGCATGCTTGACCACAGTTTTTCTTGCGCATGCCGAGCTTTTACACTGAACATTGTACGTTGTACGTAAACGGTAGTATGCGCAAGCCCCAAAGTTTGGCTTGACGGTTTTTAAACTAGCTTGAAATTCTGGCATGCAAGTCTTCTATACTTATAAAATTACATGTCCTGACTGACTGACTGACTGATTCATCATCGCTGAGCAAAAACTGTTAAAGTTACAGCCATGAAATTTGGTGAGTAGGGTTGTTTTATTAAGTAGACACCCACTAAGGAAGGAATTTTGAAAATTTTACCCCGAAGGGGGTGAAATAGGGCTTGAAAGTCTGAATGAAAGTCCGTCATTTCTTAAGTTAGGAACATGAAACTCTACCTTTAGGTTACTGATTAAAAATGAATGGATACGTATTTAAGCGTTTTTGGAAATTCTTCCCGCAAGGGGGTGAAATTGGGGTTGAAAGTTTCAGTGTAAGTCCGTTATTTCTTGAGTTAGAAGCATGAAATTTTATGTTTGGGCTACTGATTAAAAATTATTGGATACGTGTTTAAGCGTTTTTGAAAATATTACCGTTTATACAAGTTTTTACCTTGGAATTCGATTTTAATTTTTTGTTAAAAATAATAATTACACACAGAATTAGCCGCTATAAGGAAAAAAGGATCAAAATGTTTTATTCCAATTATCCCCGTATTGCTAGAGTCACATAAATCTGCGAATTCGCATCGCATTGCATCGTGTTTCGCATAATTGTGAATTTTGTCGCAGATATTTGCGATGCGATGCGAATTCGCTGTTATGTATGGGAGCCCTTAAAGCGGCTTAAACTTCTCGCGTGGTTGACACAAGTATATTTGCGTCCAATTTTATCGTGCGTGATAAAATGAGTGAAATATTTTTGATTGCTTAGCGCTGATTTGAATGGCATGTATAAGATTGATTTGAAAAACTTAGGATATAAGCTAAAATTTTAATCTACCTAGGCCCTACGGGACAATTGCGCAAGAAAAAAAACAGTGAAATAATTGAGGAGCATAAAGACGTTTCTTTTTAATGCAGACTAACTTTCACTCGGTTGGATTATAGATTGAAACGACTGCCAAAGTTCTAAGTACAAATTTATCAAAAAAAACATTTAAAAAACTTGAGAGGTGTCAAAGGACACCCGAATGGAACGAAGTTATCTCTTATGTTCAAAAAACCTGTAAGTATTATTTAAAAAACGCCAGCTATTGACGCCCAGGAATACTAACAACGCGTTGATGTTTATTTAAAACAAACGCCATCTAGTTTACGCTTAAGCGCCCCACACATTAACAGTTCGCCGGCAGGCCGTCGCCCGGCTGTAGACCACAGACTCACAATTCCCCGGACGATTTTGTAGATTTTGTATCGGCAGTCAATGACTGTCAGGCAGCCTGCCGACCAGAGCCTGCAGGCGGGCTGTTAATGTGTGGGACCCTTTAGGAATACTTACTATAAAAAAGTGTCGAGGTCAAATCAAGGTCGAAAATCGTTCTGTCTAGCCTTCAAGATCTACGCCGAACGCGAGATAAGTAACTTCGTTCTAAAATGCTTAGATACTTTACAGTCGCTTTGAGATTTTTGTGACATCGGCTATTACAAGTATTAGATAACATTATCTCGGGGTCAAATCGGTTTCGGATCAAACGTTCTATTTTAAAGTATCTCCGGCGTGACTGTACAAAGTGTATATTTTATTAATTAATGTAAACGGATCTCGTGTACGCTCGCTCCACATTTGGGTGCTTTTTAATTATTTCACACCCCCCTCCTACGCCCCTTACCGCCTACATACCGGAGTACACTCAGATTGGTTTAAGCTTAATTATTTTAAAATAATCTTTTCAACTTTCTAGATTTTAAAAGTGATTATTATTTGTGACAGTTATAGTTTAAAATATTGTGGTTTTTGATAAGAATATAGTTGATAGATATTACTTTTCTATTATTAGATGACCCTACTTGCTTCATAGCGATATCGGTACATTATATTTTACGCAATATAATATCCATACTTCCATACTAATATTATAAATGCGAAAGTGTATCTGTCTGTCTGTATGTCTGTCTGTCTGTCTGTTACCTCTTCACGCTCAAACCACTAAACCGATTTTGCTGAAATTTGGCATGGAGATACTTTGAGCCCCGAGAAAGGACATAGGATACTTTCTATCCCGGAAAAATGTACGGCTCCCGCGCGATAAACGAGTTTTGGCACAACGGAGTTCTGGGCAACGTCTAGTTAAAAATAATTTAATTCCTCCGATATACGTTGAAGATGTGGAGAAATCTTCTTTCAGGACTTCAGAGTTAAGCCAAAATAACGTCTGTCAGGAACAACTGTCAGGAGCACAGATTATAGAAGTAATTCCCATTCTATGGTCAGGAGGCTAAATATCGTCAGTTATAATTTTGACCCGGCTGCGCTAGAAGTTAATTGTTGAATAGTTGAATATTTAACTCTGTGTACATCGCCCGCATAACAGTCAACCTTCAAACCACATTTCAGCGAACGAGGAACACTTTCCGTCTATTTCGGCACAATTTCACAGCCGTTTTTAATCACAATTTGCAATTTAATTTCTTCATTTTATTGCAGCCATGAAAATTTATTCATTAAATAGGGCCTAACAAGTTCCTATGCTTCCTGAATAGCTTTGCTTAGATTAAACACTTTGTATCATATGCCCGGGACACACGAGGCTAGTTTTTCAAGCTAGGATAGCAAGCTAGTGTTAGTAAGCTAGCAAGCTAGTGCTTCTGGCTTCGTGTGGACAAAACTGTCTTCATTTGTAAGCTAGTAAGCATGCTCCAAGCTAGGTCAGCAAGCCAGGACAGTTTGGTAAAAAACTAGCTTGCTATCCTAGCTTAGCTTGAAAAACTAGCCCGGTAGTTCCCGCACGATAAGCGAATTTTGGCGCAAAGCAATTGCGAGCATCATTTAGTAAGTTTATATATTTTCGAATACTCTAAGGCAGTATTACCCAAAGTGTGGGTCGCGACCCACTGGTGGGTCGCGGGTAGATTTTGGGTGGGCCCTGAAACTATAGGACGATTGTCGTACTTACGTACGTCTCTTAATTGAAATGGGTGTGGTGCCGAGGCACGAGCTTAGAAAAGGCCCAAGTCCAGCAGTGAACGTCAGTAGGCTGACGATGATGATATGGTGGTGAACTACGGTCTACGATAAAAATTAACGGGTAAATGTAGCAACATATTTTTTGTCTTCATGACACAAGGTGGGCCGCGAACTTTCTTGTAGATGGGTCGCGGTCCCGACAAGTTTGGGAAACACTGCTCTAAGGTTTAGATAGGGTCACTTTATGTCTCGCGCCAACGCATAGCAAGAAGTATGAATAATTTTCATGTTATTCCCCATTTTCCACTGATTGCTTGCTTCTCTTGATCGCAGCGTGATGTTATGTAGACACAAGTCTACCTCAATAAATGGAATATCCAAGACAAAAATATTCAAAATCGAAACAGTAGTTCCTGAGATAAACTCGTTCAAACAAACAAACAAACTAAGAAACAAACAATCTCGTCAGCTGTATCACAAGATTATAATAGATGTCTCTGAATTAGCAACAATAACGTGAAACCGAAAGCAAATTTTCCTCAAAGAAAAAGCCAGTCACTTCTCTGACGGACACTAAGCAAATTGTTTTTTTTTTTGTTCTTCTTTTTTGGCAACTTGACACAAAGGATGTGTATGTTGTGCCACAGACAAGGTAATAAGGTAAGGAATATGGCGGGAAAACCATATTCCTCCTATTATAATTTTCATCATCGTTTTCATGTATCGTCAGGTCTAAAGTCTGGTCAAAGTCTAAGTAAAAGTCAATACAGTCAAGGAGTCAAGTCGGTCGATTCAGTAAAGTGGTAGACGCTTTACTGAAACTTTCGATGGAGTTTTGGAGGGAACACAAAATAGCACGTAAACACAAAGCAAATTATTGAACCTTCCTTACCTTCCGTTCTTCTTCTTCTTTGGCGTAAGCCTCCCCATTTAGGAGTTGCCAGCGTTAGAGATGAGGCGAAAAATAATGTACGGTACAGTTAAAACTTTGGTTAAAACGCAAACTGATTTCCATGCACTGGGCACGGGTAATGAGTGATGACTTCATGCGACCATGCAAATACAAGATATAATAAAACAGAAAAAACCAGAACAAGCAAATATAAAGCAAAATATTGTTTCTTAGCCTTTAAATATACACGGGATACATAAACATAATTACAATAAATAATATTATTTATTAAATAAAAGGAAGAGAATAATTATTCTTATTACAACTAGAGCCTAATGTGATTATGAGCAATGAACGAGCATAAGGTGTCTACAAATGGAGAATATACTAACGATAAAATAGATTTAAGATTAGTGGGACGAGGAATATTAGGAGGAAGGTAATCGTACAATGAAAGGTTGTTTTCGAAAGCAATATATGGTCTGTAGAGCCTTCATCCAAGCCACATTCACACAATGAACTTTACCTTCCGTTACCTCCGTTACTTTGTGACAGCTCAAATAATTACTGCAAAACATGACATTTTAACTGTCCAATGCCAAATTAATGAAACTAACCCCGCGTTCAACTTGACGTTAAAAACTATCAAAACGCTCAAAATAGGGCGTTTTGATCGGGAACGCGGGGTAAAAGGAAGTTATTGTCATAATATCATAAATATTAAACACTCTTTGCTAAATCCATGCTAAAACAAATCCGAAAGATTATTGTGTTCACTCATGATGTCGAAAATCTCTTGTTTGGTCTCGGTTCATAATTTATGGGAATATTAGAGGTATAATAAAATTACCTTTGTATTAAGTTTACGAACCAATTTACTCTATAATTAAAAAATATTAGTGCAAAATGAAAAATATGTAACAGGAAATAAAAAGCATATTTCCTGTTACATAATATTATTAAATTTATTTTATATAAATAACAACAAGATTAATATTCACAATCAGGCAATCGTTTTTTCCGCAACTCGATTGTAATTAACTGGTTGTTTTCGGCCGAAATTGATGGGCCATAAAGTGTAGTGATAGTGCCGGCCAATGCATACAGAGTGCTCGTTGGGGGACAAACTAAAACAATTCCAATTGGCCGCTCTAAACAGAGTTTATGGCTAACGGGGTTAACGGGCAGATTGTCATCAAAAAAGTATTTGGGGCTCTAGCATAGCCAGCCTTAAAACAAGCAGACGAATCACCTTATACTTTATATATTATGTAGTATGTAATATAGTGAGAGCGCCCTAGAACAATTTTTTTTTTGTGATTACTAACAAGCTAATATTTGTGAGTTTTGTGAGAGAAAGAATTTTGATAAGACAAACATTTTTATTTTCGAAAAATCTCGAAAGTGGTAGCTAACAGAGATAGAAAGAATTTCATACTTTGACTTGATGGTCCTAAAATATGGATTGTTTTATTTGTAGGACAAGGGTACTATTAAATTATATAACTATTCTCCTACCATATATACCAAAAATCAGCTGGTTAGGGTTCCGTTTTAGGGTACAGTAGTCAACCAAGTTTTGTTGGTTATAGAATCCTATCCTATCCAGAATAATAGCTGCCACACTTGAGGAGTTGCAATGTAATTAAATTAACTATGAACGCATCGCACCACGTCGGTCTAGCTCCGTACTAAGTTCTCAAAAACTTTGCGTAACGAGTACCAGATAAAATGTTTATATTATTTACTTATAAGATAAAATATAAGATTATTTTCTTTATAATATACACAAATACAAAGATATTCATGACCCAGGAGTGTTTACTACCGTCGTAATACCCCCTATCTTAGGCTCAACTCACACTACACTGGGGCAAAGTCGAAACGTCGTGTCACGTTTTCGCCGAAGCATATTCATTTCTATTGTTCTATTATTTAAGTACTTTCTTCCATGAGAGTATGAAGCGTCGATGAGAAAGCGCGTGTCGTTGCTACCATATTTTCGTAGCCGCGCGTACCCTTTTTTTTTTTGTTATCGCAGGGTACCCTGTACCCAGGAAACCCATCATGGGTGCCCCGGGTTGGGTACCCCGGGGGTATGTGAGACTGTTACTCACTAAAACCACCTGCGGTTCGCCTTCAGCCGTATAACGGAGGGAAATCCCGGATCTGTCTAACACAGGACTCCCTCCACGACTGGCCGGTCTATCTCGGACCGGACTTCCACCAAAGTAAGGGAACGCTTAGGCGAACTAAAGCGTTCCCCTCGGCGCCGGGACTGACAAAGCCGGGCAGGTTCCCATCCTGACCCGGAGCCCCGTTAGACGATAGATTGGAGGTTCGCGTAGCGACGCCTCCGCACTCCCGTCCTACGCCGGCGGAGCGGCAGAGAGGTGGGATCATCCTCTCTGTTCCGCTCTGCGGCCTCTTTCTGTGAAAGGACGGTTTCACAGAAAGAAACCGCCGCCTGCCAGGCCTCATCACTCTCGAGCATGCAGCGTACCATGCTCGGGAGTGACAGGTCGCGCGTACCTCAATAATCTATACTAATACTAGCTGTCCCCAGCAAACGTTGTTTTGCCATTGCCATCGCCCATACTATTTTATTGAAGTGACTAAATAAGTATGTCACCATGGCAACGTCCATCGCTATTCCGTAGCATGTAAACAATGGTCGTCGTCGGTCTCGAGTTGCAATAATTTACTATTATTTATTCAACATAACATGCACTTCATCATCAATTTAAAAAGTACCCAGTAGCCGATTCTCAGACCCCCTGAAAATGCATATAAAATTTGGTTAAAATCAGTAAAGCCGTTTCGGAGGAGTACGCTATCTAACATTGTGACACGAGAATTTTATATATTTTAGATTATAATTCTGAAAGATTGTTTGTTTGTTTGAACGCGCTAATCTCAAGAACTACAGCAGCGCTAGCACGGCGACCAGCGGAAATGCGAAAGTATGGACAAACTGTGGAAATAAACCTAAGGTGCCGTTCCGATCTTTACCGCGGCTAATCGCAACCGACAAAAATTTAATTAAAATGCTACTTTATGGCTATATAACATCACGCTGTGACTTTTAGGAACAGAGGAAAATGTGAAAAAAACGGGGGGAAATTATTTGAAGGGCTTATTTGAACGCGCTAATCTCAGGGTCCGATTTGAAAAATTCTTTCAGTGTTAGATAGCCCATTTATCGAGAAAGGCTATAGGCTATATTTTATCATGCTAAGACTTATAGGAGAGAATAAATAGAGGGAAAAAAACGGGGGAAATTATTTGAAAGGGCTTATCTCACGAACTACTAGAGCAATTTTTCTGTTATTTGGGTCAGATAAGAAGTAGACCACGTGAAGAATTATAGGCTATTTTTGTGGACTAATTTATCTGTGAAATATCTAATTTACGCGAGCGAAGCCGCGCGGAACTAGTAGAACAATAAAAATGAGTGCTGCAAAAAATGTGACGCGTCGCGACGCCTCGGCCTTCGACTCTGCGTTGAGCTTATGTCATAAGACTTCCGGCTATTAGCGACCTGCGGTATATCTTCGCGTATTTTAAGAATATTTAATTTCATCGTGTTCTAATCTCACGTCGCCACAGGTTCTATCGTATGCGAGATCACATAAAATTTTATAACCAGTCTTACGGCGTCGTCGCACGCGAAAATTGGAAAATTCCTTTACTGCTATATTTCACCTGAGATCGTTTCATATTTTCATTTTGGCCAGGAAAATTTTATGTAAATTCGCTTCCAATGTATCGCGGCTTTGAAGGTCGTGATTTATTCAAAATCTGATTTTCCCGACCCTTTGATAAAACGTCGAACCCCTTAAAAACAATAACATGGAGTGTTGTACTCGTAAGGGCAAATAATAATATCCGCTTACGGAAAATAAACACAACATTTTGATCCAATATAAATAAGTGAGGGTACTCTGCCAAACATTTTAAGCGGCCTGTGTACGGTGGCCTCAGACCAAAGAAAAAAGAGGACTTGAAATACCTACAAAAAAAACGTGCATACCTAAACCATAGATTCGTTACATAAAATGGCTGCCATTGCCTAGGGTTCTTGCACCACACATCACAATACAACATTTAGTCATTTTGATAAACAGTTTTCTCACACTTCCACGTAATTATTATCCTATTTTCTCGTATTTAAATCGATAAAACTCATTTTTTCTAAATAATAAACAGCCTCTTGACAGCACAACTACCACGAAACTCGTTGCAAAAGATGGCGGATCTGGCACGTACCTAAACTTTTGACAGAATTTTACCAAGAATATGCAATAACTGAAATATGTTCGTCTCTTTCGTCAAATGCAATTACACTGTAGAATGAAAGAGACAAAGTTATATTTAACGCTCTGTACCATAAATGCCTGATATTTGTATAAGTAAAAATTTATATATGTTGACAACGGCTTCTCCATAGACTTCCTTGCTCATAAACGGTGGCCAACAAAAAATTTGTACAAGCAATTACGAGCGTGTACATTGCCCATATAGTCCGGTTAACGAATGACTCAAAAGAGGGTATAGAGTACGTGAGCCCTATGCGATTTCTGCTGAAACTTACTCTGGGTGATTAGGGACAAAATATACTAAAAGACTTGACGTCTAGGAGGTGAGCCGGCGACAGACAAAGGTCTAAATTTTTGGTTTTTCATACACATTCATCAATAATGACATAAAAGCTTATTAAATTCTCTATAAATTAGATTCTATACAGTTTTTCCAGATTCTCATCCGTTTTCGAACTACACGCTCAGGAAATGAGCTGACCCCTCAAGAGTGAGAGTGGAAAAATGAAGTTAAGCTCTCAACGTGCAGGAGGGCCTTTAGATTGAATCTAAAAATACCGCGCGCGACTATTCAAACATACCTTTGATCCGTCCAATTATTATAATTGTTATTTTCAAGTTATAATTATATTATTTGACTCGTGCCGGAGAATTGTCTAGAAATCCTGCAGCAGCTTGAAATAAATTGGCCGTGTGCAATTTCCCTCGGGGGAGTGACCGACAGAAAAACAATAATAAAGTGGACACTATATGAGTTGGGTACTGTTTACTGCTGGTATGATAACATACCAATCCATACTATCATATTATCCATACTAATATTATAAATGCAAAAGGGTATCTGTCTGTCTGACTGTCTGTCTGTCTGTCTGTTACCTCTTCACGCCCAAACCGCTGAACCGATTTTACTGAAATTTGGCATGGAGATGCTTTGAGTCCTAGGAAAGGACATAGGATACTTTTTATCCCGGAAAAATGTACGGTTCCCGCGCGATAAACGAATTTTGGCGTAACGGAGTTGCGGTTGTCGTCTAGTAATAAATATTAATTTCAGAGATGTATAATTTTTATCATGCAAGAACTTTTCTTTGGATATATTATATTACATAGTGTCAGGTGGGTACTGATCAATGTTACGAGGTTTAACGTAACTTGTAATGCTCGCTGTGTTATAAGTTACATTACATTTTGTAACATTGATCAGTACAATACCTGCCTTTATTGACATAATATGACTTGGGTTGAGGCTGAGGAACCAGACAGCAAAAACATCTTTAATTCCTGTACTTAGTTCTCCCATATAACTCACGTTATCTCGCGCGAGATTAGCATTTTTACCTACAACAAGTGCACAACGCCTTCTTCTTGGCTCTTGCTTCTTCAGCGGCGTTCACTTCTGTCCATAAAAGTTTAAGTTAGTAACGAAAATTACACATCTACAGTGAAACTTTGGGATACCAAACAAGTTACTCTTCCTCGCAAATTCGTGTTTCTGTTTGTATTTGCTCGGGCGAAGCTGCGCGCAATTTTCTACAACTAGAAGCATCAAATGGATATGGGAATGGCTGGAAATTACATGATTCTATTAAGATTGAGCTTGCCCGAGCGAGTTGTACGCGTTCGGATCTATTTTACCTCTGATATTGCCTTCTGCCATTGACACAAGGCTGACTTTTACATAAACCACTAGGTGGAATATCTCTGTACGGTTCGTACAAATTGTTTTTCATTACCACAAACAGTACAGCAATAATGTAAACAAGTAAATACGAAAACATTCGGGCAAAGAAATGTTGGCACTGCGCCAAATGTTTTGGCTGATGGAGGCACGTCTAAACATCTGGGGAAGAAAAGATTAGAAAAATATTTTAATATATTATAGTGAGTGTGGCAAAGCGCGCCATCCCGGCAAGTGCGCCATGTAGCTATAATTCCACTACACACTTGACACTGCTGATTGGAAATCTCCAATCACTCACTAAACCTTTTTGTAATGTAACATATTTATTGGATTTTCTATAACATGACAACAGACAGAAACTCCGTTGCGTTGAAAATAGTTTATTATTATACCGGCACCATTCATTTTTCCGCATCTTTTGAATCTGGGGGCACGGCAGTGCCCCAGCCAAGCTTTTTAGCAACGGCACGGCCGTACCATACTTTTCTCGAAGCGGTTCGCGGCTATTTCACACCCCCTTTATCTTCGATGTTAACAAAGCTAGGGATTTAGAATTTTGGTCACTAGAAGCAAGTATTAACGCTAGCTTAACCTCTCAATTACATGAAATTTTGATAAACAGTTAAATAGTTACGGATGGTCAAAGTTACTACATTTTGCCACTCACTGACTGACAGATCATCAAAATTCTAAGGTAATTCTAGCAGCCTTAGAACCTTGAAATTTGGTACCCGAAACGGTCTTTATTCACAATGAAAGGAAAAATTATGAAACCGGCCAAGTGCGAGTCGGACTGGCGTACATGGGCTTCTGTACCGTAAATTTGTATGGGAGCCCCCCTTAAATAATAAGTTTATTTAAATTTTATTATTAATTATTAAAGTTAAAATACAATTCAGTTGTGGCGGTACCCACAATTCGCCTAACAATCCTACATCGCGCTATTGAAGTTTCGTAGAACGGCAAGATATATACAACGTCTGAAATGACGTCAGTGGGCTTCGGCCTGACCGAGCATACTATCTCTCTCGGTCGGAAGATCTTCCTTTTCGGCTGCCACTAATAACGTTAAATTGGTGACCACCGACAAGTACACGCATCCTTCATCATGGACATCAATCATCAGCACTCCCCGCCCATCCGCACCACGTCAGCAGACATCAAGCACAACCGGGTCGCCTCGACCATAAGCCGCGTTGGAGGTCCGCGCCGGTCGAACCCGTGTCCGGCTTGAACGGGGCAGCCATAGGCTACAACGACCGGTCAGCAAGCAGAGCACGGGGTCCCTCTCCTGGTCATTGCACGCGTAGCTTCGGCCCACACCTGACAACACAAGCGCATCGAAGAATACCACAGGTCTTCGGGGGGTGTGATGTGGCGGTACCCACAATTCGCCTAACAATCCTACATCGCGCTATCGAAGTTTCGTAGAACGGCAAGATATATACAACGTCTGAAATGACGTCAGTGGGCTTCGGCCTGACCGAGCATGCTATCTCGCTCGGTCGGAAGATCTTCCTTTTCGGCAGCCACTAGCAACGTTAAACAGTATTTTCTGAAATTTTCAAAAACCCTACTGTTACCATTATGGATATAGAGCAAAAAAGAGAAAAAATCGTGTTTGTTGAATGAGGCCCCCCATTAATAATTTATTTTATTTTAATTGGACTTTGAGCTTTTATAACGACAACAGAAATACATAATTTGTGAAAATTGCAACTATCTAGCTATTGCGGTTCTCAAGATCCAGCCTGGATGGAGCGCAGACTTATTAATAATAGAGTCCAGTTTTCATCCTTTGGGCAGGGAAACCTAAAAACTGAAAAATAATAAATACTTTATTTCAATAAACTATTTTTATGTTTGTAACTTTGCAAGAACAGTATGAGTTTCGACTGCATATTTGCTTTAGGTACGTACAAAAGATTTTAAGTTAGTTATGTACTTAATGAAATGGTATTAATTAAATAAAAAATAGTATTAGCAACGTTGACAATGAAACAATAATTTTTAAAAATATTTTATGTGTAATCAGTACTACGATACACTCCTTAGTCCTTACTCGCTCGATATAATAAGAGAGTTTTAAGTTATCACATGAAATAAGGTGTGCTACTTTCCTGCGAGGAACGTCGAGACGCTTATATCAGTGCTGCTATGTATTCAACGGTAATGTTAAAATGACTACCTTTAAGTGTTGAAGCTTAAGAGTCAATTATATTATATAACGAGCTTTTGCCCGCGGCTTCGCTCGCGTTAAGAAGTATTATTATTTAGTATGTACAAACTTTTTTAAACCCTTGGAGGTAGAATTGATCAAGATCCTTTCTTAGCGGATGCCTACGTCATAACATCTACCTGCATGCAAAATTTCAGTCCGATCCGTCCAGTGGTTTGGGCTGTGCGTTGATATAGATCACCATGTCAGTCAGTCACCTTTGAGTTTTATATATATTATATAATATATTTTATAATATATAATAATATAATATACATAATATTATATGAACATAATAGTCGACTCAGAACTCAGAAGTATTTACGTTACGTTGTCCACCTATACAACACTGACGAAGCCTCAAAGAAAAAATATGAATGAGATGAAGAATGGGTGCTAAGCTAAGTACAGAAAAGTTATAACGTGACCTAAAAAGACCTGAAAAAAAACCTTGAAAAAAGAAATGAAATCCCATCAAAAATATGAAACGTAAAAGGTCGAGCCAAGCAAAATATTGCAGGATATTCAATACTTCTATCGTAAAAAGTTTTCAGATCACATTCAAGCCAAGCCTTCAACTTATTTTGTAATTTAAATCAACATTCAGTAAAAGTATCAATAGGTTTCTTATTTTATAATTATTAAAGTGGCTTGGCAATGAGCACAAGAGAAACAAAACATAATATAAAACTGCATATTTGGAGGAGTTCATACTTACATAGACGGCAAGCGTAAAGTGTTTTAGTATGTAACGACGTAATTTTTGACGTGGGAGAGCCATGCTTCGGCACGAATGGGCTGGCTCGAACGTAGAAATACCACGTCCTCACAGAAAACCGGCGTGAAACAGCGCTTGCGCTGTTTCACGCCGAGTGAGTGAGTTTACCGGAGTCCCAATCCCCTACTCTTTCCCCTTCCCTACCCTCCCCTATTTCCTTCCCTACCCTACCCTATTCCCTTCCCTCCCCTATTACCCCTTAAAAGGCCGGCAACGCACCTGCAGCTCTTCTGATGCTTCGAGTGTCCATGGGCGACGGAAGTTGCTTTCCATCAGGTGACCCGTTAGCTCGTTTGCCCCCTTATTTCATAAAAAAAAATTATAAAATAAGAAATCTATTGATACTTTTACTGAATGTTGATTTAAATTACAAAATAAGTTGAAGGCTTGGCTTGAATGTGATCTGAAAACTTTTTACGACAGAAGTATTGAATATCCTACAATATTTTGCTTGGCTCGACCTTTTACGTTTCATGTTTTTGGTGGGATTTATAATATCAGCATGAATATTATAAATTCAAAAGTTATTAGACATAAAATATACAATAACTATTATGATATAAACAAGAGCCTTTTTCATTTGTCGCGGATGGTTTATACATGGTTTATACAATATTTTCATATTACGAAGTTACCACTCTTCAAATACAGTAGTGCCTGGGACATGATTTTAAATGTCCGTATGGTCGTCCAAACAGAATAATATTATACAAACTTACTTCATTCTCGCAAAATAGCCGGCCTACTCCTGCAGAGGAATGAACGTCTGGGACCCACCATATGCGGGTTTCACTCACGATGTTATCTTTCAACGTACGAACGTCCTTATTATGTACCTGAGATCTGAAAATATTTCTTTGGTACACGCCTCCACCCGGGATCGAACCTGCATCCTCTTGAGTACGAACCAAAGGTCTATCTACTAGGGCCACGGACGCTCTACAAGGCAAACAGATGATAATATTATAAATATCGTTGCTATTTATCACAACTCAATAACAAAATAAACCAGATTTTTCGTAATTTAGATAATTCTGATTAGCAACGAAATTCGCTTGGAGGGACATTAATCTGCCGGTTTACGACAGTTCGCCACACTATGTATCATCAGAATGTTGTCCTGGGAGTGCTTATTAGTTTTATGGTACATAAAACTTTATTGTCAGAGATTCAGACTTATCGGCCTATCGAAAAACTTAATCGGCCTTCGATAGTCATCGCTTCGCAGCGCCGTTGAATTATGAAACACACTCGCCTGTACAGGCTTTCCGCAAGCAACCGCAACCGACAAAACTTCAATAAAATGCGACTGGCATACGCTATAGATTTCATTTTCTACCGACTTTTTGCTTTAGAGTGGTGTTGAGTTAGCATAATCCGATTAACTACGATCATCGTCAGTTGTATTAGCGGGCCCCTAGACAAGCAATTTAATTGCGCAATATCACGTATTGCGTATTATTATAGATCCGTCTAGGGTTGATATTGAACATCGCGGGCTTTCAATATAATTGTAAATAAACTGTTCAATTATATTGAAGCGTGATATTGCACAATACAATTGATCGTCTTGGAGCCGGCTAACATGCAAATTCTTCTCAATTGATCCTAAACAACTTCGTAATTATTTACAGTTATCTAATATTATATTCCGTCGATCACCAATTCCAGGAAATCTTTTGTTATCGCGGCCCATATGGCCTTACGGGGCTTGATGGGACATTCATAGCCCAAAGTGAGGAAGGGTCCTTAAACTCAACGTTTTTCACGCTAAGTCAGATTAAATTCAAATTATCATCTAGGCCATTCTAGGTCATTCTAGGCTAGTAATCTCGTAATGGGCTATTTGATATTTGACACGGCGTTTTTCTAATCAGTATTTTATTCCCCCGCGGCGTCAGATTGCACGAAGTGGGAGCAAGATGCTTCTAACGATAGCATTTGTCAAACAGAAATGGTTTATGTAAACGTTTAATATTTATATTTTTCCTCCTCTTCCTCCCTCCTCTCTTTAAAGTACTTTAAAGTATTACCTCTAAAGTAATACTTTAAAGTACTTTTATACCAAAGTTATAAATGAGTCGGTGAACTTCGTGTTACTAAAGTAAACCTTCTCTGGCCTTTCAAGAGTCATTTTAGACTAAAATTAGCCAAGTCTTTCTTGAGTTTCAGCGAGACTAACAACATTTGAAATTCCCTTTTATTTATATGTCATCGAAATCGATTTAAGTGAAGAGGTCCGGATACTTTCGCATTTATAACATGACTAGATGATGCCCGCAACTTCGTTGCGTCAAAATTCGTTTATCGCGCGGGAACCGTACATTTTTCCGGGATAAAAACTATCCTATGTCCTTTCTAGGGACTCAAAGAATCTCCATGCCAAATTTCAGCAAAATCGGTTCAGCGGTACGAGCGTGAAGAGGTAACAGACAGACAGACAGACAGACACACTTTCGCATTTATAATATTAGTATGGAAATTAATCTGGACTACCTATTATTAAGTTACTTAAACCTTGAATAGTGACCGCTCTTTTTCATCTAAATATTAATTTATTAATTAGTTTGTATTTTCTTTGTTTATTTTTATGTGCTTGGTTAACTCCGCAACAATTTTAGTACACTTTTATTTCCAACTATTTGCGATAACTTTTAAATGGCGTAAAGTTACAATTTATTTAAGTTAATTTATAATAATAGCTGTAAGTTTTCCGGAGAAATAAAAAAATTACGTAGTCGGGTAGTAAAACGAAAAAAATATTACGAGACAATGGATCGGACAACGAACTTCGTCAAAATACTTTATTGTTATTCTTATATTTTTGCAGTAATATTTTATAGCTTAGCCATATAAGATGTATATAGTCTGTATAGTCAAGGTAGTTTAATGTTTAGCAATTCATACTCACTTAGTATTGAAAATGTAGCTGTCTGTTATATCTCCATATATTAAACCTTTAAATCTATTATGATGAAATTCGTTATTGGCACTTTGAACCCCAGAAAAGACAATGGTAAGTTCATATTCCAGAAAAATGTACGACAAAATAATTTCGGTGCAATAAATTTTAAGGTAACATTTAGTTTATCATACTTCTGAAAATGAATTTATTTTCCAACGAGACACCGATTTCGACGATTATTTAATTGCTAAACATTTATTTTCTACGACTGTACACAATATCTTTATAAATGCAAAACTTTGGATGGATTGGTACTCAATCAGATAAATTGACAAATATTCATGATTGTGTACGTAGTATAAAATACGACTGTCTGTTTGTACATTGTACTCTCATAATATTATTAGTATTGACTATTACTGACTAAAATAATATTATAATCATCCGTACTTTTACGAATGTTATAAATGTTCGAAGTGTGTCAGTCAGTCTGCTTGTTACCTCTTCCTGCCCAAACCGCTGACCCATTTTGCTGAATATGGAGATACTTTTGAGTCCCGGAAAAGGATAAAAGATACTTTTTACCCGAAAAAATGAGCGGTTCTTGCGCGATAAACTAATTTTGGCACAATGGAGTTGCGGGCGTTATCTAGTTAAAACTTCATAAGCAATAATAATAATAAATAATTTACAGACACCAGGTGGGCTATTATGACCTCTTATTTCCAGCCAGTTTACGCCCAAAATGTACCGTTTTCGGGCGTAAACTGGCTGGAAATAAGAGGTCATAATAACCCACCAGTACAATCATGAGACATCCCTATTAAGTAAGGAATTACTTGTGTTTAAATACACAAAGTTTTACTTTAAATCGCGTTTAGTCTCGTCTCGGTGTCAGCTGACCCTAACGAAATTAATTTCGCTGAAACGTACACGTGAATTGGCTCTGAAATATTTTGTTTACGTATTTCCACTACTTCACTACGGCCTAACTAAAGGAGGTTACACGTTGCATTTTATTTTTGTATTTTTGCATCCATATAAATAATACTTTTTAAATTACTGTGTCCGTTCTTTTTTTCGGCAAAGCCCACAGCCAGCATATTTTTTTGTATTGAACTTGGCTCTCCTTTTATTACATCTGAAGACAGTAATTTTAGTGAAGAGAATAAATATTATTTTTCTGACTGTAATAACTATAATATTATTTAGGGCCTGTTTCACCACTTTTTAATAAAGTGTCGAGTAGGCTATTCATAGCTTTTTTGACAGGTTCTCCATACTTCATCTGTCAAGTTATGTGGCGGATAGCCTGTTCGGCGCTTATCAGGAGGTGGTGAAACAGGACTTAGGAATTTCAATGTGAAAAAAAGTTCCTCAGTGTACATACTGCCTTACTCTGTAGAGGTTTCACCTTGGCTCACGCTCACGAACAAACAAACTATTTCGTTCTAAATATTTATATTTGTAACAAACAATTTTACTCGCCAGAAATAATGTTTTACTAGCAGATCTGGAAACGTTGTTTTGCCGTATTCGTTGTAGGAATGTGCTTGACAGCCTCAATGATAGATCTTTCGACCGAACAGGGAGTTGTCATTTAGGTACGTACTCCATTTTAACCGACTTCCAAAAAGGAGAAGGTTGTTGAACCTCTAAAGTCTAAACAGCTGACTTATAGACGATAGCGCGATTCAGGATTATTTAGTCTTTTTTTTTTTGACGCAGTGAAATGCTGTGACACATTCGACGTAGGGGATGGGGGCTTCCGCTGCGGATATGTGGGGCTCGCCGCGGCGAAGATGGTAGGAGCCGCGGCCCAGGATTATTTAGTCTGCAACAGCGTTATTGCAGCTATGAAAAATAAATGTTAGCCGACTTCGAAAGCTGAAATAGTATACAAAATGTCAACGAAATCGATCCAGTCGTTTCAGAGGAATTTGGAAAAAAACCTTCAAGACACGAAAGTTGAAATATATTTTATTTACATGAGATATTTACATGAGAAGTATTGATCAAATTAGTATAAGAGATATAGAGGAAAAAATGGAGAGCCAATTCGTCAGTTAAAAATGCCCTATTTCATAACATTAGTTGGAGGTTACACATTCAGTTTCTCATCAATCTGATCTATCATCAATCTGGTAAAAATTGACGCGAAACCGAACTTCTAACACACGGATTGATAGACTGATCATTTTAAATATGTATTTTTTAGCCATCAGTCTGGCATCATCGCAGATTGATGGACTGAACTGATGCCAGATTGAGCATGTAACCTACGACTTAAAGGCTCGGACACTGGTATCGGGACACATTGTATAATATGGAGATATCGACATAATTCTATAAAAACTGTATTTTAATTATTTTTAACAAAAAATTAAAACCGACTTCCAAGGTAAAAACAATAATAACATTAATATGAACTAAAAAGTATTAAATAATTTTTACTATTTAATAGTGCCTTTTTCCGAATTCGGCTAAACCTCAACTATTTCTGTACTCAATCTTCATTATTTTGATGTCGGTACCAGATCTTCAGTCCTCTGACAGAATATTTGAAACTTTTGGAACTGGCACCGACTTCAAAATTATGAAGATTGAGTTCAGAAATAGTTGAGGTTTAGCCGAATTCGGAAAAAGGCACTATTAGATAGTAAAAATTATTTAATACTTTTTAGTTCATATTAATGTTATTATTGTTTTTACCTTGGAAGTCGGTTTTAATTTTTTGTTAAAAATAATAATAATCTCACTCTTTTTAGTTACACTAGTAGGTAAACCTTCGCGTATATTTTACGTACCTATCTTATTACAATTTGTTAAGAGTCACAATTCACACTCACAAAATAATATTATATTATCAGTGAAGTGAACATATTGTGCTAAGTAATTTAACAATTTTAATGCTTCAAGCCCCAAGCGGTCACCGGCGATTGCGATAACAATAGAAAGGCTATTGTATCTCGTTTTTCCACGATCGAAGGATCTATCAGATAAAAAAATTGTATAAACTTGCATAGGATGTAGCGTAGCTACTCATAATATATAATATTATCATTGACAGCTGTTCTTGTAATCAAGAATTCAATTTCAAATCGATACTTAGTGCGCCATCTATCGATTAATAAGTATAAGTAATTAAAAAGACACTTAATGACTTTGTTTTGTCTAAATGTTCTTTTTATCACCGTCGCCTCTGCAGCGCCGACCGCCGTGTATTAAACAAACAGGTGTTGTTATACAGTACTGTTAAGTACGATGGCGGGGAAATTAGTAACGCGTCTAGTGAAACAAGTGGTCAATTTCGCACTGTCGTTTATTGCCATCAAAAACATAGATGCGATGCAACGCGGGGTGCGCGGGCGCGCGGGGAATTGCACGCTTCCGGCGTAGACGTATTAGAACAGATTATAAATACAATTATTAATCTGTGATCGCATAAATTAACATAATATATAACATCTCTCCCCTTTTAGTAACTTATATAATAATATGATATGAGTTGACATTGTGAAATATCTAACTAACTTTACGACTAAACCTAAGAACATGACAAATGACAATATTACGACTAATCTTGAGACCGTGACGGTGGTGTGGAAAACACGGGACTTATTTCACGTCGCCGGCCGCCGACATTATCGCTAAAAACCCGTTCAGACGACCTCGGACTCTCCAGTTCAGCCTCCTCTCCCCCCTCTGAGTCGGAGGCCATCCCTGTGTCGGGCGGCGCAGCGGAGTTAGTGTCAGGCGCCACATCCGGCACCAGGTCTAGATCCCAGCGATTACCACTCGAAGTGAAATTGTCACTCAAGCGTCTCGGTCTCATATGATCCACATGTCTGGTGATCTCGGCCTCCCAGCACGGTACAAAAATTTTATATATAACGTTTCCTATTTTACTTGAAACTATGCCCTCTACCCAACATATTCTTTTAGCACTCGCATTTTTAATTACCCACACCGGGTCATTGTCTTTAAAAATCGGTCTCTCCACACCTTTATAGTTCTTACTCTGCAAGTACTGTTTGTGGTCCACCGTTGAGGCGAGCGCTGCGGACGACGGCGACGCAGGCGGTGTGACGGTGCGTAATAGGTCCAGCCGCGAGCGCAGAGCGCGCCCGAATACTAATTCCGCGGGTGACTTGTCCGTGGTACTGTTCTTAGAGTTTCTGTAGTCGAATAAAAATTTTGACATTTTTTCGCGAATATTCTTTTTGTTGCAACCCTCTAAAAATAACCCCTTTAACCCTTTTTTTATAATTTTCACGAAACTTTCAGCCTGCCCGTTACTGGCCGGGTGATATGCAGGAGATGAAACGTGTTTTATACCGTTAATTAAACAAAACTCATTAAATTCCTTAGAAACGAATGAAGTTCCATTGTCGGTCACTACTACGCTCGGAATTCCGAATCGCGACATGAACTCACATAAATTTGTGATAACCGCCCTAGTGTTGTACGTTAAGGATACATCATAAACCTCGACCCATTTGCTATACGCGTCCACGACGATTAAAAACATCATATTGTTGAACGGCCCTAAAAAATCTAGATGCAACCTATAGAACGGGTACGGCGGGAGCGGCCACGGGTGGAGCGGGGCGTGCGGCGGGGCGGGGCGCAGCTGCGCGCACACCCCGCACCCCGCCGCCAGTCGCTCCAGCGCCGCGTCTAGCCCCGGGAACCATACGCGTTTCCGCGCTTCCGCCTTCATCTTGACGACTCCGAAGTGGGAACTATGCATCTCGTCGCATATAACGTCTCTGAGAGACATAGGAATCACGACCTTATGACCGCGCATTAAGATTCCGTTTTCGAGCGAAAGTTGCGACCGGCAACTAAAATACGGTTTTAAATTCGCATCGTTAATTTTCCTAGGCCAGCCGATAGAAACATATTTTTTAACAATAGAAAGGCATTCGTCCTTGGAGGTCTCGCGGCGCACGTCATCCAGCGTGATCGGTAGATCACCGTCAATTACGAAGTTGACGTACGCCGCGCGCTCCTCGCACCCCGACAACTCGTCCGCGGCCGACCGCGCGCGCGCCGCGTCGGGTGGCGTCGGATCGATGCGATCTACGAACGCCCGCGACAAGTAGTCCGCGCTGTTTTGTTTACTTCCTATGTATTCGATAATATAATTATAAGCCGCTAGGAACATTGCATACCGCTGCAGACGGTTGGCCGAAATTTCGGGAATGCCTCTGTGAGGTCCAAAAATTGCTAGCAAAGGCTTATGATCCGTTCTTAAAATGAAAGGCTCCGATCGACCGTAGAGGTACTGGTGAAAACGCCTGACCCCGAAAACGATGGCGGTAGCTTCCTTTTGAATTTGTGCATAATTTTTTTCAGCAGGAGAAAGAGTTCTGGACGCATAAACTACCGGTCTTTCTATCATATCATGATCGACTTGCGACAGAATAGCCCCTAACCCAGTCGGTGACGCATCCACCGTCAGAATAATCTTAGCCTTAGGATTAAAATGTGCCAAGGTTTTATCCGACGCCAGGATATTTTTTATCTTTGAAAATGTGTCCTCGTGTAGTTTAGACCACTCCCACTTAACATTTTTATGGAGTAGATTGTACAACGGAGACAATAAAGAGGATGCATCCGGTACAAAATTTCTGTAATAATTAGCTAATCCTAGAAACGATTGTAGCTGCGTCACATTTTCCGGTTTAGGCGCCTGTAAAATAGCTTTGACTTTTTCCGGTGATTTCCGAACTCCATTTTTATCTATTACGTGACCTAAATAAGATATTTCACTTTTAAAGAACTCGCACTTACTACGCTGAACCGTGAGCCCCGCGTCGTTCAATCTCTCTAACACAGTCACCAACCGACTTATGTGTTTTTCAGTGTCGGCCGCCGTCACTAAGATATCGTCCAATAGGAATATAATTCCGTCTATTCCGGCGAGAAGGCACTCCATCGCCCGTTGAAACATTGCCGGCGCGCTAGATAACCCAAACACGAGCCTAGTAAATTTGAAAAGCCCACGGTGGGTATTTATGCAAGTTAACATTTGTGAGTCCTTATTTAGAACGAGCTGGTTATAGGCGCTCGAAAGGTCAATTTTACTAAACCTAATGCCTCCGTGTAATTTTGAAAGTAAATCATTCACTGTAGGGAGGGGGTATTGATCTACTATTAATTGTTTATTAATAGTCACCGAGTAATCGGCACACAACCTAATATTGCCGTCTTTTTTTAGAACCGGCACTATAGGTGACGCATATTGCGAATATTCGACGGGTTTAATGATACCTAAACTTAATAACCGATCCAGTTCCTTATCTAATTTCTCTTTTATCGCGTACGGCACGGGTCTAGCTTTAAAGAAAATAGGCTTCGATTCAGGTTTTAACCGCAACTCGACCGTATATTTATTAAATAACCCTAATTGATTAGAAAACACTCGCGGAAATTTATTTAAAATTTTCTCCGTTACATTTTTATACTCTTGCGACTCCGTAAAAATGGCTCGGACATAATTTTCCGAGGCGGCGGGGGCCAGCTCTAAATTAAATTCGCGAATAAAATTTCGCCCTAGGAGCGGCGGTCCGCCATTTTGAACAACATACACCGCTAATTCCCGCGTTAACCCTTTGTATGTTATCGGTACAAAAATTGTGCCTAAACATTTAATACGTTCCCCTGTGTAGCTAAATAACTTTTTACCGGTCAACGTTAACTTAAATTCCTTGAATTTCGAACAATATATTTTTTCAGGTATTAAACTGACTGCCGAACCGCTATCTATTAGAAACTCTAAGAACACTCCACCAATTTTTACGCTTTCTATCATTGGCCTGCCCTTTACACAACGTATATTAAAGCACTTACCGTCATCTCCATCGTCCGCACCACTCACCACAAAGTTGACCTTTGACGCACTTCCTGAACACACTTTACGTAAATGCCCTTTTTCACCACACTTTTTGCACTTGTAGTCTTTATACCGACACTGATTTGATTTATGATTTGCGAGTCCACACACTCTGCACCTATCCTTCCTGTCGATATGGAAAACTCCTTCTGCTCCCGAAGCCGTGCCAATGCCGCTGCTCGCCCCCGGTGAAGCCACAGAAGACGCCTGGCGCGCGCTTTTGACGCTTTCCGCCAGATCTATAGCCTTCGCCAGGGTTAAATCCTCTTGGTTCTGCGTGAACAGTTTGTCCCTTTCGTGACCTGCGGCCATACCCATGATGAACCGGTCTAGTAGTGCTTCCTCCAAATTCTTGAATGCGCAGTGCGCTGCTAGTCCTCGAAGCCTGGCCGCCCACTGTGCGTGGCCTTCCCCAGGGTGCTGCACTGCCGCGTAGAATATGGACTTCTCAGCAAAGCCGAACCTTTTTGGAGTGAAATGCCCGTCCAGTAGCTCGATGACTGCTGTAAAGGTGATCTCCTCCACCTTATTCGGCAAAGCCAAATCTCTGACCAATATGAACGTTTGTTCACTCATAGCGCTCAATAAAATCGCCCGCCGCTTGACCGCCATTTTGTCGGTCTCATCATCGAGGTTATTGGCTATAAACCACTGGTTTATCCGTGATTTGTAGCTACTCCATTCTTGAGAACGATGATCGAACGAAGATAAAACTCCGAAAACTGTCGACATGGTAAATAATTAAACTTTGCACTCGCGGGTTGCCTCGTCGCCACGTGTTAAGTACGATGGCGGGGAAATTAGTAACGCGTCTAGTGAAACAAGTGGTCAATTTCGCACTGTCGTTTATTGCCATCAAAAACATAGATGCGATGCAACGCGGGGTGCGCGGGCGCGCGGGGAATTGCACGCTTCCGGCGTAGACGTATTAGAACAGATTATAAATACAATTATTAATCTGTGATCACATAAATTAACATAATATATAACAAGTACATAATTACTATTATTAGTATATCCATACCTATGCCTTGTACGATTATCTATTCTGTGCCATGAGACATTGGTGACCTTAACACGACGTGGTAATGATGATGACGATGATGATGATGATGATTATGATGATGAATATGAATTGCATAGTAGCATATGCATTCTGTTCTTAAAACAGCGCCGAAACTCCCAAACGTGTATCTATAAAGAGTCAGGAGTTCTCTCAGCATCTTCGAAACCATGGTATACCTTGACCCAATATTTGACTTTTTGGTAGCATATTCTTAGTACACTTCACATAAAACCAAAATCACCATATGTTTCCATATAAATTTCGAGGAGTTCCCTCGATTACTCCTGGATCCCATCATCAGGTCACTTTTATGAACACGGTACCAAATTGGAGTGAAACCAAATACAACAAAACAAAATTTTCGAAAATCGGTTCACAAACGGCGGAGTAATCGTTAAGCGCATCACAGACGGTGAAGATAATACAAAATATATATTATCTTAGAGCATATTTTAGAATATCGCTCACCATACAAATCCTATGAACCATCACACACGACGAAGATAATTTATATTTTATATTTTGTATCTTAAGATATGGAAATATATATTTCGTACCTTAATATTTTATCTTAAGATACGAAATATATATTTCGTATCTTAATATGTTATCTTAAGATGCGAAATATATCTTTATGAATAGGTACAGGGTGTTTTTGTGTCGAGCAGCGGGATCATCGGTGTTCGGACGCACTAGTAGATGCAGTGTTGCCAGTGCTGTACGAGTATGTTAGAAAGTTACATACCTACTCTTATTCGAAAAGTAACATTTTGATGGAAAAAGTAACATTTCGGATAATTTTAAATAAAATTGACTTATAATTTATTGCTTTATTATTATTATTCCTTAAAAAGCTCATGAATCGAAATGAATGTTTCTCTTGAATTTCTAAAATACTCCTGAAACTTCTTCGTTGACAGATATTGATAAGGGTCTACACAGACGGACTGCATTTCAACTGCAATCCAACTGTAAATTGCAGTTCAAGTGCAGTTTGAATGCAGTTGACACGACTGCAATGCGACTACAATAGAACTGCAAACCAAACAGTTCACACGACTGCACGTCGACAGCAAATGAACTGCAATCCGACTGCGTGTTTGGTTTGCAGTTCTATTGCAGTCGCATTGCAGTCGTGTCAACTGCATTCAAACTGCAATTTGCAGTTGGATTGCAGTTGAAATGCAGTCCGTCTGTTTAGACCCTAAAGGTTAAATTCGCCGCAGGTTTTTCTCTTTTTTATGTGAAGCTCTATCCAAATGTTTCTCCTTTTGGAATGTGCTACTGCAATCTGCATTTCACATTCTATATCAGAATCATCGTCTGAGAAGCTGTCTAACAAATCAAGAAGTAAGACAGTATCAGTTATTAGTTATCACTCATAGTCAATCACCCTGTATATAGAACTCTAACAAGGAATACGTGTGGCACCAACGCAGACTCGTAAGGAAATGAACATATTTTTAATATTATCGTATCTTAGCCGTGTGTGATAGCTTAAGATACTATAATATTTTATATTTGGGCATCTTAAGATAAAATATTATATTATCTTCACCGTGTGTGATGCGCTTTAAACATACAAAAAAAATATCCACAGCCGAACATATAACCTCCTCGTTTTTTGGAAGTCGGTTAAAAAGATAAAACCGACTTCAAAATTGTATGTAATTGAGAATTAAAACTCCCTATCTCCAAAACTACTGAACCGATTTTGATGAAACTTGCACTGTTCCCTAAGTTGAACAATAAAAGAATTACTGAAATCGGACTTATAGTTCCGGAGATATGCCAACAAAACATAAAAACATACATACATACATACATACATACACTTTTGAAATTTGCCACATTTGTTCAGACGCTGATGTAGACTAACATATACAAAAACTGGGCAGTTCTGGAAATATTACATACATACACTTCGAATTGATAACGTCTCCTTTTTTTGAAATCGGTTAAAAATATATATTTCAACCCCGTAACATTTCAACGCAAATAGACCGCAACGGCAGCATAGATTGAAATACATAATATTATCTTATTTGTGTGATTAGGCGAGATTCAAGGGTACTGTAAACTGATTTATTACGTAGTACTCGTACTAGTCAAGCGGGAACTTCGGACTATGTATATAGCCATATTATTAGCCAAATTATGCAGTATGTAAGTTACAGGGTTCGTTTAGTTGTAAGGTATAAATTATAATTTATAATTAATAGACATTAATTATAAGTATTATTATTAGTGGACGAATATAGCCTGATATTATGATGATGATGAATTATTAGTAATTTTCTGTTTTCCACTCGCGACTTCAATTAACTTATACATTCAATATCAATTCTTGTATTTCTTTGTAACCAATTTTTATCCCTGTTTTTCGTAATATCTATTAATTATTTTCCTGTTCCATCGCAGGTCACGAGTCAGACAATGTAATAAAAGAACGACGATAATTATTATTATATAGTTAATAAAATGTCGTAGGAGTTCTATTTGGAGCTTTTATTAACTTCTTTGAAACAAGAAGCAATAAAATATGTTACTTATTACATTTTTCAAAACTAAGGCCAGCCGCATACGCACGTTTTTCGTGTACGATTTCCGAATTCATTTTCTATATTTGAAATTCCGAATGCATGGATTTAGTAGAAAAGCGGACTGTGCAATTTTGCTGTGTTTTCTAATAAGTATTGCGATTCCGGAAGGCGATTGACTCGAATGAAATTGAGATTTATTTAATCATTGTATATTTACCTGATACTTAGCTAACGGAAAACACGATTCACTTATTTTGACTCGATAGTTTTATTTTTCGAAATTATGAATATTTTTGAGCATTTTAACAAATATTTGTTACACTTATTGAGTTACTATCATTAAATAACTGGCACTACTACAATCACACACTTTATAAAATAACAGATAAAGGAAATATTAGTATTGTATTTAGTTTTTAAGTAATCATCAAAAAAATAGTTTTGGGACTTACGATCTATACTTTCGTGCTATAATGCGGGAACCGTTGTTACACGATATTGTTCACTATTAGCTGCAGCCTATAACACATTACCCGGGAGCACGATTCATGGAATTATTGTATCACGATTGGAGGATAACGTTGTGTGTAGGCGGGGCTAGCGTTTTGACCGTAGGCCCTTAACTGCCGCACACGTTCGGAATGAATTCCGCACAAGTGCAAGCAGGCGCGATCGCGCATGCAAAAAACAAACGAGTCTCACGGAATTCCAATTAAGAAAAACGGATTCAGAAATCGAATACGGAAAACGTGCGTTTGCGGCCCGCCTTAGAGGCACGAAAAACGTTCTTAGACATTATGAAGTAGATAAAATTATGTTTGTCTGTGACTCGATTACATAAAAATTCTAAGCTAATTTAATGAAATATATATTAAAAAGACTATAAAATCTAGACGTAAGACTTAAGGCATAATAATAATAATGTAGACTTCATAAATCATAGTACGTCCTTATATTAATGAAGCTAATGAGATCGAATTTACTAATTAATTTGTAAGGAGCACCCTCGCCGGGGGCATTCACATGTATTCGACTATTATAGATTCGACTTTGAGCATTACATTACAATACTACCTCTCTAACTGACGAGCATTCGTGTATAATGTAACATTATAAATTCGACTTTGAGCATTACATTACAATACTACCTCCCTGACTGACGAGCATTCGCGTGTAATGTAACATTCTAGATTCAAATTTGAGCATTCCATAGCAAGCTGACTTCACTGTCACGTAGCATTAATGTTACATGTTGTATCAAGATATTACACATTGTATCATTACAAGGTGCGCATTATAATGCTCGGTTCTCCTCTCTCAACTGATGTAATGCTCGACTCTGTAAAGTTACATTATCTCCAGAAAATCCATTTGGTAAAGGCATCAAGACATTTAGTCAGCCCTATATTATTTTTCGTTTTCGCTATAAGCATTAGTAACTGGTTTCCTCAAAATACTTAATGTATCTAATGACAATTTGGTACAGAAAACCTTTAACCTTTTGTGAATATTGTAACCAATACAGTGAGGGCTATTATAAATAATAAGGTGTAATCGATAACTATACACTGACATTTACCTTAGTAATAATTAAGCCGCCTTAGCCTAATTTTCGGCACGGTACCTTGTACCTTAAATATTAGGGTCTACAGCAAGAAATAAAGTGCAAATAACCTTCCCCTTTTTATTATTCGGTAAAAAAATAGTTTGAACATTTCAACTTTAAACAACACGCAGACCAAACGACACCAACGTCATTCAGTCTGCCGAAAAACAAATAGAAACAAGTTTTTTTTTTTTTTTAATAAAAATATTATTTTGGATTCTTCCGTAGAAACTGATAGTTAGTGAGTACTTAACTTACTATAGTTATCTACTACTAATAAGAGATATCGAAATTATTCATACTAAAGCGCGAACGCTTTGAGCGTGACCCTCGTAGCATACTCGTAGCATACTAAGGGGCGATTTCATCAAAGAAATGGAACGCGTTCAATGTACTCTGAACCGGTTCTAAACGTATAAACGTGATTATAACATCGAATTGCATTTCGCCAACATAAACTGAACGCGTTCACAGCAAATCCGAGTTTTATCTTCTGAACGCCCAAAGTCCGAAGTTTATATATTAGATGGAAAAAATACATAAACTAACCAAACACATGTGTCAAAACTGTTATTTTGATATTTCTTTTGTCTATGTTTTTCGTTCCGCCATGACAGGCCTTGAACGGGTTTTATGACGTTAAACTTCGGACTTTGGGCGTTCAGAAGATAAAACTCGGATTTGCTGTGAACGCGTTCAGTTTATGTTGGCGAAATGCAATTCGATGTTATAATCGCGTTTATACGTTTTGAACCGGTTCAGTGTACATTGAACGCGTTCCATTTCTTTGATGAAATCGCCCCTAATGTATGCAACGAGGGTCGCGCTTAAAGCGGTCGCGCTTTAGCAAATATTTTATATGCAGAGGTTTATGTTACTTATTTACAATTAAAACACTGAATGCATTTAGATTAATCTTAGTATGAAGAAACGTGTTAAGTCTCGGACAAGGACATGTTTATAGTAGTTAAATAATAAAACCAGGAAACGTAACTCCCATACTAATACAGTTTTAAATTTGGTTCCATTCGAACTGTCATGTAACGTCAGCCTTGTGTAAAAGTAAATCTGTAAAAAAGTTGTAAAAGTGAATCTAAGGTACCTACACTTTTTTGACAAGTATTTTGGAGCATGTTTTTTGACGGAGTTACTCTTCCTTAGTTTTTATTATTCGTAGTTTATAACTGTTAAATGTTTATAAAAATAAATTAGACACATTAACATAATATTTATGAAGTTTGTAACTGCCTAATTGGGACATTTGTGATCAAAGACCGGTCTTTGTGTCCCGATCTTTTGTGTGGCGGAAGTTCAAGTTGAAAGACGTGAACAAGATTAATAAGGGCATTCATGGTTTAAGGGCGTTCCGTCCGGAGATTCCGTAATTGACCGTATTTAAAACCTTATAAACTCATAATCTGAAAGCTACAAAGTTATAATAAAAATACAGCAATAATCTTCAGTATATCAACATTCCTTTTGTCGTTATAAATTTTCTATTTTTTTTTCTTATACTCATGATATCAGCTTCCAAAGTAATAGTCCATGCGCGTGCGGTCTTTATAGGCAAAAAGGCAGTGCTTGCCTTATATTTTAATTTAACTTTCGTACTTTTTAATGACTCATGACGTTAATTTTTTAATAATACATAATAGTAAAAAATATAGTAAAAAAATAAATATATACATTTAAAACGCCTCAATTTATAAAATAGCAACATGTACACGCGCGAACGGGTTCACGAGAGGTCAAGATAGGCTCAGTGTTGAGGTGCCTGCCTTGCGCGTATGTGTGAGTGTGTCCGTGCACAGCCGAAAACGCACACAACCATGAATATCGAATGCGATTTTGTACTGCAAGCTCTGCGGCAGACACCAGCAGTGTTGCCAACTATGGGGATATCCCACTTTTAATAGGGAAAAATTAAATATATAGTGCGTATTTTAGGGAGTAAAAATATCATATTATATTCATGGGCGTGAAATTTTTTAAGCAAAAATGTATATTTATTTGGTTTTTATTACTGTTTTTATATAAATAATGACATCATGAGTGACGTTTTTGCCGCAAACACAATAATTGCGGTCGGCTGAAGTAGTATTTTCAGCGTTTTGATCTCTCAGTGGAAAGTACCCCAAGTAATAAATAATATATTTAAATAATAGTTGGGGAGTTCTGGTTGAAATTCAATGTGTTTTCAAGTTAATTTAAGGGGGAAATTTTTGAACAGTTGGCATCACTGGCGCCGCGGCCGGCGCGGGCGCGCGCCTTGCTGACGGCGATCGGAACTACTCGTGAATTATAGTCGTGACTCGTGAGCAATCGGATATAATCCGAGTAAAATGAATAGACGCAATTAATCTAACTAATTACGTACAATATGTACATTATGCATTTTTGTTTTGTGAGGTTTATAATATTTGTTTACATTTTACATAGCTGAAATTTTTAGTGTTTTGGGAGGCCATTTGCTTTTTTCATGTGATCGAGAACTGTGACTATATTATATTATTATTTTTGGTTTTATAGTTTTCTAACAATATTTTAGATTTTAATATTCGAAAGTTTGTATAATATTTAACAGTTTAACATTAATAATTGCGTACATTCATAAAGTATCACTCACTTGGATAAGACAATTTGTGGTGGCCGAAATTTTGCATTTATTTACATCGTATTATGGATCGGATCTCAAGTAACCGGAACCTTGATTATGTGAAAAGACAAAAGTTAAGCTGATTAGGTGAGTACATAAAATATACTAGATACAAAAATGAAAAAGTTGTAAAAGAAAAAGTTTTTGTTTTGTTTTGTTTCACGCCAAAACTAATGAACCGATTGTAATAAAATTTTGAACACAGTTAGTCTAGAGCCTGAGAGAGCCATAGGCTACATTTTGATGAGGCAAAGATATATTATCTAATTTCCATGGAAATATCGATGAAAATAAATTCACATTGTATTTCTAATACGTAACAATAGATGGCGTTTTTTATTTATTTTAGCTTAGCGCACAATATTATGTTGTATGGTAATTGGTATACATCGATGAAATAAACTCTCATTGTAGTTCCAACGCGTGACAACAGATGGTGTTTTTTATTTCTTCATAACAGTACGTAATTATACTAATTAGTTTAGAAAATAGTTTTCAATGTATATCCACACTATTATTATATTAATATAGTAGTATATATTAATTAATAATAATTAATTAAGTAAGTATATATTAATTTATGCGAAAATATCTCTTTTTGTCCGTTTGTCTGTCTGTTTTGCTTTCACACCAAAACTACTGAACCGATATCGCTGCATTACCAGTGTCAAAATCTTGTGCACGCCCGTGAGTAATACCAATTTGTTAAAATTCAAGCATACATTCAGCATCTCCTTAGGATTTACAAATTACTTTTATTTGAAACTCACGCCAATAGATCGACAATATCATAAACTACATATACGCCGTTTTAAATTTTTTTAGGACAATTTTGAACTAAGATAAGTAAAAATAATAGGGTTTTGGCGTGATCTCGGCAACGCGGCAAATGTATGGCCAAGGTCGTTTGCTCGGGGGACGACCTTAATGTCTTCCCGGTCGAAGCCATCTCGAGTCTCGAGTATTCATATTTAGAAAAAGATTTCTTCTAATTTGGGTATATTTTTAAAATACTTAAAAGACCTAAAGTAATCAAGTTATTTTTTCTAGATGTTTTCCAATTTCCGTAACTTTCAATTAATGCAAGAAAAATTATTCTGACGGGAACATTATCTTTTTTAAAAGTTGTCTAAAGATAGATAATCTTTATCTTACAATAATATTTTGGTTTAGGGTTATCCTTCAATGATTTCTCCTTAATATATTATCCTCATACATTTTAAACACTATCTATTAAATTAATTAAATAATATGTGGTGTCTAAAAACCTCTCATTCGGATCTTAACCCATCAATTTAATTAATCAGGCGGGTGTAATGTACCCTTTAGGGTTATTTCTGTAGGCTCCATTAATACATAAAGTTTGTGTATCAGTGAGATTGTGGTAAGGCCTCAGAACAGATAGTAGGGAAGCCCAGAATCGTGTACACTCGAGGGTCTTGGTAACCTTGAACCTTCTCTCGGTTTTATATTATGTTAAATATGAAACTAAGGGAAAAAATGTATAATTAGTATACAGCTAGGACGACACCCATTATTTCGCCAAGTTAAAAAAAAAACAAAGTGTGTCAGCTCCGACGCACGACTGGAGTTTACTCCTCAAGTACGAGTATCTAACCATACGCAAAAAGAGTTTATTCAACTGAAAAAAGATTAATATCATATGAAATCAGATGTTCCGGCAATATTATCTACACCCCTTTCTGCCATAGTTATTTCAAAATACTTTTAGTTCACTTTAGCCAGTATAATGATAAAAATTATAACTTCACAATAACAATATTAATTATTGATATTTATAACAAAAATATCAATATAAATACATCGACACTGATAGAAAACAAGCCCAATAACATATAGTATACATATAGGTATAGTCGCCTATACAGCATACCATATTATGTACGTCTTAATCATAAAGTTAATATACCTATCGGAATATAATATTATATAATAATATAATATAATATTCCGATAGGTATATTACCTTTATGGTCTTAATACACTCACAGCCAAATTAGAAAGTTGCGCACTAATATTACGGGAGGTCATGACATTTTTGGTAACGATATCCAAAATGACTTATTTTAGATCGACAAGATGAAGAGCAAATCTCTGATGCCAAATAGTCGGTCTGCCTGCGTAAAGTAGTTGCGTTCTCTGTTTAGGGCGCCTGAAAACCCAGTTATCATGACCAAAAAAAATTATAAGGTAAATGGCTGAGTAAGTTATATTAGGTAAGTGCTAGTTGTTCTCATATCAGTAGCGTAAAAACTGACCAAATATTCGGTTGCGTTATGAAGCAACGCGCGTTCAAACGACCAAAAAAAAAATGCGCACCAAAAACGTGACACATTTTCGTTACTTGTTAGTAGGTTTTACCCCTCGGATTTTTCTCATACCGGGCGCCTTATATATGAAAATCGATTCTTAAGGAGTAAACTCCAATATTCGGAAAGCTTTGGTTAAAAAATGTATGTAGCTTTTCATTAACTTTTATAGGCTCACCTTAAGTTTAAGCAAGGTTTAAGTGCGAGTTTTATAAGAATCTAACGTTTTGACAAATATAATTGTATCCTCACCAATCAAAAAATCTGATTATAGTACCATACAACAGTAATAGCTTTATAAAACACGCTTGAAAGTATAACGAAATCCCTTCTTGTGCTCCCTTACTTAAGCGGCATGGTAACCGAGCCGGGTTGCGGTGAGGGTTGTTTCAGTTAATAATATCAAATATATTTATGTACCTACTGCTAGATATAACCCGCAATTCATGCAGAAGATCTTTTATAGCGAGAGAGCATTTTCCGGGATAGAAACTACCTTGTTTCCTTGTCTGGAACTAAAAGTCAGGTATCATATTTCATATTATTCATTTCATAGTTTAAAGAGGTAGATACTGGTTTGAACACAACTCTCTCTTCTCATTGGGATGTGATGTATTATAATTTATAACCATGATAGTGCGATTTCACCATCTACAAAAAAAGTTTTAGTTTTTGTAAGTATTTGTCAAATCAACTATAATTCATTGCTATCGCGGTTCTTGAGATACAGGCTACAACCACTAGGCTGTACTAGGTATATTCTGTCCGTCGGGTTGTCTCAATGGGTACGGTACCTTAAAAATTGTATTAGAGCTCTATTAATTCCGTCGAAAAAAAGATATTTAAAATCCACTCTCAATTTTACTGTAACGCTATTTCAAATTTCGTTTCTATTTAATAAAATCCATGCGCCAGCTTGTCTGTGAACTGTTTTACACAGATTTTTGCGCTGGATTATTTGAGGACTAAATCTGGATGAACTTTTTGTGAGCTTTTTGTTATGCCGAGGCCTTATCTGGTATTTTAAAGTGCTTTTTTCGTTGTTCGTATGGTAATACAAGTGGATCTGAACACTAAAAACGTTGAACTGAAACTGCAGTACTTTAAAAATTTCGGCTTATTACATTATACAGTATTATGAGTTCTCGTTTTTTTAAATAAAATTAGGGGGCAAACGAGCAAATGGGTTACCCGGCGGACTCTCGGGAAGAGGGAAAACGCTCTTTTCTTGAAGCTTTGAAGATTTGCAAGACATAATAATCATCATCATCATCATAGCAGCCTATATTTGTCCACTGCTGGACATAGGCCTCTCTCAATGAACGCCAAGATGACCGATCTCCTGCTACTCGCATCCAACATGGACCCGCAACATAATAATATTATGCCCAAAATATTTAAAAGTTTAGGATCAAATATTACTATTACGAGTATTCATATAAAACTTGTTGTTTCCTGCTAGTTAGTTGTGACGAAATAATTCAGGGCACGTACTTTTTTCCTACATATAAACTTCCTAATGTGTGTACTGGGACTCAAAATATTTTTATATACTTAATATTTTTTTTTAATCGGCTTAGAAGCTTAAGCGTGAAAAAAGAAGAATCGATCAGACACACGTTTACATTAATTTATTCTACGAATATTGAGTAAAGATTTTCAGTTTTATGTTATTTATTTATTTTGGTTCTACTTAATGTAATTGCTCTATCACTAATGACCAATCACAGTCGTTATCTGTTCCATTTCACCCTTCGCGAAGTTTCGGTAAACGGATATTTGCTGACTTCCGGTCAAGAGATACATTAGTCTACACTCTAGCCCTAGCCCTATCTAGACCTTGATAATAATACAATATGATACAATTTATATTCAAGTTCCTATGTAATTATCTACTCTTTGTTAACTCTTATGCTCTTCGTATTTATAATAAAAAATGTTGACAAACGATATCTAAACTAAAACACCTTGTTTCTAAGTATAGTAATAATAATATTATTATTTATTCTACACTGGCAAAAAGATAAACTAGAGTCAAAAAACCTTAAGCAGAATACCCTTTCGAAACGGTTCGATCGTAAATGAAGTTGGGTTTAGGGCCTGTTTCACCACTTTCTGATAAGTGCCGAATATACTATTCACCACTTAACTTGACAGGTGAAGTATGGAGAATCTGTCAAAAAAGCTGTGAATAGCCTATTCGGCACTTTATCAGAAAGTGGTGAAACAGGCCCTTAGTATTGTAGATTTTTCCATTGCTTAGTTTATAATTAAGTAACGTGTTATAGCTTGATTAAATACAAATTTAATGAAGCGCCAAATTACATATTTTGATGGCCACATAGTGGTCATTTTACCGGCCGTTCTAGCCAACGGTTTTTAGTGTGTAATTTGGTCGCATTATGTGCTGAATATTACTCGATTAAAGTTTATTAATTGCTTTTCCAAGTAATTTAGTTACGAGCGTAAAATAGTGCCATAATTGGGTGTTTTCATAATTTTGTAAATTTAAAATTTTTTAAAATTTTTAAAATTTTTAAAAGGTTTTTAAAATTTGCGAATTTTGTGATAATTATTACATTTTTGTATTCAACGTGAAAACCTTATGTAGAAACCTGCACAAAAAAGAAGTGAACCAACGCTAAGAATCTAACATCTCTCGAATATTTTTTAATACCAAAACAAAAAACTTACAAAATTAAATAATTTCACACTATTTCAGTTATGAAATCTATACTTAACTTTACTTGCACATACACACGTCCAAAATTATTGATACCATTTGCATTATAATAAACGCAAAATAATCTTTCTCTATTTTATCTTTCTTCGTACAACTAATTAATCGTAATTTCTTATCTCATTATAGTTAATTAACGTACGCTTCCCGCGCGTGACGCGCGTGTCCCGCGTCCCGCGGCATGTCACCGACGCGGCACTCCGTCACGTCAGCGTCACGCGGCCTCACGTGCCCCACGCTGCGCGTAAACTTCGCGAGTTCCGAAACTCTAAAACACAAGACGCGAGTTTCAATACTCTAGAATATTTTCAGTTATCATTGTATATCAATATAATTTTGTTGAGATTTGAACCGAGACAAAAAATGTGTCGATGTGAGAATAATTTTATCGAAACTCCGAGTTAAAATGCTATCGGTAGTTAGTGAAAATGTAGTGGATGAAAATAGACAGTGAGTCGTGAAAGTGAAAAATGTACAGGTGAAGATGAGTGCGGCGGCCGCGTTCGCGCTCCTGCTGCACGTTCTGACGAAGGCGGCGACGCAAACGACGGTGCAACAGGAAGTGCAACAGACCGTGCAACAGAACCTGCAACAGGATCTGCAACTGTCAGCCACAGTGCAACAAAGCACGAAACAGGTAGTGCAACAACCTGTGCCGCTGACCTTGCAACACGCTGTACCAAATATATTGCAACAGACAGTGCCAGAATTGCAACAAACGGTGCCAAACATGACGGTGATCACAGACATGTACCTAACAGAATCTTTGACAGAAAGGAACAAAAGAGAATCATTAATAAGCACCTTTGATATATCGAAGATGTTCAAAAAGAAAACACGTATCAAAGCGGCCCCTAGTACAGCTCCTTACCAAGCTGATAAATTTTACATGGAACATCAGATAGCGTCTCTAGCTCTGCTCGATGACCATCCTAATACAACATTCAGATCACTACCGTATTCACTGGAACTAGCTACAACACCATTGAAACCAAAAAGTCAACCTACAACAACCGCAATGACAATTGTGTATACGGAACCAGCAACTGTAAATAATTTTAACATAAGTAAATTAGCGGTAAATAGTGATAGTAAAGTTAAAACTAAAGAAGAAAATAAAAATAAACGTGTAGACGATGCTAAGTTAGTGCCGAATAGAAACGGAACAAAAATAAGAACAAAGAACAAGGCCTTGAGGAAGTCTAAAAGTGTGAGTGTTAGTGATAGTGTGCGTGATGTGAAGCTGGCCGGGAATAAGAAGGCGGACAACGAGAGCTTGTGGCCGGCAAAGCATGCGGCGGTGGTCGAGGGGGACATCGTACTTGGTGGACTGATGATGGTAAGTCAAGATTAACTATTAAGAGTCAATTGGAACTTCTATAGACTTTAAGATTTGATAGTAGCTGGTCAGACACTTTGTACTAAAGTGCTAATAATTAAGTAGTTTTTACACCACAATTTATCTCTAAGGGTGAAATCTATAGAGCGATCTTAGACTTAACTCAGACTTTACTTCAAACTTTACTTTAAAAAATCTTAGCTAAGCTAAAATATTAAGTGAATAGAAGGACGCAACATCCATTGTTAGGTCCTCCTATTCACTTAAGATTTTGCTAGGCTTAAGCTTAGCTAAGATTTTTTAAAGTGAAGTTTGAAGTAAAGTCTGAATTAAGTCTAAGATCGCTCTATAGATTTCACCCTAAGACTTCCTTGAACTTAACTTGATACAATTATTTTTTTAAGACCAAATTAGCCGAATAAGTCGTTCTCAATTTTCAGCAAGACCATATTGTATTCCATTTCTTTTAAATCTCCCAATTTGATTCTTTTGTGACAGAAACATTTTCTTTGGCTCCGAATAAAAAAGAAATGGTTTTACGTTTTATTTTCAACATAATGATGTTGAAAGTACAAGTTTCTCATATATCATGGTACAGCTTAAGTGACAGGTTTAGGGATTCCGGCGAACAGGCAGAATTCTCGCTACAACAGATGAAAAGTATTTATCATTATTTAATGCCGCCAACTTGGAAACCTTATTAAGACTTGTAAGAAACAAACAAACGTCTTATAAAATAATATTATAATTTTTAGTCCCTAGTTCCTTATTTCTTCAGTTGTAAACAATAAAAAATAAACCCAATTTCTTTTCGTAATAATAAATAGCTAGTATCTAAGATAAATCCATACTTCCATACTAATATTATAAATACGAAAGTGTGTCTGCCCGTCTGTCCGTCTGTCTGTCTGTTACCTCTTCACGCTCAAACCACTGAACCGATTTTGCTGAAATTTGACATGGAGATACGAGTTCCGGGAAAGGACATAGGATACTTTTTATCCCGAAAAATGTACGGTTCCCGCGTGATAAACGAATTTTGGCGCAACAGAGTTGCGGACATCATTTAGTAATATAATATAATGTTAAAGTTTATTTGTTTGTATAACTATAACATCTCCAACATTATAGTTAAATAATGTTTTGAACAAAAATCAATAATGGATCTCAAAGATATTTGCTACAGGACTTAACAGGACTTAAGCTCTACTTTAAAAAGATTAAAAGTAGCTTCATAATCCAGTAATCAATTCCGTTCATTTATGGTGACGACTGAATAATTTTTATCAGAGGATTAGTTTGCTCGTTTGTATAAATTATTAGCTCTGAATAATCCTCGAACAAAAAGCCATGGGTAGCCCGCATTGCTCCAATCTGGTATGATTTAGAGTAAGCCTTTATGAATCCTACGAGATTAAAACGAAAGATTAGAAAGGGGTTTTAATAATAAATTAATTTATGGATTTCTTAAATCTGGAGGTTAATTCTCATAATTAAACTTTAAAATTCGTAATTAAAATTTTCGATTCGCTTTCGGCTCTGGGGTACTAAGTCGTGCTCGTCCTATGGCGCTTCCGAGGTGTAAAGTTAAATTCCATTTTTTATATCTTACTTTTTAAATTAATTATCTGAATACCTTGTGTGTATTTCGTCTCACTCGCACGCTCAGGATTTCTTGGATGTGCGAATGCGACCGCGACTCTAGAAGCACCAATGCGATCAAGGCGGAAAGCGACCGCTACCCTCAAAAATTCAAATAAAATGCAACTTTATGACAGGCTATAAGTTTATTTTTGCTGTACGCCACTACAAAGCAGCGACGGCTGCATCGCTAGACCAATGTCTGTAGAAAATGAAACCTATATTTTTATTTATTTATTTATTATAGTACAGTTCATAAAGTGGCCGTTTTTATTTTTTGCGGCCGCGGTCGCTTGCCGTACCTTTAGAAGTAACATTACTAATTTTAATAACCAGAACTGGGGTGCACGAAACTTCTGTTAGAAATGATATTTTAATTCTATTGATGGAATTCCCGTATTGATTTCAATGAAAAGCTGAAACTTCAATGAGATTATTCCGCTACATTCCTTTAGATGCGGCCGTTGATTCTGTGATTTATTTTCAAAAAAGCCTTCATAGTCTAGTGGCATAGAGTGCCTCTCTTGTCTCGGTAGTCGTGGGCTTGATTCCCGTCAAATAGTTTCTAAGGTTAGGACGATACGGGCTGATCACAATATATTTTCCGAATTAGACTTGTTATTGACCGCAAATAATAATAATTGTTTGTTGTACTAGAATATGATTTTTTTATTAAACAGTTTATTGTTGACAAAAACAATCAACAAGTTATACATAAGAAATAAAATGACACAACAGAAATTATCACATTTTCCAATGATAAAAACTATTTTACTTCCTTTCCCAGATTGTAAATATAAGTTCAAAATATAATTGAAATCGGCGACTTAATCGTGAAGAAAGAATGCAGAAAAACAGAGATAAAATTTTCTTTTCTAATATTCTCACTATAAGAAGAGCAGAAATTTCTTGCAACGTACGCTTATTAGAAATAAGTATATTATATCACATATAATATTATTATACTTTAAGCTCTTTTGTGTCATATCGTCTGACTAAAGTAATAGTACCTCTTGGAAGCTCAATCTGAGATGCTATGTCAGGGTAATCACAATAAATTGGAGGAGAAAATTTTACGATAAGAATAATGAGTTGTTTGCGAACGGTCGCCACAGGGCGCCACAGGGCGCCCTAGGGCGGCGAAGGGCGCCGGAGGGTGCCGGGACAATGGCGAGCTATGTCGTGATAACTTTACAACTTGTGGACTGAAAAAACTCATTATCGACTTTGTTACCATGATCAAAGCTTTGATAATCGTAATGAAACTTAAAATAGTTTATTGAATTAAATTGTTATTTCAATATTAAAATATAACTTATGATTACACTGTACATGATTAAAAACAAATAGATATAAATACTCATAGCATAATATTTACTTTACCTTCGTAATTGAATTAAAAAAATCGTGGAATTGTCTAATCACTCTAACTAATAATTTATACATTTTAGTGTATCTGTATTTATTTATTTTTTCAGTACACGTTCGAATTAATGCATTTTTTTTATGAAATGTGTTTGTCTCACTAGACAGACCTAAAACATAATTATCTACAACATAACAGGGACAATAATTACTGTCCCCGGCCAAATTTAAACTGTTTTCCTTCTCATTCGTTCTACTTATACCAAGCTAGTTACATCAACAAAATATATTTAATTCATCCAAGTCGGTTCAGCATAGTAATTATATATAATTATATATATATATATATTCAACTATATATATCTATATATATACATATATATTGTATATTTATAGTATGTATTTTATTAAAAGTATAGCATAATAATTATTTATTTGATAAGAGTATAAGTTGTTTTTTTTTCTTTTCCTTTTTTGTAACTTGACTGGCACCTACACAATTTTTGTTCCTGTATCGCCCAAAGGTTGACTGGTAGATAATGCCATTAGGCATTAAGTCCACCTTTGTACTTTTTATGTGCATAAAGTTTTATAAATAAATAAATAAATAATGTTAATTAATTGTATTTTGTTTTAATTTTAATATTATGCTAATTTTCATAATATAGCATGATATTATGTGCTTTTGCTTTTCTATTTGCTAATGCTGCGCACGAGTTGAGTGAACGTGAGTTGAGTTTTGAGTTTGGGTTTTTGAGTTTGAGTTTGCGCACGATAATATTAGCAATCGTATTTTTAGCAAGTACAATTAATTTAATCATTGCTTAAATGGGCATTTAACAATAATTATTTATCATTGGTTCTATTTTTGCAGAAAAACTACAATTTCTAAATTACCCACTTCATCCACTCACGTCTTGTGTGTCTGTCTGTTACCTATCATTTTTAACTCCCGACAAAAAAGGGGGGTGTTATAAGTTTGACGTATCTATCTGTCTGCCTGTCTGTCGGTCTGTCTGTCTGTCTGTCTGTCTGTGGCATCGTAGCATCCAAACAGGTGGACCGATTTTGATCTAGTTTTTTTTTGTCTGATTAGTGATGATGATGATGATGAAGGGGAAAACAATTTGTAGCGAGCAAACCTCATAAAGCGATGATGGCCGTTTTATGTTGATCAGAGTGTTCCGAGTCCCGATATCGATCACAATCAAACAAACAGGCACTGAGATTTTTGTCAGCTCTAACCCTCTTTGGAAACAGTAGTGACCTCATTTTTGTACTTGTTCCTTGAAATTAAACTTCCATATCCATACTAATAGAAAATGCGATCTGTTTGTCTATCCATATGTATGTCTGTCTGTATGTCTGTCTGTTACCTCTTTACGCTAAAACCGCTTAATCATTATTCTGAAATTTGGTATGGAGACACTTTGAATTCCAGGAAAGGACATAGAATATTTTTTCATCCCTGAAAAATGTACCGTTTCAAAACCAATTTTGGCGCGACGGAGTTGCGGGCGTCATCTAATACACTATCTATCTTACTAATAAACGTTGTATAAGCTTTGAATAGTTATACAGTGTTTTGTTCCTGTCACACAAGTGACATTTTTAATTGGAATGAAGAAGACAAAACACTGTATAACTATTCAAAGCTTATACAGCGTTTATTAGTAAGGGGGTATAAATATTAAGTTTATGTACACGCTGCATTAGCGTAGCGGCCTATGAAATTAGCATTTACGAAGTGCAGAGTGCTAGCGAATGCCTCGCAAAGCACTTTAACCACTCTGAAGTGTCGCGAAATCAGTTTTTGTTCATAATTTTTCCAAGCAGTGTACTTTGCAGTTTTCTAGACTGTCGTTGGTTTGACTTTGTTACGCCAAAATTCGTTTATCGCGTAGTAACCGTACCTTTTCCGGGACAAGAAATGTCCTAAATATTCTATGTCCTTCCCCGGGAAAGTTTGAAATTTAGTATAGCGATATTTTGAGTCCCGGGACTCGAAGTATCGATTTCATCTCATGACGCGGGAATTGGCACCAGAGAATTGTCGAGAATTCCGCGGAAGACGCGTGTGCATTTTCTTATACTGTAACTGTTGTCATAATTAATTACGTACAGTTTCGTTGCAAAAAGTCGCTTCCATTCCATTCCGCATCGGTGTAAATTGAGCCTGAATAACAAAGTATAATAATCTAAGGTAATAATAACATTGATATTTATTATTTATATAATTGTGACGTGCTACGAAGGATCGCAGATTGCTACAAGTCTACTTAAACCGGCTAGGAAGTGGCGTAGCTTGCTACAAGTCTACGTAGACCGGCTAGGAAGTGGCGTAGCTTGCTACAAGTCTACGTAGACCGGCTAGGAAGTGGCGTAGCTTGCTACAAGTCTACGTAGACCGGCTAGGAAGTGGCGTAGCTTGCTACAAGTCTACGTAGACCGGCTAGGAAGTGGCGTAGCTTGCTACAAGTCTACGTAGACCGGCTAGGAAGTGGCGTAGCTTGCTACAAGTCTACGTAGACCGGCTAGGAAGTGGCGTAGCTTGCTACAAGTCTACGTAGACCGGCTAGGAAGTGGCGTAGCTTGCTAGAAGTCTGCGTAGAGCGGTCACAAACGTAGCTTGCTAAGTCTACGTAGACCAGCTACGATGTGGTGTAGCTTGCTACAAGTCTACGCAGACCAGCTACGATGTGGCGTAGCTTGCTACAAGTCTACGTAGACCAGCTACGATGTGGCGTAGCTTGCTACAAGTCTACGTAGACCAGCTACGATGTGGCGTAGCTTGCTACAAGTCTACGTAGACCAGCTACGATGTGGCGTAGCTTGCTACAAGTCTACGTAGACCAGCTACGATGTGGCGTAGCTTGCTACAAGTCTACGTAGACCAGCTACGATGTGGCGTAGCTTGCTACAAGTCTACGTAGAACGGCTACAAAGTGGTCAAAAAATATCTTTACTTGATCTGCTGATCTGTTGATGGACTGGAAACATTGATACAGTACTCTGTTTTCAGTCCAGCACTCAGTATTCCTTTTTTGTATATATTATACTATAGATAGATAATATAATTATGTAGCTGATTCAACGCCAAATATTAGGTCTAAAAGAGTATGTATGTAAAATAACCATGTTACCTACTACTATCTCCGTTGCTATTTGCTCTGTTCATAAATACTATTAGTAATCGCTTGTCGTCTCTTTACCATTTATATGCCGATGATATGCAGATCTATACCGATTCCGATATTGACCATCTAAAGGAGGCGATAAAACGCATTAACGATGATTTGCTTCTTTTAGAACAGTGGTGCAAGTCCTTCGGTATTTGTGTTAACCCCAACAAAAGTCAAGCCATCATTGTTGGAAGCGCTAAGCTTCTATCAAAAGTTAAGATTCAGGAATTTCCATCTCTCACATTCAATGGCCTACCAATCCCGTTTGTTGATACAGTCAAAAACCTTGGTGTTATCTTTGACAACCACCTCTCCTGGAAACCGCACATCAACGCAGTCAGTAGCAAACTATTCCGTGCAAGTGGATCTCTTCGTCTCTTCGGTAATTTTCTCCCAATTAAAACTAAAATTGCATTGGTTCATACATTGCTTATGCCAATATTGGATTACGCAGATGTCTGTCTCATTGATATTACCAAAGAACTTTTAGACAAACTTGAGAGATTGCAGAATGTTTGTATCAGATTTGTCTATGGCTTGCGGAAATACGATCATGTTACAGAATTTCGGAGGAAGCTTCGTTGGCTTCCTATTCGCTTGCGTCGAGATTGTCATGTCCTCTCCCTTTTGTACAGCGTCCTTTTTGTTCCATCCTCACCGTCCTACCTTAAAAACCGCTTTAAATTTTTGCATGATACTCACCAGTTAACATTGCGCTCTTCAAGCAATCTCACTCTCGAGATCCCTCGGCACTCTACTTCCTTATATTCCAAATCTTTCGCTGTTCGTGCTGCTTCTCTTTGGAACACTCTGCCTCTAGATATCCGACAAGCCGGTTCAATAAATATTTTTAAACATAAACTTAAATCTCATTTCCTTAATATTATGCACTAGCTCATTCCTGCCAGTTCTCACATCTTTGTCATCAAATAGTTAACTACCAGCATAAATAGTTCTGGTTTTAGTAACAAGTAGTAATAGTTTTAGAATTATTTGTCTTAGTTTTAGTATTAGTAATACTTTAAGCACTAGGATTAGTTTAGTTTGCGCACCTACACGATTTCTACCTCATTCCAATTTTCAATCGTATCTACAAAAGGTTGACTGGTAGAGATTGCTTAGTAGCAATAAGTTCGCCTTTTGTACATCAATTAGTACTACTAGTATATATATTATTGTATCTTTCGTTTAAGTACTGTATTTTGGTGTGCAATAAAGAGTTATTATTATTATTATTATTATAATTATTACCTACTAATAAATGAGTATAAATTTGAGATTCCAACTAATCTAGAAAGTTTATATTCGATCATTAAAATGAATAAATTATTTTTTTAATTTTCATGACTAACAATTCAATAATGAGATAACAGAAGTTGTGAAGTGATAAAAAAAGTACTTACTGGTACTTTAATCTTGCACAAGGTTTTATTAATTTAATTTTAGCTTACATTCACATCTCGGAAACATCAGTCGTAGCTACATATTTCACAAAACACGTTCCAGTTCCTCGTTGTTAAATTACAAATTGAATAATCAGCTACATTGCTCACAAAACTAGCGGACTGCGCAAAAATTTCCGGATATTTTAAATACCATCTTGCTAATTTTATAAAATATTCAAAAGCATGTTTTGAGTAACGTAGATTAAGCCACAAGAACATAGACTGTTATAATATACGTAAAATCTTGTATTCGCCGCATTTTGCCTGTATGACTTGGCCTTAATCTTCAATCAATACATTCAAATCTCATTTTCTCCCATATTAACCGCTAAAAGCGCGGTGGAAAAACATCGTCGTCACGCGTCTCGCGCTCCATTAAGTCTATATTTAATAGAATTTCCAGCCGATTTAACGCCGGGAAAGTCCCGAGGAGTCGCGGGGAGTTGCGGGAAAATCCCGGGGAGGTCCGGGAAGTCCCGGGGCTGACAAGAAAGTTCCCGGCAAGCGCGATAACGTCACGTAGGAAAAGCGTATGGATATTTTCTAGAATAAATTTTCCCGTAGTGCTTTAATGATAGTCTAGTTTTTTAAGATTTTATCTTTGTCTATGAAGCTCAGTATATAAAGCTACCATTTCAGTATAGTATGTTAACTGCGTTTAATAAACGCAATAGTATTCACTTAAATAATAGTATGTTAAGAAGATAAACCCGACCTCAAAATTGTATGTTATTCAGAATTAAAATTTCATATCTCAAAAAAAAATGTTGATGAAACTTGCAACATTCCCTAAGTTGAACAACCAAGTATAATAAATGCGAATACAAACATAAAAACATACATACATACATACACTTTTGAAATTTGCACGTTTGTTCAAAAGCTGATATAGACAAACATATTATACGAATTTTTGAAGTCGGTTAAAGAAACACAAATAGAATCAAATTTAAATATTAAAATGTGTATTGGTTTTTCCTTGGATTATTACTTTTATTTCACGATGTGGTTTGTATATTTTAAATAACCGTTTTAAAAATTCTAGCTCTGTTTGTTTTAAGATTAGCAATATCTTTGTCTTTGAACAAACAAATATATAAAAATATTTTATAAAATAGGAGTAAAAATATTTTAGCGCTTTTCATGTTAAAATGAAAACAATTTAAGCAAATACGTCTTTTTGTTCTATGAAAAACGAGAGTTTTTACACACTATACAACTTGCGTTCGATAATTTCGACTATGGAGTTAGATATTGCAATAATTGTCAAATCCCATACTTTTTAGGGATCCGTACCCAAAGGGAAAAACAGGATCCTATTACAAATATTTCGCTTTCTGTCCGTCTGTCTGGCTCCAGGCTATATCTCAGGAACGGTTATAGCTAGGGAGTTAAAATGTCCCTCGGTAATGTATTTCTGTAGCCGCTTTAGCAACAAATACTAAAAACAAAATAAAATCAATATGCAATTAGACAAGTCCACATATATCACAAGTGGACACTCAAGTGCGTTCTTCATATGTGTGGGAATTAAATCACAAACAATAAAGTAATCAATGAGTTTATCACCGCCATAACTTTTTATTTTCTGAATATAAATATCGCAGACATGTACCATATACGGCTTTATATTATGTACTACGACACCATCTTTAGGGCTGGTTTACATAGAGACGCGGCGCGACACAAGGTAGCATTAAAAGTTAAAAAGAAACTACCATTGTTACAAAATCTAAGGCTAACTTGAGCTATCGTTATCAATCTACACCCAATCCGTTTAAATCACATTTGATTTCATTTTTGATGCGATGAATAAAAATTTTCCCGTTCATTTCATGTTTTTTGAAACTTTAATACATAATATTATTAATAACTATTTATTTATGTATTAATTTACTACACAATCGAAAGTTTGTTTGTTTGTTTGTTGTAATTCAGAGAGAATTTGTTATGAAGCTGCCTTTAGTCTTCTATTTGTTGTGGACAATTAATGTAAATTGTACAGCTCATTTGTATTCAATGAATTTCCAGCGAATGTAGTGCTATATTTAAGACACTATATTACTAAAATTATTTCTCTTTTGACTTCGTAATCTGGTGATAACACTTCGAGAATAGAATCATATTATGCATGAATGGCTGTCACTTGGATCCTTATACGGTTGGCTGGGTAATGAAGTCAGCATATTCGCACTATCGCAGACCTAACTTACGGTCACTGCGCTGACCGTTCACCGAAATAAACTAGGTCGCATGTGACTGTGTGATCTAAGGTGACTTTCCAATCTTCGCGGCAAGTGACCGCGACTGACAAATTTCAAATAAAATGCTACTTTATGACCGAGACTATAGGTTTCATTTTGCTCTACGCCAGTACAAATAACGATGGATTTGGTCGCTAGACTCTCACTATTACTAGATACACAAGATACCCACTAGAACTGAACAAATTTGGTCAGAGCTACTATCTATTACAATTTGATCACAATGCGCTTCAATATTTTTGCGCAACAATCAGCCTCGGCGATAACTCACAAATATTATATTTACACCTAACGATTAGTTTAAAGCAAATAAAGTCGGTAACTGTACATTTTGCGGCTACAAATCTAGCTAAATTTGCACGATTTTGATTAAAAAAGAGCAAATAGTGCTAGATCCTGCTTAATGGCGCATTTTCACTGGTCGATGGGGCCCGCATGCGGGGTGCAGGATATTTCTGAAACGCATGCCTCGACCAATCAAAATGCGCCATTAGTTGTCATAGACTCCCTCCATGCGGTATACCGTAGGAGTTAACGACTAATGAAAATGCGCCCTTATGACGTATTTATTGCCTATTTCTCATAAGTGATTTTTATCAAGATACCATGTAAGCTACGAATAAAAAAACTATGTTAGTTTATATTTTAGGCACGCGTCAACAAGCTATGCGGCACTATAATCGTATTATTTACTATTTGTGTATTACACAACAATGCTCAAACAATATTAACACAAAATAAATCATTCGTATGAACATCAAATATCTCATTAGTATAAATTCATAACATTATATTGTCGTTTCAAATTGGCATTATATAACATTGTTGTATACTGATAACATAATATAATACTGTTTGCACAGTATTACAATATTTTGTAATACTGTGCTATTTTTTTGGTTTCGGTGACGGTGGTCGGTTTCATTGCAACTGGGCCAGTTACGCAGAAGTAATAATTTTATAGTGTCCATGTGTATGTTCAGTCCACAAAACCACTATTTCTCCCTGAAAGAGTTATCTTCCTTTACTCTGATAACTCCGATTACTTCCTTAGGACGACCGACACGACTAGCAAGAGACCAGACAGGGCCGACTTTTTGCATGCTCATCCGACGCACGGACTATCTTACCTGTCAGACAATCAGGCGATCAGCCTGCATTGTCCCAAATAAATTTGGAAATAACATGTTTTTAACGTAAGAATTGAACCCACGACCTCCGAGTCAAGAGCCACGCTGTGAACCACAGAACCACGGCATAATACACAAATTATAATACAATATTACATCCAACGCGAAACCTTCCCGAAACCACATAATGGGTTACCAACAATAGAACTAAGTGCCTTTGATCATCACACCTGTAGTGTTATGTTCCTGTATTAAACTCCTTTGAAAAGGGCTGAACTGAAGGCTTTTGGTTCACGTAAATAGGGATTAAAATATTATAATAACTTGTTAGTGGTTATTTGCTATGAATACTATACTTATTATGTTTTGTTACAAAAAAAACTATTCTCTATCTATAGAGCTCAGCAGTTAGGTGAAAGGGTAACCGACTATCAGGTAGATAAACCAACATGTGAAAAGACAGACAGAAATAGGTATACTGTAGCATATATAATATTAGTATGGATGATGTCATAATAACAAGTGTTGTTTTAGAATTTAGGCGATGAACCGATTTTGCAGAAATTTGGTATGGAGATACTTTGAGTCTCAGGAAAGAACAATAGGATACTTTTTATATACAATTATGTTTGTCATCTAGTAAGAAATATTTTAATAAAGATGCTAATGGTAACCATGAGATTTTTAATTAACAACTTTGAAGCATTTTACCATAGACCAATTATTACACACAAATCAAAGGAACCCCACTTCAAACATTTGAAAACCGATTCTCAATAAAAGATATTGAAATTATTCCCTTTTGAGATATTCCCAAAGCACTCGAAACATCCCGACCACTTGGTGACAATAGAAATTTCCTATCAATTTGCAATTTATTTGTTAAAGTTACAAAAGCGGTCAAGTGTGAGCTGTCAGTCGCAGGCGTGGTTCCGTAGTGGCCACGTTTCCTTTTGTGTATGGAGCTGTTGTAAGCTTGGCTGTAATTGCTTGGCCAAGATTAAATTTCGATTAAAATGTGCTTTGCGTTGTACCCTACCAGTAATAAAAACTAGTTGTACCTAATCTAGCAAAAATCTGGCTGTTACCTGAAGCGTGAGTTACGCTTAAAAACACTGGATTGCGTCATGCCGATCAGATGAAAATGATGATGTGTTATAAGATATTGTTATTAAATGTAGGATACTTTGACTTTCTATACCGAACACTACTCTCACACTTTGTCATAGATATTAATGTTATAAAATATTTTGTCTTTGTCTGCAACCTATACTGTACTCGGCGAAACATGGCGATAGCGGACATTAGCTATGTCCACATTATGCGCTTTCTTCTTCAATTTTCGTCATCTACTTTCATTCAACTTTCATTTTGCCGCATTCAATAATTGAATGCGCTAACGAACGCAACGCCAACATTGTCATTTTTGAAGTTTTGGATACATGCGTCATGCGTGGAGGCATGCGTCGCGGGCATGCCTCACGTTCGAACGCATGCCCTTGACGAACAGAAAAAGGCACAGTAAGGGCAAAGCTATTGACTCCCTGCTAAAACTTGTAATTGCCATTATCGACAACATCTGACACTTCATTGTCAATCGCGGATTAAATATTAGAAAATGACAAGTTTTTGACAGTCAATGACCGCTACCGCCATGTTTCGCCGAGTACAGTATAATATATTCTTAGAAAGTTGTAGAGAGTTGAAAACCTGGTGAGGAGTTTGCCTTGCTGTGGGACAGCATAGATAAAATATGATGGTGAATGATAGTCATGATGATTGTGATGATGGAAACCCGGCTGTGATAGTTTTCCGCTTGACGTTTTAAAAGTTAGTGACAGCTTGGCACGCTTCGCACTTGACTTAACTCGCTCTAACAAGAGTTTGCAATATGAGCTTGTAAATCGAGCCGAATAAAGCTCTAGAGACGATGCTAGTAAGTAATGAAACGATTATTATGCCGTGTTTCCACCTGCAAGCAAACTCGCAGAAGTCTTGCGTGAGTTTCTTGCAATATTTTTTACATTTCATACTAATTCCTGCAATTTATTGCTGCAATAAATGTCGTGCGAGAAGCTCGCGGATAAATGCCATACGAAACTAGACCGTATATCTGCGGTGACCCGCAGTGAGATCTGTCGCGAGTCCTCGCAAACATGTTTAGACGTCATGCTGTCGCAACTACTCGCAGGAAGTGCTTGACAAAATATTGTCGCGACAGCACTTGCTACGGGGGTCACACTTGCAAGCTGCTGTCAGACAGACTGTCAGACACTTCTCGCGACAGTTGTCTTGCAGGTGGCCTTAGGGTCAGTTCACATGGCAACGAGACGAGGCGATTCAAAATTGGAATACGTAACGTTGGTTGGCAAGTCTGTCAATGTATACTGTACTGTCTGTATCTCCTTGTGTAGTTCATAAAGTTTAGTTTTGAATAGCTTTTTTAAAATTGCATCTCAAGCAGCAACCAAGCGTAATGAACACCTAAAAAGTAGCCAATATAGCACTTAACGCTCTTTTAGAGCTGTATAAGAGCGTTGAAGGGATATTGTAGTGTTATAATGTCGGTTTAGGAGTAATTATTCAGCTCTAGCTGTATTAAGTCTGTATTAAGTAGTCAAAGTACGCTTAAAGTTCTAAATCAGTGTATCGAAACTGTCATGTACAGCTTTAAGTTTCCTGTAACGCTTTAATCCGAATTTTAGTATTAAAGCTGTACAATAGCTGTATTTTGCATACCGTCACTTACTTAATACAGCTCTAAGCTGTATTATGGTGGTCCTCAAATCTTATTTCTGTATTATGGAGTAGCCAAACTCTCTTCAACAGCAATAATAGTAAATTTATTCGTTTATACAGCCCATCAACCGCTTAAAGCTGAATACTATATCCATTATCTACATAGTACAGCTATTAATCCTATAAGACCATCAAAATAGAATTTAGGCTGCTTAGCAAATTGTCGCCATTTTATCAATTACAAATCGAAGATTACGAATTGAGTACACAAAAATTAGACGAATGTTATTATATTTATCAATATTTTTAGTTTGTCCAACAACCTTCTATACACCAACGAGGCTCTACGTCCATTAATTCAAACTTTTTAATTTCTAACCTATAAAAACCATATTTAGTAACCTTATTTAATATCTCTTCCTTGATTATTTTACTGGCGCGTTTATTTTTTATCACAAAACATATATATATAACCACAATAAATTTATTTTTGCACAATAATGCACTGTATCCTGTCCCTATCGAATCTCCTAAAACATAGCGTTTATAATATGTTACTTTAATCAACAGTATTATAAACGCCATCATTAAAATGTATCTTCTGTTTCGTTTTAATTCTTTTGTAACTGTGTTCAACAGACTTTTTACAGCGTAAAGCTGAACAAGTGAGTTACAATGGAATAATTGGAGTGTATTGGTTTCTTCGTACACCATAGTACAGCCGCAAAACAGCTATTATACAGCCTATTTATGCTTATACAGCTACTGTACAGCCAATATAACGCAAAACGCTGTATAATTTGTGCCCATTTCAGGGGTATAAAGGCTGTATAAGCGCTTATACAGCCTTTATGCAGCCTGGAAATACAGCATTAAGATAATAAACGACCTTTAATACAGCTGTTATACAGCTTGTGATGCTGCTTGGGTATCTCTTCGCATAGCTGTGTCATATTGCAATAAGAATTTACTTTTAATTTTACTATTTCTTTTATTATACATAACTATAACTATAATACTTGCAAAGCTTTAATAAACAATTTTGTTTATTGAAAAAGGAAAAAAAATTGCTTCCCTTTTAACCCTCAAAACTAGCTTGGTTTTAATTTATCCCAGCGTTTTCCGGCATTGGGGGTACAATCGACCCTTTGGATAAAGTATTCATTACCTTCCGATAACGTTGAGACGAACAATTTTTCAATTACCGCCCTTTGTAATATAGCTCAAGAAAGATGAACCTTATATCCTACATAGCCTCTATATTAATATGTATTGCGTGCTTGGAATATTATGTTTTTCTACTCTTTAATATAAAAGTAAATTCCAAATTCCCTTGGTCATTACTCGTAATGTAATCGGCTGGACCAATTTTGATGAAAGTTGGAGCACTTAAAGAGTGTAAGGTTGTGCCCACGGAGGGAGACTGCTGCGTCATACCGGCCTCTCAGAGATGGTGGTGGTCCTCGGGCTCCCGGCGGCACTCGTAGCACACGCGAACCTCGGGGGTGGATCGCCGAAACGACCTTCTAAGGTTCTGCGCTAGAACCTCATTCCGGATCCGCGAATGATGGCACCTTTGGTATAGCTTGTATAGTACTGCGATGGCCACTATCGTGCAAATTATGAACATCATGCGATACTAATAATTATAATGTTCGATAAATTCCGAGTCCGACACCGATGCTTTATTTGAAGCACCGCTTTGATTTATAAAAACGACTTCTTTTTGTATATTTGACCGACACATCGCAAATTAAAATTTATTTAATATGGAAACAATGAGAAAGGGCATAGGCTTTCTAAAAATATAATAATCAGCCAAACTTGCGAGTCGGACTCGCGCACGAAAGGTTCCGTACCAATACAGAGCAAAAAAAGGCAAAAAATCGTGTTTTTTGTATGGGAGCCCCCTCATTTTTTTATTTTATTTTAATATTATTATTAGTTATTAAAGAACACATACAATCAAGGATTTTGTGAAAATTTCAAGTGTGTAATAGTTACCATTATTGAAATCGGGCAAAAAAGGCCAAAAAAATCACGATTCTTGTATGAGAGCCCCCCTTAATTATTAATTTTAATTTGTTTTTAGTATTTGTTGTTATAGCGGCAACAGAAATACACAATCTCTGAAAATTTCAGAAGTCTAGCTATAGCCGTTTTTGAGATACAGCCTGGAGACAGACAGACGCAGACGGACAGACAGACGGACAGACATCGAAGTCTCAGTAATAGGCTCCCGTTTTTACCCTTTGGGTACGGAACCCTAAAAATGAATACCTATTTCTTGATCACGGCATCACGCGTCATCGGCTAGACATTTTTTGAATGAAAATTGACCAAATCTTTAGGGAAGGACACAGGCTTTTTATTGTGAAAAAGAGAACGTTTTCTGTGCACTCTATTTAATAGAATCGTGGTAACAGTTAGTTCGTTATTAAAATCAGCAAAGGAGGGTTCGTAGGCTAAAAACGTGTGTTATATCATGTATGGGAGTCCCACTTAAATATTTATCAACTGTAAGAGCGTCCTTGTCTTTAAAGCACTCAATGCGTCCTCGAATTTACGATATTCTTACCTGGAAAATGTTACGAAAATTCTACCAATTCGTGCCAAAATATTTTAATACCTATTTGAACTATGGGTGCAGTAGTAGGAACTAAGGGAATTCGTAATGAGCTCAATTGCTTAGGTAATTCATAATCCTTATTTCCAAGCATCATTTCACTAACGTCAGGATTTTTATTTTTATTACTGAATTTCACCTATTCACTCGCGCTTTTGACCTTAGCCAACGTTTTAATAAACCAATTAAAAACGCTGTTGAAAAGATATAGCCTGTCAAAAATCCACAGACTAGGCATTAGCGATGCTTATAATATCGTGGGCTTTAAGCCAGAAGAGCGTATAAAAAAGTCGTTTTTTTTAAGAAGAAAATAGATGTAAGTGCAAAATTGGGAGTTTTGGAATACATAAAGATCGTTTCACGTAATAAAGAAAGGAGTTTCATAGACACAAGCAAATTTTCAGTTAAAGAGATGAATTAAACAAAACTTATTAATTAAGTTTTTGCCCGTCTGGTTTGAAGACTATATCACTTATTGATACCTATTTAACTGTGCTGAAACATTTTAGTTTTCCGCCCATCCTAATTATGGATGACAACTTGGCTAAAGCTTCCGAACGTGACGCCCAGTAAATTGACCATTCAGCCCACGAGTAATTGATTTTGCGAGCGATTCGGAATGCGCGAGATAGATCTCAGTTTGTGATTTCGGGAAATAACGCCTACTGAGGTCCACTGATTTTGCTTTGAAATTTCATATCCGGATTAAATAACTCAAATTACTTATAAATGAAGATATCAGTGGAAGAAATGGGTAACTAACAATGATTTTTTTTATAAATGGAGGCTTTAGGACCGGGCAAGTTATGAAATCAAAAAATTTGCATTTCATATAAAGCCTAATTATATGAGGAAATAATAAGAAGGTTAATAATAAGAAGGTAAAGGTAATAATTGCCCTTATTATTAGGAAAAATAAATTATCCATTTTATCCACAATACGTCTTCAAATGTTAGCTGATGAGAAATATTATGATGTTTATTTACTCGTAGTACCTAACAGCTAGATTATTAATCATGGATGTGTATACTCTCTGAACTCAGACGATTTTGATAAAATAAAGCACTATAAATTAGTCTACGAGAAATGGTCAACTTTTCATTTTGACAAAATGTACAGTTTCTATGAATCTTCTTTTAGTGCGTATAATGTCACAGACAGTAACTATTTTGTGTAGCGAAACTATTTTGAACCTCAAACTGACTGCGAAATGTAGTCAACAGCGAACGATCGCCCTAGGCTTCGGTGAAGAAAAGTCGACCTTTTTTAGTTTTAATAGACTCTTGCCGCAGACACGTGTCATACAGAATAAGATTTTTACAAATAAGTATATGGCTTCTTTTTTCCAGTATATTTGTAGTACAATACATATACAATATATATACATTTGCATGTGATTGATTTAGCCCCCAAACTATATAATATTTTTCAGCAATGTCATTACTCTAAATTGTTTACATTCCCGGAAAAACTTTCTACGGAACGTATTTCCATTAAAATCTGTTGAGTGGTTTGAGCATGAGGAGGTAACGTAGAGATAGATTTTGGCGTTTATAAAATATATCAATTTTGAAGTAGTGAGTATGCACTGAAAGTTCTTCAGCGCTCTGGTTTTACCGAGAAACCGAGTCAATAAAATTCTATTTCGTGGAATTTTTGCAATTTCAGTTCGCTTTACTTGGGTCATACAGACAGTTATGTTAAACCATGTTGGCAATTTTCCTTGCCCTAGCTTCATGTTTACGACAATAATCGAGCCATTTTTGTGTGGTCAAATATGTGAAAATTAACGTTCTTTATTGTACAATATGTCGTATTCTATATACATAGATGCGACATGTCTGTCTGGCTATCCGTCCATATGACACAGTTTCTATTTTCTAATATCAAGAAATAGTTCCAAAGTGGAAATATTTGTGTCCCTAATTCCTACCTAAACATATCTTTCATTTCATCAAGTCAAGTATATATAATATGTAATTGATTGTACTGTCGGTTCTTGGTGGAAATTCATTTTATACACAAATGAAACACAATATTACTTGCACTTTTTCCACTATATTCATAAATTACAATTTAAAGACTTAAAACACGACCGGTTTCGACTAAACTACTGAACTAAACTACTAAACTAAACACCTGATGATGATTTAATCGAAACCGGTCGTGTTTTAAGTCTTTAATTTGTAATTTATGAATATAGTGGAAAAAGTGCAAGTAATATTGTGTTTCATTTGTGTATAAGTCAAGTATACACATAAAAATTACATATTTTTAACTGATTTCCAAAAAGGAATAGGTTTTTTGCTTTACAATGGTACGGAACACTTCTTGCGAGGGTCCGATTCGCACTTGGACAATTTTTTACACCGAGACTACGTCGAAATTGTATAGAAGTTTTTGGATTTAAATATAATCGACTAAACTACAGCCGTTCTAAACATACCTACAGACCTTATTGGTATTCGTGCTCGTGACGTGCCGCCGTATATTACAGCTTCGTCACTGAATATTTCATCCCAGCACCCTATCAATACGGAATTAGATCGTTCGCCAATTTGTAATGTGGCCACGTTGCTGTGGTGCGGTGCGGCGTCAGGGCGAAAAAAACGCAGTGTATGCGGTGGACCAATTGACGGTGCAATCCGGATTGCATTATCAAAGTTTTCAGCTGACTGAAAGAGGACGGTAAGCTTATAGCATATATCCATAAGCAAGATAAGAGGCTGAGTCGTCCAATGTAATACGCAGAAGTCGAAACTCGCGATAAAAGACACAGTCGCGTTATTCTCTCCTATATTTTATCACAATGTGTTTGTCGTTTTTTCAAAGTCGTATCGGACCATATGCCTCTACTAAAAGTGTGTTTTGATCAGCCCGTTCATTCAAATGGCCGATCAACAATGCAAAATTAAAACGTATTGAAAAATGTATGTATAATATATTTTTCAATACGTCCGTTTAGATGGAGGCCGGCCATGTTTCTATTGCGTTTAGAAGTCTTCTAAAGGGCCTTTCCATCAAAGCACACCATTAGTATATTTTCATTAAAAATTATATGTAAAACATCGCTCTATCGCCGACGACCGCAACGCACTGAAGTGACATGGCCCAACTCAGTTCGCCAATTGATAGTGGAAGGGAGAGAACAAATGAAGCCCTCAAATATTGAAGGTGTTCTCGTATGTAAAGCATACGTGAGGGTATTCTGTGTAGAGCAAGTCTTTTCGTCCTGAACCTTTTTGGAACGTTGTTGGCATGTTTACACAAAGATGCTCACTGTTTTCACACGAATAAATGATATTCACATGTTTGAGCTAAAATAACGATAAATGAAAATGAATCATAAACTTTGTTAGTCTCGCTAAAACTCGAGAACGGCTGAACCGATTTGGCCAATTTCAGTCTTGAGATATTTGTGGAACTCCAGGGAAGATTTGTATTTGGAGGGAAGTGATATAAAGTTTACCGGATCATCTAGTTTAATATATAAGTAATTTATATCCATACTAACACTAAAAATACGAACGTGTGTCTGTCATATTCCTTTTTTTGTTGCGCTTATACCACTGAATTGATTTTGATGAAAGTTACACCGATACTTTCAGTCCCAGTTTCTTTCAGTGAAATAATATAACACAATGATATGCTTGAACTATTTTCAGTAATGATTGTTACGTAAGTAAACCATGTTAACATAAGAGGAACACCGATAAAGTATGCATACAATATTAATTAATCAGACGACATTTATATTATTATTGTATGCAAATATATTAATTTATCTCTCGATCCTCTCTTAATACGCTTATTTATTATTTTATTTGTTATATTTAACCCTCAGGGCGTGTGCAGTACACGGAATTTTACCGTCCGGCGTCCATAACTTTCACGTTTGCCATATTATCAAAACGTAAGAAATCGGAACGCCGCGCCGCGCCGGATGGTAAAATTCAGTGTAGTGCACAAACGCCCTCAGGGTGCGTTCAGACGTCCCTGTTCTGCTTTCGCTCTTATAAATACTCGATATTCCAACATAAGCTGCACTGCGTTGTAATTTGTTTCCATGCGCCAGAGGTTGCTTGGAAGATATCGCTTTGTGCACATGCTGAGTTCATGTAGCTTCTTTTATTATGTTTGTATATTTTGAGCACAATAAAGCATATTCATTGAGTAATTCATTCATTCATTCGTTCATTCATTGATGACGCCCGCAACTCCGTTGACAAACTCGTATTCCTACTTGTACTCGTAGAGGTATCAGACAGACAGATAATTACAATCAAATCAAAAATGTACGATCAGCTTTAGAGTATAGAGGTATCAGACAGATATATAAATATACACGTTTATGATATTAGCAAGAATACTTGAAAACTAATAAAAATATCAACTACTAATTTCTTGTTTGTTTAGAAAACAATAAAACATTATATTCGACAGAATTGTTAGACAAATTAGTGTAACTGAAACACTTAGTGAAAGAACCCGTCTTAACAATGAGGAAATTAAGGGAAGTTTCCTTTCCCCTTTTTGTTCGAACAATTCTAAGCTTAATCGGCCTTTGATCTTAAACAGTCAATAAAGTTTCATGGAAAAACACCGTAAAGATCGGAAATGTCCTCTACTGTATTTTAAGAATTTCGTAGTAACAGGAACGCGTAGGCTCACTCTGCCCGTCGGTAGTTCGTTTAATTTAACACTAGATAGACCGGAATTCTAAACTACACATACATTATAATATACGATCCCTCTTGACGTCATCAAATTAAAATAGTAATAACGTAGTGTTTAAGAGGTAGCTCCCCACAAATGTCGAGTAAGTGACAACACTCGCTAGAAATAAAACTCATGTTCCTCACTCATTCACAAGGCACAAGTGAGTTGAGCGAGTGCGTGAGGAATAAGAGTTTTATTTTCAGTTCCTCCCCATCGGTTAGACTTTTTATTACACAAGATGTAAACCAACCACTTCAATAAAATAACCCCTATCACATCCGATTTTTAAATTCTTTGAATGTACTCTCAGCGTTGATACAAACATTAAGCAATAGAATATCTTCTTCTTCACGAAGGACAGGTAAAGACTATCAATCAAACTTTGCAAACAATATACATAAATCCGTGATAACTTAGGTCCATGGGCGGGCGGGCGGCGACGGCGCGGCGTCATCCTGCGGGCCGCTCATGCCGCAGGGTGGGGTGCAAGCGCTGGAGGCGATGCTGTTCGCCCTGGATGTTGCCGCCCGCGACCACCTCAACCCGCCCGGCGTCACCCTCGGAGCTCTTGTGCTGGACGACTGCGACAGCGATACCAGAGGGTTGGAGATGGCCTTGGATTTTATTAAAGGTGAGTTTATTTTAGTCACTACCAAATCACAAGAAGCACCCTTAAGGAACAAGACTTCAAGGTTCGACCTTCGGTCTTCGGGGGGAGTGATGTGGCGGTACCCACAATTCGCCTAACATTCCTGCATCGCGCTATCGAAGTTTTCTGAGCGCGTCGGTATAATATATGACAGCTGAAATATTATATCACCCGGGCTTCGGTCTGACCGGGCATACCACCTCGCTCGGTCGGAAGATCTTCGTTTGTGGCGGCCAAGCATATACCCACACCATATTATAATATTATCTGCCAGTCTCAGTTAAGGACTAGAGAAGGTTTGAGATGACTTTCAGGTGGATTTCTTCTCATCACAACCAAATTACAAGAAGCATGACCACGTAATAAAGACTACTTGCGCCAGTATTTTAGTATTAGAGATGTAGGTACTTGGACTTTGTTTAAGGTGGACTTCTTCTCATCACAATCAAAGCACACTGTACTCGTAAAGCATGCAGTTTAAGGTTCCTTCTAACTTACCGTCTCGCGCCTGTCCGCTTTTTGCTGATCAACGTCATTCTTTGAGATTTATTGTTTGAGTTTAGTGACTGTGACACCGATACGAAATATCTATACTAATATTATAATTGGGAAGAGTTTGTTTGTTTGTTTGAACGCGCTAATCTCAGGAAGTGCTGGTCCGATTTGAAAATTTCTTTTACTGTTGGATAGCCCATTTATTGAGGAAGGCTATAGGCTATATTTTATCACGCTAAGACTAATAGGAGCGAAGAAATAGAGGAAAATGTCGAAAAAAACGGGGGGAAATTATTTGAAAGGGCTTATTTTAACGAGCTAATCTCGAGAACTACTGGTCCAATCTGAAAAATTCTTTCAGTGTTAGATAACCCATTGATTGAAGAAGGGCTATATTTTATCACGCTAAGACTAATAGGAGAAAAAAAATAGAGGTAAATGTGGAAAAAACGGAGGAAATTATATGAAAGGGAAAGGGCTTATTCGAATGCGCTAATCTCAGGAACTACTGGTCCGATTTGAAAAAATCTTTCAGTGTTAGATAGCCTATTTATCGAGACAGGCTATAGGCTATATTTTATCACGCTAAATCTAATTGGAGCGAAGTAATAGAGAAAAGTGGAAAAAACGGGGGAAATTATATGAAATTGCTTATTATCTTAAGAACTACTGGAGAAATTTTTATGTTATTTAGCAAACATGAAGAATAGACCACGTGAAGGGACGTAGGCTATTTTTTTGCGGAAAAATGTACAGTTGCGTGAAATTCCTAAATTACGCAAATAAGCCGCGTGGAACATCTATCTATAATAAAATCGTAGGAAAGTCAATTCTGTACATTGAATATATTTTTTGTACAATAAATAATACTTGGGATGTGATCTACTATGCTAACGCGGACGAAGTCGCGGGCAACAGTTAGTTGGAGATAGCCTTGAATTTTAAAAAAGGTATTCAGACGAATTCCTGACTCTGGTTACTACAACTGGTTAGGGAATATATAAGCATATGTAAATAGAAACCAATCGTATCTTCTTTTTGTAGGAAGTCCCTTCGCAGTCAACACACAGATCAAAAAACTTTCTTTAAAAGTTTATTATCTTCCAATTTCGAAGTACGCTTAAGAAATATCAGAGGAAATGTCTAAAATATCGGCTGATATATTATACATCAGACCAGGTGTACATTGTATAAAGTGTTTTTACAACCAATCACAGCAAAACCTCGTCCGCAACTCTCACGTACATTTAATCAGACAAACTCTCTCGCCGCCATTTTCTGTATTGCTTTGTTTTTGTAATTCGCGAGACAAACAAGATTACTCGCCCGCGGAAAGCGCCGTATTGAAACATTCAGCGTTCATCAACATCACCTCTTTATTGAGGTCAAGTCTTCAGGTATTAGATTCTAGATGTTGCTGTTCTTTTATCGCGCGTCAAACCTTTTTAAGTCGATAAGAAACTATTCTATACTTTTAACCCGGAACTCTGAGTTTGTCTTTTCCTTATCCCCTCATTATCAATCAAGCGGTATAGGAATACAGGAAACTCTCAATCACATTCATTTTCGACTTTTAAAACTAGGATACTGGATCTTGTCAGGGATTGCCGCTAATATGCCTGGATTTAAGGTGTCCTTGTTATCATTGTATCAACAAAGCTCAAAAGATGGTCTTTTCCAGGTTCCATCAGCAACATCGACGACGCGGAGTACGCATGCAACGCGACGGCCATGCGGAAGGTAATCTCGGGCGTGGTGGGCGCGGCCTCCAGCGTCACCTCCGTGCAGGTCGCCAACCTGCTGCGCCTGTTCAAAATACCGCAGGTCTGTACCGCCGGCGTTATGTACAGTACAACGAAGGTCATTACAATAAAATCCAAAAAATTGACATGACCCAATTTCGTGACCTTGAATCACTCAACGTGCCTGAAGAAAAACATTCCTACACGCGTTTACTTGCTCACTTACTTTCATAATTATATCAGAACGCAAATCAAATTAACGTGTTCTTGCTAAATTAAAGCACTCAGCTATAAAATCATAGCCAGTAATTGCCACGGCATACACGGCAATAACCTCACTCGTTAAGGCGACGCCTTGATAATTTGGCTGTAGCGATATAGATTTTTCTCAGCAATGATTAAAGCTAAGAAATTAAAGTTCATTGTCAGTATTCATCATGTCTTTGTCTTTGAATTGCGCATAGCATAACACGATTGGTCAACTTTTATAATACAGAATAATCAATCAAAAAGACCTCTAAAAAAGGGATTCCTATTTCGCCAACAGAGGAGAGTGATTTAAGCTTCCAAAATTTGTAAGTACCATCGAGGAAATTGATTTCTATGCAGTTGATACTTGATAGATCAACGTTATTTGGTCGTATATGTCAATTCAACGTTAATTGTGATCTGTCAGCTGGGTTTGACCAAACTACTTTGGTCCCCGATCTAAGGAATCAACTTCTCTGATAGTACATACATTGGTTCAAGCATACACTTTGATTTGCCCATAGCTTATATGAAATTTTTAAATTACGTGACAAGTACCATTTTGTCGCTACGCCCTTTCCATTTTGTGCTGTTACATTCTATTCCATCTAAAACATAATTATCATCCAACACGGTTTTTTACTTCACCGCGGCGTCACCTTAATAAAGCTTCGTACCCCATGGCAATTACGATAAGACTTGAGAGCAAATAAACAAATATTTACCCTCAACTTATTAAATTAATATATTATACACGATATTTTATGTCAGGTATAGACCGTTTAATTAAAGCTGTCTCTACGTATCCTATATTTTTTCCAGAAAGAATTTTTTGTGAATTCAAGAACCGGAAATTAATCTTGTGAAATTCAAGCTCGGAAATTAAACGATGGATTTCTGTTGATATAACTGTAATAGAATATTATCATCTGACGTTTTAAAACGATTTCGTGGCTTTGATTGAGCTCATACAACATTCAGTGCCAGGCCAAAATGAACGAACGTATATCGTAATTTTTTAAATTTTTTTCATTTTGCCAATGACGCAAAGTAATACTATGTAGATTGTAGGTCCCTCTTTTTCCACGTCTTCTTATACAGCTTACTTTGCTATCGTTTGAAGTGTTTACAATGATGATACCGATTATGATCATGATAAAAGCAATGATATAATTGATAAAGAATTGAATATAACTTTTAGGTGTGTCGTAGTTGATATCTACGACAAAGATGACGATAACGGTACTTATAATGATAATATTCATCTTGAACACGGCATTCAAGTATCCTAATTGTTAACGTCACTGGAGCTCGATAACAATGATCATCATAATAATGACGATATTCCAGGCATCTCACTTCTCGACATCACCAAAGATGCCAAACAAAGCGCCCTAGATGATTTTATAAACTATAAAGAAGATGGCAACAATATATTCCAGTCGACGTACTTTTCAACGTCGCCGGATGTGTCAAACAAAATGCCCTAGACTAGAGGCCTAGACGATTCCAATAGTGTTGATAAAGGTGTTGATAGGGATGACCGCAATAATTTTGATGATATTCCAGACGTCTTACTTTTCAAAGAAAATGCCCTAGACGATTCCTATAGTGTTGACAAAGATGTTGATAAGGATGATGACAATAATGTTGACAATATTCCAGGTGTCCTACTTCTCGACGTCGCCGGAGCTGTCGAACAAGGCGCGGTTCGAGTACTTCACGCGCACGATCCCCTCCGACCTGCACCAAGTGCGCGCGATGGTCGAGATCGTCAAGGTGCTGGGCTGGAGATACGTCTCCATCATTTACGAGGAGAGCAACTATGGTATCAAGGTATTATGGGATTTCCGGATCAAATAATGAAACCCCATTCGCAAATTACTATCAGAGAACTTGATTCACAGGCATATTGCAGACCTACCGCGTAAGTTGGTAGCGTTGCGTCAAACCCAGACGACAGTGCATGACTAATATTAAATTGTCATTATCAGACTAAGGGCTGATTTACACGTATTAAGTAGATAAGTAGTTAACTAAATTTTAACTTAATTTTAAGTTACCTATTGCGTGTAAACAGACAATTTAGTAGTAAGTAGCAAGTTACGAGTAAAATTTAGTTAAGTACTAAACAAGGAAATTAGAATTTTGACTATTTTCTGTTAAGTTGGCAGGCGGAGCTTGTCACTTCACACATTTCGGTCAGGCACTTCAAATGAAGTTAAAATTTAGTTACTACTTATCTACTTAATACGTGTAAACCAGCCATAAATGACGTAGCCTAGTTCGTATATATTTTAAGGTAATGGTTCGCCAACTGCGTATTATGAATCGATTTCTTCGATGGATCGTTCATTCATCGCTAGTTTTAATCACGAATACAATGTGTACTATGATCATATGATGAAAATATGTTTTCGCTCTATCCCCAAACAAATATATATTTTCGAATTTCGCGTTAAACGTACTTATTAATTATTTATTTTTTTCTATGGACGCTTCACACCACGTCAGTCTGGCCCCGTGCTAAGTACCTAAAGGACTTGTGTTACAGGTACCAGACAACGGAAATATATTTAATACTTTTATACTATACATATAATTAAGATTTTTATTATATCATACACATATTTAATACACATCCAGACCCGGGAACATTGAAAACTTTTTGTTCCGTCGGCGGGATTCGAACCCGCGACCCCCGGCTTGAGCGTCCAACGCGCTTACCACTGAGCCACAGAGGTCGTCATTTTATACACAATTATTATGCGAATATATTAAACAAAGAAAATGTATAATATTTCGTAAAATATTATGGATATTGAGTATAGAAGTAAAAAAAAATAATAATATTACAAGTAATAAGGTCACAAATTTCTAGGCTTTAGCGTAATTCAATATTATAATATTAATGTTAACGTATTGTGTAGCTTGTTATAATAATGTAATTTACGCAAACAATACCTTCTAAGTATCTCAGTATAATGAAGTAATGTTAACGCGAAAATGTAAATACATTAATTTGTTTCGTCGAAGTAAAATAACTAGTTGTTAGCTATAACGGCTCAGCTGTTCTCGTTTATATAATACATAGATAACAGTCATTACATAACTGATTTAACAATGGCACGACTATTATATAATTATTATGACGACAATATACACATCATATTGTATTGAGCATAAATTATAACAAAAGACATTAACAATGTCATTGTCTTTACTAAATAGAGGTAGGTATTACGCAAAGGCATAACACAGTGCGCTACCAGAGCAGACAGGTAGTTATGTCTATTGTGGCCCTACTAGTACATAAAGTGAATAATCCGACCGTAATCCGCACACGTCATAAAATTAGAATTCAGAATATTAACAGAAACGTTGTCAAACGTCGAATTGACCATTTTTACGGTATAGTAGGCTGGCGCTGTCTATAGCGTAAAATAATTGCAGTTATAATTTACTATTTAACCCGTCAATCTCCAAGCGGCAGCCGACTGGCGCATAACAATTATTGTAAATCTATTGTGTCTGGAATCTATTGTACTCACGATGGAGGTGCTACAATTAATAATAGTTTGACTAAAAGGAGTTTCTTGTAATACTAAACACCGCATCAAAATTCGGCCCGCATTTGAAAAATTTACACCTCAGTTCCTTTCAATGGCAAAGAAAATCCGTAATATTTTTGATCAGCCTGCATTTACCATTATATGAGATTGATAGGGGTACGATGGGGACACAAAGAAACCCCGATTGTAACCTGAGTAACGTGACCTCACAAACTACGGTGAAAGGTTATAAATCATAACTATCATTAGACGTAACAGGAAAAAGTAACAGTTTTCAAAGAAACGGGATGTAATATTATAAAATAAAATCTAAAGAAAAACACACACACAATCTAAAGAAAAGAATTATTTTTTTCTTTACATTGTGTATAATGTGTATGAGTTCTTTTAGAGTTCACTATTAATTAAGAAGCATCAAAGAGGACTCTTTCAGCGTTGCTGTTTGAATGTGTAATTGAAATTTTAACTACTCTGTAAGAGACACAATATTATAAACCTTAAAGTATAGACTATAGTCACAGATTGTCACTTAGGTTACAACCTGTATAATGTTTATTTAGATAAGTTACCAAAATTAATTTTGAGAATACAGAACATTTTCGTGTTTTAGTAAATTACTAAATAGCAGAGATCATCATACCAAAACCATGAGAGGTAGATAGTTTTGAAAAAGCAATTCCTTTTATTTGCCTCCTCTTTATAACTTAAACTTAAAGAGATATTTAAAAAGTCTCAATGTTTTAAAAGTGCCCCTAAAACGGAAATCCGTTAGTGCTTAGTAGCTCAATTTAGTTTCCATATTTTTTAGACTAACTCTTAAAAATTGCAGCTAACTAAAAGCTCTTGCTGGTTACTACAAAGGCTCGAGTAGCTGGTGTATATTGTTTTCATGTGACAGCCATTGTTGGCTAATCTAACGTAGTGACGTCGGGTGGGAGACAAAAGAACGAGGTCACACCTCAAGTGCCACATGTTCCCACATTGTCACGGAAGTTCTTGGGCGTTTTATTAAAGCTCCAAGTTCGGAGGAAACTTTTTCTCGGATGTAGCGCGATGAACAAGATTTCCAAGCTTCGTCGAAGCGGAAACGTGTGAGGATAGAGGGGGTAGTTTACTAGGAGTTTTCAGGAGAATTATTGTGCCTTAAACTATACCTCCTATTGTGTTTGCTAAAAGGAAATTTTAATTTCCACATTGGGCTATGATGAATGACGAAGATTATGCAGCTGTATGCAGAATCAATGTTGATCATCATTCATCATAGACTAGGAGTGTTTCTCTACACATTCGTAATCGTGGACTAACTTGGAAAGGCCGCATTAGAGAGGGTAAAGACGTGGAATGTATTAAATTTTATACGTCTATCACCACAACAGCATCTGTTTGATACCTGGTGAAAAATGTGCAATATTGTAAAGGCCGCAAACGAGTGTCTCACGTTGAGCAAGTTCCGGAACCGGTAGTTATAGGCATATTTTTTACTCAACGTTCAAAAGAGAGAATTGTATTATCAGAGAAGTTCATTCATAGGTAGATGGCGAACCTATGTAATTTGGTAGCTACATGTCAAGCCCAGACATGTTTAACATTGAATTTACATAAGCTGACTAAGTAACGTAGGCCCATCATCTGCCAATGAATCAATTTCTTCGATGGTACTATCAAAGAAGTAGATTGCCAGGCAGATGGAGGACCTAAGTAACTTGGTTGCGTTACGTCAAACCCATCCGACCATCATCCGACCGATCACAGCTAACATTAAATTGACATAAATCGACCAAATGATGTAGGTCCGTCAACTGCCTAGGAATCAATTTATTCGATGGTACAATACCATTTTTTACTTTGACCTTGATGATGCAGGCGTTCGAGGAGTTGGAGACGTTGCTGCTGCGCGACGACATCTGCATCGCCGTCAAGGAGCGGCTGGCGAAGGACTCCGGCGCTGCAGACCAGCACGCCTATGACGCCATCGTCGAGCGCCTGCTGTCCAAGCCACGGGCTAGAGGTGGGTGATGATGAACTGGAGCTATCCTTTGACGATCTTTGACTGGTGAATAACGTATCAATCCAGGTGTGTTTGCTTACAAGCAACAATCTCACAACACCTAAAAGAATAAAATTATTTGACGACATTTTAATCTTATGTTTGTTTATTAATTTTATGTTTGTTTTTTTCCGCAAGCTAATTTTCGTTTTGCAGTATAGTTCCTTGTTCGATCCAGTTAATTTCATATCAAACTAAAAAAACGGTAATCTCATGAAATGCCACACTAGAAACCTTGAGATTTCATGCTACATCACGTCCTCATCGCATCTTCTAAATATTCCAGGAGTTATCGTATTCGGTTCGGACCAAGAAGTGGCTGGCGTGATGGCAGCGGTCGGCCGGCGCGGCGCTGCAGGTTCCTTCAGCTGGGTCGGCTCCGACGGCTGGAGCGCGAGGGCCCTGGTGGCAGCTGGCAACGAGCCCGTGGTGGAAGGAACCATCAGCGTGCAGCCTCAAGCGAACCCCGTGCGAGGGTTCAAAGACTACTTCCTACAGCTGACGCCTGAGAACAACCCCAGGAATCCCTGGTTTGTCGGTAAACCTCGAATGGTTCATATTTGCTACTACTGCTTAGTTTCTGAGGTGTTTTGACAGGAATCAATAGCGCTGGTGAATAGATAAACTCGTATCAAATAAACTTAGAAACCGCGCACACATCATCTGATTATTGTGATAGAGCAGCGTTATCTTAGTCAGCATATCAATACAGTCCACATGGAATATGGATCTATTTACATATTAGAAAAGGACTCAAGCTTATTCGTATTTAGGTCGTTAATTGACCTATGACCCGAAAAATAACGCCGAATAAGGATCCGTCGTTCAATTTATCTTCTTGCTAATGGTTTTTCAAATTCCATTAAAATATTTCGCTGATAAATAAATTGGGGTTTCCGCCATGCAATTAATAAATCAAATTGTTTGTTCAAAATAAAAACAGCTCGTCTTTCTTATCGTCGGCGATAATTTATGAGGAATCTTCTTCAATTAATTACGGAACAAAAAGCTGAAGTTTTTAAACAGTTTGCGAGTCAGTTATAAGTTATAACCGGGGAAGTTTGTTCAATTTATGCACACAGCGTTTCCGACTATAAAAGGAAAAGTTAGCGGTTGATTTTAATGCGAAATTGATTTGCCATTGATTATTCAGAACGCGGCGACTACTTGGCATCTTAATACTCTTTGATACATTTAAGTTTTAACGTCGCTCTTTATCGTCACTATAATTAAAGAAGTTTCTCTTTCTTTTCAAGAAAGAGAAACTTCTTTAATTCCCAAACGCTACTATTTGTAACTCATAATTTAGTGATAACTTCTTGAATTGATTTTCTAATGATAGCCTCGTAGTGATCTTCTTCTTATACATAAAAATGAATTGGAGGAATGAACGTCTGGGACCAACCATGTGCGGGTTTCCTCACGATGTTATCTTTCAACGTACGAACGTCTGTATTATGTACCTGAGATCTGAAAATATTTCTTTGGTAGGTACACGCCTCCACCCGGGATTCGAACCTGCATCCTCTTGAGTACGAACCAAAGGTCTATCCACTAGGGCCACGGACGCTCTACAAGGAAAACACATGATATACATAATACAATATAATCTCTTATATATAAAAATGGATTTTCAAATGTGTTAGTCGCGCTAAAACTCGAAAACGGCTGAACGGATTGGGCTGATTTTGGTCTTAAAATATTTGTAGTAGTCCAGGGAAGGTTTTAAAGTTCTTTAAAGACACGAAGTTCACCGGGACAGCTAGTTAATGATAAATGTTCCTACATTACGTACTTTTTTATGCGTCACCTTAACATATTGTGAGTGTTTCAAACGAATGCATTCTTTAATTTTCGTATGTGTTTCCAGTCCACACAAATTTCCTTTTACCAGAACCCTTTACCATCTTCCTATCTAGATCACAGTTAAACTAACGTTAGATCCTTTTGCAGAGTTCTGGGAGGAGCAGTTCAACTGTCGCTACGGGCGAGCGCCGTACGCACACACGCGCGCGCCGCCCTCACACACCGCCGCGCGTCCGCCCTGCACCGGCCGAGAGCGGCTTACGGCGGATAACACGGAATTTGAGGCACAGCTGCAATTCGTCGCTGATGCTGTATGGGCCTTCGTGTATGCTATACGGTGAGTAACACGCACGATGTCCTGAAAACGCCAAGCTGCGTCAGCATATTAGAGTTTTGAAGCCTATACCTACGTTAAACAATACCTAATAATGTAACCGCTCCTGTTAATGACCCCGATTTATATCTGAAATTATTAGACAATAACAAAACTACGAGTTATTTAGAAAAGAGCTTTGATGGATAAAGCCTTTAAAAGCAACATTTTAAAATGAATCTTGAAACAGAATAACGACACTCAATTTTCATGACACTTCCACAGTCATTATTATTATGTTTCCCTGGTGGTATAAAGCCTGATAGTTTTACATTTGAATTGATCATTTACCTAGAAGCCGCCATAACGACCTCCCATCATAATTAGGGGAAAATGTCCCCTAAATAGTTACGGTAATGTGACAATTAGTCCCTACTTTTACGAACTCATAAGAGACCCATCCTTTGTTTTATAGTTTGGTTGGGTCCGGAAAACTGACCGGGGAAGGAAGACCTTCATAAATGCTTATGATTGCTTTGTAAATGGTAGAACTACGAAAATTACATTTTGCGTTTCAGGGATATGCATAGAGATCTGTGTGGGGATGAAAATGGTCTCTGTGATAAGATGAGGCCTGTTAGTGGACCGATGCTGCTTCGGTACCTTAGACAAGTGAGATTCGAAGGTACGTAATGTATACATAATGTAACACTACTGCGCTGATGTTATGAGTTTGTATTGTAGTTGCCTATGTTACATACTACTACAGTGTAAAGCCAGTACTGTAGCGTGAAGAGTAAGCTTTCAATGAAAGATGAAATAAAAGCCTTTCATTCCAGCCCAGGGTATCTAATGTTTGTTGGATGTCTAAAAAGAATTCTCGCTTAAAATAAAGTCGGTTGATTTAGCGACAAATTAATTATTTATAGTAGCCACCAAAATGCACTATGGCGTCGCCACATTTACCTGTCAAAACGTCTTTCGTCTCATACATTACTTGTTATTAGTAAGGTGGCATAAGGGGTATAAATTAGTGAACTGTATAGTGTATGATGAGAATTTGCTTCATTTCTTCCAGGTCTAAGCGGCGACGAATTCCATTTCGATGCGAATGGCGACGGGCCGGCGCGCTACAACATCCTGCACTTCAAGCAGGTGTCACGTGGCGTGTACCGCTGGGTGCAGGTCGGCCAGTACCGCGACGGCGAGCTGCAGCTGGACATGGACGAGATCCAGTTCAAGTGGGGCTCACAGCGGCCGCCAGAGTCGGTGTGCAGCGCGGAGTGCGAGCTCGGCCAGGCCAAGCAGTACGTGGAGGGCGAGAGCTGCTGCTGGCACTGCTTCAACTGCACGCAGTATGAGGTATACATCTCCACGACGACATAGATCCAATTAAGGTGGGGGCAATAAGTTTAAAGCAACCGCCTCCTCTAATCTAACCTCGTCCTAATTGCTACGTTTGGAGTTCTGTTCTGTTCGTTTTTTTTTACTCTCATAACCCAATAGGATAGCTGCAGTGATCTTCACAACTGGCGAAAGATCAGGACCAACTGAAATGCCCATCCACAATTTCACAATATTATTCCAGATCCGCTCCCCGTTCTCGGAGACGGCGTGCATGGAGTGCGCTCGCGGCACGCTGCCGGACGCCACGCGCGTGCGTTGCGCACCCATCCCCGAGCTGTACCTGCGGCCCACCTCGCCCGCAGCTATCGGTGCTATGGCATTCTCCGCGCTGGGCATACTACTGACCTTGTACGTACTTCTGTATATTCTATTGCAAAAACGCATAATTTCTTAACACATGACCAGACTAAGTGTATTGGGCCCTAAATAGCTGATGATGAGATGCTGGTCTAATTTGATTAGAAATAGTAAAGATGCTTCAAATCAAGCTATTCTTGGGCAATTGCCCACGAATAGCCCATGCATTGGCCAATATAACCCGCATTGTCTATTAGCCCAATTTTCCCAAAATTACCATGTCTCCCACCAGGTTGGTATGCGGTGTGTGGGTGGCGCGACGCGGCACGCCGGTAGTGCGGGCATCGGGCCGAGAACTGTCCTTCGTGCTTCTGACCGGGATTCTCATGTGTTACCTCGTCACCTTCGCGCTAGTGTTGCGGCCTACTGACTTCCTCTGTTCCTTGCAACGGTGTGTTCCTTTACGTGCTAACTTACATTTCTTTTTGTAGGAGGATGTTTCAACTCTTACTTCTGCAATTTTACAATTGCAGAAGTAAGAGTTGAAACATCCTCCTCCTCCATCGAATCCTCCATCGAATCGAAAAGGACATAACATTACAGTACCCGGCAATAAATATTGCACATCGACCTTTGGAAAGAGACATTCGGCTAATTTCGGTTTCATAGAGCGTTATCTTTGTAGCACACACCTATTTGACATTATGTCAGTCGTTGTTCAAATTCAATAGAGTGCAGTCGCGTCCAGTTCAGAATATATATCTAGAGTTGTTAACACCCCTAAATTTGCTACAGCTGTAATTTTCCAAACGAATTTTAAATACGTAAATATAATTTGAACACCCTTTTTTATTTTATTTTACCCGAACCTAAAGCCATAACTTATAGAAAATTTGGTGTATTTTATACAAAGAATAATAAAATTGTCAAAAGAAGCAAACCATAATTGTTTTAACAGCTCCTAATATATACCGGACTTTTTGTATTTCGTGCGTAAGAGATAACGCTCTACAAAACCGAAATTAGCCGACTGTCACTTTCCAAAGGTCGATGTGCAATATTTATCGCCGGGTACTGTACTGTTATGTCCTTTTCGATTGTATTTGATTTACATTGCTCCAGCCATTAAAGCTTAAAAATTCTACCGGTCTTTTGCAACCCAGCTTTGATACCATACGCACTTATAAAGTTACTCCCTTATTTTGTTGAAATTCTAATAATCATGTTACTTTTCCAGGTTTGGCACCGGATTTTGCTTCACTGTGGTGTACGCAGCGTTGCTCACGAAGACCAACAGGATAGCGCGTATCTTTAACGCCAGCAAGCAGTCCGCGCGAAGACCCTCGCTTATCTCACCCAAGTCACAACTGATGATTTGCTCAATACTTGTATCTATTCAGGTAAGCTTTAAAATGCGAATTTATCCTTACGTTTGTTTGTGTCTCATAGCTTTCTAACTATATTAATATTATATAAAAGTTATACAAGGCTTGTTATGTAAGCAAAAGGCGTCTGCAACCACGGCTGCAGGTGATTCGACATCTGATGTTTGCGCCATATAAAGTAATAGTTGTTTTGCAGGTGGTGATAGTTGTGATATGGCAGCTGGCATCACCAGCACGAGCGATCTACCATCACCCCACGCGCGAGGATAACATGCTAGTCTGCGACTCCTACGTGGACGCTTCCTACACCATCACCTTCTTCTACCCCGTCGTGCTCATCATCGTCTGCACCGTCTACGCCGTGCTGACCAGGAAAATACCGGAGGCGTTCAACGAAAGCAAGCATATAGGTCAGTTAATGCATTGTCTACCGAGTACCGGGCCTCATTAGAGCGATCTAAACACAACATTATCTGACTGGTTTTTGCACGTAATAATGATATAGTTTATGGCTGTTTCCAGGGTTCACGATGTACACGACGTGCGTGATCTGGCTGGCGTTTGTGCCACTGTACTTCGGCACCGCCAGCCACGTGCCTCTGCGCGTCACCAGTATGGCCGTCACCATCTCGCTCAGCGCCAGCGTCACGCTCGCCTGCCTGTTCGCGCCCAAGGTACACACATAACACAAATGCAAAGGAAACGGATGAATCCAACCCTGGCTAGCATGTACAAAGTCTTAGGCTGTTGGGTATAAATGAAGGCTGGACGGGGAGAAATAACGCAGGAATTATGCTTTTCCCGGTGATTTTAGTCAGGATGTTGTTTCTGATTTTAGTCAAGAACAACAGAAACTCTGATCAGTAACTAATGCAGGGTATGACTAACATGGTTATTAGTTATTGATATATCTACCATTCCATAAGTTTATTCCACCCCGCAGGTGTACATTATCCTGATCCGACCGGAGCGCAACGTGCGGGCCAGCCTGATGCCGCACCGGTGGCGCGGGGGCGCGGCGCCAGGGGCGGTGTGCGCGGCGCTGGTGGGCGCTGCCCCCCTACCGCGGCCTCCCGCTACACCATCCACGGATCTATCCACGTTGGATGCCAATGGTATATTGCTAGATTCCTAAGGTGCTATTGTGATCTTTAAGTATTTCGTGAGGATTGCAGTGAGCTGCCAATGCAAAAGTCACAATCTTCACATGAAATACATTATTGAAGAAAGCCATTCTGATATATTTTATAAGCTATTTTTTTTATTACACTTCACCTTGTTAACCAAATAAATAACACAATTTCAGAGAAGTGGACGTTAAGAGACCGTCAGGTGCAGACGGACGACCTGAGTCCACCGCGGAAGGAGCCGGAGCGGAACGGACTCAAACTGGAGCCGCCCAAGCTGGAACTGCCTAAACCGGACCCACACAAGGACCTTCCCAAGCGGGACCCTCTGGAGCTGGATGCCCTGAAGCACCTGCAGATGGACCCTCACAAGCCCCAGCAGTTGGACCCGTTGCAGCTGGACGAGCTGCGAGCTGGTCTGCCGGTGCCGCAGGGCACGCAGCGGCGGCGCTCCGTCGCGGAACCAACTATGAAGTTGGCGGTGGCGGTGGTGGGGGGACCCGCGTTATAGCGCGCCCCGACCCGCGCCCCGCGCCGCCCTGTGCTCGTCTAAGGTTATTCACGCTGGGCGATAACGACACGATACCGATACAATCATACGAACTATTGCTGCCGCCATCGCGAATTCGCCACATTTTGAGCGACCCTGTCACACATTGCTAAAAAGTCGTTTTGTTAAAGAGTCAGTTTCACTGACCTCCATTATACAAGTACACTGGACCCTTTGAAATGACAGCTGTTTTTTGTGCCTATTTGAAGCGGAATCAGCGCCCCAATGCGGGGGAAGAGAACTAAATCTGATGTAAACATAACGTTCAAAAGTCGCCATATTGGCGCTGATAGCAGTAGTGGGAGTACTTGGAACTAAAGTCCACGCGAAACTAGTTGGCCGCGCTGCCGATATCCAGTATCCAGTTCCACGCGGACTATAATACTAGTTTCTACCACCGTTATAGTAATTATATTCTCTTTGGTTTCTACAACCAATAGCGATTGGGTGGCCATTTGCAAGTTACGTCAGATTTACTTCTCTTCCCCCGCATAGAGGGCGCTGATTCCGCTTCAAATAGGCACAAAAATAGCTGGGTATCTTATGTCCAGCGTATTTGTGTAATGGAGGTTGGTGGTCGGTTGACAATATTTTATTTATATACTTTCAATTTGTACAAAAAATTCTCAGGAGTACCGATATTTTTAATGGTTTGTTGTGTATAGTAAGGAAGTTTCAGTATGCTGTATATTATTAATTATTATACATTCCTATGTGTTAAGAGGTACTTTAACTGATTGTTAATCTTTGTTAGTCTGAAGCTGCTAAGTAGGCGAAAATGGACGACCGATTGGCGTGTTCGGTGTTACGTAGTTTATACTTTATGTTATCCTCTTTGGAGTGGCGATTTTTGTAACAACCGCCACAAAACTAATATTTTTCTGACTTCTTTTTTTTTTTAAATGAGTTACACGTATTGCAAGCGGTGCTTCGTGCTGGTCACCTATTATTAATATAAATTATTATTCTGAGGTCACAAACTCACGACAGCACTGCTACCGATTAGTAGGATTAGTTAAAAAAGTAATTTCATACCGAGCGATAATCGTTACAATAATAGTATTCCACTAAGTAATACATAACAGCTTTGATCGTCAGCCACTTCATAATGGGTGGAATAAAAATTGAGAGCATCTCAAAGTTGATGTTGGGAATCGTATTGAATTGACATTAAAACGATCCCAATTCGCACCCAATAAAGGTTCATATCTAGATTGTACACGTTTAGGTTGGGTAGGTGTTATTTTAGTTTTAGTATATTACAACATGGCGCTTTTAAAGTAAAATGTATATAATTCTTCTTCACAAGTATTGAATATCGAATTAATTACTTAAAATAATTCCTATGTGAGATAATTTTATGGTTAATTCAAACGAAAATCGCCGTCAGCTGAATGTTTGCAGGTGGAAATGTCGTCTACGCGACGCCCTAGGATACATTGAGCGCGAAGTAGGGCTATATTCGTCATAACTTATATCGCTGGCTGACGGTTTTTCCACCATCGTATTAGCGACTGACGGTTTTATTTATTATTTACAAAGTAGAAACATTCACCTGTACAAATTTTGTACGGTATAAAATGACTTTATATTCAAAAAAATTTTACATGTTCAGTAACGCGACTGACGTTGAATCCCCCGTCTGCAATACGGCTGACGGTGATTTGTTGGTTAAACATGACCTCAATAATCATCGATCAAAGTTTCATTCGGTATAAAATCACTTTTCGCAACTATTTTTTTTACAACTTTGAAATACTCTCAGTTAACATTCCACCACGGGTGCGGCGACTGACGCTGATTATATTGATTGATAAATATTAAGATACCGCTGGACAAAAATTTGGTCGGTATGAAATGGCTTTGCATACGCTAGCACTACCTCCCCTACTAGATGTATATATCGCAGTCCACTGGTTGAAAAAGCCGTTCAATCAAACAGCTAGCCCTTTGACTGAACAACGCCATTCAATCACACGGCTATACGTCGTTTAGCCGACTTGTTGACTGCAATGTTCATGTTGAGGACAGCGGCCTCGCTCCCAAAAAACGTATAGTGAGTGCATATAAACTAATTAAAGTGATATGTGAGAAATAGACTCAGTGCAAATCAGTGTTTTTACAAATAGACTTTAAAAAGTGAATTACGATAAAACTGTGGCTCCCTAAGAGGTAAAATGTGATTGATTTAATGGATTAATAAATTGTCTAATAGATGCAGGAAAAATTAGTAATGTAGCCTAAATAGTTTGGAAAATATAAAGAAAAGTTGTGTGAAAATGTAAGTAAATTGTGTTAACTTTTAGATTCTCTTAGCTGTAATTTCGTAAAATATAAGTTGTGATACTTAGATTAAGCTAAACATTGTGGAAAATTGAATAAAGAATCTTCCGAAATGCGTTTTAATTACCTGGCTCACGGAAAATGGGGAAAATGGGGGAAAAATAGCCGTCTCCGATAGCAAAAGTGAGACAGAAAAAACAGTCTCAAACTGCGAATCGGAGCGGCTCTCTATACGGCATTCTCCCGAGCCAGGTAAGCGAGGCGCATTTCGGGAGCAATGTTCTCCTCGACTCGTGTGTTTTATTTTACGCCCCCGCTCTGCAAGATTACCGGTGTAGCCTTGGTCTTCGAGTCCGATCCGAGCCAGCGGCGAAAAAACCTATGGATGAATACAGTCTCGAACAGTGAACTTGGTCCTTGCGATCCGGAAGCGAACTTGGTCCTTTGCGATCCGGATCTGAAGACGACACTTAGAAAATTTTCAAGAGCAAGCTGGACTTAGAAAAATTCACTGAAGGCGACACTTAGAAAATTTTCAAGAGCAAGCTGGACTTAGAAAAATTCACTGAAGGCGACACTTAGAAAATTTTCAAGAGCAAGCTGGACTTAGAAAAATTCACTGAAGGCGACACTTAGAAAATTTTCAAGAGCAAGCTGGACTTAGAAAAATTCACTGAAGGCGACACTTAGAAAATTTTCAAGAGCAAGCTGGACTTAGAAATTTGGGAAGACCGGACCCGAAGAAGATTGGACTCGAAGACTGGACTCGAAGATACAGGTCTACACCACCAAGGGGAAGCAAGGATTCGTAGATTTTGTCATAAAACCTACTGAAGTTCCTTGAAGATTGAAGATTGAAGATTGAAGATTGAAGATTGAACATTGAACATTGAAGATTGAAGATTTAACATTGAACATTGAAGATTTAACATTGAACATTGAAGATTTAACATTGAACATAGAAGATTGAAGATTCAATATAGAAGATTGAAAATTCAATATAGAAGATTGAAGATTCAATATAGAAGATTTAACCATTGAAGATGGTCATCACGAGGAGTCAGAGCGGGGCTGAGGAGAACCAGCAACCAAAGATATTCTCGGATCCGCCCAGGTCGCCGTCTGCAGCCGCAACCAGCCAGCCGCCGACCGAGGGGAGGGCGGATCTGCTTCAAACCGTGTTGAAGCCGAGGCCGGGCACTAGCAAGACACCCGCGCCATCGGTACCTGTAGCCAGGGAGAAGGCTATTTCAATTGGGTCGCGTCGATCGACAGCAAGTGTCGTCGCGCGCCTCCGTTACGAGGCGGAAGAGAAGCTTGCCGCACTCCGTAAAAAGGAACTGCAGATCGAAGCAGAACTTATCAAGAAGAAGCTCATCGCTGATGTCGCCACTGCTGAGGAAACCAGCAATCCCGACGACGACGAGCCTTCAGAACAGGTGGAGCAACGGGTCCGAGCCTGGCTAAGCGAACATGGTCCTGACAACGAAGAGACGACCGAGGAACGGGTCGTGCCAGAGGAAGGAGGGGACGCGCCGAAGCCAGAAGACATACCACCTGCGGGAAAGGGACGCGAGCCGCAGAGATCGAGGTTCGAGCGGCCGATACAAAGCCGTCTTCGTTCACCTACGCCGCCTGCAGCCGGGATCAACGGGGTGGAACAACTTGCCGACACCCTGGACAAGCTGTTGAATCAACGACAGCCGCGCCATCAGACGGAGTTGCCTATATTCACGGGCTCTCCTTTGGAATGGCTGCCGTTCAAAGCAGCCATGGAAGATACCACCGCATTCTACAAGCTGAAGCCGATCGAGAACCTGGCGCGCCTGAGAAGCTGTCTACGGGGGGAAGCACGAGAAGCAGCGGCACCGTTGCTGAGCATCGCAACACCACCCGAACAGATCATGAAGACTCTGGAGCAATGCTTCGGCCGGCCCGAGGTGATGGTCGACCGCATGATGGAAGATTTGAAGAAGCTTCCGAGGCTCGGAGGCACGGCGGCAGAGCTCAACCACTTCGCGGTGAAGATCCAGAACATGGTGGCCATCCTGAGGAAGTTGAAGCACGGGTACCTCTTTAATCCGTTGCTTGTGAGAGACATCCTGGAGAAGCTCAGCCCGTTCGAGAAGAGCAAATGGTACGACTACGCAGAAGAGACATCGCGCTACCGGAACGAGCCCGATGTCGTCCTTCTCTCTGAATTCTTAATGAGAGAAGCGGACAGAGCGCTGCGCTACGGATTCACCACGGCTCCGGCTGCAAGAAAGGAGACATCGCGTCCACCTCCCAGCAAGAACGAAGTTAGAACGAGAAGACCAGTCTTCGCGATAGCAGAAGAGGGCCAAGGCGCACCGAGCCGCAGCCAGCCAAAGAGAATGCGCGAAGAACCAACGAAGTGTCCGATGTGCACCGACCGCCACGCTCTGTTTCGCTGCGCTGCCTTCAAGAAACTGAGTGTGCAGAAGAGATGGGACACAGTCAAGCAAGAAGGGCTGTGTTTCCTGTGCCTATCGAGCCGACACAGAAGATACAACTGCAGAGCGAAGCAGTGTGGTATCCAGGGATGCAAGCGGCCTCACCACCCACTACTACACGAAGAGAGGTCCGACGGCGCTCCACCGATCGAGGACGCCGTAATCACCGCATCGGTTGCCTCCGACCGTGCGGTGAAGCTGAAGATGAGAAGAATTCAAGTCATTGGGCCACGGGGCGAAGCTGACATCTTCGCGCTGTTCGATGAGGGCTCGACGGTGACTCTGCTGGATGAAGACGTCGCTGAGGCTATCGGCGCGGACGGTCCACCGAAGATGCTGCGAATGCACGGGATCAACGCCGAGAGAAGGGAAGAGAGAAGCCGCCTCGTACAACTGGGCGTACGAGGTCGCGACGGTACCAGACACGACATCACCGCGAGGACTGTGAACGGGTTGAATCTCTTAACTCAATCCGTTCCGGAATCCCTTCTGCAACTCGCTCACCTGCGCGATCTCAAGAACGAAGAGATGTGCTACGAGAACGAGAAACCCCAACTTCTCATCGGCACGGACAATTGGCAGCTCATCGTGTCTCGGGAGCTGAGAATCGGGAAGAGGAACCAGCCTGCAGCCTCTAAGACGAAGCTTGGATGGGTGATACATGGCAGCATCCCCAAGCGCATCATAAGGCAGGACGAGAACGAAAACATCCTGCACATATCTACGGTGGAAACCAGAAATGATCGTCTGGAAGAAATGGTGAAGAAACACTTCGACATAGACGCTTTGGGAATAGCGGCTAAGGCGAAGCTGAGCAACGAGGAACAGCGAGCCATCGACCTGTTTGGCAGAACGGCCAAGAGAACGGAAGACGGTCGATTCGAAGTGGGACTCCTGTGGCGCAAGGATGGCGTCAAACTGCCCCTCAGTTACAACAACGCGCTGAGGAGGCTCAAGAACTTAGAACGCAAGCTCGACAGAAACCCCCAAGATGCGGTGCAGTATCGTGGGCAGATGGAGAACCTCATACGAAAAGGATATGCAGAGAAATGTGACGGGACAGAGGCCGGAAGCGAGAACACATGGTACCTGCCGCACTTCCCGGTCAAGAACCCAAACAAGCCGGGCAAGCTGCGCTTGGTCTTCGACGCGGCGGCCAGAACGAACGGCGTGAGCCTCAACGATCACTTACTGGAGGGGCCCGATCTACTGACATCCCTGCCGAGAATATTGTTCCGGTTCAGGGAGGAAGCCGTAGCCGTGAAAGCGGACATAGAAGAGATGTTCCTACGCGTGAAGATCAGAAAAAAGGACCAGCCGGCGCAGATGTTCCTATGGAGAGAGGGCCGCGAGGAGCCGCCCTCTAAGTACAAGATGATGGTCATGATATTTGGGGCATCGTGTTCACCGTACCTGGCACATTCAGTACGGAATCGAAATGCAGAAGAACACGCAGAATCGTGCCCAGAAGCCTACAGCGCCATCACCGAAGCCCACTACATGGACGATTATGTGGACAGCTATCCAGACCATGAGAAGGCCAAGCAGGTCGTGGAACAAGTGGACCGGGTGCACAAGATGGGCGGATTCCACTTACGAGGATGGACGAGTAACGATCGACGAGCGCTGAAGGGGCTACCAGTGGACCGCCTGGCCGATGATGTGGCGCAGCCTGTCACCAAGGACGAACAGAAGACCCTGGGAATACTGTGGGACTCGCGAGGGGACACGTTGAGATTTAATACATCTCTGTCAAGAGTCCCTAAAGAGGTCCGAGAGCTGCAGCGTGCGCCGACCAAGAGAGAGGCCCTTAGCACGGTGATGAGCATCTATGATCCGCTGGGGCTACTGAGCTGCTACACCATCACCGCCAAAGTCATCCTACAAGGTCTGTGGCGTCAGAAGCTGGACTGGGACGAGCCGCTGCCGGCGGAGGCAGCCGAAGACTTCACTCGATGGCTGAGAGACATGGAGCACATCAGCCACCTCGCGCTACCCCGGAGCTACAACGGGGGGAGCCCCACAAGAAACCGGCAGCTGCACGTGTTCTGTGACGCGAGCAAAGACGCGTACGCGGCGGCCGTCTACTGGAGGCTGGAGCAAGAAGATGGAGAAATTCGAGTGAAGCTGGCCGCAGCCAAGGCTAAGGTGGCGCCACTGAAGACACAGACGATACCACGACTGGAGCTGCAAGCCGCTCTGGTGGGGGCGAGGCTCGGGAACGCCGTCGCAGCTGAACACAGATGGAAGACAGATACGATTTTCTACTGGACCGACGCTCAGGTGGTTCTGTGGTGGATACAGAACGGAAGCAGAAAATACACACCATACGTCGGGCCGTGCGTGCAGGCCGACAAGAAGACGTGGAGGGTCGCGCAAGCCTTGGCGGACGAGTTCTGGAGGCGATGGGTGAGAGAGTACCTGCCGACGCTCACGCCCCGTTGCGGGGCCCCGAGGAGCGGCCGCAACCTGGCCCCGGGGGACTTAGTGATCGTCGTGGACCCCGCGCTGCCGCGTAATACATGGCCGCGCGGAGTCGTACACCGTGTCTACCCGGGCCCGGACGGACGAGTGCGTTGCGCGGACGTGCGTACTCGCAGCGGAGTGTTCCGCCGGCCAACATCAAAGCTGGCGGTAATAGAAGAATCGCCGCCGGAGGAGCGGCCGGCGCCAGGAGAAGAGCCAGCGGGCCTAGTCAGCCCGCAGTCGCCAGAACGAGTCGCGACGGGCTCAAACAGCTCGTGCTCAGCCGGGCAGTCACCAGCTCAGCCGGGCAATCACCAGCTCAGCCGGGCAGTCAGCGGCGGGCCGAGTCAGCCCGCAGTCGCCGGAACGAGTCGCGACGGGCCTAACCAGCTCGTGCTCAGCCGGGCAGTCAGCGGCGGGCCAAGTCAGCCCGCAGTCGCCAGAACGAGTTGCGACGGGCTCAGCCAGCCCGTGCTCAGCGGGGCAGTCATCGGCGGGCCGAGTCAGCCCGCAGTCGCCGGAACGAGTCGCGACGAGCTCAGCCAGCTCGTGCACACCGAGGCAGCCGACAGCGAGACCAGCGAGCCCGCAGTCACCGGAGAAGGCTGCGTAGACCCTGGCTACTGTGCCGGGGGGAGGATGTTGAGGACAGCGGCCTCGCTCCCAAAAAACGTATAGTGAGTGCATATAAACTAATTAAAGTGATATGTGAGAAATAGACTCAGTGCAAATCAGTGTTTTTACAAATAGACTTTAAAAAGTGAATTACGATAAAACTGTGGCTCCCTAAGAGGTAAAATGTGATTGATTTAATGGATTAATAAATTGTCTAATAGATGCAGGAAAAATTAGTAATGTAGCCTAAATAGTTTGGAAAATATAAAGAAAAGTTGTGTGAAAATGTAAGTAAATTGTGTTAACTTTTAGATTCTCTTAGCTGTAATTTCGTAAAATATAAGTTGTGATACTTAGATTAAGCTAAACATTGTGGAAAATTGAATAAAGAATCTTCCGAAATGCGTTTTAATTACCTGGCTCACGGAAAATGGGGAAAATGGGGGAAAAATAGCCGTCTCCGATAGCAAAAGTGAGACAGAAAAAACAGTCTCAAACTGCGAATCGGAGCGGCTCTCTATACGGCATTCTCCCGAGCCAGGTAAGCGAGGCGCATTTCGGGAGCAATGTTCTCCTCGACTCGTGTGTTTTATTTTACGCCCCCGCTCTGCAAGATTACCGGTGTAGCCTTGGTCTTCGAGTCCGATCCGAGCCAGCGGCGAAAAAACCTATGGATGAATACAGTCTCGAACAGTTCAACTCTACAGCTAGACGACGCTTAGCTAAGTGGTTAAATCAATGATTAAAGAAACACGGTTAAATGGCAAATTAACTAAGGTGACCATTAGTTTAGTGTTATTATTACACAAATGTAATGATAACAAGTAGACTAAATTATTATATTCTAACTCATTTTAAACAAAATTGCAATAAGTACCTTGGTGATGCATTTCATAATCCCGTAATTTCTCCTCGAATATTTGTTTTAATTTTGATTCACTCGTATGTACTACCATAATTTCTGTCACTTTAATAAGACTTGTAACCTATATTTACGAAAAATATCTTATTATTAAAATCACAAAATACCGGCTAGTTGACGCCATAATATTGTAAACAAAGCGCTCCTAGCGCCGCAGTGGTGAGCGCTGAACTAATTCAATCAAACGGCTGCTTTTGAATCAGCTGTAGTGTTGAACGTTTTGAGCGACTGAAATATTCAATTAAAAAAAGACGTTTGGAGAGTAGTGTTTTGTGTCGAACTCGAACTCGAACTCGACTCGAACTCGAACTCGCCTCGAACTCGACTCGAACTCGGTTGTCTGTAAACTCGGTTTACTGACGATAGTTGAACGTGACAACGTCATAGCCTTAAATGGAACGCCTCAGAGCGAGGTAACGCCGCATATTGCGTCATGTTTTATCGTGCGCGCAGCCCGTATCGAATTATAAGACGTTGTCACGTCAAAAGCTATACGTGTGATTGAATGACGTTGTTCAGTCAAAGGGCTAGCTGTTTGATTGAAAGGCTATTTAAACCAGTTGGCTGTGACATATACATTATTAATTTGGTCGTCCGTTTGTACGTCTCAGGTACGGTATGGCATTTGATTTAAATATTCTAAAAAATGTATATGAGATTACCAATTATTGTGTGATATTATTATAAGCTGTAAGTAACTACTACTTATTTATTATTATTATTATGATTATTATTTTGTGATTAGTGATTACTGATTAAAGTAAATAAATAATATTATTGTTATAAAATATTAAATAAAATGAGAATTAAGTATGGGATTCATGTTTACTTTATTACTATTGCAGAAGCTCTGTCCAAAACTTCCTAGGCTGGTATAAATAGTTAATAGTCAATAGGTAGGTACTTAAGATGCGACCCGGTCTCAAGACCAATCACATAGCCTGAACCGTGTCTTGAGACCGAGATGCATCTTGAGTACTGACTATATTATTTTTATACCAGCCCTAGACTGAATCGGAACAAACGACATCAACACCGTACCGTAGGAATATTTACACGATGCGACACTTCATAATATTTCATGTTCCCTTACGCGGACGTTCTACAAATTAGTATGTCTGCAGTCGCGTCGCCGCAGCATTGTGTCGCGTAGTGCGGTCACACCTTTAAATACTTAAAATTAATCAATGTTAGATTAGAATGTTAGATAATTATTATTACTAATAATTATCTAAAAATTTATTATTGGAAGCTCCATGGTCGTAAGTCGTAACTCGTAGCGCTATTTCGTGCCGCGTTAGTAAAAAAATGTCACCTGGCTGTCAAATGTCAATATCAAATGTCAATTGTCAGTTAATTTGACATGTTGACATCACTGTTTTGTTTTGATTTCACGAATATTTATTTCAAATGTCCGTAAATAACGAAAATATGGCAGAAGAACATGTAAATATTATTAGAAAGAGTACCAGAGACTTACTCAATTATAATCGTAAGATTCAAAGAGATGCGGTAAGTGATATTCACCGTCCAGTAAGTGATTTAAGGTATGGCCATAGAAACGATGTATTTACTGTTAATTTACTCATAAAACATATTCATCGTGCTTGTGACGCAGATCTGCGCAACGGCTCAAATGGCCGGAACGCAGATCTGCGTCACGGATATAGGAAATTATTTTCGCTAATATAAATCTTATCACAAAGAGTTACGTTGTATTATTGCTTGCATTCTGTTCCCAGTACAATAATCTACGGCAGACAACAGACAATCCTTCAAAATTAGTGGCGCGAAATTTGAAAAATTTGAAAAAAAATTGAAAATTTTCAAATTTAACGGATTTCTCAGAAATTTTCAGTGCTATTAGTGCGCAAATTGGATCTTTGCATAGGTTAAAACGCAATTTTCTGTAAATAATATTTCCCCTCTTATTACCTTTTTGTTATACAACAAGAGGGGGTTCTCAGTATCATAAGTTTTTGGATAGATCAATTTAACTTTTAACCACCTGAAGTTGGAATTAAAACAATTTTACAGTATCAAAGAAGAAGACGTCGTAGCAATAGCAAACAAATTGAAAACGAAATCCAAAGTGTCTCCCCATGACCTGCAGATGGTAAAAAATGGAATAATGGATAACCTCAGATATATAGAAGTAATCTTGAATGTACATGGTGCTTTGAGAGGCATAACAAGAGAACTTACCGGTATGTTAGTTTTAAAATTTGCCTACAAATGTTTCATTATAACAGAAGCACTCCCAAAGCGGTCATATTCGACCGCGATAACAATAGATTTCCACGAATCCACAATCGAGGGATTAATATAAAATTTGGAACCAAAGGAAACAACTTTTGTTGCAGATTGTGTTATTCACAACCTTAAATGCTCTGCAATAATTACTCCTGCTGGCATTTATTTAAAAGATAGACGGTGCTATAAAGCTTGTAAAAGATTTTATAAGAGGGCAGGATAAAGTGTATAGACCAGTGTTTCCCAAATGCTGTTCTTCCATTGCCCAGCAATTTCCATGTTATGTTCTAACCCTTTGTGACCCAATGGGTATAAAACCCACCCATTGTTGTGTACCATCGAGGAAATTGATTCCTATGCAATTGATAGATCAACTTTATTTGGTGGAATATGTCAATTCAATGTTAATTGTGATCTGTCGGCTGGGTTTGACGTAACGCAACCAAACTACTTAGGTCCCCGATCTGCATAGGAATCAACTTCTCTGATAGTACATTAAGCTGAAGAATCCGATGAAATGTTGCAACTGGGTATTTTAGTTTGATGGCATGGTACTGGGTCAAATGGTAAATGCTGTTATAGACCAATAGTACATACACCTCGTGTTATGTAAGTACATTTTAAAATTTCAGGAAGAAATGCCGAAAACAAGCTAGCGGCGGCTGGCTGCTGTTGTAATCTGGCTTTGGGTGATGAGAGAGCTTGTGCAGTGGTAGCTAAAGTGATGGGCTCATATTTGACTACAGAGTCGGATAGCCTAAACAATGAATTAGCGGTATGAACTTTTTTCTTACATTCTTCCATAAAATGGATGTTGTTAAATGCAAGTTTCTTACACCAGTTTTTCTCGTCGGGTCAGTTCCCAACCTGGTGGTAGGCATCATTGTAGACTCAATGTTTTGTGTAAAACACATTGTGAATAATATTTTTGATGTGATAGAAAATTGAATTAATTCAAATGTTGTTTAATACCTTGATTGTGGGAAAACCAGACAATGCTATTCAGTTGTTGTTGCGGTCGCCCGTGACAGCTGGGGCTTAAAAAAAAACTTACTTTACCATCTAATTTCAATAACCCCTCTCACATTTCAGGTAACCTGTGCGTGGGCTCTAGGTAACCTGGCTGGATCTGGGCAGAAAGCCTGCACCGTCCTGACAAACCAGGGTGCCTTTGCCAAACTTATTGATCTTCTTGAAAATGAAGAGCTAAGGAATGCAGCGTTATATGCTTTAGAACATTATGCTTATCAGATGAAGGATGATTTGAGGTAAGTCCAGACTATTTTATCATTTAACTAGAAATGTAAAACCATATTATTCTTCTAGACATATAAAAGAGCTGTGCTTGAAGCAATAAGTGATACTAGATGACGGCCGCAACTCCGTTGCGAAAAAATCCGGTTTTCGCGCGGTAACCGTACATTTTTCCAGGATAAAAAGTATCCCTTGTGCTTTCCTGGGACTTAAGAGACCGGGTACCCTCGAAGTTCTCATACATAGGTAATACCAAAATTATTTTCTCATACGAAAATATTTAACATGTTTGAGTTATTTTTATAAAAGTAAGTATAATGTAAGTATAATTTTTTTTTAGTAAATTTAGGTACTACTTACTAAATATTTAAACATACACAAAAAAATTTTTTTAAGTGTTTAAATATTTTGAAGAAAATTTTTGTGCAGGAACCTAGGTAATTAGTAATTACTATTTTAAGCTGAAAAATAACTCAAACATGTGAAATGTTTTCGTATGAGAAAATGATTTTTTTATTACGTATGTATGAGAATTTCGAGGGTACCCCGGCCTCTTAAAGTATCTCCATACCAATTTTCAGCTAAATCGAAAAAAACCCTTTCGCATTTATAATAATACTAGCTGTTGCCCGCGACTCCGTCCGCGTGGACTTCAGCTTATAGCGCGCGGTAGTTCCCGTTTCCATGTAGGCTACAGGGTTGCTTCTGCGGTACGTGTACTTCAAACTTCACAAATCTTCTTCAAACTTCAAATAAAACGCGAACAAATTCATTATCCTTACCACCTCTTATAGAAACAAGTATGAGTAAGCTAGCGCCATCTGTTATGAATTTTTGGAACTAACTTAATTTGAACAAATTTACGTATAAACACCCCCTTACAACCCTTTTCCCAGTTAAAACTTAAAAATCTAAATCTAAAAAACCTATGTCCTTTCTCAGGCTTTATTTTGGCGTGAAAGCGAGACAGACAGACAGACAGATATATTTTCGTATTTATAATATTAGCATAGATTAGTATAGATCAAGTATGGATATATGGTTTTAAGCATAATATTTTATGTGCAAGCTTAAGGCTGCGTTTCCACTGAAGCGGAGCGGAGTTTAGCGGACCAATCGGCGGAATGACAGCGAAGCGGAGCGAAAATTTCCAGCATGGTGATTGGTCAATTCGGCACCGCTAAGCTCCGCTCCGCTCCGCTTCAATGGAAACGCAGCCTTAAGCATTTGTCAAAAATGTCCATGGAGCTATGCTTGGAGATTTATAATAATTATATTTTATTATTGTCACATCACTAATCACACATACTTTTTTTGTTACAGACACGAACATCTCTCCAAAATGCTATCCTCAATATCACAGATTGGTGTTAACACAGAGACAGCGAGGTTACTCTTCATACTGTCGTGCCATAATGATTTTATGACACACCTAACAGAAGATCTATTGCTAAAAACACTACAATACTTACCTGTAAGTATAGTCGACAGTGATTCACAACTTGTGTACATCATAAGGACTCTAGGTAATAGTGAAAATTGTAATGTTATTTTGAATTATTTCCTCTCGAACAATATGAATATAGCTTTTAAACAACTATTAGGAGTAAATAATGCAGTTTTAAATTACTCCTTGCTGTGGTTATTAGGAAATCTGTATAAATGTGATACTAGTAATATATTTTTCAAATCCTTGTTAAGTACAGAGTTAATAAAATAATATGAAAGCATAGAGATATGGACTTTAAATGTTATATTAAGACCCCTTTTAAACTCAGACTTAAGTCACATAGAAACTATATGATTGGTGTATTTTAAATGAAAGTCCAATAATTCGCAATAAATATATTAATATATCAATTATAATACATTATACATAATATTATTATATTTTAATAATTAGAATAATATGGATAAGGCTACAAATTTTATTATAATTTAATAATCTTTCTCTCAACTGGAGTCCACACTGGAGCCAAAACTCGCGCGACCTCAGCTCTTGTGTCGATCACTGTCACATTTTTTTTTAATTTAAACCATACTTTTTTAAGAAAAAAATAAAAGGTCTACCTGTGCTAGTCTGTGGTAAAATTAATCCTGGGTTAAATATTGTATCACTCTTTCTTCGTGATTTACGATGACACAGGATTAACTTTAGCTCAGATTGGTGGAGGCGGTTTTCGTTTTTTTTTTTTGGCAGTACGCAACTGGTCTTGGAATGGCTATATCACGGAACTTAACGCTTCGTTAAGCTATCATTGAGCATATAACAACAAATTATATAAATCATAACAGTATGCTAGTAGGCTGGCTTTCTCTATTCTGCGCATATTCTATCTCTGTCAGTTTTTTTTTTTAAAAAGGTTTGTCATTTATAAAATAACATTATAAGAGCAACCTTTTAATTTTTCATGAATTCTATTGCGACTGTGGCGCCCCTAACATAATTTAAAAAAAAACTTTTCGTACTCTCGGCGCTAGAGACAGCAATACTTTTATATGGCAAACAAAAGAGACAGACGATAGAAAAATACTCTAAAGTTATAATATTCGATGTGCTAAACAAAATACAGAAAGCCATCACAAACAAGATAAAACACGCAAAGTAAACTCTGTGATCACTCGATGCATTTTCAAATATGGTGTACCCTGGGTACTTAGTCAAGTTGCATTCAAAATATTTAGCGATTCCATAAGACATAAGTCAAATCTCATATATTTTTAGATTTAACTTCTCTATCAAAATATCGATTGCAAACAGACTCAGTACCCAAGTTATCAGTTCTTGAAACTTCAGAGACAATATTTGTATCATTGTGAAATCATTACATACGGTTACCTTCGTGTAACTTTCCAATATTGAATTACAATACAATTGACGAATGGAAATCTAGGCACTTAATCACTATGTTAAATATATTCAAAACTTTGAGCGTTTACACATTACACGATACGATTAATCGGACGTCTTTATGTCTTGTAATTAAGAGAGCTTTTCAATATATTGTCAGACATCGCGCTGAAAATGACAAAGACATTAGGTAAAATACTATGTATCATACTAAAACTTATCCTTGTCTTTCTCACGCCTATGTATTTTATCTGGGGACTGGGATATTATAGCGCTTTTTAACCGACTTCCAAAAAGGAGGACGTTATATTATGTTCGACTGTTTATCAATATCAAAATGTCTATTGCGCAGCTAACGACAAAGAAAGGTATATGTCTGGTTTTATAACATATCCCTGTCTTTCTCACACCTATGTAGTTTATCTTGGATATAATTATTATTATAGAAGTACTCTGTTGCTATTAAAATTATGTCTGCTATCGCGCAAAAATGAGATAGACAGGTTTAGTATAATGAGACATAATATAACTATTGTCAAAAATGTCTTGGTCATTTTTCTCGTAATAGCAGACAACAATATTTAAAAGATATCTTATGTTAAATACAAGATAAAATACAGCCCCGCAGGTGTGACAAAGGAGGTGTATATCTCATACTAATACATATCGCTGTCCTTATCACACCTATGTATTTTTGATACAAGATATCGTGTCGTGTAATGTAAAACCTCTCTTATGCCATGGATTCATAGGCGACTGATGACGCGCGTTTTGGTGCGGCTAGATATTGTCTTTGCACCAACTGCTTTTATATTTTAAGCAAAAACCTAGTGAATTCACAGCATCTCTAACAACTAGTTCTAACAAACAGTTGTCTAAAATTTTCAAATTGGATTACCTATGCCGATTTATAATTTCGTTTCAAAATTTGTGCACATAATGATTTTTGGTGTAGTTTTGGCGAAGCCATCGAGTATGTAACCGTAGAAGTTATGAGCTAAATATTCGATTATGGATTAGTGGCCAATTACGTTCGTATATAATATTATTGCACCAATGGTAGCACAGCCGCAATTACATTGGCCAATCAGAGCGCTGCTAGCGGCCTGCGGCGCAGCGGATTGGTGAATTTCATACAAACAACATTAGCTCTATTGGTTATATACTCGATGGACAAAGTACTATCTAAGAATTTAATTCCTAGGCCGATGGCATACATTATTTGGTCGGGCTATATCTAGTCATTTTGACATAACCCGACAAATTACGTAGTCGGCCTATTAACCAATTTCCTGATAGTACATGGAGCGATACACTACGGGTTTTGTAAAATGTATATAAAATGATCGTCAAACGTATGTATACATTCAAATCGCAAAATACAAAACAAAACGTAATCTAATGCCGATTACATTTCATAATTATTCATACGCTAGGAAGTAAAATTTTGTTACATCTGGAAGTTAAAATAATCCCGTTTCAAATCATTTTGATATAAATTTAACTAATTTAAATGTCACCAAATTAATATGCTTGCATATTTTATTGCTCGGTAGGTATATGACATTTAAATTGGTAGTATTGTAATCAGGCTTTGTCTGCAATTAGATCAAAATGATTTGAAATAGAGTATAGACGAAATTTGATTGTAAAACATGTCTTGTAGCTCCAGATTCACTTTATATACAGGGTGGCTTAAGCTTATGCTTGTCAGTATTTTGCTTCAAAAAATGTATTTTTGTTTGTAGTTGCCTAGATTTTTTTATTCATCAAAATGTTTTGGGATTTGTTTGTCAAGAACTGAACACAAAATTAACATAATATTCTCTCTGCCACCCCTTATAATTAAGTCTTAAAATGAGCGATATAAATCGGAATAAAATTATTATACTGACTAGTCATTGATGCTTCCATCGATGCCTATGGGTGGGTAATGTAAAGGTGCCGGTTGGCAGCGGGCGACATGAAGCAACCGCAGGCGACGTGTCGCAGCGACACTACTGGTTTGTATGTATTTCTGTGAAATACTCTCGCGACAACATTTCGTCTGCTGCTACTTCATGTAGCCGGCTTGCAACTTGTACCTTAATATATGCCCACTTGTGATTAGGCCTACGTCTGTACTATGGATTAACTATAATCCTGATTATAGTTAATCCATAGTACAGACATTAGGGTACAATAGTAGAAGTTTTATAGAAATTTTATCCAGATTTATATCGCTTACACAGTAGTGTGTATGCCGAAATATACACTATACTGGTCAGTCACACGTCTTGATGCCAAACTTGCATAATTAGAACACACAAACCTTTTTTGGTGATAGACATTATTAGACTAAAGATAATCCTGGCTTGTTTTCTGTCTTCTCATGCTTTGCATTTATGAAGGTTTGATATTATTATAATAATAGTATTGGCGCAAGGTCCAATTTCACCAACGACTGTTAAAGTTAATGCTCGAATTACTATCATGTTACCTCTTTCGTTTTTCATATAAATGAAAGAGGAGGCATGACGTTTTAACAAGCTGTTAACACTAACAGACGTGGAGCCTAAACCATACTATACATGTATGACTGGCGACTGCCCACTACATATATATTTCGGTATAAAATGTTACCTAACTATGTGTGGAGTTATGTGTGGTCGGGGTTGTGTTTCCGGTGATGCGGGCGACGCGCGCGCGGCCTTTCACCGCCCGTGCTCACTGAAATATACGATGTATGTTAATCATTAATTAAAATAATCTATCTTATATATAAAAATGGATTTTCAAATGTGTTAGTCGCGCTAAAACTCGAAAACGGCTGAACGGATTGGGCTGATTTTAGTCTTAAAATATTCGTAGAAGTCCAGGCAAGGTTTTAAAGTGACACGAAGTTCACCGGGACAGCTAGTCAGTTATAAAGCGAGAGAAGGCCTATTTAGTATTTCTAAGACTCGAATGTCGCCACAAGCGCAACTACTCACGTATATTTCTGTCAAGTGCAAGTGACAGCCTGTGATTTCGCGTTATGAAAATATAGAGCCTCAGCAGACAATCTTCCAAACGAAAGTGTCTGATTGTGACATTTGGTATACACATGTTTAGAGTCCCGGGAAAGTTGAAAGTTTCTGGGATATTTGTACAAAAACATATCCCGGAAACTTTCAAGTTTCGGAAAATATAATACGTTTACCATGTTGGTTATATTTTAAAAATATTATCTCCGTTCTATTACCGGACTAAAGCAATATATCGCAAAAAATATCTGCAACCCAATAAGTATTTAGACGAAATATTATAACAATTACAATCTTGCACCCATACCCACGAATTTTGTTAGTGAAAGCCAAATGCAATTAGTTACAGACTTACACATAGTCCATATTTCACGCTACAATAATAATATGAGTTATTACCAAATCTTACGTGTTTGATCTTATCTGTTAGTAAAAGCGGACTACTGCATTTAATTGTTATATTGTAACATGTCAGTGAATGCAAAATAACATTGACCCCAAATATATTGCATGATATCAGATATGAGTATGTTCACAAGAAAGCTCGCACAAGTCTAGGTTATTATGGTACTTATTAATGTTAAAACGAACAAAAACACCTGATTAATTTTAACCTCTTTATACAGGCTGTAATAAAACTAAGTATAATACTTTAGGTGTGTGTATGTGTTCCTTGTAGAGAGTTCAGTGAAAGTAGCGACGCTGAAAAACACAGTAAACTATATAGGGGGCATATTATAGATACCCTAAAGTATTTTCACTTAATTTTGTTACATCCTGTATAATATTTGGTCCTTGTCAGTCAAACCACCTTTAACTTGACATGAACAAAACATTGTACATATTAAATAATTGTCTGTATAATAATATACAGTAAATATCTTTTTATTAGTAAGGGTGGGTCATTAGTGACACAGTTTTAGATTGGCCCCAAGTATAAGATGATTCATGCTGTATCTCACCGTTTCCATGTGGTATCACTCTACTGACCACGACTTTCAGTTCGGGGTACGTCTTTAACTGTTCACTATGTATTCTATTGTATCTATTGTGTTCTGTAATCAGATTTTATTTATATTATTTTGGCAGCCTTGAAATCATTTTCTTTGGGGTTAAAGCTTGACGCTGACTTTTTTGACCAGAAGGTCAAATGCAAGGGAGTAGATCAAATAAGGGGTCAAATATACCTATTAAGTGGCTAGGGACGTTGGTTACCTGCTTCTTCAGGACTCTTCCCGTTGACTGGATCTCCGTTCGGCGGTGGTTTCTTTTTCTCGCTGTACCCTCTCCCTCGTGCGTAATCTGTAATCGAAAAAATAACCATACTTTTCAGACATGATTTACTGACCCTGAAAGACCTAAGCATTTCTGTATTAATCCTACAGGCCCCGCGCGAGCACCGGTGATCGCGACAACAATAGAATAACAATAGATTTCCAACAATCCGCGATCGAAGGATTAATTGTGAAAACAATGCCCTTTTTCAACAGAGTACAGACACACCCTAACCACTAGCCACTACTCTAGGGACATAATATTATTATAAGTGTTGGTAAAATCTTGAAGGATAGCTGTTATGACAAAGCTCTAGGGATCTTTTAAGGCCGGCATTCAAGAGCGATCCATTGATCTATTTGGCAATTCGTCCATGTATGTAAAAACTCTGTTCGGTCCAAATGGATCGGCTTGACGCTATGGAATTCCAACTGCGCCGAGCCATTAGGCGCGCTCGTGAATGGTGTTACTCGCAAGCTAAAGACGCCATTTTGATTGTAGTTTGTGTTTAGAACACGTCCGGTGCTGTCGACGCCTACACTCAAAATGATCAAATGGAACGGCTCGTTGGCGTGTTCGTGAATGGCTCGACGCGACATCGAGAATCGAGCCAACGGCGCGAGAGCCATCTGGATCGCTTGTGAATGCCTACCCTTAAAATGTATTTTAATGTATTTTGTGAAAACATCGCAAGAGTCTGCTAGGGAACAGATTATGATTGTTGTCGTTGTTGAAAACAGGTATGTGTTTATTGCTGTGTGTACTTACTATTGGCGTAGACGGTGGCTCTCAGTGGTTGTCCCACGGCGTTGAGTTCGGGCAGAGTCAGCGGGCGGCGGTTGTTGCGGCCGCGGGATCCCATGCTGTATTCCCTGGAAGAAGTGCCATCTTTCGTTATGATTGACACAACAAACACATCATGAATTTTTCTACAGTTTACACAACATGGATCGATGTGTGTTTAATGATACTCTGTTTACGGTTACCTAAACCGAGTAACATATTAAACGCAATATCTCCTTCATCTGACCCATTTAGTCGAAATATTACGCTCGAAGTTACGCTAGGGCTATAAAAACTTCTGCTTCGTCTCCATATTGTATAGACACAAACAACCAGCGTTGCAGGATTTTTTGAAACGAAGTTCCATATCGCGCGTTGCGAAAGGGGGCTAGACGGGAAAAGTTGTAACGACATGACACAAAAGTGTCGGTATATTTCAACTAGAGTAAAAATGCTATAGTTGTAAGCCGTGGGGTAGCGCGTGTTTCTCTCTCTGTCTGTCTCTCTCTCTTTTTTGTTCTTCGTTTGTTCGTTCCATCCGGGTGTCCCTTGACACCTCTCAAGTTTTTTTGTGCCACGTTGGGACTTTGGAACAAACAAACAACTCACCATCACTCTCTGAAAGTCACTAACAAAAGAACTTACTCTCTAAGCGGGTCCCGCCACAGGTCTTGCGGGTGGAGCGGCAGGTAGCCGTAGCCGTAGTCCAGGCCGCCGGCGCGCAGGCTCGCGTGTAGGGAGTTCTTCATGCACTGCAACTGTTGTGGAGTGTAAGCCTTATTGCTGTTAGCATAGGATTGATTTTTCAAGCGACAGTAAACGAAACGATAGGAGATTCGAGGCAATAAAAGAAATACAAAATTGTGAATAGCGTTCCACCGCTTAGGCTGCCTTCATACTAGCGTTTGTCCAGCGTAGGCGTTCGACGCGACGCGACGCACGCGCCGCGTTCGTATCGAATGCTTACGCTGGACAAACGCTAGTGTGAAGGCAGCCTTAAAATTAAAATTTTGTAGCACTTTTATGCGTCGTCACCTCGTCTAGCTGTCGTTAGGTCCTGCTTGGATGAGATCATATAGACGCTGGCTTTGAAAATATTTGGCCAAAAGAAAGGCATTGGTGCTTTGTTCTAATATAGGGTTTTTATCTACGAAATGTGTCAATATAAGGGACTCTAAATTACAGGTCCATGCACTCTTGGATGTAGACAAGTCTAAATCTACCTACATAATATTATAGTTCTTAAAAATTGGAATACCTAGCTAACCTAATCATGGCTACTAAAAATATCTACATGGAAGTATCTAAACTTTAAATAGGTACTACAAAGAATAAAGAAAAGAAAGACAGGGGAAGAAAGAAAAAGAAAGAACGACGGCGCGGAAACGGAACAGCGTCACCCGCACACAGTAGTAAAGCCACTCTACAGACGGACTTCCGTCCGCGCCGTGGCTTGTACGGGTGGGAGTGGTGGGATGGGCGGTAGGTTGTGGGATATGCGGTAGCTGGTAGGATAGGAAACTCGTCAGGCAGCTGGTAGGTATGGTGCGTATTGCCTGATCGTGAAGCATCTAGAATTTCGTAGTTACTTATAGCTTCTTGTATTTAAGACTCGCATAGTAGCAATAGTTTCGACGTGGATGAAACGAGTAGCGGTAAGTCAATGCACGAATCTCCACTTGATTCAGTATCTCAGGTGGTTCATGGTTGGGAAGTTAGTAATGCGTAGGTAGCGGGAAGGCGGTACAGCGTAGGACCCTGCGTAGGATACAGTAAGGATATACTGCTTAGGTAGGAAGGCGGTACTGTGTAGGACACAGGAAGGTAGTACTGAGTAGAAGAAAGACGGGACTGCGTAGGACACAGGAAGACGGTAGCGTGTAGGACGGGCGGTATTTGTGGGACGGACAGGGTGTGCGTGAGTGTGACGTACGTGCGCCGCGCCGTCGAACAGCAGGTTGGTGACGCCCGCGCCCCCGAGTACCTCTCTGCGCTGGCGCTCGGCGTCCGCGCGCAGCCGCCGCACCAGCCGCTCCGCCTCCGCCAGGCGCGCGCGCAGCTCCGCCCGCCCTTCGCCCTCGCCAGACTCCGAGCTGGCCCCGGCGCCGCTGTCCCGCGCGCGAAGCTCCAACTCGCGGATCTTTCTGTAGTTTAAAGACGATGAGAATGTGACCTTGTGGACCTTGTGGTACACATTTGGTGCGAGTCGCATGATACTGAAATCGAAGCGAATCTATAATTCGTGCATTCGCATTTATAATTTTTTTCTTAAAGTTTTTTCTGATTTTTTTTGAAGTGAAAACTTCTTTAGCGGCGTTGAACACTTTTGTGGGATGGGTAAAAACTGTGAAACTCGCGTCAGATTCTCATGTTGGTCGAAAAACCAAGGAAAAAACGTAGGACGGTTGGAGAGTAGTGTTGTAACATCGAAATCGATCGATATTTTTTAATGGATTGTAAGGGTTTCGATTAGGTAATTAAAAAAATCGATTTTCATAAAAAATGGGTTAAAAATTTAATCGATTGTAAGGGTTTCGATTAATTAATTAAAACGATCGTTTTTTTTTTCACTTCCGGAGTGCAACCCGTCTTTTTATCTATAAACCTCACGGAGCCCGTGACCTATCCTGCCCTGATAATCGATAGGGCAGTAAGTCAGAAAAGGTGGTTTCGAGAAAACAGCGCGCAAAGTTTTTGTCACAATTTTTGCGTTTGTGGCAAAATTATACACTCGATTTTTATGTTCTATATGTCAAAAGAAAGGGAAAAATGTGCTCTTTAAAGTAGAATAACATTGTTTTAACATTTTTAATAGGGTTGATCTAAAATATCACAAATCCTGTCTTCACTACCATATTCTTAACTTATTTTAATCAATATTTAGGTAAGAGGGCAGTAACTGCCATAGATACTGCACTCTTGCTTAGTATTATTCCATACTGCTATATTGCTTACAGAATCCAAAATAATAAATTTAAAATTACTACTTAAAACAGCAGTAAAGAAGCATTATACTGCCCTTTACCTTAGATTTTAATTATATTTTGACTATTTCACTATGGAGTAAAGAACGTTACTGCTTTTTAGAGTAGTATTTTAAGTGAGGTCTTTCCAAAATTTGTTGAGCAGTATGTCTGTAAATAGTAAGTAAAATAAAAAAATCGTTAAAAATAATAATATTAACAACTCGTTTTATTCATTTAATGTAATTAAAGAGATCCACAATATTATTTCTTGTTATTTGACATAACGATAACGCTATAAACTAATAAACTTTAACTAATAAAAAACATAACTTCTTTAAAAATTAAATTATTTATTAAAGCTTAATATGAGTTAAGACTAATCAGACAGATTGAATATCACATTATTGGTTTCTAGGCACAAAATTATTCTTACATTCTAACTTTCGCTTCAATTCTAAAACATAATCAATGAGATCAACAGTCTTAGTTCTAATTATTTGGCATAACATTAATTATAATATGTATACTTATTTAAAAACCAAAAAATATCTTGTAATATACTTATCACCTTTTTTGGCACAAAATTAATTAATTAATTACTCTTAATACAAAACAAAAGTAGCTAACTTCAAAGAGCTTTTGAAAATAAAAAAATGCAGAAGTTAAGGCACGTAAACATGTAGGTATTATAAATTAAAATACGCTCTGCTCCAGCTTTTTTTTACGAGGGCTGCTATTTATGTATCCGGAATAAAAAAAGAAACATACATATTATATCATTTAATATGGTTTTATTGCTTTTCAAAATATTCGCCGCGATGATCGACACACTTTTGCATACTCTGGAACCAATTTTCATAGCACTTTTTCCATTCTGATTGAGGTATCTCCAAAACGTGCATTTTGAACGCATCAACAGCCTCTTCGCGGCTCGAAAAACGTTGACCACGTAATTTGTTCTTCGCGTATGGAAATAAAAAGAAATCTTTTGGTGCCAAATCAGGGCTGTACGGCGGATGACTAGTCAATTCGATCTTTTGACCCTCCAAAAACTGAGTTGTTTCAGCTGAGGTGTGACATCTAGCATTGTCGTGATGTAATATGATTCTGCGTTGTCGGTTGTCCTTTCTTATTTCTTTAAAGACTTCTGGTAAACAAATGGTCGTATACCATTCAGAATTAACCGTTTTACGATTATCTAATGGCACTGTAGCCACATGTCCATTAATTCCAAAAAAACAGGCGACCATTTGCTTCAAAGTACTTTTTGCACGAGTAACTTTTGTTGGTTTCGGCTCATCTTGGAACACCCACACCGTTGACTGTTGTTTAGTTTTGGGGTCATATGCATAGATCCAAGATTCATCACCTGTGTAGATATTATAAACGGCTTTTGCCGTACCACGGTTGTATTTTTTTATCATTTTTTTGCACCAATCGACACGAGCCCGTTTTTGATCGATTGTCAAGTTGTGCGGAATCCAACGCGAACATATTTTTTTTACAGCCAAATGTTTGTGTAATATCTTATGTATGCTCGTCATACTTATGCCTAAGGACGCCTCTATCTCGCGATATGTAACATGACGATCACGCATTATTAGTTCCCGCACAGCATCTATATTTTGTGGGACAACAGCTGTTTTTGGGCGACCTTCTTTATTTTCATCCGTGAGCATAGACCGCCTACGATTGAACTCACTGTACCAGTGATAAACAGTGGTTTCTTGATGGTTGCGGTGAGTTGAATAAAGCACTGTTGTTGATTTAGCCCACGCCGAAAATCGTAGTAAATCATTGCACGAAAATGTTCACGCGTTAAATCCATGGCAAATGAAGACACGCAATTTTCAAAATGACGCCACAATGGAAAAATAATTGACAGTCACATGAAACAAAATGTATTCTTCAACCAAAGAGTTCTATTTTCAAATGTTGTAATTACTTTTTAAATATTGTTCTTGTAAGTGGCCAGTTCCGGATACATAAATAGCAGCCTAGTATTGAAAAATTATTTTATGTTAAAAAGCTCTTTTAAGTTAACGACTTTTGTGTTGTATTAAGAGTAATATTGTGCCACAAAAGGTGATATTTGATAATAACTAATAAGTATATCACAAGATATTTTTTTGGTTTTTATTTAAGTACCTATATTATAAATGCTATGCCAAATAATTAGAACTAAGACTGTTGATATCATTGATTATGTTTTACAAAGTGAAAGCTAGATTGTAACAATAATTTTGTACCTAGAAACCAATACCATTATGTGATATTCAATCTGTCTGATTAGTCTTAAGCTTTGATAAATAGTTTTATTTTTAAAGTACATAGTTTTATTTTTTACTAGCTGTCCCGGTGAACTTCGTGTCACTTAAAACATTCTCTGGACTTCTACAAATATTTTAAGACCAAAATCAACGCAATCCGTTCAGCTGGTTTCGAGTTTTAGCGCGACTAACACATTTGAAAACACACTTAGAAATATCAGCACGGTATTATTTCAATTTTTTATCAGATTGAAATGATTAGATGACTACAAACTAAAAAGTCGCCAATAAAGTAAAACCCGACTGTAAAATAATGATACCTAAAAAAAAGACCGAAACAAGACCTAATTCTGCCGGAGGCATCGAATCCATGTTGTGGATGAATGCAATGAATACAAGGCTACATAGAAAAATGTAGAAGAAGAAAGTGGATTATAAAATGCAGTCGGAGGCATATTTTATGAAATGTTAAGCCCGTCACAGACTTAGCTATAATATATATTAATATATTTATAGCAAGGCATATTAATCTATACTAAATCCACATGTCACAGAAATATATATTATAGCTGAGTGTGTGGTCACTCGAAAATTAGTATAGAAAATATATATTAATATGCCTAGCTATAAACATATTAATATATATTATAGCTAGGTCAGTGACGGGCTTTAAACTTGGTGAGACATGCCTCCGACTGCATTTTGTAGTCCACTTTCTCCTTCTACATTTTTCTATGTAGCCTTCTATTCCTCTTCGCATGGTTATGACCTTTCCTGGTGCTTATACATACAAAATTAGACGACCATCACTCAACGCTGCTTGAAGCGAAATGACCGATATACGTAGCTAGTAGAGCAGTAACAACCACTTACTGCTCTACTGATTTATAAAACTATTAATTAATTATTTCATCTTTTGCTATGTTATAAAAGCAGTGAGTGACGATACTGTGTTTATGCATTAATGTGTATTATGAGTCATTCATTATAATTACTATCTTAAAACGCAGTACAGCCCCATACTGTAGATTTAACTACTAAAATTCAGTTGGTACCTTGGTTAATACTAATGTAAAGAGCAGTACGTCAGAAATTTACTGCTCTTTTGTTAAGAAATATGTGAATACTAACGAAAAGGGCAGTATATCAATGAAATACTGCTCTTTTACCTAGTTAACTAAATTATTTTACCGTTCTTACTGCTCTTCATCAAAAAAGAAAATGCCTTTTTAATACACGTAGATTTATGAAACCTAGATAGGAAGAAAGCTCGTTTGACGTACATTCCAAATCAGTAATAAAAAAAATGGCCACCTTCGACTTACTGCCCTTTCGATTACGAGGGCAGTATCCAACGAATGCAAAACCGTGGAAATCGATTCGTGCGTTCTGGAGTTATAGCGTCAGGAAGGAAAACCTTAGGTAAAACCTTAGGTACCTAACTACAGTTACAGGCAGGCCGAAGCAATTAAAAGATTTATAAATTTATATCATAGAAGTCACCTTGAGAAGAACATTTGCATCATGATTTGCATAATATTTTAAATAATATGAATGTCTCTACCTCTACAACATCAGCAAGATATTTTATTACGTTGAAACAATAACCTAAAAGACACGAAATAATTAGCCCAAAAGCAGGGCTAATTTTAAAAGAGCCCCGAAAAAATAAAATGACAACAGACTCACTTGTCATCGTCTTAGCACCTTCAGTTGCCCCAAAGACACAGGATTCACTTAACGGCTATAGATAGATAAACGCCCAGCCATTTTGGACGTTTTCCCTATATGGTAAAATGTCCAGGTACTTTTGACATTCATGGACATTCTGCCCAACTCACAGCTCCTGCTAGGGTACTCAGTTACTCACTCAGCCTGCGCGTCGACCAGCTCCTGTAGCTCTCTGGCCCGCGCCTCAGTCGCCTGCACCTCGCCCCGGGCCGCTGCCGCCTCCAGCTCCAAGCGGGCAATCTCCGCACGGAGACGCTCCTGAAAAATCATCATCAAAAGAGATCCAAGTTAGGCTTCTTACAGACGAACGGCAGATACAACTGCAGCCATCGACAGTTGACGACAGCCATCGACAAGTGTCGACGGCTGCAGTTATGTGCCGTTGGCAAGTGCCGTTCGTCTGTAAGAAGCCTTATGGTTTCGCTACTGGAGATTTCTCTTTGTATTAAAACTGCCTAGAAGTTTTCATGGTACAAACAATCAGACAGTCCGAAAGTATTATTTTCCATGGTTCCATTCTCAGGCTGTTTTTGGGACAGACATTGGAGAGATTAAATCGAACCCGATGTAAGAGAATATCGGGACGTTATTAAGTGATTACCCTTGAACATGTCTGGGCTATGGAGTTTGAAGTACATATTTTGGAGGAGTTTGGATTATTCTGAACCCCCTCCAAATGCCTCCAATACTAACAATGCAAACTGGAGAAGGCTTCTAATATAGCCACAGGCCCATTGCCAAAACACGTTTGTTTCTTAAAATTTCTTCTGGAATACTGAATAGATGTTTGGTTTCATGAATAATCTGATGTGACAGTAAATATAATTGTTGTGAAGCTTTAATCACTGATTTGTGTAGCAGTTTAAATGGATAGTCCGAGTAAGTCGTAACCTTGCAGTTGTTATGATTCATCTGAATTACCTCACGACACAGCTGTCGTTTGTGATCTGACGGAAGTGTTGATGTTTGTTACTCTAAATATGAATGACCGAGGGAATACTGACTGGCTTTAAAGCATTTGGGAGTAGCTCATATCTCACTATGACAAATGCGAAGGTTTCTGAATTTGATAATGTCTTGATTGGTCTTGGAATTGTTTTTTTCGCGAAGGTAAAAAGCTTGGAGAAATATTGCTTTGTATGCTTGCAAAAGCAAAAGCTTTTTATTAATTCAGTTGTTTTGAAACTGACTAGTCGTGCTGATGACAAGGGTTACTTTAATCAATTCCTTACAAACTCCAAGAGCAATAAGTCTTGCAGGGGTTGTAACTTATAACCGGCAATGGAGACAGGGGCTGTTTCACCACTTCCTAATAAGTGCCGGATAGGCTATCTACAACTTATCTGACAGATACAGTATGGAGTATCTGTCAGATAAGTACAGCACTTATCAGGAAGTGGTGAAACAGGTTCTAATACTTAAAGCTTACCTCGTTGCTATCAGCATTTTCTTCAGCGACCGGACTGTTCTTGGCAGATGATTCCTTGTTGAAAATCAGTTGAAACTGCAAGTCTGAAAATAATTGAACATCACAATAAGGTAGGATCCAGTTGTAATTACCGAGCTGTTTCGTAAAACACTTTATGCCACGCCACTGATATTTCTCCTACATCCCAGATGTCAGATCTATAGGTAGGCTGCTATTTATAGGCTAGGAGCTATACTTAGTAGAAAGTTTTAACAATAACTTTAGGTAATAAAAATTAAAAACACGCTTAGTCCAAACAAGTGTTACGGATTAAGCAGGTAAACTTGTTCTATGAGTGTTTAGTATGTTGGACTTATATTGGACGATTATTTTGTTTATAATGATGGAAAGCAACTACCGTCGCCCATGGACACTCGCAACATTAGAAGAGCTGCAGGGGCGTTGCTGGCCTTTTAAGAGGGAATACGCTTCTTGAAGGTTTAAGGTAAATTTTTACTCCGTCTCTTGTGATGCCTATGTAATTAACTGTTAACATAACACTCCTCTCAAAGATACCGTACCCCTGTTCCGCTCTCTCAGCGCCTCGATCTCCGCGTGGAGGCCGCTCAGCATGAGCCGATGCTGCTCCTGCAGGAACCGCACGCTGTGCTCCAGGTGCGCCACGCGGGCGGACGCGTCGCCGCCGATGATGAACCCGCTGCCACCATCTAGCGGGGGTTTCTTCACCTGGAACCGATGGCCACATTTTAATATCTGAGAAGTTGATAAATCCATAGTAGTCCACCCAAAGAATAGCCCAAAAGCAGGTGTAGAGTGCGTGAGCTGCAACCTAAGCAATTTGTTCCGTAGTCAACAAGGAACCCTTATAGTTTCGGTCTGTCCGTCCGTCCGTCTGTCTGTCTGTCTGTCCGCGGTTTTACTCAGAGACTATAGGACCTACAAAGCTGTAATTTGGCATGAATACACATATTAATGATGGCAACAAAATGGTACGTGAAATCGTAAAAAAATATATTTTTTATAGTACCTCCCCTACACATCAAGCGGGGATGAATATTTTTTTTTCGCGCCCACCCCATCGTGTGGGGTGTCGTTGAATAGATTTTTTAAAAATATCGCGAGTATTCATAGATCATTTTCCGATTTAGGGATCCGTTTGTGAAATATTAAGTTTTAAAGTGGAAAAAATCGTTAGAGTCCAGTGTCCCAGCTAAACGGTTAGTTCTGGAAATGTGAAAAAATTCACGGGGGTAGAAAATATGCTGAATTTAAAAGGAAAACTATCACGGCTAAGAAGACTTCATAAGTTATTGATTAATAGTCGATCAACTAAAAAAAATGTATTCGGTGATGTATATTAAGGAACTTTTCGTTCAAATTCCTTTGAAAGTAACTGAGATGATGTTGTTAGTAGTGTAAAACTCGCTATAAATGTACGTTCATTGACCATAAAAAAATTGTCAAAAACTAGGGGTACTACGGAACCCTATATTGCGCGTGGCCCGACACGCACTTGGCCGGTTTTTAAGTGGACTATAGGCAGATGGCGGATTGGTACGTAATTTGGTCATGTTGTCAAACTTTGCCGACAGATCAAGACTAAAACGTAGTGATTATATTCTCTTGGATCAAGACTAATTTTTAACGGCCCCGACCAAAAAGAGGGGTGTTATAATGAACGAAGTGTCTAGTCGTCCGATTACCGGACGAATAAAAGAAATCTTATTCGTCCGATAATCGGACGAAAATAGGCTGTTGCTAGTCGTCCCGTAATCGGACGACTAAGATTTATCTTATTCATCCTTTTACCGGACGACTAGCAACAGCCAATTTTGAATTGATATCACCCGACCAAATAAAGTGTGTAGTGTGTATGTCTGTTACATCTTCACGCCCAAACCGCTGAATCTATTTTCCTGAAAGGTATGGAGATACTTTGAGTCCTGAGAAAAGACAGAATACTTTTATCCCGGAAAAATGTCCGGTCCCGCGCAATAAACAAGTTTTGGCACAACGGAGTTGCGGGCGTTATCTAGTCTAGCCTAGCATACCTAAATGAAAATGGCAAAACTTTTTTTTTGGTCGGGTTAAGTCATATGTTTGTCGCGAATCGAGGCATGACTTCCACATTTCGTGAACTGGGCAATAACAACCGAAATGAGTGACCTAAGTCAACGCACTTTGCTCACAAGTTCAAGGCCCTTTGCGTGTTTACGTTGGTCGTTGTGGTTATGAGTTAGCCACACAGTCTAGCGTTGTACTGACACCTTAAGGGCGTTCCCCCCGGATATTCCGTAATAGACCGTATTTAAAACCTTATAAACTCATAATCTGAAAGCTACAAAGTTATAATAAAAATACAGCAATAATCTTCAGTATATCAACATTCCTTTCGCCGTTTTAAATGTTCTATTTTTGTTTATTATACTCATGATATCAGCTTCCAAAGTAATACCAATTTGTTAAAATTCGACAATACATTTAGCATCTCCTTAGCATTTACAAATTACTTTTATTTGAAACTCACGCCAATAGATCGACAATATCATAATATCATTTGCCGTTTTAAATTTTTTTTAGGACAATTTTGAACTAAGATAAGTAAAAATAATAGGGTTTTGGCGCGATCTCGGCAACGCGGCAAATGTATGGCCAAGGTCGTTTGCTCGGGGGACGGCCTTAAGGCTTAATACAATTAATAGGTATAGGTAGTAGTAATTTATTAAACTGACACCACAACACGTACAAATATATAGGTACTTATGGCTACGAATAATTTATTCGTAGGATAAAGGTAATCAGTAATGAAATAGAGACACTATCAACACCATCATCCAGATGGATGTACCTAGCTGTTATCAACGTATCTAACGTATAATCGAAGAAATTGATTCTAGCGGTTCATGGACCTACGCTTCGGCAGGCTACGGTATTGTGGTCGCGTCAAAATGTGTGTGGTATGTCAAACCCAGGGGACAGCTGTTGACGACCATTGAAATTGTTATAACCGCGGTTATAATCCGATCAAATAACGTAGATCCGCCATGTGCCCATCTTTTCTGATAGTACGTCCGTTTAGAATTTAGATGGAAGCTCCGACCAGTTTGTATTTCATTACGTTGCGGCCTGCGATCTGCCAAGTCTTCTAAACGGCCGTTCAGTCAATGCACACAAAGAACAATATTGTGCATAGGTTTAAACAATATGATAAACTAACAATTAACTTAAACAGACACCGATTAAATTGGCACTTAACCTTTTAAACTCTGTTAACCGAGACAATGCGAATATTATCTTTGATCTATAGTAACCACACCACCACACCACACCAACCACATTTAATGACTGTACTATAGAACATTAATGAAGAGTTTGACAGATAATCTTTGCAGTTTTTGTCAAAATATTTATTTAGTAACTAGCTAATGATGCCCGCAACTCCGTCGCGCAATTCGTTTCTTGCGCGGGTACCGTACATTTTTCAGGGATCAAAAGTATGATAATAAAATGTGTCTGTCTGTCGGCCTGTCTGTCTGTATATGTCTGTTACCTCTTCAGGCCAAAACCGTCTAACCGATTTTGCTGCAATTTGGGATGGAGATACTTCGAGTCCCGGGAAAGAACGTAGGATACTTTTTATATCGCAAAAATGTACGGTTCTTGCGCGGTCAACGACTTTTGGCGCAACGAAGTTGCGGGCGTCATCTAGTAATTTATATTAATGATTCATCATTTATCCATTGTTCTACGATCACCTTACTTCCTTATTTAATTCAATCTTAACTAGATCGTTACTTTATACGAGTACAATAGGTGCTACAGCTAACCGCGTCTATACTTAATCCAAGTAAGTACTAACTTTACTGCGAAAGTACGTCTATCTATCGGTCTGTCAATACTCCATCTATGATTTTGTTTTTTTCCGGAAAATGCACGGTTCCAGCGACAAACGAACGCCACAAACGTGGTTGCGAACTAAAAGTGCTTAAGAAGTAGGCAGCAAGTACGTCCAGGGCCCCCGCTACCGTATTATGTGCAATGTGTGCAATGCACACGGGCGCCATCCTCCAGGGGCGCCAAATTGCCATCTATAGGGCGCCAAAACCAAGGTCTCAAAGCCTAACTAGGGGCGCCAAAATCCGTTTTTTGCACACAGGCGCCAGTAGCCCTTACGGGGGGCTTACGTCCATCATGGATTCATGGACCATGCAGCATCACAGTTCACACGTCACGAGCAAACGCCTGATGGTAAGCAACTACCGTCGCCCATGAACCCTCGCAACATCAGAAGAGCTGCAGGTGCGTTGCCGGCCTTTTTAGCCAGATTTTAGTATGACTTTGTGATTCCTACTTCGGTGCAAGGCACATAATGTAGATTTGTTTTAACAGGAAAATGTACGGCCCTGAAAACGAATTTCAAAACGAACAAAGTGGCAAGCGATGCCAACGGCAACGTATTTTATAATTTTCCGATCGATTCGCTTCAATAAAAAATTACGAGTAGACATGCTTTAAAAAACAAATTTAAGTAAATTAATTAGACAAAACTCATTAAAATGTTTTCGTGTCTACCTATCCGTAGAAGTCATTGGCCTGAAAAGTCTATTCGAGTTTTCAGAATAAATGAAAAATGTTAAGTGTTTTATTTTTACAATTTAGGTAGAGTAATTCAATGTGTTTTACTAAGAGGTGCTGGTTTAGGTACATTAACAAGCTGTGAACGATTAGTAACACCAAGTGTTGGGAAATTCCAATTGGTTTTCCCGAACTTTTCCCATTGTTCTCCCTTTGTTTTGTTTGACCCACCTGCGCGCTGCGTAGGTACAGTAACTCTGGTATAATTTAAAACATTATTTTATTAATGAAAAAAATACTAGCATATTAAACACAAAGTACCTACTTACTAAATTATTATGCAAACTTGCGAAGAAATACAAAAAACATTATCGTCATCGCGTTACGAAAATTTGTATTTACAACGTGAATATTTTCTAAAATAAAAACTGACGGTGTTTTTTTTTATTCCCTTTGTTGAGATAGCTAAGCAATAATGTTTTTAATCCTATTGAAATAACTAACCATTTTATGTGAACCTAGTTACCTAGTTAAAAATAATTACTGAAATGGAGGTACAAAATGTTCTTTGTTTATTTACGCTTTACAATACATCCGTGCTGTTTTCTACGGATATTTCCTCTAGTAGGATCTTAATGTGTAGCAAAATGTATACACCTACACTACCTACCTGTAACTTCGTGAAAGGTGCCGTCGGCACCAGAACTTTAGAGGCCATCCTTACACTGAAAACTCACACACACGAGCGTCCACGAAGGAGATTCGACATTTATGCGCGTCGCCGGCCTTGCAACGCGCAATCATTAAAAATAACACAAAATGTGTGTATTGCTTCGATACTTTGAGGTAGATAGTGGTTGACAACCGAAACCTTGAACTAATGACCAATTTCAGTGGTTGCGTTTGTGCAGGCGGGTTGCGCGGGGTTGCGGGGGAGGGGTTATTGATCGCGCCGCCGCACTCCAGCCGTGAGTCACGGGGTTCGATGCCGTGGCGATCTGCCAAACGTTGCAAGACTCAACAGGGATAATAACTTTATACAAATAGTTCGCTCTCACTTCTCGTAATAGATCACTCGGTAACGAAGATTAATTGCTGCGAACGTTTTCCTTGCAAAATGTCATGAAATATTATTTTTTCCAAGAGTCCATTACTAATTGTACTATCTGCTAGGTACCATAACACCCATCAATCCCCAAGTAATAATTGAAAATCTATTGTGTCTGCGATACCCACGATGGAGGTGTTCTTATCGACTATCGTCTATTTAATACACACACATACAAAAAGCAAGTTAGTTAAGTAATCACTAATCAGGGGGTTTTAGTGGGTAACCCCGGGTGCTCCTCCTTACCGCAGCACCTGGGGAGTCCCACATACCCCGGCGACCATTCCCTCGGGTCGCTGGGGATGTGTAACGCATTTCCCACCGATAAAAAAAAAAAGGTTATGTATCATCAATCATCACATAACAGCTATACTGTACTAGACCAGAAACGAGCTGACAAATCGGCTAATGGGAATGTCTTCTTCAGACACCCGGAGAAACAGCTAGAGGAGGCTACAATAATTTGCAAGTGCTTTACTCATCAATTTAGCTCATTAAAACCCTGGATGATAGGGTTCCAGTTATCATAACAACATAAAACGCAGTTAACTCAGTACTAAGTACAATATTATAACACTTAACAAGCTCGAAAGTTCTTGCTGGAAACTGGAGTAATTTTGACCCGCGGGGGGCCGTGGTCCCCGGTAGAGCCCGTGCACCGAGGACCATGGTCATGACGTGTGGAAAATGAGGGGAACTTACCGTTTTTTTTTTAATAAAATCGTTCAAATAATCAACTTATGCGTGCTCTTTGCCGTAATTACCTATATATTTAAAAAATATATCCCACCCACCAATCACAATCCACTAGCTGCAACTGTCAATGTCAAATGCAAGTCAAACGTCAAATTCAAAATTAAAAATTCAAATTTCAAAGAAAAATTTCAAATCAAAACAAACAAACAATAATTTGTCGATTTTTAAGTTTATATCAATGGATATTGATGAAAAAGGATTATCGTGTGAAACTAATGTGCAAGCAATTTCAGATTTGAATTTGAAAGTAAGTTTCAATAAAATTCTTATATAAAATATAAATAAATAACTTCAGTCTTGAGGGCTAGACTCTTTTCTATTTCTTGCAGTACGTTCAGCCTAACGAACTGGAAGTGACATGGAAGGCGGAGAAACGGGAAAGGATGAAACAGAGAGAGCAGAGAATATGGGAGCAGTTTGTCCAGGAGAAAGATATTGTGAATGTAATTTGCAAAGGTAGGTCACTTCATGTTTCACTTTAACTAAATTAAAAATATGTGGCTCTATATTAAACTAGCTGATTGGTCAAACGTGAAACGTGTTCTGCTATATTATATAGTGTGAAAACTGAAAATATTCTTAGGAGTGGACTCAGCAAGTTGTCAACTTTGGTAGGGGTGTTTGTGTGTTGTTGTGGGTTCAGTCTGCTTTGTTACTCTGAGTATGAAAAATAGGTATTGGCTGATTCCCAGACCAGACAGGATAAGCACACAAAGGTTCAACAATATTGATCCTGCCATTTCAGAAAAGTGTGTCTAACACAAGACTTTTTTGTAAGATAAAATAAGTGGAAAATATTTTACAGATGATCCCTATCAGTTTAAAGAAGATCTTCCAGAGGCATACATAGTGGAACTACTGGAACGGGAATTTCAAAACTTGCACAATGAAGAAATTGAAATTGATATTCAGGTAAAAACTTGAAGTTAAAACACATTTGTGTTAAAATTTTGGGTTAAATATCATGATAACAATATAATTTATGTTGTTATTAAAATACATGTAACAAAGAATAACAAAACTAGACAGGTAACATTGACTTGAATATTATGTTTATATACAAAACACATACTATTATATTTCAACCCAGAGCTAAGTAACAAAAATATTTACAAAGTGGATAAGTTAACAAGGTACTGTTTTTGTCTGCCATTTGACTTTCCCATTGTATCAGACAAAGGCAGGTATTCTTTGCAATGTAAATACTTTTATTATTAAGTTTAATTTTAAATTATTTCAGAATGAAGATTACTCGGATGGTTCAGAAGACGAAAATGATTTAGCTGTAGCATATTCTGATGCAGATAACACATATTACATGTATCATGAAGACGATGAATCAGGTATAAGAAATAGTATATTGAGAGTAGCATAGGATAATGTTATACATGTAATATATATATCACCGTAAGATTGTAAACACCGCAAGATTGTAATATGACGAAGTGATGGATTGTAAAGAAACAGTTTTTATGTGACTTTAAATTAATTATTTCGTATTTAAAATAACTTCAATGCCAAATGGTAGGTATGTATAACATAAAATAAAATTTTGATATATTTAAAGTGCTGTTTGAATGTTTGGTTATTAAAATTAACCTAATTTATAATTCAAACTGCATTTTAAATATATCTAAATTTTATTCAATGTTATACATCAAATATTCAGGCAATTGAAGTTATTTTAAATACGAAATAATTAATTTAAAATCACAGGAAAACTGTTTGTTTACAATCCATCACTTCGTCATATTAGAATCTCGTGGTGTTTACAATCTTACAGTGACATATATACAGATTACAGTATACTGTTGGGTATTGGGTGTAACAACTATGTTATTGCTTGTAATTTCTATTTAATTTCACATGGTTTACATAGAATAGGTTTGTGCTTGCAGTATAAGCTGTCTTCCACTCCCCAAATCTATGTAAAGTTCAAACTTTGGGTTTTGTTGTAATACATAGCTATTGCTTTGTATACAAGTGTTAACCCATCAAGCCCCATAAGCTCACCGGTGAGCGAGACACAATAGCATAACAATAGATTTCCAAGAATCCACGATCGAAGGATTAATATACTGTATTCAGTATAAACATTTCACTTACTTATTATTGTTACACAAAAATTCGTCTATCGCGGAGGACATTTTTGGGATAATAAGTATCCTATGTCCTTTCTCGGGGCTCAAAACATGCCCATACCAAATTTCAACAAAATTGGTTCAGCGGTTTGAATGTGAAGAGGTAACAGACATACAGACATACACACTGTCGCATTTATAATATTAGTATGGATTCACAGCTTGCCAGTTACAGAGATTTTTCATTAAAAAAAATATCCACAGACGAACATAATATAACATACGCCTTTTTGGAAGTCAGTTAAAAAGGGTATATAATACAAAAGTGTATTGCTTGATATTGCAGATCCAGAAGAAGAATGTAAAGAGTCAAATGATAGCGCACCATGCACTGTACGAGAAGCACACAAGCAGCCTGAAGTTATACCCACAATAACAACGCCTAGATCTGGCCATGAGAATAAGATAAAAAGTTAGTATTGTAAGCTTATATTTAACTAGATGGCGCCCGCAACTCCGTTGCGCCAAAATTCGTATATCGCGCGGGTACCGTACATTTTCCGGGATAAAAAGTATCCTTAGATGTCATTTCCGGGACTCAAATTATCTTCATAGCAAATTTCGGTAAAAAATATATTTATATAAATAGGTAAAATCGGTTTAGCGGTTTGGGCGTAAAGTGGTAACAGCCATATAGACAGACAAACTTTCGCATTTACAATATTAGCATGGTTTAAAACGAAATCAATAAAAAAATATAAAAACCTTCGTTTTTTAGGTAAATCATCAGAGAACGTGATTGAGAGCAATGTTTACTGTGCCAAATTAAAAGAACTACAGGAGAATGTAAATAAGGAAGCTGTTAAAATGATGTGAGTATTTTAGGTACAACATTGAGTAGAAGCCTGAAATCCTATTTCCTAAATCTATAATGGACACATTTTCTTAGTTATTTTAAAATAAAATATTATATGTGTGTTACTCGGAAACTGCCGTAATAATAGCTCCCACACCAGTTTCAGTGACGGTGGCCACACCCCGAGCCAAACCTATCCGAAGTCTCCCAAACTGAAACGATGTTAGACGAGTGTTAGGTGATGTTCGTTACGAAATTTCTTGATTCGGTCGCCACGCTCGCGATACAAGCTATACAATAGGTTAAAAGTCATTCCGTTTGCAACTCGAACTTATCAAAGTATTTTTTTACTTACAGCTCATTTTTAGAGACAACTGTCATCAACATAGAACCAGAAGATGTGGCGAAGTTGACAAAGAGATCCAGCGAGTTCTGTGTGAGATTCAACAGGGTGCATGTATACCAGATACAGAGACAGGTATTTTTTTAAAAAAATATTAAGAATTAATTGAATGAAAATGATAATATAATACCACTTAAGGGCCTGTTCACCACTTCCTGATAAGTGCCGGATAGGCTATCCAGCACTTAACTTGATAGCTGATAGGGTATGGATAATCTGTCAAATTTTTGTGTTGTTGTGGATAGCCTATCCGGCACTTTATCAGGAAGTGGTGAAACAGGCCCTTAACAATAATATTGGGAACATTAAGAGCGGGTTGCCAATTTTTGCTGTGTTTTCTAATAAGTATTACGGTCCCGGAAGACGATTGACTTAAATGAAATTAAGATTTATTTAATCATAGTATATATTTTATCTGATATTTGCCAATTGGAAAACACGATTCACTTATTTTGACTCGATAGTTATATTTTTCGAAGTTATTAATCTTTCTGGGCTTTTCAACAAATATCTGTTACACTTATTGAGTTACTATCATTAAATAACTTGCATTGCTACAATCACACACCTTACAAAATAATGCCAAAAGGAAATATTAGTATTGCATTTAATTTTTAAGTAGTCATCAAAAACAGTTTTGGGACTTACGACCTTTACTTTCGTGCTATATATATGCAGGAACCGTTGTTACGCGATATTGTTCACTATTAGCTGCAGCGTAAAGCACATTGCTCGGGAGCACATTATATCACGATTGGAGGATAGCGGGAGTGTATGGCGGGGCTAGCGTGCTTTGAAATTTTTTGCAGCAGGCTCTTAAAATATAAACTTTACTGTTATGTGTACACTACAGGCACAAACAACAAAGCACTTTTGTCAAATGTTGCTGCTTGTCTCTTTAACTCGCATGCCAAAATACTATTGCTTCGTTTCCGGAGGCGACAGCAATATTTTTGTACGTGAGTAAAAGAGACAGGTAGTTATAGCTATATACAATAGTTCATACCTACTGTGTTCACGAGATAGTTATGCAGAGCCTTTCTTCATAAAGTGTGGGAAAGAAGGGAGGCGCTGTAACTCATACCAGTGCATATACTTACTTATTAATTATTATTTACTTACAGGTTGAGGTTTATTTGGCGGAATATCGCTAAAATAATAATAATCTTATATATATATATATATATATATATATATATATATATATATATATACACTCGTGTCACAATGTTAGTAACCGTACTCCTCCGAAATGGCTTTACTGATTTTTACCAAATTTTATATGCACATTCAGTAGGTCTGAGAATTGGCTACTGGCTACTTACTTTTTATATTAATAAGTGCATTTGTTGAATAAATAATAGTAAATTATTACAACTCGAGACTGACGGCGACCATTGTTTGTGCGACGGGATAGCGATCGACGTTGCCATGATGCCACACTTATTTAGTGACTTCAATAAAATAATATTATAAGGGCGAAATACTTTATATGGCAAAACAACGTTTGCCGGGACAGCTAGTAATATACAAAATTTTAGGATATGAATTTCGTCTGATTCTATGAATTTTCTTCATTCAGCTTCGCGATATAACCCGTCACGCGGACGCGGCGCGTGCGGGGGGCGGGGCGCGGCACACGCTCACGCGCGCGTTGTGTGTACGCCTCGTGTCGCTGCTACAGAGTGTGCTGCAGGCTTTACAGGCATGTATAATATCTATACAAATAAAACTGTACAAATGAGAATTCTGTACATTAAAGATATTCAAAAAATAATAAGCGGGGGGGTGTTACTACGTCGCTATAGAAGCCAAAAATGTGGTTAGTTTTTTTGTCTGTCTGTCTGTCTGTCTGTCTGTCTGTCTGTATGTTTGTTCCACTATCACACGAAAACTACTGATCCGATTTGAATGCGGTTTTCACAGATATATTTGTCTTCTTCCAACTTAACATCTGGTCTATAAAAAAATTCTCCCTACCCCTCTAAAGGGTCGAAAGAGGGGGTCAGATTTTGTATAAGACTTTTGCTTTAACACGAAAACTACTGATCCGATTTGAATACGGTTTTCGCAGATATATTTGTCTTCTTCCAAGTCAAAATCTGGTGTATAAAAATCAACTCTAAGGGGAGCAAAGAGGGGGTCAGATGTTGTATCAAACTTATTTCTTTCATGGACTTACGTCCATATTATTAACTGTTTTTTCCAACTTAACATCTGGTGTATAAAATTTTTCACCCCACCCCTCTTAGGAGACAAAAGAGGGGGTTTTGTACCAACTGACGTGATTGCCGGGACAGCTAGTCTATATTCTATATCTATACTTATTATAAAACAAAGTCGCTTTTTTCCCTCATGTCCCTTTGTTCCCTTTAATCTTTAAAACTACGCAACGGATTTTGATGATTCTTTCAGTGTTAGATAGCCCATTTATCGTGGATGGCTATAGGCTATATTTTATCACGCTAAGACTAATAGGAGCGAAGAAATATAGGAAAATGTGGTAAAAACTGGGAAAATTATTTGAAAGGGCTTACTTGAACGTGCTAATCTCAGGAACTACTGGTTCGATTTGAAAGTTTCTTTCAGTGTTATATAGCCCATTTATTGAGCAAGGCAGGCTATATTTTATCACGCTAAGACTAATAGGAGAATGTAGAAAAACGGGGGAAATTATTTAAAAGGGCTTATCTCGCGAACTGCTGGAGCATTTTTTATGTTATTACTTATTTGACACAGATAAGAAGTAGACCACGTAAAGGATCATAATTCATAGGCTAATAATAATAATATCTATGGACGCTTCACACCACGTCAGTCTCGCCCCGTGCTAAGTACCTGAAGGATTGTGTTACAGGTACCAGACAACGGAAATATACATCGGCTATCGATTTTAATCATTTTGTCAGTGGCTATATACTTCGGTTTACCTGCATTTTAATCATTTTGTCAGTGGCTATATACTTCGGTTTACCTGCATTTTAATCATTTTGTCAGTGGCTATATACTTCGGTTTACCTGCATTTTAATCATTTTGTCAGTGGCTATATACTTTATACCCGTGCGACGCCGGGGCGGGTCACTAGTTTATTTATAAAAACAAGTAGAGCTCTACTGAACTCTACTTGTTGTTCTACTGAACAAGGGACGATATATAAATTCTGTTTCTCAAAACATTTAAAGTACCATCGGGGAAATTGATTCATAGGATAGAGACCCACGTCATTTGGTCGGCTCATGTTAATTCAATGTTAATTGTGATCTGTGGGCTGGGTTTGAGTTTTGACATAGCGCGGCCAAACTACGTAGGTCCCCCATCTGCATAGGAATCAAATTTACTTCTCTGATAGTACGTATATACTCGTACATACTTTACTGTTGACGTAAAATTCTATGTATTTTGTATGTGCGTCCCATTTTTCTGCACAATAGGTGCTATTGATAATTTATTATGCTATTTATATTTTAACCGACTTCCAAAAAGGAGGTTTCTCAATTCGACCGTAAATGTCACAATTGTAATTACAGGCGGTGAGCAAGCTGCTATCAGCGGGTGGGTGGTGCGACGCGGGGGGCGTGGCCTCCGTGCTGCTGGCCATACTACGGGACAGCGCTGCGCCGCATTTTTATGTCGCCGCCGGCGTTGACGTCGACGTGGTGAGTATTAAGTCACACCGCCGTTATGTGATGACTGATGAGAAATGTTTTACTTCTATCTTCAACTTCGAATGTTTCTTAGGCAATAAAACTCACTATGTTTTCACAATATTTATGCACGGCGTCTTGTCTGTTTCAGTCAAAAACAAGCCGGCTTGTATAATTATTTGATGTGTAATATTTTGTTAGTAGAGGGACTATACTACATGAAGTCTACTGTGTGGCCAAATTTATTCGCTACAACTGCATTGTCGTACATATCATATCAATAGCCAGTGAAACGTACAGCATTGCATGAAATTGTACCTGTATAATGAGATAAAATAAATGGCGAAATACTTGAAAGTGTTAAAAAAATTCAAAATAACATTTTTGAAAGAAGTTTCTTATTGCGCGTTGCGAAAGGGGGTTACACGGAAAAAGTTGTAACGACATGACACAAAAGTGTCCGTATATTACGACTAGAGCAAAAATGTTATAGTTGTAAGCCTTTAGTGTTTCTCTCTCTCTGTCTCTCTCTCTCTCACTTTTTTGTATGTGTGTTTTTTTTATAATTTCGTTCCATCCGGGTGGCCCTTGACACCCTCTCAAGTTTTTTTTAAATTTAGAAGCTGTATGCATTACAGTAGCTTTTTTTTTTCCTTTACTTTTCAGAACATGACGACCATCTGCGAGCAGCTTGACGCGGCTTTCAATGCACACGCTGCTAGGGTCACGGAATACCTGAGCAATCTTACCACGGTTACTGAGGTAAGAGCCGAATTCGCCATTGGGACTTTCCTTACCATTATTAGTTAAGTACCACTTACCATGTATGATGGAGTAACAAATTTCAATCTGCACATTTTCAAATTGTCTTAAATTGATAAGAAGAAAAAATTTATTTTGTTTGTCAAAAATCTTACCTCTGCTATTTCAGCTCCGCAGTTCTTCGTATGCTGATAAAACGAATAGATCTAACAAGAAGAAATTTATTGGAGCTCGTGCTAAGAATAATACACGTAAGTATCTTTTGGTACTTTATAATTTTTTGTAACCGACTTGCCAAATACCACTTACTTAATTAAATTTTTAATGTAGCAGGTAAAGCAAAAAATTATATAAAAATATCTGTTTGTTTGCATCCAAAACCACCTGACTTAATGTGATGCACAATTCGTCACGCGGAAAAATTACCGGTCTCTACTCAATTCCATTTGTGGGTAGTCAACTTTCTTTCAGTCACGGGGAACATTTTAACACGTTTTTATAAGCTTGGGCTGTATGTATGTAAGAGCCTGTCCACACGGCGCAACGCGCCGTGACTCGTGACAGCAGCGCGCAACCACAGAATATATAATTAGTACCTCACGGTACAGGAGTTTCACTCCCGAGTTTAGTTATGATAAACGCAAACGTCCAGTCACCGGACTAGTCTCAATAGGCTGGCACTCGCTCGACTTGTCGCACACGCAGCGCACGCATCCGCGAAACAAAAGTAATAGTACCCGGCCGCCGCGCCGCTTGCTTGCGGCTTGACAGCCCTGGCTGATTGAAGCGAGACGGCATACAGTTATTGTATTATGAAAGCTAAAGCTAAAAGCAAAAGGTTGAAATTAGTTTGTTTTCCAGAATAGTAGGTAAATATCTCGGCGATTTCGCGCCGTTTGTATGGAAGTGAGACAGGCCTGGCGCAACACAACATAATATCGGACAACAGCCCCTGAATCGAAGCGGGAGGGGGTTCTAACGTTAAGACTACATCGTAATTACGCTGCGATGACGCAGTGCGTGTGATGCGTGTGACCGGCTATGCGTCAAACGGCAGCGCTGCGTCGTCGCAACGCTGAGTGCTGACGCAACGCATCGTGTGGACTGGCTCTTTACGGAATCATTGAGCACAATTTTTACCTATCTCCAGTAATCTAACTAATTCAAAACTTTGCATACGTGTTGATTGGGTAATAATAATAATGATTTCAGGTGGGGTAGACCAACGTCTATCGATGTATTCGATGGAGGCGCCGCGCCCGCGACGTCTCGCCACTGCGCGTAGTTCGCTCAGGTAGGTATATTATATTTTGCTTAGGTTGATTTAATAAAGCAGTCAACGAGTTTTGACGTACTATCAAATAAATATTATTTTTATTTTAGTATTTGTTGTTATAGCGGCACCGGAAATAAACAATCTGTTAAAAATTTCAGAACTCTACCTATAGCGTTCTTGAGATACAGTCTGGAGACAGACAGACGGACAGACAGACGGACACACAGATGGACAGACAGACGGACAGACAGACGGACGAACAGACATCGAAGTCTCATGAATAGGGTCCCGTTGTTACCCTTTGGGTACGGAACCTTAATAAATTAACTAGCTAAAAGCCGAGTTTTTTGAGGGCTCGCGTCGTTTTTTCTGCGTTGTAATAATCTTTAAGACAGTTTTTTTTTTATATTAAAATATAAAAAAAAAACTACATATTATATAAAGAACACTATATATTATATACAAGAACCCAAAAATGAAATAAACAAAACATTCCCCAACCCGATTTGTCCTCGTGGGGAATTAGACTACAACCCCCCGCCACGGAAAAATATAGACCAAAACCAAAACACCAAACCAACCCTAAAGATTTGCACTTATAATGTTAGATCACTTGCATCCACAGAACGATTTCTCGAGTTAACTAACGCTATAAAATTCATTAACTGGGACATCCTGGGTCTCGCAGAAGTCCGTAGAATCGGTTGTAATATCGAAGAGTACAGTGAAAGGACTAAAGGACTACATGGAGTGGGATTTCTCATAAAGAAAAAATATAAGAACAACATTACTTTACAGGAATCACTGAAAGGGTAGCTCTTTTACAATTAAAATTTAAATGTTTTAACCTTATCTATAATCCAAGTATATTCGCCTACTGAAAGTTCCACAGAAGAAGAAATTGACAAATTCTACAAGAACATTGAAGATGCCCACACTATGGCTAAAGGAAAGATCATAGTAATGGGAGATTTCAATGCCAAATTAGGCTGCCCAAAAACAGACTACTATCCAGTAACGGGAAAATATGGGTATGGAATGTGCAATGAAAGAGGCGAACGTCTGTTAAGCTTTGCTTATCAACATAATTTATCAATAATGAACTCCTTCTTCAAAAAGATGGAGAGTCGCAGACGGACATGGTTATCGCCCGATCAAAAAACTAAAAATGAAATAGACTATATAATGATAAATAACCATAAACTTATAACTAATATAGAGGTAATTAACAAATTCAAATTTCCTTCTGACCATTGATTAATGAGAGCAACACTCCTTTTAGGTCATCCAATAAAGAGCAGAAAAACCTTTAGAGCACCATCTTATGTCCCAAAGACAGAAACAGAAATCAAAACCTACATCAATAACCTACAAGCACATATAGAAAACATAGAAACAGATAGAATTGACATTCAAACATAATATTATAGTGTTCTAGAAAAAGGAATAACTGAGAGCTTAAAATGCAAAAATAAAGAACACCCTCACCAACATAATATTCTCACTAAAAAAACTGTCCAACTTATAGAAAGACGCACGGAACTACTACTGGCAAAAAATAAAACAAAGGAAATGAAAACAGAACTTAGTAAACTATATAAAGAGACTAATAGATCAACCCGAAAAGACTATAACAAGCATAGATATGAGACTATTTCAAGAAACATAAACAATTTTAGAAGCGCAAAAAGAGCCTATAAAGAATTAACTACGCACAAATCATGGATACAAAAACTCGAACATAATACACAGGAAACAAAATCAAGAAAAGATATAATAAACAAAGCAACAAACTTCTACAAAAATCTATACAAGAAACAAAATAATACTGACATTATATATTCTGAAACAACTAACACAAACACAACCAACAACATAAGACCAATTGGCAACTCCGAGGTTAACGAACATATAAAAAAGTTAAAAACTGAGAAGAGTCCGACAGAATGTGTAACGAAGCCCTCAAAATAGGAGCATCTATCTTAACCTACCATTTCACACAATGGGGATTGTCCATTTTTTTTTAATTTTGCTCATTACAAAAACATTTCGAGGAATAAGGTCAGTGATCGTTTTTCTGTATATAAACGAAAAAAATACCCATTAGTTACTTATATTTTTGAACAAATATGTTTAACCTTAGTTTGACCTTCAATGGCGTTAAATTAGCAATAAATTCGACCAACGTTACGTTTCGAACTTTTGGTAAGCTTCTCGTATCAGCTTTCACATAATAAGAACTTGCATTTGACGAACCAGCCATTATAAATAAGATTGAAAGGAAAAAAAACATACTGCAGAGGTCAATTGGCCGCCGATGATGACGTCACAGCGAAACTTTAAAAATTTATTGAGAAAAAAGTAGCCAATGAATTTCAAAATTATTTAATTTATATTCTTAAAATACCCTATTTTAACGAAAAAAAATATAAAAAGTACATGTGATTTTTTTTGGACAATGCCCATTGTTTAATAAGATACTAGACGAGGAAAAAGTACCAAAGGAATGGTGTACATCGGACATTATTCTGCTCTTCAAAAAAGGAAACCCCTTAGATATAGGAAGTAATAGACCCATAAGCCTGCTAACAAGTACATATAAATTATTTTCATCTATTATTCTAAAGAGGATAGCTGACGATATAGACAAACAACAACCTAATGAACAAGCGGGTTTCAGATCAGGCTTTAGCACAATGGACCACATACAGACACTTGAACAAATCATAGAAAAATACAGAGAACACAATAGACCTCTGTATGTGGCCTTCATTGACTACAGTAAAGCTTTCGACACTATTAGTCACTGCTCAATCTGGAACGCACTGCAAGAATCAAATATCCATTATAAATACAATAACCAGAGTAAAATTAGAAACAAGAGGTGACGAAATAAATATAGAACGAGGAGTTAGGCAGGGTGATCCCTTATCCCCAAAACTGTTTATATCAGTACTTGAAAACATTTTTAAAAAACTAGACTGGAAAAATAAAGGAGTACACATAAATGGACGATACTTAAACCATCTAAGGTTTGCTGACGATATTGTTATAATAGCTGAAACTGCAAAAGATTTAGAGGATATGATGAGATCACTCGACTACGAAAGCTCTAAAATTGGCCTAGAAATGAACGTAAACAAAACTAAAATTTTAACTAACTATCGTGACCGCCCAATTGTGATCAAAAATAACAACATAGAATACGTCAATGACTACATCTACTTGGGGAAGCAAATTTCATTTAAAACAGCGAGTAACGAAGAAGAAGTAACAAGAAGAATTAACACAACTTGGAGAAAATTCTGGGCATTAAAGGAAATCCTAAAAGGGAACTACAGCTTACAAATGAAAAAGACGATATACGATACATGTTTGTTACCCTGTTTGCTGTATGGTTGCCAAACTTGGGTATTCACCAGCAAAGTTAAACAAAAAATTAAATGCAGTCAATCATCAATGGAAAGAAGCATGTTGAAAATTAGAAAAATACAAAAAATTAAAAGTGAAAGTATTCGTCAAAAAACTAAACTCACCGATGCTCTAAAGCACGTACTTCTACTAAAATGGAGATGGGCCGGACATATCTCACGCTACACAGACAAGCGGTGGACTATGGAAGCTACAAGATGGAAAGGTTCGGAGGGGAAAAGGAATGTTGGTAGACAAATAAAACGGCGGTCTGATGAGGTAACATGCATAGCAGGAAAGGACTGGATAAAGACAGGCAAGGACAGGGAGATGTGGAAGAGGATGGAGGAGGCCTATACCCAAACAGGGGTCCATATTAAATAGTAATTCATACTAACACTAATTATAAGTAATAATATTAGAAAATAAATACTAACACTAAACTAGAACATTTAAACATTGTAAAATATGGAATAAAAGGGATATTATTATTAAAAAAACTGTCTTAAAAATAATTACTAAACCTTGACTGACCGGTGATAACGCAATATAAATGAAAATGACTATGTTAAAGCACAAATCAATAGGCTTTTTTTTTAAGGCGTGATAGTTTTTCCGTAAAGTGCACCACAAAAGTGCTCAGGTTATGGAATATACTATGACCCCCTGGCCCCTGATTAATAAACATGTCTACGCATTTTGTTTTGGTCAACTTAAACCTTTAATTTATCGGGAAATTAAAATAAAAAAATAACTTGAGCGAGAAATATAATACTTCTTATGCGGCAGACGGCAGTTGATTATAAAGTACTTTTACTTTATTGTTACAGCGGCATGTCCAAATCTCGTATGAATGCTGGAACTCAAGACGTCAACTCCAAAGACATACCAAAGAAGACTGAGTCTAAGCCTAGGTAATCCTGTTAAAATGTTGATACAAAATTTGTATTAATGAAGAGATTTATATTAATAAAGAAATGCTACTTAGGGCTTGTTTCACCACTTCCTGATAAGTGCCGAATAGGTTGTCCACCACTTAAATTGACAGATGAAGTATGGAGAATCTGTAAAAAAAGTTGTGAATAGCATATTCGGCACTTTATCAGAAAGTGGTGAAACAGACCCTTAGACTTCAATCTTTATGTAGGATTGTTAATCTTCGAGCATTGTTGCGTCTCTGAATAGATTTTAATTATAGGCATATAACTTAGTCGCAACTCTTAGGGCCTGTTTCACCACTTTCTGATAAAGTGCCGAATAGGCTATACACTTTTTTTTTGACAGGTTCTCCAATCTCCATACGTCATATTATGTCAAGTTAAGTGGTGGGTAGCCTATTTAGCACTTATCAGGAAGTGGTGAAACAGGCCCTTAATAAATATTATTACTTACATATTAGGTTATTCTGACTGCATTAATTCTTATCATTACAGACTGCGTCGCCGCCCGCCGGCAGAGCCTCAAACTCTAGTGGAGGCTGTTGACTTAGTAAGTTTTTTTTACTGCCTAACTTTGCAATTAAATGAACCGGGAATCTAGCAAATTCCCGGATATCTAGATCGTCTCTTGGAGACCTTGAATACCACAAGAGTTACATAATATCTTGTTAATATCCCCATTCTTATGTGTGTATAATTATTCCATGTTATCGTCTAATCTTTTCATCCGAATGATAAATGAAGGTTCGTTACATTAATATAGTAAATTGCAATAATAGATTTTTTAAATAAATTGTTACTACTTTATTACAGAATTCACTCAGCCAAGTTGCGACTCCACGCTTGTCGGCGAGAAGTGAAATCGTCCCACAGCTGAACATAACTACACCTAAAACTAACATCAAGATGAAAAGTAGCAGAACTTCTGTTAAAGAAGATGGTAAAGAAGAGAAGAAATTAGCAGGCTCAAACCACGATGGAGATAAGGTAAGTGGATATTTCAAATATTTTTCAAAGTAACATGTCATTTAAATAAAGAACCTCTACGGTACAGATTCCCACTTGTGTGTAAGTGTTACGTAAACTCACCCGGCTTCGAAAGGATTTTTAACTAGACTATCTATTATTTATACATGAATATTGCATCTCGTTTGCATAGTGCTTTCCATCAGGTGACCCGTTTGCTTGATTGCCCCCTTATTTCATAAAAAAAATAGTCCTACTGGGAACGCAATATAAAGTTTTAAGCCACCCATATTCTTATTATATTTATCTATTTAGCAGAATGACAAACACCGATTTGAGTGCCATAAGAGTTTTTGTTAAAAAAACCACAAAATATCAACAAACTGGTTTATTTAGAAAAAATATCGCAGAAGCATTTAAATATAGCTTAAATAACAAGTATCGAAGCTAAGCGTGAAGCGTTCGCCTAACTTAACATATGACTTTGTATTAAATAACGATTAATATTAAAAATCTCTTTGTCGACAAAGTATAATATGACCACTAGGTGGCGTTGCTATAGAATCAGGAATGAAATATCTTTTTAAAACTTTACCATTAATTATCATAAAGGAGACGTATTATCTCTTTTAAAAAAATGTTTTCGACTCTGTCGACTTTAAAGTACCCTCATATAAAAATATCTCATACTTGACTACAATAATTGACAAAAAGAAAGTTTTACTCCTGTAGTCAAGTTCTTATTCTTACTTAAATAATAGTAGTAGCCGAAGACTGAAACGCTTCTTAAAATTGCACTTTTTAAATCACTATTGCCTTGGTTCTAAAGTTTTTATTTACCTTCATTGATCTATTCAAGGGTGTTTCGATTGGTTATTTTGACGTTAGCCAACCAAAGGCGTTAAAATGAACCTCAGTCAAAAATCTCTGACTTTCTTTGCCTACAGAATATGGGTGAGTGCTACTTAGTTTAAGTGGCATGTTTGTGTCAATTAATCAAATGGTGTTGATAACACTTAAACCTTTAATACTTAAGTAGATTAAGTAGCTTCTCGCACTCAATTTGAGCAGCGTTTCAGTGTTCGGCCGATATAAATAAATAGTTTTGTGCGAAGTTCGTGTTGTTGAGCGGTGAGCGGTGTGAAGTTAGGCGCATTTGCCGCAGATGGGCTGGTTGTCCATTACGGAGAACGTCGGGTCTGTTACTGGGTTTCTGCAGAGCTGCAAACAGAAAGTGATTATTAGATAGTGATGCTAGGAATAAAGTACGGTCGCAGAACACGTAGATTTGTACTATCAGAGAAATTGATTCATAGGCAAATGGCGGACTTACTTTTCTGTTGGTCGCGTTTTGTCAAACCCAGCAGACACATCATAGCTATCATCGAATTTACATATTAATTTGACCAATTACATAGGTCTGCTGACTGCCTAGGAATCAATTTCCTCGATGGTACATTGGTCTAACGCTACTTGTGTCACTCGTGGCGATAATATTGTGCAGGAGTGAAAGAGATAGCCATAGTCCAATGTACGGACTTCAACGTGCATCCCGACCGAACTATATTTAAGATCTTATTATATGTAATTAATATTATTAATATTGCTTTTATCATTATTTATTGTAAATAATTTAAAGCGAATAAATGCCTAAGCCAAACGTAAGATGTTTAGGCAAATATTTTGGTTAGAAATGGCTAAGCTAGTTTTAGCTAAGCCGTAATCATTATTTAGGCTTAAAATTTCGCTTTTATTTTTACGCGTTTATTAGGGATTGTTATTTTGAAAGCCATCCTAATTATGTCAAATAATCTATGATTCATTCTATCAAAACTTATTATGTCTTCTACAGCAAATAGTTAATTCTCTTTTATTGCAAAATTGTGCAATGAAAAACTCAAAAAATGTGCAATTTTGTGACACTCTAAATTGATTTGTTTATATGATTGAAATTTAGACTTTAATGTCCAAATAGGCTTAAAATGATATGATTCTATGTTCTATCCAATGAACTAAACCTAGCATATAGGCTATAGGCTATTAGGTAGGCTTTGCTGATAGCGAGTTAGACTTTAGAGCCTTCCTGCCACCTGTCATAACCTGTCTCACCTCAAATTAATGCTTTAATGAAGTTGCCAGTTGCTGTAAATAAAATTGTATGTTCATAAAGAGGTATGGCACTCGCAAATTTTGATAAATGCGCCAGTTAATGTCATAAAGGGCTCCCACACAAAACTGCGAATTCGCATCGCATCGTAATGCCAATTTTAATATGAGTTTTGTTGCAGATATATTTGCGATGCGATGCGAATTCGCAGTTAACGCCTCTAGTACACCGACGCTGCGAATTGCGAAACAGCGCGAACCGATTTGTTGTCTCGCTTGCCACACGGCAATAGCCGCGTACTGACCAAGCGAGCCGCCTCGCCGCGGCAGCCTCGCGCGCATTTGCACGGTCGGTCAGTACGTGTTAGTGCGCGGCAAACGTCCGAGGCGCCTTTGAGCATCGACCAAAAACCGACAACTGACTCGCTTGGTCAGTACGCGGCTAATGCGTTATATGGCATCTCGCTCTATTCCTGTTTCGCAGATATTTCGCGTTTCGCCGCGTCGGTGTGCTAGAGGCGTAAGTGTGGGAGCCCAAAGTTCTGTGTATTGACACAATATAATATTTGGTAGTATGACATTTCAGTGTAATGCCACATTGCAGTATAGTGAAATGCCACATTTTATTTCAATGTAAAGTAAATAAAGTAACATTACGTTATAGTGCCCATCGATATATGGAAGAGTAACGGAGTAAAAAAATAGTTCTACATCAAGACATACTTAGCAACAAAAAATTGTTGACGGACCCCGAGTATGACGATCAATGTTTGTTGCCTGCGCCGTGTTTCTGGCTTGTCCCTGTCACGTGTAAGGCTGCGTTTCCACTGAAGCGGAGCGGAGCTTAGCGATGCCGAATTGACCAATCACCATGCTCGAAATCTTCGCTCCGCTTCGCTGTCATTCCGCTGGAATAGCACGATTGGTCAATTCAGGCACCGCTAAGCTCCGCTTCGCTTCAGTGGAAACACAGCCTAACGTCAGACAGCGGTCGGCGAGCCGTAGCTCTGAGTGTAACGCCTATTTCACTGTATTGGTACATGCCATTTTGCCCTATCTGCATACACTGCGATATTTCACCCACCTTGCAAGTAAAGCACTCGCGATGCCACTTGGCGTCCAGCGCTATGATCGCCTTGTCGACGATGGGCCGGCCGCAGCCCGCGCACCGCGCCGCGAACTTCTCCGCGTAGCACACAGAGCAGTAAGGACGACCGGCCTAGAATGACAGTGGATTAGTGTTGTCTCGCTTGTGCTTTAGATGTGTGATAGAGAAGGAATTATATTACTCAGGGATAGCAATAAACTCAAATTGAATTGAAAAAAATAATATAAAAGACATGCTCAAACAACCGACGCGGCATAACATAAATTGCATTAGGATTTAGGCGTAAGTCGTGATTTTAAGCAGTAGAGTTATAGTGTCGCGTAGTTCCGCTGACGTGCAGTGCAGCTTCAGTCTTCACCATTTAATTCCATACAAAAAAATTCAATTAGCAGCGACATGTTGCGTCGCTCTGCTGCAGCGTTATAATGTCACCCAGTGCGGTCTCGCATGGAGCGGAGCGACGTGACAGTGACGTTTTTTGTCACGTACTCGTAGCCCGTAGCTGTGTAGTGTGGCTTACGGCCTGTCTATACCTTCACGTCACGACGTCGTCAACGTGGCACGGTACGTTGACGTGACATGAAAATTTACGTCAACGTAACGTGAAAATGCACGTCATGGTGTAGCAACATTTTATGTCTTTTTTTTCTTAAATCTCTTTCTCCGTCTTCTTAACAATAGCAGAAGCATAATACGTATTGTGCGGTCCATATCTAGATAAGTATTGAAGAATGTAGCAGTTTTACAAGGCATGGTGACGTAAAATGTTGCTACACCGTGACGTGCATTTTCACGTTACGTTGACGTAAATTTTCACGTCACGACAACGTACCGTGCCACGTTTCCGCATCGTTCCACATTGACGACGTCATAACGTGGACATGTGGATAGGCCCTTTAGCTCATAAAATTTAAATCACGAATATTTGACCGAATCGTCTCTATATTTTAGTGCGGGTCCACTTCAGTTAACTTCAGCACACTTTGTTAGTATATATCTGATTAAAACTCTTTAACTGACCTGCTCCATGAAGCCACCACCACCCAGCTCCTTCCTGCAGCCGCCGCACACGAAGTGGTGCGCGTGCCACGACACTCCCAGAGCTTGGATCACGCGCTGAAATGTTAACATTGTCATTATTAGCATCATCTTCATCATCATTTTCAAGTTTATTATCATCTTCGACCTTCGTCAATCGTCATGCATGCCATCTTTTACCATTTATTCCTCTATCTATCATTGTTTGATTGAAGCAAGGTAGTATAGGCCATAGTCTATGGGCGGCAGCATCCTAGGATGGCGGCAGACTTCGTTCATAGGAGCGACAAAATTAAAATGGCCTAACTTATAAAAAATATAACCGACGCTGGAATGAAGGCATTTTTTTCATCTCTTAGTCTAAATCTAAATTTTTGTATCTACCATCTTATGATAAACACCTTGTATCCTAGTTAATAGAATCAGGCATACAGGAGATCCATAGCCTTTTATCGATATATATCTAGAATACTACGAGCTAGAATCTATAGCTAGTCGAGAAACGAGAGCTCTTGAAATGTATTTCAAACTGTAGCCCTTTTAACTATATCATCGTTAATATTGTGGTTCTATTCTGAAAATATATTTCAATTTTTGCGAACTATTCTCGTATGGAGGTCGTCGGCCTTATATTTTGTGGGTTTATATTAGAAGTTGGAACAGGTGAGAGACAGAAAATTATACGAGGTGAGGTGATAATATTTCAGTATATTTTACGATGTCGTTAAATAGGTCGCACAATTTGAGGTATTTCTGTCACTGGAGTTGAAGGGACGGTCTTGAGAGAAAATTTAAATACGGAATGGTAACACTATTGGAACATGGGGTAAATGATAACTATAACGTCTATACAGGATGTAACAAAACGAAGTGATAATACTTAACTCTTATGGATTTGTATGTGTCTCTTTTTTGTGAATTGTATGGGAAAACTCATGATGCTGGGACGAAAAAATCAGGAGTTTAAGTTTGTCCAATATAAATATTATGTATTCATTGTTTTGAAGAATATTGTAAAAACAAAGACTGCCAAAAAGATCAAATGTAGGAGTTATTTATATGAATGATTCATTTACATAATAGCGTTGTGTTTTGTAGTATTATCATGATAGCTAAAATTTTATAAGTGTTACTGTATTACAGTGGCATAGAGTTTTTATAACTCCATTAATATTAGCCAACCTTACCTTTTACAATTTAAGGACGATTTTATTATACAAGCTATCTCTACATATTTTCATATCTATAATTAATTATATCTTCATGGGAAGATTGACATGAGAAGTATTGGTCAGATTAGTGTGAAAGTCCGAGAAAACTAAAATGGCTGCCATTTTACAACCGTGAGAGAGAGAAAAAATAATTGAGAGCCAATTTGGCGATAAAATATGCCATAGATCAAGACATGAAAGGATCGGACACCGGTGTCTGGACAGATTGTATAACATGCTAGCTGGAATAGCCTTTGCCACTGTATTAATATTTAAAAATTAATAACGCATTTTGTTCTTTGACAGGAAAATGTTTACATAAACATAAAACTTAATTTACCATCTTGTACTTTCCAGGTGATTCTTACAAACAAATTATTGCACTTTTATTTGCGGTCACTTTGTGGATCATAATAATTATTTGATCAATTAGCATATATTCGATAAGTTGCACCTTTGCTGTCAGACGTTTAATTCACACATCGGTAGGTGACTCAGAGGACCTTATGGCATAGAGCAGCAGTTCTCAAAGTGTGATCCGCAGAGCCCGGGGCTCCGCAAAGGCCTTGTAGGGACTCGGCGTGCAATACATTAATGGTTTTTAGGAATCATCAATCATCAGTTTCATCTTTTTTGGGGGTCACTTGTTAAAAGGCTTCCGCCACCAAAAAAGTTTAAGAACCGCTGGCATAAAACGCTAAATGACTGACAGTTGACATATTATAATCATAGTATGTACTATCAGAGAAATTGGTTTATTGGCAGATAGCACAAATTTTGGATTAAAAAATTGGGCCAACCTATAAAAAAAAGGAAAAAGGCAAGGGTTTTTCCTTTACTCATAAAGGTCGCCTTTGATTTTTTGTGAAACAAACAGTTGCTCACGAAATAGCTTAGACTAGTATTACTTCCATGTTCGTAACCTACTGTGAATGATGAACTGTATTGCTATTGTGATAAGGTCGCGTCGTTAAGACCAGCTTGTGTGAGTCAGCGACGTAGGATGTGTGTGGTCTGACCGTACATGGTCACAACGAAAGTGCAGGTTGTGCAGTGTCTCAATTTGTCCTCTGAAATTGGACATGTTATAACTTGTTGGTTTGTGGTTATTATCTTCATAGTACTAGTAGATCACGCTATCCTCAAACCGCGGCCCGTGCGCCGGACCTTTATCAGTGGCCAGCACAGATTTCTGTGGCCAGCGTGATGTTAAACCATTTTGAAATTCACGCCCACCGGCAAAATAATGCAATGTCGTCCTGAAAGACGTGAAATTTTCTCCACTTTTAAATCTTTAATTTTGAAGAACGAATTTTTTAACCCATTTTTTTTGTTGCGGCTTGCGACACCAAGAACGAAACACGTTTATGGCCCGTATGAAAAAAAGGTTGAGGATCACTGATCTAACCTGTCTCTGTATTGAGTATGTTTCATTTGAAGAACATCCGGGCTGAGTTAGTTAGTCTTTACTCTACTGTATGATAGTTATACTTGTGAGGAAACTGCATAATTATAATTATAATACTAAAAAAATAAGAGGACTTAACGCTTTCATTTTCACTAGGTATTGTTTACAAATGAAATGAAACAATGCTATAATAATAATTAATTTTGTTGCCATTTGATTTGTAGCTTAATATAATAAAGCATATGATGGTGCATATCTGGTGTTGCAGATTATGCCCGTGATATGTAGCGCAAAATTCCACGGATACCGTAAATTCCGAAGTCATAACAAGGCTGCTTTTCCACTGAAGCGGAGCGGAGCTTAGCGGTGCCCAAATTGACCAATCGTGCTATTCCAGCGGAATGACAGCGAAGCGGAGCGGAGATTTCGAGCATGGTGATTGGTCAATTCGGCACCGCTAAGCTCCGCTCCGCTTCAGTGGAAACGCAGCCTAAGCCAATGTCCCCGTCCTAAGGGACATAGAGTAGACTCTATATCTGTGTCCTGTGAATTTCATCAAAACCTGTCATACGATTTCTGAATATACAATTTTCCCTCTTTGTCATTTTCTTTTGACTGGAGGCGTACCAAATTTTACGTATGGCTCATGACATTAAAGTATTTATAGATTTGCTCAGACATCACTATATTTGCCAAAAACGTATCGGCGCCGCTTTTGACTTGTAAGGAGAGGACGAGGTTATCATAAAGAATCAAATTACAACGTGTCATATATTCATTGTAACAAAGAAATAAAAACCGAAATCTGGGCCCGTACCACGAAAAGGTTTTGAGACTTAAACAATCTTACAAGAATGTTGCGTCCTACTCTAAGAAATGTGAAATGACGTTGTTAGAGCAGGACGCGGCATTCTCGTCCGATTATTTGAGTCTCAAAACGGTTTCGTAGTAGGCATACAAAACTGTTACTTTAAAGACAGAGCCTCTTACATACCGTCGTCGACCTCTGTTGGGGAAAAACTGTTAGCTACCACTATCAAGATTTTTCGCACATAAAAAGTTGATTGTCTTATCAAAATGAAGCTATGTACTCACAAAAAATTAGCTTGTACTTAAGTAATAAAAATAATTTGTTCTAGGGCTCCCTCACTATAGGTTTGACTGAATGGCAAAGACATTTAGATTTGAGAGGCTCTCATTTCATAGTTTAAATATTGATTTTACAGAAAACTAAATTATATCATAAATAAATAGAGTTAAGAGTAGGTGACACCGGTACATCTTAATGTAAACACGACTTAAGATAATAAGATGAGTCAGCCAGTCGACGGGTGAATCAAATTGTTTAGACTACGATATTTGTATGACATTTTACCATTATGATAATTGCCATGTCAAGAACCCAGCGACTGTATTTATGTAGGTCTAAAATATGGTATCATATTGAAATAGAGTACTATAGCATATTTAAGTAATAGACAATAGTTAGCTTTAAATATAGGTCATATCATTAATTGTCTCCTACCTACTTGTAAAATACATTATGAGAAGTTCAAGGACAGAATATACATAATGATGATTAAACATAGTCTTTTGTAGTTATTGAACATGATAAAGACCTTTTTACTACCAGCCGCTTTAGCATGTCCCTGGATGAATGGTTTCTACTTTCCAGTCTTCGTAGAGAAGAAATAAAATAACTATAGTTTCTTGGATAAAACTTAGTACTTCAAAGTAAATAAGTCTAAATCGTCGTGATAGCCTAGCAGATATAGTCGCAAAGCAAAAAATCCAGGACCACGTGTCGCGAAACGTGGTCATAAAACCCAAAAATTAATGCCACGTCCTTAAAAGGGCGGTATATTTTGAGATTTGTCATCAACAGTCATCACACTATTAACACCAAATAAAGGCCTAATAAAATTCTTGTTAAATCGACACGGTAGGGTTGGCAATTTCAAGAAAATTATTATGACGTTGATTCATGTCGAGGACTCGGAATTAACACACGAAATACAAAGTAATAATTTTGCCTGACGAACGAAGAACATTTTGCAACAGAGCAGAATAAAATTGTTTTTATAAATTTGAATTGAATATATTATCAAAAATCCTAACCAATTATTAAGTACTACTAACTTACTGTAAAGTATGTAAGACAAAACCATAGCTAGGTTAGTAGATAAGATTCTCAGTCTACTACGCTTATAAAATCTACATAAAGACTATTAAGCTTGCTTCCTTTTAAATTCGTCGTCGTATCGTATTATTTATTTTTTTCATAACTTGCGGTTATTCGTGAAAAAGATCACCTGGGCAAAGTCTTTCCTTTAAAATCAACAACCATATTATCTACTGGAAACGCAATGTCGACAGCCCTATCATTACAAAGTGTTTCATTCCGCCACACCATATCGGGTGGCTAATGTATTCGATATCGCTTTATTGTCGATTAGTTCATTCGTTAATTGCTTCGAGTGTTTACAATTAAACTAGATCCTTGGCATTATTGCGAGGATTGGGTGCTGGTTTGATATGAATTGAGATATTGTCTGCAAGTTTGGTCAGTCATAGCACAGGAAAAGTAATTCGAAAAAAAAAACTATCCCACGTCCTCTCCTAGAATTTAGTTTCTCCATACCTTTCATGAAACTTGCTTCAGCGGATTGTAAGCAATGGGCGTTGTCCAAAAAAATCACATGTACTTTTTATATTTTTTTTCGTTAAAATAGGGTATTTTAAGAATATAATTTAAATAATTTTGAAATTCATTGGCTAGTTTTTTCTTAATAAATTTTTAAAGTTTCGCTCTGACGTCATCATCGGCGGCAAATTGACCTCTGCAGTATGTTTTTTTTCCTTTCAATCTTATTTATAATGGCTGGTTCGTCAAATGCAAGTTATCATTATGTGAAAGCTGATACGAGAAGCTTACCAAAAGTTTGAAACGTAATTTTGGTCGAATGTATTGCTAATTTAACGCCATTGAAGGTTAAACTAAGGTTAAACATATTTGTTCAAAAATATTAATAACTAATGGGTATTTTTTTCGTTTATATACAGAAAAGCGATCACTGACCTTATTCCTCGAAATGTTTTTGTAATGAGCAAAATTAAAAAAAAAATGGACAATCCCCATTGGTAACATGTGCAGATACACTTTTTTAGAATTTATAAGGCGAATAGCAGTTTCAGACAGTACTGCAATTCCCTGCAACTTATGACTAGATGGCTGTTTAGGTTTGCTTGTACTCCATATTACCCATTTTCCCTGACGAGCGCCCATGCACGTACGCGCCTACCTCCGAGTCATCACAATTAGCTCATAATTTCACGGCGGTAGGCGGTATTATCACAAACCGTTCTATATTAGGTGGCATTGCGTCATATATTTTCGTATCATTTTCCCCGACACGGCATTAGTCATTTCCGTATGGTTTTTTATGTAAAGTGCAAAGGATTAGATTTTTTATTGACCCCACTTCCGGTGGAACCGGATTGACTCGTCTGTGAGTACTATTGTTTATGCGTTTGCTCCTATTTAGCATTTAGCAACTATATCAGCTGGCCTTGTACCTTTCTAAGTATTGAAGAACGCTCAAAAGGTTAAATCGTCTGATGAACTCTGATAGAAACGTTGAATGAAAAAGATCTGATTATGTGTGAAAACCTTGACTCTATATAATGTGTCTGTCATCTCCTCATACTTCTAGGGGAGTCTTGGAAGGTTTCAGCCAACTGCCGACAGTAATATTATTCCCTATTGACGTACTATGTATATGGGGTCTTTTTGAAGTATGAATTGGCAGCTCCTGTGTGTTTTATGTAGGTGCTTCGTACGGTAGACTCCATTAGACAATAAAAATTGGCATTCGAATCATCGAAGTTAATAGCCAATCATATTTTCGTTGACACTGAGAACCCATTCCAGCCTTTCATTAGTCATAAGTTCATAACTCATAACTCATACCCCACTGCAGCAAGAACACCACAATTTCCTTTAGAATTTCCTCCGTTGCGACAGTGACGCATCCCATAACATTTTAATGGTCCTTTACTTTCAAGAGTTATATTCTCAATGATGCCTAAGACTATGGTTACACGGTCGGTCTGGCAGTCCACCGGGGACTGCCAGACTGATGCCAGAATAATGGCCCGAAAGTAAATAATAAAAAAATGATCAATCCGCCAGTCACATCGTTACACAATCATTCTCCCAGACTGATGCCAGAATAATGGCCCGAAAGTAAATAATAAAAAAATGATCAATCCGCAAGCCACATCGTTACACAATCATTCTCCCAGACTGATGCCAGAGTAATGGCCCGAAAGTAAATAATAAAAAAATGGTCAATCCGGCAGTCACATCGTTACACAATCATTCTCCCATCAGTCTGGAGTCTGGACTATTAATGGACTAAACTGATGGCATACTGGCCGTGTAAGCTTAGATTTTAGTAAACTCACATCAGTAATGGGGTCCCCGCAGCCATGGCACCGTGGGCTGTAGTACTGCGCGTAGCACGGCACGCAGTGGACGAAGCCGTCGTGCTGGTGGAACTTGGCGCCGTCAATAGGCTTCCGGCAGCTCTTGCACGTGAAGTGCTCGGGGTGCCATTTCTTGTTCAGCGCTGTCACTATCTGGAAGGAGATTGGTTGGTTTTAGGGCATATAAGGGAAGATCACATTCAACCGCAGCAACAGTGCAGTGATTTACATCGATTCTTAGACATGGTGTACCAGAAACTCTGGAACCTGGTGGATCAGCCCGAAATCTGGATGTATGTCCAGATTTCGGGCATCAAGTACCTACCTAGGGCTTTCCCCTATTGGAGTGTAGATTAGTGCTGCTTAAACATGCTTAATTGGGTTGTTGCAAAGTCGCAAATGGTGCTTTAGCGTCAGTATTTTTAAAGTACAGAACCTAATTAAATGTCAGAGTTATAAACTGTAGTAAGGCTCTAAACTGTAAGAGCTCACAGACAATCTCAAACTTTTTGTATCATGAATGGAATTATCTGGGAATACCCCAAAAGTGACTTACTCTGCCTTGAATTTGGGCATTGCAGCCGGTGCAGATTGCTGGTCCCGCGTCTCTGGTTGCCTGTAACAAGTAATGACTTTGTTAATCTTATTTGAATGTTAATTATTTAAAACAAAGATTTAAAATATTTCTTATGTAAGCTTAAGCCTAGACGTCGCTGGAAGAGACTGCTATTGGCTGACAGAGTTAACTATAAGTAGCAGGAATTGGCTAATAACTGTCTAGAATTCGCTTAAATCGGCTGTCAGCTAGAACTTGTAGGAACACCGCAACAGTAGTCCTTGTCTCCCTTTAACTAGCATCACTTATAAGAGCTACCGGTACGCCAGTATTGCAGATTCATTCCTTAATCGTCTTAAGTAATCAGGCTAATTTAACGCTCGTTTATTCGTCCTAAAATAGCTGCACCGTCCTTGTAGTTGAGTGCCGATAGCAAGGCGATCAGATACCGGTGTCGATTTTAAAATGACATCATCCGATAATACTCCGAGCATATGTGACTGAAGTGCTGCTTTGGTTTTATGATCCCTGCTGACTATCAAGTAGGTATAATTTAGTATCACTGCATAGTAAACAAAGTTCCCGCTGTCGCGGTCGGTTCCTATAATATTAAGTTTTGAAACAACGCAATGGATTTTGGTGCGGTTTTATAGTAGAGTCTAGACTCTAGACTCTAGACTCTAGAGTGATTAAACGGAAGGTTTGTACGCTCAAAAATAAGGTTAAGCGATACTAAAAGGTTAACATCAAACTTCAACAGGAATACATGGGTACTATTATAAAGAAGTCAACATAATATAAGTGGGTATTCCAATATTTTATAATTGAATACCAGTTTATTATGTTGCAGTTATGTCACGGCTATGTAACACGACATAATATTAATTGTATGAGCAATTACAATCAACAACAAACGATCACAGAATGCACTTATTTAAATCATTAGATTAATTATAACATATTAATTGATACATTGTTACTAAGTGATAAATGATAATATATTTAAAGATTAGATTAATCGTATGTAACAAAAAGTTCATAATACAAAAGTGTAATTTGTAAACGAGTTTTGTTATTATGTTTAGTAATTTTAAACTGAATCGCCACAGACCTACAATTTTATAAAATTGGCTAGCTCAAATTGCTATGTCATACCGGTGTTTATTAAAATTGGATAAAGCGTATTAAAGCCTGGCCGCACATTATAGGAATTTCTGATCAGAAAAATTTGGACGCTGGACCACCACACCGCACACCTATCAGAAAGATTCCGGCGAGTCCAAGTTTAGTACAAAATGTATAGAGAGAGCGCGATCCGAATTTCTGATCAGAAAAAATTCGTCGGACGTCAGACACGTCAGAATTCTGATAGTATGCGGGGTCCACAACAAAACATCTGAGCAGAGTGCGTTCCGGCGGGCGTCCGAATTTTTCGGATCAGAAATTTCTTAAAATTGCGGCCGGGGTAATACAGATAATTTATCATACATTTACATTGGTCCAATGGTTGACTCTAGATCTTTTAACAATTTAGAAATGCATCTACGCGTGGCTTTGCGATCTGAATAACCATTAAGGTATTTTAGATAGTTAATACTAGGTCATAGGTATTATAGGCATAGGCTTATTTCCTATCAAGTAATGGATGACCAAGAAAGCCAAGGAGTCACGACGACCGCGCCTTATTAGTACACTACCGAGAACTCGACGCTGTGTGGGACAGGTAAGAAGCTGATAGCGTGATCGCTAGTGGTTACACTTGCTGCTTTTGAGTCGATACTTCAGTCTTGATAACTCTTTTAAATACAACTATTTAAAATTTTACGATTGAAATCGTCTTAGATAAAGTTTTTAAAGTTACTCTATCCTTAATTGACTATTTCTATTTTTAGGTCTAAATTTCACAATTATTTACAATACAGATTTTAAAATTTTATCAGACTTTATTAACCGACTTCCAAAAAACGAGGAGGTTATATGTTCGGCTGTGGATATTTTTTTTTTTTTTTTTTTTTTTATTTTTGTATGTTCAACGATTACTCCGCCGTTTGTGGACCGATTTTCAAAATTTTTGTTTTGTTGTATTAGGTTTCACTCCAATTTGGTCCCATTTTCACAAAAGTGGTGACCTGATGATGGGATCCAGGAGTAATCGAGGGAACTCCTCAAAATTTATATGGAAACATATGGTAATTTTAGTTTTATGTGAAGTGTACTAAGAATATGCTACCAAAAAGTCAAATATTGGGTCAAGGTATACCATGGTTTCGAAGATGCTGAGAGAACTCCTGACTCCTTATAGATACACGTTTGGGAGTTTCGGCGTTGTTTTAAGAACAGAAAGCATATTATACTACCACGCAATTAAAATTCATCATCATCATCATCATCGTCGTCATCATCATCATTACCACGTCGTGTTAAGGTCACCAATGTCTCATGGCACAAAATAGGTAATAGTACAACTTACAAGGCATAGGTATGGATACAATAATAATAATTATGTACATAACAACACCAATTATTAATATAGGCTGTTTATACACGGCGGTCGGTGCGGCGGCGTCGCCGCACGCCGCCGTGCGGCGTGTGCGTAAACATCGCGGCATTGCGTCGTACCTATTCAAGTTCTAATGTCAGGTAATGCCGCGCTGCGAGCATTTTGAGTATCATAATATGATTTTAAACTTTATCTTCATTAATGTAGTACAATATAGTATCGCTTGAGAAAGGCGCAGGCGGCCGCGAGACCGGCTTTCCAAGTTTCTCATGCGATAGTACTATGTATTACAATAATGAAGGTAAAGATTAATATCATAATATTATTATGACACTGAAAATATACTCGCCGCGCCGCTGGGTGTGATTCGGCTCATCCTTCGATCGCGGATTCTTGGAAATCCATTGTTCTGGCGGCCGCTTGGGAGTTAAATTGTTAAATTACCTAGCACGCATAGAGTTGTGTTCACTTAGATTTTTTTTAATGTATTATTTAAATTTATCTACCTGATATTTGGGCCTTGGGGTATGACTCATAACAGTCTTAACAAATTGTAATAAGATACGTAGAATAAACGCAGTAATTCGACGCGTAGGGTGGTATGGTCACTAAGTCACTACTCACTAGTTCACTACCACCGACGACCACTTATAAACTCGCGGACTATGACGTAGGTCATCTTGGAGGGTTAATTAATATTTCTAATAACAATACGAGATCAATAATTACCACTCAAAATGTTGACAATTCAAATTTCAATGCTCACTGCTCACACCAATGGTGACACATTTCTGATTTCACACAGCCAATACAACTATATAAAACTCCTACAAACAAGCGATACTGCGATTCAGGAGCACCTCAGCGAAATCTAATGAATACATCGTGTAACTAAAACTATATGAACAACAATCGGAGTTCGGACAAGCGATAGCGCCGACAGAGCGCCTCAATGACATATAGTGAAGACAATATAAAACTATTTTTTATACAATTTAAATTGGCACTAATCTACTAGGTAACTAAAAAGAGTGAAATTATTATTTTTAACAAAAAATTAAAACCGACTTCCAAGGTAAAAACAATAATAACATTCTTATAATATGAACTAAAAACTAAAAAGTATTAAATAATTTTCCTCTCTAAATGTGCCTTTTTCCGAATTCAGCTAAACCTCAACTATTTCTGTACTCAACCTTCATAATTTTGAAGTCGGTGCCAGTTCCATAAGTTTCAAATTTTCTGTCAAAGAAAATATAAAGATTCAGCTATATCTGGTACCGACTTCAAAATGATGAAGGTTGAGTACAGAAATAGTTGAGGTTTAGCTGAATTCGGAAAAAGGCACATTTAGAGAGGAAAATTATTTAATACTTTTTAGTTTTTAGTTCATATTATAAGAATGTTATTATTGTTTTTACCTTGGAAGTCGGTTTTAATTTTTTGTTAATACTGTTTGGTGTCCTTATGAAAAAATAAAACCGACAGCAATGTGTCACAGCTCAGCCAATACTAATAATTATTAACCGACTTCCAAAAAAACGAGGAGGTTATATGTTCGGCTGTGGATATTTTTTTTATGTACGTTCAACGATTACTCCGCCGTTTGTAAACCGATTTTCAAAATTTTTGTTTTGTTGTATTGGGTTTCACTCCAATTTGGTCCCATTTTCACAAAAGTGGTGACCTGATGATGGGATCCATGAGTAATCGAGGGAACTCCTCAAAATTTAAATGGAAACATAATTATTCCCACAGTTTCATATGAAGTATTCCAGGCATATGTTACCAAAAAGTAAGATTTTGCACCAGGATATACCATGGTTCGAAGGTGGTGAACAGAACTTAACTCCTTACTCCTTATAGATACATGTTTGGGGGTTTCGGCGTTGTTTTAAGAACTGAAAGCATATACTACTAAGCTAATTACGTTAATCATCATCATCACCATCACCACCATTCCACCATACACCACACACACTCACATTATGTTATGACCCTATTATAATTGGTAGGTTGGTTTTCATGGTATTTTTAGATCAAAACGGATCGCGGATGTCTATAAACATTGTTCTGTAGAAAGTTAAGCTATTTTTTTTTTAATTATTTTATTATATTATTTCGACCTGATGATAAGGTCCATGTGTGATCGAGTGAACTCCTCAAAATTTATATGGAAACATATGGTGATTTCGATTTTATGAGAAGTATCCTAATCATATGCTAAAAAGCAAAATTTTGCACTAAGATATACCTTGGTTCCGAAGGTGCTAAGAGAACTCCAGATTCCTTATATATACAACTTTGGGGGTTTCGGCTTTGGTTTAAGAACTCAAAGCATATGCTACTATGCACGTTACATTCATCATCATCATCACCACTACCACCACACCATGAATCATTAAATCATAACTCTTAATTTGTCGAACTATTTCAAAAATTATATTGGTGTTATATTGTTATATCAAAGTAAATGATTCAAACTTGGTTACTCAGATTACCAAGTTAGCAATTTGATTATGAGATCTATGAATTATGAGGTATGTGCGTATGTAGGAAACTCCTTGTTATTGGGACAAAATAAATAGTTATATTAACGTAGTTCTAAGTAGTTTAAGCATAATATTATATGAACAATAATTATAGTGAGCTAATGACTTTCCAGGAGTGTCGTGATAGAAAGAAAGTCACTGAACAGAACTTTAGAGCCTTTAGAGATAGGCGCATGAACATTAATTTTATCATTGCTTGATTCACGCCAAGCTTATATTATTAATTATACAGTGATACGAGTATATTCTTGGAGTTGCTTATGCAATTCTCTATTCCGAGAGGGCGCTAGGTAATATTAACTTTATAGTTCTCATAATATCATAAAATATGTGTATCCTGGCTCCAAAGTCACTTAGTACCTAGAACACATTAGTATTTAGAGAAAACCTTAAAAAAATTACTTAAATTACTAATAAGAGTAAAATTATTATTTTTAACAAAAAATTAAAGCCGACTTCCAGAGTTAAAACAATAATTACAACAGAACAAAATAGTATGAAATAATTCTTACTATTAATAGTGCCTTATGCAGAATACTCCTAAACCTCTACTATTTCTGTACACAATCTTCGTAATTTTGAAGTCGGTACCAGTTTTTAAAATAAAAATATTTTGTCTAAGAACTCACCGTTCTTAGCTTCTATCGACTTCGAAATAATGAAGATTATGTACAGAAATAGTAGAGGTTTAGGAGTATTCTGCATAAGGCACTATTGGCGGTGAGCAAAATAAGGTTGAGAAACTATGCTCTAGAGTCTAGACTCTAGAGTCTAGACTCTAGAGTCTAGAGTCTAGAGCTTTCCCAAGAAATACATATTATACACAATACTCCTTTTCGCGCCGCACTGTCCCAAAAAATATCAAATTGAAAGCCATGTTCGCTGTAAGCTTATGACGTGTGCGGCGGATATCGGGCGCTCCGACACAAGGTCAAGGCGAGGGCCGGCTGTTGTTTGTACCACGTGCTTCTGGCTCATCATCATCAATAACTAGGCCTTTACATCCAATTTGGATGATTTATACAGTATTTCAGAGCGAATTAACCACTCCTCAAATACTGTAGTGCCTGGGATAAGATTTTTAAATGTCCGTATGGCTGCCCAAGCATTTTCGCAACATAGTCGGCCTAGTCCAGAGGAAAGAACAAGTCAATATGTCTGGGACCAACCATGTGCGGGTTTCCTCACGATGTTTTCCTTCCTCGAGATCAGAAAATGTCTCTTGGTACACGCCGAACCTGCACCCTCTGCGAGTGCGAACGAAAGGTCTACCCATTAGGCCACGGACGCTCTGTTCATCAGCATTCAGCACTGTTGATAATCCACGAATTGAAATGAATCTAAAGATGTGACGATTACTTTTGATCAAACAAATTGTTCTGTTTCAGTGTATTCCGCTATTGCTTCTTTGTTTGAATTGATTTTTAAGAAGTTAACAGTGATGGATTTTAGCAAAGCTTTGTCATATCCCTCTATCATTAATATATCTGCTCAATTTAATGGATTTTTCCAAACCTTGCTAGCTAAACTGATAGTATGCGCGTGCGCTGTTAAACTTTTAGAATATCATTGCTAGCGCATGTTTAATTTTAATTCTTTTCACCAACGACTGGATTATAATTTTAGAAAATGCTACTCCATGGCTCAAGGTGGTGAGTGGTGACAATTGATTGTGGTCCCAATAAAACGTAAGTCACCACTGGCGGGACGCCAGATCTGCCGACCTTGGTGACACCGATGTTCTTACTCCAGTTAGTGAGGATTTGAGACTATTTCTTAATAGTCTTGTGATTATTGTTTATAGCAATATAGTTAGTTTCCGTCCTTTCAATCTTCTTACTTTTGCTTACACATCTGTAATTGTGGAAACACTATCAGGAGCAACCTGACAGATATTGTTCGTATTATTTTTTTATTTAATTCAAATTCTATAGTTTTTTCGACTCTACAGTAAAAAAGAAACCTTTGTAGTTGTGCAGAGCTTGGCTCTCAACTTGCGAGGACGTGGGTTTCGAAGTTTTGGGTAGAACAATGCAGGCTGATCCCCTATTTGTCTGATGGGATACTAGATGATCCATACGTTGCATAAGCATTAAGCATGTAAAAAGTAGACGCAAGTTCTCTCGCCTTGATTTCTTTCTGAATCTTCATATTATGTATTAAGCTTTTGAGTAGGTACTCTGAATTGTCAACTTTTGGGAATTATTATATTGGCAACAGATAGTGTGGCTTGTAATGTGGCATTTAAAGACTCAATTTATATTGCTTCATATACTTGGTTAGTGATGATGAATGATGATTTACTCAATGCCAGGGATTTAGCTCGCAACAGTAAGCTGGCATACAGAATTTTGAATATTCTGATTCACTTAAGATTGGTTTAAGATTAAAATAAATAACGAACAAGAATAGAATACGGTGGCTGATTTTGAATTCTGAAATAATCTTGCCTAGATCTAGAACAATTTAAGATTTATTTTATAATGTAAAGAAGAAACCGTTTATATACTTTATGCCTACAATATATTCATGATTTTCATATGGTTTATGAAGTTAGTAACTATGTTTAAATGGTATAATATTATTGTTTAAACACTTTAAACGGAAGGAAAAAGAGCATAAGTTATCTTGGAAAATTACAAACGTATTGTGAAAACTATGCGAATTAAATGACATAATCATTTATAGGAATACGTTTCGCACATCAAAAGGAAACAGAAGGAGCCTTCCCCTACGGATATTCCATAATTTACCGTATTTAGAGCCTTATAAACTCATAACTTTAAAGTTATAATAAAAATACTTACAGCAATAATCTTCAGTATATCAACATTCCTTTCCCCGTTTTAAATTTTCTATTTTTGTTTATTATACTCATGAAATTAGCTTCCAAACTCCAAAGTAATACAAATTTATTAAAATTGAAGCATACTTTCAGCATCTCCTTAGTATTTACAAATTACGTTTATTTGAAACACACGACAATAGATAGACAATTTCATTAACTACGTCATATTTCCCGTTTTAATTTTTTTTAGATCAATTTTGAACTAAGATAAGTAAAAAAATAGGATTTTTGTGCGATCTCGGCAACGCGTCAAATGTATGGTCAAGGTCGTTTGCTCGGGGGATGGCCTTAAGTCACCTTCCAACCGCACTATGCGACACGACACGACGCGACTTTTAACTTTTCATAGAACTGACGTTTGTAAAACATCAGATTCACGTTTGTAAAACGCCACTTCTATGAAACGTGAAGTGTCGCGTCGCGTCGCGTAGTGCAGACTGGCCTTTAGTTGAGCTCAATAACTAATAATAGTTATTTTTGTGGCTAAATAATTAGTTAAGCTCAATAATAGAGTTTTCAACATAAGATTAAAGCACGTCTTAACAACCATTAAAAGTTGCACCGTTATTAGTAGTGGATTTAAAAACGCCTCCCACGCGGCTTATAAATCGCAACGTAGGCGCATAAAAATCTATTTGTAAGAGTCGGGACCGAAATACACCGCGACTACACACGGTCCGTACGGTTCACGTGGGCAGGTACGTCGCTGGAACATTCGAAATTCGAATGCCTCATGGAGATAGTATCAGAGATTACCTACAGTATAGATATTAGTAATTAAATATTTATGCTACTCCTATTTTCTTCTGATTAATTTCGTTTGGGGACAAACTTCTAGATTCTACAGTTGGTAGTGATCTTTTGGTGTTTAAAGCTTAGAATAATACGCACGCACGAAATAACAACAAAGTCATGACAAAAGAGAATTTAACGCAAATGTCGGAGCACACAGAGTAAATAATCCGAACGAAATCCGACATGTAGCAAACATCGTATCAGAATATTGATAGAAACGTTGTCAAACGTCAAACAACACTTAATGTTTACTATGTAGGCTGGTGCTACCTCTGGGCTTTGCGTGTAAATATTGCAGTTATACATCCTTATAAATATTTATGAAGCCATTAAATCGCTAATTCATTTCTGAGTCAGACTTTTTGCGCTTGTCCGTTGTCGCGATGTATTATGATTTATGAGTTCAAAGTTTGATTCAATTTAAAATCTATCAATATTGACAGGGTGGTTATGTAGTTAAGTATCTGACGACAAGTAAACAACATGCGCTTGACAGCAGAGATTGCACAATATCCGCTATCTGTCAGGGGCAGGCCACAACACTGCGTAAGGCTGCTTTTCCACTGAAGCGGAGCGGAGCTTAGCGGTGCCGAAATGACCAATCACCATGCTCGAAATCTTCACCGTCATTCCGCTGGAATAGCACGATTGGTCAATTCGCTTCGCTTCAGTGGAAACGCAGCCTTAAAATCTACGACGCCGCAGAATGCATCGTGCCCGATGCGACAGCGCATCGTATAGAGTATAGACTATAGAGTGCTATCTTGCTTATCGTACAATGTCGTATCCGATGACATTTTCGTGCTACGACATCGCATCGTATTTCTGTGCGATGTTTTTTTGCGATGCAACGCGACAAGTGCCACAACGCAGTGTTGTGGATCGGCCCTCAGAAAAATTATATACGAAATGTTTATCACAAGATACGTAAAAAGCTCCACCATTGCCTTTTAATGAAATGTGAGAATGAAAGATTTTTTTACTTGAAAATCTACTACTAAAACTAACCAACTACTCTCGTACCTACATGACAATATTCTATCCGTATTAATTGTTAATAATTTTAATTTTATTAAAAGAGCATGCAACAAAATTAAAAACCAATTTACTATTTTGTTTATTATTCGTAGATTTCTACAATCTTTATGTCTTTTTGCAATCTTAATGGATTTTTTATTGAAATAGACATATTAGTGGACACCTGACTACCTCATGATAATTTATTACATCCTCAATATCTATATAATAAATAATTATCAATTAAAATAAGTCAAACTTCTAGATTCTACAGTATGTGATGATATTTTGGTATGTAAAGCTCAGCATAATAATATGCATCATGTATGTCACAGGGTGTAACAATCTTTAATACGAAATCATAATACTTTAGACTTTAGAGTGTGTATGTGTCTCTCATTTAATATAGAGTTCACTGTGAAAGTTGCAGCGCTGAAAGTGCATTGTGATCACTGATCTGTATATTATGTATAGCTAAGCGTCCCATCGTCATGAGCAGCATTAAAAATTAGTGCTGCTACTTTTACGGCGAACTCTATAGTAGGGGTTCCCAATCTTTTTCAGCCTACGGCGCTGTATTTTGTCACGGCGCTCTACTTCACCAGTTATCTAGCTATTACAACAATATACATAAATAAACACCTTCAATGATTACAGTTAGGTTAAGCAGGTTAATAATAATAATAAACAAATATTTAATCATCTGCCTGCTTTGTATAATTCATATTATAATTTTATTTTATACATAATATTTGTGGTTATGCGGCGCCCTTCTTGCCTTTCCACGGCGCCCCTCTTGCCTTTCCACGGTGCACCAGGGCGCCGCGGCGCACAGTTTGGGAACCCCTGCTATAGTCTATACATGGACTCATACCGCGTACACGCGTATCATTATTTGTAACATATTTCTTTAGGACGCACAATCAATAACAACAAAGATGCAAAAAAACCGCCATTACAATTTTAATTTGAATGATCTATCATCTATCCATTTTTTATTATCATCGGGGATCACAGCCAGCAGCAGGTATCATGTCAATTGACAATTGACATTTGGCAGGTATAACGTTACAAAGTCGAGCATTACATCAGTGAGGGAGGAGAACCCAGCATTACAGCGCACCTTATAATGATACAATGTGTAATAATATCTTCATACAACTTGTAACATCAATGCTACGTGACAGTGAAATCAACTTGGTATGTAATGCCAGAAGTGCTAATGTTACATTACACGCGAATGCTCCCGGTGGGGAGCACCTTGAGACGTCTCTGGCGATTTTTTCTAAGAAACCATCTCCACCATGGACGTCGCGTAATTTGCAGACGGCCCTATTACAATAATATTATGTTATGTACCTATTGTTTTATTATTGTAATGAGTGTTGTAAATTATTTTGGCCCCAGATACGCTATCATATAATTGACCTTGGTACAATCGATAGCTCATAAATCATAAGGTACATGTTCGTATAGTAAACAACAACAACATCAATAATTTGGGTTCAGTCTAAGACAGAGTACAAACCATTCATTGTATTTCCACGAAAAATCGTGAAAATATAATAAATGGTTTCGGAGATATGTTGATTATAACACATGACAGTCAATATAATTCAATTATGTTTTTACATGAAACTGTGATTCATTTAGTAGAATTAATGCATAATAGAACATAGATAATATAACTACGATTACCATATACAAGGAAACAGAAATCAGCCCATTAATTCGTAAACAAGGCGGAAAGGATTAGTTTTATCATTTATGGTAAGTACTAACCTATTTAGCCTATGATAAGATAAGCAGATATTACTATTTGATAATATAGATCCTTTAAAATTTTATTAACTATGAATATTGTTGATTTGTCCGTTTTGTGGCGATATTATCGTCATAGTCCAGTCATAATATAGGGTTGACCTCGGAAAATTGACATACCCAGTATATTTCCACGTAAATACCTGTATTTTTGCACCCTAAAACAGTTCAAAAGTCACAAAAAGTTAAAAAACAATTTGGTTTTTGACGCTAGAGGAAGCACCAGCACTGAGCACAGACAGTAAACAAAATGTTTTGTTCGATGTTTGACAACGTTACTGTCAATATTGTGATATGACATGTGTAACATCTCGGACTTTGGTCGGATTATTTACTGTATGTGTTAGTAGCGCCCTCTGCTCCTATTTCCGACCTTTGCGTAATATTTCCTACTAGATGACGCCCGCAACTCCGTTGCGCCAAAACTCGTTTGTCGCGCGAGAACCGTACATTTTTCTGGGGCAAAAAGTATCCTATGTCCTTTCCCGGGACTCCAAGTATGTCCATACCAAATTTCAGCAAAATCGGTTCAGCGGTTTGGGCGTGAAGAGGTAACAGACAGACAGACAGACGGACAGACAGACAGACGGACAGACGGAAAGACAGACAGACAGACACACTTTCACATTTATAATATTAGTATGGATTAGCTACTGCAACATCTAGTACGTATACAAAACACTATCAGTGTTACCATTCTCTACTAGGCGCAGTCAGAAATATAATATGAATCATTACCGGCCTCCACGGTTTCCCTTTAAATATAAATATGACAATGCTCCTGTACTCCCGTTTTATACTCGTTTGCCAAAATAGTTGGTTGGGAATGTGCAAAATGTATATTTACGTTGGTTCTAACGAGTCAATGCCCATAAAATTACTTGGCAGATGATCTGAGAGATAGGACAGAAAAACAATTCACAAAACAGTTTCGATCCAATTCTTACTAGAATATTGTAAATGCGAAAGTAATGTGTATCTGTTACCTTTTCTTGCTTAAACTGCTACACCGATTTTGCTGAAATTCTGTATGGAGATACTTTGACACCCGGGAAAGGACATAGGATACTTTTTTTGCCGGAAAATTTTAAATACGGTTCCCGACGGAGTAGCTGGCGTTATCTGTCAAGGTGTAACAAAACAAAGTGATAATAATTTAGGGTGTGTATGTGTTCCTTGTAGATAATTCACTATGAAAGTAGCAGCGCTGAAAGATCACAATTTTTTTTCACTTTTGTATCCAGGGGAAACTCGGCGGTTGCCCATAGAAAAGTGAAAAAAATGGTCTCTCAGCGCCGCTACTTTCACAGTGAACTCTTTACACAGAACACGTACACACCCTAAAGTATTATCATTTAGTTTTGTTACACCCTGTACAGTATGTTATAATTTTGCAAAACTCAGGCTCATATGACGAAAGCAATAAGATGAAATATAATTTCAACAAATTATTGTGATTGCGTAAAAAATCGTCATCTCTTAAGTGGTTTTAACTTTATCTCGCAGTACAAGGTGAATAAACTAATAAATTAATATTATCCACACAACAAATTTTAATCAAAACCGGCCTAGCCATATTGCTAATTGTTGTGTCGAAACAAATTTTTACAAGCTGATAAGAGAATTTGTTATTATACGTCTTGTAGCTACTAATTATTAAGATAATATAGAAGAAGTAATAAAATCGATTGTGATATACCTATCAGACAACGACAATTTTTTTAACGTAGGGAAATCTTTTATAGGTGGTAGAGTAAAACAATTGTCAGTCCCACGACTAAAGTTGGATGACCGATCCTCCTAGCAAGCGAGCGCGATCGACAAATTCAAATAAAATGCCACTTCTCACTTCTGGCGCACTCAGGTCAAAAACATAATATTATTATAATCTCAAAATATTGCAATAGCAACAATAAGTGCATGGTATTATCACATAGATAGTACGAAATTCTCCGATACTCCTGTGATAATGTATCATCACTATCGATCCAAGCGATAATATAACACGAATTACTGTTGTCGCAATAACATTTCAGTTGAACAACGCCCGCTTCTTCGGGTAAAAAGTTGGTCTTCAAAATAAAGAAGATTTTTACCGACTTTCAAAAAAGAAAATTTCTATAGGATATTCCCGGAAACTTAGTATGACTGTGCGGAAGTAATGTAGAAAAATATATTATATACTGACAGATTTAAGGGCCAAAGTCTGTTAATCTGTCTTTTTGTCTATACTTGCTTTGAAAAAATGCTTTTCTATGGTGGCTATGCTGAGTTCGCTTGTAATGCGATTTTTAATATAATTATTTTATTGTAATTAAAGGCTCTAAGAGTGAAGTGAGCAAATGACTATACCAAATCGACTCTACTTAATATAAATGAGTAATCATAAATAATGTGAAAGTGTTTGTTTGTTTGTTATGGTTGCCGGTAGTGGTTCTGTCAACACTGTTAAATGGGAACGAATTCAACAATTTGATAAGCAGAATTTAAATCGCTACTTTTCAGTTGAACGTTTAACTGCTGCACTCATAGGCTAATGTTAATTACTTAACTATAATTAAATGAGACTATAAATTCTTGAGATATTTAATACAAAGAGTTTTTACACAGATTTAGAATGCTAAACTTAACAGTGGAAAAGCCAAGTTTTTAGGAAGCCATAGCTGGTGTTATCTTAAATTAAATTTTAATCTTAAAAACAATAAGTGACAAGTTAACCTGATTAGAATGAAGTCATGGGAATTGGGAACCTAACGTTACAGCTAAATTCATAAACTTTTCATTTTCGTCCACAAAATTTTTCGTAATGGCCACTTTACATTATTCCAATCCAGGTTTCTAATCCAGTGCTTTTTATTTTATTTTTCAAGATGATTTAAAGCTTTTTTGTTTTTACAAGCTGTTTTGTAAAATTGCATTTCAGTGTCCGTTTACATTATTCCAATAGTAATCCAGCACTGGATTGGATCACTGGATTGGAATTATGCAAACTGGCCATAACATAATAAGGAAAATTACAGTTTTAACATATAAAATTTTTTACTTTTCACTACAGGACACTAGCGTGAAAAATCTTAGACATATATAATATCAATACGAGCTTTAATTTTACACAAATGTTCGCGTGGGGGGACTCTGACGTGGAAATTTATAGATCTGAAATCATTTAGATGTATTTCGCTACACATATTTTACATCGAAACCCGGGTTTTATACCGACCTTGCCGTTCACAAAATATAAATAATTTAATTGGCACAATAGATGCTCCAGCGGTCCTTGGTTGTAATATTAGATGTTTACTGTACATTGCGATGTGCTTTTAGATCTTATGGCTATTGTAATAGAGTCGAAAAGTGATCAAAGACGGCTACCGTACTCAGGGTCTAGTTTTATTAAATTTAGTTATTGTTTATGTTCTGGAGTTACCAATACTTCGTTTGGCGGTAAGGAAAATTGAGCATGATCTCTAGTCTCTTTTTTCCTCGAAAAAAGTGACCAATGAGTTAATTCACTTTTCAGGGTCAATTTTCCTTATTATATTAAGTTTCATCAAAATCGATTTCACCGCCTTGTAAAATTATGATCGTATACTATTACACATTTTTCTTGGACTACACGTAATATTTTCTAAAATTAAACTTAATCAGTAAACATATTATAATCACAAAAACTTTAATAAGTTAATTGAATATATTTATGATGATTTTTCAGTACTTAAACATCAAGAATTACTTTTGAATAAAACGAGTTAGACAAAAAATTTTGTAACTGTTGCTATATGGAAATAATATAATCTAGTAACTCCTATATTTAAATTCTAAAATTCTGTAATAATTTTCATTCACTACTGTTTTGAACCAAGTTTAAATGTTAAAAAATTGTATTCATTGTAATGTGTCTTCTATGTTTAAGTAACACGTGATGTGTAAATATACGTATGTAATAAAAATATATAGCCGAATATAAAACCTCCATTTTGGAAGGGTTAATAAAAGTTACTCACCATGATGTCTGATATCCGTGCACACACCCAAACACCACTGTTACAGAGTTACAACTGAGCCTCTTCGCGAAATGTACTAGTGATGTGTGCGATAGTCGATGTTTTGCAAGGATTCCCCGTCCTTATTATCGATAGAGTCGATATCGTTGAGTTGAACCTCTTCGAGGAATGTGCTGGTGATTTGATAGTCGATAGTCGATGTTTTTGCAAGGATTTTCCATTATTATCGATATTAAAGATGGGATGGGATGGGATAGTTGCAAAAACTTCTATAGGTAAAGTCGAAATGTCGCACTCGTCGAGAAAATCCTTTTGACAAGCCACAGGGATTTGTTCGTGTACTTTCACTTTATAAGCATTTTAAAATAATATTAAATTAAACTTAAAATTGTAATTTTTAATTAGGTGCCGCCTGAATGTGTTTTTCTTTTATGTCACTGAGAAAACAAGAATTCAAAACATTTTGTGGGTGTCATAAAGTTTCTTGAGTAATAATTATATTTATAAACATTTTATTGCGGCGGTATATTTAGATGCTGCTAATTTTTTAATACATGTACGTCATCAGTGTTGCGCATTCTGAGCTCTTTTATTACCTTCATTTGGAATATCTTGGCGCCGAAACATGAAAGTTATAGCGTAATTTTATCGGGTTTATTAAAAATAAAATTACCGCCTCAGGTAAATGTCCTTTCCAACATCAAGTTGTAACAAGAGCAAAATATACTAACAAAAAAAATGAATAGCCAAACTATATATTTTATGGTCGTTTGTTTTTTGTCGTCGTACTTTGTTACATAAGATCCATGACTTTAACATCATTACAACGAATATTTACAGTGCTTATTGTATACTGTTTACGTCACTAAAATAGACTATTACTCAGGACTCGTGTATCGATTTCGACACAAACTGCTCACATCACTAGCCGTGACCGAAAATAAAGGCGCGTTATCGCGCGGGGTGACGTAAGCGATGCATTCGCCGGCTGCAAACTGCGGGGGCGCGGGTTCGAATCCCGACTAGATACAAAAATGTGAAAATGATCTTGACCTACCATAATGACTAAAATAATCCTAATAGACTAGCTAGGTATATTCAATACTGTTAGACCGGCCGGTCGTGCAGGGAGTCCTGTGTTAGACAGATTAGACAGATCCAGGTCATCCCCAGCCGTATAGGCTGAAGGCAAACCGCAGGTGGTTTTAGTGTGGAAGCCTGGCGCCTCTCGCTGGGAGTCCCACATACCCCCGGGGTGCTTCAGCTTAACTAAGGCACATCCCTAACCTGGGGCACCTATAAAGGGTTCCCCTGCGCATAAAAAAAAGTATATTCAAAACCGTGGCTTATGTTGAAAAAGAATAATAAGCTATTATCCGTAACTCGTAATCGAAGATTCCTCTTTGTTTTTAGGGTTCCGTACCTCAAAAGGAAAAAAACGGAACCCTTATAGGATCACTTTGTTGTCCGTCTGTCAAGACCCTTTTTCTCAGGAACGCGTGGAGGTATGAAGCTGAAATTTATATCAATTACTCAGGTCTACTGTCCCTTGAAGCTGTGAAAAAATCAAACTTCTAAGCCAACGCAATCAAAAGATACAGCCGTTTATGCCGCAAATTTTCGACACTTGCAAGGGAATCAAAACCTACAGAGTGCTTCCCGTGAACTCAGAATCTTGAAATTTGGTACGAAGCAACGTCTTATAGCATAGATAAAGGAAAAATTACGAAAACCATAAATTTTTAGTTACATCACATAATATATATTTTTTTAATAATTTTAAACTTACTACCCATTTCCTCATACTCGATTGTCGTAATGAACGAACTTTGTAAACCTTGCAGGTTTGTACGGAACCCTCGGTGCGCGAGTCCGACTCGCACTTGGCCGGTTTTTTTTTTTATAAAATAAGGGGGCGAGCGAGCGGGTCACCTGGAAAGCGACTATAGCCACCTCGCAACATCAGAAGAAGAAGTAATGTGCGTTGCCGGCCTTTTAAGAGGGAATACGCTCTCTTCTCGAAGGTCATATTAATGGTCCAGAAAAAACAGTTTTTTGTATATCGACTGGATAGAGTGCTGATGATGAATTATCCTATTACTTTAGTTGATTTATATGTTATCAAGGCGAAGGTCTCCCTGTGGTCATCTGTTTACCGTGTACGTATTGTCTACAGTAATGAGCCAGATCATGTGGTGAATGAATAATTTCTAATTATATTGTTTACTACTTAAGTCGCCTCTTAATGTAGTGTAGGAAAAATCCAACAAGTTCCATAGCCTGGTCGCCATATATTGAAATATTCTCCTACTTCTATTTGTCTCTTTCCATCGCACTGATTTATTTTGTCATATTTTCAGGTTGCTGATGACAACAATGGAGAGAACAAAGTTTCAGAGATGCGCAACGGCGATGGAAGGTAAATGATTTTATATTATGTTGATGTTGTAAACAAAAATACTTTACTACCTTTTTCTTACATGGGAAAATGCTTTACGCATCCCCGGCAAATTGGGAATAGAGGCAAAACTTAGTAACTACGTAACTAAGTTTTGCCTCTCAAACCACGAACAAAAAATTAGATAAAGTAGATTATGTTCTATAAAAAAATAATTTAAAAATCTATCTCCGATGTCGAATGAAAATACTTTTCAGGTCAACTATGTATTTAAATTACACAGATAAACATTCAAGTTGATATAGGAAAATAATTTGAAAAGAACTCGTAACCTTGTTTTGTTTGTTACAATTGTAAATTTTATTTTAAAAGATTAATTTTTTTCTCACTTTTTTGGTAAAAAGTGGGACCCCGGCGAGTTTCTTACGCCGGTTCTTCTCGCCGGGATAGTTCCCGAACCGGTGGTAGGCACCAGTAGTATCAACATTCTGAAAGCATTTGCTACAAATCTATTCGGAAATAAAACAATTTTTATTTATTTATTTATTTATTATTTATTTGCAACAAAAGTTGGAAGTTTAAAAATGCATTTAAACATTGCGTGCTACCGAATTCAGCGGTTAATAAATATCGAGTAATTAACATTGGACAACTGGGCCCTTTCTTAATGTACAGGCGCTCAGAATGTACAGTTTAAAATATTATGTACAATCGTCGAGACACAGAGATATTATATGAAAGAAAGATGTACGTGTATTATTACGGCCAACTTGTTTTACAGTGGTTTACATAGATAGGTAAGCCTCGTTTCATCTTCTTGCCTCTTGAGCCTGGGTTGTTATACAACACGGAAGTTAAATAAATATGTACCATCGAGAAAATTGATTCCTAGGCAGTTGACGGGCCTACGTCATCTGGTCGGCTAATGTCAATTCAATGTTAGCTGTGATGGGTCGGCTAGGTTTGACTTAACGCGACCAAATTACTTAGCTGTCAGTCTTCTGCCTAGGAAACAACTTCTCTGATATACATGTAGGAAAACGTAGTACGTACTGCTTTGTCATAGCTAGATATTTTAACAAGCAAAACAAAAAAAACGTCGCTGTGCTCTATATTCATTCTACGTTTCGAATTGAACCATTTTTTTTAACAAAACAGGTATTTTTAAGTTCCTTATATTATTCATACTGTACATAGGAATACATAACAAGTTGTTCAATTCAATTTTTTTATTAACAACATTCGGTGCTCTGAGTTGCTTACGCCGCGCCGGTTATTCTCGCCGGGTTAGTTCCCGAACCGGTGCGGTGGTAGGCACCTTAGGCCTGTATTTTTGGTCAGTACTTAAGATGCGATCCGGTCTCAAGACGCGGTTCGGCTCTGTGATTAGTCCAAATTTTGACAGCCAACCAATCACAGAGCCTGGCCTTGTACCATGAAACTGTTATGAGACTCAAACAATCGGACGAGAATGCCGCGTCTTACTCTAACAAACGTGAAATGACGTTGTTAGAGCAGGACGCGGCATTTTCGTCCGATTGTTTGAGTCTCAAAACAGTTTCGTAGTAGGCCTACTGAACCGTGTCTTGAGACCGAGATGCATCTTGAGTACTGACCAAAAATACGGGCCTTAGTGTCGACGTTCTGAATTTTTTTGCAAAAAAATTACTCTGAATAAACATTATTTTGGTTTGATTTTGATTAATGTAAGTATACTTTTCTTCAAGAAAATTTTCTCAACGACTGTACGCTGCGATGTCACGCCCACTTACGCCCATATTTGGTCATCTGCGAGTTAATGCTGAATTTGGCCGGCTTCGACCCATCGGCGGCCCACGGGCCTGAGTCAGGTGGTCCTGGTCTACGGACCAACTATATTTGATAGCGATTATGTAATTATTCGTGCTGTCATTAAGCTCTATAGACGACCACAGGCTCGTCGCTCACGTATATCGGCTTGCACAGTCATGAAAAGACCTGCGGGGCTAAAATGGTCGCTTTGAAGAATCATGATATGAATATGATTCATTTTTCTAAAATCGCAAAATGCAACTCTGCTTGCAATTCATTTCTGTATTTGACATTTGTGAGTTTGACAGTTTTGACAATTCATTTGCTGAATTGATTGAGAGGAATTGCTAAATGTGACCATTTTAGCCCCGCTGTAACACAGACCAATACTCCGTAAATCGTCTGACACAGACGTAAAGGCCAGTGAGTATGATGAGCAAGCTCTATGATCCCTACATTTGCTAGTTCCAATAGCGAAGTTAGGTGTAGGTGTTAGCGTTTGCCACGTGCTTATATGTCAGATCTCATACATTTCTGATATCTGACATTACTATCAAATCTGCCGATGCATTTTATATTGGAACCGAACATTTTCTCGTTATAAAAGTGCCCCATATCATTTTCCGTTGATTACTCAATATTTGTGCATTTCATCAAAATGATTCTAGTGCTATTATGGCATATTTAAATTCTTATTATTAGTTGATACGTATTTAGTAATATAACGTATTATATAATATATTTGATGCTAACGAAATGGTTATAGCATGATAACTTCCTAATATTCAGCATATGGTCGCATGGCAAGGTGAATTTTGATGTTTCTTGTAAATATAGAGAATCTCTACATTCCTACGACACGGTGACTCACAAACGACATGCATTTTAACTGAAAATTCACCGCCTTTACGAATTTAAACATCCATATTCCTGTCTGATGCACGGTTACGGTTTACATTATTCCATTCCAGTGATCCAGTCAAGCGCTGGATTACTACAGGAATAATGTAAACGGGTCATTATGAAGATTAATAGTAATAAGGTAAGATTACTATCCTAATGTTATATTATGCGTAGTGTATCTATCGGCTATCTGTCTGATTACTGATATCACTTGAAACCGCTGAAATAATATTATTATCTATTGCAATAACATAGTATTAGAAATAGAGTATCGACTCTTTGAGTCCCGCGACAGGATATAGGATAGTACAGCTACCCGCGATTGACGGTTTTTAAAGTGCCTATATTGCCACCTTGATAACGAAGTTGTGGCCAATGTGACAATATAGGCACTTTATAGCTGTTATAATCCGGATCGTAGCCAAGCGGATATTAACAATATTTCCATGAAAGAATTCGATAAGCTATCTTCAGCTTCACCGTATTGTTTTTCCTGTAATAACGATAAAGTAGATTAGTGGTAATTGTTTTGTTATGAAAATGTATAGGAAAAATTTCACATATTTTGTTTATTTTTTGGAAGAATAGTATAGGATTTGGAGGCTCTATTGGGTTTATGATCTCGCGGTGTAGCGGCCAAACCGCTCGTTCGCGCGTACGCGTATATACAGCCTAAGGGCCAACCCACACGTACTACAACCACACGACATCGCAACGACAAAATGTCTTCGAGCAGTGGTTACGTGTGAATGGTGTCGCTGCAGCTTTTTGTAGTTGCGTTGTGGTACCGACAAAATGCCGACGTGGTTGCGTTGTCGCCTTTGGTTGCGATGTGGTACGAAAACGGAGGGGGGGAAGAGCGCGGGCGGTGCCGGTGTGGTACGTGTGAATGGTCCAGTTCATTTACAATACGAAATATACGCCCGATCACGTGGTTGTCGTGTTATTGTGGTACGTGTGGGTTGGCCCTAAGGTGGATAATATTATAGCCATGACTGATTAGTTGATTACATTGTACTAATATTATGTTGCCTGCTTTCATGGAAATGGTGGAAAGTCGATATGCTATCATATAAACAACGATTATACCAAGTGCCTAAGTGCGTTTTTATTATCATTTATCGCTCCAATACCGTTCTGTATCGAATTCTAGAATATTTCTATTAATAACATAAAAGTCTATGTTTTTATACCTAACCTAACCTCGTAGTTTCAAATACAACAACTGCAGTCAACTGCATAAAGGAGCAAAGAATATAAATAATATAAGAACGACCGATATCATGTTAATTCTCATGACATTCTTCATATTTTTTGACTGTTTACACATAAACTGTTTTGTCCTCCAACGCGTCACAGACGCTTATAGACATATCCAAAATCTTGTGTTACTGTACCTAACGTCAAAATTCAAAATGTGGATATTTAATTTATAAGTATAAGATTTAGGATCAATTTCACTAACGTCTGTTAGTGTTAACAGCAGGTTAAGACGTCATGTCTTCTCTTTCCTTCCTATGAAAAATGAAAAGGGCAACGTGATACTAATATTCGAGCAGTAACTTTAACAATCGTTGAAGAAATTGGACCTAAAGCGATGCCATGATATTAATCCCAGGGTTGACTTTAACCTCCAAAACGTTCCAAATTAGGAAGGCAGGTTCATTAAGTAGAGGCAACTTGCATGCTAATGCATTATGGTAATGCGGCTCTATTGGCCATAAGTTCCTCACGTATGACCCTACGTGACCCATTGTCTTCCCGGCAAGGGCTGGTGAGCTCAGCACTGATATCATCGCTTTCTATTGCCTGCTGGAATGCTGCAGAAGACTAAGGCTTCTTACAGAGGAACGGCGCTTGTCGAGGGCACGCGTCGACGGCAGCAGTCGACAGTTGACGACTGCCGTCGACAAGTGCCGTTTGTCTGTAAGATTCCTAGGTCGACCTGCGGAAATATCCTCAAAAATTCAAAAAGTTTACTAATGCCGTTTCGAGACCATTCCGATTTGATTTAATTTCGTGTTTATGTTAAAATGGGGCAGCTGTAGGTAATAGAATTTCTGTTATAGAAATAACATGGCATGGCAAAAGGGTGGCATTTTGTTTAGAAGTCGATATCATATCGTATACCGCTTCTAGGGCATCTCCAGATTCATTTAAGTTAGAGAAGTACTACTACTACTAGAAGTACTAGTGTTGCGGACACAAAATTAAAGAAAGCAAAGTTTATTTTTTTTCATTCGATAGATAAACAGGTTAAATCCTTGAAGCAGGAAATTTGAAATTGAGCACACGAATTCCTCTTATGACATAGGCATCCACTAAGAAAGGATCTTTCAAAATGCCACCAAGGCGGTTTAATACTTTATCAAATACAACCTATTTCGTTCGGGCAAAACCGATTATATACTCGTTTTAGCAAACTGCAAGGTTTGAAATCCGCAGTATATTTGAATCGGCTCCAACTTTCAGTACCAGTCGGATCCTGTCTCGCCTTTCCGTGCCAATGTCAAGGTCATTTCCGCTGTGAAGGGCGGAATGTCTGGAATTTTCCACGCGGAAACTCACAACTGCCTTTAACGGCGTTAGGCTGAGTTCACAATGTTGCCACAAATGCCACATTTAGTATCTGATAAAAATAAAAGAGCATTTCTTATAGGCGTCGTAGGTCGGCGATTTTCGTTTTCCCATTAAAATGATAGTATTTATTGATGATTTGAAGGATTGGACACATGAATAAACTATACTTGGGTATCATATGCCAATGTGACACTAATTTATGATAAGAGCTAAGTATAACGGGTACTATTATATTCAGAATGAGCTATTGCCCGCGGCTTCGCTCGTGGTAACAAATATTGTTATATATGTTACGGCTAATAGCCGAAGTGCGGCTACACCTAGTTTTAGCCGGCTACAACTAGGTGCAGCCTGCCACATGCGGTTATCTAGGTATATCCTACTTATCTTCGGTTACAACTAGATTTAGCCTTTATTATAGCGGCTAAAACTAGGTGCCACACACCGGTGGTTAAACTTAGGTGTATCCTAAGCCGTAACATATACAAACTTTCAGCCCCTATTTTAACCCCTTGGGGGTAGAATTGATCAAAATCCTTTCTTAGCGGATGCCTACGTCATAACATCTACCTGCATGCCAAATTTCAGCCCGATCCGTCCACTGGTTTGGGCTGTGCGTTGATAGATCACCATGTCATCTTTGAGTTTTATATATTTAGATTTGGTAGGAACGTCCCTTGAATTCATTTTTTGTGTCATGTCATATTTTAGGTGTTGCTGATTCTTTATATTTTACACAGGCTGTTGTGATATTGTTGCAACATTCATTGAGAGTCGTGAAGCCATCTGAGCTGCACGATGGAGCCACATGGTCTGGATGCATTAGGCTAAGTAACGCCACAAGGCCGACACATAACGAGCTGGTGTCACGCAACTGTTAAACTGATATTTGTTAGTGTGTGAAATATCCCTCCGCTTCCGTTGTATCATTAATCGCCCATGACTATGAACAATGTCGGATGTGCAAAATCGACAATTTTTTTTTTTATTTCATAAAACATGTCCTTGTAATAGTCGTGTGCGTACAAGACAAAAAACGTCGAATACGGCTTTTGCTGAACCAAAGATTTCCTTTGGTAGGATTGATCTTTATATCCCTAAGATGGGTTTACGATGTGGAGCCACCTGAATATTTCATGCATGTGGGGGAGGGTTTTTTTTTTAGCTTTAACAAGGTATGAGGTCGATTTTCACGGAAACCGTATATTTTTCACAAATTAATAACCCATATCTCACGTAGTCTACTATATATTCGTGTCAAATAACATAAAAATTGCTCCAGTAGTCTGTGAGATATTAGCTTTTCCTCTGTATATTTACTCTTATTGGTCTTAGCGTGATAAAATATAGCTTATAGCCTTCCTCGATAAATAGGCTATCAAACACTGAAAGATTTTTTTCAAATCGGACCAGTAGTTCTTGAGATTAGCGCGTTCAAACAAACAAACTAACAAACAAACTCTTCAGCTTTATTTTCACATATTCCTCTGTATCTTTGCTCCTATTGGTCTTAGCGTGATAAATATAGGCTATAGCTTTCCTCGATAAATAGGCTATCCAACACTGAAAGATTCTTTTAATTCGGATGAGTCGCTCCTGAGATTAGCGCTTTCAAAAAAACAAACTCTTCAGCTTTATAATATTACTAGACGTTCCGTGCTGCTTCGCCCGCGTAAATTAGATATTTCACAGACAAATTAGTCCACAATAAATAGCCTATGATTCTTCACGTTCCTACTTTTATCTGTGCCAAATAACAGAAAAATTGCTGAAAAAATCGTGAAATAAGCCTTTTCAAATAATTTCCTCCGTTTTTTTCACATTTTCCTCTATTTATTCGCTTATATTAGTCTTAGCGTAATAAAATTTTGCCTATAGCCTTCCTCAATAAATGGGCTATCTAACACTGAAAGAATTCTTCAAATCGGACCAGTAGTTACTGACTCATACTAACATTAGCGCGTTTTGATAATGCATCTTCTTCTTCTTTTTACGTTGTTTAACATCTTTATCGCGCAAATATGAGTCCTAAAATGAATTTAGCATTCTTAAGTCATCCGAATATGGTACCGAACTTGGAATGGTACCATAATTAATAACTCTATACAGATTGAGACTCTATTTTCCTCCAGAGCAGAAGCTGCTAAAATTAAAAAAAAACTAACATCAAAAATCGCGGTGGCTCTACATCTTAAATCTATCCTTGGACCATAAGGACCAATCCTACCAAAGGAAATCTTTGGTTCATTAATAGCCGTATAATTCACCGTACACACGCGCCCGCAACTATAACCAAGGCTGTCATTAGCTGAAAAGAAAAAATCTTTATTATGCATAGTTTCTGAAATAGCTACATTAAAAATGTCGTATATTACTAAGATAGTCCGCTAACAATGTCAGATAGTCACTACCTACGTTGGTAACGTGGTTGGTAATGCGGGGGTGAGTGAGAGCGCTCTATGTGCCACTTCCGACTATGTTAATGGAGGGAATGGACCTCGCGCTCTCATTTGTTTTTTTTTTTTTTTTTTGCAACCTTAGTTATATTTTTTCATTTTCGACACCATTTTTAATGTCTACAAGATCAGCGCGGCTAATCAGAATAGGTACTCAACGAAATTAAAAAAAATATAGTAATAGGGAATAAAATGCTGATGGAAATATTATGATCGAAGCTAATACTAGTGCGGAAAATAGTATTTACTATTCTTTATTATATTTTTAAAGATTTTGAACAGTATAGCTTATGTTTTATTCCTTTAGATTTGATTATATGATCAACACTTACCTTCGTTAACATTTTATCGTAGGTCATTTAAAGTTGTCGGATGTGCCACATCCAATGTTCTTAACCGGTTTTTCAAATGCTTGAAATGTCGGTTGTACCACATACGACATTCTTAATCGGTTTTATAAATAGTTAAATTGTCGGTAGTACCACTTCCGACATTGTTATGCGGATTTCTAAATTGTTAAAATGTCGGTAGTACTACATCATAATCATTTCATTTATTTTTCTTATTGATTAAATGGCGCTTGTAGTTTGTACAATATCTGTCGTTGCTTACCGACTTTAAACAATCTTCAGAAGGCTTCTTGTACCTTATTTGAGCAAATAAACGATTTCTATTCTATTCTATTCTATTCAAATAGGTCATTTTTGTACGAAAATTAAATTATTGTTGGCCCACATACAAAATGAATGAATATAATTTTTTAATTCAATAATCGTGTTTTGGCGAACTGGTGTCTAATAGCTGATTTTCTAGGCATTTTTCTAATACATAACAGTAATAAAACATAAGCTATGCTGTTAAAAATCGTAAAAAGGCATTAAAAAGGACCTTTTTTCACACTAGGTGTAACTTCAGTCATGATTTCCATGAGCATTTTTTTCCCATTTTTTTCCTATACTATTATTATAATTTTCTCAAATTCGTTGAGTAGCTAGTTTGATTAGCCTTGCTGATCTTGTAGACATTGTAAATGCAGAGCTTGCAATATCTCTTAACAAATATATAGATTTACTCAGATTACGTAAAAGTTTAATTATTCTCAAATAATCGGCCAAGTGCGAGTCGGACTCGCGCACGAAGGGTTCCGTCCTATTATAGAATAAAATTAGGCCAAAATTTGTGTTTTTTGTATGGGGGCCACCCTTAGTTTTTATTTTGTTTTAATATTATCATTAAATATTAAAGTACACATAAAATTTAGGATTGTGTGAAAAATTTAAGTACCTACCTGTTGCCATTATTGATATAGAGCAAAAAAGTAAAAAAAAACGAAAGCTGTGGTAGTACGTAAGTGCCACAAAAATGTAGAGATTTTTAAGAACTACCTGATTCAGTAAACTTCGTTTCGCTGACAAATTAATGGACCTGCAAAACAGTCAGTCCTTCGTCAGTATTTTCTGTATTTCCCACATATTTGGGCAAATTCATCTCTCCAGCGTATTTGGCAGATGTCGATAAGAAGTCGAACAACTTGCTATGGAAGCAAGTTGTTCGACTTGGAAAATAAAATATTTTCCATTACAAATTCGTGGTAGCCACCGCCGTTGCCGCGTCGGCGCCTTGTTTTAAGCTTTAATCAAACTGCCCTAACTTCTAAAATATTTGCCCCATGGTAATAATTTAAAAGACAATTCTATTCTTTACAGAATCATAATTAATATTTTGATATTTATTTAGGTAAGGATCAATTGTTAATATGCAAAAAAGCCACGCTAGTAGGAGATGATTTGAAGTTAATTTTTTAATGAAGGAAATGGTTAATTATTCGTTAACCATAAAAGATATATATATGCTGTCCTGGACTTTTTTGCAGATAATGATGAACACTATAAGTATTTGTAATGTTATTTCTATGAATCAGCTGTATTTTTCGGAGCGCAAGCGAAATAATATATTTATTGCAATTTTTTACCACTTTGGGTTATATGTGGGATATGGATCCCCAATATTTTTCTGAATAATACACTGCTTATGTTTTTTGCAAACAACGTAGCTTATCAAGGGTACAATAATTTTTAAAATTAGTTCAGTAGTTATTGAACCTATTCATTACAAACAAAGATACAAAGACATTTCCAAACACGACTTTTCTGAATTTATGATTGATACAAAAAAAAATATTTTTTTTTGAGTTAAGATTATTGATATCATAATATCAAAAAGTCAACAAAATAGTGATGGCAATAATTTTTAATTTCAATGTTTTAAGTTAATTTACATTTCGGACGAAAATTCAATTTTCCGAATTATTTACGTCATAAAAAATGTTTTGTATTTTCGTACATACATTGTTTTCACGTTTTATTTGACAGGAGCCCATAAAGAAGATATATTTTCTTTAAATTATTGTCATTTTTGTTAGTAATTTCTACATACGACATATTTTTAAATTAAAAGTTATCACTTAAGAATGGCGTAAGTGCCACTTCCGACAAGCAATCATTGATTTTGTACAAGCAACAACGTCAGTTCTGGCACTTCCGACAAATCAGCATTACTCGTACTCCGTTAAAAAGGTCGGAAGTGACTTTTCTCATATTTATTTATAAAATACGGGATACTCCTAATAATATACTAAACGTAAATAACTTGCTCTATAAGATATTTACGTTTAGTATATTATTACAACCCTGAAATAAGTAAAAAGTTATTCACAATTTAGACTTTGACTCGCTCGCTCTCCTGTAAAGTTGCTGTTTTTCACATCCGACATTGTTAATAGTCATGGGCGTTTTGTCATAGTTTTGGCGTTTGTGACGTTTTAAGGTTCTTTGGAACGCCTTTAGTTACGCCCAAAAGGGAATGGCTCTAAAAAGTCGCACTCTCGTCTCAGAGACCTTTAATTTATTGTAGAGATCCGTCATATTTTGATGGTGTATGTCTATTCCTTCTATTATTTAACTGTGACAGCTGTGTGTGGTGTATCTGTATTGATGATTAGTCACAGGATCTAGCAGATTCAATATCAGCTAGGTCTCAGTTATAAAGACTTCTCTGTTTAGCTGTCTCATGTCTGTCTATCCGTCCATCCCCTTATCACCAGTTGTATATGTGATTTTATGTGTAATCTAGTCTAGATCTATCGGTCTCTAACGTCTAGATCTCTCGTTACCGAAATAACAATAAACAACATTGTTAACGAAACAGTTCATGACATCAACATCCAAGATGGCCGAGGTCGTGTCAATCAAAACGTCTGCAATTACTCCATAAAGTCTATCAGTGTCATTATATTAATGTACTCCCACTAAATAACATTATAATTATGTAACGCCTACATAAAGATCTTAACTGATTAGAACAGTGTCATCATTATACTGTACACATCTTGATAGACTGATTAGTGATTACTGAACTCTGTAGAATCTGAAGTCGCAAAAGCTAAGGAGTGACTTCCTAGTTTATATGCTATCTCTTTTTTAGACAGAAAAACAAGGGTAGACCGTGACTTAAATAATCTGAATATAAAGTATATTTGTTTTAATGGTCAGTTTGTGCACATGCAAATATATAAAAAGTTACATTTAATTAATAATTTGTAAATATGTCACCGATGGCAAATAAAAGGTATTAAAAGTTAATTCTATTATGAATATAGTTACATTCTTAGAATAGAAATTAAAAACAATTGTATTAGCACCGCACCTAATAATGTTATCATATCCAAATCCCAATTCAGAAATTAAACATGTACCACGCAATTATTCTTCGGGGAAAACATTAAATTAATTAATAACAACGTGACAATGTGTCACGAGCATAAGGCTGGCATACACGTTGTCTAGACGCAACCCTCTGGAGCCGAGTGCTCCCCTGATGACGTCATAGTACTATAAATTTTAATTAGCTAATGATAGATAACCCCTCATTAATTATTATTGCCTTAAAAGCTTTTTCTACAAGATTTATTCTACTGTTTGCTCTTGGAAAACTTCAGGCGTGTTTTAGAATTATTGCATTATGATATCTGTATTTTAGATTTATATTATTTCAAAATAAAATAGTAAATATTGTGCTATTCTCTTTATCAGAAAAGTTTGGAATAAGTATGACATGAAGCGTTTTATTTCAGTACTAGAAATGATTGCGGAGAAGGTCCAAAAAATGTTCAGCTCATTTGCGTTACAGACACGAGCTCACGACAATCTACCCCCAGAAAAGAAGAGGTACTAAAATGTATATTACAATAAATATAGCTATTGTTGTAGCAATAAAAAAATTGAGCAATTTCCCAGATGTTAAATAAAGAAATTAAAGGACCTAAAAGAGTTACAAACCCGTATATAACAATTAAGTAAATATTTGAGATAAAATGCGATTTTAGGCTATTTTCCAGATGTTAAATAAAGAAATGAAGTCAACAAAACAGTTACAAAACAGCGCAGCAAACGACGTAGACAAGTACCGAATGACTTTGGACGTACCAGAGGAAGTGATCGACAAACTGATGCGATACAGAAGTAATTACATGCAGTACATGCTGCGTAGTGCCTTGTATGCTAACAGTTCGTTGGGGAAGCCTTTGGAAATGATCAGCAGGTAAATGTTGACACTAATCTAAAAAAAATGCGAAAGTCTTTATTGTCAGATGCTACCAAGATTTCTATAAAATTATATTGTCTTCTGAATTTAAAGTTCTTGACAAATATTATAAAAAGAGAGATTACCTTGTTTTATATACTAAAGTCTATAAAATCATTTGTAGGATACCCTTTCAAACATTAAACTAGTTTCAATTCTTATGGTTAATTTCCTTTCAGTGTGTCCGAAAAGATTGTTGATGACCTTCTCCTAAATTGTGTCAATGAAATGGAACTGAAAGAGTTTGCTGAGGAGCTGTGCAAGAGTGAGATGAACTAATTTATTTGTTATTCATTTTAAATAAAACAATTTTCGTATTTTTAAATAATTCAATCTTTTATTACCATTTTCATAAATTGATGCTTCAGTCTTTTCTGAGTTAACATACGTGGTATATTACCAAAAGTTATTCCATGTACTTTATTATAATTCTAATGGTCTCAAGAAAAGTTCTCATAAAATATGTATTGACATTTGAGAATAAAAATTAAACAGGTATAAAAGACAACGAGTACCTACTTACCATCTAAATTATATCTTAGATAAACTCTATTATTATCATTATAACTACTACTAATAAATAAGGCACTTACACATAAGACTAGGGTTAACCCGGTTCTTATAATACTATCAATAGTCTCAGTATAGTTCGAATATCAAAATTGATATCAATGTTAGATAAAAATAAATAAATGCCACGTCAATCACAATCTAATAATATGTTATTAACCTTATGTTTATCGACATCAATATCGTATTTTATAGCAAAGAGAGGTTGTTGACACTATAAAACTTCGTCGTCTTTATGTAATGTTAATCTAAAAGAATTTAACACCTCACCAAATTTAGTTTTCTGTCTTTTAAGAGTGTCGTTTTTCTCCATATGCGGTAATTTCGTAATGCTTTCAGAACTTGAGGTGTCGGTTTGATAAGCTTCTTCAGGCGTCGGTGGGTTTGATTGCATCGTACGGGACTTGGTTAGTTTGGGACCTCCAGCTGCAAATATCGACTCGAGTTTTGTTTTAAGTTCATTTCTACTTAAACTATTTTCTTCCTCGCTGTCTGAGTCTACTTTCTTTGCTTCTATTTCGATCGGTCGTAGGTTCTGTAATGCTTCTCTAGATGCTATATCCCTCATTAAGTTTGGAGGAATAGAAGGCCGTTCTCTTGTCCAAGAAATTTCGTTGTTTTCGACTGTATCACCAGTAGAATTTGATCTTCTCCTGTGTTCGTCTGTTTCATTGCTAGGTGTCATTTTATTCTGAAACAGATTGTTAAGTTTTGACATAAAATGCAATTGCTTATCACTTCCAAATACCATTGGCGTATCATCGACAGAATTGTTAGACTTCACACTTTCTCTTGGTTTATTTTCTTCTTCAAATTCAACTGGCTTAGATTTTGATGACCTAGCAGAAATAGTATACGACTTTATAAAAGTTGGGCTTTTAAAGTAGTTTTCGTCGAGTGGTGGTGGAATTGGTATATTTGGTATATCTTCTTTAGAGTCACCAATAGATTCATTCAACCCTGTTTTGTCTATCGTATCTGAGTAGCCAGACTCGTCAGTTCTAGAATCACTGTCATTGAAGGCGGTAACGTCTTCGTGGTCCGTAATTTCTTCAGCATTTTCTTTTATCTCTAAATCATTTTTCTCATCTTCCTCTGTAAGCATTGGTAAGTCCTCCCTGTGTACCTGTGCCACTACATCATATTTAGATAATACCAGATTACCCAAAGATGCATCCGAACCTGCGTCTGAGAGCTCGCTTAAAGACTTCCTGTGCAAAACTGGTTCATCCGTTAATGATTCGACATCTTCGTCCTTCTTATCTTTTAAACTGATTATTTCTCCGTAGGAATCTTCTTCGGCCTGTAAAACTTGATCGAGCAAGTCTATAATTTTTGCTTCCTTTTCAGCGTTATTTTCGACATACGCGTGCTGTACGATTATTTCTTCAGTAACGATAGGCTGCTTTAATGTGTCATGCCCAGTGTCCACAGTTATTTCTTCAATGATTGGGTTATGTGTTATTTTGTCACCTCCACTAATGCTACCTTTGGTAGTACCAGGAGGGGTCGGTGATTCGACATAAATCTGTACCGGCGGCTTTCCGTTCACTTGAGTAGACTGTTTCAGATTATTCTCAAGGTTACCGTGGTCTTTTTCTTTCTCTCTAAAGCAGCACATACATATTAAATAAACTGGTAGACCTGTAATAGAAAAATACATTAATAAATATAACAAAATTATATTCCAACCATCGTGTAATTTTTTTGGTATTAATCAAAATAAGTATAATTTATTCTTATTCTTACCGATTGCAATCCAAATTAAAACACGTATCCAGGTCTGCAAGTTGAGATGAACCATCAGCTGGATGTTCAGATAAATGCTGATGCACGGAATTATCGGGACAAGGGGAGTCTGAAAAATGTTTTGTTTTATTAGGCCTTTTAATTAATTATTCTTACATAATTGCTTTTAAATCTTGTAAATTATGTAGTTGGGTCTATGTTTATAAATTATGTAGTTGATTTTCTATCATCAAATCTTTACAGAGATTTCGTATTTTCGAGATTTTTAACCGACTTCCAAAAAACGAGGAGGTTATATGTTCGGCTGTGGATATTTTTTTTTTTTTTTTTTTTTTCTTTTTATTTTTTTTTTTTTTTGTATGTTCAACGATTACTCCGCCGTTTGTGAACCGATTTTCGAAATTTTTGCTTTGTTGTATTTGGTTTTACTCCAATTTGGTACCATGTTCACAAAGTGGTGACCTGATGATGGGATCCAGGAGTAATCGAGGGAACTCCTCGAAATTTATATGGAAACATATGGTGATTTTGGTTTTATGTGAAGTGTACTAAGAATATGCTACCAAAAAGTCAAATATTGGGTCAAGGTATACCATGGTTTCGAAGATGCTGAGAGAACTCCTGACTCCTTATAGATACACGTTTGGGAGTTTCGGCGTTGTTTTAAGAACAGAAAGCATATGCTACTATGCAACTCATATTCATCATCATAATCATCATCATCATCATCATCATCATCATCGTCTTCATCACACGTCGTGTTAAGGTCACCAATGTCTCATGGCACAGAATAGATAATAGTACAAGGCATAGGTGTGGATATACTAATAATAATAATAATTTTATACTGTATAACAACACTTTGTTTAAATATACACGGCGGTCAGCGCCGAATACGCCGAATACGCCGAATCGAATATACTTTACTACTTTATATACAGATCGAATACTATACTAACTACTTTATAAAATTTTAATAGACAAAATATAGAATTAAAATAAAGTTATTTTAAAAAGAGCATTTAAACTAAACAAAGTCAATAAGTGTCTTTTTAATTAGTTATACTTATTAATCGATAGATGGCGCACTAAGTATCGATTTGAATGGATTTGAAATTGAATTCTTGATAACAAGAACAGCTGTCAATAATTATGATAATATTATATTATATTACTAGCTGTCCCGGCAAACGTTGTTTTGCCATATAAATAATTTTTGGTATGAAAAATAGATGTTGGCCGATTCTCAGACCAATATCCTCACAATATGCTCACATAATTTCATGAGAATCGGTCAAGCTGTTTCCGAGGAGTATGGCAAGGAAAACTGTGACACGAGAATTTTATATATTAGACGAGTAGCTACGCTACATCCTATGCAAGTTTATACAATTTTTTATCTGATAGATCCTTGGATCGTGGAAAAACGAGACACAATAGCCTTTCTATTGTTATCGCAATCGCCGGCGACCGCTTGGGGTTTGAAGTATTAAAATTGTTAAATTACTTAGCACAATATTATGTTCACTTCACTGATAATATATTATTTTGTGAGTGTGAACTGTGTAATAAGATACGTAAAATATACGCGAAGGTTTACCTACTAGTGTAACTAAAAAGAGTGAAATTATTATTATTTTTAACAAAAAATTAAAACCGACTTCCAAGGTAAAAACAATATTAACATTAATATGAACTAAAAAGTATTAAATAATTTTTGCTATCTAATAGTGCCTTTTTCCGAATTCGGCTAAACCTTGACTATTTCTGTACTCAATCTTCATAATTTTGAAGTCGGTGCCAGTTCCAAAAGTTTCAAATATTCTGTCAGAGGACTGAAGATTCAGCTATCTGGTACCGACTTCAAAATAATGAAGATTGAGTACAGAAATAGTCAAGGTTTAGCCGAATTCGGAAAAAGGCACTATTAGATAGCAAAAATTATTTAATACTTTTTAGTTCATATTAATGTTAATATTGTTTTTACCTTGGAAGTCGGTTTTAATTTTTTGTTAAAAATAATAATTTTCACAGATTTGTGTTAAGCATCCTGGGTTAAATATAACGTTATCTCTTTCGTTTTCAGAGCTAGATAGTCTTGCTCACCTTAAACGCAACCTCCTCTTGTATCTTCGGCTGCAGGGTCATGCTCACCACCGTCAGCACCGCCAGCAAGTGCAACACAATCACGTATATAAGGGGGCTCTCCACCAACCGTATTGTCAGTCCAATGGCGATGCAAAATAGGACTGTAAAGTGAATGCATTAAGGTTAACTTTACTATCTATTATATATAAATCTCCTGTCACGATGTTTGTCCGCGATGGATTCCTAAACTACTTAACCGATTTTAATGATCTTTTTTTTATGTGTGCTTTTTCCAACTTGAGAGATAGGATAGCTTAGATCTTTAATAATTATAGTCGCAATTTTATTTTATTGCAAATTATTTGTCTAAAAAGAGCGACCATGTTGTTTATGCGACGCGGGTCACGGGATAGCGATGGACGTTGCCATGGTGACATACTTTTTTTTTATATCTATGGACGCTTCACACCACGTCAGTCTGGGCCCGTGGTAAGTAGCTGTTTTTTTTTTTCAATACTTACTTATTTAGTCAGTAATTCAATAAAATAATACGGGCGATATACTTTATATAATATGGCAAAGAAAGGTTTGCCGGGACAGCTAGTTTATATATAATTATTTCTAAAAAGCTTACTGAATAACAAAAGATTAATGAGGATGATGTTTGTAGTAGTCTTGCACGGCAGCTTCTCTCCACATCCAATCATGTGCTTCCAGTATCCGGAACCAGCTACGTCGAATTTTGAACGATATCTGAAAATGTATGTTCAAAGAGTATATTATGTAGAAAGGGTCAAGGTCATTTAAAAATTAATTACATCATAATAATATTGAGAAAAGACAAAATACGTGATGCGGCAGTGTGTTTGTATAGTAGGTATATTTAATTAATTGTAAATTATAGTTATAAGATACGATGGGGCTGGCGAGCCATGTATGGCAAAAGCCTTTAATTAAATAAAGATATATAAAAGTAGGTAAAAACGCTATAAGTATATTTAGTGATTTCAATAATATAGTTAATTTTTGTACCTTGATACAACAACGCAAGCGGCAACGACACTGTAGGCTAGTAGAGTGCCGAGACACATCATCATGATCAGCTCGCTCAGGTCCAACATGGCTCCCAACACAGCTGTAACACAGCCAAATATAAACGAATTTCTAGTTAATACCTCGCTTGTGGGAATCGCAGACACAATAGATTTTTAATTGTTATGCAACAGCCCGGTGCCGCTTGGGGATTGATGGATCGATAACCTTTGACGATGTTGAAACTCAGTCAGCGGTATAGTCTTTCCATACTAATATTATAGTGATTCTGTCTGTTACATCTTCACGCTCAAACCGCTAAATCTATTTTGCTGTTTGGCATAGAGATACTTTCAGTCTAGGATTAGTATTTACCTTACATTTTATCCCGGAAAAATGATGCCGCGTGATAATCGAATTTATTTAAAAAGCTCAGCGAAGTTGCGAGCGACATCAAGTTTCCTTATATTATATCTTCTACATTAATTCATCAAGCCCCAAGCGGCCACATCCGGTCGCGATAACAATGAAAAAGCTATTGTGTCTCGTTTTGCCACGATTGATGGGTTATAATATAATTATTATAACATGAATTAGAAAATTAACGAAGTGAATACTAATTTATCACAACGTATCGCTATAACTGAGGAATATTCACCAATAATAACAGTAGGCAGTACAGTCGCGAAGACAAGGATCTGCTGAGACGTGCTGACAGTGGCCAGGCACGGGCACAACAGACTGTCGCTCGCCATCGCGTATAGGAGACGGGGGATAGGGAACATGCTGCCAAATAAACTGAAAAGATAAAAGAACTGTTAACAAATAGATGGGATTTTAAAAAAAAAGTTTATAGGATAAGCAAAAATTATACACTGATATGCTTGTATCATGAGCTTGGTAAACCTTTATCATGACCATAAATAAAAAGAAACAAAGAGATTTGCTGTGGAGAACAAACTCCGAAGTCCTCTAGAGAGGCGATAGTAAGAAAAATTTGTCGCCTTAGAACTTATATAGATGTTTACAAATCTTCAATAAATCTCCACTCTGGTGTTGTAAATTATTACACATTTCAAAATTAAAATCCTCATTACTCTTAAAAAGCCTATGATGATTGAACTATCACTCCCAAATGAAACATTCAGCTAGTATTATCACCTGGCCAATATCCCAAAAATGAGGCCAACTGCCGCAATCCACATGGCCCACTCCATACCCACGTAGGTAAACGCTGCCGGTATTGTTGACAGTTTGTCCTGAAATTGTAAAGCAAATTAATCGCTAAAACTTGAGGATGGTAAAGCAATCTGGCTTATTTTAGTCTTGTAATATTTGTAGAAGTCCAGAGAAGATTTACATTCGGACGACAGTGATACGAAGTTAACCGAGTTTTAATAAACAAAACGGATGAAGCCGTAACAAACGATAATACACAAAACGTGCTTAATAATAAATAGTTGTACCTGCAAGTAATAAGGCACCATCATGGTGACGACAGTCGATGTGCTGATATACAGAAGCAGCAACACGCCTATCACGCACAGAATCGCGATGGGTATGGACCGCCGTGGCTCCCGTACCTGAAGAAAAAACCAGTGGATTTCAAACAACTTTAAAATGGCATATGTTAAACAGAACCTATGAGCTGAAGAATAATTGAGATTGAGAGAATTCAGAAGATCGCAAATGGCGACTTTCAAAACGTTTGCCTTGAGAAACCAATTCTCGCAAAGACTGTAGTAATCAAATTTTACTTCAAGACAGCGCGTCAGCTCTGACGTCATAATTTAAAGCTTCACGGTCACATTAACTTGACGCATCGCTGGAATGCAATAACATGCGAGCTCCATAATGACGTCATCAAACCGTGCGTCTGGTAAATTTGACCATGTTATAAAGTGCAACATTCTATAGTCATTCGATAAAGCAAAAAGGAGCACTACTAGTTGTAGTAAATACCTCTTCAGCAGCGAAGGTCAGCAGATCGAAGCCGACAAAGCCGTAGAAGCACACCGCCGCTCCTTTCATCGTACCCCACACGCCGTAGGGGAAGAACCCTCCGTTGCCCGCAGTCACATTAGTAGGGGACAGGGTCCAGTTGCTATAGTCCGCTGAAAGAGAATCAATGTTTACTCGTATTACGGATATTAGTCCATATGGGATCTTCTGAAGTTGGAAATTGATTGAAGTGGAAAAGTTAGATAGTCCATAGTCATCTTGTGTCAGTTCGTAATACGTCTGCCTGTCTGTCTTTAAGTGTCTAAACACACTAGACTGAATTACGCCGGCGTAAATTCCGCCGAGCTTACGCCGCGTTTCAAACTCATACAAAATACGGGCGGAACGCGAGAGACGATACACTATTCCGTCGCGTATTTGTATGCGTTTGACATTTGCGGCGGAATTTACGCCGGCGTAATTCAGCCTAGTGTGTTTAGACACTAAGATCGCCATGTATTCTATTGCACAAAATATGAAGGGACCAAGTAGGTAGTTAAATCTCAGTGAAATAACTACGTGCTCGTCTATGTACATGAACATAATATACTTCTAACAAGAACACATACTTTACGAAAATATGACGATACATTTAATTTTTGTGTATTTTGACGAACCTTTAAATGATCCAGCGATGATCACAAACAGAATAATGACGATAGTGATTCCCGTGAACACGTGGTTGATCATTGTAGACCGCCGCACACTGATGCACAAGATACCTGAAATGTTACACACACTACAGAAGTTTCAAATTGCTTCAACCAATCAAAACCAAAGACGTAGAGTGTCTTACAGCAACAGCTGTTGAAAAAGAATACTAGTAGATATGGTTATCAAATAACATAGAAATTATTCCAGAAACAAAATATAAGATATGAAGAAATTTAAAAGAATACTTTGAGCAAATGCTCTGCCGTTTCCGGTATAAAAATACTCTTTTTAAAGAATATGTCGTAAATTTACTTACCACCCATAAGCAACACCACGAAGAAAGCCAAGAAGTCAAAGTACTGCGAGAAAGGTGCCACCGCGATGGGGGCGAAGGACTCGAACCACGCCGACATGGTGTGGTTAGAGAGGGAGTCCACGAACATGCTCAGCCCGCGCGCCAGGCTCGCTGCTCCTGGAATCCATGTATGTATCGTGATCATCATCCACATACGCTAAAAGCCTAGCCAGCTGCTTTACCCCCGAACTGCCTTAATCAGAATTGAATCGAGAATCGCATCAGCTAGATCTCAACAGCTTTTGCTACGTCCGACATATATACTAGCGCATAATCGTGCTGCGGCTCGTGAGCTGCTGCTTGGATTTGACAATGACGTTTCAGTTCTTTTCCAATCTTTCCAAATCGTTTATAACGTTACAATTTTTAAAAAGCTTTTATTTTATGATGTTTTTGATAACAGTTACTAAATGTGAGGGCAAATAACATCTGTTAGGGTTGACAAGGTATCTTTTTACTTTACTGCATAAAGAAAATACATCAAGATTAAAGAGTAAATAATATTATTAGTATTTATGATAAACAACGCTAATCGATAGTCGAAAGTGACAAATTTCTATAACTTAATGAAAAGGGGTATTAAGAAGGCTTCAGAACGTACCAAACAATCCCTCCAGTATGAGGCACCAGCCGACGATGAAAGCGACGAAGCCGCCGAGAGCCACATGCGCGTAGCTGTACGCAGACCCCGCCAGCGGTACACGCGACGACCACTCGCCGTAGCATAAACCTGGAAATGCAAATGTAAATGTTGAAGTCATCTGAAGGAGCTAGAGTGTCCAGCCTTTCCCAAAGTGGGCGATAACGCCCCCTTGCGGGCGCTGAAGGTCTGAAGGGGGGCGGTGTGGGACCCAGAAAAAAATGGGGGCGTTGTAGAGGCTTGGGGGTGATTTATTTCATCAGGATGCATTTTAAATTGAAACAATGGGGGCGCTAAAATATAATTTGTTCTTAAAGTGGGCGGTAGACAAAATAAGTTTGGGAGCTAGATGCTCAGGATGGGAATGAGTCGAAATGTTGTCCAGGCCACTACATTCCCACCCCTACGAAGCCTGATTCCTGTGAAGGATGAAAACCTTTAAACATAAATATGTCACGGGAGCTCGAAAAAGAAGGAAAACGCTTTCTTTAGAAAAGTACGTATGTATCATCCAGTTTTGAAAGAAAGCTAGTTTGCGTATGGAAATGCGTTTATTAAAAAGGTTAGTCGAATGGCTGGTCAATTCAACTTCTGCAACAGATATTATACTAAGCAATCGCCTACATTGGATTTTGTACTGGGGTCGAGGATGAATATTAAATTGAACTCCCTTGCCCTTTCTTTTCACTTAAATTCAGAAAAATGTTGACATCACCTCTTAACGTACAAAATATTACACACTTTAGTTAATAAAAACGTCTAATCGAAAGCAAACGTGATTTTCAACTAAATAATTTATTGAAGCCAAACTTTTGGTTTTCGTTATCATTATCATGACTACGTGCTCCAGGTATTATTTCGGATACCAAAAGAAGATAAAATGTTCAAAATTTGACAGAGAGGTGAATAATATTCATTACGACATGGCGTTAAGTAGACCAGATGTTAAGTTGGAAGAAGTCAAATATATCTGCGAAAACCGCATTCAAATCGGATCAGTAGTTTTTGTGTGATAGTGGAACAAACATACAGACAGACAGACAGACAGACAAAAAAGCTAACCACATTTTTGGGTTCTACTATAGCGATGTAGTAACACCCCCCGCTTATTATTTTTTGAATACAGAATTTTCATTTCTACAGTTTATTATATGTATAGATTCTTTACATGGTGCAGTCGTTATCTGGTCGTTAATATCCAAACTTAGTAAGTACATAACGGAATTTAAATATGTTTTTAAAAAGAAATAATAATTAATTCAACTTAAACGTTTGCATATGTGCAAATTGCGCCTAATAAGCATAATATCTCACCAGCAAACAGCGCGGCGACGGCAGCAAGAAGATACGACATGACGACTGACGGCCCAGCAGTGGACATGGCGGCACCGCCCAGCACCACGTAGGCGCCCACGCCCGCGGAGCTGCCCACGCCCAGCGATACCAGCTCCCATAGTGAGAGACATCTGGAACATTGGCATTCTCTTATAATCCCACAGGCTTGACGGACTTAAGGATTAAGCATTCTGTCAGATTGTTCCAATGTTGTGATCGTTTTAAACCATAAGTGTATCATGTTCTTCAGATAAAGAATTCATGGACGTACGTTTTCTACTTGAAGAAGGTTTGGTGCCTAAGGAATGTGATGGTGATACCTTTTTAGGTCTCCATTATTGACCCGTTCGGAGCTGTAGGTTCGCCGCCTGATCAGCGCGCCGCAGAACTTCCCCATTTATCACCAGCTAGCGCAAACCCACATCACAGCTGCTTGCTCTTGACTGGAATATAAGATGAACCATTACGATACGTTTGGCAAATCTGAAACTCGATACTACCAGCAAATTGGATGTGTAGAAAATGGCAGAATAAGAAGTAACCGGGTCATTCATATCATCAGATAATCAGATGCAAAGTGACCACAAGAAATAGATGCATTGGTTATAGTAGTACTTAATACACACAAAGAATGCAGCTGCCTAATTCAGAAAGTGCTACTGGCAAATACAACACTGGTTTCTGGTTAGGCAGAGTTATGAAATGACATCACTGAAATTTTCAAGAAACTATAAACATAATATGCAGCAAATGCACCAAATGACGAATAATCAACATCCACTTATAGCACGAGTGTTTGCTATGCTTATGATAGATAACTCTGAAACTGACTCAGAATTGTAAGAAATTTTTCCTTTGCACTTTTAATACGTTAATAAAAACAATCCACTTGTTTCCGCCTTTCCCACCAAATTGCACGGTAGAAGTTTCTAGCAGGACGATTTCAAGAACCAATACTTGTTATTGGTTAATTTGTGTTGATGAAGGCCTTAGGCCAAGCCCTGAATTAGGACAGAGAAGCAACTAAAAGTGACGAGTAGCATAAAGCCTGAAAAAACTTGACGCATTTCAGTTTGAGAGACAAAAAGAAGGATGTCGTTAAACTGTAGGTACATTTCACTAGCTACTGACGCGAGAGAAGAAACTGGGGGGACTGTTCATGATGATGATGCTAATTCTATTACAAACCGTAATCTGATATTGGAAAGGTTAAGTTGGCGATAAGATTAAAGATTAAACTGCAGCCGAGAGCGAGTTTACCACAATACATATTAGCTAGTCGAGTTAGGGATGTGCAAAAAACGTTTTATCAAAGTCGCGTCGTCCGAGTGCAGTATTTTAGCCCATACTATCCAAATTCCATACTTATATCATAAATGGAATGTGATATAAAAGTGTGTCTATCTATATGTCAGCCGCTGTGCCGATTTTGATGTTTGGTATGGGGATACCTATCTCTTTGAGTTCCGTGAAAAGATATAGGATTCTTGTGGTCCCGGAAAATGTACGGTTCTCGCGCGTTGATTGAATTTTGGCGCAACGGAGTTTTAGTACTATTATAATTCCGAAAGTTTGTCTGTCTGTATTCAACCTGTACCTCTTTGTTCTCAAATCGCTGAACTAATTTAAAAATAGAAGATAGTATGGAAAGTCTTTGATCAACTCGCCATTCAAATTGAGTCTAAATACGTCTAGCAAAAACTCGCCCTCAACACACCAGTATTATAAGTTATAACTATTAAACGCTAAACTAATCTTAAAATAATTGATAAGTACCTAAGTAAAGAAAATAAACAATCTAAATCGACAACCCTATACCTTACCAAAACCAGTGTGTCTTCACGTACGTTACCACAATACAGTACAATTTACAAAAGATACTCCCTTATCACTGATAAAGACACAATGTGAAAACAAAATATTTGGGTTAGCTGTTGTGAAATTACTGAAAGGGACATTGTAACGTTAACGGATAGGTTCTTCTCTTTTTGAAATTGGAACATCAATCAATGTGATGAAACTTGTGAGTTGTGGTGTCTGGTAATTATTGAGAAAGGTGCAGAGAAAGAAACTGATTAGGTCTTAATGGAAGACTATCACCCTACATGAAAACGTGCAGCACTCTTACAGCTAAAGAACGGTCACTATAAACAGCTTGTCTTGTATTTTATATAAAACAGTATTTTATATAAAATCCTGTATAAACAGGAGAGTTAGCATGGGCGTCGGCAAGAGGCTGCCAGGTGGGGCACTTGCACCCCTTGGGAATATCGGGATCAACAGGAATTATTGAAATAAAAAGCCTATTAATCCTATTACCATGGCGCACAAAGATTCGTAAAGATTCGGTACTAAATGTATTCTGTTGACGTTAACAGACAGTCACTGTTGTTCATAAAAAGTAAAAAGAAAAGAAAAAAAACAAAAATCTGCACCCTTTGAAAATTATTTCTGCCGGCGCCTATGAGAGTTAGCAATAATCAGTTCAAGACAAATGGGACACAAAATGCGTTGTATTTATTTGAATCACGCTATTATTGTGCGTGCGCCCGATTAGGGCGATTTAGAATGTAGATTGTAGACGTACTGTACGCAGTATATTAATATCACAATGATATTGGTAGAATTTCCAGGTTTATTAGTTATTACATTAGACACATAACCACATCTGAAACACCTTCAATAACTATTAATTATGCAGGGTTAATCATACTAACGGCATTATGATTAACCCTTAATGAACAGCAACAACGTGTAAATTGTATAAAAAGGATTAACATACCTAAATTGTCATAGCGAGACGCAGCACAAGCGGTGTCGGAGTAGTACTAACTGAATACTGATAAGGATGCTGAGAGATAAGATAATTCAGCCTAAAACAGGTGGCCCCATACATTATGACTTCTGAGGTAAATGCTGAAATTCTGCGTCTGTTCCCTACACTCCCAATATTTGCCCGTGGTGGACATGTGGAAAATTTAGCTTTAAAATAAAACAGCTTTTATCCATGTATGCATAATGCAAGCTAGAAACAGATCAGCTAGCAGGAAATTAAAACCCAAAGACACTACGTCTAAAGAGTCGCGACTCGCAGTTTGGCCTTTTAAGAAGAAAAAGGCTGCCTAAAAGATATTTTAAAGGTCATATTTGCCCGAAAATATAACTGTTAGTAAAGAGTGATGAGGATGATTGTTCTGTCGCGTAAAACGGGGGCGATAATTAGCAGCAGGTGGTATAAGTTTCGTTCCTCAGAGCACTCCACGTGTTATAACCAATAGAAGATGCAAGCCGATGCTACATACCTGTATTACATAGGTACAACACGGTCAAATTAACTAGACGCACGGTTTGATGACGTCATTACGGAGCTCGCATGTTAATTTGACATTTCGATGCGTCAAGTTAATTTGACCGTGTTGTATGTTATATATGTAGCATCGGCTTGCATGAACCGAGAGGATATCAAAATTTTTGAGGTTAGGTTAGAGGAGGTAGAAACAGACTTTGAAAGTGTGGAGAAGAGATAATATTATTTTCTCGAAAGAAACAACTCCTAGTTTAAATAGTATGTTTAGATTTTTAAGCTATAAAGTTGTACCTTTATTAAAAGTAATATCTACTAATCATAGGTGGATGACCTCAAATCATTATACTGAATCATACTATCAATTCATTGCGATATTTATTGATTATGTTAGATTTCATACATATACTGATGACACAAATCTGAAATCATATTTACTCACAAGGTATTAATTTATTAAAATTAAAAATCATGAAATAAAAAGAAAAACGAAAATGCTTCTAAATCCTAATCAACTACGAGCTACAAATACGAAGGCATATAAAATTGTGGCTGGAAAGTTGGGCTTAATTAAAGGTACCCTACGGGCTACGGCCTACGACTTCTAAATTCTACAACCGATTACGAGGAATCCGCAGTGGCGGATTATCCAGAAGTTAAAGGCACCGGTCTAGGGGCGCGAGGGTACAAAAGGGTGCGTAGGAGTCGGACTGAATTATAAATTAAGTAGAGAAGGTTTAATGGTATGGTAAAGAGTTGTTTTTAATAAAGGGACGATGACAAAAATGGTAAATCCACCTTAGAAAGTATCAAGATACGGTTTTTGACCCCAATGAAAATAAAGTGGTGATATAAAAATGTATTAAATAACTAGTTGTCCCGGTGAACTTCGTGTCACTTTAAAACCTTCCCTGGACTTCTACGAACATTTTAAGACTAAAATCAGCCCAATCCGTTCAACCGTTTTCGAGTTTTAGCGCGACTAACACATTTGAAAATCCATTTTTATATACAACTAGCTGTCCCGGCAAACGTTTCTTTGCCATATTAAGTATATAAAGTATTTTTTTTTATTTGATCGCAGTGCTAACTGTCGGGACAGACTAAAATTAAAATTCGAATTCGAATATTATTTAAAATTTGACACTGCGATGGTAGCGCCGTCTGTCGGATCCAATGTAAAACATTCCAAAATCAACAACTACTAATAAATTAAAAAAACATTGTCCAGTGGACAAAATTGTGAATCTAAACCATTCCCAGATCCCCTTAAACACACACAAAAAATTTCATCAAAATCGGTCCAGTCGTTTGAGAGAAGTTCAGTGACATACACACAGAAGAATTATATATATTAAGATAAGATTTGTGTACATAGTAGTCCTAATTTTAACGACTGGTAACATCAGTTCGTCAGCCAAAAATCCAGTAAGTTACAATTCAACCATTAAAGAAATAATGACCATTAAAAAAAATAAAGATAATTAATTATTTTACTTTCTATAAGTGCGTCTATTCTATTCTATAAAATATGTTACACATCAATCCTTTAACTATACCTAGCTATCACATTACGCATTAGAAAAATTCTTACACGATGAGCTAAACATGAAAACGTCTATCTGGATAAGTAAATATTGATATCATACACAGATATAGACTTTAGTACTTTACCAACAGGTAGGGCAATCCAGGGTCTGAAACACTCCAAACAACTTGGTGCTCACACTACACAGATGACTTATCAACTAAGGACCCGCTACAGGAATGCTGTTATCAGATAGATTAGTTACCTCTTTTATCTATAGTACTCCATATTGCGTGACGCATTCTAATTAGATTTTACTAGATTACATTGTTGGTTGCGATTAATTCTATTTGTAATTTGACTATGTTATAAAACAATTAATAATTGGAAAATATAATATAAAAATAGCATTTAAAATATAAAGTTCTGATGGCCATGTTACATTGCTTGTTAATTGTTATACTCTACTGCCTAGCAGTTTCGAATTTAATTTTATTAACTTTTATGTTCCTGTAAAAAATAAATAGCAACATTTGTTTCACGAAACGGTTTGTGAATGGCAGGCACTATTAAATAGTTAAACTAAAATCTGGGGGGCTAAAATGGTCACTTTGGAGAATCATAATTATTAGGAATCGTAATACGATTATTTTTTTTAAAATTACATAACTGTCACTCTGCTTGCAATTCATGTATTAGTAATTCGTACTAATTTGACATTCGTTAGTTTCTCTCATTCTCATTCTGTTTCTGAATTGATTTTAGAGGAATTGCAAAATGCGACTATTTTAGCCCCCCTGTATTTAACACTGCTTTTCACAAATTTCAGGCATAATTTGAAATATTTGGTACGTACCTAATCATAACAGTAATAACATTAACAAAAAGTTTCTTCTTATGCAAAAATCGTATTTGGTTATACATACATAGATATACTAGTAATATATTGTAACCTATTACGAATAATAAGGTTACCTATCATGATTTAAAGTAGATATTTGAAGTGTCACAGTCAATAATTATAATATAACTATGGGTACCTAGTTCGATACAAATCTGATTCAATAATCTTGACAAAACATATTTATTAAGTATATTTTTGATTAGCTGTTTCCCGCGACTTCGTCCGCGTTATCATAGTATACCTATATAGAATTTCATTTAAACTTTCAACCCCTATTTCACCCCCTTGGGGGTAAAATTTTCAAAAACGCTTAAACACGTATCCAATCACTTTTAATCAGTAGCCCAAACATAAAATTTCATGCTTCTAACTCAAGAAATAACAGACTTCCATTGAAACTTTCAATCCCAATTTCACCCCCTTGGGGGAAGAATTTCCAAAAACGCTTAAATACGTATCCATTCATTTTTAATCAGTAACCCAAAGATAAAGTTTCATGTTTTCATTCAAACTTACGAAATGACGGACTTTCATTCAGACTTTCAAGCTCTATTTCACCCCCTTCGGGGTAAAATTTTCAAAATTCCTTCCTTAGTGGGTGTCTACTTAATAAAACAACCCTACTCACCAAATTTCATGGCTGTAACTTTAACAGTTTTTGATCAGCGATGATGAATCAGTCAGTCAGTCAGGACATGTAATTGTATAAGTATAGATTAACTATATTCAGAGAAGTTGATTCCTAGGCACTTTGATTATGTGTAAAATGTAAATAATCAAAGCCTAGGCAGATGGCGAACCTACATAATTTGTTCGGTTACGTCAAACCTAGCCACGACTAGTAGGTATTGAATTTACAGATATTACCTAACCAAATGACGTAGGTCCGTCAACGGCCCAGGAATCAATTTCCTCGATAGAACATAGACAATTTCTTATGTGCACAGTATGTGGTTGCAGACAATCAGAAACCTGCTAGAACTAGTGTCAATCGAATGTTCCAGATTATTGAAACGCAAGGCCAAATCTTTAACTGATTTTATGTTATTTTGCTGCAGTCTATTCTAATATTCTGAAATAATAATATTATAAAAAATATCGGGCAACGTAAGAGGTACCTTTTTACTATCAGAGAAGTTGATTCCTAGGTAGATGTTGGACCTAAGTAATGCGTCTGACCGATCACAGCTAACATTGAATTAACGTAAGCCAAACGACGTAGGTCTGTCAACTTCCTAGGAATCAATTTCCTTGGGTCAGTATACAATTTATAATAAAATCCTCCTTCGCCGATTTCGATGACGATGGCTAGTTTCATATACAATTTATAATAAAATCCTCCTACGCCGATTTCGATGACGATGGCTAGTTTCATTTGAACCAGGCCAGCTACGCAGGAAGAGCACTCTCACGTCCTTTTCTCGTAACCCAGTGTTACGGTCTACGGATAACGCTGTAGGCACGGACGGAAGACCAGGCGCAGGACCAACTTTACATTCCCATCTGACGCATGGATCATCAGGCTAACATACCTACATTGTACTTACCAAAAGGAACAACCAACGCAGGAATCGACCTCACGACCTCTCAAGTCTCATTCAACAGCCAAGCCCTAAAGCACTGCATTAGTCACTATAACTGAGCCGCACCAAGTTTATGGCTCAAAAAACATCGTAAACAAGAATTTAAAAATATAAAAGTTTCATAACATTATTTAATTTCATAATATCATTAAAGGAACAATAATAACCAAATTACGTAAACCTGCTCATAACTTCTTCATGACTACGCATTAGTAACTGGTGAATTACTGATGATTGATGTAAGACGTTACTGCAGTTTACACGGTACACCTTACAAAAATAATATAGTCTTCGGTACAACCCACTACCACGTACTACTGAAGAGAATCTTTCAAAAAAGGAACGAAAACCTTCGCATTACGCTAAAACAAATAATGGTAAGGCCATGGTAAGGCTTAAATTATATTACTGATTCTAATAATAATTACAATCAGTGTCTTAATAAAAACTAATTCTTACATTTTCCTTTGTCAACCCCCTGGGCGGGTGGCCCCTAGTGCTTTATGGCTGATAGTGTTAGCTACGCCTCTGAAAATGGTAAAGTTGACTAAGTCGAAACATTCTTGCACCGGCCGGGCCTGATGATATTTGCACCGATGGCTGTGAGCAAGTTGCATGAATTATTAAAGAGTGATAAATTATTATTAAAACTATTATGATAGGCAAGGCGAAGTATGATCCGTGATTCTTGTCAGTATGAGAAAAATTCATTGTTATTAGCTTCGAAAAAACGGTTTTAAAGAGCTGATGTGAGTTAGTGATTTGTCAATGCTACAAAAACTGATTTTGTAATAAGTAAACAACAATTATTATAATAATCAACCTGACAAACTACAATGTTAAAACATGAGCAACAGTCATGTTGCAATTAAAGGTAAACAAACATTTTGTTACGATCCAGGTAAAGACGGAGATAAATATTACATAGCGATTTTACTATTCGCTCCATAAATGTGTCACAGACGCAGAGAAACCCGCAACCGCGAGCAAAAGGCAGCAAAAAGGAAGTTCTGTCCAATATCGATTCAAGCAACCACCTGACACTTTCTGCGCGCCACTGTCACTTGCCGCAGTCGCGATACAGAATGCGCGCGCGCACCACGTCGCCATTTTGAAAAATTCGCGCGTGATAGTGTAGCGGTGAATTCAAATTTGGAGAAAGGATTTAATTATAACTGTAACGGTAAGTTGTTTTGATAATATTTTATCTACACAACATCATGCATAACTGGATTAATAATTTAATATATTTTTTGTTAACTTGAAGGTAATTTTATAATAAGATTGAGGTCGTTTACTAATAGAACAAGAATTGATACATAGTAATTAGGCATGTATTGATATTGCTAGTAATATTTTGCTTATAAAAACTAGCCTTGGGTTTATTTAAATTGTTCAACTTTATGGTAATAATTATGATTTTTGCCTTCGAGGTTGACTCGTTCTTTAATTTATTAAGATATTAAATTTTTGAGTACCTACATAAATTATTATTCTTTGGCACACTTTAGAAGTTGAGAGCCTTTTTTACATGGGAAAATGCTTTACGCAACCCGGGCGAGTTGGGGATATCGGCCGGGGTATGTGGGACTTCCTGCAGCTCTAGTCTACCCACTAAAAGTAACCCCATGGTGCTCCACTACTCGCTTAAGGTAGAGTTGCGGGTACAATAGAACATTTATTACCGCAAAGAAGTTGAGAGCCTAAGAGCCTAGATGGTTTCGAATGTAATGGTACTGTGCCAATTACACCAGCTTGAGTACCTCTAAATTCGTCTTCAAAATGAGACTCGCACTAGATATAGATAGGAATATATTGTATAATATTAGGATAGGGTTTATGAACGCACCCTTTACTTTATTTAACTTTTTTGTTTTGTTTGCTTGCCCTACTTGCTTGTTTATAAATATTAATAAATAATAATATAAAACTTAAATTTAATATCAAGGCTGGAAAGTCTCACTGCTCACAAGTACAGGGTCGGATTCAGCCTTCAGCCCCTGTGGCACCTTAAAAATTACCGAAGGTCAAAAAAATAACTCTCCAGAATTTGATTAATAATTAACAGTAAGACAGGTACTCAACACGCAAAACGAACCTGCTTATTGAAATAAATAAACGGTAAGTAGTATACACAAAATTTCCAAAGGGAAGATCCATCCGAGGGTTAAGATACTACATGGTAATTAAATGATACTCAAAAAGTATATATTTAGTTTAGGGTACAATAATTTATCTTTCAATTTATAAGTATGTAATTTGTTCCTAAAACAGGAGAACGAAAAGTCAACACTAACGACGCGACTACGAATATCAAGTAATTGCAAGCAAAGCCGTACACCATAATATTATTATATAGTAATGTAGTGCCCAACAGCACCTTTAACTGATTTTAGAGTTACTTTGAATTCGTGATGCTATAGATAATTAATTGTTGTTTCATTTTGTATTGAAGTGATATCATGAATTCATGCAATAATCAGGTGATTACAAGCAAACCCGAGGGAAATACCTAATAAAATTTATATATTTGACATGTGCTAACAAAGTTCTTTCATTTGATACCCCACACAATATAGTCAGGAAAAAAAAAATTTTTGTTCTATACTTTAAGTGCCCTAGATGGCGCTATAGTCAATTTTACGTAAAGTCATGTGGCCTATAACCAGCGGACAATCGAGACGCTTCCAATAACACTTCATTTGTCTAAATAGGACAAGTAGTTTTAAAGTTACGAGGGAACAGACAAACATCCATACCCACATACATACATACATACATACATACAGGTCGAAATCATAACCCTCCTTTTTGCTTCGCCGTAGTCGGGTTAAAACTGGCAAAGAAGCAGTAATAGCAAGAAGTTTATAGTAATAGGAACTGCCAAAGAGCGACCTGTCGGTAAAAATGTGAACCTTGGACATAAAATTAAGATTCGTTTTCACTTTTCACACAGACAATTATTAATGTATTGTTGATACTTTTAAAGAAAGACAGTTGTATAAGGTATATTATAACTAGCTGTTGCCCGCGACTTCGTCCGCGTAAGCATAGTAGATCACATCCCATTGTACAGTACCCGGCGGTAAATATTGCACATCGATCTTTGGAAAGTGACAGTCGGCTAATTTCGGTTTTGTAGAGCGTTATCTCTTACGCACGAAATACAAAAAGTCCGGTATATATTAGGAGCTGTTAAAACAATTATGGTTTGCTTCTTTTGACAATTTTATTATTCTGTGTATAAAATACACCAAATTTTCTATAAGTTATGGCTTTAGGTTCGGGTAAAATAAAATAAAAAAGGGTGTTCTAATTATGTTTACGTATTTAAAATTCGTTTGGAAAATTACAGCTGTAGCAAATTTAGGGGTGTTAACAACTCTAGATATATATTTTGAACTGGACGCGACTGCACTCTATTGAATTTGAACAACGACTGATATAATGTCAAATAGGTGTGTGCTACAAAGATAACGCTCTATGAAACCGAAATTAGCCGAATGTCTCTTTCCAAAGGTCGATGTGCAATATTTATTGCCGGGTACTGTATTATTTATTGTACAAAAATATTCAACGTACAGAATTGACTTTCCTTCGATTTTATTATAATTATATATATGCTCCGCGTGGCTTCGCTTGCGCAATTTAGGAATTTCACACAACCGTACATTTTTCCGCAAAAAATTGCTTATGTCCCTTCACGTGATCTATTCTTCATGTTTGCCAAATAACATAAAAATTGCTCCAGATAGATAATAAGCAATTTCATATAATTTCCCCCGTTTTTTCCACATTTTTATCTATTTCTTCGCTCCTATTAGTCTTAGCGTGATAAAATATAGCCTATAGCTATCCTAGATAAATGGGCTATCTAACACTGAAAGAATTTTTCAAATTGGACCTGTAGTTCCTGTTTCGTCATAGAAATGTCAGTTACCCCATTTCACAGTATTATCACTGAAACATGTAACTGTGGTTAAGCTAAACTGACAAAAGTTTTAAACAAAAGACGTCATACACGACTGAATCCCACTTGAAATAGTCTACTTGACCTATATTCAATTTCATTGATCAAATGCATATTTCTAGTAGAACTTGGCCTAGGAAACCGTATTTCACCCTTATCATCAAATAAAAGCTTATGATTGATAAATAAAATCGATTTGAAAATATGATTTTATGAAAATAGGATTTGTACTGACGAAAACGCTTTTGCGGTACTTCCGATTTGGATGTGACGTCATCCTCATACTAATTTAATATCTTTTATTTATCGTGCTCGTTATATGTAAGTTTATTTGTACATAAATAATAAGAATAAGCCTAGAAAGATTTGTAAAATATATTTTCTTGAATAATTCACTTAAAACATCAGTTTTATATATTATCTCTATTTATTGTAGACGGGAAATGAAATGGCCAAAACTTTTGTCCAAAAGTTTTCAACATTACAAATGATTTGTAATTTCTTATTTAATTCTTTTATTATTTTTGGGCACTTTTAGACTCGTACATTTAGCACATAAAAAATGTTCAATAACTCTGTTTAAAATACAAAGCGTATGACGTCACACTATGGCGGACAGTGTTTTCGGCGCCATTTATGAGGCATATTTTTCAATAAACATTTTTATGGGTTTCTACTGTGTAAAATATTGAAATATTAGTTTATTTTGTGAAAATGAATGATTAAGAAGCGATCAGCATGAAGAAAAAAAGTAGGTCAAGTAGCCTATTCCTAATATGGCTAATTTGTGATGAAGTAATAAATTAGTCAAACTACAATACCTGGCAACTCATAATCGTGACTCGTGACTATAACGATCTGCTCATTACTTTAACGCTTGAATACAATAACTGTGAAGACAGCTATCAATAAATATATTTTTGCAGCCACCACTGCCAAAGTTCCAAAAGGATACGGGCCCGTCCATCAAACGCTAAATTTTGCTAGTCTAGTGCTAATAATAATTGCTGTTGTTAGTATTCTTCTAACGGAATATTTAATTCCTATTAAACTGATTAACGGCCTAGACGTCGATATGGCTAATAGATGGCTGCGACATTTTCGCAACAAGGAAAGCCGATTGAACCCAAGTTTTAGCGAAGCTTACGCAACATTTTAACTTTCTCCCGAGTAAAGAACTCCTTTTAAAAATAGTTTTGCTTCCGGATATAGATTGTTTGATGGGGTCCACACATGCTATACAATACATACAGTGGCGCATTCAGCTGCCCGTAGTACATTCTGGGTCCCATAAGGTCCCATAGCCTAGCTCGTAGTAAGAGCAAAACTAAGAACCCTATAGGAATATCTTGTTGGTCGTTTCATAAGTCGTTTTATACGGCTTCTGTTTTTTTTTTCTTTGGGGTAGCCATAAAAATGTGAACCTTGCCGCCTAAGGCCCTGCGCGCACGAGCAACTTAGTTGCTCGGCGATTTATTTGTCTCTTGATCAAGTCTAGGAGCTACAGTATAAAAGTGCGCGCACGTAGCGACGCGACGCGACGCGACGCAACTCTGGGCAACTTTTTTGGTTGCAACGCAACTGTCTCCTTCCCTATTGGTTGCTATGCAAGTGCGCGCACAGGCAACAATAAAGTCTCCGACCGGCCCAGTGTTGCCAGATTAGGGGATTTCCCCCTAGATTTAGGGAGTTTTCGACCAAGATAGGGGCAAAATAAAGGCAAAATATCGGGGTTTTCCACTAGATTTAGCTAGATTTAGGGGGTTTTCGACCAAGATAGGGACAAAATTGGGTATTTCTGGGGGGAAATCAGCTAATCTCACATTTGTATCTTCATGAACGAGGCCAGGTCGTAAGATTCTGCACAGTTCATCAAAACTTTCGACACTCATTCTAAAGAAAACGTAATTTTTTTCTGGGTATGCTCTCAATTTCATAAACACAGTATGAAATTTCCCAAGAGTCAGGCGATCGCTCCATAATGGATGCACCCAATATTCTATTTTGCGACGCTTTCTTCGGTTTTTTATTGCGAGTGCAACAATCACAGCCGTCTCGACCAAATCCATGTTGATGACTGTCTAGAAAAATCGGAAAAAAGTTGCGTTGCTGTCGCTCTCGTGCGCGCACCCCTGCGACATGGCGCGCGGGCTCTAACAAACGATTTTACCATAGCCCATGACCAACCTCGAGGCCGCATCAGCAACCTACCATGAGGGCTTACTCAGTATTCACAGTACCTTTACAATGTTACCTTCACAGTACAGGCAGTGAACTTGAAGTTTCGACATAATACTTTCCTGTCCATAATGTTTCCTTCCTTCTACCGCCCGCGTCATTGAAATGTTAGAAAAATACTATGATATAGTAAATAAAGAGTATGTTATGTTAAACTTGATTCTTGAGTATTGACATAATATATTTTTGTTTTCCTCGCTATTTTTAGTATTTTTTAAATTACGTTTTATGCAAAATGTTGACCCTATCAACCACAATACTTAATGTTAGCATAAATATTTTAACTTGACCCGGTGAACTTCATATCACTCCCTATATAAGCCTTACCTTATCCCTGGATTTCCACGAAAATTTCAAGACTAAAATCATCCAAATCGGTTCAGCCGCTCTCGAGTTTTAGCGAGACAATTAAATGTTTATTTTTATTTATAATTAATATTTCAAATACACTTTTCATCTCTAAACAATACTGAAACACGTGCAAGTTGTATATTGATGAATTACGATTATTGTTTTGAACTCTGAAGAACGTGCACGTTTGGCCTTCAACGTGGTGTTAAAACAGGTCCTTATTGTTATGATGATCTTTTGTAGTTATTATTAATTACCATGAAAAGTATTTTAAAATTTTTTCGGACACTAAAATTAATGTAATGTTTTTTTCACGCCCAACGAGGCACACCACCGCTCACGGTAGAAGCAAAGCTAATCCGCTCCTGAGATTTTATACAATAAAGAATCTATAAGGGTTCCGTTTTTTGCCATTTTGGCTACGGAACCCTAAAAATGTGGAATAAGTGATTAGATTTAGATTCAGAATATTTAACTGTACAATGTACATACTTACAATATATCTAGTGCAAAGTTTGTTTCTATACATTAGAAAATGTGTTTTAAAACTGTTATTCATACATAGCAGCTAACGTACATACATAGTTTGTTTCAATGCATTTTGATATCTATGAAAACAAAAAAATACTAACAAATGAATGGGTGCTTATATGAAATTGATGTGTTATATTATTGGTAATTTAAATGTGTTTTAAATTGGTAGCATTATAGCTGCCAATATTGGACATATTTAACAAAGTGCAATTTGCTGGAGGAAGGTTGAGGAAGGTTTCATCCAATTAGCACAACTCTAATTTGCTGATCATGGCTTAGAAATCAGATGTAAATATGTCAATGATTCAGAGGACAATGCACCACCATCGAATGACCAGTGCTGAGTGACCTTCATCCAAAAAATGTAGGGTTTTTCCCCTAAATTGAACCACCAAAGCCAAAATAACTACTAAAATATACAAAATGTCATCAAAATCGTTAGAGCCGTTTCTCTTGTTTCTCGTTTAAAAGTATTAGATTACTTATTCAAAATCTTGTCACGCCATTTCACAGAATGTGATGTTGTCACGGTAATTTACCTGCGCTGTATTGTTGTTGGTGCTCTAGTAGTGGCAGTTTTCATCGCTGATAGTTCGAAAACGCGAAGAAAACACATATCCTGAAAATAGCCTACCTGTATATTATTTTAGTCAGAAGCGACTTTAAAGGGGGGCGCAGTTAGGCGACTGCCCAGGGCGCCTTTTAATTTTTGTGCTTTAGTGGTGAAATCTCGCCCAGGGCGCTGGTAGTGCTAAAGCCGGCACTTATTTTGTGATTTTGAAGTAATTAAATAAATATTGCTGGAAAACCTCCTTGGTGCATTTAGCTTGCTCTTTTTTGTAGAACCTTATTCAATCCTTTTCTGGCTAGTGAGTGTCCTACAGTATCAGACAAGAGCAAGGCATTGTATAATTATGACGAAGTTTGTCTAATAATATAATTATTAAGAATGTTGTAATATAAAATTTGGCAACTTAATGATTTGTATAAAATATGATATTCCTCTTCTAATTCATATTATACTGCGGAGTGCGGACTGCCGATGCTGGCTGTTGGCAAGTAAGTGATCTACGTATGTCAGTGCTAGCTTGCCAGCCGATACTTGACCGCTTGCCACCAACGTACATGGGATTTTACATTGTAAAGCAAAGGCAAATGTATTTTAAAATTTCCATCAAAGGGTATCGAAAATGCGAAGACATTAATGATTCAACATAATATTCTATTGCCATTATAATATTATGCCTTTTTTAACAAACTACCTGTAATCTGTATGCCAAATAATTATATAGTTATTCGTGGCTCACAATACAGATAACAATGCACATTACGGTAAATGATATAACTCGAAGTCCGAAGACATTGTAAGTATAATTCACTATCCCCCTACATAATCGTTATCGCAAAACAAAATCATTGTTGTTGATTATCGTGCAGAACTAATAACTCTTACTGCAGGTACTAAATAGTAATACTATTACTGAATACTTTACTATACACATTATAACTTCTTAGGTAAGACATTTTAAGACACTCTTATGAGGACAAGTTGTGAATATTGCATATCGAATCCAAAAATTAGAGGACACTGCCTTAGACGTGCTGAAGAGCATTAAAGGTACGCGCATATTGTGACGGGCGCAGCAGTACTTAAATTGTCATAATGTGCGCGTACCTCAAATGTGCAGAACACGATGTGTATCATTTCTCAATAATTAGCGTGATCAGTATGTTTGGTCCATTTTTTCTTTGGGGAAATGCACTTTACGTATCCCCGGCGTCTGGGGAGTCCCAGTGTCTTCCCCGGGGCGGCGGAAGCCGCGCTCTTCTATAATATCTAGTAAAACCCAACTGCCACAACAAAGAAAGAAACTACAGTCAGTGGCGTCAGCCTCGCGCTTGCAGGGGCCTCGCAAGGTTATTTTTAGAAGACAAAGGGCCTCGCAAAGATCTGCCGCTCAGGGCCTTGCGGACCTTTCGCCCGGGGCCTCGCAACGGGTAAGGCCGCCACTGACTACAGTCAAGGACTAGATGTTGCAACACCATGTTTCCATCGAATGTTCTTCTATTGACATGGCTGTTAATTGAAGGAAATTTCAAACTTGAGCTAAGAGATGCTTATGTCGTTATGTAATTCAAGACATTACATATTATTACCGAATGGAGCTATTACATAGAGGTAGACATGTAGCGGCCTCGGTTAATACCCTTGAGGCACGCCACTCAACAACAGCTGAGGTGCTGGCGGTTTTTTTTTTTTTGTATTGGATAGTCCATTTATTATTATATATTTACAGTTTATAAGTTATAACTCAATGTTTATTATGGACTTTAGATTTATCCCGGTGAACTTCGCATCACCTAATATAAACCTTCCCTGTACTTTTACGAATATTTAAACTTTAAATTTAGATAAATCAGTTCCAGCTGAACTGATTTATCTAAATTTAAAGTTTAAATATTCGTTTAGGATACAATTCTGACATCGCTATTAATTAGCACAGTATTTAGCGAAAATATCTACCACAGTCTGCATAGTCGGTAGTCGGTACTCGGTATCAAACAACTAAACAATCAGATTTTTTCTAAACCATTTAGAATTTAGACCTTGATAGCTTTTTGCTCGTCAAATAGTTGTAAGCCACAGCTGATCAAGCTAACGAGCGCTCGCGGCTAACTCGTGCACAGAGTCGACACGTTTTATCCGATCAATTAATATGCATGTAAAAATATGGCAAGGCTATTGACTATGAATAATTTAGGGCTGCCTCATGGGAGATTATCTCGACTTATTTATTTACGAATAGGCCGGCTGCCGGATGATCTCCGGCTGACTCGTTAGGTCTCCTCGTCAGCCGTATCTGCCGTTTTCCACCTGAAAACCTGTACAGTCAGAAGCGTAGCGTGCATCATCTGGGCTCCAGTTAGGTTAGATTGCCTTTTACATTTCGCATATTTTGTGAACTTAATAAAAAAAATGGAAAGTTTCTATTCCGTTTGGGGGCCCTTGTGGCCCGGGGGCCCCGTATAGTTGGTACGGCATATACCGTATACGGCGGTAGTTACGCCCCTGTGTACAGTGCAAAGTGCAAACACAGTTGCGCCGTTTTTTTTTTTAATAAAATTATGGGGGCAAACGTGTCACCTGATGGAAAAGCAACTACCGTCGCCCATGGACATTCGCAACATTTGCAGTTGCATTGCCGGCCGTTAGGTTCAAGACGTTTTCTGTGCCTAATAACACTTGTGTATTTTCAGTTTTGTAGTGGTTTTGCATTTCATGTATTGCAAATTCTCTTGGCATCAGCAGCCTAAACAACTTGTACTTATTGGCAAAATATAAGGGCCTACACAGACGGACCGCATTTCAACTGCAATCCAACCGCAAATTGCAGTTCAAGTGTAGTTTGAATGCAAACGCGCAGTCGGATTGCAGTTCAGTTGCAGTTGGTGTGCAGTCGTGTGAACTGTTTGGTTTGCAGTTATATTGCAGTCGTATTTGGTGTCAACTGCGTTCAAACTGCACTTGAACTGCAATTTGCGTATTGGATTGCAGTTGAAATGCGGTCCGTCAGTGTAGACCTTAAGATCGAGACAAGATGCTGATAGCCCTACACTTGTGCCAGCCCTACACTGTTGAATAATATATTGTAACATTATTATTAACTACTGTATCATAATATTATGTATAACAAAAATGTGTCCGCCAGCGACCGGTCCATATTGTAATTTAATTACTTATTGTAAATCATTCATTACTCGTTACAAATTACAATTATTACAATAATTATTGTTTATTTATAATTTAAATTGTAACTTTTGCAACTAAGTATTCACTTTATACTCACTAATACCACAAATTATACACTGTCTACACATAACTATTTCAAGTTCGTTTTAAGCTTAATTTAGTGAAAAAAACTGAGTAACGTTTGACTAATTTTACTATTTTACTAGGATTTAAGTAACTACTAACTAGTGCCTAGGTACAGTCGAAGACAGAACCGGTTTACCACTTGTCAAGTTTATTCGAATCTGGACCACAGAATATAATATAATAGTACCTTATGTCTGGACATAGAAATCTTAAAAATTGTAACTACTTACAATATTATGTGCATAACTATATAGAGCAAAATATTATAAATTACATTCTCTAGTAAGGTATAAGGGCCTGTAATAAAATGAATTATTAGTTATGAGGAAATATTACTGGCCCTTCAAATAGAGCGTAACATTTGAAAGTTCTAATATGTCGCAAAACTACTGAGTTTGATTGTATTGTGTCGCATATTGTTGAAATTATGAAATGAATCTACATAATATTATTCAATTTTGATATAATATGCTTTTAAACCTTCTCTATTTATTGTGTTACTTTAACAATAATAATAATTAATGATAATAAAATGATGCTAACAATTCTTTGCGCCTAGTAGTACCTATAACGCCTAGTACCTAGCTTTAGTAAGGCGCTCGGAAACTGTACATTTTTACGGGATAAAATATCCTAATTTCTACGTCCTTTCCACTTTCCAGAGACTCTTTTTATCTGCTAATGTTTATGGAAGAGAGAGACATATTTCGTGTTTATATTATTTATATATATATATATATATGTGTGTGTGTGTTATATAATAATTTGGTCTGCATAAAAACTTTTCATTTTAAATAATACCAGTCTGAGTAAAATAATATATATGTATATGTATATATATATATATATATATGTACTACATACATATATATTATTTCACATAATATTATGGTATCGCATTTGTATTTTTAGATTGTGAATTTTCGAAGCTAAATCAACAATCTCGGCCAAAAACTTGTTTAGAAACTTGCACCTTTACAACCTGTCGTGCGAAATTAATTTTGGCAAAACATTCCAGTTCGAAGTGGTTCTACTTGACTACAATTCGACGTAAATCAAGAGTTCCTTCACATTTAAGTCGCCAGACTTCTATACTACTGTGGCGGTACCAACAATTCGCCTAACATTCCTGCATCGCGCTATCGAAGTTTTCTGAGCGCGGCGGTATATATACGACAGCTGAAATGTATCACGTGGGCTTCGGCCTGACCGGGCATACCACCTTGCTCGGTCGGAAGATCTTCCTTTGTGGCCTCCACGCATTATATCCCACATTGGTGACCCTCGACAGAACACGCTTCCTTCATCATCATCACTTCCCGCCCCTCCGCACCGCGCCAGCCAGCATCGCCTCATCGGGTACCTCGTCCACTAGCCGCAACGTACCGCGGCCTGGGCGACTCCGCATCGGCATCATTGGGCTTTCTCACTACACCGACCGGTCAGCAAGCAGAGCACATCTCTCCTGGTCAGCACGTAGCATCAGCCCCGCACGGCAGCTTATCCGACTCACTGGATCCCGTGCAGCAGCTTACAGTTCCGACTCACTGGAACTCACTGCAACAGTTCCGACTCACTGGAACTCACTGGCACCGGCGACTCAAGCGACAAGACTTCAAGATTCGACCTCCGGTCTTCGGGGGGGAGTGATGTGGCGGTACCAACAATTCGCCTAACATTCCTGCATCGCGCTATCGAAGTTTTCTGAGCGCGGCGGTATATATACGACAGCTGAAATGTATCACGTGGGCTTCGGCCTGACCGGGCATACCACCTTGCTCGGTCGGAAGATCTTCCTTTGTGGCCTCCACGCATTATATCCCACACTACAAAGGTGCAAAGGTGCACCGGGAGCATTCGCATGTATTAATGTAAGTTATTATAGATTCGACTTTGAGCTTTCATAGCAAGTTGACTTCACTGTCACGTTATAGCATTGATGTTACAAGTACTTATTGTATCAAGATTCAAGATATTACACATTGTATCATTACAAAGTGCGCATTGTAATGCTCGGTTCTCCTCCCTCACTGATGTTAGGGAGGAGACCTCGACTTTGTAATGTTACAAGCGAATACTCCCGGTGAGGGAGCACCTTAAAAAGAGCAGCGCGACCGCGCAACCGCTTAGAAGCCGCGTGACTCTTTTTAGTATAGAAGTCTATTGCTGCTGCCACAATAGTGACTGGCAACCTAATGTGAACTGTGAAGGCAGTCTAAATGGTTGGTGTTCATTATTTAATTTGATCATAATATAGACCGGCAACGCAACTCCTCAGAGGTAGTTGGTTTCCATGAGGTCACCAGTTTGCTCGTTTGCCACCTACGAATAATAAAACCTATTTGCCACCTTATTTTTATAAGAACCGCTGGTTCAACTGGGCCGGCTGCGGAGCTCTTGGGAAGACTGTCCAATGTGCCATACTGGTATTTAGTAATCGGATCTGTCTCCTGCATCTGTCGTAGGCGGATTGTATAATCCGCCGTTTTACATTACGGCTAGCTGTTATCAAAAACAGGGCCGTTTTGTATTTCGGCGGCTTTACGATTAGTCGGATTGAATGCGGCATACCGCATATGGCATACATCAAAAAACGCCGGAATGTGTTCGACGCCATACGTTATTCAAAACGGCTAGCCATAATGTAATAAAGCGGAGGATTAGCTGCCTCTTACAGGTGCAATTAAAGAATTTTTGAGAATAATCAATGTAAAACAGTACAGAAAGTTACGGTACGTGGAAAGTACGATGCGGCTAAACGTTGGCTGCCTTATTGAAGAACGTATCGCAATGACAATCCGGCTAATCATTAAATCGCCGCATTAGATACAAAACGGCCCTGTTTTTGATAAAAAGCTAGCCGTAATGTAATACAGCGGATTATACAATCCGCCTGCGACATATCCATTATCAAGAAGTTTACGAGACAGCGTGTTCCGTGTTCTCGCCTCCGTCCCCTTCCCTATTATCTAGATCTAGGGTCTATTTCTGGACTAGATGTGTAGACCTAGCTCTTAATATAGGAATACCGTGGAAAGTCCTGCGCTTGGTCTCTCGTCTTATCGGCCGTCCGTCCTGGGTTATAGTTATTGTAAAAGAAGACAGTGCATGTACTGCGCCCACATTAGGGCACTACACTCCTGCGTTAGCGGGATTGTTTTTATTAAAACCGGCCATCGTCACTGAAATCTGTGTAGAAGCCTGAAATCTGTGTGAAAATTATATTTATATATTATCCTTGTATGGGTATAATTCATCATTGTTTTAAAGGTTGAATATTATGAAAAATATTGCTGATGTTATAACTCTTAACAATCGTTCGTTGTAATTTAAATAGCAATCAAAGTTTTAATAGCAATCTGTATTTTATTTAATTAAAGATACATGACAACTTGCTGCTAGATGTAACAGTGTAATTAGAGAAAAATTAAATTAGACGTACTATTATAAAGCGAAAACTTGTTTTGCTATTAGTAGTCGACTAAAGTTACCTTAACCCATATAGACCCGCCGTGTCCAAACGAGGACATTTTTAAAATTACTAAATTTTTTTGTCATTCAAGTTTTTATTTATTTTTATTCCAAGTCTCAATTTTCTAAAAGTGTGTTTTCTTATTCATAGAAGGTACAAATAATATAAATATAGTTTACAGTGTTTTATAGTGATTTTTCTGAAGCTGTTTCAAACATCCGAAATGACGCCAAGTTAGTAATTTTTATTTTTAAGTTTTTCTTTTAGGCATATATATTTTTTTACTTGAAATAGCTCATTACACTATAACCTATAAAAAATGAACATATTAGTGTGAAAAAAAACTACTCCTAGTCTTTATAAGATTAGGAGTAGTTTTATACAAGTGTCCCTATTTGGGGCCAATGGGCACATTGAATGTAATTTATTCCAATTTTTGTCCACCGATCAATTTCGTATAATCAATGAACTAAAGGATATTCAATAGCTATGATAAATACTATGGACTTCAGGAAGTGACCATGATTGAAAATGACATTGGAAAGATATATTTAGTCGTATTTCCTTCAAAAAAATGTGTCTTTTTACCAGTTTTTCATTACTCCAAGGGAAAGCTGGCCATTGAGCAACTAATACTGTTGGCCAAGGCAGTACAGAGAAGTGTCCTCTCGTATCCGTAAAGGATATGAAAAAAAAGAAAACGATGAGTTTGACTATTTGGCCATTGAGCAACTAATACTGTTGGCCAAGGCAGTACAGAGAAGTGTCCTCTCGTATCCGTAAAGGATATGAAAAAAAGAAAACGATGAGTTTGACTACCGTTTCGACCAACTAAATTAGAATTTGTTTTACATCGACTGGATTATAATGTCTATGCGATCGGGGCAAGCCATTACAGCGTTTTTCTTCTGGGAAAAGTAAACAGATGTATTACAGTTGAAATAATGTGGACGGTAGCTTCCTACATTTTTATCAAAGCTATAACAAGGATATGCGTGGGGTCAAGTCGACTGGTCAATCGATTTTCTCGCACAGTTATACGAAACAAAAATTGGTGGTAATTGGTAGGTACTGTTTACGCACATGCTGGATGTAGAAGTGGCAAACGCATGGTGGCATGCATCATTAAAATAATAAAAACAAGGATTGAATCAGCTCCAATTTCGGTGGCATTTGGTCGTCAATACTTGAGACATACAAGCGGTAGAATCCTGTAACCAGCAATACATATCTGTACTGCCAAACCTGCAGCATGAAAGGTCACTTTCGCGAAAAACTGTCCCAACAATTGCGTTATTCTGGTGGGCTAGCATTACGCCATGAAAAAGATCAAAGGCAATTTGAGAAATGTGTGTAAACAACAACAAACAATGTGTGATTCATTGACAATGTATCGAAAATTTTCACACCGCTTGATCCCATTGGCCCCATTTGAGGACGGCATTTTTTTTATATTAAAATTAAAAATATATATATATATTTTTGTATTTTCCTAATCATTTTACTGGTTTCTATAAATAAATAAAGAAATTTCATATTTTCCACGGCTCAGTTTCATTTGGGTCTAAATGGGTTAACTCTAATCTCTACAGATTAGAATCTATAACCATTTATAATACTTTATATTGAAATACTATATCTATAACTATTTATAACTAAGTAGTTATAAATAGTTATAGATATAGTATTTCAATATAAAGTATTTTAGTTATAAGTATATCACAATAAGTTTAAACACTTACGGATATTGTCCGTAATTAAGTGTTTTTAAAACTTATAATATCACTAGCTGTCCCGGCAAACGTTTCTTTGCCATATTATACAAGATGTTTGTGTAAACACCGTTGTCCTTGAAACCGTCAAATCAGCCCGTCAAAATGAACAACTTTTTCTATGAGAACAATGCTGGGAATTAAAAAAAACTGTCTTCATACCCATACAAATTGTCGATCCGGGCATCCGGGTATGGGTATGAAGACGGCATTTTTTTTTTTGAGTTCCCAGCATTGTTCTCATAGAAAAAGTTGTTCATTTTCACGGCCTCATTTGATGGTTTGAAGGTTAACGGTGTTTACACAAACACACTACATAAAGTATATTATCGCCCGTATTATTTTATTGAATTAGCGACTAAATAAGTATGTCACCATGGCAACATCCATCGCTATCCCGTGACCCGCGTCGCATAAACAATGGTCGCTCTTTAAAGACAAATAATTTGCAATAAAATAAAATTGCGACTATAATTAAAGATCTAAGCTATCATATCTCTCAAGTTGGAAAAAAGCACACATTTAAAAAAAAGAAACATTAAAATCGGTTAAATAGTTTAGGAATCCATCGCGATCAAACATCGTGAGTCGTGACAGGAGATTTATATAATATATTAGATAGATAGATAGATAGATTAGATGAGTGATACTCGCGAAAACTTAAGAAATCATTATATCACAATAAAGTAAAAAAAGGCTTAGATTGAAAAGAGCGCTGTGTAAAAAATCTCCCTCCAAAAGCGGTGGTTATTGGGCCTATCAAAAGATTGAAATGATGATAAAGATTAAATTTACAATTCTATGTTGTCATAACAACAATTTATGTCTCCACTTACATGTGACATGTGTTACATTAAATATTTCCTAAAAGGAAAACATTGCGAATTAAAAAAAAACTTTAATTTGTTTAAGGATAAACGAGATATAAAAGTATTGAAATGAGGGTGTCACCTCGATGTCAAGGTTTACCGGTGCGTCATCATCATCAGACCCTGAGCATCAATCGATATCTAAGAACGCAGAATAATGATGTTCTCTAAATCCTAAAATAATGAGGTTAACACTTAGAACGCTTTGCAAAAAAATATACGCGTCGTCACGTAAGGTCATCGGTGTTATTAATTTTGAGGAATTTTATTTTTTGAATCTATAAAAGGGTAAACTTGAACTGGGCTTATTTCTGGTTCTCTAAAGTATTCATTTAGGTAAACACTTGAAATGCCTTCGACAAAATTTGTGTAACGTGGCATACTCATTATAAGGTCATCGGTGTTATTTTCGAAGGTTTTCGTTTTTTGTTCGTTCGATACACTCGATTATGTTATTGAATCTATGTATAGGTATACATAAATTATATTTTGAGCTGGCCTTTTTGATAACCTGCTAATTTTGTGGCATATTATTACATACTTTATTTCATATATCCTACAGTTTTCTGGGATCATAAGAAGCTAATCGCCTATCCCATATAAATATCTGGTTTTGTAGTTTTTTTTTATGTAATTGCCTTTTTTTTTGCCAAACGATCAACGATTAGTAGATGATTAGATCAGTCGGCAATCGGTATGACATACGTCACGGTGCTTTCTCCGCGTTCCGTGTGATTTGGCGCGCGTGTCCGCATGTGATGGCCATAGTCCATACCGAATACCTGACGCACGTGGTATCGCTCACTATTCTGTATTGAACACTAGTAATGACGTTTAGTATTGAACATTAGCAATGACGCCAGATGAACTAGAAGATGAGCAGATATTTTGATATTGGGTAATGCCTAATGGCACTAGCGTCTTGATCCGTTCTTTTTCAACTTTAAGAGTGACTATTAAGATAGGTGGCATTTTCCGGGTCAAAAACTTAAACTTTTCATGAGAAAACCTCAGCCCCGTGTAGTCAAATTGGGAATCTTTTCCTTAATTAATTCTCGTAAAATTGGTTGAAAAACACATTATTACTGATGCTTAGGTACGTCATTCGGCGGCAGGCGGCACGTCTGTTAGCTAAGATTTCCCGTAATTAACAAAAAATTAAAACCGACTTCCAAGGTAAAAACAATAATAACATTAATGTGAACTAAAAAGTATTAAATAATTTTTACTATCTAATAGTGCCTTTTTCCGAATTCGGCTAAACCTCAACTATTTCTGTACTCAATCTTCATTATTTTGAAGTCGGTACCAGATAGCTGAATCTTCAGTCCTCTGACAGAATATTTAAAATTTTTTGAACTGGTACCGACTTCAAAATTATGAAGATTGAGTACAGAAATAGTTGAGGTTTAGCCGAATTCGGAAAAAGGCACTATTAGATAGTAAAAATTATTTAATACTTTTTAGTTCACATTAATGTTATTATTGTTTTTACCTTGGAAGTCGGTTTTAATTTTTTGTTAAAAATAATAATAATTTCACTCTTTTTAGTTACACTAGTAGATAAATCTTCGCGTATATTTTACGTATCTTATTACAATTTGTTAAGAGTCACAACTCACACTCACAAAATAATATAATATTATCAGTGAAGTGAACATATTGTGCTAAGTAATTTAACAATTTTAATATTTCAAGCCCGAAGCTGTCACCGGCGATTGCGATAACAATAGAAAGGCTATTGTGTCTCGTTTTTCCACGATCGAAGGATCTATCAGATAAAAAATTGTACAAACTTGCATAGGATGTAGCGTAGCATAATATTTAATATTATCATAATTATTGACAGCTGTTCTTGTTATCAAGAATTCAAATCGATAGGTACTTAGTGCACCATCTATCGATTAATAAGTATAACTAATTAAAAAGACACTTAATGACTTTGTTTTGTTTAAATGCTCTTTTTTTTTAAAATAACTTTATTTTAATTCTATTTGTCTATAAAAATTTTATAAAGTAGTAAAGTATTCGATCTGTATATTATAAAGTAGTTAGTAAAGTATTCGATATTCTATCTTCGCGCAGCGGCGCGCGGCGCTGGGCGGCGACCGACGCCGACCGCCGTGTATTAAAAACAAACAGGTGTTGTTAATTGTTATACAGTACATCATTATTATTATTAGTATATCCATACCTATGCCTTGTACTATTATCTATTCTGTGCCATGAGACATTCGTGGCCTTAACACGACGTGGTAATGATGATGATGACCATGATGATGATGATGATTATGATGATGAATACGAATTGCATAGTAGTTTATGCTTTCTGTTCTTAAAACAACACCGAAACTCCCAAACGTGTATCTATAAGGAATCAGGAGTTCTCTCAGCATCATCGAAACCATGGTATACCTTGACCCAATATTTGACTTTTTGGTAGCGTATTCTTAGTACACTTCACATAAAACCAAAATCACCATATGTTTCCATATAAATTTCGAGGAGTTCCCTCGATTACTCATGGATCCCATCATCAGGTCACCACCTTTGTGAAAATGGGACCAAATTGGAGTGAAACCTAATACAACAAAACAAAAATTTCGAAAATCGGTTCACAAACGGCGGAGTAATCGTTGAACATACAAAAATAAAAAAAAAAAAAAAAAAAAAAAAAAAAAAAAAAAAATATCCACAGCCGAACATATAACCTCCTCGTTTTTTGGAAGTCGGTTAAAAAAATGATGCGACCACTCATCACCAAGTGTGACAGTGCAGTGTCACTTTTCCCCGTCAGATGACGGAGTTCAGTCACATCCTTATCCTCAGACAGCGACAAGAAGAATAAATAGCAACACAACAATGTATATTGTATACATATACAATATTATCGTCGAGTGAACTATTTTTACCTGTGGGTTGCTAAGTGTCTATATTTACACGAACAAGACATTTCTATTTGCTGATTACACCCAAATAACGTTTTGATTGAGACAAATAAGGCTTTGTTGACTCAATCATAAAAGAAAATTAAGTTGCAAGCTTTATCTTAATTTCAACTTTTTTACTTGAAACTGAAATTGCATTGCTATTTTAGTTAATAGTAGCTTAGTTTTCCTACTTTAAAATCTAGTCATATGGTATTCCCGTAGTACTTTCCATACAAAAAAGTTATATTTAAAAAAGTATTATAGTTAATATTATTATTAACACTCAGATTATGTGGTTACTCACAGTAAACTCCAATGGCCAGGATTGATTTTCCTAAACACATTTTTCAAGAAAATAATCACATTTTAAACTTTTCACTTTAATAAAATATGTCGTTAGAAAATTACAGTTTCTATTTTATTCTCTTAAACTTTTTTGCTTTTACTACTTTCTTTATGACAGGAGCATAAAGTCCAAAAACTTGGTACAATAAGGGTATTCGCATTGGTGTAGATTTCTGGTTTTCTTATATAATTATATCCGTATTATGTATCTGTAATATGTGTATTTTCGTATCTTATGCAGCAGTGTGGTATGTTACGCTTACCACATAAGTCGTATTATATGATCAAAATATAAGCTACACATACACACATTTTTCAAATAGACCAACATTAATCTAAATTGAAGCATCAAAAGTTTAAGTAACCAAAATTAATTATGGAGTTTTGTTAAAAAGTTTGTAAAACTTGTCCGACAGAAATTGAAAAACCTTTGTTGCCCCTTACTTCTTCTGTACTTTGCCTGAAACAAAAATCTAATTAAGGCATTAACAACAAACATACTCTGGTTTACTATCGCCTATAAATTTCTTAATAAAGAAAATTTTTAAACTAGTTTTAAGTATCTCTTAACAAAGGTTATTGTAGGAATTTTATATTTTTATTTTATAAAAATCGTTACATAGTATATTTTCTGTGCAGCTGGGCTAGCTCATATGAGTTCTGACTCTTTCTCTTTGAATTGCTAGTAGTTCCTTCTTGAGATCGCGTACGATGCTTAGATCGAAATAATTTTTATACATTTTTTCAATATTTTGCAGTTTTTTCGCTATTTGTGAAGATTCCCAGGTTAATGTGCCCTCGGCTTTAAGTATTTTCGTATCATTGTTTGCGCGCTAAGCCCAGCTGTTAAGATATAACCAAACACTCGTTGTGACGAGACACTTTAGTTTCACACTGTCACTGTTTAAAGTCGTGCACCCTTCTGAAACTGTGAGTATTCAGTGCTTTTATTTTTCTTTATTTTTCCTTTTTAAAATTTTTTGAAACCCCCGTACTGTAAGGTAAAGTTAAATCTTTACAATTATTCTTATTATCTACATTAGTTTTTATCTTAGATCTGGAAAATCAAGTGCTTGAGTGCATATTATTACTTGGAAATATTATGTCTTTGTTCTTAGTTTAAATTTGCTGAAATTAGTTTTAATTTTATTGTGTAGTAAACTTTTTTCTGCCACTTAAAGGTCTTGTAGTTTGAAACTTAAGTTTTCAGTTAATCCATATTCGATGTTGCTTCAAATACTATTATGTTATTCGTTAAGTTTGTTAAACTAATATGTATTTTGTGGTTAAGTGCTCAAAATCATTTAGCTTTCAAACAGTGACTACAATTCAACCCCTATTCTGCAAAACAATGTACATTATTTTATCTAAGATCACTTAAAATCTTTGATAATAATAATAATCAATTAATGCAAACAGCTTAAAATCTTCAAAATTTAAACTTTCTGTGAGCAAATACTGAAATTGTTATCATAATTAGTGCAGTCATGGTGACGCGGCAGTAAACACTGACGCAGCTTCCCGAGATGACACTGCGCATTGAACGTGTTAAAAATTTATCAGAATTTTGGCCTGAAATCGGGATTTAGACTATTGTTCATAAAAATCGGCAAAAAGTAATCCGAAGTTGTTAAGTTTTGGGAAGTAACAGAAAATACTCAATGAATCTGAAGGTGTAAACGAAATTGCACTATGAAAAATATTATTTATGTTACCTAGGTTAACCGGGAAAATAAATAAGTAAATTACCATTTTGCCTTCATCGGGTATTATGTCAGTTATCTCCAAAACAAAATTATTTAACCCGTTAAGTACCTACTTTAAGATTTTAATAAAAAAAACTATGCAAAGTTATAAGGATAATGCAAAAATCCTTCAATGAGGATAGTAACATTCACCAACACTGAAGGTGATGATAATCCTGAAACACAGATTACATCGTAAACTTTATTATTTAATCACTTGATATAAATTATAATTAGTTTACTATGTTTACATACACCTAAAAGATAGATAAGTTAAGAAAAGCGAGAAATTTTTTCGACTGCGTACTGCTCGCGCGTGCTACGGGCGTGATTTTTGCGTCTCCTAGGCCTAAAGTAAATAATGTGGGTTAAAATCCTTGCTATCTCTCTTAAAAAACTTACTTTTCGTATTCAAGAAAAAGAAGGTATGATTTTGACAACGAGTCTATAGAGACTAAAACTATGTAGTTATTTTATTTTAACAAAATCTATTCTTTTTGAACAATCGATCTTTACTTTTTAATTCACAAAACATGGTATTATAAATTATTATAAGGTTCAAGTGTTGTATGTCTATGGCATCGTAGCTCATAAACAGGTGAACCATCTTTGATAAGTTTCCTTTTTTGCTCTTTGTTGACGTGATTCTTATAAAAGAAATATGCATTTGATCGATTTTGGTAAAAGGCATAGATCTATCTATAATCTACATAGAATATACACCGACTTTTAGAGGGAAAACGTTTCCTTCTCAAAGTTTTGCAGGTCGTTATGCCCTGTTCTGAAACTATGTATCATTCTACCATGAGTGACATAACATCCTGACCATGAGTTTTTTACACCCTAACGTATGTAATCTGTAACAATATAATTGGTTAGTTTGGCTGTATGTATCGACGGATGTGTTGTGTACCGTGACGGCCAAGGCCAATCCGTCACGCTTTGCGGGAAATACAATGTGAATAGTAAACTAATTTGCTGTGATTGATTTTGATTAAATTATATACCTACCTTCATGCCAAATTTCATCCAAATCGGTGGAGCGGTTTGAGCGTGAAGAGGTAAAGACATACAGATGTACGTTTGTTTTATAATAATTGCAGTGAAAATTCTTGGCCACAAAATATACACAGAAATCTATCCTAAACTTTTTCCGAATTATTCTTTTCTCGTTTAGTTCTTGACCGCGAATCCGCATGAGTAAATAGCGTATGACGTATCCCATAGAAAACGTACATTTTCCAGCTGTAAAACTAGCCAATGTAAATCGCCGTGTCTTAGATACAAAATTTCATCAAGATCGACCCTATAGCATTAGCGTAGCGTTTTCGAAGCAAACAAACAAATCTTAAAATAATATTAGTATTGATAAACAGTCGACTTTGAGTACGTATGTGCTTTTAATTGTGATAGTTCTTGATACAAAAATTACATCACCCCGCTCATCACAATAAAATTTATCATAATGCAAACTGTGTGCAAAATTAGAAAACCGGTAAAATACTAAAATTACGAACAACTATCAGACAGTTTTTGATGTCTGTGTCATTCTGATGTGGGATTCCCTACCCTCAGAGTGACCACACAACTGAAGGGGAAACCCCTCCCGCCTACTCCTCTTAACAGTCTTCAATTGTTAATAAGAAGAAATTTAGACTTCGTTTTATGATATAAAATCGTAATACCTCGATCGTGGGAATAGCAGACACAATAGATTTTCAATTGTTATGCGGCAGCCGGGTGCCGCGCCGCCTGGGGATTGATGGGTTTCAATAAATCTGATTCTGAATACTCTTTATAAGTAGGTTTTTTGTGTTTTATTAACCGTGCTAATCTACTTCTTCCAGATGAGCTGCGGGCGGTTATTCGCGGCGTTAAGGCGCTGCAAGCAGCTGGAGGGTGGCGACAACACCACGCAGCTGTCCCGCTGCCTGGGACTGCTGGACTTGACCGCGCTGGGCGTGGGCAGCACGCTGGGCCTGGGCGTCTACGTGCTGGCGGGCGCTGTGGCCAAGACGGTGGCGGGACCGGCGGTGACCATCAGCTTCCTGATCGCCGCCATCGCGTCCGCTTTTGCTGGTAAGTCACTATTTAAGGTTAGGTTATGTTGGGATGCAGTAGAAGTGCATAATCACTCCCAAGTGTTCAAAAATGATCAACTGACTTATGAAGTATGCACCTCCACCCCAAGATTGAGGCAAAAAAAGCAATTTATGAAACAACTTTTCTTTAATCCTTTGACCGCGGGTTCTTGGAAATCTATTGTTATTCCATTGTTGTCACGGTCGCCGGTGACCTTATGGGGGTTGATACTTAATAGGTTAAATGTAAGTTATTCGTATGGACGAATAACTTACATTTAACCTATTTTTAAACTGTGCATATGGTTTGCTAGTTATGCACAGTTTTTAGGGTTCCGTAGTCAACAAGGAACCCTTATAGTTTCGGTCTGTCCGTCCGTCTGTCCGCCTGTCCGTCTGTCTGTCTGTCTGTCTGTCCGCGGTTTCACTCAGAGACTATAGGACCTACAGTCATGGCATGAATACACATATTAATGATGGCAACAAAATGATATGAGGAATCGTAAAAAAATATTTTTTTTATCGTACCTCCCCTACACATCAAGCGGCGATGAATATTTTTTTTCGCGCCCACCCCATCGTGTGGGGTGTCGTTGAATAGGTTTTTTAAAAATATTGCGAGTATTCATAGATCATTTTCCGATTTAGGGATCCGTTTGTGAAATATTACGTTTTAAAGTGGAAAAAATCGTTAGAGTCCATGGTGTCCCCCCCTTCTACCAGCTAAACGGTTGGTTCTGGAAATGTGAAAAAATTCACGGGAGTTAGAAATATGCTGAATTTAAAAGGAAAACTATCACGGCTAAGAAGACTTCATAAGTTATTGAGTAATTGTCGATCAACTAAAAAAAATGTATTCGGCGTAGTATAAAGGAACTTTTCATTCAAATTCCTTTGAAAGTAACTGAGATGATGTTGTTAGTAGTGTAAAATACGCTATAAATGTACGTTCATTGACCATAAAACAATTGTCAAAAACTAGCGGTACTACGGAACCCTATACTGCGCGTGGCCCGACACGCACTTGGCCGGTTTTTTAACACTAGCTTATTAAGATGATGATATAAATAACAACGCAATGGGCCCTATAAAAATCTTTGATAGATACTCAATTCATGTTAAAACAAAAATTTTAATCAATTATTATCGCAGAATAATAAAATATATTGAAAGCCCAGCTGTTATTTAACTACCTAATTAAGCGTGTAAACTGTAAAACCTGCAAAGAGTTATGTCCAATTAAAACAACCGCAAGCTCGGAACCAGGTAATCCCTGGCCTGGCACCGTGTCCTTATAAGGATTTTCGATATAAACCCAAACAAGTTTGCTGTTATAATGTGTTTTCCCCTGAAACGAGTTCTGCCGTCTGTAATGCTGCAGCAGAGACCCAGTTTTGTTGACATTTGCAATTTATGCCAAAGTTTCTCCATTTTTATTTGTGATTTCGGAATAAAATTAGAATTGATACCACATCATATTAAAATTTAAATTTGAAATTTACGTTTTTATGGTAAGGGTTTTAGCAAAACTAAATTGTTCTGCTGCATCATAAAAGAACTTATCTAGATTTATGCGTTCTTTATTAAAGCTTTGGGCTCTTTTCGCTACGTTTGATTATGATGGATTATTTATTTTGGACTAATTATGATGGAAAATACGTTGGACTATCGTGTTTACTATTACCACCATAGCATTTAAGGTCTACAGTACCTATAACGTAGGGAGGCCGTAAAAATACTTTAGGTAAAGTTTAAAGAAGATTTATCGAAAGATCTTTGAGGAAACAGTTTACCTCTCGGCCTATGTGCGGCCTTAATTATTTTGCCACGCCAGTGAACGTCTGGCGATTGCCTAGTAACGTAAGTCGATATGACTCCGATCACTTTTGACGCATTAGGTATTCAATGAAATCTGGATATTAACGTATCAACGCATTGCTAACTAAATATATCCAGTAAATCCATAACGTTATTTTCTCATCTTAGTCCCACTTGAGCAGATTGTTATTTCTGTTATACTGTATACATATTATTACTAATCGAAAATATGTCTTTTTTTGAAATTATGTCATCCCAACCAAGTCATATTATGCGCTAATTCACTGTGAATTTAATCCCAAGGTCCACATCAACCCAGATTTAAAAAAAAAAACTACACCACTTCTTCCTAAAAAGTTTTAATTGACAAAATATCTAATGTGTTGCAATAGCTCCCGAACAGTAGAACATTATGTTAGACATACCACAGTTCTGAAAGCGTCACTTTAGCCATTTAGCTTCTTAGGGCCATAATCACCACTTTCTGATAAAGTGCCGAATAGGCTATTCACAACTTTTTTGACAGATTCTCCATACTTCATCTGTCAAGTTAAGAGGTGGATAGCCTATTCGGCACTTAACAGAAAGTGGTGAAACAGGCCCTTAGTATTATATAAAATTTTCCAGGTATCTGCTACGCGGAATTCGCGTCCCGCGTGCCCAAAGCTGGCTCAGCGTACGTGTACAGCTACGTGAGCGTGGGCGAGTTCATCGCCTTCACCATCGGCTGGAACCTCATCCTGGAGTACGTGATCGGCACCGCCAGCGTCGCCAAGGGCATGGCCAACTACATCGACAGCCTGTGTAACAACACCATGGCGAAGACGATGGCGGAGTGGGCGCCGATGAGGATTGGGTTCATGGCGGATTATCCGGACTTCTTTGCGTTCTTCCTGGTGCTGCTTATCACGAGTGAGTATTTTTAATGAATTAGGTTGTTTCACCACTTCCTGATAAAGTGTCGGATAGGCTATCGACAACTTTTTTGACAGATTGTCCATGCTCTGGGCCTGTTTTACCACTTCCTGATAAAGTGCCGGATAGGCTATCGACAACTTTTTTGACAGATTCTCCATGCTCTTGCCTCTGGGCCTGTTTCACCACTTCCTGATAAAGTGCCGAATAGGCTATTCACAACTTTTTTGACAGATTGTCCATACTCTGGGCCTGTTTCACCACTTTTTTGACAAGTTCTCCATACTTCTGTCTGTCAAGTTAAGTGGTGGATAGCCTATTCAGAACTTATCAGGATTCTCTATGCTCGAACCGCCTACGTAGGGCATTTTCATGGTAGCTGTAACCATGATTACGCAGCTGTTTATAGTCGAAGTCGGTCATGGCCAATCATAGACGAACATGACCATTCTATATTCTATACATTCTAAATCCCCTGCTTTGGTCCATCATAAACTATTCCTCGGAGCTTGTGCTCGTAGTAGTCATGGGTTCCAATTTCAAACTAATGACATTATTGTAGAACAATATATAATATGCTAAACAAGATGAGGTAATTTTTGATACTGATTAAGCTATTATGTGTTATCTGTGTGATTCCCACGGTTAATGTAGGTAAAATTAACGTGAAGCATGGCCTTTATCTAACTTTGCCACTTGGGCAACAACTCTGCCCAGTCTGGGTTATTTTGCCCTTTTTTTGAAGCGAAGGGGAAACCCTTTATGGGTGCTCCGGGTTGGGGATATGTGCCTCAGTTAAGCTGAAGCACCCCGGGGGTATGTGGGACTCTTCCCCACTAAACCACCTGCGGTTTGCCTTCAGCCGTATAGGGAGGGATATCCTGGATCTGTCTAACACAGGACTGGGTTATTTTACCCTAATTTAATGACAGTTCATCTGTAAAACTAGTCTTTAACAATCCACGTAAAACTAGTCGGCATAACTTTGAAGATAAGATCCACTTCGCTGATTAACTCGATATATTCTTAATTGATGTCATTGAAATCATCAAACTCATGGAGAGACTGCATGTTGTGCAACATTGTTTTGGTTTGGCTAGACATTTCTGTAACATACCTAGATGCCAAGAATATTTTTGATTCCACCGGTTTACCGTTTAGGCGGCCCGAACCCGTCATATGCAATTTTATTACGGTACCTACTTAGTTGTACAGACGCCTCCGTGGTCCAGTGGCTTAGAGCTCCGAAGGACTCGGAGTTCGTGGGTTCGATTCCCGCGTTGGAAACATGTTATTTCCAAGTTTGGTTAGGACAATGCAGGCTGATCACCGATTGTCTGACAAGTAAGATGATCCATGCGTCGGATGGGCTTGTAAAAAGTTGATCCTGCGCCTGATCTCTCGCCGGTCGTGTCGGTCGTCCGTCCCACTGGGTTATAAAAGTTAAGGAAGAGAGAGTGATCTCGTGTACATACTGCGCCCACACTTGGGCACTATAAAATTACTCCTGCGTAACTGGCCAGGTTTCAATAAAACCGGCCACCGTCACCGAAACCGGTGTGGGAGTTATTATTTGATTATTATTAGTTGTAAAGACCATTACGATTTTCAGGCGGTGGATAAGCAATAGTCGCAAAATCAAATACCCTTACTCTTCAGTAATCAATATCGTTTTACTTTCAGTTCTGCTGGGTGTGGGTGTGAGCGAGTCTACCAAGCTGAACAACGTGTTTACGGCACTCAACCTCGCCACCGTTGTCATCGTACTCGTCACAGGAGCGCTCTGGAGTAAGTTCACTCATGTTAATAACCTTGTAGCTAAGACCTTTCCTTTACCGATTCTTTATAGAATCGCCGATGAAATGTATGGAATTGGTATATAAACGTTCTTTAATATTACGTTAACGTTCGACTCGTCTAATGCGAATTCCTTACATTTTGATCGGCGGTTCTGTAAAAAATAAATGATATAGAAGAAAGAAGCTATGCCGGCTCTGCTTTTTGAGGTTTAATAAAACTCAAGTGTTATGTTCACTGTGAAAATAGCGGCGCACGACGTTGGCGTATTTCTCATAAAAACATAGAGGTCCAAAGTAACTCTTTCAGCGCTGCTTCTTTCACAGTAAACGATGTATAAACATACACAACCTAAGCTCTGTATAGCAGATCGGTAAATGTAACTAAACAAGAGTATTTTAAAACTAGACAACGCCCGCAACTTCGTTGCGCCCATAGATATCAGAAACAGTTGCGCCAAAATTCGTCTACCGCGTCAGAACTATACATTTATTTAAGATTAAAAGTATTATATTGTCCTTTCCCGGGACCAAAGTATCTCCATACCAAGTTCCAATTTCAGCAAAATTGGTTCAGAGGTTTGGGCGTGAAGATATAACAGAGAGACAGACGGGCAGAAAGACTGACACACTTAAAACTTTTGCATTTATAATATCAAGTAATTAGTATGAATGCCTCTAATCTGACCTCCACATTTCAGGCGACCCTAAGAACTGGCGTCTGACCCCCGAAGAAATCCCCGCGGAGTACCGCGACGCGGCCGGCGCGGGCGGGTTCATGCCGTGGGGCTTCGCGGGCGTCATGGCGGGCGCCGCCAAATGCTTCTTCGGCTTCGTGGGCTTCGACTGCGTGGCCACCACCGGCGAGGAGGCCAAGAACCCCAAGCGCGACATCCCGCTCTCTATCGTCGTGTCGCTCACCATCATATTCCTGTCCTACTTCAGCGTGGCGACCGTGCTGACCATGATGTGGCCGTATTATCTACAGGTATTTGGCCAATTTTTACTTTGAATGTGGTTGACCAAAACTATTTAAACCCAAACGAAATAACCGATCGAATAAATACTGCTTAACTTAAGATGCTAAGTCGCATGCTGCCCTTTTCTTTAAAGTTTAAACCAAACTGAGACGGTAACTATATTTGATAGAGATACTGAATTTTAAATATCAGAGTTATTTAACTTCTGATAAGACCAGTAAAAACTCAGAGGCAAAATTACTTTGAATAGTATCTTTTGAAATTTGGACCGGTTGTGTTTCAAATCTCAAGAGATGCAGATCCAATTATCAATCACTCAATTTTATCATCATCTATAATATCTATTCTCATAATGTGTTTCAGGATGAGGATGCGCCCTTCCCCTATGTGTTCGAGCAAATTGGCCTGCCAGTCATCAAGTGGATAGTCACAATCGGCGCGGTGTTCGCGCTGTGCACGAGCCTGCTCGGCGCGATGTTCCCTCTGCCGCGCGTGCTGTACGCCATGGGCTCTGACGGCGTGCTGTTCCGACCGTTCGCCGTCATCAACCCACGGACCCAAACGCCACTGCTCGCGACGGCGTTGAGCGGATTGTTCTCTGGTAAGTAAATATTTGAGAATAATAATAATAATAATAATATCTATGGACGCTTCACACCACGTCAGTCTGGCCCCGTGCTAAGTACCTGAAGGACTTGTGTTACGGGTACCAGACAGCTGAAATATATTAAATACTTTTATACTATACATATATTTAAGATTTTTAATATATGTTATGCTAAGTACTGACATACGGTTTTGCTCGATAGTTTTACTCCAAATCTAGCAATAACCACCGTGTGGACCGCCAAAACTGATGGCTCGAAGGCTCGCTTCGAGCCGGCTCGATGGAATTAAATATGTCAAATATGTAATTTCCTTCGATTTGGAGTAAAACTATCGAGCAAAACCGTATGTGAGTACTTAGCAATAGGTACACATATTTAATACACATCCATGACCCAGGAACTTTGAAAACTTTTTTTATTCCGTCGGCGGGATTCAAACCCGCGCCCCCCCGGCTTGAGCTGCCAACAACCCACCCACTCGGCCACAGAGGTCGTCAATCTGTCATTCAAACCGAAAGAGAAATGAATAACCGAACCGAGATCTTAGAAAAACAGTAGAATTATTTATGCTAGGTATATTTGCAATAAGTATTTGAGACAACTTTTCAGTTCGTAATTTCGGTTTTGGTTTTTCCTTTTAGTTCTGTCACAGGTGTGACTAACGAAAAAACCTCTCGTTGTGAATATAACGCGGTTTTTGGGATTGACATTAAGCTTGTATAATAATATGAATTATTATGGATATGATGCGATATGTTTCATGCAATCATGATTCAACTGTAGTTTAACTAGTACCTACAGAGTTATGTGTTTTGGTGTAATTTCCACAAAGGTTATATTCAATAGATGAGTGGTATAAAAAGGAGATATAATATGTATCATGTATGTGTGGCTTAGACGTAATTTACATAATTCTAATTTTAAACATTAACTATACCTCGAGGCACGCACACAATATTAATAGTCATCGTTCCACGCGAAAAATGTACCATCCTCATCACCTTGATGAGTGGCAGTCTTCCACCGTGCGTTTTTCGTGAATCTTTCTGCCGCGCACTGCAAAACTCTGGAACTAACTATTACCAGCAGTATTTCCGGACCAACACGACTTGCAATCCTTCAAGAAGAGAGGGTATTCCCTCTAAAAAGGCCGGCAACGCACCTGCAGCTTTTCTAATGTTGCGAGTGTCCATGGGCGACGGTAGTTGCTTTCCACCATGACCCGTCTGCTCGTTTGCTCCCTTGTTATCGTCATCACTAACAAGTGTTTCCGTTTCCAGCGACGATGGCGGCGCTGTTCAACCTGAACCAGCTGATCGACATGATGTCCATCGGCACGCTGCTCGCGTACACCATCGTCGCCACCAGTGTGCTCATACTCAGGTATACCTACACTGCGACCACGAGTTAGAAGAACTTTTTGACTTGACTTGTCTATGTCCAACTATCCAACGCCATTTCGTTTCACTAAAATTCCTTAGCTTCAATGTCATGACCTATTGCATTGCAGTTATTGAGTGTAGATGGAGGAGAACTATCTCTGTATGTAAAAAGTGTCCGCTGAAATACGTTAAATTAGGGCGTTAAATTGGCGCTACAGTAGCAACAGGGTAAAATTTAAATCATTTAGCAGCTTTTATTTCAGCTATTTTAGGTTATATTTTTAAAAATATATTGGTATTAACCCAGTAATTCTGTGACTCGGCTATTCGGCTAACTTCAATTTTTATTTTGTCACCCTTGGCAAAGGCAATGCAAAAAAGGCAGCAAAGGGTATGTCACAACGGCATACCCTTTGCTGCAGCTAGGGCCACTCTTGGAGGATTTTTCAACTATTATTTACTGCGTACAGCTGGACACTTTTTCAAATATCCCCCATATAAGATAGTAAACGCAAGACCGTAACAGCCAGATGCCAAAGCAGTAAAGAGGAGTTACAAATGACAATTTTCTGATGCAGATACGAGGAGGAGAGTAGTATGCAGTTGAGCAGCAAGGCTCTGCCGGAGTCGCCGTACAGCGTGGCGCGGCAGTCCTTCAACCTGCTCGGCCTGAAGGCGCCCACCGCGCTCTCCTACACCATCGCCAAGTGGACCATCGCTATATTCTGTGAGTGTATCATATTCTTGAGCCTTTGGAAAGTCTAGAGTCCGGTAGTAATGAGCATACTAATAAGAGATGCTCATTAATAAAAACATGTAATATGCTTATTACATATAGTGATGAAACAAGGAAGGATAGAGGACTTATATTATGCTACTTGTTCTTTTCACTTATCGTTGTTTACGCTCGTTGCGAAGTAACGACGAAATAGAACGTTGTAATACATCTAATATATATAAATAATATTACATGCGGTGATGTCGATCTTGGTCCATGCTGCTGCGTTGCGATATCAAATACAAATCATTTTGGTGCTGATGTTGGAACATTACCATTGGCCAATCAGAGCGCATCTCTATAACTCCCCATCAATTTTCTTCTCCAATCCGTTGAATTATCTTATTCGATACGTTACTTTTATGTACCAGTTCAAAAAACGTTACAAAAGGACGCAGCCTTGACGCAATGTGGTCGCAAAACTTTGCTCTAACCTGTTTATTTATTGTTAATTCAGTCGTGGTGGCGCTGGCGACGTGCGCGCTGCTGAACGGCGAGTCGTCGAAGGCGCTGGGCACGGTGGTTGGCGTACTGGGCGGGCTGCTGCTGCTGCTGCTGCTCGTGCTGTACCGACAGCCCAGACAGGACGTCTCGCACCTCACCTTCAAGGTCAGTGCAGCAGCAGGATAAGGTTGAGTGTTGACACAAACGTAAATTGTGCCATACAAATACCAGTGAAGTTGTATTAAGCGGCAGTGCTTCGTCATATTATATCAATGTTGCAAACTGCAAACAGCAAACAGCATAATGTGCTGCTTCTTTCTAAAAATTGTATCTTATGTTCCACATTCTAAAAGAATTTAAATTCATAATAATAATAGAGGTAATGCGAAACTGTGTCGTCTGTTTTTCGGTTACCTTTTCAAGCTTAAACCGCTGAACGGACGTAGAAATTTTGTATGAAAATACTTTAATTCCCTCGCGTCCATACCACTGGACCGATTTTGCTGAAATTCGGTATGGAGATAAAAGGACATAGAATACTTCTTTATACCGGAAAAATGTACGGTTCCAGCGTGATAAACTAATTTTAGCCATCGGAGTTGCGGGCGTCATCTAGTGAAGACAATAGTGGTATTGTCTTCAATAATTCATATAAAAACGTTATATTGCAGGTCCCACTCGTGCCGCTGGTGCCGTACGTGAGCGTGTGCATGAACGTGTACCTGATGACGCAGCTCGACTACCAGACCTGGATTCGCTTCATCATCTGGCTCGTCATTGGTCAGTACCACCAGCTCTGGATTTATGTATAAGCGGTATAGGCCATGGCCTATGGGCGACAGCGTCCTATTATGTCCTAGCATGGCGGCAGCGTCCTAGGATGGCGGTAGAGTTCGTACATGGGGGCGGCAAAATTAAAGTGACCTATACTCATAAAAAATTACAAATCCGGACGAGTACCACCTGTTCTACAGCCTACCGCAACATTTAGATATTTAACTATTTCTTGTCTCTTTCATTCGTGTTTTTACTATCACGCTTCCACAAAGAATCTAGTCTCTCGATTTGAAAGAAGAAAGATATGATGTACGGGAAAGGACTTTAGTTTTCTAATTTTTTAAGCTATTTCTCTCCGGTCGAACCGACTTAGGGTTGGACCTCATCTGACAGCACGGAATCGCCTTTTTCCGTTGCCCTTTCTCTTTCTGTCGCTTAGAATTGCCATTTGCTAGACTGAGACAGAAAGCATAATGCGATAGCAAGCGGCGGAATCCTCGAGGCTATCGCATTATGCCAGATGAGGTCCAACCCTTATACGTACTGAAGCTATCTCGCTTTTGAACATAAAACTTCTTATTACAGGATAGTGGATATCAATTATTATTTCACTAATAAATTATTTTATTCCAGGCTACTTAATATACTTCTGCTACGGCATACGGAACAGCTCGCTGCGGGAGAAGGATATCGTCAAAATCCCGAACGGCATACACGACGAGAAGCACATCGTCACTAAATTCTAATCACAAGAAGGAGAGACGTTGACAGATAGCGTGACAGCTGTCAAAATGACAACACAAGCGGCGGGAAAAAGCTAGGTTCTAAAAAGGTACTTCTGACTGTAAAATAGAAATTTGTTCTTTGCTTCCTGGCCTAAAATAAGAGCAAAGTTACGTTTATATATTATTGGCATTACAAAGTCGCCATATTAAAAGGAGTTTAAAAAGTTGTGGCATGCTGATTTCCGCCAAATGAGGGTATTCCTGTGATTGTTGTTGGTTATTTAGATTTAATATTTAGGTTAGGTATAGTTCATTGGCATAGGGAACATAGTGTGGTTTCATTGACTTCTTTTAAGCATGCCTTCACATTACGTCGCGAGTGTTGCAGCAGCAGCGCGACTTCCATACTAAAATGAGCCGCGCGACTCTTTTGCATGAAGTCGCGCGGCTGCAGCGCTGCTGCCGCACTGCTTGCGACATAATGTGAAGGCGCTCTTACTTATCTTATTTTTGATTCTCAAATGCTTCTCAAAATTAAGGGGGCCGAGGCCGACTGGCACATTCAGATAAGCCAGTTTGGTATCAACAAATTAAAAGTTAAGTTACTTATCTAATTACCTCTTAACTTTAAGAAGCGTTTAGTATTGGCAATGAGACACACTATTCTCATGCAAATTAACTAGTAATATTGTTTCCAAGAAACAATTTTACTGTATTTTGACTTAGTTATAACCTGGTAACCGAACATATAGAAATTGCACTCAATAGCTTCTCTTTATCTATCTCATTTCCACATTTATATTCGATACGAGCGAGATATTGACATATTTTTTATTTCTACATATTCGGCGACTAGGTTATAGTAATTATGTTTAAATAATTATGACTCTGTGATAGTATGACTGTGGTGATATTATTGTTAAATGGTCCACTTAGGTCCACTTTACCCGTCTGGATTAAAGTTATCTCTCACTTTCCTTGTATTTATGAAAGAGAAAGCACGATTAACAATAATCCAGAATGGCGTAAGTGGTATTGTTGTACATATTTGTTTTCGATGTTTTAATGGCTGGCATCCATGTGAAACTAGATATAAAAGAAGCATTCGCATATTTACCGTCTATATGCTAGAAAAAGAAAGTGGTCCTTGTGACACTGTAAAATAAACTGTGTTGCGACTATTTAAGTTGTAGATTAAGTAACATTTCATTGTAATTATTCATCATGATCAAAACATGAGTGATTCTATAGTTTTAAACTCAGTTATATAGATAGTTATAATTTTCCAAAATTTTTGATTAATAATTCAAATAACAATTTATTTATATTATGGGTTTAATAAGTGCTGGTTACTGCGATATATTTTTGCATTTAACAAAGATCTAACGTTGTTTTCATCGCATCACTCTTCTGATATCACACAACGTCCGATGAGAGATTTTTCTATCGCTTCTAATATTTTTATTACCTAGTAAGAGTGATGATTATTATCAATTTGTTATATTAATAATTATTGTTGTAAATATTTTTGACATAATATATATTTAAGCATGTGACAATAATACTATTAAACATTATATATTATCAGATAATTTAAATGTCCAGTAGGCCTACTACGAAACTGTTTTGAGACTCAAACAATCGGACGAGAATGCCGCGTCTTGCTCTAACAACGTCATTTCACGTTTGTTAGAATAGGACGCAGCATTTTCGTCCGATTGTTTGAGTCTCAAAACAGTTTCATGGTACAAGGCCTGTTTTTAGGTTGTTAACAAAGGCAATTAAAATAATGTTTGTACCTCTATAAATTATGTACTATGATATATTTTGATAGAAAACTATAGTTGTTAATTTAACTTTAAAACTTGCCATGATTGTAATGATGCGAAATATAAGTATGTTTAATGCTCGTTAACACCCGTATTTTTTATTACACATATTTTATTATAACTTATAGAACGGTGTTACCAAAAAAATGTCCAGATTAATAATTGCATAGAAGAATATTGTTGTCTACTAACATTTTTTCTCATTACACGATAATAAATAAAACCAAAAAAATTAATAAATAAAAATTTATTGAAACATAAATACAACACAGCCAAATCTAACATGTAATACTGAGCATATACTTTTAATTATTATGTAATTATGTAAGTATACGTGAACGTACACCAGTTGCGTACTATACGCACGCAAAACATTAGTTGATGATTAAACCTTCATAGCTTCATAGCTATAAAAGAAAAATTAACTTACATATTTGAGAATTTTTTTTCACTCTTTCATGGTTTATAAAATTTAAACTACAAGTACAATATTTTGTAATTATACGCTGGTAGTGAAATATAATAAGTACATTTTAATCGCCTAAATTATAAAAAAGCAAATACTAGTATTTAAATAATTTAAGTTTATATGCCATACTTCTTCCAGTTATAACTATTCAAAAGTTTTCTTAACCTAATAATAATAATAGAAAGTAATTATTTAGAGATTCTGTGAATCTTTGCATGTACATAGAAGCTAGAGTAGGAAATACTATGCTAATACAAATAAAAGAACAACAAATGTCAATGACACACAGATAGGTATTACCTATCTGTGTGTCATTGACATTTGTTAACATAAATAATTTGAAATACAGAATATTGTCAATATTTGGCAGTGTGCACACACTAAATGCAACATCAAAATAATAAAGAATACATACAGATTCATAACGATTAGAATAAAATAATCAGATAGATTTATTATTATCTAATACAGATTTCATAAAAGCTACTGATAACATATTCTTTAATAATCCTAGTCTAAATTGTATCAAATTTTTAGGTAATACTTTGGTAAGTACTTAACTACTAACATTTTATATCTAAATAACTTATTACAACCGAAATAATAGCAAGAAAGCCGACAACCCATGGATGTGTCACAGGGTTCTAGTCTAGGTCTTTTGTTATTTAATGTTTATATGATTCTTATAAGGGACGCAAGCATGAAGCAAGGGTATTTCAAGCAAAAAAGTTAGCTTTTAGTTTCAATTACTTAGCGATGATATAGTAATGAAGGCGTTATTTAAATTAAACTATTTTTATAAAAATATATCCTAGTACATAATGAGATTTTGATATTTAGATATTTTGTATTGATTATATTATTTTCAATATCATTCATTTTCAATGCGTGATATCTAAATATATATTTATTATTTATAAATGATGAAACATTAGAAGTGAACATCATCACCCTCACTTTTGAAAATAATTAAGTTACCTACATTAAAAAAGGAACTTTCGTCAACTTATTTTAAATAGTTTTCATTCTACGTCTAATTATTATCATATACTTGATAAATAACAACTGAATGTGAAAAAATTAACCGTCATGGCAAGGTATCCGTATCACCATGATATCTAATGCATTACTGAAATCTAAATACTCGATATAAACGATATAACAGTAGGTGTAGGGCTTAGTGCATCACTGTGCCGTACCTCATCCTTATCCTCAGGTAGGTTTGGGGCAGTCGGCAGGATGGCTTGTGGGAGGGGTCAGCCGAGTGCGTGCGCAGCCGCTAGTAGAGCAGTGTGGCTGTCAGCGTGTTGCTCCGCGGGCTCGTCTAAGCGGGTGCGACGCCGCTCCGCGCTGTGCCACGCCCCGTACGTGAAGTAAATCAGGAGACCTGCAATTTGGTTACGATTATTTCAGTAAATATCTGGGAAACTAATTTCTCTAAGTTCTAACAAATGGCGTAATAAATATCTTTATTGGTAAGAGGGTCCTCCAATCATTTGGGGTTTTTATTTGTCACTTCATGACAGTGCGACGTAGCGCAGTATTTTGTACAGCATCTCTTAGGGTTAATTTACTGAGTCTCAGAAGTTATGTGTGCGTTAAGAGCGAGCTGTCAAATTTTGCTGTGTTTTCTAATAAGTATTACGATCCCGGAAGACGATTGACTTAAATGAAATTGAGATTTATTTAATCATTGTATATTTATCTGATACTAGCCTAACGGAAAACACGGTTCACTTATTTTGACTCGATAGTTTTATTTTTCGAAATTATGAATATTTCTGGGCTTTTCAACAAATATCTGTTACCTATGTCTTTGCTATGTCTATGTCGTGCTATGTTGTGCTTTTCAACAAATGTCAGTTAGTATCATTAAGGGGCCGGGTACCCTCGAAATTCTCATACATACGTAATACCAAAATCATTTTCTCATACGAAAATATTTAACATGTTTGAGTTATTTTTCAGCTTAAAATAGTAATTATCTAGGTTCCTGCACCAAAACTTACTTCAAAATATTTAAACACTAAAAAAATATTTTTTGTTTTCAATTTTTTTTTAGTAAATTTACTACAAAATATTTAAACACTAAAAAATAGAGTAAACACTAAAAAATATATAAACAAATAGTAAATTTACTACAAAATATTTAAACTCTAAAAATATTTTTTAGTATTAAATATATTTGGTAGTAAATTTATTGTTTATTTATATATTTATAGGGTTTTACTCTATTTTTTAGTGTTTAAATATTTTGTAGAATATTTTCTAAAAAAATTAAAACAAAAAAAAAATTGTGGTTAAAAATTTTGAAGTAAATTTTTGTGCAGGAATCTCGGTAATTACTATTTTAAATTGAAAAACAACTCAAACATGTTAAATATTTTCGTATGAGAAAATGATTTTGGTATTACGTATGTATGAGAAATTTCAAGGGTACCCGGCCTCTTACATAACTTGCACTACTACTAAAGGAAATATTAGTATTGTATTTAGTTTTTAAGTTATTACCAAAAAACTGTTTTGGGACTTACGACCTTTACTTTCGTGCTATAATGCGGGAACGCTTGTTACGCGATATTGTTCACTACTAGCTGCGGCTCAAAGTAGACTTCATGCGCGCACGATTCATAGAATCATTATATCACGATTGGAGGATAGCTGAGTACGTAGGCGGGGCTAGCGTGTTTTGATATTTTTGGCAGCCCGGTCTTAACGTTTTGGAGCTATATAATATGACCTGTTGTGGGGTTACAATAAAGATTTATTTATTTATAAGGTTGAAATTGTTTTGTTCAGTTTTGGTAATTCGCTTCGATGCGCTTCGACTTTGCGCTAGTATAAATTGACCCTTATCATGTTATCTCAGTTTTGACTGTAATAATGTTCAATATAGCTATTGTTTTCGATCTTTACTGCATACATTTTAGCTACCAATAGTACAACTGACCTGCCGCTATCCAGATACTGAAGCGCACCCAGGTCATGTAGTCGAGGTTCAGCATGAGATACACGTTGATCAGGATGCTCAGACCCGGCAGCCAAGGCACAAGCGGCACCTGAACAAACACGTTATATACTATCTTTGTCTTATATATTAGGAAAGTCACTTGACATACAAGGACAACAGCAATAAAATGGATGTAGCTAAACTTTATTTCCAAGGGGGTTGTTTTACAGATCATAATAAAACATTATGATTAAAACAATACAAAAAAAACATTTATATTAGAAAGAGTGCAACATTCTCTATTCAATTGATGTTTTTTGTAATCTCACCCTGCACCTACTTTGTATAGTTGACATAATTTTACCAACAAACATCCAGCATTACTTGTGAAAGTCGGACATACAGTATCCCCCTCTCGCTCGCACTCACCGAGAACGCCAGCTTCTTCTCGGAGACGGGCTGGCGGGAGATGCAGTACAGCGTGCCGATGACCAGCACCAGCCCCAGCACCATCACCGCGGTCGGCCACGCCGCACCGGACAGAATCTTGTCGCCGTGGGAGTCGATCGCGTTCATCATCATCATGCACCACACACCTGTTGAGAGGTTGCAAGTTTAGAGGATTAAAATACTAGTTTTGTAATAACGAAATTATCTACTTTTGTTCGATTTCCGACATTTTTACAGGAGTATCTGTTTTAGCGTTTTTTTTAATTAGCTAACAGGTAACGCCCAAAAAACAACGCCGTTGAATACAATAATAATTATTATGTCATATGTCCTGTCAAAAAGAAACTCAAATAAATTGTCAATCTTAGACCTCAAACTGAAAATTTATTTAAAAAAAAGTAGATGACACCCGCAACTCCGTAACGACAAAATTCGTTTATCCGTACATTTTTCCTGGATAAAAAATATCCCGTGTCCTTTCTGGGTCTCAAAGTATCTCTACACCAAATTTCAGAAAAACAGTTTAGCGGTTTAGGCGTGAAGAGGTTATAGACGGACAGACAGACAGATACGCCAAATTTAATTATAACTTTACCGTATAGTGTTACGAGCAGCGTGACGGTGCGTGCGGAGCGCGGTGTGGGAGTGGCCGCGGCGTCCGCGTTCACCAGCAGCCGCAACGCCGACCGCGCCGTCAGCGGCACGTCGTTTGTACGCGTAGCGCCTGTACGCTCATACCTGTAGGGAAAAAAGTGTAAGAAAAGAATAGTAATCATTTATTTGCAGCCATTAGTAACATAAATAATTTAAATTTAGCATAAAATATAACAATAACAAGTAGTAAGTAAAATGCAAAAGCATGCACGTCACAAATGCGTACACGTGTACGTCACGTGTGCGTACACAAAGAAAGCTACTGATTTATCTTGGTCCTAAATTGCTTAATAGCTTTCAAAATTTAAAAAAAAATCGTTACCTTACGGATACTCCTATGAAAACGATTTGATGTTTGACTTGACTATTTTGAAAGTTTTGAACAGTTGAATTGTTAATATACATTAAACTATGTTTTTGGTGTACCTGAGTATGAGCACGCAGGCGGCGACCATGGAGTACGCCAACAGCGTGCCGATCGACATCATGTGGATCAGCTGCTCCAACTCGAAGATCATTGCCAGAGTGCCTGAGAGAGAATGTTTAATATAATATTTGTTACAATATATTTAATTGAATGATTATGAGAAGTATCTTGTTTGCCATTTTATATCGCAATGAAAAATTATATTTAGATATATTTTAACTTTGATTATGTCTGCCAGAATTTATGTCGAGTATGTAATATGTCGTAGGCACCAGGGCCCGTACCACGAAACGGTTTTGAGACTCAAACAATCGTACGAGAATGTTGCGTCCTACACTAACAAACGTGAAATGACGTTGTTAGAGCAGGACGCGGCATTCTCGTCCGATTGTTTGAGTCTCAAAACGGTTTCGTATTAGGCCTACTGTTTTTCTCCTGTCTACCAGCAAGCAGAAGCCGCAGCAACAATTTCGTTCCCAGCGCATTCGCTAGTCACGTGAACATCGCGTGATGATGCGCGGTGTGCGCTGTCCCTGTCCGCCTGTAGGGGGCGGGGCGAGACGGAGTGTCGTGTGTACTGACCGGTGAACAGGCCGGCGACCACGGTGCCGACGAGCGGCGTCTGCGTGCGCTCGTCCACGCGACCCAGCCACCCGAACAGGAGCCCGTCCGCCGACATCGCGTAGATGATACGAGGGAGAGGGAACACAGCACCTAGAAGGCTGCAATTAATATTTTAAATTATTAATAATACCAAAAACTTCGTTACATTTCGTTTACAAATATATCCTATATTTTGGAATTTTCATAGAACCACGTTTTTGCGAGCAATGACTATAGCGAGCTAATTTTTATGGGGAACAAATATAATGATTAATGACAACCAAAAAATGCACTGATACCCTAAACTTGTTTACCAAAAAAAAGATATTGAACACCAAAATAATAAAGTCTAAAATTGCAATACTACCAGCTATTTTAATCATGAGTTCATGACAACACTTCAAATTGTAATCGAACACCAAATATAGTAAATGACCACCAAATATAGTAAATGATCACCAAATAAAGTAAATGATCACCAAATATAGTAAATGACCGCCAAATATAGTAAATGATCACCAAATATAGTAAAATATCGCCAAATCCTTGTGAGCAAATCAATGCAATATTTCTGTCCAAATAAATCACTACGATTGACAATTAAAAATGTAAGCATATTATTAACAAAATAATCGGCTAAGTGTGAGTCGTATGGAGGGTTCCGTACCATTTATAGAGCAAAATTAGACCTAAAAACAATTTTAGGTCTAATTTTGCTCTATAAATGGTTACAACCCATACAAGTTTTTGTATGGGTTGGGACTTGGGAGCCCCCGTTAATTTTTTATATTATTATTAATTATTTAAGTAAACATAATATAATCAAGGCCTTTGCGAAAGTATCAACGTGTCTACTGGTCGCCATTATTGATATCGAGCAAAAAAGCCCCCCTTAAATAATAATTTTATTTTGTTTTTAGTACGTGTTGTTATAGTGGCAACAGGTATACACAATCTGTTAAATTTTCAGAAGTCTAGCTGGATTGGTTCTTGATATACAGCCTAGAGAAAGACAGACGGACGGACAAATAGACAGACATCGAAGTCTCAGTAATAGAGTCCCGTTTTTAGGGTTCCGTACCCAAAGGGTACAAACGGGACTCTTTTACTAAGACTTGCTATTGCTAAATAAAAATATAGTTGGTTATAATTTTACATTAAAATGCTAACGTATAATTTTGGTGATCATTTACTAATTTTGGTGATCGTTTACTACTTTTGGTTTAACAATGATTTATTTGGAGTCATTTTGCATAAATAGGATAGCGAGATGATAAATCTTTGGTGATCATTTTACATTAAAATGCTATTATAATGTTGGTGATCATTTACTAATTTTGGTGATCATTTACTTATTTTGGTGACCATTTACTATTTTTGGTTTTAAGATCTTAAATCTTTGGTTATCGTTTTACATATTCATATTTCTTTATTTGCTTCAAAAGTGGCACATTGGTGTTACAGTTAATAGTATTTCTTAGATCACACTTTTCACTAATACTATAGCATGCAAATTCTTAGGTACTTATTCTAATACATTAATTTTTATTTAATTACCTTTTATATTATAATTTATAAATAATTCGATATAATAACAATTTAATAGACTACACACATTCAAAATAATAAACCCTTCTTACAATAATATGTCCTAATCTTACGAGCTACCTAATATTACATTTCAATTGATTTCAAAACAATAATTTAATATCAATAGTATAATTATAATTACAGATATTTTCATAGTAATTTAATGTCAACAGTATAATATAGGAAAATGTTATTTATCATTTAGGAACTCTGTAACGGAATAATAATTTTTTAGCTTTAGACATTTAGTCATTTCTTTCTTAAATTTATTATAAGGTAGGGATTTTATGGCTGTTGGGGTAGCATTATACGCCTTTATACACATGGCATATTATTCTTTTAGATATAAATTCGTTCTGGGAATGATATCTAATACTAGACGTTTGGGTTTCCTTTTTGTTCTCGGGTAAATCTCCCTAGCCTCTGTAAACTGACTATAGTGAGTTTTTACAAAGTTTACTAGTTCGTATATATAAAGACTAGGAAGCGTCATAATACTCAATTTTTTAAAAAGAGGCTTACATGACTCATATAAGGGCTTACCACATATGGCCCGTACACATTTTTTCTGCGCTATAAATGCTTTGTTAATGTCAGTTGAGTTCCCCCAAAGTAATAGTCCGTATCTGAGTACTGAGGCCACATATCCATGGTATGCCGAAAGTACAATTGGTAAGGTTGATATTTGTCTCAGTCTATGTAGGACATATACGTAACTATTTAATTTCTTACATACATACTCTATGTGAGCCTTCCAGTTAAGATTTTCGTCAATATAAATACCTAAGAACTTAGTGCTGTGCACCTTTTGAATGCATTTATCTTTGTAATGAATATTCAGATCATTTGATTTAGTACCATAGTTATGAAATTGTATATAATTTGTCTTAGTCAAGTTTATATTTAAGTTATTTTTATCTAGCCATTATACTACTTTATTAATTGTATTATTAGTTTCAATGTCAATATTTTCCTTGCTATTTATTATTATCGATATGTCATCTACAAATAAATTAAAATGGTGGTCTGTATTTTGGTGATCGTTTACTTTTTTTGTCTGTGAAATGTAACTATTTAGCTGGTGATCAGTTAATTATAAGCCATTTTTATGACAAAATTTTTCCAAAAGATTCCGAAGAATCATTAAACCATTATTAACATCCTTAGGAACATAAGTACGTACAACAAAAGTAAAAATCGCAGTAATCGATATTGCGACTTTTACTTGTGTTGTTCGCATATCGATTTTGCGAGTAGTAAGAATCGATTTTCCACATGTATTATTGCAACATAAATACCTGGAGCAGAGCGCGCACACGGCGCCGACGCTGACAGCGTACTTGGCCCAGTCCCACCCCAGCTGGTCGTACACGAATGGGAACGGTGCCTTCTCGTCCTAAAACAACACGAAACATCAGTGGCTAGCCTTACACGAGCTCCACCCATATCACTTTTGGGTGCCCCAACTCAAGTGAATTTTTCCTACAAAAGATGGAAGCTCAGGGGCTCATGGTACGGTGAAGCAAAGCACGGTGGTTATGCCTACGCGGTAAACACAACCCACTGACCTCCATTATACAATTACGCTGAACAGATGATACCCAACTCTTTTTTGTGCCTATTTGAAGCGTCTTTAAAATCGGGGGAAGAGAACTAAATCTGACGTAACTTGCAAATGGCCGCTCAATCGCTATTGGTTGTAGAAGCTAAAGAGAATATAATCACTACGGTGGTAGAAACTAGTATTAGTTCCAAGTACTCCCACTACTGCTATCAGCGCCAATATGGCGACTTAAACGTCATGTTTACGTCAGATTTAGTTCTCTTCCCCCGATTTTGGGGGCGCTGATTCCGCTTCAAATAGGCACAAAAAACCGCTGTCATTTCAAAGGGTCCAGCGTACTTATATAATGGGGGTCAGTGACACAACCTGAATACAGTATCAACAACATTAAGTCATTAATGCAATATCATTAATGTGGGCGTGGCGTGTGCGTACATGACGTAGATGTTCGTGCATGAAAGCACACGCACACATTCAAACCAGCTGAAACAGCCGATTTGCTAAGTTTATCGTGTCTACGCCTACACAAAGTGGGACATCACCTACACATACCAGTCGGTCAGTACCTGCATGTAGTACGGCAGCATGAGCGTGAGCACGGAGGAGACGCCGCAGTAGGCGAGGAACACCACCAGCAGCGACGCGACCACGGCGAACGGGATGGACTTCTGCGGCCGACGCGCCTCCTCGCCCGCTGTCGCCACGCAGTCGAAACCTGGTAACGACACACCAATCACCAATGTATTTTAGTGTACTTTGGCTGGGGTCTTCAAATTATATACTGGATGCGCTGAATCACTTTATTGCACGACAAGTTATAACTATACGTTATAAAAATTATAACACACACTACAGTATCTTTAATATAATTAAGACCGGGCTGCCAAAAATATCAAAAGACGCTAGCCCCGCCTACATACCCCGCTATCCTCCAATCGTGATATAATGATTCCATGAATCGTGCCCGCATGAATTATACTTTGAGTCGCAGCTAGTAGTGAACAATATCGCGTAACAAGGGTTCCCGCATTATAGCACGAAAGTAAAGGTCGTAAGTCCCAAAACAGGTTAAAACTAAATACAATACTAATATTTCCTTTAGCTATGATTTTACAAAGTGTATGATTGTAGTAGTGCAAGTTATTTAATGACAGTAACTGAATAAGTGTAACAGATATTTATTGAAAAGCCCAGTGTTCGAGCGCGTACATCCCTAGCGCTGCTGCACGGCTACATCACTACAGCGGGGCGCGAGGGGAGCGTTCCCACTTGCGGCGCGGGCCGCGGCGAGACTCGACGCTCGTTCACTTGCCTAGGCGACAGGCGCGCGCGCACACCGCACACGGGTCACACCGCTGACCGCCATATTACTTTTATATTTTTGTTGTAATGTAAAATTTGAATACAGTTTTATTGTAAAACTCATCTTTTTATTATGTCCCGCTGACACCCAGAAATATTCATAATTTCGAAAAATAAAATCGAGTCAAAATAAGTTAATCGTGTTTTCCGTAGTTCCGCTAGTATCAGATAAATATACAATGATTAAATAAATCTCAATTTCATTTAAGTCAATCGTCTTCCGGGATCATAATACTTATTAGAAAACACAGCAAAATTTGACAGCTCGCTCTTAAGGATCAGTCACACCACGAAAGAAATTCACACTACGAAACGCGTAGAAACTATAGGTTAGTAATACCAGTCCGCAGCATATTCGTTACGAACATTACCCATAAAAACAGTAAGCCTACTACGAAACCGTTTTGGGACTCAAACAATCGGCTGAGAATGCCGCGTCCCGCTCTAACAACGTTATTTCACGTTTGTTAGAGTAGGACGCGGCATTCTCGTACGATTGTTTGAGTCTCAAAAAGGTTTCGTGGTACGGCCCCAGTTTAAAATACAAACTTTTGTTTTTTTAACATATATCTTGTAAAGTAAACAAAATCCAATCCAAGGAATATACTCACCAATAAACCCATAGAAGCAGACAGCTGCGCCCTTGATGATGCCAGCGATACCGTACGGGGCAAAGCCCCCGGACCCAAAGTCTCGGCCTTCGGTTTTTGGCACCTCAGATGCGGGAATGCGCCAGTTAGCTGTATCGGCTGAAATCAATAAATTTTAAAAATAAGTGTCAGATCATCAAAATAAAAATCAGAACTCTTTCAGCGCCGGTAAACATACAAATAAATAAAATAAATAAACGTTTATTCAATAAAAATTTAAATATTACACAAAGTATCAACCTACATTTAAAATAGAAATAAAAATACGACACAATACAATCAGATACACACCCCCAAGTATTATTTGTTTCCTGACGTTAGTGTTTTTTACTACCAACGTCTTTTATATCCGTTCAGTATTTATAGCTGACCTTTGAACGAGCCGGAGATGATGACGAAGAGCACGACACACAGGTTGACGCCGGTGCACACGTTGTTGAACTTCGTTGACTCCTTCACGCCGAACGCCAGAGCCACTGCACACAACAAAACAGTTAAAAATCATGGAAGAATACATAAAAACAATAATACAAAAGATCTCATCGGGAACCAGCTATTTGTTACACAAAATACCGTTATACACAAAACGCTGCGTAAATGTGTGAAAAAATATAGCGCGATTACAATATTACAAGCGCCATCTATCGGAAAGTGTTGGATTATTAGAGCAATACATTGTTATCACCGCCATCTATGCACCATTATTTGTACCGGTTCTTCTCACCGAATTGGTTTTTGAAACATTTATATGGATCAGCTCAATGTTCAAAAAGTGTTTTTAAGATACTTATTTCAAATATTTAAAAACTGACTGTCAATTTCACCACTTACCAGAGAAAGCCATAATCACAGTGAAGGCTAGAAGATCAGGGTACTGCGCCAAGTGAGGCACGTCCATGGGCATCCATTCCCGTAGCTGACCGGATATCGCCTTGCCACACAACGAGTCTAAGTACTCCGATAGAGCTTTGACTACTGATGCCGCGCCTGAAGACAAGTAACGTCATAACTCATAAGACACAATAATCCTTCGATCGGGGGTTCTTGGAAATGCTATTGTATTCTATTGTTGTCGCGATCACCGGTGCTCTTATAGGGCTTGAAAGAATAATTGATCAACGTAACGCAACGCAACGTTGTTGGCGACCAATTTATAACACCTATAAAATGTTTTGTCCCACCCAAATCGTTGGCAAAGTTGCTCTCAAGACCAGGTCAAATCATTGCATAATTAACAGCTATTGTGTAACTTATATTCTCTTTTAAAATGGTATTCAAATCATGTTATGGGCCTTGATGATTCCTTAAATGCAGTAAGATATCAAAGGCTTACGAGGATGAACTTAAAAATTAAATTTTGTTACATGGGGGAGAAGAGTTGTAAAATCTTCACTATACAAAACTTGACGTTCTACTGGAACGGTCCCTTACCGATGATATACTCCAGTATAAGGTTCCACCCGATGAGGAAGGCCATGAACTCTCCGACGCACACATAGCTGTACACGTACGCCGACCCCGCCTTCGGCACGCGCGCGCCGAACTCCGCGTAGCACAGACCTGCAACACCACAAACGTCCAATCATGCTCGTACTAAAAACGTGTAGGACCAATGGCTGTGCTGCCGCAACCGTAACAGCCAATCAGCAATCAGGGCATAGCAGCAGAGTGCCGTTTTGGAAGAGTTAAGTTTTCAATTTTCATACACATGACACAAAATTACAGCTCTGATGGGTATTTGCTGGATGTTCTTTTTTTTAATAGTTTGATGTAAAATTGCAAATTTGTGACGTCACACTAGGCTGTCTCAACAATGTGACCACTTGTGGCAAGAGGGGGTTCTAAAACTCTTGAAAATACTTTATGGATGATCCCTTTTATGATACTGCTGAATGTCCCGTACTCAGGAGACAGATCGATTTTGTAAATGAGGACAAAAAACAGGCGAATAATAATAGGTATTAGACAATACCAACTATTTAGCCATAGTTTCATAATAGCTAATAGAACTTCTGCCATATCAAATCGATTGGCTATAATAACTTCCGTGTACATAAATATTCCATTAATTGTTATCGCCTATCGGTATGGTATTCACGGTTAGCTAGAACCACAGAGTACTATAATACTGGCGTAACTAGAACTTTTTTTCCGAGAATAATCGAATTCCAGAGACTTGGGTTATAATAATAACATTTTACACCATATTAATCTGGTTTCGTGGTAATTTAACATTTTATATTTTGTACTTTTATTCCAAACATATAATATTTAAATGTTTATCGTATTATGAGTCTTTACACCTTCAAGAACATTGAAATCTTTTTGTTTCCTCAGCGGGAATCGAACCTGCGACCTCTGGCTTGAGACATTACGCGCTAACAACTGAGCCACAGAGGTCGTCAAACAAAGTGATACGGAAATACTTGATATTCGTACAACGCGACGCGTTGACCTACAAACATTAATAACAGCAAAATTTCAAACCAGTGTTATACAGGTTAGCATTTATTGCACATAGTGGGACTATTATGTATTATGTATGCAGTTTTTTCAATAGACAACGACAAAAAATATAATATTTTACATTAAAATATATTCCCTGGCACTAACATAATTCAAGGAAGAATAATATATTAAAATTTAAGGATTTCAAATTATTATTTGTAATTTATTTACGAAACTACTGAACAAATTTCAATAAAACAGTTTTCCTGTTTCATACTGTATTTAGGTTGGCGGCCATGAAAGTGTTTAGAGCTATAGTCTACTCGCAAATTACTTAAAATTCTGTACTTATTACTCGCACACAAATCAATATTGATTTCTTTTAGGATAAGTAGCTATGAATCAATAATCTCTCTCTGGTTATAACTTATAATGTGCATCTGTGTTCCAACTTCCACTGGAAAACGAGAGTAAAGCTAAAGAGTGCTCTTGTGTATAGCGAATACAAATTAGCACTAGAATGGCATTTTTTACATGGGGAAATACTTCGCGCATCCCCGGCGGATTGAGGACATCGGCCGGAGTATGTGGGATCCATGGATCTACCCACTAAAACCCCATAGTGCTCCACTCCCCGCTTAGGGTTTCAACAGGTTTCCTGGAGACATACTAACCTGCGAAGACGCTAGCAACAGCAGCGAGTAGGAAGCTCAAAATCACAGCTGGCCCAGAGTCATTCTTGGCCACATTGCCCGCCAGCACATACACGCCCACTCCTAGCGTGCTGAGGTCGAACGCCGACAGCACGCACACCGCAACATCAAGAAACATACTAACCGGCAAAGACACTGGCTACAGCAGCTAGAAGGAAGCTCAATATCACAGCTGGCCCGGCATAGTTCTTGGCCACATCGCCCGCCAGTACATAGACTCCCACTCCCAGCGTGCTGCCCACGCCCAGCGCGGTCAGGTCGAGCGCCGACAGCACGCGCGCCAGCCGCGCCACGCCCTCTTCGGCGGCTTTGCGGCGCGAGAGCACGCCGTACGCCAGCCGCGCCGCACGAGATGCGCCGGCGCGGAGACCGCCTGGAATGGAGTTAGGATTGGCTATATAGATGACAATTTTTTTATTATTGTTTTAACAAAAGTATTTTTTGTCGTATAAGGGCTTTTAACCCATTATATTATCCTTTGTGTGTCGCTTTTTTATCCGACTGCCAGGGCCCAGGAGGGTCATTATTAGGGCCCGGAAAAATATGTACTAAAAACAGAAACATGGAAAAATATGGACTATAAAATTACAATAATTAAACATTGTTTTAGTGTAGGTAACCCTTAAATATTTCCTTTATTTTTATTTTGATCAATTATTAAAGTAAGTACAAATATAATTAAGGATTTTGTAAAAAATTCAATTGCCTAGCTAGGCATTATTGATATTGAGCGAAAAATAGCAAAAAATTACGTTTGTTGTATGGGAGCCACCCTTAATTATTAATTTTATTTTGTTTTTAGTATTTGTTGTTATAGCGGCAATAGATACACACATTCTGTGAAAATTTCAGATGTCTAGCTATTGCCGTTCTTGAGATACAGCCTGGTGACAGACAGACGGACAGACAGACATCGAAGTTGTTACGTTACATGTTTTTCTTTGTGTGTTACGTACTTAAATCCTTTATTTAATATTTTACCCGAAGACCGTAACATACTTCTTTTGTTTAGCCATGTCAGCAACAGGACCTTTTGCATCTGAAACTTTATTTTCTATTTCTTTATTAATACTTCGATCGCGGATTCTTGGAAATGCTATTGTATTCTATTGTTGTCGCGATCACCGGTGCTCTTATGGGGTTTGAATCCTGAAGGAATAATCTTCTTTGGAAACAATAAATACGACGATAAAGCGCGAGAGGAACGAAATACGCAGCCGCAAGGTGGCGGGAACGTATTTTTTTTGTATTTTTGTGAAAATATGGACTATTGTGACATTTTCTTGCAAAATATGGACTTATCTTAGAAAAACCCTAAAATATGGAAAAATATGGAAAATAAAACTTGGTTTTTCACAGTCTAAACATGATAATTCGTGTAAAAAACACATTCTAGGCCGAAAATCACGCAAAACAAAAATATGTAGGTATTTACATATAAATCCGGGCCCTAGTTATTATATAATAATATAGTTATTATATAATAATATAGTTGCGTCGGAAACCGACGTTTTCTGCTGTGCTCAGAGTGAACTCACAAGGATCGCTATGTATAAAATAAGTTACTGTTCAGTTTAGTTAAGGTACAATCATTTTTTGAATATTATTTAGTGGTAAGCTTTTATTTGTATGTTTCTATCGCATTGGGGTAAACCTGTAATGGTAGAAATAAGTATGGAAATAAATAAATAAATAAATAAATAATTTGTTCACATGCCAAATTTAGAGTTCCTCTCAATCTACTTTTAAGTCCACCACGCCTGGAACTTTTGAAATATGTTTTAAAGTGATGACCATATTTAATTCAATGCCGTAATATTTAGCTAAGTATATTTAGATATTAATAATGTTATAGTTTTATTAGTGGCATTTTAAGATATATACATAGGTTTTGATTTAGAACACTTTTTTCTTAGTGGTGTTTAAATTACTTACATTACAAAAATAGTGTACCTAATTAAGAAATGAATTAGAACAGCGGGCAAAGCAAGTTTCACACATAAAGTACTAGTGACCCAACAAATTTTAAATATTGTGGAAGGTGTGATTAATAAATGGTTGATTAGCTAGGGTGTTACTTTAGAGTTTAGACAAGAAAGTTTAAAATCAAAAATGTTTGGGATTCAAAAATAATAAGCTTCACTATGATGTTAGATTTGAATTATTATTATTTTTAACAAAAAATTAAAACCGACTTCCAAGGTAAAAACAATAATAACATTAATATGAACTAAAAAGTATTAAATAATTTTTACTATCTAATAGTGCCTTTTTCCGAATTCGGCTAAACCTCAACTATTTGACTTGTTGACTAGCATTCTACTTTTTTATTTTGTATTATATTTATGTAAAGTTTGTGTAGCTTATATAAATATTTTTATGTATCTTTAATATGAATATTATGGTATATAAGTAAGATATATGTATAATATGTAGTATTTTTAGCCATAAGTATTAAATTGTTTTATTTTATTTTAAATTGTTTTGTATTATTATTTCAAGGTTGTCTGGAAGAAACCGCTTTTAGCGGTAAGACCGCCTGTTTGTACATATTCCTGTTGTTTATTTTAAATTGTCACTTAGTTTAGTTTGTACAAATAAAGAATTTTCTATTCTTTCTTTCTATTCTATTTCTGTACTCAATCTTCATTATTTTGAAGTCGGTACCAGATAGCTGAATCTTCAGTCCTCTGAAAGAATATTTAAAATTTTTGGAACTGGCACCGACTTCAAAATTATGAAGATTGAGTACAGAAATAGTTGAGGTTTAGCCGAATTCGGAAAAAGGCACTATTAGATAGTAAAAATTATTTAATACTTTTTAGTTCATATTAATGTTATTATTGTTTTTACCTTGGAAGTCGGTTTTAATTTTTTGTTAAAAATAATAATAATTTCACTCTTTTTAGTTACACTAGTAGATAAATCTTCGCGTATATTTTACGTATCTTATTACAATTTGTTAAGAGTCACAACTCACACTCACAAAATAATATAATATTATCAGTGAAGTGAACATATTGTGCTAAGTAATTTAACAATTTTAATACTTCAAGCCCGAAGCGGTCACCGGCGATTGCGATAACAATAGAAAGGCTATTGTGTCTCGTTTTTCCACGATCGAAGGATCTATCAGATAAAAAATTGTACAAACTTGCGTAGGATGTAGCGTAGCATAATATTTAATATTATCATAATTATTGACAGCTGTTCTTGTTATCAAGAATTCAAATCGATAGGTACTTAGTGCACCATCTATCGATTAATAAGTATAACTAATTAAAAAGACACTTAATGACTTTGTTTTGTTTAAATGCTCTTTTTAAAATAACTTTATTTTAATTCTATTTGTCTATTAAAATTTTATAAAGTAGTAAAGTATTCGATCTGTATATAAAGTAGTTAGTAAAGTATGCGCTGGGCGGCGACGCCGACCGCCGTGTATTAAAAACAAACAGGTGTTGTTAATTGTTATACAGTACATTATTATTATTATTAGTATATCCAAACCTATGCCTTGTACTATTATCTATTCTGTGCCATGGCCCATGAGACATTGGTGGCCTTAACACGACGTGGTAATGATGATGATGACGATGATGATGATGATGATTATGATGATGAATATGAATTGCATAGTAGTTTATGCTTTCTGTTCTTAAAACAACGCCGAAACTCCCAAACGTGTATCTATAAGGAATCAGGAGTTCTCTCAGCATCATCGAAACCATGGTATACCTTGACCCAATATTTGACTTTTTGGTAGCGTATTCTTAGTACACTTCACATAAAACCAAAATCACCATATGTTTCCATATAAATTTCGAGGAGTTCCCTCGATTACTCATGGATCCCATCATCAGGTCACCACCTTTGTGAAAATGGGACCAAATTGGAGTGAAACCTAGTACAACAAAACAAAAATTTCGAAAATCGGTTCACAAACGGCGGAGTAATCGTTGAACATACAAAAATAAAAAAAAAAAAAAAAAAAAAAAAAAATATCCACAGCCGAACATATAACCTCCTCGTTTTTTGGAAGTCGGTTAAAAAGATCTTGAAAGGTGTAGTTTTAGAGTTAGTGCTTATGAATTTAAAACAAGCAGAAGATATTATGTGAACATTTAAATTCCTTGGTTTTATATTATTAACCTAACTTATTAATTAAAATAAACTTTTGTAATAAATTTTATTTGTTGGAATAGATGTAAGTAACATTAAGTAAGTTTAAATAAAATAAATAAATGAATTACCCAAAAACCCAAGAACCACAATCCACATCTTACACACAAAGCATGTTCCTCGCATACTGATTTCAGTGCCGGCTAAGTAATTGATAATATTGAGTGGTGGACACCACAATTGATTTGGCACTCGGTTCAATAACAGTCAAACGAATGATATATTTGGTAGGTATCAGTGACAGATTGGTGTACAATATTTGAACACTATTGCCAAGGAATAAGGTGCAAAGGTATTAAAGTGTATCTTTCTTCAGTTGTACAACAGCAAAGTCATGTTTAACTTTTGCCGTAGCAATAAGAAAAAAATGTGGTAGACATTGCTTGTAATATGTAAAGTATAACATTCATAGTATCTTCCAAATTAATTTTATTTTATCAAAATTGAAGACAATTTAATAGTTGATGACTTTTCCTATTCTTTCGTATCACACATTTTCAATTGGAAGTTACTTTTTGACCGACTTCCAAAAAGGAGGAGGTAATACGTTCGGCTGTATGTATTTTTTTTATTTTTTTTTATGTATGTTCAACAATTACTCAGCCGTTTGTGGTCCGATTTTCAAAATTATTTTTGTATTGTATAGGGTTTGAGTCGAATTTGGTACCATGTTCTTAAAAGTGGTGATCTGATGATGGGATCCATGAGTAATCGAGGGGACTCCTTGAAATTTGTAGGGAAACATATAGTGATTTCGATGTTTTCTGAAGCATTCAAGGTAAGTGCTACCAAAAAGTAAGACTTCGCACCAGGTTATACCCTGGATCCGAAGGTACCAAACAGAACTTTTGAATGCTTATAGGTACAGGTTCGGGGATTTCGGCGTTGTTTAAACAACTGAAAGCATAAGCTAACACATCAATTTGATTGATTTTCATCATCACAACCATAATTATACCATGGGTCATCACACTATGACCCAATTATTGGTACTTTTCGCGATATTTTGCATCGAAGCAGTTGTTTTTGATGATGATTTCGCTGTTTGTGGACCGATTTTCAAAATTCTCGTGTTGTTGTATAGGATATAATCTTAGTTTTGTATAACAATTACGAAAGTGGTGAGCTGATGATGGGATCTATGAGCAATCGAGGGAAATCCTTGAAATTTATCAAAATACTCATAGTGGTTAAAATGTTGTTTCTAGTAAGTTAAACATATGTTACTAATAAAAGTAATTTCATACGAAGGTGTCTCTTGGTCTAAAGGCACTGAACAGAACTACTGAACCTTTAAAGATAAAAGTTTGGAAATTGCAGCATCGCTTAGATAACTGCAAGCATTTACCAAAATTTCGCTTACAGTAACATAATGTGAATAGATTACATTCGTATTGGTTATAAATAATATAATTTACGCATAAAGCCCTATTTTGTAGATAACTAAAGAGAGTGAAATTATTATTTTTAACAAAAAGTTAAAACCAACTTCCAAGGTAAAAACAATAGTAATATGAACTAAAAAGTATTAAATAACTCTTACTCTTTAATAGTGCCTTTTTCAGAATTCGTCTAAATCTCAACTATTTCTGTACATACAGATTTAGACGAATTCTGAAAACTATTAAAGAGCAAGAGTTATTTAATACTTTTTAGTTCATATTACTATTGTTTTTACCTTGGAAGTTGGTTTTAATTTTTTGTTAATAACTCATCAATTGATGAGTTTTGATCTGAGAAAGATGAGAAATTTTCAATTGGGAGTTCTCGATCGTGGGAATCGCAGACACAATAGATTTTCAATTGTTATGCAACAATCGGGTATTGATTGGGAATTCCCAATCAATACCCGATTCCCCAACTCCCAATTGAAAATTTATAAATAAGGTATTTCTTCGATTTTCCATGGTACATACAGAGTAGACAGAACTAAGATTATTATAATACACCTTATACACCTTGTTCTATGTCCTTTAGTAAAATTCTGATTGTCTGAATCTGCAATTTCTCAAGCAAGTTTATTAACATTGATGGCTCTGTAGAATTATGTACTTATTTACAATTAACTATATTTTTATCAAACGGTATAAAGACTATTTTTAAGCAGTTTCTCCTTTATCATCTCAAAATAGAGTAGACCAGAGAAGTCACTGATAACAAGTGAGTAAGTAAAACTAATTTATCTGTACCTACTGTGTATCTATAATAATAATAATAATATCTATGGATGCTTCACACCACGTCAGTCTGGCCCCATGGTAAGTACCTGAAGGACTTGTGTTACGGGTACCAGACAACGGAAATATATTTAATACTTTTATACTATACATATTTATTTAAGATTTTTATTAAGTAAGTATATGATACACATATTTAATACACATCCATGACCCAGGAACTTTGAAAACTTTTTGTTCCGTCGGCGGGATTCGAACCCGCGAACCCCGGCTTGAGCTACCGACAGCCCACCCACTGAGCCACAGAGGTCGTCAATCGTCGTCGTCAATCATCGTCGTCAAATCGTCAAATCGTCAATCTATGAATAAAGATTCTACTAAAATGACTTACCATGATCATACGCCTGTTTTATAGTGTAGTTTGGAGGTCTTCTCTCTATATTTAGCTGGTTGTGTTCATAACTGTGTCCATTTAGGAAAGACATTTTGCGCCATATAGGTTATGTCACGCCGCGCTTAAATTTCACCGATTATTACATAAATATGTGGTAGTACACTGATCTAAACGTACTAAACAAACCCAGTGAGATGTGTATTGATTAATATTTTAACTCTTATTCATATTTCAGTAGTCAACAAATTCCATCTGGAATTCCGAACTTGACACATTGACACTCAGCTGTAGCAAATTGCAATAGTGATGTCATGTCATCGACTATCGACATCGATAGAAAGTATTCTCTTACATATTATAAATTATTATTGTTATGGTTGTTCAATGAAATTAATAATGTAAAACTTTGTATTATTATGTATTATAATATGGCCTCAAGGAAGCGGCATTAAATTAGAAAACAATTGTATTGCTTGTTCGGGTACCAATAATTAATTATTATTATGACTAACAAGCATTAACAGTCGTTTAAGTAATTAATTATTCACATTTTTTTGTAAGCCACAGGTTTTATGAAATGTAATTATAAAATATTATTAATATTAAGTACATACTTTGATAGCTATAATTCATAATTTAACTAAGAATTTTTTTGCGACAATAATAATTATTATTATATCGAAATATTATTCTTAGTTCAGAGATGTTTTGAAATTGGCATATTATACTACACTAGCTATTTCCCGCGACTTCGTCCGCGTTATAATAGTATACTTTCATTTAAACTTTCAACCCCTATTTCACCCCCTTGGGGGTAATATTTTCAAAAACGCTTAAACACGTATCCAATAATTTTTAATCAGTAGCCCAAACATAAAATTTCATGCTTCTAACTCAAGAAATAACGGACTTCCATTGAAACTTTCAACCCCAATTTCACCCCCTTGGGGGAAGAATTTCCAAAAACGCTTAAATACGTATCCATTCATTTTTAATCAGTAACCCAAAGATAAAGTTTCATGTTCCTAACTTAAGAAATGACGGACTTTCATTCAGACTTTCAAGCCCTATTTCACCCCCTTCGGGGTAAAATTTTTAAAATTCCTTCCTTAGTGGGTGTCTACTTAATAAAACAACCCTACTCACCAAATTTCATGGCTGTAACTTTAACAGTTTTTGCTCAGCGATGGTGAATCAGTCAGTCAGTCAGGACATGTAATTTTATAAGTATACATAATATCTAACAAAAAATTAAAACCGACTTCTAAGGTAAAAACAATAATAACATTAATATGAACTAAAAAGTATTAAATAATTTTTACTATCTAATAGTGCCTTTTTCCGAATTCGGCTAAACCTCAACTATTTCTGTACTCAATCTTCATTATTTTGAAGTCGGTACCAGATAGCTGAATCTTCAGTCCTCTGACAGAATATTTAAAATTTTTGGAACTGGCACCGACTTCAAAATTATGAAGATTGAGTACAGAAATAGTTGAGGTTTAGCCGAATTCGGAAAAAGGCACTATTAGATAGTAAAAATTATTTAATACTTTTTAGTTCATATTAATGTTATTATTGTTTTTACCTTGGAAGTCGGTTTTAATTTTTTGTTAAAAATAATAATAATTTCACTCTTTTTAGTTACACTAGTAGGTAAATCTTCGCGTATATTTTACGTATCTTATTACAATTTGTTAAGAGTCACAACTCACACTCACAAAATAATATAATATTATCAGTGAAGTGAACATATTGTGCTAAGAAATTTAACAATTTTAATACTTCAAGCCCGAAGCGGTCACCGGCGATTGCGATAACAATAAAAAGGCTATTGTGTCTCGTTTTTCCACGATCGAAGGATCTATCAGATAAAAAATTATACAAACTTGCATAGGATGTAGCGTAGCATAATATTTAATATTATCATAATTATTGACAGCTGTTCTTGTAATCAAGAATTCAAATCGATAGGTACTTAGTGCACCATCTATCGATTAATAAGTATAACTAATTAAAAAGACACTTAATGACTTTGTTTTGTTTAAATGCTCTTTTTAAAATAACTTTATTTTAATTCTATTTGTCTATTAAAATTTTATAAAGTAGTAAAGTATTCGATCTGTATATAAAGTAGTTAGTAAAGTATTCGATATTATGTCTTCTGCCGCCACGCGCACGCGCCTGTTTGTTTTTAATACACCGCCGTGTATTAAAAACAAACAGGTGTTGTTATACAGTACATAATTATTATTATTAGTATATCCATACCTATGCCTTGTACTATTATCTATTCTGTGCCATGAGACATTGGTGGCCTTAACACGAAGTGGTAATGATGATGATGACGATGATGATGATGATGATGATTATGATGATGAATATGAATTGCATAGTTGTTTATGCTTTCTGTTCTTAAAACAACGCCGAAACTCCCAAACGTGTATCTATAAGGAATCAGGAGTTCTCTCAGATGCTGAGAGAACTCCTTGACCCAATATTTGACTTTTTGGTAGCGTATTCTTAGTACACTCCACATAAAACCAAAATCACCACATGTTTCCATATAAATTTCGAGGAGTTCCCTCGATTACTCATGGATCCCATCATCAGGTCACCATTTTTGTGAAAATGGGACCAAATTGGAGTGAAACCTAATACAACAAAACAAAAATTTCGAAAATCGGTTCACAATCGGCGGAGTAATCGTTGAACATACACAAAAAAAAATAAAAATAAAAAAATCCACAGCCGAACATATAACCTCCTCGTTTTTTGGAAGTCGGTTAAAAATGGATTTCGGTTCAGAAGCCACATGTACTGTAAGCCCATTTTCAACCAGCACATTTATCGATGGCTTTCATACACGTCACTTTGCACCGATGACGGTGAATGGAATATTGTTGCGTCAGCAACGCCAACGAGAATTCAGAAGATGCGTTGAGGCTCGGGTTTGCTGCGCATGTGTAGCAAGTTTTGTTCCTACGCAAATAATATTAATATCATTAATTACATATTGCTATAGTAGTAAATAGTAGGTAGGTACAGTAAAGTACAATATGGCTAAAGTAGAAAATATACAGGTACGAAAAATTTAATGGACTTGTATATTTATAGAAACTAAAAAAGTATTTAACATTTAAGTTTACCAGGTTTTTGCATACGCAATTACCCTTTTTTATATACCCAAAATTGATCATAAAGTTTTAAAAATAAATAAACACAAAAAATTCATTGTATAATAATATTATGACTCAGTTATATTTTACAAATTAAATAATAAAATTTACAATAAGTAAGTACCTACTATATTTTATGAATTTATGAGTTCTTAAAAATAATATCGACAATAGAAAATCGATCGTATCACAGCACTTCGAAATCAAAATGTCATGCTATCACTTATCGTTATCAGTTATCACTTATCACTGACATAATCGAATATAACCTAAATTCTGTGATCGGCGTTAATTAGTGATTACGTCATGCTTCAGGTTTCGCGATATTCCGGTCGGACGCGTATTTCTGCAGAACTCGATCTATGTAGGGAAATAGATACTCGTCCATGTGGCGGCCCCACACCGCGTCGACGTGGTTGAACCGCTCGTACGGCAGCACCACGTAGTCCACAACGTTGGGCAGGTTGTCCCGCAGCGCCTCCACGTCCTTCACCGCCGACAGCCCGTCGTTCCGGCCCACCAGCAGCGCGACCGGCATCGCGACGTTCCGCAACTCGTACCGGGGCGGTCGCGTGCTGTTGTACAAGTCCAGGTTCAGCGGACCGTAGTCGTACTGCGAGAAGCTCTTGCGCAAGCTGAGCAGCGCTGAGTGGAGCAAGTTCTTGCGGGACGTGCTCGTGGGGTAGTGGCGCACCACCGTGGGGAAGAAGGCCGGGTCGAGCTCGCGCGGGTCAGAGCCGGCGATGGAGAAGTACAGGCCGCGCGCGCACACGTCGTACCCGCGCCTGCACCCGCACACCTCCTCGTACAGCACGCGCGCCACCGACCCCTCCCCGAACACCTCCTCCCGCCCCGCCACCGCCAGGAACCCGCTGATCAGCGGGAACACCTCCGTCAGGATCGACACGGCCCGGCTCAGGTTGTTCAGGAAGCACACCGGCGACAGGGCGATCATCACGTCGATCTTCGCGTTGTACTCCGGCCGCATCGCGCCCAGCACGTAGAAGATCGTGTTGCCCTGGGAGTGGCCGACGGCACTCAGCCGGGGGCGCCCGGTCTTCTCCAGCACGAAGTCGATCATCGCGGGGAGGTCGGCCACGCCGATCTCGTGGAAGCTGTAGTCCCAGAACTCGTCGTCGCGGTCGGGGTCGAGGTAGAGGTGGCGGCGGGAGTACCGCGAGCCGCGCACGTTGCCGACCCACACGTCGTAGCCGCGCCGCGCCAGGTGGACGGCCAGCGAGCCGTTGCCGCGGAGGACGAACGTGTCGGCGGAGTCGAAGATGCCGTGCATGAGCAGCACGGGCGGGCCCGCGCCGGGGATGCGGAACAGCTTCAGGAAGTAGTAGTCGTCGGTTTGGACCTCGTACTCGTGGGCCCCGAGGCCGCTGGCCCTCGCCAGCTCGGTGAAGTTCTGTCGCGCGCGGGACACGCAATCGGGCTTCCCCCCGGCGGGGTAAATTAGGCCAGCGAGAGCTAGCAGCACGTACGCGTACATTATGTAAGGCGCGTGGCGACCGTGGCGGGCGTCGATGTCGACTGTTGCTTCACGCTCGAGGGTTTGCAAGCACAGAACGAGTTTTCGTAAGCGTCGTTCTTTGTTGGTGCATGATAATTAGCGATTATTGGGAGCGTTGACTCGACGTTTAGGTGATGGGTTCGACCCACGTTCGACCCGTCACGTCACAAAACAAAATTATTTTTAGCACAGAGTCTAATAAAAAAGGGACCACCGCGATATCATGCAGGTTAGAGCTTAATGGGTTTTTATGGCATCTGAAGGCTAATAATAAACGAATAAAGGTAATAAAAACAAACATTTCGACTGCTGACAAAAAACTGTTGTTTGCTGACTGACTGACAAAGCTGACTGCTGCTGCTGTTTAATTCGTTCTGTTGCTGTTTAATTTGTTCAAAGTATTGATGACATCCTACTCAAATATTTCAAACTCGAACCTCTCATTATAGCTAACAACTTTGCAAAGACATTTGAGGACTCAATCAAAAAAATTAAAAATATTTGTAACACTAAATTATTAGATCCAAAAATATACGAAAACAAACCTACAATGTCAATTAGATTAAAGCGTGCTACTCATGATACATTAGCTAAAATTATTAAAAGTATAAATATAAATAAAAGTCCCGGGCGCGACGGAATTCGGGCCCGTGACATAAAATCGTCCTCCGAATTATTGGTTCCTGTCCTGACGCACTTGATTAACTGTTGTATTGATACGGGTATATACCCGGATATTCTTAAAATAGGCACCGTTAGACCTGTATATAAGGGGGGCATCCATAACGACTATAATAACTATCGTCCCATTACTATATTATCGTGTATAGACAAGGTCATAGAAAGATTTTTCGATGACCAAATATCATCCTTCTTTCAAAATAATAATATTATTAACCATAAACAGTATGGCTTTCAAAGAAAACGTAGTACGACAGAGTTGCTACGAGATTTCACTGATAGGGTTAACGGCTATCTTGATCAAAAATTTCAGGTAATCGCGCTGTTTATTGATTTTTCAAAAGCGTTCGACGTTTTAGATTTTAAAACACTATTCCAAAAATTATCGAACGCGGGGATTCAAGGCCCTCTTTTGAAAATACTCAAAAATTATCATACAGACCGATTTACGGCTGTTAAAGTTCTTGATAAGTATAGTGACCTTCATAGCACCGAGGAGGGCACGGCACAGGGGTCCACGATCGGCCCAGATGAGTACCTGGCCTATGTTAACGAAATGTGTAATTTAATAATACAAGGAGAAATTTATCAATTTGCTGATGACACGTGTCTCTTGATGGCTCATAAATCGATACACGAAGCTCAAACAATTATGCAAAAAAATTACGATCTCATTTGTAAATATGCACATGATGTGGGGCTGATAATAAACTCACAAAAGACTAAATTCATACATATTCATTCAGCTCATAATGTGCCTCTCACCTCCCCCACGATTATAGCACATACTCACGATTGTTTCCATTCAAATGTAGTGTATAATGTCTGTCAATGTCCTGCATTGGAAAAAGTAAATCAACATACATATCTCGGTCTTATAATTGACAACCGACTGAGTTGGAAGCCACACATAGACCATGTATGCTCGAAATTAAGATCTGTACTCAGTAAAATCTATATTATTAAATACAAGTTACCCTATAGAACCTTAAGGTTATTCTATTTATCGTTGGCCCAGTCGGTTGTTAACTATGGATTGAGTAGTTATGGAAGATCGTTTGAAAGTCACTTACTTAAAATACATTCATTAATGTTACGCATGTTAAAAGTAATTGTACCTAAACCTGTAAAAAATAAATTTAAAACAAATGAAGAAGGCCTATTTGAGTATTGTAATGTTATGCACATTTTTGATCTTGTTAAATTTGCAATTTTAAATGAAGTTAATGATCCTACACTATTAATAGAAAAAATAAGACCTAGCATTTTAAGACAAACTTGTAAAACAAAATTCGTCAAGCCGTACTGTAATAATTATTATGGAAGCAGAATGCTTAAGACATTAATACCTTTATTTGTAGAAGAGCTGCCAGAAGACCTGCAAAAGTTGTATCGGGACAAGTATAAATATAGACGGCAACTTAAAAAACATCTATTGAGTAAAGTTAGATAACTAATGCGACCACATCTTGTCCAGATAAACTCATTGTAGTTTTTGAGGCAAGATTTCTTGTATTTTGAAATTATTGTATTCAGTATTGAACAAAATAAATAAATAATAAATAAATAATTGCGATAAATCATAAACCGTAAATTAAGAAAGGCTCTAAACCAGTGGTCCACAACCACAAACACGTTTTGGTCTTGATGTCGCGGGCCGCAATTAAAATTTTTTAGGGTTAAAAATAATATTCTCCAAAATTAACGATTTAAAAGTGGAAAAATGTAACGACTCTCACGTAGACTTTACGTTATTTTGCCGGTGGGCGTGAATTTCAAAATTGTTTACCATCACGCGGGCCACAAATAAAGTAGAGTTGGGGTATTGGCTCTAAACTAGAGTCTAGAATCTAGATCATGCCAGAGAAATTTATAGGAAAAAAAATACTATGTTACACCTAAATTCACAGTTACGCTATAAGAACAGTCAACTCTAATCATGTTCAAGACGGACACCTTTATTTGTTCACAATTCACACATTTTAAGTAATTAAACATTGAAAGACAATAGTTTTTATTATTCGTAGTAATTTTCCTTAAAGATTTCTTCCGTATTTAAAATCGGTAAAATCGTTTTTAAAATCATTGGCAGTTTATTAGGTTCTATCGAATAAAATCACTTACCAAGCACGGCTAGAACCACGTCGAAACCGACACCCATGACTGTATTATACCCGTACGTAGCGTTTGTACATTACTAGTTTATTTTAACTATGAGTATGAAGATTGTGCAGTAAACGACAAACAGTGATTAGTCGAGTAAGCACAAGTACAATTCATAGAAATGTGTTCCACTGACCTCCTTTGAACATCGACATCCGAATAATAATGTGATTCTGGCAAACAGAACCGTGTAAGTAAACAATCAGTAGAGATAGTAGGTACTTACTTGTTTGGTGCTGTTGACAACTTCGTTATTATTTATAACTTAATCCTTCGATCGGGGATTCTTGGAAATGTTATTATATTCTATTGTTGTCGCGGTCACCGGTGTCCTTATGGGGCTTGATTAGGATTAATAGGCATTTTTCTAAACTTATAGTTAATAAATTATTATAATAATATTAATTATATAATGAGTTTTCGATACTGCAAAAGAACAACACTAGTAACCAACCCTTCAAGTAACTTTAAGGGCCCCCGAGACGATCAAACGGTTTGATTCAAACCTTACGTGTTTGATGCAACCGTTTGATGTCGGTTTGAACGGTTTGTCAAACGAAACTGCGCAGTTTGGTTCAATACGCGCTGTGGAGTACACGTCTTGTGTACTTTTTTAAAGATAAAACCGACTTAAAAATTGTACGAAATTGAGAATTAAATTTCCTATCTTAAAAACTACTAAACCTTTTTTGATGAAACTTGCAGAAGTCTCCCAAGTTAAACAATACCTACATAGTACAACAAAAAATATTTACATCGGACTTGTAGTTCCGGAGATATGTGAACACAAACATAAAAACATACATACACTTTTGAAATTATGCACATTTGTTCAGATGCTGATATAGGCTAGCATACTTATACGAAAACTGGGCAGTTCTAGAAATATTACATACATACGCGTCGAATTGATAACCTCCTCTTTATTAGTCGGTTAAAAATAATGTACCTACTCCAAAGAATGGTACAAAGTTTGTTCAAACGCATCGGAACACGATCAAACGGCGCGTCAAACACAACAAAGATATGAAATTGCATCAAACGAGCTTCAAACACGTAAATGTTTGACAAACCGTTCAAACTAGCTTTGTAAACGATCAAAATGGTTTGAGTCAAACCAAAATTTACGTGTTTGAGTCAAATCGTTTGATCGTCTCGGGGGCCCTTTAACTATGATTTCACCAAGATTTCACCAGGTACCTACTTACCTACTTTTATTTTTTGTTCATAAAAAAATATTCATTTAAAATATTTAGACAAAAAACAATCACTTAATTTTAATGACTAGCTTTGATATCTATTTATTTCCTTAATCTGCTATTTTAGGCACAAAAACAAAAATATTAAGGGAAGCCAGATTTCTTATTTTAAATTAATACTTATACAAAATAAATGAGCAAATGACACGGAAAACAGTTTTTAATTTTAAATTAAGTGTACCTATTTAAATTTAAATTATCATACATTCTCAAATCTTACAAAGTAAACCACAAGTAAACTGTAAAGTAGATTTTTTTCGTTATACAGCTGGCACTGCGCACACTTTGAAATAGCAAACTAGCGACCTGGAACCTGAAAGAAGAAATAATTATAAATTAAAATAATAATAATTAAAATCGCAATATAATCGCAATCGCAATATTACCGCGAAACATGCCAACTTTGCCAGCTTTTTTCGAATAATTTTAATTCTTGTAATAAAAATGTATGGAAGTGTAAGTTTTTTTTTTGCCCTCTGCAACTACAAGGCTTCATGTGCAGGTGTAGGAATGTCAAAAACATTACTTCTGTTCATTTAATTATATTTATGATTGATTTTCATGCCGGGTAAAGTTACCTGGACTTGTAGCCAACATTGCCCACCTTGATTTTTCACGTAAATATGAACTTTGCGCAGGTGGCATCAAAATCCAGTGAAAGAATTTTGGAAAAGATGGCGTTTACTATAGACATGCACCCTTACATTTTTTTCCTTTTCCATACAATTTGCATTTTGGTCTGTAAGAGTACTAGGGCTGCCACATATCTATAAAATTACTTAATCATCTTTTACATTTTTATCAGGAATATATTATAAATATTAAATTGCTTCTGTTTATTTATAAACCCATTATCATCATTATATTATTTGGCTGGCTGAGCAAGGCATACAGTAATAAAAAATAACATCGATTGTTAGTATAGTTCTTGCAATCTAAGAGTGCGCGTCGCCTTTATTTGTAGTTGGAAATGTGAATAGACATTTTCGTTATGTGCGTACCCGACGGAGCAGTCAGTAGCGAGCGAGCCATGTACGCGTGCATAGATAATGTGGTCACTCACACAACTAAGGGCGACGCGCACTCGTAGATTGCAAAAACTATAAAGTATTTAAAAATGTCCGATTTGACAACCCTAAGGATTTTTTGATACCGGGCAATGTTGTACTCACAAATCTGCACCACAATTTGCTCGTAAAAATACGTACCGTTTTTCAGAAGTTCCAACAAGTTACTGAATAAAGTTAGCACTACGGGGTATTGTCAAGGTTATCAGTCATATAACCTATTTTCCGCCAAATTAAACAAATATTGCCATAATAATAAAATACCACCGTACATCAAAGATTTGCTTAGGAATGGATCTTAGAGCAAAGTTATCCTATGTGGCAAAGTTGGCATGTTTTACCGGTATGTTATAAGTTTATAACTTATAATAACTTATAACAGAGGCGTAGTGAGCTTTAGGGGACCCCGTATTTTTAGGGGTCCTCGAGACAAATTAAAGATTGGTATGGGGATAATTTATGGTAAAACCACAGAATATATATTAGTTGTACCAAGTAAAACCATAAAGTTAATATACCTATCGGAATAGAGAAACAAAGGCCTGAGCAAGCGAGATGTCACTATCAGTAACACTGCGTGGTAGAAAGAGAAGCGTGATTTGAGGTTGCATAGCTTTTTTTTCATCTGTTTGACAGTCTGTCTGCCCCTGGGCCGATAGTTGTCAATTTGGGCTCTCAGAAAAATTGTGATTTTAAGTTAAATAATGAATAATTTTAAGAAATACTGCTCTAGAAACATGGTTAAGTGTTTGTGGAATGATTCTGGATCCACACATCGAAAAAACCCGGACAAATATTCATTTCACAGGTGAATTATTCTACATCGACAGGACCTAGTTTTAAGTTTATTTTTGCCAATTCCTTACGAGTTATTGGTATTTTTACGTCCGTGTTCACTTCTGTATATGTTTAATTATATGGAAAACATAACTTGACTAGCCATGGTGCACAATTTAAAGATATTTTGTGTAAACAATTTTCATCTATTTTACACTAGGGCTGCATCAAGTTATCGATAAGTTGTGTCGATATGAAAATATTTTTAGTTAAGTATACTAATTATCTAGGAATGTTGAAATGATAACATACTCATCCGTAGTTTATAATTAGTTTATATACTATCATGCATAATTTATCATTTTTAAGGTTCCGCACCCAAAAGGTAAAAATTAAGTCCTAGTAGTGGGGTCCCGCAGCCCGCTTTACTACTAAGACTTCGTTGCCTGTCCGTCTGTCCATCCGTCCGTCCGCCTGTCCATCCGTCCGTCCGTCTGTCCATCCGTCCGTCCGTCTGTCTGTCTTCAGGCTGTATAACAAGAACCACTATAGTAATAGACTTCTGAAATTTCCACAGATGTAATGTCATTCTACATCCAATACGGCTGCTCATCCAAGATAGGGAAACAGTTAAAGCACTTCTGCAAGATGGGCATCAAATAAAAGGGCTCAGTAGGCTCATTGAGAGTGAATTGAAAATTAATAGGGTCTAGTGAAGTCGTGTCGTGTCGTGTAGGTACTGATGTCACGTGACGTAACATGTCGTGTCGTATCGTACCGGATTTTAGAAAATTTGACCGGTTGAAACCGGTCACCCTTCATGCGCGAGTCCGACTTACACTTGGCCAATTTTTCAGATTTCCTGCTGACCTGGATACCAGAAATTCATGACTTAAAATAATTAACCATCCAAACTGGACTCCGAAGAAAAAATCATGCATACGAGTACTTAATTATGCAGCAAGCATTTTGAAGAAAAGTCACATTTTACTTCAAAATTACAATTTTATTATATTACATATATGCAGTTTTATTTTATCCCATTTTATAATGCCCGCTGTACACTCTCGCCGAGAGCTCTCGGGCGAGTCTCGTGCGAGAGCCCCTTGCCCGAGTGCGATCATGTTCATTATTGCTTAGTTCAATCGCAGATAAGAACTCAGAGAAGATGGTGGAAAACGACCATTCACCATTCACCATGCATCGAAAGATATCATTGTAATCCAAAGATTTATAATCATATTTAATTTTATTTCTCATATATGATGACTGATAATGACGTTTATTATTGTTATTTTTCTGTTCTACACTGTCCAACAACGGCGGGACTAGTAGTGAAAGACGCGAGAGTGTACAGTAGTGCGCTCGTTTTCCTCGCGAGACCCTTTGTCTCGGGCGCAAAATACCGACAACGGACCGAGAGGGTCCGAGACAGGCGAGACGAGGCGAGCGCACCCATTTACACTCTCGCACCCGGGCCGCCTCGCTGTGTCTCGGCGAGAATGTACAGCCGGCATTTTGTTTACAATCTTACAATTATTATTCCATGATCGATATTTTGTCGAATTACAAGATGTTTGTACATCACTGACACGCACACGTAAACATAATTGTATACACAGATGTAAATCAAATTTTGGTTAAGCTTGACAGCTCGGGATTGTTTCTCTATTCCGATAGGTATATTACCTTTATGAGTAAAACCTAGTTAAAAGTCAGTGGCGTAGCTAGGTAACCAAGGGCCCTGGGGCAAATTGAAAAATGGGGCCCCACTGCTATGTAAATTGATTGTTTTATTTAATGAAAATATGAAATAAATAAAATATACTTAAGAATTGAGATATTACTTATCTAGAATATTAAATTGAAAATCTCAATTTTTGGAGATTGATGATCAGCAGCTAATTCATCAAAAAGTTTTTTTTTTTTTTAACTTTTCTTTGCATTTTTTCTTGAAAATGGGTATCAATACCATATTTTTTATAGTATCACTGGCTTTACATTTGAATAATTCGAAATCATATTTTCTATTTTGCAACTTTGCTTTGGTCTCTGCTAAAACTTTACTTGCCTCGCCCAAATTGACGTTTAGTTTTTGTTAAGTTTTGGATGTATTTCGTACCTACACTGCATGAATTCGCAAAGAAACACTTTTAGTTTACTCTTTACTTCACTACACTCATCTTTATTAGGACTCTTTAGAACTATTTCTGATAATGATTTGATAATAATATTGGCAAAATAACGAAGTTTTATTACGGATATCGTTTTGTTTTGACCCTTTGTCAATAATCAATAACTGCAATGAAACTAAGTTAAAATTTAGTTTGTAGCTACGCCGCTGTTAAAAGTACCTATCTATTATTACTTTACCTTTCTTCCACTTCGGCTGCTTTTGTCTATTGCCTTTGCTGTACAGCAACCACCACCATTTCTTGACGTTCGCGTGTTTCTCATCATTCGTCCCATATTCGTTAGACCATCTGCGAAATTAATCGTTATATCACTTTAATCAAAATCGATTATGTACCATCGAGGAAATTGATTCCTAGTTGGCAGACCTACTAGTCTACTTCATTTGGTCGCAATGAACTGTCGGCTGGGTTTCACGTAACGCGACCAAACTACGTAGCTGTCCCCCGTCTGCCTAGGAATCAACTTCTCTGGTTGTACAAAATTGATTATCAAGGGAACACTCATAGATATCAGAAGTGGGAACACTGAACACTGAACGCGTTATCGATAAAAATAGAAGCGATTGCCGCAGAAGAAGTGACTACTAGCATCTACTAGCTAAACATTTTATTTCTTCAACCATACATTGCATACGAACCCTTGTGCGTCAGCGTGATAATTTCTCATTAGGTTCGTGACATGATCCTTTCTCAGTTCTGCCCACAGCTCTCTGTTTTCCATGTCCTGCTTTAAATCATCCATCTAAAAAATGGTTTACTCTTTGAACCTACTATAAATATTTAGTTAAATAAAGAATTCTTAGAATCTGCGGACTGCGGTATCATACAGCTTTTAAAAGGCCTAAGAAACCTACCTTTAAACTTTGTATTCCACATAACTCTATCAAAACCAGCGCCAATATCATGCAGGTAAAGCGACGCATTCTGAAAAGAAATATTTAGTTTTCAATAGGTATTAGGGAATATTACGGAAAGGGAGGGCAATTACTAGAAATCTGCAATGCCAGGCGACCGGCCAGAGCGCCCTGCGCACATTGGGCGCCGAAGATATTACGCCCGGCGCTAGTACTGCTAAAACCGGCACTGTCAAGTACAACGTAAAAAAACTAATCCATCCTTACTTAAGGGCGTTCCGTCCGGAGATTCCGTAATTGACCGTATTTAAAACCTTATAAACTCATAATCTGAAAGCTACAAAGTTATAATAAAAATACAGCAATAATCTTCAGTATATCAACATTCCTTTTGTCGTTTTAAATTTTCTATTTTTATTTCTTATACTCATGATATCAGCTTCCAAAGTAATACCAATTTGTTAAAATTCAAGCATACATTCAGCATCTCCTTAGGATTTACAAATTACTTTTATTTGAAACTCACGCCAATAGATCGACAATATCATAAACTACATAATATTCGCCGTTTTAAATTTTTTTTAGGACAATTATGATAAGTAAAAATAATAGGGTTTTGGCGCGATCTCGGCAACGCGGCAAATGTATGGCCAAGGCCGTTTGCTCGGGGGACGACCTTAATACTAGATGATTTTGGCTTGAAGAGGTAACAGACAGACAGACAGACGGACAGACACATTTTCGCATTTATAATATTAGTCCATACTAATATTATAAATGCGAAAGTGTGTGTCTGTAACCTCTTCACGCCCAAACCGCCGAACCGATTTTGCTGAAATTTGGCATGAAGATACTTTGAGTCCCGGGAAAGGACATAGGATACTTTTCATCCCGGAAAATGTACGGTTCCCGTGCAATAAAAGAATTTTGGCGCAACAGAGTTGAGCGATCTTGTTCCCAATAAATATGTCCGTAAATGCCCGGGCAACTATAGTAGACTGTAGAGTAATCTTCTATTAAGCTCTTCTATAGCTACCATTTAGGCTTTAGCATTTACCAAAGATGAAAGTGACATTCGAATATGAAAAAATGATTCTGTTCCCAATGTGACTGCCCTGGTCACTTGCAGCAGACGCAGAGGCGGCATAAGGCTTGGGCGGTGTGGGCGGCCGCCCACGGCCTCGGCCTCGCGGTTCTAGGGGCCTCGCGCCCTTTGGACAGCGCGTTTTTTTAGGATTTACGAATATAAAAAAAATCTTTCAACAAAATCCGTCTTCTTGCATCATCCATTGACAGAGAGCCTCGCAAAATATGTGTATTTTGCCCACATAAAATGTAGGTCTTGCGCCGCCACTGAGGTCACGGTTCACCTGATGTTAGGGTAACTGTTTGCTTGTGACGGGATAAAAATACCCATCTAGCTATCAGTGATGCTGTACATCGATGTTACAAGAATAGATTTTGTTATCCTAAAAGCGATAATCAAACTACATTAGGATAAGTGAAACCCAACCCCCATCAATACATCCTCATCAGCTGTCAAAGTATCACTGAGCTGTAAAATTAAATGTAGAAACCTGAAGGGTTCTGTACCTACTTGAAAGATTTTCAAAGTAAGAACTGCCCAGAGGATTCCCAAATAACAAAGTTCAAAAATTTGATCGCTTGATTTTGGTACCTACGTACGTGTAAATCGGCCAAGTGCGAGTCGTACCCGCGCACCATTATAATAATAACCAAAGATTGGCAAAAAATGTGTCCTTTTTTATAATTTAAGTAATTATTATTAAAGTAGAAATTTGATATTTTGTGAATATTTCAAGTGCCTACGTGAAGCCACTATATTGCTTAAGGGCGTTCCGTCCGGAGATTCCGTAATTGACCGTATTTAAAACCTTATAAACTCTTAATCTGAAAGCTACAAAGTTATAATAAAAATACAGCAATAATCTTCAGTATATCAACATTCATTTTGTCGTTTTAAATTTTCTATTTTTGTTTCTTATACTCATGATATCAGCTTCCAAAGTAATACCACTTTGTTAAAATTCAAGCATACATTCAGCATCTTCTTAGGATTTACAAATTACTTTTATTTGAAACTCACGCCAATAGATCGACAATATCATAAACTACATATTTGCCGTTTTAAATTTTTTTTAGGATGATTTTGAACTAAGATAAGTAAAAATAATAGGGTTTTGGCGCGATCTCGGCAACGCGGAAAATGTATGGCCAAGGTTGTATGCTCGGGGGATGGCCTTAAAGTAGAAATTTGATATTTTGTGAATATTTCAATAGTGGCTTCACGTAGGCAACGTGAAGCCACTAAGGCCAAAAAATCACTTTTTATTCAAAGTCGGTATTTTATTATATAAAACGTATATTATCTACACTATTGTTAGAAGTTAGTGCGATGCCTAAAAGAGCTAAATTAAAGGTCTAGTAAAAGATAGGTAGACCAATAAGCAAGGTAAAAGCCGGTTAAATAGTTTAAAGTCGCCGGCCGACCCCGGTACATCACTTTATTTCTACCTGTTCGATAAAAGAACGCTTAAAAAAACTTACATACCTGCCGAGGTGTCCCTTGTTCGAAGGTCCAAAGTATTATAAGGGCGGCGCGTCCCGCTATCCCTTATTTATAGGGGCTTCAATCTCATCCCTCGGGACACGCGTGGGTGAATGAATGATCTCTTTCGGGTCTAGCTACAGGTACAGTATAAATTATTATTTTTAACAAAAAATTAAAACCGACTTCCAAGGTAAAAACAATAATAACATTAATATGAACTAAAAAGTATTAAATAATTTTTACTATCTAATAGTGCCTTTTTCCGAATTCGGCTAAACCTCAACTATTTCTGTACTCAATCTTCATTATTTTGAAGTCGGTACCAATGTTATTATTGTTTTTACCTTGGAAGTCGGTTTTAATTTTTTGTTAAAAATAATAATAATTTCATTCTTTTTAGTTACACTAGTAGGTAAATCTTCGCGTATATTTTACGTATCTTATTACAATTTGTTAAGAGTCACAACTCACACTCACAAAATAATATAATATAATAATAATAATAATAATAATAATAATAATATCTATGGACGCTTCACACCACGTCAGTCTGGCCCTGTGATGGTAAGTACCTGAAGGACTTGTGTTACAGGTACCAGACAACGGAAATATATTTAATACTTTTTATACTATACATATATTTAAGATTTTTATTATATGATACACATATTTAATACACATCCATGACCCAAGAACTTTATAAACTTTTTGTTCCGTCGGCGGGACTCGAACCCGCGACCTCCGGCTTAAGCTACCAACGCGCTCACCACTGCGCCACGGAGGTCGTCATTATCAGTGAAGTGAACATATAATTTAACAATTTTAATACTTCAAGCCCGAAGCGGTCACCGGCGATTGCGATAACAATAGAAAGGCTATTGTGTCTCGTTTTTCCACGATCGAAGATCTATCAGATAAAAAATTGTACAAACTTGCATAGGATGTAGCGTAGCATATAATATTTAATATTATCATAATTATTGACAGCTGTTCTTGTAATCAAGAATTCAAATCGATAGGTACTTAGTGCACCATATATCGATTAATAAGTATAACTAATTAAAAAGACACTTAATGACTTTGTTTTGTTTAAATGCTCTTTTTAAAATAACTTTATTTTAATTCTATTTGTCTATTAAAATTTTATAAAGTAGTAAAGTATTCGATCTGTATATAAAGTAGTTAGTAAAGTATTCGATATTCTGTCTTCTGCCGCCACGCGCCGCGCGGCGGCGCGGCGCGGCGACGCCGACCGCCGTGTATTAAAAACAAATAGGTGTTGTTATACAGTACATTATTATTATTATTATTAGTATATCCATACCTATGCCTTGTACTATTATCTATTCTGTGCCATGAGACATTGGTGGCCTTAACACGACGTGGTAATGATGATGATGACGATGATGATGATGATGATTATGATGATGAATATGAATTGCATAGTAGTCTATGCTTTCTGTTCTTAAAACAACGCCGAAACTCCCAAACGTGTATCTATAAGGAGTCAGGAGTTCTCTCAGCATCTTCGAAACCATGGTATACCTTGACCCAATATTTGACTTTTTGGTAGCGTATTCTTAGTACACTTCACATAAAACCAAAATCACCATATGTTTCCATATAAATTTCGAGGAGTTCCCTCGATTACTCATGGATCCCATCATCAGGTCACCACTTTTGTGAACATGGTACCAAATTGGAGTGAAACCTAATACAACAAAACAAAAATTTCGAAAATCGGTTCACAAACGGCGGAGTAATCGTTGAACATACAAAAATAAAAAAAAAAATAAAAAAAAAATAAAAAAATATCCACAGCCGAACATATAACCTCCTCGTTTTTTGGAAGTCGGTTAAAAATATATTATTGTTTATTCAATGATCCACAACGCCTAAAAAGGCGTTGGGTTCAAAGCCAAAAAAATGCCAAGTTAGGTAATAGGTATATTATGGCCTTAGAATATAGAGTATGATATGATAACAGTAGTGTTATTAATACTCTTAATCGACGCCCCCAAGCAATAACCCAGTAATAGCACATTACTGGATTTTTTTTTTATTGCAAATTTAGATTCCGTGGACCATTATCTATGTATGTAATTTTTTGCAGATTTTTCCTACGGTTATTTATAAAACTATGACGAAGGAAAGTTTTATTGCACGGAACCTCAGTTTGATTTTTATACGACAAAAATTAAATATCAAACTGTTACTTTTTCAATTTTACGACTCATAATCGGTATTGTAGTAATACTGTAAAATAATTGACATCGAGTTTTGGTTACTGCCATTACAAGATTATTGCTGTGAAATATTAGGCGAGTGTTTTCGGTAAAGGCTAGTAACAATATTCATAAGAATTGAAATACACGATAAAACGTGTATACTGGCGTAAACTTGTTCTTCGCAGACATGTTATGACCTGTATTGCGCATTCAGTACTATAAATGACATAGGTATTCCCCGCGATATCTTTTACATTGCTTTCTTTGCTTGCTACTAATTTGTCTCTGAGAACAAATACTGTAATTATCCAGCGAAACAATATTAATCTCGGTCTGATATTGAGACAAGACTTATCGAGTCTGAGTGTTATAGGTTTCCTTTACGAAGTTATCTTATCTGATAATATATTATCTGATAAGTCTGATAATAACTAATATCGAGATAAGTCAGATACTGTTGATAAGTCTGATAATATCGAGACTTTGTCAGGTGAAATCTATAATGATAATAATCGATGGAAATGGAATCGATCTGCAACACTTATTATCAGAAATGTTTTATAAGCAGTAGCTTATCTTAATCGTTTTTGGGATCATTTAAAACCATAATCTGGCGAATCCAACGAGGGTTCACCTAACGTCAGTAGGAGCCCTGTATCTATCCGGATCTAATCCGGTTCTATCGGTGCCGGTACTCAGAATCGACCGTTGGCACCTGGTTTATTATTGGGAAAGCTTCGGGTTCATTTGTAACCTGATCGACCCGTATATCGGTCACTTCTAGTGATATTTCCCCGATTGTCTGGTCTTAGTGACCTAAAAAAATAAATATTGGGGTAGCATAATTGCTCATTATAATCGACTTATTTGTCGATAAAATATGTTACAAAAATATTGAGGGTAGTAACTATCACGTTACGTAGATATTAAGTTTCGTTATACACTCGCGGTGTATCCCGAGTCCCAACATTGGTGCAAAATTTATTTAATAAAAATTATTATATACCAGCAGACATAATAAATTATAATCGTAGTTCTATATTTAGAACAAAAAGATCGCGCGAAACGCGCATTGTTTGTTAACAGCTGATGAGACTCGCAGTCAATCTAGTTATTAGCTCGAAATAGCTGTTCTCTATAAAGCGGCAAAGATATTAATATTATAATAATAATTATGTAATTCTGTTTATAGAAATAGAAGAGCGCGAGAAAACGCGCGGTAGTTGCTAATTTTTAATTTTAAATATTGTCGGAGACTCGTAGTCAATCCATACATTATGTTGATTTAAAAAATATCGATATATTTTAAATTTTAATAATAATTAACTCGCAGTTAATCTCCTCAAACCAGCCAACATATTATACTTTTATTATTAGATAAAACATCGTCAGAGACCCGCAGTCAATTCCGATGCATAAGGATTGTGTTTAGAGACTCGCAGTCAATCCACACATTATGGCGGTTTATAAAATAACTTAATAATTAAACACTTGTAGTAATTAACTTGCAGTTATTTCCCCCAATCGGGCAAACATAATATAGTTTTATTTATAGAATAGGTAAAACATCGTCAGAGATCCGCAATCAATTCCGATGCATATAGAATAAAGATTGTGTAAAAGGACTCGCGGTCCAAACACACTGTACTTATTGACTCACAGTCGCAGTACATGCCGGTTAATTAAATAATTGCAGTAATCAACTGCAGTTGTTTCCCCCAATCCGGAAAACATAATATAGTTCTTTAATCCCCCGATCGTGGCATAAACGAGACACAATAGATTTGTATTGCTGTCGCGGTCGCATGCGACCGCTTGGGGCTTGAAGCATTCAATTTATAGACCAGATAAAGCAAACACATTATACATTCCAAACACATTGTACGTTTATTGACTCGCGGTCACAGTACATGCCGGGATACAAACGGGAATGTCATCCGTTGGTCCGACGTCATGGATGTTCACGTAACTCCATCACAACCAGGGAGGCTTTATTTTAAATACGATTTTGATGGACAATATTTGGAGTTAGACACCTTACACTCAACCCAAATTAGACGACGGGGACGAAAATCTAAGCCGGACTCAGCGTCCGAAGATAATATCACTCTAGAGCCAGCTTATCATCATCCTCTCAATCAGCTATCCCAATAAGCAAGGCACTTCACACAGATTTACTATTCCTGTGCAATACCGGAGCAATTCCAAGATATTATCATAGTTTTTACGAATCACTGACGTATTCTCAGGACAACATTATTGATACTAGCACAGTCAATGAAGAAACCTCAGATGATGACTGATTATTATTTTTAATTTCATAAATTTAACTCTTTTTTATTGTATGAATACTGATATAGTATAGAGTATTATTTTGTTGTTTATTTTTCGGTAATAAAAGTTTTGTTTTTTTCGTATAATGTGTAGTTTTCTTTCATAATCCTATTAAAAACATATTTTATGAAATATCAGTATACAATTATTACAATTCAAATACATACAAGTATTTAGTGGTACTAGGTATTTACTGTATAAAGACGGTTTAAATTTCACGCCAATAAGCTAGTAAAAGATCTTTACTGTTACACACTTTATTAAAAAACTCTCTTAAACCACCAAATAAATAATGATTACTGCATATTAGTGTTTAAAAAAATACCGCAATAATATAGTAAGTTGACATTGCTGAATGCATTTTTATAATTCTATACCGTAATATATAATTATTGATATAATGATGTAAAATATTTTACGTAATATATATTTTTATTTATTATAAAGATATTTGTATATATAATGTAATCCCAATACTACAAGGTCGTTCTATTAAAAAATACCTTTCATCTGAGGTATTTAACATGTCATAATAATAATTTACTGAAAAGATATAGCTAAAAAACACATAGGATGCTCTCCTGTAAAAAATTAGTTTTGCAATTACTGGGTTATTGCTTGGGGGCGTCGTTATGTAATACCACAGAATACATAATAGTACGTAATACTACTGTTATTAATACTCTAATGTAATAGCATTTACATGCTACTACTAAACTAAATTATTAGTTTTCCAGATGAAAAATCAGGCCACGCAAATTGTTGGCCTGAAAAAAAGGCTGGGCCATTTCAGCAGTTTAGGTGATACAGTCGAACATGCAGACGGCCTTCCTTCCTTCAAGCTTTGACGTACATTCGATTCTAATTTCGAAGTTATGCATACTTTGGTAGAGTCCTTTGTTCAGTTTGCTGTTATTGTTAATGCAGCAAGTCAACATACACAAGCTACAAATGGTCGCTGTAAAAGCATTTGTGTACTAACTACTAACCCACAATTTTTTTGTTGAATTTTGAATGCAGTTTTTAAATAATCAAAGAACAAAACTGCACTCAAAACTCAATAAGTACTTACGTATTTTTTGTGGGTTAGGAACTTAGGACACGAATGCTTAACAGCGTCCAAATATGACTATCAATTTTAAAGCTTTATAACTGACTTTCAAAAAGGAGGAGAATAATATTTTCGGCTGTGGTTTTTTGCAAATGCCATTTGCATTGCTGAGTCACTACAAACTTGACATTAATTGCCTAGGGGCTCTTTCGTTTTATTATACCGACTAACAAGTAACAGCCTTCGGGAACTATCAACATAAAACAGCCTTCCTTTAAGAGCTTGTTTTTGTTCTTATGACGTTGTGGATTTAAAAGTGCGAAGTGCTAGAGGAGTTACGAGTGCAAACTGCTACTGCGTGGTGTTGAGCGTAGGCCTCAGCAATCGCTTACCATCTGTACATCAATCATCATCATCAGCTTAAATTCTGCTACTATTTCTGATCTTTATCGTTTTTTTTTTTTTTTTTTTTTTTTTTTTTTTTTTTTTTTTTTTTTTTTTTTTTTTTTTTTTGTGTATTATCTGCGATCAATCCACGGATTATAAGCAGATGTGGTGAATAGATGTTGGCGGTTCAGAGATTCCTATCCAGTGACAGGAACTCTACATTATTTTATTTCCTTTATTCTCTGAATCTCTTATCAAGGTCTAGAATGTTATGACGTTTCAGTCTTTTGTGACATCTTTTATTCAGAAGATTCTGAGCAAGATCGTTGGGATGGATATCCAAGCGAAGCTTGTATTTGGTGCAAGACTTTGAGATTTCCTCTTTGATGGATGGAATTTTTAAGATTTCGTGAATTTCGCTGTTACGTATAAACCAATGGGAGTTGGAGATTGTTCTCAAAATAATGTTTTGGTATCTTTGTAAAATTTGTATGTTGGAGTTGGAAGCACTACCCCACAGTTGAATTCCATAAGTCCAAACGGGTTTGAGGATTGATTTGTATACTAATAATTTGTTGTTCATGTTTAGTTTAGATTTTTGTCCAAGGAGCCATTTGAGGTCTTTGTATTTGATGTTTAATTCGTCTCTTTTAGATTTTATATGTTGTTTCCATGTCAAGCGGCGATCTAGATGAATACCTAGATATTTGACAGAGTCAGCCTGTGGGAGTGGTTCGCCGGCTAAGGTTACGGGGGGGCAATTATCCTTTCTTAAGGTGAAAGTCACGTGTGTAGACTTGGTTGCACTTGCTTTTATCCGCCACTTGCTTAACCATTCAGTTATTTCATCTAGTGCAGTCTGAAGCATAGTTGAAGCCATGTTTTGGTTTGTGTGGTTAGCCAAGATAGCAGTGTCGTCTGCATAGGTAGCCACTTTAATGTGGCCTGGTGTCGGGATATCTGAGGTGAAGATAGAGTATAGATAGGGGCCGAGGACTGATCCCTGCGGTACACCTGCTTTGATTACATGAAAGCCAGACCTTGAGTCAGATTCTTTGACTTGAAATACTCTGTCTTTTAAGTAAGACTTGAGAAGAAGGAAGTAATTATGAGGGAATGATTATCGTTTTTTAACGAAATTGTTTTCTGACCAGAAGCTTCGCAACCCCCACAGGTTGAAAACCACTAGTCTACACGTTTGCGTTGGCCACGCACGCCTACATGTATTGCAGGCTTCACATACGTAATAGCTACCAACAAGACGTTTAGTATTCGTGAGTAAATCTATACTAATATTATAATTGGGAAGAGTTTGTTTGTTTGAACGCGCTAATCTCAGGAACTACTGGTCCGATTTGAGAAATTCTTTTACTGTTGGATAGCCCATTTATAGAGGAAGGCTATAGGCTATATTTTATCACGCTAAGACTAATAGGAGCGAATAAATAGAGGAAAATGTGGAAAAAACGGGGGGAAATTATTTGAAAGGGCTTATTTGAACGCGCTAATCTCAGGAACTACTGGTCCGATTTGAAAAATTCTTTCAGTGTTAGATAGCCTATTTATCGAGGAAGGCTAAAGGCTATATTTTATCACGCTAAACCTAATTGGAGCGAAGAAATAGAGAAAAATGTGGAAAAAACGGGGGAAATTATATGAAATTGCTTATTATCTTAAGAACTACTGGAGCAATTTTTGTTATTTGGCAAACATGAAGAATAGACCACGTGAAGGGACGTAGGCTATTGTTTGCGGGAAAATATATAGTTGCGTGAAATTCCTAAATTACGCAAGCGAAGCCGCGCGGAACATCTATATTCTATATATAATAAAATCGTAGGAAAGTCATTTCTGTATTTTTGTACAATAAATAATACTTGGATGTGATCTACTATGCTAACGCGGACGAAGTCGCGGGCAACAGCTAGTAAAATAATATGGGCGAAATACTTTATATTCTGGCAAAGCAACGTTTGCCGGGACAGCTAGTAAAAGAATAAATAATTGTAAAATAATACGTTTAATAATACAAAGCAATGGCACCGTTTAAGGCACGTTATATCACTCGTTAAATATAAAATGTACATAATTTACGTTAAATATAACATATTATACTCCGTTATATATTTACATCCATACACTCCGTTCCAAACCATTCCGACCTAAATGTAAACAAAACTCGGACAAATTATGACTCATTGTATTTTTTTCAGACGGGGTGTAAACATGAAATTTAAACTGATGTCATTATAGCCCACTATTATATTAAGTTGTTTACATTTAAAACAAATTGTATTGAAACGGAGTAATGTATTATACTAAGTACAAAAAATTTAACAAAGGCCACTGAATTCGTATAAATTAAAAAAAAAACACTAGAGGCACTTCAAAGTAAATTTAGGTTTTAAGCTTCTTGTATGTATTTTATGCCAAAAATACGGTTATTATTTCATATGGCACGAAAAGATCATAGTTCTTTTTTCCAAAAGTAATAAATAAATTACATAGTTTTACTCTTGCCCCTAATAAAAGTAGAAAAATACATAGCCAATTACAATGCACAATTTATGTATAGAGCCCCCACAAGGCGTTTGACGGAATAGCAGGTGTATTATGTCAAACGAGCTAATAATAATCGGCCAAGTGCGACTTGGACTCGCACACTACGGGGTACCATTATAGAGCAAAATTAGGCCAATAATTGTGTTTTTTGTATGGGAGCCCCCCTTTATGTTTATTTTTATTTCATTATTATTATTAAATATTAAAATGCACATACAACTGAGGATCTTGAGAAAAAATCAAGTACCTATTTCTGTTGAGTGTTGCCATTATTGATATAGAGCCAAAACGGCCAAAAAATCACGTTTGTTGTATGGGAGCCCCCCCTAAATATTTATTTTGTTTTGTTTTTAGTATTTGTTGTTATAGCGGCAACAGAAATACACAATCTGTGAAAATTTCAACTCTGTAGCTATTAGAGACCGACAGACGGACAGACGGACAGACATCGAAGTCTCAGTAATAGGATCCCGTTTTTACCCTTTGGGTATGGAACCCTAAAAAAGTGTAAAACTAACTGTGCCATAAATGCCTTAACGATATGAAATTAATCACTAAAATAATACTTCGTTGTGGTCCCTTACAAACATAATAATTTATAATACAATTTGTACAGATATAAAAAAGATTTAAATAAAGTTTATTCATGTCAGCTGACGGTTTTAGACAAGAGTTTATCTATTCGATAGTGTTGTTAGAGATAAACTACGATAACATGGCGCGCCCCTCCAAAATTGAAAACGTTTGAAGTGCGTTGTCAAAACGTTTGAAGTGCGTTGTCTTGCACGGTCGGCTAGTTATGATTAGTTGACCAACAATGGTAATAGTGACAGTGAAATATTACGAGTACTGGTTGAAATCATACTACCATACAAACTCATAAGGATGTGACTACACACATTGAAACAGTAATTTGGAGGGGCGCGCCATGTTATCGTAGTTTATCTCTAATAGGGAATATTATTACGCAAAGGGCTGAGCAGAGGGCGCTACTTATACATACAGTAAATAATAATCTAATCAAAATCTGACATATTGCACACGTGATATCAGAATATTCATAGAACCGTTGTTGACAACGGTAGAATATTCATAGAACCGTTGTTGACAACGGTTCTATGAATATTCTGATATCACGTGTGCAATATGTCAGATTGGCTAGCGTAGCGACGTTTGAACGTCGAACAAAACTTTTTGTTTACTGTAAGTGCTGGTGTTGCTTCTAGCGTGAATACATTGCAGTAATAAAACCAACTAGAAGGACGCTAGCCAATCATACGCTCTATTGAAAGAATAAACGTCTGTCGAAAACCCTGCCCTTTAGAAAATGCGTTATCAAACAGTAATCTATATAGGTATTTTATTATGTTCTTAACTGTACAGTAGAAATAATGTCACGAAATCATAACCATGGGTCTTATATTTTGTGCTATTACATATTCAAAAAAATTACAAAAATAAATTGTTTTGAATCTAAACATCATTTTAAGTACTGTACTAATTAAGCATTTTATCAACTTTTTTATAATTATAACAAACGAAATTACATAATCAGGGGTTTTAAAATGTTGTTACATAAAAATCTTTGTATGTGACTTTGCGTCAAATACCAGTTTAGCATCTAAGCGACTAGGCAACATCTACAATATTGTTAAAACAACATAATAAGTAAAAAGAATTAAGGTAATATAAACTCATGAACGTAGAAAAAAAGGCGGACGGAGTCTTATTAAACACAGAACTGTGTCTTCAGAGTCGGCCACGCACACATTCTGACGTCTGTCAAATGGTATGGAGTATGGACTAGCGTAATAATGTGTGCATGTGTACATACAGCCAGCTGGCCGACTCTGAAGGACACAGTCTTGTGTATGGTGGGACTCCGTCCGCCTTTTTTTATAGGTCCACTAGATGATGCCCGCAAATTCGTTTATCGCGCGGGAGCCGTACATTTCTCCGGGATAAAAAGTATCCTATGTCCTTTCCCGGGACTCAAAGTATCTCCATACCAAATTTCAGCAAAATCGGTTCAGCGGTTTGGGCGTGAAGAGGTAACAGACAGACAGACAGACACACTTTCGCATTTATAATATTAGTATGGATGTATAAACTGTAATTTTATCACATTTAATTGTAAATACCAAACATTAAACGTTACTATACAGTAAATAAATACCTTAAGAATTATTATGTTAGCATTATAATAAGTTAATACTTTATAATCTATATTAAGATAACAAATAAAATCTGGTTACTATTGCGTTTCTTGAAGATTTTCCTTGTAAGAGGTTCATAACAAGTTAAACATTCTTAAGTACATTAAATTTAAATAAAAAATACCTATTGGTAAAATAACGTCATTATTTAAAAATATAATTCAACTTCCTTCCTTAAATGTCTTACATTTGTCGTGTTTATTTCTTTGACTCAAACAACATTAAGTACGTTTTAACAAGACTAATCAGTACTTATAACCATTTTGATAGATACTTATTGTATCCATAGCGACCATAGCTTGTTGACTAAACTGACTAACAACCAAGAATATTTTGTACCTATATTTCGTTGGGTCGATTTACTTCTTTATAAAAACTTACGTAGCTTGAATCCTTTTAAGAAGCCGTTTTAGTTTTATTTACAGCGCATATTATATATTGCCTAGTGTACAATCAGAGAAATTTATTCATAGGCGAATGGCGGACCTTCGTAAAGTGGTCGGATTACTTAATAGTATGGAGGGTATATGAAAGGAGGAATATCTCTATATGTATAAAGTGTCCCTGGAAATGCGTTAAATTACAGTGAAACTAATTCACTAATTAGGTGGCGCTACAGTAGCACCAAGGTAAATTTTAAATCATTTAGCAACTCTTATTTCAGCTATTTAGGTTATATTTTTCAAAATATATTGGTATTAACCCAGTAATTCTAGTAATAATTTATATTCCAGTAATAATTTATATTTTGTCACCAACGGCTACATTAATTCCTATACTCCATAATTCATTCCATACCCTTCGGATGCAGCTTGCGCCACTCGTGGAGGATTTTTCAACTGTTATTTACTGCGTACAGCTGGACACTTATTCAAATATCCCCCATATAAGATATTGCTCCTTTCATATACCCTCCATACTTAAAAGTTAAAACCCACTCGAAAAACAAGACTATCATTTGCTTGACATATTACGACTCATTTACGGAGATCCGTCATCACCCTATGAATTTCTCAGATAGTAGTGTATTTTCCAATCGTGCACGACGTTAAGTAGCGTACGCGACGCTCAGAGTGTACGACGTCACTCTGCGTACAGGACGTTGTTCTACGTACCGGACGCTGCTCAGCGTACGGGACGTTGCCATCGAACGGGATGTTGCTCAGCGTACAGGACGTTGTTCAGTGTACAGAACGTTGTTCTGCTTATCGGATGCTGCTCAGCGTACGGGACGTTGCCATCTTACGGGATTTTGCTCAGCGTACAGGACTTTGTTCTGCGTACAGGACGTGGCTCTGCGTACAGGACGCTGCTCAGCGTACGGGACGTTGCTCAGCGTGCACACCGTCGCTCAGCGCGTGAAACACTGCTCTATACATTGCTGAGCTATATTGCCGAGCGTGCACGGTCAGGCGCGCGCGGCAGGCGGATGGTACGTGATGACGTCATGCGCGCTGGTGAACGTCGGCAGGCCGGGGGCGGGCGCGGCGGGTAGCTGCAGCGCTCGCGACTTGCCGCCCAGCATACAGCGTGTTGTGGCTCCACTCTCGACTTCAACGGTGAGGTCTGACCCTGACAACCTGAGAACAGCGTTTAATCAGTTAATTTTTATTTTTTACCAAAAACAAAAAAGGGAAAGTTATTCGCATTGAAGTTTAGTAATGATGACATGAGTCGTTAGCATACATTCACAAAAGTGTTCACATAAACAAAAGCTTATATTATTTTCAGACTATAGTAATAATAACTAATGTGTTTATTATTTACCTGTGATAAGTATGCGCGAGTGTACCAACAAGCTCGCCCACTAGGTCCTGCGATGGCGCGGGCGGCGACAGCGCCAACACGAGGTCGTTGCGCGCGCTCGGCACCGCCAACACCACGAGTTGCGCGCTGCCGCTCATCACGCGCACGCAACCCACCTGCGTATACACACGTATGTCAACGTTTTGAAAAACTTTATAGAAACAAAGTGGATTATTGTATAATATCTATGGACGCTTCACTTTGTATAGCTTATGCTTTGTTGTCAAGTAAAGATCCTTGCATAGAATAAACAGAATTTTCTTGAGAAAGTCCATAGTGTTTTGCGGCTAGAAATATCAATAAATCTCGATGCAAGCAGCCCTCCGCCATCTTGTGCCGTGTGACGTCACACGCGCGGCGGCGGGATATGACGTACCTCGGTGACGGGCGTGGGCTTCTTGAGCGGCTTGAAGGTGTTGGCGTCGAGCTTGTACAGCGCGGTGTCGGTGAGCAGCAGGCAGCGCTCCGCCATCTTGTGCCGTGTGACGTCACACGCGCGGCGGCGGGATATGACGTACCTCGGTGACGGGCGTGGGCTTCTTGAGCGGCTTGAAGGTGTTGGCGTCGAGCTTGTACAGCGCGGTGTCGGTGAGCAGCAGGCAGCGCTCCGCCATCTTGTGCCGTGTGACGTCACACGCGCGGCGGCGGGATATGCGTACCTCGGTGACGGGCGTGGGCTTCTTGAGCGGCTTGAAGGTGTTGGCGTCGAGCTTGTACAGCGCGGTGTCGGTGAGCAGCAGGCAGCGCTCCGCCATCTTGTGCCGTGTGACGTCACACGCGCGGCGGCGGGATATGACGTACCTCGGTGACGGGCGTGGGCTTCTTGAGCGGCTTGAAGGTGTTGGCGTCGAGCTTGTACAGCGCGGTGTCGGTGAGCAGCAGGCAGCGCTCCGCCATCTTGTGCCGTGTGACGTCACACGCGCGGCGGCGGGATATGACGTACCTCGGTGACGGGCGTGGGCTTCTTGAGCGGCTTGAAGGTGTTGGCGTCGAGCTTGTACAGCGCGGTGTCGGTGAGCAGCAGGCAGCGCTCCGCCATCTTGTGCCGTGTGACGTCACACGCGCGGCGGCGGGATATGCGTACCTCGGTGACGGGCGTGGGCTTCTTGAGCGGCTTGAAGGTGTTGGCGTCGAGCTTGTACAGCGCGGTGTCGGTGAGCAGCAGGCAGCGCTCCGCCATCTTGTGCCGTGTGACGTCACACGCGCGGCGGCGGGATATGACGTACCTCGGTGACGGGCGTGGGCTTCTTGAGCGGCTTGAAGGTGTTGGCGTCGAGCTTGTACAGCGCGGTGTCGGTGAGCAGCAGGCAGCGCTCCGCCATCTTGTGCCGTGTGACGTCACACGCGCGGCGGCGGGATATGCGTACCTCGGTGACGGGCGTGGGCTTCTTGAGCGGCTTGAAGGTGTTGGCGTCGAGCTTGTACAGCGCGGTGTCGGTGAGCAGCAGGCAGCGCTCCGCCATCTTGTGCCGTGTGACGTCACACGCGCGGCGGCGGGATATGACGTACCTCGGTGACGGGCGTGGGCTTCTTGAGCGGCTTGAAGGTGTTGGCGTCGAGCTTGTACAGCGCGGTGTCGGTGAGCAGCAGGCAGCGCTCCGCCATCTTGTGCCGTGTGACGTCACACGCGCGGCGGCGGGATATGACGTACCTCGGTGACGGGCGTGGGCTTCTTGAGCGGCTTGAAGGTGTTGGCGTCGAGCTTGTACAGCGCGGTGTCGGTGAGCAGCAGGCAGCGCTCCGCCATCTTGTGCCGTGTGACGTCACACGCGCGGCGGCGGGATATGACGTACCTCGGTGACGGGCGTGGGCTTCTTGAGCGGCTTGAAGGTGTTGGCGTCGAGCTTGTACAGCGCGGTGTCGGTGAGCAGCAGGCAGCGCTCCGCCATCTTGTGCCGTGTGACGTCACACGCGCGGCGGCGGGATATGACGTACCTCGGTGACGGGCGTGGGCTTCTTGAGCGGCTTGAAGGTGTTGGCGTCGAGCTTGTACAGCGCGGTGTCGGTGAGCAGCAGGCAGCGCTCCGCCATCTTGTGCCGTGTGACGTCACACGCGCGGCGGCGGGATATGACGTACCTCGGTGACGGGCGTGGGCTTCTTGAGCGGCTTGAAGGTGTTGGCGTCGAGCTTGTACAGCGCGGTGTCGGTGAGCAGCAGGCAGCGCTCCGCCATCTTGTGCCGTGTGACGTCACACGCGCGGCGGCGGGATATGACGTACCTCGGTGACGGGCGTGGGCTTCTTGAGCGGCTTGAAGGTGTTGGCGTCGAGCTTGTACAGCGCGGTGTCGGTGAGCAGCAGGCAGCGCTCCGCCATCTTGTGCCGTGTGACGTCACACGCGCGGCGGCGGGATATGACGTACCTCGGTGACGGGCGTGGGCTTCTTGAGCGGCTTGAAGGTGTTGGCGTCGAGCTTGTACAGCGCGGTGTCGGTGAGCAGCAGGCAGCGCTCCGCCATCTTGTGCCGTGTGACGTCACACGCGCGGCGGCGGTATATGACGTACCTCGGTGACGGGCGTGGGCTTCTTGAGCGGCTTGAAGGTGTTGGCGTCGAGCTTGTACAGCGCGGTGTCGGTGAGCAGCAGGCAGCGCTCCGCCATCTTGTGCCGTGTGACGTCACACGCGCGGCGGCGGGATATGACGTACCTCGGTGACGGGCGTGGGCTTCTTGAGCGGCTTGAAGGTGTTGGCGTCGAGCTTGTACAGCGCGGTGTCGGTGAGCAGCAGGCAGCGCTCCGCCATCTTGTGCCGTGTGACGTCACACGCGCGGCGGCGGGATATGACGTACCTCGGTGACGGGCGTGGGCTTCTTGAGCGGCTTGAAGGTGTTGGCGTCGAGCTTGTACAGCGCGGTGTCGGTGAGCAGCAGGCAGCGCTCCGCCATCTTGTGCCGTGTGACGTCACACGCGCGGCGGCGGGATATGACGTACCTCGGTGACGGGCGTGGGCTTCTTGAGCGGCTTGAAGGTGTTGGCGTCGAGCTTGTACAGCGCGGTGTCGGTGAGCAGCAGGCAGCGCTCCGCCATCTTGTGCCGTGTGACGTCACACGCGCGGCGGCGGGATATGACGTACCTCGGTGACGGGCGTGGGCTTCTTGAGCGGCTTGAAGGTGTTGGCGTCGAGCTTGTACAGCGCGGTGTCGGTGAGCAGCAGGCAGCGCTCCGCCATCTTGTGCCGTGTGACGTCACACGCGCGGCGGCGGGATATGACGTACCTCGGTGACGGGCGTGGGCTTCTTGAGCGGCTTGAAGGTGTTGGCGTCGAGCTTGTACAGCGCGGTGTCGGTGAGCAGCAGGCAGCGCTCCGCCATCTTGTGCCGTGTGACGTCACACGCGCGGCGGCGGGATATGACGTACCTCGGTGACGGGCGTGGGCTTCTTGAGCGGCTTGAAGGTGTTGGCGTCGAGCTTGTACAGCGCGGTGTCGGTGAGCAGCAGGCAGCGCTCCGCCATCTTGTGCCGTGTGACGTCACACGCGCGGCGGCGGGATATGACGTACCTCGGTGACGGGCGTGGGCTTCTTGAGCGGCTTGAAGGTGTTGGCGTCGAGCTTGTACAGCGCGGTGTCGGTGAGCAGCAGGCAGCGCTCCGCCATCTTGTGCCGTGTGACGTCACACGCGCGGCGGCGGGATATGACGTACCTCGGTGACGGGCGTGGGCTTCTTGAGCGGCTTGAAGGTGTTGGCGTCGAGCTTGTACAGCGCGGTGTCGGTGAGCAGCAGGCAGCGCTCCGCCATCTTGTTGTGCCGGTTGAACTTGTGCACGCGGCAGGAGAACAGCGCGCGCCCGCCACCGCGTAGTAACGTGCTCAGCGCTGACCGGTATGCCGCTGGAATGAGCAAATGAATAGGTCCTATAATAATACTCCGAGTAGAGCGAATATCGATATAGAGTAATCATCAACATGTGGAACCATTTCCAACCTCTCTAGATTCCAGGGGTTTCGCCACTCCGTTCAAATAGTATAGATATTGATATAAAGCTGTATAAAGTCACCTGCACGTGGGTTGTATGTATCGAGTGCGAGGTAGTCGCCAGCCCAGACCCGTGACGCTCCCCATTGTGAACGGCGTCCGCGTAGCGCACTAGCAGCACAAACCTGAAAATTTAAAAATAATTTCATTATAGAACACGAAATGTTGCAGTAAGAACGACATGTACAGTACCCGGCAATAAATATTGCACATCGACCTTTGGAAAGAGACATTCGGCTAATTTCGGTTTCATAGAGCGTTATCTTTGTAGCACACACCTATTTGACATTATGTCAGTCGTTGTTCAAATTCAATAGAGTGCAGTCGCGTCCAGTTCAGAATATATATCTAGAGTTGTTAACACCCCTAAATTTGCTACAGCTGTAATTTTCCAAACGAATTTTAAATACGTAAACATAATTTGAACACCCTTTTTTATTTTATTTTACCCGAACTTAAAGCCATAACTTATAGAAAATTTGGTGTATTTTATACAAAGAATAATAAAATTGTCAAAAGAAGCAAACCATAATTGTTTTAACAGCTCCTAATATATACCGGACTTTTTGTATTTCGTGCGTAAGAGATAACGCTCTACAAAACCGAAATTAGCCGAATGTCACTTTCCAAAGGTCGATGTGCAATATTTATCGCCGGGTACTGTAAAGCATTCTGTCGTCTTAAGCATAGAATGAGGATGCAAAATGGTATTTAGATAAAATTAGGCCGAGCGTAACGCGACATTCTACAAATGGCAGCATTAGTACCGATTTTGGCCACGATTATATTGTGATTAACTTAAAACTAATCACATATAGCTTAAGGTCAGCAATAACTTGCTTCAACTCCCATGATAACAATAGATAAGCTATTGTGTCTGATTTTTCCATGCAGCACACCATGCCGAAGTTCCGCCGCGGAAATTCGGCTTGATTCCGCATGCAATGTATTTTAAACTACCGATGACACACCATGCCGAAATTCCGTCGAGTTATATTATATGCGTTTAACATTACTGACGTAATCTTGTGTGTTTAGACACTAACAGACGTTGGTGAAATTGGGGCTAAAGCAACTAACCTTAAGCCTCAACTGCGGCCACTGTTCCCTCGGCACGGCTCGCAACACGAGCCACGCGCGCCAGCGGCGGTACGCGGCCTGCAGCAGCGGCACCGCGACGCCGCGCGGTGCTGCCGGCCACCGCGTCACCGTGCCGCTGCCGCGACGCAGCTCCGTCTGCAGCTCGGTGATGTAGCGTCTGAATTTGTAGCGTCTGGAAATGTTAAACAATATTAGAAGCTTGACAAACTTTAGTATTAACTATTGTGCAATATATAGCTAGCTGTCCAGGCAAACGATTCTTTGCCATATTATATAAAGTATATCGCCCGTATTATTTTATTGAATTAGTGACTAAATTTAGACCCGCGTCGCATAAACAATGGTCGCTCTTTATAGACAAATAATTTGCAATAAAATAAAATTGCGCCTATTATAATTAAAGATCTAAGCTAACCTATCTCTCAAGTTGGAAAAAACACACATTAAAAAAAAAGAAACATTAAAATCGGTTAAGTACTTTAGGAATCCATCGCGGACAGACATCGTGACAGGAGATTTATATATATTAGATAATTATTCGACACAAACTCGGCGGTGGCCATTTTTACAACATATTAATTATTATGTCAAGTTGATGTCACAGTAGTCATTTTCTTTATATTTTGCGTACATTTTAAAATGATAATTTTATTAATCAATCAATTACACATCAATTAAACTTGATATTGCTAGGCGCTTACATAAAAATGTAAGCGTTGGCTTTATAAATTTAAAAGCTTTACGCTGTACTTTGTAAGCGTATACCGTTTTCTTGTTTGAATGTTTTATGACTCTGTAGTACTCACTTCCAGGCGTTGTATATGGTGAGTGCGGCGCGCATCTTGCGGTACCGCTGCCGCGCGAGGGTGCCGCGCCACAGCTTCTGCAGCAGCACTACGATGGACGGGATGAGCTCCGCGCGCGCCGCTTCTAACGCGTGGATGGTGCGAGCGCTCCTGCAAAACAATTAATAATAAGCTAGATAACAACAATCACAGAACAAGGAAAGTACCATTATAAGCGAAGAGACTTTGAGATTAGTTAAAATTTAAAACGCGATTAAAGAGTACCAGTAACGCCATCTATTAGCAAACAAGAGTTACGTCTCGTATGACTTATATTTCTAAGCCCGTGACGCAAACGTAAGTCTATATGCCGTTGTCTCTTTACGAAGTGATTGATTTTAGCGTTGTTACTGATAGCTGATATTTTGATCAATGGCTAGCTACGATATCATGTGTCATCGACAGAGAGTGAGTTATTACTTATTTCGCAGTCTAGAATCAAGAGAGATATCACTACAAAATATTCTAACAAACCTAATAAACAACTTCGTGTGTCCGAACTGCACGTCAGTGACCCGCAAGTCGCGGAGCAGCACCGCAACAGCGTCGCGCTCGGCGCCGCCGCGGAAGTTGGGCCACGTGTACTGCGACAGCATCTTGTAGCGGCGCAAGAAGCGGTCGTAGCGCGTCCGCTGGGCGAAACCCGCGCGGCGCACGCGCACGTTCTCGACGAGACCCAGGTACGCCACCTGGTGGTTTAAAGTAGGTTATTATCGATGTACAGGCAAATTGCCAAGATATTTTCCCACGTGGATAAATGTCGAAAAGTACCCGAAATGTCTTATGCCATATGTTTGCCGCATATGCGAAATTTATGAGTCAGAGAATAAACAACGAGGTTCGGGCCCCACGTTGGGCGCCATTGTAGCACCTACCGTTAATATACTGACGTACGACTTAGGCCATGGCATCTAACGCTAATAGAATTAACATAATATATCAAAATATACTCTGCTATTTCTAAAGATATTGAAGCTACAAGGTAAGTACAACATTGTCGAGAGCCATTAACCGTATCCACTATCCAAGTATACTGTATCTCACCTGGTGGCGCACGAGGCGCTCGTCCCAGGCGCGCGGCGTCTGCGCGGGGTTGGGCTTGACGCAGCGCACGTAGAAGGGCTCCTTGCTCGCCAGCCCCGCCACCAGCGCCGCCATCGAGCCGCGGAACAGCGTGGCTGCTGTTGCTGGACGCTTCGATGTCTGTATAGACAATAAAATTTAATTATTTCCTCCCTAACATAAAATAATACGTTAGTTTGTTTCACCCAATGATCATTTGATGCCGAATCGTTACTTCCCAGATAAACGTTATATTCGTTCACGAAGTTTTAGAGCCTGTCCACACGGCGCGTCGTGTCGACGCAGCGCTGACGTTGCGTTGTTTTACATACAAATAACCAAGGTCTTCACACGGCGCGCTGCGTCGTGACAGCAGCCCCGATACGAAGCGGGAGGGGGTGTTGAAGTTAAGACTGCTTCGTAATAACGCTGCGATAACGCAGCGCCAAATGCGTATATGCGTCAAACGGCAGCGCTGCGTCGACGCAACGCTGACGCAACACGCCGTGTGAACAGGCTCTTACATGTTTGGCGACCGGACTATTATAGTCACTGTACAGCACACTATAATAGTGATATCAAGGTCCCACCTTCTGTATATCCTCAGCGCCCTCTGGCCACATGTCCGAGAGGGACTTGTTGATGGACGACCGCAGCAGCCGCTTGAGGTCTTGCCACAGCGAGTCCTTGTTCTTGTCAGTGAAACCCACGATGCTGTACGTCACGTCGCCAGCGTAGTGCCTGCGGAAACAAAATGTTTCTACTTTTTACCAGTCTACGGCGAAGCCAAGAGGAAGGGTAATGATTTTGGTAGTATATGTTTGTATGTGGCCTCGTAGCGGCTAAACTATACTGGTCCGATTTTAGCTAATGATGCTGCGGCCTGCGAGAAACATAAGCTATTTTTTAAATTGTATTTAAAAAAAAAGTTACAGTATTTTCAATAAATATTTCTTGTTGCTTACTTATAGGTCTAGAACTCTAGAATCTAGATATTATACAGCAAGCTTAGTATTAGCGGCGATAAAATTTACTCTACTAATATAAAATTTACCAAATATTTATTTAAAAGAATACAATGCAACATGGACAATTTTTAAACTTATAGATTATACGCATGTGCGTATTAGAGTGTGCGTATTGCGTATACACTCACGTGATGCGGAAGTCGCGGCGATGCGCGAGCGTTTTGTCGGCGGGCGCGAGCTGTCGCGACGTGTAGTGCGGGTGCGAACCCAGACGCTTGTCGAACGCCTCTAGTAGCTGCTCGTCTGATATCTGAAATAAATCGTCCTTTATATTCCCTATGCTAATTGTTCTATACAGAGTGGAAAGATTGTATAAGTGGACCCCTATACGATCAATTTTATTGTGTATCATTGAAAAATTTATTTGACAATAAGATTCACTGGTGGGCGCGTTAAATATCAACCCTAGATGGTCAATAATATTGCACAATATGTGATATTAGCTATAGTGTCAAAAATCAAAAAAGTGAAGAAATTAAAAAGTGGCAACATCGTAGTGTCATCCCTTTTTTTATGAAATAAGGGGGCAAACGAGCAAACGGGTCACCTGATGGAAAGCAACTTCCGTCGCCCATGGACACTCGCAGCATCAGAAGAGCTGCAGGTGCGTTGCCGGCCTTTTAAGAGCCTAATAAATAAGAAAAAAAAAAAAAAAAAAAAGGGGTAATAGGAGAGGGAAGGGAATAGGGTAGGGTAGGGAAGGAAATAGGGGAGGGTAGGGAAGGGGAAAGAGTAGGGGATTGGGCCTCCGGTAAACTCACTCACTCGGCGAAACACAGCGCAAGCGCTGTTTCACGCCGGTTTTCTGTGAGGACGTGGTATTTCTCCGGTCGAGCCGGCCCATTCGTGCCGAAGCATGGCTCTCCCACGTCAAGTTTCTTAGATTGATTTGAAAGGGATGACACTACGATGTTGCCACTTTTTAATTTCTTCACTTTTTTGCCAGACTATATGTCCACACTATCCACTTTCGTCTTCAATTTTCGTCATCTTCTCTCATTGACCATACAACAACATTTGCGACGAGAACATTTTACTGGGTGGAATATTATGACCGGCTTTTTGGTCATCCATACTAATATTATAAATGCGAAAGTGTGTCTGTCTGTCTGTCTGTTACCTCTTCACGCCCAAACCGCTGAACCGATTTTGCTGAAATTTGGTATGGAGATACCTTGAGTCCCGGGAAAGGACATAGGATAGTTTTTATCCTGAAAAAATGTACGGTTCCGGCGTGATAAACAAATTTTGGCGCAACGGAGTTGCGGGCATCATCTAGTAACTCATAAGACATTCCAAAAAAGAACAAAGCGAAAGTTTTGGATACGGTCAGAGCGCATGCGTCGCTGGGATGCCTCGCGTGCGCTGTTGACTGCGCTATAACGCATGCCCTTGATGAACAAAAAGGCACAGTGTGGACATTAATAACAATAAAATATCCTTATAGCACTGTAAATCACATCTGAAGTCCATACCTTTGTAGGATTTAAGCAGGCCTCGTCCATAACGGCCACAAGTCCCTTATGCGGCGCGTCGACAAGTTCACAGATGACGCGGTTGTTGAAGTACTCCACCGGCGTCCACTGGATGCCCTCGCGAGCGTACTCCTCCTGTTCTTGACGCAGCACCAGTTCTGAAAGACAAAACTGTGAATATAGCTTATATTTTGGAACGAAGTTCCTTATCGCGCGTTGCGAAAGGGGGCTAGACGGAAAAAGTTGTAACGACACATTTTGACCGACACTTATTTTATCGATGGTTCGGTTGGATTTCGAGCGGTGGCGAGGTGACTCTGCATAAGGTTGATCAGATCGCTATCGGACACGTCACAATGCCTTTTATGCCCTTCAGCTTTACTGAGCAACCTTAAAGTTGGATGCGGCCTAAACCAATGAGACTTTATATTCTTACCGATTTAAGTTAAATTAACGAACGAAAATCATCATAGACGAACAACTTTTTTTGCGTTGGGGAAATGCGTTTACGCATCCGCGGCAGTCTGGGGAGGGCTATCGGGGTATGTGGGACTGCCAGAAGGCGGTGGAGGCCGCGCCCGGTCATACCAATAGTGTTCCTGCTCTTCCGCTTAAGGCAGAGCCACGGGATACGCGGAACACACAACCGCGACCCTGCCCCTAATAAATAAAGGCTTCAGCTAAATGGAGGCATAACATAATGACGCAGACGTGCAGACAAGTTGTTTTTTTATTTATACACACACCTATGAACAGCTGCTGCAGCTTCTCATTGCAGTAGTTGATACAGAACTGCTCGAAGCTGTTGGTGTCGAAGATTTCAAAGCCGTAGATGTCCAGCACGCCGATCAGTGAACCGCGGTGCGCGCTGCCTGCCGCGATAGCTGCGTTTATCTGCACAATAATAAGAAAAATGTTTACTTTGTGTTTTATATCATTTGTTACGCCAGTAGGCTAATTTCGGACTATGAAAGTTAACGTCAAAACAACGCGTATTTCGGTTGCCTGACATTTTGGCGTTGGCAACCAAAAATACGCCAACACTATAATAAAATGGCATATCGCATCTTGATTTTGTTATGCCACCACGCACTCTAGTGCAAGTTTAAAATCAACATGGCAATATTTGAAAATCAGATGTGTGAATTTTGACAAATCAACATTTCTTAATTGCGTTATAATAAGTAGAAATGCCAATATTTAAAAACAATCTGGCTGGTTAAAGTTCATGAAACGCAGCAGCTTAATAAACCAATCATACCTGCTGCACGATCCACGTGAACAGCCTATCGTACGCCGCCTTGGCGAGGGCGAGTCGCGTATAATCAGCGTCTGAGCGAGAATGCTGTTTGGTGACGAGGTCGCCGCCCGCCGATAGCACGCGCGACACGAGCGCCGCGCGTAGCCCCGCCCCCGACACGCCCAGCGCGCGTGCGCATGCGTCCAGCGGCCCGCCGGTGATGATGTTGCCGTCTTCCGATGTGAACGTTAGCTCGCCCTGTTATAGAAATACAAAATAGGTTTATTTAGAAGGTTTTGTAGAAAAGATAATAAATATTATCGTTACAAGACATTGTACGGAAAGGGTGGATCCCAGCGACGTGAATACTGAGACGGGTGACAATAAACCATCAGCATAATAATATAACGACGTACACAACACATACGTAGTACAAGTTAAAAGCGCAATTTTCAAAGATTGTCTTGTTGTAGACATGTCTTTATGGCCATACAGTTGCCTATATTGTGGGTCTTAAACAGAACCTAAAAATAACCTTACGCTGCTCACCCACTGGCTTTGTAACCGCCGGGATTTTCTGTGTCCTTCCAGATTACAGACATAGATCAAGATAGATACCGCATATCGCTCCTTTTGTATGAAAACGAGTGTGTCACTTTTTACCTACCACTGTGATGTACCGATGATAAGAAACGTGTCCATTATCAAGGCCAACGAATTTACGCAATGTTTCTATTTGATTTTACGCAATAAGGCTTTTTAGGCATTTAGGCATTTTTAAAATTCCGATTGGCGTGCGATTCCGATAGCAGACTAAAAAACAGACATTCGAAAGACGAGCATTGTTCGTCGTTTGGGAACGCGATATGGCACGCGAAGTACATACGTACATGCGGTATATATCTTGATGTATGTCTGTGTTCCAGACCATATAGAGCTACTCAGCTTGTAAATAACAAACTCCTACCAGTAAAATAACACCAGCAACAATACTCCAGACATCCTGCTGCACCGCTTTGCTGAATCCCAACGACGTGAACGCGGCGTTAGTCGCGGCGAACTGTCGCCCGTCGTGCGCGCTTGGACGCTCCTCCCCCAGTATGCGGTACGCCCCGCCCGTCAGACCGAATTTCGATGCGTACGGGCTGCCCGCACTTAATAGCTGAAAGAAGAATTTAGATTTTAAGTATAAAACTACACAGAAGAAACACAGCGAATAACTAATTACAAGTTAACAATTAACTTATTACAAGTTGGTTAGCTTTGTCATCAACTTTTGAGAAGTATGCCGAGAAAGAAAGGCTGAAAACTTGTATAAGTTATTTTACTAGTAGGCCAATTATAGCTCAATTATTGCAAGCTTAAGTTCAGTAAAATAAAGAGAAATAATTTATCTTTTAAGATCCATAAATGTTAGCTCCAAACAAAATTGCGTAGAAAATCTAGTTCATAACGAATTAATAATATAGTTAGTCGTGATGTACCCATACATAATTTCACAATAAACAATTAATATGGCACGTTACGGTATGGCAAGTCGTTAAAACACAATATTGCATAAACTGTTGTGTAACGCTTTATATTATATTTAATGCGTTTTAAATTTACATATTATTGGGAATTTCCGTAAAATTCATTTATGTTGCAAGCATGCCGCATACTGCAGTTGTTTATGAGTTTTTAATCTCGATATTTTATCAGCTGATGTACTGCTTTGTTTCTTAACCGACTTCCAAAAAGGAGAAGATTTTATATTCAACTGATTATATTTTTGAAAAGTTCAGTTTACAAAATATAAATAAGTAGAACAAAAACAGTTATATTTTTCACTTTTGAACCTAACCTTTAAAAAGGTTCTATGTTTCAATATACATCTCATAATATGAAAGAGGAGAATAAGTGGTCCTCTAACAATATAGAATATTTAGATTAATAACAATACAGTGTTTAGAAATCTAAACTGATTGATCTAACAGTTTGTGATTCAAAAGTTTACACACTCTCTGTAAACTTCAGAGACAAATATTTATTGTTGTATGTTTATTGTTTACAAATAAGGTAATAGTTTACACATTAGAGATAGACCATCATAATGATAATGGAATTATGTCATATTCTAATTAGCTAATTCAATTAATACTATGGTATCGCGGATCAAGGTGAAATTATAATACGCTTATAAATGTACTAAAATACATTGTAACTTGCTATAAATTATAATATGTATGGATTTGTTATTACTTTATTTTTAAATAGTCACCAAAATTGTAACCTCATACAGGGTGTAACAAAAACAACTCTACAGGGAACACGTACACACCCTAAACTCTAAAGTATAATCACTTGTTTTTGTTACACCCTGTATAGGTAAATCCTATGTGTTATAGGTAGGTACACAATACTGGAAAAGAGTTTAACATTTTTAAGTTTTTTGAGTTTAAAAGGCACCAATAAATATTTGTCCAATATTTATTGGTGCCAGGGGAATCTGTCCTCGTGTCTACTATTTTAATGCAATATTATGAATAAAAGATATTAAATTCCAACTTTGATCCAGTCCGCTTCCTATCAATTTAATATGTAGTATTATTTGAAATGTCAAACCAAAGTCAAAGAGTTTCTGATTGGTCTAAAATTTAAACATCAGTCAATTGACGTTGGTTTGATGATGAGAATTAAGAATACCGTTTTGCTGTTTGATAGGAAACGGACTGGACAGAACTACCTTTATGATGCATTAAATAAAACAGTAGAATCTAAATGTTCCTAGTCCCATTATCCTTCCTAGCTGAATTTAAAGTGTAGACAAAGCAACATTTTTTTTAACGGGCTATTGGCCCACCACACATTCCCACCACTGCTCTCTCACACTCTCACGACACTCTGGCGACACAGGAAGCCAATTACGAAAACCCATTGATATGATCTCAGGGGTGCCCGAGGGACAAGCTAAATCTGTCTTGGGACCAAGCAAACATTAGGAATATTTTTTTAATTGGCTACCCCATCATCATACCTGGTAGAACGCGTGGAAGTTCCTCTCGCCCGGCTGCAGCGCCACCACCCTGCTCTTCTCCAGCAGGTAGTTGCTGACGTGGCCGCCGGCGGGGTCGCCCGCGTGGTCGAAGTGAATGTCCATGTACTTGCCGAACCGCGACGAGTTGTCGTTGCGGGTCGTCTTCGCGTTGCCGAAGGACTCGAGGATCGTGTTCGATTGGATGAGTACGTTCTTTATTCTGGAAAGATACGTAATTGGAATGAAAAATATGATTAGACTAGAATCTAGATGTTCCACGCGGCTTCGCCCGCGTAATTTAGGAATGTCACGGAAACCGTACATTTTTCCGCAAAAATGAAACCTATGTCCTTTCACGTGGTCTATTATTCATGTGTGCCAAATAAAATAATAATGCTCCAGTAGTTTCTTAAGATAATAAACAATTCTAAATAATTTCCTCCGTTTTTTCCTCTATTTCTTCGCCTAATATAGCTTGTAGCCTTCCTCGATAAATGGGCTATCTAACACTGAAATAATTTTTCAAATTGGACCAGTAGTTCCTGAGATTAGCGCGTTCAAACAAACAAACTCTTTCGCTTTATAATGTTAGTATAGATTGAGCACGAATAGCCGGTTCGAACGGATAAATACTACAGCCTCACGAAAAAGGCCGAAACGATACTACTAGTAACATAAAACTTTGTTTTTCGATGCGTGACGTTACCAGAGAGGGTAGAAGGCTATATTATGAAGACTATAGAAAGGTAAGTCCGCAACACCAGAAGATTCACTTGTTTCGAATGTCCATGGGTGTTCGCAACTTGTTGAATACTGATGGTAAGTGTTACCATTCGCTAGTTACCCACCTGTCAATGTACTCCCGGTGAACCTGGTGTGTGTTGGCGGCGATATACCTCATGATGAACTTGGACGCCTCCGTCTTGCCCGAACCCGACTCGCCAGAGATCAGCACGCATGTGTCACGACCCTGAAAAAGTTACCATATTCATCAATCATCATCATTAATCTGACCATAGGTAATGCGCGTGGAATCCCTAAGCTAATATTTAATGAAAATAATGCTTGGAAAGTGGAAGTCTTTTT